>JAKLNG010000001.1:0-1410615 GCA_022814565.1 Phaeophleospora eucalypticola | reverse complement strand
CCGTAGCGGAGGTGGGCCTTCTTGCGGTTGGCCTCAGCCTCCGCCTCTGGCTCAGCGACAGCCTCAGCCTCGGCGTCGCGCTTGCAGCTCATGCCTGGGACACCGCAGCGAGTGCCGTAGCGGAGGTGGGCCTTCTTGCGGTTGGCCTCAGCCTCCGCCTCTGGCTCAGCGACAGCCTCAGCCTCGGCGTCGCGCTTGCAGCTCATGCCCTGATATCAAAAGGTTAGCAAAAGGATCACTTCATGAAAAAATCGGGGACTTACTGGAACACCGCAGCGGGTGCCGTAACGGAGACCAGCCTTGGCGCGGTTGGCGACAGCGTTGGCGTCGGCGTTGGCAACCGGCATGGCGGCGACGAAAGCCGCGCTGGCGAGGACGACGGTGGTGAGAGTGAACTTCATCCTGACGTTGGGTCGGTTGGTTCGGTTTTGTTGGTTTGGAGTGTATGAATTTGAATTATATTGATGGTTGTGAAAACGAGTGTAATACCTGACGAGGTGTGTTGTTCGTTGGTGAAGGGGAAAGACGTCGACTAGCCAGCGAGAGGGAAACTTTTATATTCCAATCCCTTCACGCTGCTAGTTGCTCTCCGACCAGATACAGTGCTCAATAGCACTTCGGACCTATTGATCTCGCCGCTCTCATTCAAATTGACTGCTCAATGAATCTCCTTGTTCTGCAGTGGCAGTGCCGTCTCGCCTTTCCTCTCGACTTAGATCTGTCTTTGTCGAATGGCCTATTGACACCCTTTTCGGGCCAAGACAAGGTCTCTCCCTCAATAAGAATTCTCGCCGACTCCCGTGTGAGGCCGCGAACAGGAGGCTGTCGCCGCGTGGGAAATTTGCGTTGTGGCTTGGCCAGTCTGTGTATGGTTGGTCTCTGCCGTCTACCCATATAGGTCATTCACTTGGGTCGGGTGGCCCGTGCATAGATTGCCCGAATAGGAAGGAGCCGCAAAAATGTCTTTTTCCGGGGTA
This sequence comes from Phaeophleospora eucalypticola, assembly GCA_022814565.1. Lineage (NCBI taxonomy): Eukaryota > Fungi > Ascomycota > Dothideomycetes > Mycosphaerellales > Mycosphaerellaceae > Phaeophleospora > Phaeophleospora eucalypticola. The sequence goes on along the minus strand of JAKLNG010000001.1, from coordinate 1,409,638 downwards.
TGGATGAGCACGTGAGCAGCGCAGGCACAAGATACAGTGTCCATGCGTTGTCCGTCCGCTCCATGGCCTTCTTTTTTGGTGGGGCTCTGTTCCTGGTGGAGTGCAGGTTTCTTCTGATGCTGCCCAGGTTTCCTGGCGAGGGACGGTTTCTTTTGTCGATTTTTTTAAGGTGCTTGGGAGGTGGCTTGCGGATGGAATACACAAAGTATGTATTTGCGGCCTTTGATGACATGATTGCGTAGCTGGAGATAGTCATCAATACGAATTAATCTCATACACTTGAGCTTTTCTAATCTATCGCCATGAACCCATTCAGTCTTAACTTCGAACGCCGCGCTAAACCATGCAACATAAGCGACGCACCCGTGAATGCTCGTCTACTCCGATCGCTTCTTCGCCATGACGCGCTGGAAGGGCTTCTTTACAACGCCGAGAAGCTTGCCAAGGCCGCCGAAGAGGTAGCCAAAGCCGAAGCTCCAGCCGCGCACACGGACGGTGTAGATGAAGAAGTAAACGAGGAAGTAGTTGGTGAAGACGAAGACGAGGAAGATGCCGAAGTCGCGCCATTTCTGGCTTGCTTCGATGTTCAAAGAGGCGAGGTAGTCGTTTCCGGAGGAGTACTGCGAAGGGAGTTAGCATCATGTGAGGTGGCTAGGTGAGAGGGTGAGGTGGGCTTACCTGGCAGTACTGGCAATCAGTGGTCGCATCAGGGTTCTTCAAGAACCCGGTGGCAGATTGCGCGAAGGCACCAGCGTACGACATACACGTCTGACCTGGGGGAGGATCGAAATGTGCGGCCTCAGACGACGAGCAGTCTGCAGGAATGCCGTTCAAAGTCGCGGCGAGAACACCTCCAATCCAGTACGTCGAGGGGTTGACCCAGTACATCCAGTACTTCCAGAACACCGGCAGCTGTGCGTAAGGTCGGACGACACCATTGAAGAGAGAGAACATGACGAAGAAGAACGGCAGCACGTTCGAGATGACGGTGAAAGAGGGCGCGAAGGCGCAGATCCACTGTCCCCATGAGGCCTGAAAGAGGAAGAACAGCATGACCATCAGGAAGACGTAACCGGAGACGGAGCTCTCGGTTGGCAGACCTGTTGGCCAGTACCAGAGGACCCAGTAGACGACCGCACTGATGATGGCAGGAGGAATCTCGGCGACCACTTGGGCAGTCGTGAACGCGAACCAGCCGTAGATACGCGAGGGGTATTCTCGAGCTTGCCAGAGTGCCATGTTGGTGAAGAACTTGGGGACGACGGCATTGACGACGGTCGGAGGAATTGTCAGGATCAAGAAAGATGTGAACATGCGGTTCTGGAAGTCCTGGTTGGTGTTGCCGAGCTGCCAGAATGTGAAACCGTTGAAGATGCCGACGATCACGGCAACGAAGAGCTTTCCGTAGACATAAGATGGGTCGCGCCAGAACTGCTTGAAAGTACGCTTCAGGAGCTCGGTGCATTGCAAGAGGACCGGGGCAGCGTACTCTTTCTGCTCTTCTCTACGCACTTCCGATTGCTGCGTCTTGCTTCTCGTAAGCTTGAGACCCTCAATCTGTTCAATGACTTCGACAGCCTGGTGAGAGTTCCTCCATTCCTCGTTCCAGTCGATCTTCGTGCCATCGGAACGCTTGTGAGGCTTCGCGGCAGTCTCAAGTATGAATTCAGCGACGTTCTTCTCAGGAGGGCAGTCAACGCCACGCTCGGAGAAATAGTTGATGACGTCTTTTCCATTTTCGCCAACGGGTCCGAAGTAGAAGGTGTTTCCTCCAGGGTTGAGAGCGAGGATCATGTCGAACTGCTGAATAAGAACAGAGGATGGCTGATGAATTGTGCACACGATAGCTTGGCCGGCGTGGGCAAGCTTCTTCAGGAAGCGCACGATAGAGTAAGCAGATTGCGAATCCAGACCAGATGTCGGCTCGTCCAAGAAGAGAAGCAGGGATGGCTTCGCAGCAAGCTCCACACCAATGGTCAGACGCTTGCGTTGCTCGACACCCAAGCTCATGATGACTGCGTCTTGAAGGTCGTTCAGTTCCAGAAGATCCACGATCTTGTCCACGTAGGCAATCTTTTCCGCTCGTGGCGTACTGGCCGGCTGTCGAAGAATAGCAGAGAATTCGAGGGCCTCTCGAATTGTAGCAGTGCCGTCGTGCAAGTCTCCCTGCAAGCAGAAACCAGTGTTGCGCTGAAATCCAGGACCCAGAGGACGACCATCGACAAACATCTCTCCCTTGACAACACCCATTGATTGACGCTGGGCGAGAGTGTTGAGCAGAGTCGTCTTGCCGGCTCCAGAAGCTCCGACGAGAGCAACCATGACACCCGGCTTGGCGTATCCGTTAACATTGTTGAGCAGCTTGCGTTCGCCGCCGAGGTAAGGCACCGTGTATTCGACGTCTCGCCATGTGAAGATGCTGTCGCTCTTGCTGATCTGCGCCAAAGCTTCACTCTCTCGTTCATCCTCGGAGGAGCTTCCCATGCCAGACTCCTTCTTGGTAGAGCTCTGGCTGTCGCCGGCATCACCAGCCTTCTCCTCATCAGCAGGCGGAGATTCCTTGACCATCTGCTTAGCGCGCTTCGACTTTTTGAAAACGAGAGCACCACCGCCAGTGTTTGCAAAGTTGAAGAGCTCAGTGCAGATGACAGTGACGATGATGTAGAGGACAGTCCAGGCAATGACAACTCCAAAGTTTCTCCAAAGGTCCGCTCGGGTGTAGTTGTACTGGGTCTCCACGAATGTCTCACCAGCAACGGTCTTGCCATTGACAGCGGCTCCTGCTACAGCACAGCCTTGGTAGGCAGGGTCGATTCCAGGGCCTTGCGGAACAAGTTGGGATGGAGCGCATTGCATTGTCCTGCCAGAGAATTCGTTTGTCAAGACAGCCTCGAAGCTGTAAGACAGCGGGTTGACGTAGTAGATCCATCCAAACCAGATGTACTTCGTCAGAAGCTGCGGCTTAGGAATAACGTACCCGGTGTAGATGATCAGCAAGTTCAGCGCGATACCTGAGAATCGAACAGCCGTATCAATCTCCGGAGAGACGGACGCGAACATTCGATACAGTGCAGTCAACAGGATGGTGGTGATGTAGACAAACAGCATGTAGATGAAGAACCTCCCAGCTGTCACTGTCAGGCTCGTCATGAAGTACATGATGACGCCGAAGATGATGACCTGTACCAGGATCACGGGAAGATCAGCCACCACACGAGCGGCAGCAACGGCGCTGGGTCTGTAGAAGGCGTAGTCCTTGTGCCGTGCGACGACTGCTCGACCGCTCACGGCCTTCATAAGCTCCGTAAGCTGCAGCCATCCCAGGAAAAGGATGGAAAAGAAGAGAGCACCGCCGCGAGAAAAGGTACCTTCAGTGTTTTCGGGTTGGCCGTAGAAGAGGGAACCAACGATGAGACCGTTGCTGATGATAATGAAAAGCTTCGTCCAGAGAGTGGTCGTGTCACCAAAGAGCAGCCAGAACTCGCGCTTTGTGCAAGCCATGACCTGGCGAGGGAATGAGACGGTGTAGGGAGACTTCTTGCGCACACGCTTCGACTTGCTCTCCTGAACAGCTGATTCAAACTTCTTCGCATCCTCGTAGTTTGACTGCTCAAGATACTTCTCGTAGTCGGAAATATCCTCGAGGACCTTCTGGCGAGCGGCAGATTGTCTGAAGGCACGCTCGAGATCCTCTGGAGTCTTCGGGGCGCGATCTTCGAAGCCAGGGCGAAAACGACGCTCGACGGGGTCAGTGACTGCTGTCAGGAAGTCGGCGGTGGTCTGACGCTCGGGACACTCAAAGCCAAGATCAATGAAGTACTGCTTGGCCTCGTTGGCAGGGCCAGAGTAGATCTCGCGACCCTGGTCGATGACCAAAACCTTATCCATCGTCTCATAGATACCTTCTCCAGCTTGGTAGAGTGTGACGAGTGTCGTCCGGTTAGACACGTCAGTCATGATACGAAGTGATCGTGCATAATCCAGTGCAGTCGACGCATCCAAACCACGCGTGCTGTTGTCCCAGCAAATAACGGTGGACTTAGACGCAAGAGTTTCCGCAATCGACACACGCTTACGCTCTCCACCAGAGACACCACGAGTGTACTCGTCTCCGACCAAAGTGTACTTGGTATGACTGATGCCAAACATGCGCATCAGTGCGTCTGCAATGATTGGAACATCCTGCTGGAATTTCTTCTTGGTCTTGTTCATCAATGCAAACGTGAACGTCTGCCAAACGTTGAGAGAAGCAAAATGGACATCGTCTTCCTGGTTGTAATTCACCTCGCCACGATAGATCTTTTTCTGCTTGTCAGCGGGAATGCCACCGTACGAGACATCACCAGTGACTTCCGCGTATCCTTCTCGGTTATTCGCGATGGCCTTGAGGAATGTCGAGCAGCCAGCGCCAGGTCTGCCAAGGACCAGCATCATTTCTCCATCGCGCACGCATCCCGTGAAGCCATTGATGAGTGTTCGGGTCTCTCCAGATCGTCGACGCAGAGCAGGAACGAATCCGGAGATAATGCGCCAGAGATCGGGTCCAAAAGTGCCCAGAATGGCATCAGGAAGTGTCTTGACAAAAGACGTAGTCGATCCGATACCCTTGACTGTCAAATCCTTGTAAATGACGCCCACTTTCTTGTGCGATTTGTCGTCGGTGCGCTTTTCGAAGTGACCTTCTCTCATGAAGCGATCAAGCTCAAATTCGGACTCCTCGTCGGAGGTGTCCTTAGGACCTGCCTCGACATCTCCCTCCGAGACAATTCCAGAAGATTGATCCTGCCGGAAAGATGGCCGATTCCGAAGCGAAGCTTTCTTGCTCTTGGTGCTGGCATTAGTCGCGGTCCTCTTTAGAGACGGTTGCGTATCTTTCGAGCGCGTCTTGGAGAGGTGAGTGAGGTGGTTCCGTAGTTGTTGGTAATCCTCCATCGCGCCTTCAGGGTCGAAGCCGCCCACGTCTGCCTCTCCCCATGTTCCAGCGCGTTGGGTGTCCTCCGGGCTGCTTTCTACCTCTTCGGTAGGATGTACAGGCTGGTGCATTCTGCCAGCATCAACCTGGCCATCGCCGTGGTGCCATTGGTTCGTGGGGGCGTTGTCGCTGGCCAGGTTGAGCTTTCGCTCATCAACGGAACTCCCCCACATTGTCGACGTACCCCTTTGCTGGGGATTCTTGCGTGGTGTTGTGGTATTCTTTCGCGCAAACACTCGAGGAGTGTGGAAGAGAGGAAGATGGAGTTCGGATGGCTTTCACGCCAACCACCAGACAGCAAGCGCAACGGCGGCTAGAGGATAGAGGGGAGATTGGAACGGGAAAAGAAACAGCAGAGAGGTGCGCGGAAGAAAGAAACGAGGTGTTTTTGTCGCGCGGGCAGGAGACGTAGTTAAAGACGGAGTTAAGGGGCTGATTAATGGTAAGCGTGTTGCAGCAGCAGAGCAGCGGGCGTGTTGAGGTGAGGTCCAGAGAGGATGAGACGTCATGCCTCCCGAGGTCGCCTTCGCGCAAAGATTCTCTCTCGGCACGGCACAACGATACTTTTTGCCTCTTTTAGTGCCCGCGTTAGCGTGCCCGTGGACGGCTGGTGGAAGTGGAAGTCGGAAAGCGCGGTCTGTTGTTGTCGCAGAAAGGACCGCACCCGCGCCTTTCATATTCTCTTCTTCTCTTTCTACACGCTCTACCATCAGCATACATGCACACATTCCACTGCTTCACGTTGTCGCCACCATCGCTAGCGTCTACCCTGGCCGAAACGTGAGGTCTCAGTACGCGGCTTGGCCAAAGAAGGTTCACGAAACGCAGAAGCCAGCACCAGCAAGACGGAGCCACATGGCTTTGAGATCCGCGCCAGGATAATGCTGCACGAGTCAAGATCTCGGAGTAGACACACCCTGGCAGAGTCAGCAAATCTGGCGTCAATGTGTGCGAATTCCGTATCTACAGCTCTGCATCCCAGACAACACATGCAGCGACTTCTGTGACACGCAAGATAACTGCTCGCACGATGATTTCTCAGCTTGTCTTGGACTCCAGGCATGCGTCCCTCAAGACAGAGACTCCTTTCTGCTCGTTTGCGGACGAATCGAGGTTACGGAGTCCGGAATTGAACCGTTGGATCGAATCTTTGTTGAACTCCGACTCAGCATATCGGCTGCTGCTGTACTGGCTACTGGGTGCTTACTACTACCGTCATCGCCATACCCAATCGCTGGTCAGTACCTCAGCTCATCGCAGAATAGACCCCCAGTTCGACGCCTAGCACGTAGCTCGTACACATACGACAAGAGCGGAATCTACTCAAACTGAGTGATCAATACTAATGCCAGATTATCAATGACCCTCTGTGAAACTCTGGGTCGTCATTCCAGCAGACCCATACGGAGTCGAATAATGAACACCGAACAATTCACAAACAGACTTCGTGCATGACTCAAGTAACAGTAACTCCCAGGACCGTGTACTATTACCGAGATCCACAACTCGCCACACCAGCCCTATGCAAATGGAACTCTGGGCTATGTGATGAGTTGCGCTTCCTAAATCCAGCTCCCGGGTCATCCGAATCGCATCTAAACGCCGTCACTACCTCCGGAGAATGAAGCTGAAAACGTGAAATTCGCCAGCGTCTGCATGCTACCGCGTCAAGCTCAAAGGTGATTGAAACGGATCCAACGTTTGGGACGCATCAACAACAGAGTATAGACTGGCGGCTTGTTTCATAGCGGCGATGCGGAGTTCGACTTTAATTGCTTATCAACCAATTCCGATTGGCAACGCGTTGGGACCACATCCGATCCAGCGACTCCACGTTTCCCCCTTGCATGAGTGTAGAGCGAGGAATGTGATTGTTAATCGAAGAGGCACGGTAAGGCTGTTTTCCTGCTTTCGTCTGGGCCCCTAGACAGTTTGCTTCATCAAAACTACCTCCTGACAGCTACTACTGGAGCCAGAAGGTGGCATTCCTTGCCAGGTCTGCACTGCTCGATCCCATGTATACGACGAACTGGCCCGGCTCGACGACGTACTCCATCTTGCGATTCCATAGTCCGACATCACTGACATTCAGATCAATCTGTACCTCCATGGTCTCGCCGGCAGCGATTGCGACCTTCTGAAATCCTTTGAGCTGGATGTTCGGTACGTCGACAGTCGCAATCATGTCCTTGACATAGAGCTGGACGACTTCCGCGCCATCTCGAGTACCATTATTCGTCACAGAGATGGATGCAGTGATCACATCCGACGCGGAGACGTTCGTTGCCGACAAGGATACATTCGAGTAGGAAAACTCCGTGTACGAAAGACCGTAACCAAATGGGAACCAAGGCTGCGGCGTGTTGAGCACATATTCGTGGCCAAAGTAAAGGATGCCGTCGGCGCCGACGAAGCCAGGGCTCGTCGTTCGGCCCGAGTTGAGGTAGTCGTAGTAGATGGGAAGGGTACCAACGTCGTATGGAAAGCTGACGCTCAGTTTGCCGCTCGGGTTCACGTCTCCGAAAAGGATGTCTGCGAGTGCGTTACCGCCCTGCTCAGAGGGGTAGAACTGCTGGACCAGAGACGCCGTCGTGTTGGAGATCCAGGACTCGGTCAGGGGCTTGCCAGAGGAGAAGACGATGACTGTGGGTGTTGTGGTGTTGACAATGGCTTGCGCGAGAGGCCGCATGGCGCCGACCAGGTCTAAGGAGGAGACGTCTACGTGTTCGCCAGTCGTTGCGTTGAGCCCTTGCCAAAGCTCCTGCTGGTCGCGACTCCAAGTTCCAACAACCACAATGGCAACGTCCGCTTCCTCTGCCGCGGTTACGGCTTCTGGGAAGCCGCTTTGATCGAGACTCCATCGTTCACACCCTTGAGCGTAGGTCACGCTGCCATTGCCAATGGCTGCCTGAATACCATCCAGTGGAGTAACCCCACGGTACTGGCTGCGGTAGACGACGTAGTCTCCGTAGTTCATGAATCCATGGGCCATTGGACCGATCACTGCGACCTTCTTGTCTTTGCTGATGGGCAGGATGTCGTGATCGTTCTTCAGGAGGACAATACTGTCGCGGTCGATCTCTCTTGCCAGCTGCTTGGCTTCGGGCGTGTTGATGATGTTGTTCCATTCGCTCTTCGGAGCTGTCTTGTAAGCCTCCTCGAACAATCCAAGCTGGAACTTAGCTCTCAAGACTCGAGCGACGGCCGTATCAACAACCTCTTGACTCAGCCGACCGGAAGCTACGAGTTCAGGGATTGCGCGGTAGTTGAAGCTACCTCCGCCCATCTCGACGTCGCCGCCAGCTGGGAGAGCATCAAGCGTAACGCATTCGTTGCCTTCTGAGATTGGAGATCCGTACTTGTTCAGTGGTGACGGGCAGACATAGAAAGGATTGGCAAGCCGATCTGTAGCCCCGGCATCTGAGCTGACGAAGTACTCGTATCCCCATTCGTCTCTCAGGATCTCGGTCAAAGAGTGATAATTGCTAACCTCAGGCACCCCATCGTAGCTGCTGTACGCGCTCATGATGGCGTACGCCCCAGCATCGATGATCGCCTTCTTGTAGCTTGGCAACCACGTCGTCCTCAGCTCTCTTTCTCCACCATGCACGGGCCCGGTGTTCAGTCCTTGTTCCAGCATGCTGTAAGCGGCGAAATGCTTCACCATGCTGCTGACGTTCAGACTCTGCACGCCTTGTACGTAGGAAAAGGCCATTTCGCCAGCGAGGTACCCATCCTCTCCGAAAGTCTCTTCCACACGGCCATACCTCAGTTCCCTCGCCAAGTCTGCCAAAGGTGCAAAGACTTGCGAGACGCCCAATGCTTGTGCTTCCTTGCCGATCTGCACCGCCATCGCTTCGGTCTGTGACCGGTTCCATGTACAGGCATAGGCGAGTGGAGAATTGAAGATGGTTGCATTTCCAATGAGAAACCCGTGGATTCCCTCTGTCTGCACGATGGCTGGAATTCCCAATCGGGTCTCGTTCACTGCGTAGTCCTGACCACGGATGATGTTCTCGGCAAGCCAGTCCCAAGAGATGGGATAACCGACGTAGAACATGCCAGCTTTTTGGTCGAAGTTGACCTCGAGACCAGTGCGATTGAAGGCGCCGGTGGTAGTGTTTAGCCAGTTGGAGATGTCTCCTTGTAAGAGTTGGGCGGTCTTCTCTTCGATTGTCATTCGCGAGAGAAGGTCTGAGACTCGGGTTTCGACTGGGAGAGAGGGGTCTTTGTAAGGAGCATTGGAGACTGAGGAATTGTTGCCATCATGTTGAGCGAGAGAGACTGAAGGAAAGCTCGCGAGGAGCAGTGAGAAGAGAGCGAGAAACATGATGATGATCTAGAATGGTGGCATAGTGCTGGAGGAAACGGGACGGATCTAGATTTATACCTACTTCTTGATCACCGTATAGCTATGACTGGTTCTTGCATCCCGACGCTCCACTTGCCTCTACATATATCAAGGAGGTGGTGATTCCGTGGCAGTGTGCATGGTTCTCGATGAAGACGACAGGCGGAGAAATATTCGAGATGCATTCCCCCGCAGCAGCGAGAGGTGTTCCTGCGGCTCGGCTGAATAGCGTGCGGCCGCGTCGGTGAGGAGATGCGACAATGGTCGCATGATGGGCAGTGCCGTATGCCGAGAGTATTGTCTTGATGGGAGTTGTGAATGGGGGAGATGAGATGAAGATGAAAAGCTGTGAAGAGCGCGTAGGATGGAGATAGAAATGTGGTCTATACCGCATTGGGAGCAAAGGGTGAGGTCAGAGTGGTCGGCAAGTCGGCGATTGAGGAGCGGCAGCACACAGGGCACACCTGATGCTTCGGTTCCTGGCACAGAGAATCAGCTCTTTTCCTGCACTCCTCTACAGCCACACCACGCATACAGACGGTCCGGCTGCCGCTTTTGCATTCTTGCCTTCTTATTCACTGACTGCCAGCATCAAGATCAATTGTTCTAAGCAAGACCAGCACACGACCTGCAGTGCGAACGAACGACGGCGGCCGACGGCCTCGCGGTGTCGATCGGTTTGCAGCTCCCTTACACACACGCGAACCTCGACTCCTACACTCTGCATCTTATCACTACCCTCTATACCCCTTTCACGAGCTCGTCGCCCCCATCACGCGTCGCGAGACACTTCACATCCGCCCACGATGGCCATCGCACGCCATGGCTCGCCCTTCGAGCCCTCACCATCACCACAGCCGCAACCCCTCACCAAACGCGACGTCCGACGAAACCGCATCATGGAGAAACTCCAAGGAATGATGAACACCTTCTCTTCGAACCAGCACAACCACTACAGAGCACAGCTGCAAGGTGTGCAGGTTGATATGACCTTGGTGCTCAGGGCGGATCCCTACCGAGATGGGCCGCTAGATGACAGCCACGATGACATTAAAGCGCTGGTAGAGAACATCATGGCAGGAGATGCGAATGGGAGTGGAGGCGTCAGTCTTCCAAATGATCAGGCTGCGCGAGATGACTACTGGACAATTGCTGGAAAGCGATACACTGAGTTTGTGCGCAACGTGAACGACGCCATCGAGGAGAGAGATGCCGATTTGGCACAGTTGAATGTGAGTACATCGCAAATCGAACTTCATCAGAGGGTACTGACATGTGCTCGGTAGCACAACTATAAATCGTCACTGAAAGAGCTCGAGGACCTATACCAACAGCGCCTACACCAAGCCGAAGAGGAGCACAAAGCACTCACGAACACGATCCGATCACGCCTCGTCTCGAACCTGAACAAGAAGAAGACGCAATTGCTTCGCGACAAAGAGCAGCTCGATATTTCTGACAGCAACGCCATGCTGCTTCACCCGAACCACTTCAGCATTGGGAACAACCCTGGCTCGCCCAGCCAGAATGGCGCTGGTATCAACAAGAGGACGAGACATCTAAGACATCACCGCGGTGCTAGTCCTGCGCCAGGCGGAGCCGACGTGGGTGAAGCTAGTAAGAGAAAGCGTAAATTGGGACAGATGGAAGACGATCAAGGCAATGAATCGCCTCTGCCACATCTTGCAGGCGGCCGAAGTCCTTTCAAGGACGCACGGGGCCAGCGAGAGTATGCACAATTCGACGCGCCGGCATACAGCATCGAGAGACTGTTCACTGAGAAAGAGCTTGCGATGGCAACAGATACAGCGCGGGTTGCGACATGGAAGTACTTCCACCAGCCGAAGGAGCAGCAAGAGCAGAGTTCGAATGGCAATGGAACCGCGGTGCCTTCTTTGGACGGGGAAGTGGTTGAATCGGCTGAAGTCGTGCCTGCGGATGAGCAAATGACAGACGCACCAGCGAATGGCGGCACAGACACGCCTCCACCCTCAGAGCCACCGGCTATGGAGCGCAGCGCATCACACCAAGTCTTGACGCGTGGAGGTGCTCGCAATAATCCGCTAGCAGCGCTAGACCAGCTTGCAGCAGCAGCCGCGTCTTCAACCTCTCCGATCGTCAAACCCCATCCATTCGTACCTGTAGCGCCAGGACACCCGCACATTCACGCAACAATGCGTAGCGAAAAGCTTGGAGCGCCAGCGCCTCCTCCTGTCCCTAATATGGACATCGAGAGCGATTTCAACATGATCCGAGACGCCGGCGCGGATATGGACGAGCATGCGAGCATGGATCCGGACGGAGCGCAGAGAGCCCGAGATCTTCGACAACAGCTTTACCATCAAGCTCTGGACAACGGCTCAGGCGTACAGGCACCGTACCGATTGCCGCAGCTCGAAACCGGACCTGGTGCACTGATTGGCAAAGGCGTGGATCGGGAGCCAAGGACGGGATTTGCACCTCTTCTGCCTGCCGTTGCGCATATTCAGTCGCGGTCACATGTCACCGGTACTGTTCCTGCGGGGACAAGTATGGCGGCTGCGCTGAGTGGGAGACTCGGTGGTGAGCCGATGAGCCGGACGACTTCTGCTGGAGGAGCTAGTGAGATCGGAGAAGGCAGGAGGGGAGGCAGAGGAAGGGGCCACTAATTGCCAATTCGTGGTGCAGTCTTTGAAGGGAAGGAAGTGTATTATTGGGAACGGCCACCGAGCTTTAGACGGAATAAGGTACCAGGCGCAAGCGCTCAAGCCACGACTCTACGATATCCCCACAATGTATTGCCTTGCCGTCTGTGCGGCTTGAGGCTTTTGGTCTATTTCCGCCCCTTTACCACACGTAGCGGAGACCTTTAACAATTTTCTCCAAATCCTTCAAAGTCAATCCCTTGAATCCCTCCTTGCTTCCGATTGCCTTCGCCGCTTGCACTGGACTTTCCAGAGCATCATCGACGTCTTCGGATTCAAAGTACCACCGCCCTGGCGTCTTCGGATAAAGCTTGCCCTTCGGCCAGCTCACCTGCAACCTTCCACGATCCACGCGCAAGTGGATGCGTGCCGCGCTGTGGGAAGACCGGTACTCGTCAGGTAAGTTCATCCTTACTATTTCGCTAGCGACGACGTTGAATTCCAGGTTTCGAAACAGGGCATTGGCTCCCACGGCGCGAATCATGCTCTTGACCTCCGTTTTGATTCCCAGTACGCCGCACTTCTTAAAGGCACTGCGCTGGCGAGGAACTTGATCCTTCCAGTTCTTTCCGTGCTTTTCCCTCATTTGACGCGCTATGCCGCGATCCCTGAAATTGCTGTATACAACGACGTAGAAGCTGTTGTCGGAGAAAAAGATAGGGAGAGACTCTATCCGGACCAGCCTCGAGACGCGCGCGATTGGCGGGAGAACTAGGCCAGTGAGATTCTGCTGCTTGCCGTCGGGATCGACAGCTACAAGGCTGTAGATCTGAATTCGTAGCTCAGGTGGAAGGTCCATAAATCGGAAGGGCTCCTCCGCCCGCGCTTCCTCAGCGCGCATCTCGTCGCCCGTCTGGTCCTCCATGCGCTCAATGGGCGACGTGGCGGCAGATAGAACGTCTTTTTCGGCTGCGATGAAGCCGGACTCGCCAGTAGTCAGGGACACGGAGTCGAGAGCGTTAGATTCAAAATACGACATGGTGGCTGATAGGTTTTGGTCGAAAGCTGTGTGTCGAAAGAAGCCCGAAGAAAGTGAGCCCAAGTCATAGATCAGACGACATCGTGGATTTTATAAGATCGAAGGGTCGCTGCGTGAGGACAGCCAGTTCCCGGTTCCCCTTTTCACGTGAGGATTCTGAACTCAAAGCTTGGCGCGATTCTATTGCCCCATCAATCTGATCACTTTACAAGGAGTCCTCATTTTGATGCGGAAATCATTCTGCGTTCCTAGTAGTCGCTGTCCTCCTCAGTCGTAGGAGAATTCACAATGGCCTGAAGTCGTGGCGCAGAACGGCGAATATCTGGTCCAGAGTCGCTTTCGTCCACGCTGGTAGGCGAAGCCACCGTGGGCTGGAATCGAGACAGAGGTTTCCGCAGCATCGATCTTGCTGCTTCTTGCTGCTGTTCTCCAGACATTTCAATGTCATGCTCATCCCAACTGCTCTCCTCACTCTGATCCCCTTCCTCTTCCTCCCCAGCCTCTCCCATTTCTATGTCCTTCTGCTCCCAGTGGTAAAGCATCCCCGTCTCCTCCCGCAGCCTTCTCGCCCTCGCCTCACGTAGCCATCTCTCCCTCTCCCTGATTTCCATTCGCATTTCCTCGGTCCACGGGAATGGTTCTTCGATCCCCGTCACGACTCTGCCACCTGGAGTCCTCGGCGTCTTGGCTTCTTCTTCTTCATCGCTCACAGCGAACTTGACCTCCTTCTTTGTCTTCTTCAAGGCTTTGAATGTTCGGAAACTGCTCTTTTCGGGCCTTCTTCTGTGTCGCGCTTGCTTGGCGGCTTGTGCGTGCGCGTTGGCCAATTCCCAGATACACTCTGCTTCATACTCTTCATACTCATGCGCATGCCCAGCCCAGATCCGAGCGCGGTCAAGCCAGTTTGTGAATTCCAGCGCTTCGAGATCTTCTTGGACGTACTCCAGAGCCCTTGGGTCTCTCACTGCCTGGCCCAGCTCGATCATAATCTGATAGCCTCGGTTGTTACCTATTTCGTCTTCAAGGTCTTCAAATTTCTCGGGGTACCCTGCGTGGATGTAGTTTCGATGAGACTCTCGATGTGGGTCATAATCGGACCATGTCTCTGTCATCGGAATGCCATCGTTGCGGGTGGTGGAGTAGAGCCAGTCTTCGAGGCTGTGTCGCAAGCGGTCGAATGATGGAGGAACATTGAGATTGTCGTCAATGAGCTTCTGGATTGCTTCGTCGGTGACTTCGCCATCTTCTGTCATGTTGAGCACCAGGATTTCCTCCTTGCCACGAAGCTCCGATCGATCAGATATGAAGGCTAGACATGGAGCAATCCAGCTGGTGCAAGACCATGCCAGAAGACAAGCGAAGGAAACAAAGAAAGAGCCCAGATTTCTTTGTTCGCCGGTTCGAGAGGGTTAAGCTGAGACTGCTCGCGACTGGAGAAATGAAGACAATGGAGAAATGCGCAAGCCAGTGAATAAACTTTTGAAAGGGTGAGAGGTCAAGAATGAGATGTGCGCGATGAGAAATCCTGTATCGTTCCAGTATTGCCGTAGGGTATCCGTTTAAAGTCAAGCTGCGTCAAAGAGCGGCATGCCACCTACAAGAACGCCTTCCAATGAGACACAAACGCCGAGTTCCAGAGGATGTGTAGTCGTCCCTGTATGAGGTGAAGGATAGCGGAATGACTCCGGGGTCCCTAGCCTGCTCAAGGCCCGAGTGCTAGAGAGTGAATATTGTGTTAGCGCATCTGCCGTATAATTCTGTGCTGCGTCACGACGTACCGTTCTCGCGCTCCTCGTCCTCGAGACGGACTTGCTTCTCGGCCTCGCGATACAGGTTCTCGAACTCGGCGTTGGGCATACCGCGCTCATGGGCCAGCACGCGGAGGCGCTCTTTCTCCGCGATCTTGTCCTTCATGAACTGCACAGTGGCCTGGAGGACGATAGCCTCGCTGCGACCTTGTCCTTCCATGCCGGGCACGATTCGAGCCAGGCGGTCGAAGCCTTGGCGAATGGCCTCACGACGCTTCTTCTCGCTCTTGATGTGGTTGTCGCGCTTCTCGATATCGGTGAGGCGCGACTTATTGATAGCCTCGGGGTTGTTGGGCGAGCCCGGATTAGGCGACATTTGAGACATGCTGGGCGAGTCGGTGTGGTTGGTTGAGCGAGGGTGGGATGGTTCTCTAGGATTGTTGCGCGGGTTCGAGGGTCGGGGAGGAAGAGGTGTCGCGGCCGAGGCTTTTTATCTCAATGTTCAGGACGTCGCCTGAGGCATGCAGTCGAGGGCGTGAGGCGTGCGAAGTGCAATGAGAGGGTTGTGAAGACAGAATTGTGCAACCCGTGAATCGCTGCAGCGCTTAGTCTTGCATGTGATCCTGCCAGGGTCCAATCGGGTCAAGGCGGGTTAAAGTGTCGATTGGGGCGCGGTGCAGGCAAGCAGTTCGCTTTACTCATCATTCGGCTCGAGCGAATGTCTGCTGAGCAATGTCGATTGAACTGCTCCTCGTCTCGATGGCCTCAAATGACAGATGGGAAACGTGATGGAGCGGATATACGACATGTGATCGCGAGGTGGGCGTAAGGTTTTCGGCAGCAGATTGACCCCGGCCCGCTTGGCGTCTGCGCAGCCCAAAATTGGAGAGCATGACGCAGCGGATTGGCTGGGATCCCGCACTCAGGGCAACCGACCGTTCGCTCTAGCACGACAAGTTTCACGTGTACGAGGCACGCCGTCTTGTTTCGCCTTCCGCAGAGACAAGACACAACAACAACCACGTCTACGACTCACTTTCGATTCCAGCAGGAGCGAAGAATAATACAACTGGGAAGGATACTAGGCAAGATCCAGTGGAGGAAACAGCTCTACCTTGAATCGCAGCATCTCGTCTCAGCCCTGCAGCACACGCATCCCCACCTTGGCCGAAGCAGCAACAGCGAACAAGGCAATTCCACTTCACGGCCCTGCGAATTCCCTCTCCCGCCCGCAGCAACCACGACGCACCCGCATGGCATCCGCATAGCTTCTATCATCCTGCGCGACGACCCGTGTCGCACCACATTCGCGAGGAGCCTACCACTGCCGCCGCCATGGAGCGCTCCTCCGCGCGCTCGTCGGTCAACAGCCGTCGGGCCAACTCCCATACTGCAAAAGAGACCGTCCGCCGCAGCAACATGTCCTACGCGAAGAAAGCCGCAGTCTCGGATCAGGATGCATATCTGTTCGCCCTCAAAGTCGCCTACCTCTCTTATCTGCTGCAGCCCCGCCAGAAACGAGTCCAGCATGTCGCCAACACCTCCAAGCCTATACAACGCTCCTCCACCTCGATTAACGATATGGTCAAGGATTTCTCGTTGATCCGGGACAGCAAGAGCACCCGGTTTCCCCACGGCTTCATGTCTGCACTGGACAAGCGTCTCACGGGCGTGTTGATGGGTCAGGAGAAGAAGCCTGAATACAACGATGCTGTCATAAAGCGGACGTTTGGCGCTTTCCTGAACGAGTTCAAGAACCCGACATTTCGAAAGAGCATGGAAAAAGACAGGAGGGTGGAGGATCTGCTGCTCATCTTCTTCTCCAAAGCTACCAGCGAGCTGCAGAAGGGCAAGCCCGCAGATGACGATAGTTGGAAGCTGATGGTCGATCGCCACGTCGCCCTGTTCGTCAGGCTGATCAGCACCACATTGTCGCACAATGACTGGACAAGAGACCGTCCCGAGTTGACGAGCAGGTTAAAGACGCTGGAAACAAAGCTCTTGCAGCACGATCAGGACCTGGCGGACGCAACTCAAAGGAACGGGGGACAGGGAGGTACGAGTGTGGAGGTTGAAGTGCCACGATCTTATGAAGTGAGGGACATGCCGCTCGTGATTCGAGTCTGCAGGATCTTCTCGAAGCCCACAGTGCAGGCGCAGAACGATATCAATGCGCATAGAGATGAATGGACTGAAAAGGAGGCGTTGAAAGATCTCAAGGAATACCAAAGTCACATGATGTTGAACACAAGGGTCACTTTGGCCAAAAACGATTTTGACTTGGACGATGCATACGAGACATGGCGGAAAAACGAATACAGCGATCTCAGTCAGATGATGCTTGCACTAGTACAGTCGGATCCAACACTTGCCAAGACGACCTCCAGCGGTAGCCTTCCATCGTTCAAGCCACCATTAGCTGTTCAGCTTGACAGTGGCTACAGCGATTTGGGCAAGTCCATCTCGAGTCAAAGCGGCGATCAGGATTCTAGCTACGTGATCGATCAGCCGGTTGACATGAGTGGACTTAATCTTGGTGACTCCTCTCCGATCGACTCTGGAAAAGGATCGATTGATGCGAGCCAGGCGAATTTCACTTTCATTCCTCCAGAGGCGCGGGCGTACTACAGGCAGGTCCTGAAGACTGCACTTACAGCAGACTTGCAAGACGATGACTTGCAACCCTCAGTGGCCACGGAAGGGTCGCCTGCGGTGAAGCTGTTGTCGGAACAATCCACTGAGTTACTAAACGAGATAGCGTTGCGATGGCGGGTCCCACAGTTCACTCGACTTGTGTTGTTCTTGGACGTCGTGCGCGAGCAATTCGAAAACCAGACAATCACCCTCGACACCTTAGACGCTGCTTTCAACTTTGTGAAAGCGCCGCCCCCGGAGCCTAAGAAGGGCTCAGGAAAGGCACTCAAGCACCCCGTACAGGCTAGTCTATTCGACCGAGAGAAGTGGACTGTGCAGGATCATACTCTCATGCAAAGTATCCTGAGTAGTGTCCACGATGCTCTGTTGCGGGATCTATTTGAAACGTTCCAACATGGATACGAGAACAAGCCTCCGAGCCTGGCTCCGGTCCTAACAGTCTTGGACGAGCACATCTACAGCGACCCGTCTTTCGGCCGCAATCAGGAGGAAATGGATGCTTTCGCCCAAATGATGACCGAGGCACTCAAGGAGAAGGCCAGAGAAAGGTATCATGACATGCTTGCCAAAAATGTTCCTGATGACTCTTCCAATTGGGAGTTCTTCAATGTCGTGAAACTGGGCCAAACCGTGACAGCTGCATGCCAGAAGATTCAAAAGCGCTACAAAGGGGCGTTGAAGGAAATTATGGGCGTCAAACCGCTGGCCATCTTCGTTCAGGAGGTTCTGCCCGCTTTCGCTGGCGACGCGAAGGAGCTTGTGGGCAGAATCATGGAGCTCGCCAAGTCTTCTGGAGAGGATGTGCCTGTGCAAGACGGCTTCGAACTCTACAAAGAGTTGGTTGAGATTCGTGGCGTCTATGCTCAAGCTCTGCCTGGACGACAGTTCGAATTCCACATCGAGGGTCTTCTGCAAGACTTTGTGTGGCGGTGGATCGCAATGACAGACAGCAAGCTTCTCGACTGGATTGAAGGCGCTGTCACCCATGACGATTTCCAAGTGCGACAAGACCCTGCTGCCAAAGAACGAGGCGATCCTCCTTCGGACGACGAAAGGCACTCACAAAGTGCAATCGATATCTATCGCATCTTTAACCAGAGCATCGACCAGATCACCAAGTTGGAGTGGGATGATGATCTCCAGTACGCCAAATTCATGACTGCGGTTAGCAAGTCGATCGGTAGAGGAGTCGCGAGATATTGCGAGCTTTTGGAAACCAAGTTCGCTCGCGAAATGGACCGACAGACACCAGAGCAGGAGGCACGGGCTCAACAAAAGCAGCATGAGAAATGGATCGCGGCCGCTCGTGACGTTTGGGCAACGGGAGGCATCAGTCAGAAGATTGAGCCTTTCCAATTTTGGCCTGAAAGTTTCGTCAAGATCAACAACATCGAGTACGCTACGTTGCAGTTGGACAAGGTTGAACAGGAGATGAACGTGGATGCGTGTGTTGCAGCGATCCAGAAGTACGAGCCTCCAGCGCCCCCCAACGCCAGGAAGCGCGGCAACAACAAGTTCATGTTTACCATCAAAATAATCGAAGCGGAAGACTTGAAGGCTGGCGACATGAATGGACTCAGCGATCCGTACGTGGTGCTTGGAGATGAGTATCAGAAACGACTGGCCAAATCAAGGACCGTGTACCAGTCATTGAATCCACGATGGGACGAGACGATTGACATCCTGACCACCGGTCCTCTTAATGTGATTGCAACAGTGTGGGACTGGGACGCTATTGGCGACCACGACTGTTTAGGTCGTACAAGCCTCAAGCTCGATCCGAATCACTTCAACGACTACCTGCCGCGAGAGTACTGGCTAGATCTTGATACGCAGGGCCGTGTACTTGTCAGAGTCACGATGGAGGGCGAGAGAGACGACATCCAATTCTACTTTGGCAAGGCTTTCCGTACACTCAAGCGCGCCGAGCGCGACATGACCCGCAGGATCACAGATAAGCTGTCCGCCTACATCAATCAGTGTCTCTCCCGCCGCACTCTCCGCACTATCACTGCAGGACCGACTACTGGTATTGCGGGCGTCAGTAGCAAAATGGCCGGCTACTTTTCAAAGGTGTCTGGGCAGGTTTCAGGCCGCCCGACTTCAGTGACCACCCCCACAGCGCAGAGCAGTGCGGGCCTTGCGGAGGCGGCGAACAATGCACTCAAGCCTCTGTTGCAGTACTTCGACGATAACTTTGCCATTATGAAGCAGACGCTGACCGACAGTGCCATGATTATGGTCATGACAAGGCTGTGGAAGGAGGTCTTGGTAACCATTGAGGGTCTTCTGGTGCCTCCATTGAGCGACAAGCTGTCCGCACAAAGACCGCTCAGTTCTCAGGAGGTTGACGTGGTCTACAAGTGGCTGCAGGTGAGTGATTCCGAAGTCCAAGTAACTGACTAGCGCTAACGGCCTCACCAGATCCTATTCGACTTCTTCCATGCCTTCGATCCCGAGAGTGGCGAGGCCGATGGTGTGCCAGTCGACGTGCTGAAGAGCCCGAAGTATCACGATCTTCAGAACCTGAACTTCTTCTACTTCGAGTCGACCGACAACCTCATCCGCACCAGCGAGTCTATGGCGTCCGCAACCTTGGCACGGCAACAAGAGCAAACCAATCGTCTGAACCGCCTCTCCGCACCCGCTGGCATGCTCAGCCCATCAATGAACGGCACCCGCCGTTCCAAATCCATCATGAACTCCCGCAATCTCGGCACGATGAAGAAGGCGAAAGAAGAGAAACGCAAGGAAGCCCAGGCAGATCCGAACGACGACATGATTCTGCGCATCTTGCGAATGCGCCCTGAAGCAGAGCGGTACCTCAAAGATCGCAGTCGGCAGAAGGAACGTCTCGCTGCTGCGGCTGCGGCCGAAGCTATTGTGCGCCAGAGCTTGCAGTCGAGGCAACATGGTCATAGTCAGAGTGTTGGCGGTGCTACGAGAGGTGGCCAGGGAGCTGGTAGAGGAGGGATACAAAGGCAGTGGGGCACGATTCGGGAGTAGGAGACCGATCGTGGACGGCTGGGATTGCAACGTTGGAGGAAGAAAGGGCCGCCGTTGATGATGGATGGAGTTGTTTCCACTGCAACGACTACGGCTGCTGCTTCGTTGGCTTTGTGATGATCTGCTCGTTTGAGCGACAGCGGCATGTTCGGTCGCGTGCTTGTTGATTTTCTGGCTTACGAGCATGGCGTTTATTTGGATGGAAAGGGGAATGGGACTGGGTTTGATAGGGATTGCATGATACCTCTCTCATATGTACAGGTTTTGAAGATGATGTGCAATTTGAAGGGTTCGACACTCTGTATTTGATATTGAGGTTTCACCATATGTCGCTCCTTCCTGTGTGTTGCTATTTCCTCGTGCGCTCTTTCCTCGTATGACGAAGGACCCTGTGAGCATGGTCGTCTGTGTTGCCGTGGTTGTCTACCTTCGTATTCGGTTTTGTTAGGCCACGACATGATCTGGACACAGGCTGTATGACCCGAACAGAGAGCGCTTTGGTTGGAGTGGAGTCCGGCGACGGGGTGGTTGCATCGTCTGCGCCTGTGCACTGGTTACATGTAGTATCTGCGTAGTCAGCTATCGTCCGTTTCACAGCTTTTGGAAGTCGGAGAGAAGTTCTGCTGTGAAGCAGAAAGCAGTCAAGTCCGAGGCGGCTTGATAAAGTGGCTGACTTCGTGATTCACGGTCATGTCTTGCATATTCGGGAGCTTAGCATTGACCATACGAAGACGTCTCAATCGGGATAGCGAAATGTGACTATGTCTGCTCTGGAAAAGTTCCTCATTTAGTATCTGATTGTGCCTCGCAGCGTACCTCGTGGCCATGCATAGAGACATGATGCGGCTGCACTGCTCTTCAATTGCATGGCAACACGAGGTGGCCTTGGTGCTGATGAAGGCTCGTCACCCTGGGTATCATTCGTCGTTCCAGGTAGGTTGGTGTTGGGTGGGTGATTCGCCGTATCATCTGTCTTTTTCTTCTTTCGCCTCCTCGACACTAAGTCTTAAGTTTGTTGGTCATTATAGTACACAGTACACGTGACGTGAGGGGTTGTGTGTGCGGACGCTCAAAGCTGATGTGTCCGCCGGAACCCCTATGCAGAGAAGCAGCAGCTGCCGTCGGTGAGGACGAAGCTGCGGGCGCGCCGTAATATTCCTATCCTATGCCAATGATTCCGGTAAAATCCACGCCATGCTAAACGGACAATTGTGATAGATGTTGTTGATGATGTTGTTGGGCTGGTTGTGCAGCAGCTCGGGAGGTGGTGATGGTACAGTGCGCGTCGTCCACGGTCGGGCGTCGTCGGGGCTACTTGCCGCTGCGTCCTTTGCCTTTTGATTTCGACGGGGCGGTGGAGGTGATTTTGGAGGTCTGCATGAGTTCGCCGATGTAACTGTGACAATAGTCAGCACACTTGGGGGTCTGTTTCAGCGGGAGATGGGATGTTCGACGCACGACTGCAGAAATTTGTTGCCGCCCTCGAGCTTTTCGTGCTCGCTCTTGACCGTCTCGACGCGGTCGACAATGGCCTGCAGGCTCATCTGCAGGACTTTGGCCTGCTCGATCAGGTCCTTGCGGGCTTCCTCGCCCAGCTTGTCGACCTCTTCGCTGTTCCGGCGCGGAGACATGGTGCGGACGTCGTTCTCGTCGAAGTCGGGCTCGACAACAGTGGTGGCGGAATCGCGCGACACAATCATAGTGCCGCTGCTCTTGCGACTGCCTATCTTGGGGCGGTTGATGCGGGCATTCGACATAGTATCATCTTCGCTGGCGATGGCAGAGGAATCAGGAGAGGACAAGGGCGAAGGCGCGGACAGGGAAGGGATCGAGGGTGTGGGCGTCGGGTGCAAACTCTCGGGCGCTGATGTCATGGTGCCGGCGTGGAAGGGCCGCCCTGACGGCGACGGGGACTCGCAGCGAGGGCAGCGTGGGCAGCAGCTGAGCGACGAGCAACACGCGGCGGAGCGCGGCCAGTAGCTGGCGGAGAGGTGCAGCCGGCGAGAGGAGGATTATTATGCGGCGGCGCAGTGGTGGCAGAGGTCGTAGATTGAGGTGCGCTGCGGTGGAGGTCGTGGCGTCGGCGGATATGAGGGTCGGTCGGGTTTGCTTTGATCCTGCGCGTGGGTGTGGTGGTCGGAAGCGAGGAGTTTCGCACTCGCAGCCAGCCGCCAGTAATAAGGTAATAATAAAATCAATGCAATGCAGCGAATGCAGTGATGAATGCCGTGCTGCAGCACCAGAAGTACCTCGAGGTTCCCAGAGATGCACGAAGCAGCAGCAGGGTCCGTTCTGATCAGGAATAATAATCACACAATACAAAGTACAGTACAGACAGTACAGCAGACAGCAGACAGCGGCCCAGCAGAGCCTTGGAGGTGCATTAATTCTTATTCTAATTCTCGTCGGCGGACAGCGTCAACGACGGTCAAGCACGGCCATTCTCCCTCCTCCCGCGCTAGGACAAGTCTCTCTGCTAACTTAGTCTTGGCCCATGAGCAGTCGCACTACTACACTCTGCCCAGTAGGGATTGCGGTGGAGGAGGTGCAGGGTTGTGAACGGCGGTGCGCACGGCGGAGCAGAGACAGAAAAGAGACATCATCCACGGCCGCAGCACTTGCCGGCTGATGCTGATGCTGATGGCGGTCCCCTGGCCGCGCTGCCACTCCAATCGGCCAGTCTTCACACAATTTACTCCCTACTCCCTACTGCTCCCTCCTCCGTACAGCGGCGACATCACTCTCGAGGCAGCGGCCATACCGCAGTCGGCACGGGCCCAACGGAGGCGTAGCGGTTGTGGTAGAGGTACTGGTACTGTCCATCATGAAGGGTGTGTGGATCGTGCGTGCTTGGCTGCCGTCGCATGCCATTATTCCTCGCCCGGCGGCAAACATTACGTCCTCTTTGCCTCCGTCGGGTCAAATATAGCTCGCCGGCTGATGTGTACCCCTTCGTAACGTCGTCGTCGTCCCTGCGCTCGACATCATCGCCGCCGGCTGCCTACGTTCGCCCATCTTTCTGTTGATTATATTGCTTCAATCTATCACGTCAGCCGCGGGGCCACCGACTCGCGGGCGGCCTTTCTCAAACGCGCTGCAGCTCCCGAGGCCCTGCACGCACTTGACGCTTGGAGCGAGCATAGATACGTCAGATACAACAAGGGTGGGCCGCACAGATTGGCTGTTGCTGCGATCGTCGCGAACTCTCCGGAACCACATTCCGATATCCTTTCCTCGACGCGACTCTGCGCGAAGCTTGTCTGGAGCGTGTACATCACCAGCAGTCGCACAGGTGCTAGTAGGAGACGTGTGAGTGGGCGCGAATGGCTGCGTCTGAATGTCCAGTGAAGTCGCAGAAGCCGCATAGGAGCTGCCCATACGAGCCGCAGACGAAGTGCCCTGCGTCGCACTTTCCAAGTGCCGAGCGCTGCCATTCGCCGCCATTCGCTCCTGCCCTTGCACATGGACTCCACCTCCTGCCTATCTCGCAGCTTCGCGCCTCCGCGGGGAGATCCGAAGGTCGCGAGATCCCCTACCTCCTACCTTTCTTGTCATTGCAACCAAATCGACTCCGCCGACTTCATCTCAGTAGTAGTATAGCTACACCTCATCACTACATCTCGCCGGCGCCTACACCAAAGCACCACGCGCACCTCTGCGACAAGTCTCCCCGCCAAGCCCATGATGCTGGACGCCGGCGGCGCAACAAGATCTTCACTGCGGCATGCCGACGAAGGAATTGCTCCCCTCCCTTGCAAGCCTGCAAGACTTTCAGCGTAGATCCTCCGACGCTCTACCACCAATAAAATGGCCACTTCTTCGTGGACACCTCCCACGCCATTATTTGCCTCGCCAGCGACATGTCCGCATCCGCCACAATCATGTGTTGTTCACTCGGTCCATCATCCACCTTGAGTATCGTCACGCGCTGAGGAAAGGACTGTCTAAGGACGACGTGACGTCGGCGTGCCATTGTCAGTAAGACCCGTCCTGCACGGTCTTGTCGGGGAGCTGAGCGATGCATGCCGCTAGGCGCTCCAGCGTGAAACAAGCATCTTGACCTCTTCTCTTCTCCGACACACCGCTGCCCTCGCTCGGGACTTCATGACGGCCTGACGGCGAGCTCGGATGCGCACCTTGGCTTGCTCGCTTCACAGCCCGCAACCACAGTCTCTTGCGGAAGAGGGTACTCACTGATCATCATCGTAACGGGCCAGCCACCAATCGCTGTGAATGACTCTCCGCTCTTTCGAAAGATCTACTGCTACACCAACTCGTTACCTTGGATCTCCCTTGTCGGCGTCACCACACTTCATCTTGGATTGGTGACGATCCTTATGCTCTCGGACTCAGCGCCTGCTGCAGTGTCTGCACAGTCCACAAAGGATTGTTACCTGCTTTGTCAGTGGAGCAGCAGACGAACACTGACAGCGAACGTCTGTTGACAGGATACCCCCTCACATCCCCGACATTTTGCGAGTCACGAAAGTACAGCAGCATCCGTACCTCCTAGAGTGCAGCGCAGCACCGGAGTGTTCACAAGTCAAAGCTGACTTTCAGGGCACAACAACAACAGCGTTCTTGCCTTGCCCAGCTGACTTGCTAGACTGCCAGCGATCCGCGACTGACACTCACAACGCTTTGGCATGCACGCAAAGGGCAAGGCTATGATCGCGTCATAGGAGCCGCTCTTACGCTGCTCACGCGCAGCCTTCCACACCACAAGAATCTTCCTTGTCTTGACCTGGATAGCCGCAGTCGCCAAAGATGTACTTTACCGCGGTGCCTCACGGTCATGTGTACACCTCCGCCTTCCATCCCGGTGCCGGATTTTACCCTCCTGGAAATTGAATCATGGGCCGAGTAGGAACTTTCGGGGAGCAACATCCGCTTCTGGGTTTGACTGGAAATGGCAAGTTTCCTGTGCTGACCGACCTGCCTCCAGGATGACTTGACATTCGATGGGATCAAACGAAAGGGTCGTCTTGCGCCAAAACAATCACGTAGGATCACCTTAGGTAAACAACGTTCTTTGCGGTCTTATGAAAGTCCGCTGGCAGGAGTCAACCAGCTTTCCGTTGGTGCCGCACAACATACTGTAGAGTACTACTGAAGCTGACCTGGCCGCTTATCTCAAGCATCGTTTGCGCTGGAATTGAGGCTGCCGTTCAACGGTACCGAAGCGCGCTTACGCGCACGTCACCATCTTTCAATACACACACCACCCCACGTGGTCCAATACCACCGGCTTTGACCTAGAAAGTAGCGGAAGTATCTACCATGCGAAGGCGAGCTAGAAAGCCTAGCATCCGCGTGATGCTGCCTCCGCAACAGTGGTCTGAAATCCCATTTGCTGGCATTGCTTATCCGAACGTCTCTACGCAAAGAGCCAACGCGAGAACGATAACTTTGCTTGCTCACGATATATGGTAACAAGCAACAATCCTTGTGCGATGTCATGCGGGTGACTTTCTCGATGTTGGGAGACATCTGAACTTGGAGAATCGACGCCCGAGATCTCCATATTAACTTGCAATTCAACCATCTCATCAGCGTGTGGCTCGTTCTGTCTTCATATCAATGCCATATACGAAATCTATATTGGGAAACTGCTCTGCCGGTACGTCTTCCATAGGGTCGAGTCTACCTGCTACATCTTCCACGCCGGCGATCAACCGCCCTCGCGGTTCTTTCCTTCTCTCCAAAGCCGAACCCTTGCTGCAGCCCAAGCACGTAGAATATATTGACATGGCGTGACAACGTAATCTCGAGTAGATTATTGTGACACCCAGTGCCGTGGCTTCCATGCCGTGTTTTCCAGGAAACGGAATGGAGACATGAGATGTTGGAGAGATTCACTTTGTAGATTGAGTTTCGCTTAACATCACGTGGAATAACGTCATGGCGTGGAGGCGTTACACGAGATTATGGCAACTTCAAACAACAGCGTGGTGAACATGAATTGAAGCATTGGAGTCTCGACGAGATGCTGCTCCTCCACCGCACAGCCCTTCGACGACGCCTATTCTCGCCATGCTTAAGATGCCTCCCAATTCCAGCAAAAGCGCGTCTGCACGCGTCTCCCTTGAGCAGAAAAGAACGTGAACCCTCATCAACATCCACCCCCTCCGACCCGCGTCTCTCCAACATCCCTACAGAAGAACTCATCGAAGACAAATTTGCAGTCCTGAAATCCTCCTACCAAGCACCCAAAAACCCCATCATCCTCGCCCACGGCCTTTTGGGTTTCGACGAATTGCACTTAGCCGGCAGCAAATTTCCCGGAATTGAGTATTGGTATGGGATCACGCAAGCGCTCGCGAGTAAGGGAGTCGAGGTGTTTACGGCTGCGGTGCCGCCGAGTGGGAGTATTGAGCGACGGGCGGAGAAGTTGGCGGAGGGGATTGAGGGAAAGTTTGGGACGGGGGTGAGGGGTGTTAATGTTATTGCGTGAGTTGAACTACCCTGAGGGTTGGTTCTTGACGGTCAGTGAGGAGATTGCTGACTTGCGAGTAGGCATAGCATGGTTCGTGATGACGATTGAGAAAGATGCGAAGTGCGAGATACTGACACTGTGACCTTGATCTAGGGGTATGGACCGCCATTATCCAGTTTCTGATTCCACCACCTACATACAGCTGATCTCTCTTCCAGAGGCCTCGATTCCCGCTACATGATCTCCCGCCTGCAACCCCCGAACATCAAAGTCTTGTCCCTCACCACCGTCGCCACCCCGCACCACGGCTCCTCCTTCGCCGACTACCTCTTCACCCAAATCGGCCTCACCAACATCCCCAAAATCTACAAAGTGCTCGAAGCCTTCGGCCTCGAAACCGGCGCTTTTGAGCAGCTCACCCGCAAGTACATGGCGGAATCTTTCAACCCTAGAACACCCGATGTGGAAGGCGTGAAGTATTATTCTTACGGAGCGCAGTTTGAGCCACATTTGCTCTCGGTGTTTAGGAAGAGTCATGATGTGATTACTCCTATTGAGGGGCCGAATGATGGGATGGTGAGTGTGGAGAGCAGTCGGTGGGGGACGTATAGGGGGACTTTGAATCATGTTAGTCACTTGGACCTGATTAATTGGACGAATCGGTTGAGGTGGTACTTTTGGGAGTTGACGGGGCGAAAGAGGAAGTGAGTGGTTGAGCGAACGCTCGATGCAGGTGTTTTGATTTGCTGACTGTTGCGTAGTTTCAACGCGATCGCGTTCTACTTGAGCATTGCAGATATGCTCGCGAAAGAAGGCCTTTGAGATCGCGATTGCACGCTCGAAGATGATTGCTCGAGGACTTTTGCTAGGCCTCATATGCGTACTCGTGGCTTGCGATTTTGGGAGGGAGATGACCTGGCGACCCTTCATTCGGCTCATCTCTTCTCTGTCTCAAGCAACTTCCTGAAAGGGAGGTTACTTCCGAACTCCAGACGAAATATTTGGGAACGCGGTGTTCCCGCCCGTACTTCTGTCCGCTCCCAGTTTGTATCCATTGTTCATGCTGCCCCTAAATCTGTGACTGGAGACGATTACTCCACAGAGATGTCCTCCTCACTGAATACTGCGTTCTCCGCAAAGTCCATGATTTGCTCCTCCATGCTGGCCTTACCGGTAATCTCGACGCCGTTCGTAAGCTTCTCAGAGCCCTGAAAGAGGGCGCATGGAGCGAATTGCTCCAGCTCTTTGCAATTTTCCGCAATCCACAAAAAGGTCTTCTTCCACTTTACCCCGGGCGCGATGGCGAGCTGAGTGAGGTGGAGTTTCTTCACAGCTCTGCGACAGCGATGAAGAATCTCGTGAAGTTTCGTTTGGGAAACTTGGCAGTCATGGAGAGTTAGCGACTCGAGGTTTGCAGCATTCGAAATAACACTACCGAGCATAAGGTCGTCATGCAAATCCGGACCCCCCTGCCACGAGCCTTCTTGCCACAACGAGCCAAGTGAAACGTGCTTCAGCAGCCCACTCCTGGGCAGAACCTCATGCAGAGTCTGATATATTCTAGTCGATGGCCAGTCGCGGGAAGTATCGAGCTTGAGTGCAAGCGACTCGAGGTTGGAAAAGCACTCCTCGAGTCTCAGTGAGGACTGATGGTCGAAGTCAAAAGCCCCCCGCCCGAAAGGCTCAGGTTCTTCCAGGCAGAGATGCAGGCTCCGTACAGGAAAGTTCGCAGTCAGGAGTGATGAAAGCAGCCAGTACACCTCAAGCTCAGTGGAGCCAGAGTATGCCTGTTGCTCGAGCTCAATATTGTCGCAGCCTGCTACCGTGTCGAGCTCGCTTTTGAGACGAACCAAGCCGTAGCAAATTTTCTCAGAATCCGGCTTGTGAAAGGCCCTTGCAGGTGTATCGATCCCTATCGATGGAAAATGGCTAGCCGCTTTGAAATTCTTTAAAAGCTCTTTGATCAGGTCGATGGCGTTTTCGTTCGTGTCATTGAATATGGTAGCCCATCTCTCTTTAAACAAAACCTTTGAGCGTGGCGATATGTATCGGCTCGGACGCAGTGTGTATTGGTCCGGATGCATATGGTTGAACTTGATGGCCTGAATTTTGTTGCAGAGTCTTGGAGTCTTTGATATCTCGACGAGAGCACGAAGTGAGTGGGAAGTGAGCAGATGCTCTCGAATGATGAAGAACTTCCGAATAAAGACGTGATCCGCGGCCGCCGAGAGCTCTCGACAGGTGAGTCGGATAGACTTGATACCTTTGCGACCCGACTTCTCGATGATCGCTTGCTGAAGCTCGGTGGATAAACTGAAGATGCTTGTGGCCTCGGAGGTAGGGGTAGCCATGTTGGCGCGGAAGGAGATGGCCGGGTGGTTGTACCGCTCGAGGGGGCGCCTGTGTTGTCCAACGAATTTTGGGATGATTGCGTTGGTGATGTGGTTGTCCTCGAGATTCCGCGTGCTGT
Source organism: Phaeophleospora eucalypticola (assembly GCA_022814565.1). Lineage (NCBI taxonomy): Eukaryota > Fungi > Ascomycota > Dothideomycetes > Mycosphaerellales > Mycosphaerellaceae > Phaeophleospora > Phaeophleospora eucalypticola. The sequence continues at coordinate 1,380,337 of JAKLNG010000001.1, read as the reverse complement.
GGGCCGCACGGTTTGCGTCTTGCGTTTGAGGAAGGAACGAAATTGGAAGCGACGAGCGAGATTTAAGGTTGGTGGCACGTGCGCTGCGGCGTTTGCATGTGATTCCTTAGCGGCCTCAATACCAATGTCTCGAAACATTGTGGAATAGAACTTGGATCAGATCAAATGCAGTACAGGTTGATTGTGTCAGTCTACAGTGCTTGAGCGTATCCAAGGGAGATACAACATCCAGTGCACAATCCTGATGTCAGATATCCCATCCTGAAAACTTCTCGCCCGCCAGCCTTTGACGCGCGTGCTCACAGACTTCTGTCTCCAGCTCTAGTCATAACCGATGACCAACGATCCAAGTTCGCCACCTTGACAAAGTTCTCACATAGCCGCACTGTGGAGGTCATGGTCATGGTGCAACGTATCTGGCAGTCCGCGCAGCACGTCGCAGGCCTTTCTTCACCTCTTCCTTTCTCGCATACCCGTTGTTGTAATGGATTGCCTCATTCCTTAGAGCCAAATTTCGCAGTTCTGCCAGCTTCAAGTCAAAGAGGCGGGTCAACTTGATCTCATCCAGGCTTAGTTCTGCCGCAAGCCAAGCGAAGATGGTGTTGGCAGGGGCCACGATGCGGAAGTCGGAGAGCTCCAAATACACCAAACTACCCCGGTGGTGTGACAAGAAGGCGTAGAAGTCTTGTTCGTGCATACATGCTCTCCTCAGAGTGATGCGCTTTAACCGACTGTTCGCGAATCCCTGCGCAAGGGTGATTACGCCTTTTGGATCCTCCTTATGTGCCTTGATGTTTGGTTCGGAGTGCCACATGAACTGCAGGTTGATCTCTTCTAGTCCAGTAGCACACTTCAGAGCCTGCACGAGCGCCTGCTGACCGGATTCCTGGTCCTTCACGTTGCGGATCGAGAGGGTGAGCGATTTGAGATGTGCCAGTGCGTTCGAGAAATCTGAGAGTCGTGAGCCCTTGATGATGAAAGGCTCAAAGGTCATGCTTGTTTCGTCTTGTGGAATCGAGAATTTCTTGACCGGAAACTTGCTCGCAGCAATCGCGTGGACAAGCAGTCTGCCTGCCTGCTCCAACTCGGTATTTCGGTAAACGGGTAGGCTCCCTGGTGGTGTTACGTTCAAGTCTCTGAAGAATTGTAGGGTTCCAAAGGCCCTTGACCACTGCGGTTCCGATTTGAGGGCCCTTAAAACTCATGACTAGAATCAGCAAAATGCCTTAGATACAGCGTCTTTGCAGGTCGGAATTCTCGAGAATCACTCGCAAAACGGAGGCCATCAGCTGGCCATACGTCGGAATGAGAGCGGCCTCGTCCGTCGAGATGACCTTCCGATGTGCAAAGATGCTGGGTGTCTTATAATGGTGCTTCTGTTAATTGATGACTTACCCAAGCGCCAGCGAGGGCGAAATGGAGGCTTCGGCCAGGTTCTTGAGAGCCTGGGTAAGCAATTTCATGGCGAGACCCCGTTTGAAGAGGCCATCTCGTTCTTCAATCCATTGCTTCCACATCTTGCTTTCAGCCTTCTCGCGCTCGTACTTGAGTTTCACCGGAACGAGTTCGATGCGCCTCAGCTTCCTCCTCAAGCGCGGATCGGCAGAGACCGTGACCAGGTACTTGAGGGAGTAGCGCGTAATGAGATGGCGCCTCGTCGAGTAGAAAACGTTCAGGTAGAGGTTCTCGACCAAGACTGAGACTTCACGGTTGACGAGTCGCAAGGATAGAATGTCGCGTTTGACCTTATCGCATGGGCCGGGAAGAAGCTTGTCGAAGATTGCCTGCACTAATTCGACAGGTAAGGTGAGGAGTGATGGCGTATCCCCAGCCATGATGCAGGAGTAGGTGCCAATGTGATGTTGATGGTTGTATGATCCGAGCGGCGCGCGAGAGGGAATTCTGAAGTGGAAAGAGCGCGGCGGGTGGAATCCGCGTTAGCGTCCTCGCTAAGCCCGTGCACAGGCCACTGCATCTGGGAGGTGAATGGTGAGATGCTTCATGAAAGGCAGCTCTGGCAAACGATGAAGAGCGGCGTGCAGCACCAAGAGACTCACCTAGCAATCACAGTCAACAGTCCTGCGTACCGGAACAAAAGATGTTATATACTTCCAAGGTTATCTTACAGCTTTGCCTTTACTCTGCAACCTCGCATATTAGTTGTTCATCTTGTAGTAACGGATCATGACCGCGAGAGCAGCCACCAAGACCCACCGTCCACCGGCGCCAGCGGTGCTCTTGCCGCCAAGACCAAGTATCCACCACAGCAGTCCTCCTGTTGGGTTTCCGTTGCGATCGAAGTTGGGCTTCTGCTCGTTCATTGAACGGAACTTCTTCAGCTTGTCGGTGGTGTATGGTGGGTATCGAATTGCCAGCAGACCCTCGACCCAGCCTGGAGTGGTCGTGATGGATCGACGGTGGGTGAAGCAGTCGAAGCTGGCTTTGCCGCGGTATGCACCGCTGCCACTGTCGCCAACACCACCAAAGGCGAGAGTTGGGATAGATGCGTGGAAGAATCCGTCGTTGACTGAGGCACCTCCCGAGCGGGTTTGTGACAGGACCTTGTCCGTCTCTGCCTTGGTGCCAAATGGATACAGTCCCAGTGGTGTGGCGTGCACCTTGTTTGCTGTGCGGATAGCCTCGTCCAAGTCATTGACTGGAAGGATGGGGATGAGTGGGCCAAACGATTCGTCTATCAGAAGAGAGTCGTCGGGGCTCGTGACCTGCACGACTGTAGGCTCAAAGAACAGCTTCGACTTGTCGGTCTTGCCACCCATGAGGATCTTGCCCTTTGTGTTGTCAAGCATGCGCTTCAAGTGATCCCATTGGCGCTCGTTCACTACCTTGCCGTAGTCCTCGGCAAGATCAGCACCCTTTGGCTGGAACTCCTTGAAGGCAATCTCAAGCTGCTGCATGAAGGCAGGCAGAATCTCCTTGTCAATGAGGATGTAGTTCTGGCTGACACAAACCTGGCCAACGTTCATCAACTTGGCCCAGAGAAGTCTTCTTGCCGCCAAACGGGGGTCTGCGTTCTTGGTGACGATGGCTGGGTTCCTTCCACCGAGCTCCAAAGTGACCGGGGTCAAGGTCTCAGCAGCCTTCTTCGCGATGATGGTGCCGACTCGAGCGTTTCCGGTGTAGAAGATCTTGTCCCACTTGCAGTCCAACAGAGCTGTCGTCTCGGGGATAGCGCCCTGGACGACAGTGTAGGCCTCGGGATCCAGAGATTGGGTGACAATGTGCTGCATGATGCGAGCAGCGTTGGGAGCGCTCTCAGACGGCTTCAGCACAGCAGTACATCCAGCAGCTATTGCGCCAACAAATGGACCAAGCGACAGCTGGATTGGGAAGTTGTATGCTCCAATGACCAGAACTGCTCCCAATGGATCCTTCCTGATCTTTGGCGACATGGCCATGTTCATCAAGGCGATGTCGTCGGCCTTCTCGTCCTTCATCCATTTCTCCAGATTCTTGCACATGAACAGAATGTCGTTCAACACCCATCCTACTTCAGTGAGGTAGGTCTCGTATGCGCTCTTGCCCAGATCGAGCTTGCATGCCTCCATCAACGCTGGCTCTTCATCCTTGATTCCCCAATACAGCTGGCGCAGCTGCTTCAGCCTGTAGGCGGCGTTTCGAGTCGCATTGGTCGCGAACTTGTTGACGACGCGCTTGTGGATGGCGGGGATGTCGCCGACGGGCGTGTATGTGAGTTGCGGGAGATCTTGCGGCGACATGTCAGCAGGTGTGAATGACGAAGATGGGATGTCGCCTTACCAGCCATTTTGAGATAGATCATGGCAGATGAAAGGTCAGAAGCAGAAAGACGTATGAGGAGAGAGTTATGCTTGAGATGATCCTACCGGCTCGGTCTCACCAGATCCCATTCCTGTCGAACCGAGTAGTGAATGTCGACACGATCACAAGCGAGAGGCAGAGAGCTGTGCTGGCTCTGGTGCCGAGGTGTTTCTGGCTGGCTATGAGGCAATGGCGCCGAACGCGAGGACGATAGGCTCCAGTCTCTACGAGTACGACGGCCACGCTGGACAATAATGTATTTTGCAACCATTTCGACGAATGTGTCCAGCGCATTGTTGTAGCACGACGATCGCGCAGACCGCTGGCGAAATGTGAGGCCGCGTGCAGGCCGACGCGCTTGTTCACACGAGACGGCGACCCCGAGGCGGTCACTGGGGCCAAGTGGGCGGTCCGAACAGCAGCGCAGCAGCAGCAAGTGAGCAGCAGCACTGGCAGCAGCCTTACGCAGCTCTCCCTCCCTTCAGCCCCTCACCAGACACCGCTCCCTGCTCCGTTTCGTCGCGCTGGTGGTGATTGCTGCCAACTCCCACTCCAGCAGCCCTCTCGTCTCTGATTGCCCATCTGCATCGAGCGCTTACGGCAGCCCGCTGACCACACAATACGGACCCGCCCACACGCCTACCCGCAGCAAGACCGTCGTTCAGCATCAAGGCGCTTGTGCCTGAGCCGCAGCCCAAGCACCCCAAGGAAGAAAGTCTGGAGGGAGACGCCCGTAATCGTCACTCGTTGCTGCTCAACAAAGAAAACCCGCCCTCTGCCAGCTTCAATCCTCCACCTCATCTGCTTCTTTCACACCACTCCTCCTCACACCTTATTACCTTCTCTCTCGCTCGCTCCACCACTTTATAACCAAGGTGGGGTTGTGCCCGCTCTTCTTGCCGAATTGCAAAGCTCCCCTGCCGCCTGCTACTGGCCCGCTACCGCTTGCTGGCTCCCTTTCGATTGCAGGGACTCGAGCAACAATAATATCGTGCGGCGCGTACACGGCATTCGGAATCAGCGTTACGCCCGCTCTACCAGATAACTGCGTAGACAACCTCGAGAGACTCGTCTTGGCCGCTGAAACCCTCAACCGCATTGCGAGCAAGCACAGCGAAACGTGCGTTTCCTACAGACATGGGCGACCCCACGCTTCAAGGCCGCAAGGTCTTCAAGGTCTTCAACCAGGACTTCATCGTCGACGAGAGATACACGGTTACAAAGGAGCTAGGACAGGGTGCGTATGGCATTGTCTGTGCCGCAACCAACAACCAGACGGGAGAGGGCGTTGCGATCAAGAAGATTACCAATGTCTTCAGTAAAAAGATTCTGGCCAAGCGCGCATTGAGAGAAATCAAGCTGTTGCAGCATTTCAGAGGCCACCGCAATATCACATGCTTGTATGACATGGACATTCCCAGGCCCGAGAACTTCAACGAGGCATATCTGTATGAAGGTGAGCTCACAGATCCACATATCATGCGCCCACAATGTGCGTGAGACTATGCTCATGGAACCATATTGACACGAGATGCTTGCAGAGCTCATGGAGTGCGATCTCGCAGCTATCATCCGATCTGGACAACCACTGACCGATGCCCACTTCCAATCGTTTATCTACCAAATCCTATGCGGATTGAAGTACATTCACAGCGCCAATGTACTGCACCGTGACCTTAAGCCAGGAAACTTGCTTGTGAATGCCGATTGCGAGCTCAAGATTGCCGACTTTGGTCTCGCAAGAGGGTTCAGCGTGGATCCAGAAGAGAACGCGGGATATATGACTGAATATGTTGCCACGAGATGGTACAGAGCGCCAGAGATCATGCTGAGCTTCCAGAGCTACACCAAAGCTAGTGCGTGAAACAAACCTTCGACAGACTGCAAGATTGCTGACAATTTCTACAGTTGATGTGTGGTCCGTAGGCTGCATCCTCGCCGAGCTGCTGGGCAGCAAACCCTTCTTCAAAGGCCGTGACTACGTCGATCAACTCAACCAAATCTTGCACTACCTCGGAACGCCATCCGAATCTACACTTTCGCGCATTGGCTCGCCACGTGCTCAGGAGTACGTGCGAAACTTGCCATACATGTCCAAGATTCCATTCCAGCAGCTCTTCCCACGAGCCAACCCAGACGCCCTTGACCTCTTGGATCGCATGCTTGCTTTTGACCCAAGCGAGCGTATCGGTGTGGAAGAGGCGCTCGAGCACCGCTACCTTGCCATTTGGCACGACGCCTCGGATGAGCCAGCCTGCCCTACAACGTTCGACTTCAGCTTCGAGACGGCTGAAGACATCCCTGAGCTGCGACAGATGATCTTGAACGAGGTCAAGTCATTCCGTCATGCAGTTCGCGCTCCTCAGCATCTGCAGTACTCGCAGCAGCAGATGGCGAACCAAACGCAAGTGCCGATACCTGAGGGATACGACCCACGCGCCTACGAAGACCCACGACCGCAGGAAACATTCGCCGGCCGTGGACAGGACCTCGAGCGCGACTTGCAGGGTGGACTCGACGCCATGCATTCATAGAATCAACGCGATGAGCTCTGGCAGCAGCGCGATCAATATTCTTGTTTTGGAGTGGACTGGTGATGATTGGAGGTAGAGGACATTTCGATATACCGATCGGATAATGATGAGCTGTCTGTGGTTGGTGAAGCAGAATTGAATACTAGCAAAGCAATCGGAGAGGCTGAACAGCTTCCGAGCATTTTCGAAAAACTCCGACATGAAAGCAATGAATTACTTGGGCTACCCCGTTTGGTACCGTGAAAGTGAATGTCGTATACCAAGGATAAATGACGAAAATGGCGGGATGGTGCTCTCGGAATGTTGTTAACTCGGATGGCTGAAGTGCCTGTCCTGGCTCATGTTTAAACTCTTGGTCACCGCTTCTTCCGCTCTTTGATGACTCGTGAACAGGAGATCCTGGTTACTTATTTCGGAATTTGAGAAAGAATGAGGAGGTCCGAGCGGGCTTGCCATCTCGTCCGAGCTGGATTTGCGCATCGTTGTAGGAAGGCGTTTTGTGGACAAAGATCTCATCATTCGGCTTGTAAGCCGCTAGTCTCACGGCTCTTAGTGACAAAGCGGATCGGCGCGTTGTGATGTTCACATGTGCTAGGCTACCGACGGATTCAGGATCACTGGTGCTACGGGAGAGGTGTGCCGAACCGGCGCTTGGAAGCAAAACGGAGCGCGCCTCCAGCCACGCTCTGCTTAACGCTCGCTTGTGATTTTTCTTTGACGAATAGGACGCCACGGATGCACTTGGGCCTAAGATGTGCGATGCAGGAAGGGTGCTTATAGGCTTTGAGTCTTCCACCGGTGAGGATGGGGACCGCCAATGGGAGGTGAATGATGGGGTCTGGGGATGATGCGGGTTCGGAGAATACTTCGTAGAATGCGTGAGTTGGCACCTGTGGAAGACTGCGATTTTATGAGCAGTAGGAGATGGGGCATGGGTATGTGATGGGAGGTGGTGCTGTAGTAGGGTTCGCGTAGATGCAGATGCCGAAACGAGGTGCGCAGAATGGCCTGTCAATATGCTAGGCGATGCGATGCGGTGCGGTGCGGACTCCTGGGCCGATGCGATGATGCGAAGGTTCTGCGTTTGCACACGTTGTTCGGTGGCACGGCGAACGGACAAAATGTATCTGGATCGGAGCGTTGTGGCAGGTATGGGCAGTTTCTGATCAAAGTCGTGGGTCGGGAGACAGTTGAAGAGCCAGCGGATGGGGTCTCGGTGTTCAACCGTCGTGATATGCTTAAAAAAAGTTGGAGGCGCTGCCGCTGCGAAAATCGACTTTTGAGATGCGGGCAAAGATGTCGTCGAGGGCGAGAGGGCTTTGCGGTGATCCGAGAGGCGGGCGGAGGTGGAAGCGGCCGGGATGTCGTTGCTACGGGAGGGAGGGATCCTTGTTGCTCTGCCAGAACAAGCGTCGAGCTAAATCGGATGGCTGGTCTGTGACGGATGCCCGCCTTTCCTACACCTCAACTTTCACGCCCTGTGCTCCATAACCATATCTCTCCGTTTGCCGGTTATTTCGTTGTTGCGGCAGCCGGCGAGCGCTGCCCTCGCTTCACTGTCTTTTTCGCGGCGACAATCGCGCACGGACGGCGCTCGCAGAGGTGAATGCGCATCTGAGTGCATTTATCGATCTCCAGCTGGCGGCGGTTGATGTGCTGGCGTCGACCTCACCACACCTCCCACTACTCTGCCACTCCGACGACGAACATCTCCGCACACACGCCTCTTTCAACGGCACCCGAGCACCTTCATCCTTCCGAATCCATAATACCGCCATCTGTCGCAAACGAACGCCGCAGCGCACACACGGCGTGCGGTTAGGCACTTTACCCGGCGCAGCATCCACGGCAGCGATTGGCACACAAGACGCAGCTTGTGCGACTCTGCCGCTCCAAACTCGCCTCGCCACACGCACACAACAATCTCCCGCACGCAACACCCTTCCTTCGTTTGCGGCTCGTGGACAGGCATCCTTTCTGCTCCCTGCACGTCCCCACTCGCAGCAGTAGCGCCCCAAAACATTCCCCAAGCCGTGGTGATGCCCTTCGCCTGCTTCTAAGATGGGAGTCGACTCTCGACGTCCTCCGCTACCCGCACCCACGGAGTCTATGGACGAGCATTCAGGCGTCGAAACTGAGGTAGCAACCAACGTCACTTCCAAGACTTCTTACTCAATACCCGAGGACGGCCGACCCATTACCATCTCGACGGAGAAGAAAGGAGGCAAAGACGGCGCGGTTGGCAAGCACGGCCGGGACAAGAGCCAGACGAGCTTGTTGATTGAGTATTTCGAGGCTTCGAAGACGGGCGACAAGAGTCGGAACAGGCCGAGCGTACGAGTGAAGGTCACGCCTAGCTCTCATAAGAACAAGAAAGGATCGGGAGGGAATGACGCTGTACAGATCACAGGCATAGGAGCGGATCGCAAGCCATCATATACTCGACGGATCTCGCTGGGCAACAGCAGCAAGCACGTCGAGACTGGGCTTGCGCCTACTGAGGGAACAGAACTCAGTCACTCATCCGGGAGCAACGTATCAGGCAAGCCTCCTGTCGAAATCGAAGTTTTGAACAACGGAAGCGACGTCTCCAACAACCGATCATCACGAGGACTCATGTACGCACCGGTCGAATCGAACGTCTCGTCAATGCCACCCGACAGCATGCTTGAAGGCGAGGGACGAAGCTACGAGAAGCGCAGCAGAGCTGCGGACTATGAGGAAGACGATGCGACTCCAACTAAAGAATCGGCCTATCTCTCTGCGCCGGCCAAGGGCGCCAGCCACAGCCGCAACATCAGTCAAGAGCGCTTGACACAGAAGGTGATGGAGAAGCTTGGAGCGCAATCGAGAAGTCGAAAGTCCAGTCGTTCGAGTCGTGACCGCACCAGCAAGGAATACGAGTATGAGGAATCGCGCGAGCGGCGGCGGAGGTCGTCCAGATCACACCGAGCCGAAGAAGACACTGTTAGCGGTGCGGAATCGAGTCTGGTGTCGTCCAATGTCGCGCCGAGCGCGAGGTCTTACCGATCTGGCAGCTCGCAAGCTTCTCGTATTACGAACAATCCGAGACTCGTGGAGATAGTCGAAGACGCAATCAAGCGAGTTATCATGCCTGAGCTCAATGCTCTGAAGAAAGACTCAAAGGGCGGAGAGGCCAGTGGAAGGGACTCGGCACCTCTGGAGCGAGGCGGCATTGAGCGCCGCGTGAGCAAATCTTCGAGTTCACCAAACATTTCGTCGAGACCCAAAGTTGTGCTCAATCGAGACGGAGACGATCCAGGAACGGTCTTGTCACGCGGCGACTCGGAGAGATTCAAGCAGCGCAAGTCGAGTCGCGAGAGTCCTTCGGAGCGCCCTTCAACTCGGCGTTCTTCTGGAAGACACTCGCGGCAAGGCAGCTATGATGATTCCGAAGAGAGAATACGCCACAAGTCAAGCAGAAGCAGTAATGCCCTCCGAGGTGCTGCAGCTGCCGGCTTAGTTGGAGGTCTGACGACAGCCGCGTTGAAGCAGCATGATTCTCAAGGCGACCTCTCGCATCGGCGCAAGAAGCGCAGCAAATCTCACAGCAGTCGACATTCGGAGAGCGTCAATGATTTCGAAGAGACGAGAAAGGAGGCAATCCCTCCCTTGCCAATGGCCAGTCAAATCAACGAATCTGAAGTTACGCGCGAGAGCATTTTATCTCAAGGCTCTGACCGACCACAGTCTCGATCTTCTGTGGAGCACAGGACGCCCATTCGCGAAGTCTCACGTGGATCGCTTGGAGATTCGAGATCGCCAACTTCATCGGGCACGCCGACTAGGAGCCCCATGCAGCACAATCTGGGTATGAGCATCTCAAATCGATCGATTGAGAGCCCACGCAGTCCGCGGTCTCCAAATGGCGGGATGTCGAACAAAGCTCGCTTAGCAGCTCTGACTGCAGCGGGCCTAGGTGGAGCAGCTGCGGCGAAAGGCCTGGATGCAGATGGTTATGGCAGCGGTTCGCCTCAGCGCAAGATTAGTAGTCCTGTCCAGAGCGTGTCCAGCTTGAAGAAGAACTTTGAGGATGACCCGCTTGTCCCGCAAGCACTTCGACCTCACAGCGCGGCTTCACGCTCCTCGGCAGGCCGTTTGCGAGATGGTCGACACTCACAGTCTTCTCTACGATCGATGGAATCGCCGCCGACAACTACAAAGCTCGCGGATTCTCGCAAACACTCTCAGGACATCGACGCTGGCGAAGATGAAGACAGGCTTGAATCGCCCAACCCACCGTACGCCCGCGATGGCGCCACGACTCCCAGCGGAGAGACAGCGGATGAGTGGTTCGCGCGCCAGCACCTCGTCAACGACCGGTACCGCGACTCAATGGGAGAGTCGAATCGTGACTCTTACCAGACGAACCCATTCCCTCAAGATGAGAGACGCTTCACGTTTGCGACTGACGACAGCTTCGATCGCCAAATGGACGAGGAAGACGGAACTGCAGAGGATAGAGATGTGCACGGCGTCGGACTCAACCCTAATTACATTCACACTCCTCTGGCCGTGGAATCGGCTGTTGCGTCGCTTATGGAGCCGTCAACAGTCAGCAGCCACATGGTCTCTTCCAACGGAAGCCCAGCAAAGGCTAATGGAACGTATAGTGATCGAATGGCTCAGCATCTGCGTGCAATGGACAAGGAGCGCGCTCCCATTTACGAGGGCTCAACCATGAGCCAAAACATGCCAAGCCAGGATCGATGGGCTGCGATTCGAGGCCAGGCGCAGAATTTATCTGGATCGTTGGGCAGTGAATCTCCGAGGCAGAGCCCTGTTAAGGACGATCGCGACGATGGACCAGTGATGGGTACTAGTGGCATGCCTCTCGCAGATGACCCAATGCCTGAGATTGGGCACTACGGCGATTCGAAGTCAGACGTCACCACCAACCCGTCTATCATTCAAGGACCTTTGGGCGGTGATGCTACTGGAAAGGATACCTGGCCGTACACGCCAGAGCCGCAGCAGGATGCCGTTAGCAGAGAGGCTCACTCGAGGGGCAGTCATGGCAAGACTGGCATGCTCGCTGGCGCTGCCGCTGTTGGAGGAGCTGCTGCTGTTGCGGCTGCTGCACATTCCGCACGCCAACCTACCGTCGAGGATGATCATAGCTTTGACCGAGATGTGACCCCAACTGGCTTCCGTGACGAGGGCTACGTTACTGACGCTCGCACTCGATCTGGAGGGGATCGCACTCCAAAGGCAGAGAGGCAACAGCAGTATGGCAAGAAGGACCTCGAAGAATACCACCGCGCGATGGATGCTCAGGACCTTGGAGACGATGATCCATTCGCGGGAGATCAAAAGCATACTCGGCATTTCAGCGGCAACTCCCATGGCATGGACTCGCCACTCTACGATGCATCAACTGGCAAAGGACTTCAGAACATTGAGTCCAAGGACATTGTTGCGCTGATGGATCACCTGACAGTTCGCGACGCCCAACGCAATGCGCGCGACACTGAAATTTTGGTCACTCTCGTGCGCAGCGCCGCCGAGATGCGGCAGTCTTTCGACGAGATGAAGAAATTTATCGTAGAGCAAGACAAGCTGATCATGCAGAACACCGATCGCACTGGCGACAATACTGCGCAGAAGGTGATTCTCAGCGGTCCACGCCCGCAGCCACTTGGGTCTCCACGTACTCCACGGCAGACATTAAACTCCGAAGACGACGTGCAGACAAAGCGCAAGGGCGTTCTGAGGCGAGCTTTGAAGGGCTTGACTGGCGGCAAGAGCGCGAAAGACCTCGCGAGGATTGAGGACATGCTGATGCAAGTCCTGGATAACGTCGAGGACCTCAAGTTGCAGAACGGCAGTGCGAGACCTTTGGAGCGTTCGTACACCAACGACAGCCTGGACTCATACGAGAAACTTCGCGCTGCTCCAGACTCTGGGTACGAACCCGAGGGTCAAGCAGCAACTTCCAGCACCCCAAGTCACTCTGGTCATTTCAATCAGTCGCTTCCACGAGAGAAGCATCAGTTCCACTCGGGGTATGACGGTCGTCGTGGCTCCGAGCACCGCGTGAGCACAGTACTTGAGGACGACGAAGACGACTTGGAGCCGCACGAGACTCATGTATTGAATCACCAGTTCGAGAACAATGAGCGCATGTTAACGCCGACTCAGGAGAACCATCGCAATCGTGGCATGTCGCCAAACGACACGCCGCCACAAAATGCCGCAAAGCAAAGCTCGCCGGACAAGCAGCGCAAGCATACCAGCAACAACTCTTCCCTGTTCGGCGTGCCGAAGATCTCTCGATGGTCTCGCACAACTGCATCATCTGCTCCCGATCCAGCAATGCTTGACAGCCCAAAGCAAGCCCGAGCCGCAAGACAGTCCTCTGAGTCAGCGCGCACTCAATCTACTTTCGACGATTACGAGGACGATGAGTACCGCGTTCACCCTGACGACCGATTGCGCTCCACACAGAGCCTTGGCAACGACCAAGCACGAGATGCGGAGACTCGTAGCATGCGTAGCCAAGCGAGCAGGTTGACAAGGACTCCATCTCCGCTGATCCCATCGGAAGCATCCAGCCGACGCGGTGATGACTATTACGACCATGGAGAGCAAGCTCCTTCGCCGGTCCAAGAGGACGAGGAGGCTGCGGCACTCGATGACCCCAAGTACCACGCCCACCGCAACTCCATTCTCCTGCAGCATCCTCAACCCCGCCAAGGCCCGACTGGACGTCACCAGAATACGCTGGAGTCGCAGGCGCACACGTTTGACGACCCTGCAGGCACCAACTCCGATCTCTCGCAGCGCAGCGGCGTCAGTGACTTTGATCCTGCCATGTGGGGCTCTTCGGGTACAGCTGGGTTGGCTCGCCATCGATTCACTCAGATGGAGCCCATCAGTCCGGTCAGCATGAACAGCCCACGCAATGATGACGGGCCGTTGGTGCCACAGCAGCAACAGAAAAAGCCGCCGGTGCCACCGAAGATCAGGTATGACGAGCCTGAAGAAGAAGATTGGGAGCCGCAGTTCAGCAACAGTGGCTTCAGCAAGGGTGGTTCTGGTAACTACTACGGCAGCCCTTACGGATCGGGACACCTGCTCGAGCCGATCGAGGAGGTCCGGTACAGTTTGGAGACGGACAGTGGCCACAGGTCGCTCAAGAGTGTAAGCATCTCCTTCCCGAAAACCTGATCTGCTCGGACAGAAACTAACAGCAATCGACACAGGTCTCCCCCGAGCCGCAGGTCGCCTCAGCTCGCGCGGTTGACATGCGCTCTCCAGGCCGCAAAATCACGGGTCCACGTCCGATGGGCAGCAGCAGGAGCCCGAGTGCTAACAACTCGACTCAACCGCAAGCACGACTTGTGGACCACGCGGGTGCGGGTTCGGGCACGGTGCGTCGCAAGCCCGTGCCTCCGCGCAGTGAAGGTACGAGCAAGTCCCTCCGTGGTGGTGGTGATGGACGGTCAGCTTCTGGATGTGCGCCTTCATAGGAGGACGACACACTTTGAGAACGACCTTCCTTCGCTACTCATCACTTTCCCCCTTCGATATGTGCTAGACACGCAGACTTACACCTGCACCAGCTTCTGATGAATCCGATACGTTTTGATTGACATGACCACGAACGAGGCGAGCGAGCGAGCAAGCGGTGGCGTCTTATGGGTCGATGAATTGGTATGATTATTCAGTGGGATGGGACAGTACACACGCAAGCATGCATGCATGAACGACCTGTAGGGCAAGAAAAGTGAAGATGGTCCTGAGTACGAATGGGCGGCTGGCTACATTTGCTGTGCAACAGAGCCTCTCGAACGAAGCGGATGTGTACTGGAAAGCGTGTGATGTTGGGTTGTGATGTTCTGTCCATGGTGCATAGCATTGTGTTCATACTCTGCGTAGATGGAATTTCTTGCGTGATCAAAAATCCGTGTCTCCGCTCACCTCTTTACCGCCTTCACTCATGGCCTTTTGTTTCAATGGTATTCGCAATTCTGCGCACCTCCACTCATTTGGTCGCTTTTGCTGCTGAAATTCATTCGTACCTACCTTTATGTTGCGTCAATAGCCTAATCGTGTAACTAGTCCACTGGTTAATCTGCTGGCGGAGCTGCTCGCGATGTATGAGCAAAGTATTCCATCTCAGGCTGCCTTCAAGTCATGTCTGCTATTAGGTCTTTTGCGGGTTAGTGCGCCTAAGGAATCCCTCGGAGCTAGCTTTCATATGCCTAAGCGGCTTGATCACCATCTTGGCATGCTACGAGGTCGTGCTCACGGCGGTGGATCGACGTCTTCACTTGGCTGCTTGAGCAACTGCAAATGCTGTATGGCGTGCTCATCGTCCCTATGCAGCATCGTGGCCTTGCTGCACCTACCACGACCTCCAATGTGCAACCCCAAGATTTCCATAAGAATCGCGAGTTCGTCCCCTTTGGCGTGTTTAAAGTTTGTGTTTCCCTGCTTTCTGTCTCTTCTACGCAGCCAAGTGGAGACGGCACAGCATTATCACGAACGCCTCCCGGTGCCATCCAGTTAATCGTGCGGGATCATATGTCCTGGCTTGGGAAGTTTCCGGCGTCTGCAGAGCTGTATGCGCAGCTGAGCTGATGCTGATCGCGAGTCTACGAGGTTCGAGACCTAGCATTCGACGCTGATCGGTGAGCCAGCCAGTGAAACAACAGCTTCGCTGCTGCCCTTGTCAGGCGAAACTGGAGGGCGAAGTCGTTGGCGAAGTACAATCCGATCATGCAATCCGTTCTGGGCGATTAGTGCTGTAGCGGAGCAGTCGTGCGGATCGGCTAGAGTCGTGGTCTCCACGTGGTTCGGCGTTTAGGATCTGCAGGCCAGTGAGCAAATACATATAGCAGGCTCTTCTCCCGTGTCGTCGAGCTGTTCTGTATAATTTAAATCGTCGACTCTTCCGTTTTCGAAGATTTGCAACCTTTCTCTTCACGACACCGCTATGACGTCGAAAGTATCGGGTCGCTCTCACATCGTTTTCTCATCCTATCAAGATCCTCGAGTGTCCGCGGAAACTAGGATGGCCTTGCTATGATTGTGGTATGCTCGAGTGAATGGTGCCACGTTTGGCCTCGACATTTCCTCGTTCACTTCTGCAAAAGCGGGACTCTCCTCAGGATAGCAAGGCTGGCCAAGCGGGAGGATTCTTCACAGGTCCTTGTGCCAGAATGACAGCTGTGTGGATCGCGCTCAAAGGTGCTCCGCTCGCTGCAAATCAGCAGTGGGAGATGGAATCCGTCGTGGACGTCTTTGCGATCCATGCTACGCGGTTGGCCATGCTGGCTTTCAACTCAGCCACAGGAGTCTAGCATGCACCGGGGCCGACGCTATCATCAACAGGGAAGACATGGGAGCAAGAATTTCACCTTTGCACCCTCCTGCGACGCTACCACCGCCGCTGTGGTGGCCCATATCACCAGCGTCATCTACAGTGGACCCAAATCTCGATGTGCTGATGAGGAGGTGCGGCGTTTGACCTGTAATGGTGAAAGCCTTCCACTTTTGGCGGAGCTGGCATTGGGGCTTGCCTGGGATGAGGCAAGTGAATGGTAGCCGCCAGTAGTCAGGGTGTGTCGGCTGCAGACTGCAGTGCTCCAGAAGGGCTCGAGATCGATCGCTAGAAGGGCGCAGGATCGGCTTCTGCAAGCAGAGGTATCACGATTCACCTGATGAAAATTGCACAGAAGCAACCTGAGGTCGTTCGGGCCAGCGAGAGCATGGCAGCTGTGCACGAATGGCAGAGTTCGAAGACCGTCGGAGACGGGTCCGTCCATCGGAGATGGTTGTGGTTGGATGATGCGGAATCAGTTGCTGGTGGTCCGGATCGAAGGAGGAGGTGGAATCGAAGTCACGGGAATGACGCTAGCATGGACGCATCGAATACCCATTTTTGACGCGTGCAATGTCGCGACGACGATGCAAAGGGCCACGCACACGGTCCACGTTCCGCAGACGGCAGGAAAAAATGTCGCTGCAGTGAGCGGATGCAGCAGTGCAGCAGTGCACCGCGCATCAGCGTTGAAGTATTCAGTACATAGCGTCGGTCGGCGGTACTGGCCCAGGTGCACGGGAACAACGACAGAGTGACAGATTGGCGGTTGCAGGGACCTGAGGCTTCTGAGAAAGCCCTGGACGATGGAGCCAACGCTGATCGCGTGTCGAGCAGCCTAGCGGGCTCACGCAACTCCCGAGCAGCAAGAAGAGGCTATTCCCGCGCTGCACCACGTGAAATGGCCTTGCCTGGCCTGTGAGTGCAGACTGCTCCAACCCGATCATTATTATCAGATGCGCATCGCGACTGATGAAGCTGGCAACTGGAAGCCTTTTCGGAAACAGTCGATGACCAGACCAGAGGGATGCTCCAGGCAACTGTCGCGGGCGGAAATGGTCCGCGGAGCATTGAATTTGATGAGCGCCAGCAGTTCGCGGCCGAAAAGACGCGCAGTGACGTGCAACGCGACAGATTAGCGGCATGTGTGGCATTCAATATGGTGCTGTTGTACATGTCAATCTTTCTTCACGGCAAGACCCCTCAGAGATCATCACCGAGATAGATGTTCTTGGCGACACTAGCCACAGGGTCGCGGGGTCCGTTTGTGAAGGACTCGAGTTTCTGTACGCGGATGCCGTCACCGCCGGGTCGCGGGAGGGAGGGTGCACGGTGATGAGTTGTTGGTGGTCGACGTGGTCGAGGTCGTGGTCGTGCGCGGGTGGTGGTCGTGGTTCTCAGCCTTGGCAAAAACAGGCTGGCAGAAGTCGCGTTCGCTGTGTGCGTCGCCCGCCTGTGTGTCTGTGTGCGCTGTTGGTATAAGGTAGGAGGATGCATGTGAAATGAAGGGTGGACGGGCGGATACACGCTGTTGTATATTCGTTGCGTCGCGAGTCCACCGGAGCCTCTCTTCTGCAGGGCCGGGCAGGTGGCAGAAGGCTGCTGTGAAGGTGAGCAGGATCGGCAGCTCGGGAAGCGCCGCAAGTGTGCAACCGACGGTTTTCCGAAGGCAGGCGGGCTTGTTTGGCGGACGACCTGTGGCTTTACTCGAGGGCAATCGGCGATGAGACTTTGCGCACTTTTGGGTGTACGGTAAGGATAATAATAATGGGTGAACCGCCTTTCTGGGAAAACGAGCTGGTCTGCTGCCGCCCTTCACATGCTGGCCGGCCGTCCATCTTACTGCACCGCACCGCACCGCTCCTGCCAACCAAACAGCCCCAACTCAATTCGCACCTGCTCCGTCCAGTTCTACTACCTAGTCGAGGCTCGTAGGTCAGGCTTCAACTCCGCCTGAACCACGACCCAGCACTGTTTCTGCTGTCGGAGCTGCGCGCCTTCCATTCACATGCTCGCCAACACCAGTCGCAGCTGCCGCCGCGTTGTCGCCTGCCCGCCGCACTTCCCTCCGCCGCCGTCGCCGTGCGCACCCGCACTCACAACCACGTCCACACTCGGAAGCATCGACTGGACCTGTGAGCTGTGAGCCGTGAGCCGCATTCCGCATACCGCATACCGGACAGCGCTCCTCCTTCCACCTTTCACCCCCCCGCCGCCGCATGGTCGCCTCTTACCGTCCACTCTCCTTCTGAATGTCAGGCCCCAGGCCGCTGTTGGCAGCGCGCAGCTCCTCCGGCGAGAAAGATGGCAACGGCAACGCCTCGCCCGGCTCCAATCGCCCGCCTGGCGCTGGCTCTGGCCGTCCTAAGCGCACTCTGATTGAGAGCGCGTGCTCGGCCTGTCGCCGCAGAAAGTCCAGAGTGCGTTATATGTTTCCTCCTGCAAAACGACGACGTGATCATGACGAAACTGACTTTTGCCCGAAATAGTGCGATGGTATTAGGTAGGAACTACCAAAACCCCCCCTTTCCCCTGTCATCTGCAACAACTTGCTCACCACTGGCCCACAGACCAACATGCTCGCGCTGCCAGAATCTGCGTACCGACTGCCACTACGAGGCCGAAGAGGGCGAGAGCCGATGGTCGGCCCTCCGTCGCCGGAATCAGGTCCTCGAGGCTGAACGAGACCACATCCGCGAGTTGATGCACTTTGTCCAGAGCCGCCCGGAAGTCGAGGCCCAGGAGCTGTTCCAGCGCATACGGACAACTAATTACGATGACTTGTTCCTCCTCCTACGCCAGTTCAAAGAAGCTGCCGGCGCCGGAGCTGGTGTTCCCACTGCGAATATGGGCATGTCACCTTCGATCCCGCATGGCGTGTCCACAGCAACATCCGTCCCAATGACACAGAGCGTCGACCAACGACTCCCACCCATCCAAACCATCCTCGATCCAGGTGCACGCTCCTATCCGCCTGGGGTTCCGCCCACGCTCGTCCACAGCCAGTCTCTCAGCTCCGAAGAGAGCAGAGGCTCCTCGGCCGGAATGGACCTGCCCACCATGCCCAATGCCCACCAGCAAATGCAACAGCGTCAACTCCTCGACACCTTGGAGCCGAGCCTTCGACCGCAGCCTGGCGACCATCCACGCACCAGCATCCGCGGGACGCCACAATTACCAACTTTGAGTTCGGAAGAGTCTCGTGAAAGCACAGGGTCCATGGGATCAACGTCAAAGGAGCCGCCGAAGCCCTACACTACTTCCCCATGAGACGGCACGTCCACCCCCACGATTAGCGCAGCCCGCTGGAGAAAGGTCCCGATCGAAGAAAATTGTTCATTGAGCACCGCCACTACCACTATCCACCACACCCCGTGGCGTCGAGCGTCTGCACTCGGAATATGCGAACGTACTCTGCAAAATGCGCACCGAATTTTCGCCAAGAGGTTAGGACGAATTTTTTTCCAGCAGGATTGCTCTGCTTTCAAATTTGACGGAAGGATCTCCGGAGCAATGGACCGCTGCCACGGGCGACGGAAGTATATCCGGCGGCCTGCAAGCCAGCCTCTTACTCATCTCTCGCTCAGACCGACGTTGATGACGTCCCAGAGCTCATTCCAAAACCCATCACAACTGTCGTTCAACAACCTGCGTGCTTTGGCACCGAAAAGCAAAACAAAATGTGCTTAAGCTTAAAGATAAGAGCACGCTCGAGAGGCACGGCTTCATCATCACCACCATCGCCAACGTCGCTCTGGCGCGCAATAGAAGAGAAGAAAAAGCTTTTCGGGTCGTCATTGTTCACTTGTTTCCCGTGCATTCGGTCGCAGGTCGGGAGGGTCATTGGACTAGGCGTAACGTGTGGCTCGGCTCGGTACTAGGCGACACTGTACGATACGGCATGGGCGGGCGAGTCGTATGCACAAAGGCATAGCGGTTCGATTTGCGATTCACACATCGACAGTCTCAGTACCTCTCAGTAGAGGCGAATGCGAAGTAGCAGCAATTGAGACTCACACATGGCTCCAAAACGTGTCATTCGTCCATTAGTGAAATTGACTGAATCATGATGGGCGACAGGAAAGTGACTTGCAATTGCTTGGATGGTGTAGCTATGTTACAGACTTTTTGTTTGCCGAGATCGCTCGTCCCATCTTCCTGCCTGAATCCATCCAAACTCCGAGCATGATTGAGAGATCGCGGTGATAAAGGAGAGGCTCAGTGCGCAATGCATGGTCGCATTGCCGGAGCCATTGGCGATGGCGAGAGCTGGCCGAGGTTCTTGGCAGTGCTCTTGGATTCGACCTGCTCATGTGGGTCAGGGACCAACTACACTTGTAACTTCGCTTCTAATTGTTCTCAGGACGCAGGCTGCGCACAGCCTTGCCAGCTCTCCAGATCTCGAGGTTGCGGATCTCCTCCATCTCCTTCTCGAAGGCCTCACGGTAGTCTGGGCGGCCGGCGTACTCCATGGTGCGCTGAGTCTCCTTGCCAGTTCGCACGCTCTCGTACAGCTCCTCGAACAGAGGCTTGAGGTTCTCCTTGAAGCGCTTGCTCCAGTCAATGGCACCGCGGCGAGCGGTGGTCGAGCAGGCGGCGTACATGTAGTCCATGCCATTCTGGCCGATCAAGGGGTACAGGGACTGAGTGGCCTCCTCAACGGTCTCGTTGAAGGCCTCGGATGGAGAGTGGCCCCTCTCACGCAGAACCTCGTATTGAGCGAGGAACATGCCGTGGATGCCTCCCATCAAGCAACCACGCTCGCCGTACAGGTCACTGTAGACCTCCTTCTCGAAGGTGGTCTTGTACATGTATCCAGAGCCGATCGCGGTTCCAAGAGCGAATGCCTTCTCCTCTGCCTTGCCGGTCACATCCTGGTAGACCGCCACACTGCTGTTGATACCACGGCCCTCACGGAAGAGAGTGCGGACGGTACGGCCGGAGCCCTTGGGTGCCACGAGGATCACGTCGATGTCCTTTGGCACGTCGACCTTGGTCTGCTCCTTGAAGATCGGGGAGAAACCGTGGGAGAAGTAGAGAGTCTGTATGCGAAAAATTAGCCGAATCCGTTCGGATATGTTGTTTTGGTGACTCATACCTTGCCCTTGGTGAGCATTGGCTTGATGTGTGGCCATGTCTCACTCTGCGCAGCATCACTGAGCAGGTTCATGACGACAGTTCCCTTCTGGATGGCCTCGTCGACATCGAAGAGGTTCTTGCCCGGAACCCAGCCATCTTGCACAGCCTCTTTCCAGCTAGCACCATTCTTTCGCACACCGACAATGACATTGAGACCGTTGTCGCGGAGGTTCAGACCCTGGCCGTGGCCTTGCGATCCGTAGCCGATGAGGGCGAGGGTGTCGTTCTTGAAGTAGTCCTAATGCGTTATATTAGCAAGTGCGCGCTCAACATGATAACTCGCGAATCGCATTGATTCGCTGGCAGAGGAAAAGAAACATACAAGGAGCTTGTCACGCGGCCAGTCATCGCGCTCTGTACGGATTATTCTGTCAGCCATTGGCCTCCTCCGAAGCCGCACCACACTCCATACCGTAGACCAATTCCTTGTCACCGGCGAAGTCGACGGTCTTGACACCTCTCTGCTGGACAAAAGCACCAGACGCGGCCTTGACGGCGGGCTGGAGGCTGGGCCTGCTTGCTGCGTTGACAGCGGAAACGAAGGTGCGCTGCTGGACCTGAGGAGTCTTGAGCTGCCTCAGCGAGGCGCGGAGAGCTCTGCTGGCGTGTTTGGAGGCCATTGCGAAGGATGTGATGTGTCTGATGAGTGGAGAGGAAAAACAAGACGAGTGAGTCTTGCGAGAAACAATGGGAGTGTTGCCCGGCTCCCAATTTTCCCAAGCTGCAGCGCCAAACTCTCCGTGTCTCTGAAGCTTGCTCCGATCTCGCGGAGGTCTGGGCGCTCGGCAGCCGCCTAATCTTCGGCTCGTGGTCAGCAACTACGCCTCACTAGCGTCGATTGTTGACGACATGTGAGAGGCGATATGTTCTTTTCCCAGAAGCATCAAAGCCTCTGTCATTTGGAGGCGAGCATATGATGAGCAAACAGGTCGTCTGTGTCGCGTCGGAAAGCACAAGGGTGGGGCGCGCGGCCGGGCGCAGTCACGATCCCTGCATGCTGAAATCGAGGAAGCCAACGACACGTTCGTTTGTCGACGAATTAATCGAGCGCACAGTAAACACGAAATCGTTTCTCTAGCAACACTTTCTGCTATCGAGCACACTCCCAACTTAAAGTGCGAACACAATCCATCATCTGCAGGACTTAGGCAGGGAAACTCTCGCTAACGACCCACAACATGGGTGGGAAGGAAGTGACGGAGCAGAAGCTGGATCCTTATGCTCGGCCCTATATTCCTCAGGTATGAAGATGGCGCGCATATACTCGGGAAGGATTTTCGTCTGACCAAAGGCATGAAAGGATCTCATTCGAGCAAACCATGCGCCGGCACTGCTCACACAATCCACGCCTGCCGCAGAAATCAGCTTCTCGAAATACCGGGCAACTTTCACTGGCACCGAATTTCTCTCATGCTTGACGAATTGGGCTTACTATCATACCGCTGAGCCTCGCTTCAAGCATAATGATGGGTCAAAGACTTCGCAACTGTCTAGCGACACATACGCGGACTACTTCTCCACTGTACTGGCTCGCGAAGCTACTGCTCTACAGTCATTCTGTAACTACCATGCTCTATACAATGTACCGATATCTAGATCAGAACTTGACCCCCGAACCAACATGTTCGATCTCTCAGTGCCGGGATTGAGGGAACAAAGTTTGCCGATGGAGGTAAGTACAACAACCCAAGTGTGCTGGATAGTGGCAACTAAACGCTCCAGATCGGAGACGCTGTCCATATACGACAACTCATCTTCGCCCCGACCGGAGAGCTCATACAGCATCCTTCACCTCTATACCCCGCCTACACACAAATCAACGCTGTCGTGTGGGGCGTAAATCGTCAGCGCGAGACACTGTCATTGAGGTGTGTCTTCATTGCGGATATTGCTGTGAGCGAAAGCACTAAACGTGGAGTCGTTCAGGATCGACAATTTATTTTGGGGCAGTGGTCGCTTCAACGTCTGTTTCAGTATACAAAGCTGTCGTTTGAACGCGATGCAAGGCGCTGTTGATCTTACAGATTCGCAACTTCGCGCTCAGAACCGTTGGTTCTATTCGATGGTCTTTCCTCAGGCCCAAGACGGCGTCTTGCAGACTGAGTTGAAAGGCACAGACCGGCCGCTCACCCTCTTTGACGACCAAATGAACTACGAACAGCTCAAGACTGTTCGCGCCATTCTTCGTCAGGACTATGGACAGGTGCCTTATCTTGTCACAGGACCACCAGGTTTGTTGCACCTCTCACACATGGTGACCATCTTGCCGACAAATTTGCGATAGGGACTGGGAAAACAAAGACAGTTGTAGAGACTGCGCTGCAGTTTATATCGGCCAATGAAAAGGTAAGCGATCCTGCCGAACTTGGAGAATTTGTTGCGTTCATTAGTCACCAAAAACATTTTATGCAAGTCCAGGGAGCTTTAGTTGATCAGTTACAGGCGCATTTGCTCATCTGCGCGCCATCAGATCCCGCCTGTGATACCTTGGTACAGCGCTTGAGCAGACATCTGGATCCGAAGCAGCTACTCCGCCTGAACGCATCGACGAGGTCCTTTCCAGAAGTGCCAAACAACATTCTTCAGTACTGTCATGTCGAAGGTGAAATTTTCTCACTGCCGCCTCTTGCTCAGCTGATGCAGAAAAGAGTCGTCGTCGTGACATGCAGAGACGCTGCCATGCTTCTAAAGGGATCGTTGAGCAATCGAGACCTTTACTCCTTGGAGAGCAGAATTCATGCTTCATTCCGTCCGGATGAGCCACCGCTCAACCCGTCTTATCACTGGGATGGATTGATCATTGACGAAGCAGCGCAGGCGATGGAGTCAGAAGCAATGTTATCTGTGCTTGTTGTGGCTCCTCCACATGCAGCGACTGACAACCCGAAGGGCGCCCCTTTCGTGGTAATGGTCGGCGATCAACACCAACTGGGCCCACGGACAGCATCAAAAGACCCAGCCATACAGCAGCCCATGTTTGAGCGTCTATTGCGGCGTCCGCTATACCAGAATCACCCTCTTGCGCGCTCTCGACAATGCGGTGGCGCTGTGCCACGTCTCACCAAGGATATGCTACCCATCATACGGCCGCCTTTCACTGACCTGATTCGCAATTATCGATCCCATCCTGCCATCATCGCATTGCCGTCATCTCTTTTCTATCACGACACCCTCGAGTCAGAAGCAGCATGAACCGATTCTTTGCTGTCATGGTCTCGCTTCGAAACGCGCCCATTCCCGGTCCTGTTCATCGATAACTGCACGCCCGACGAAATCGAACGGGATGGAGGGGGCTGGTTCAATGTCGGAGAGGCAGACATAGCCTTACAGCACGCAGCCTCACTGTTACAAGAAGGCTTGCTTGCACCGCACGAGATCTGCATTATGAGCCCATTCTCCGCGCAAGTCAGACTGCTTCGTCTGAAAGCCAGGTCACCAAGCGTCAATGTACCGGGCATCAACATTGGACCTCTGGAAGCCTTCCAAGGCTTGGAGTCGCGTGCGGTCATCCTCTGCACCACGCGAACGCGAGATCGCTTCATCGATCAGGACCTCGCGCGAGGTCTCGGCATCATCAATGAGCCTCGAAGATTCAACGTCGCTCTTACGCGAGCCAAGGAAGGACTGATCGTAATCGGAAGCTCGAAGGCATTGATGCAAGACGAAAACTGGGCTTCGTTCATGGCTTTCTGTCATCGAAACGACGCTTGGAAGGGCGACTCTGACGATTTGCATTGGCCTCACAACCGCAAAATCAAGACTTCACGCTTGGAGAAGCAAATGCAATATCGAGGAATGTTAGAGGAAGAGGAGAGGAAGGATAGAGTCCGGAGACATCTTGGGCTTTTGAAGCTTGGCATGAGCGAGGAAGAAGCGTTCTACGAGTCTGGGATCGCAGCGCAGCAGGAGGTTGGAGTGCCAGAGGACGACGAAGGTGCAGATGATGACTACCATGAGGAGATTGGTGCTGCAGAGCTCAAAGTCGATCCGCCTGGCGGGGATCTGGACGAGAAGAACAACAGAATCAGCACTCTCGATCCAGAGACAGAGGATTATTGCTTGGCTTATGGCCTTGAATAGCGACGCAAGTGGAGGTAGCTGCACAAGATGAGTTGCAGTCTGGCTTCAAATTGAGCTCATCAAAAGCGACATGCGCCCGCATTGGGGGCTTTCATGTGAAGGCCTTGGCGTCCAGCATCCCGTCCTAAATCGGACAATAATCGTAATTTCTAGCGTCGGTCAGTCAACAGAGCTTCAATGAGAATTTGGTCTCACAACTGCGGGATTGTGGGTCAAGGAAGACAGCACAGTCGTAAGCATGAGGTACCTCAACTCAATAAAGACGGCCAAATCAACTAATTTTACACGACCGAATCAAATTCATCTCGTCAGCAGTGTGCATCCATGAAGCATATCCATGAACTTGTCCTCCTGATCTCATTCCCATACAAATCCGGCACAGTCTGTCTACGAGCAAGAAGCCACGCTGGGAATATTCTCACAATCGCTGCTAGCCTCGCCTCCAGTAACAGAGACACCAGTCCAAGTCCAGTCGCTGCACGAGTCAGAGCCGCAGAGAATGTAAATCGGAGTGGCATCATCAGCAACAGAGCCAGTGACGTCCTCGATGGTGAGGTCGGTGATCGGGACGCCGTCGGTGGGCTTGCCAGTTGGGCTGCCGTTCTCGTAGTCCTGCTCGATGACGATGCCGTAGTCGGAGATGTTGGAGAGGGTGATGCCGGAGTACGTGACGTTCTTTACGCTGCCGGTGGCGTCGTAGACGGTCTTGATGCGGACGCCGTTCTGGGAGTCGGAGATGGTGCTGTCGGCGATGTAGACGTTTGCGACGTCGTTGTCGTCGCGGCCACCGACAGAGCCGATGGAGAGACCTGACAGTGGTGTTAGTATGGTTTAGCAGTGGGTTTTGTGAGGCTTCTTACCGTGACCACCAGAGCAGGTTCCGCCAGTGAAGGAAATGTCGGTTCCGGAATTGATGGCGAGGCAGTCGTCCTGGTTCTTGACATTGGCGCCAGAGATGTAGACACCGGTGGAGCTGCCGACATCAAAAGCGTCGGTGTTGTGGCCAAGAGCGTCTCCGTCCGAGTCCAATTCATCACCAGCGCTGTTGTCGATGGTCACGTCCTTGATGTAGACGTTCTCAGCACCGTTGACAGAGAAGCACTGCACTGGGGTGTTCTTAATGTTGAGCCCCTGAATGGTGGAGTCGGTCATGTCGTGAGCGTAAAAGAACTTTGGCTTGGTGGTACCGCCGTTGCTACCCTCACCGTCCCACCACTTGGCACCGTTGCCGTCAATGACATGTCCAGAGGCTCCAGTGATGGTGATGCTGGTACCGGAGAATCGAATGAGAGGGCCCTCCCACTCGTCGTACTCGAAGGTCGTTGTGCCCTGGAACTGAACGTTGGTGCCGTCGTTCAAGTCAGACAGGTCGAGCGTCTCTCCAGCTGGGACAGTGATGTCCTTGAGCACAATGTTGGAGCACGACGCCTTGGAGGAAGCCGCAGTGTCGGAGTCGGTGAAGGTGCAGCCAGAGTCGGCCGTGAGGGTTGCAGTGCCGGACGAGCTAGAGTTGCTTGCGGCAGTGGAGGCGGCCGAGCTGGCGCTGGCGCTCGAGGAGGACTTCTTGACGCTAGTGCTCACGGAGCCAGTAGCCATTGGAATGCTTCCAGTTCCAAATGGGACTCCAGTGCCGAGTGGAATGCTTGCGGTAGAGCCCAAGGTGCTGAAGGCCTTCACGTGGTCGGCATGGTGGTTCTCATGGCGCTCGACGCTCCACCAAGGAGCAGGGTGAGCGTTCACCAACCCAGCGCCAGCGCCGAGGAGGAGCGAAGCAAGAGTCTTTTGTTGGACCATCTCGTCGAGGGCTTTATCGAAGAGGTTAAAAGAGTGTCTGTGGAAGGAGTGTCTTGGCACAAGGGCTTGAAAAGAAAGTCTGGAGCAGCACGGCTGTCCTATGAGGTCGTCAAGAGATCTGTAGATGGTTTGAAACGAGGAATAGAGAGGCCAAGGAAAGCTTGAGGGCGCTTGGCTATATATCAAGCGTTTCGTTTAGCTCACATGGTTATTGGGAATCGGCACATTGCAATAATCTTCAGGACGCGCGATGCCGCTCGTACGGCCGTCACCTATAGCATGGGCAGGTTTGTGCATGTCTCGTCGATAGTATGGTTGCCACGGGTTGAATAAATGTATGAGACTATGCTTGAGCTTGCATAGCATCAAGTGGAGGCCATCAGCTCAAAGCTGGAAAGTGATTGACGGGATTGCTAGTGGCATGGTTTCGCTGCCGCATCTCGTGCATCCAGAACTCGGCCGCGTGCGAAGCGATGGTTCCAAATAGGCAGGCGAAGCGTCTTTGATATACGTGAAACGTCCAAAGTGGGCCGCAAAGGTCGGCAAAACGGAGCAGTGGATACCGGGCCGCACGCGGCGACAGGGGTCGTTCTGGCAGAACAGCCGACATTCAAAGCACCGACCTCTCGTTCCATCTCAAGAATCGACTGACTCCCAGAGATGATCAGTTCATCAATTTCTGATCGGCCGAGATAGAAGGCAATGCTTCCTGCTTGTCCGATTCTGTGTGAACGAGAAGTTCCTGTCCATGCCCGACTCTTAACAAACGGCACTGAGGAGCGAGTTGTTGCAAAGATACCTCAGGTAGTAGCACAACGGCCTCGCGCGCGTCAACGTCGCATGGGCGCCACGAGGATTCAGCTCTTGGAAACACTCGTCATGAATGCCTCCGATATCATGCAAGTAATACTGCTCATCTCCGCGGGTGCCACAGTGCAAGGCCTTTCAGAGATAGGCCCGGCAGGCACACAGTAATGTAGACGTCCGGTTGACTCCATTTCTCTCAAACAGGAGAAACGAAGCTTCACTTCCCAGCGAAGAAGTTGGTGATTTTTGTGTTACCACCCTTAGAAGGCGTCTTCGCAACCGAATTGTTTGAAGTCGCGCTTCGCATCTTCTGACTGCTGCCAGAATTCTTCTCCGGTGATGAAGCCTTCTTTGGCGACGGCGTTGGATGTTCCACCTTAATGGACTTCTTGGCTGGGCTTTCAGCTGCTTTGATGAGTTCGTCGTCCTCGACTTCGGCGATCTCTCGTTTGATCCCTTTTTCAACCTGCTCGTCAGCTGCCTGAATGATGTCGGAGTCTCCCAGCTGTTCAGATTCCTTCTTGATGCGCTGCGACAGATCTTGTTCAGATTCGCCTTGTGGTTTTGGCAATGGTGCATTGTCTTCGGAATTCTCAAGCTTGGTCGTGGTCTCGCGGTCTTCATCCGCTTCCTTCTTGACCTCTGCGTCCGCATTGACTGCCTCGTTCTTCGCGGCAACGTCTTTGGCAGTCGCTCGTTGCGTGCCAAAGAAATTGGCAATGTTCTTCTTATTCTCCTTTGAATCGATTGGGACCACAAAAGATGGACTGTTGTTCCCCACCTTGCCCACAGCCTTGTCTACCGGAAAGCATTCCAGCTTGCCTTCGAACGGCTTCAACATGCTCTGCAGCTCTTTCGACCAGCCGATGTTGTTAGGATCTAGCCAAGTCTTCATTGCGTCGCTCCCGGGCTCCAAAATGACGGGCATCCTGTCGTGGAGGAATTTAAGCTGCTTGTTGGAGTCTGTAGTGATGATGGTGTATGTGTATAGCTTCTCTTCACTGCCCTCATATTGGACCATATCCCACAGTCCAGCGAAACACATAAGCTGGCCATCTCTTCGCTTTGTGAAATGAGGGATCTTCTCTTTGCCATTATTCTTCTTGAGCCACTCGTAGAAACCCTCGGCCACCACAATGCAGCGCTTCCGCTGCTTCATTGTGTTCCACATCCCACGGTTTTCGATCAGACTGTCGTCGCGGCAGTTGATCGTTCTCATTTGACTGCCATAATCCGGAGGTCGCTTCGTCCAGAAAGGCACGAGTCCCCATTTCGCAGCCTGCAGCTTGTACTTCGTTTCTTGGGTTGCTCTGCCATCAACTCCGGTCTGGGAGCTCTGCGATGGCTGTGTCTTCTTTGGAGAGGACTCTTCGCCGTCCTGTTGATCATCTGCGTCGGCGGAATCATCGTTACCATCTCTGCGAGAATTCGTATGCGCGCGGTAGATGAGGCCGTGATATCCAGGCGCGAAGTTGTAGGTCTGGCGCACGCGTTCATCTTCGTCAGCCGGCGCCTCGTCGGCGGGCATGTTCTGGTCTTGTAAGCGTTGCCGCACTTGCGACGGCCGCATCGAGAGCACATATCTCCCACACATCTTGATTGGCGAAGGCGATATCTCGTGTGCCGTGACACGAAGATGCTAATGCTCTAGAGCTCCTAGATTGAAGGAAAGAGCAGCACGCGCCTGCCGAAGCTTGACGCGGTCATCCATTGCATCATACCTGGAAATTGATGAAAGCTCTCGCCAATTTCAGCCTACACCACAACTTCACCACGACATTGACACCATCATGTCTGTTCGGCCGATGCTGAACCTGCCATTGCGGCAGGCCTGTAGGCAAACATTACGACCCGCACGATCGATACACAATGCCGTTCCGCGACCTCGCATGCAGCCGCTACGACTTCAGACTACGCCTGGACTCAGACGACACAAGGCCACCTTCGCTGAGAATGCTCGCAAGCTATGGCATGAGAATCCATTCTCCTTTGGATTGGCGATGGTCATGATCGCCATAGGAGCTGGAGGCCTCATCTACGCGAATTACATCTATAAAACCTACATCATTGGTGCTTTCCACAAGTACCCTGAGGAAGTTGCGCAAAAGCTCAGGAAGGCCCTCTTTTACACGAACATGGAACTGCAGCCGCAAGAGGCAATCAAGTACTATCGACAAGCATTGGAGGTTGCCCAGGAGGTTGGCATGGATCCTTTCAGCGACGAGATCATGGGCGTGAAGATCCAGGTTGCTAAGCTGATGGAAGACGTCCAGCAGAACCACCGGGCTATTGAAGTGTTAGAGCGAATGCGGATCGACAATCTGGCGTGGCTCGAGCAGGTCGGAAACCTGGAACACAAAAAGAAGCAGAGGACGAACGTGTTGGCGAAGACCATTGCTATCTGCGTTAAATTGGGTGACCTATATGGAAGTCCGGCAATCTGGGACAGGGACATGGCGCAAGAAAGACTTGTTTGGGCTGTAGAAGCCTCTTTGAAAGAGGGTCAGCGAAGACAAAATGAAAACGTGAAGGGAGAGGTTGAGGGGCCATGGTTGACGGATGAGGAGATGGGTGCGTCCTTGGAGTCATTAGCCCATGGCTATGAAGCTAAGGACCAACACTACTTGGCCACGCCGTTGTTCCTCCAAGCTCTAAGCTTGTATCCGAACAAAGACTGCCACACCGTGGTCCTCATGAACAATTTGGCATCGAGCCTGGCCCAGCAGTCTCCTGCAGCCGCACGCGAGGCCCAGGCGTTCGCTACATCGCAGAATATCAAGGAGCGACCCGCGGGTCCCGCCGTCACGCGCGAGACCATGGTCGCGAACGCAAAGACTTGGGCTCAGAAAGCTCTTGATGTCGCAGCTACAATCAAGCCTCCTGTTCGCAATGAAGAATGTGACATGGGCTGTGCCGTAGCCATGCATAATCTCGGAGAATTCGCCGAGATGAGCAAGGATGTCGAACTCGCGAAGAAGAAGTACGAGGAAGCTATCAGCTTGTCACGAGCAATTGGATTCGAGGAAGGGGTCGAACAGAGCTCCGCCAGACTGCGAGACCTTACTAAGGCTGGATGAAGCCAACCATTTGCGCGAATGAAAGAATTCATCACACAGCTGTCGGCATCCTCGCCGAAAGAATCCTTGTTCACACGGCAAAGCACTCTGCATCTCGGCAGGACGGCATGCCGCTTGTTGATGGATCGAGGGGAGACTGGTCTATTCGGGCGGCTGCAGTGCGTTGACTGCACGTGCGGCTGATGCGTCTGCTTGCGGTGACATGCAGCTTCAGACTTGTCGATTCCGCGATTTGTTGGGGTTCGTGCAATAAAGCATCACGACATATTGGATTCGGCTTTCAATGCTGTGCTTGACCAAGACGGCATGCGCACCTTCGCTATCGAAGCTGTCACGAGACTGGCGCGAAATGCGAGATGGTTGCAGATGCCATGCATCCCAGCGGCACAGCACGCAGGCCAGAGACGGTCTTGTCCACCATTTCGACGAAGCAGAGGCTGTACCGGAGTGCTACCGCAACCGCTGAGGGGAGAGCTCGAGCTGGCATGGAAAGTGTATGCACGTGCATTTGAAGGATGCACATTGCAGACGAGGTGTGGTAGGCAAGCGACATGTACACGTGTCAGATGTGTCTAGAATGCAGTTCGCTGCAGGATCCATCGGAATCCAAGTTCAGGCGATGTCACGGTACAGCACCATTGCTCGCGAGGTCAATGTGCGATTGACAGCATACAGCCAACCACGTTCAATGCGAGCGAAGCACAAGTTCGATATGCTTGAAGCAACGGATTCTGATCATCCGAACGGTTCTTTTGACACCCAACACCTACTGACTCGCAAACGCACATGCAGCATAGTGTACGGCATACCGAGAGGATATCTCGATGAGATGTTTGAATATACCTCTTTTGGAAGGAGAAGCTGGGACGCAGCACGAGCAAATCTGACAATTCAAGTGGTGGCGAGCTTGTCAGCAGCGCTTGTTGCTGACTTTCTTTCGGCATTCGTGTGGTGGCTTCACTTGGGGAATGGATCTTCAAGCGGTGCCTTGCGAGCTATCAGTTGATGGCCTTCTCGAATGACTGTTTTGCTGATCTTGCGAAGGAAGGATTTGTTTGACGACGGTAGGGTTTATCGGTACCGTAGTTGGCTATAGGGTGCAGAGGTGGATTTGGCTTCACAAGCAGCTGCTCGTCTCGCTGTATCGAAGGTGTGATTCGGCACAGTTGTCTGGAATGATGCTTTTGGTTGACGCTGATCGCACGGTCGTCACTGCTCCGGTGAATCACCGCTCCGGTGAAGGCACTCGCGGCAATTTGATGTTTTATCAACAAGATCATCAACGATAATGCACAATGGCGGAAGAGGTTACGGCCGTGAGGCGGTAGCTGTGGCAGTAGTAGGGGAGAGACGGCAGTGCAAAGTGATCGGAGTAGGCAAGTGATCTGACACACGCCTTCCGCCGGCGGATGGGAGAGAGCGGGACGGAAGTCTGTCGTCAACCCTAGAAGCCATGGAAGCCTCGCATCCTTTCGGCAGATGCATTTGCGTTCATTTCTCTGGGTGTGGCTTTTGCTTGTATGGCCGCTTTGAGTAGTTGACACGGCAGTAGTGAGGGAGATGCCGTTTTGGTGAGAGGGTGCAGTGAAAGGCGATATTCTACCACGCGGTTGTTGAACACGACAGCAGCAGCTGGGCAGTGCCGAGCAGGGTAGGTCAGGATTGGCGATGATGCAGCTGCGTTTCAGGCTGTTCGGCCCCGGCAGTGATGTACAGATAATTATTGTGCAGAGAGCGTTGACAGTTGCGAAGGTGCGTGGAGGTGGCAGTGAAGTTGCAGTGGTGGTTTTGGTTTTCGCCTTTCAGTCCGGGGACTTCATCCTGCAGCATCCCGTTCGGGGCTCCTCTCGATGCCTGTGCTCGTCGTTCGTTCCCCCTGCCCGCCTTCCGCAGTTCGCGAATGTCGAATTGCGATTGGCGGGCGGAGGTGGGCATTGTTGGCATGCCTGGCATGATGCGGCAATGGATGCAGATGCAGCATGTGTGTGTTGGGCATGGCGGCCGTCCGGAGCAGCAGCCGGGCGTGAGAGTGCGTGTCTGCGCCTGTCATGGCACTTTTTGGCATTCGCGCACAACGGCCGACGGCACTTCCATGATCGCTTCCTGGGGCGGGGAGCAGGCATCGCATCTACCTAGCAGCCCAGTCGGTGCCAGTACGTAGCAGGTAGGGTGCCTTCTAGGGCGGCGCACAGGGCAGACGGCGGCGGTGACGACCTCATCTCACGTGCGGAAATATTCACCTTCTGAACGAGAGACATTCACCTTTCATCATCTCCTTCTCCTCATACCCGGCCGACTACTATCTCACACCACACGACACGACTCACTGCTTGGCGACCTCCCTTAGGGCAGACCCGACACAGCAGCACTCGCACGCTGCAAATGCGCAGCAGCAGCAGCAGCGGCGGCAGCAGCAGCAGCACATCCTTGTCCCACCGACTCCTCCGTTTGCGAGCTGCTTCTTGAAAAAAAAACGCGAGCGACACCCATTGCGCTGGGTCCCGACGTTGCATGCATCCGACTCCCCTTTCTCACCATGTAGCCCGCTGCTCGTCCTCATCCCATCAGCTCTCATCACATCACCTGTACACAACAGCTCCCGGCCTGAATTTAACTGATATCTCCACGCCTCGCTCCGGTCCTCCCTCATCATACACTACTCCATCTATCCCGCCTGCCGTCATTATCAAGCAGCCACAATACCCGCCCGTCCATAGGTTTCACTTCGACCACGGATGGCATAAGGTCCTGCGCATACTTGCCGTGTCTCTCCTGCGTAAGCTTCCTCTACTCTACCCGTCCCGCCCGTCTACGGTACTTCAACCATTCAATATTCTAACTGCTGTTTACTGCTTTAGCCATTTGATACCTGCTTTCAGGCCTGGTCATCATGTCGTCTTTGCTTGCGCTGTTATCACAGCAGACACCAAACCTCCAAACCCGGAAGGGTCTCATTCTACTTGGTCTGCAGAATGATTTTGTTTCTCGGGATGGCAAGTTGCCTGTCAAGGACTCGGCGTACCTGGACCGTCTCACGCAATTCGTTTCCGACTTTCGCGAGTTTGGCGACCTCATCTGGGTGCGCTCCGAATTCGAAAGCACTCGACCAGTGAACGGTCTGGACACGCCTGGCGACACTGTCATTGCTGGTGGGTCTTCAGGAAAGGACGAGGAACTGCCCTCCGATAAGAAGAAGGCAGCACGATCGACCTCATCTAAGAAACCCAAGGTAACACCTGATTTCGTTCTTGGAGAAGGAGATCGTCACGCTGACGACTCCATGCAGTCCTCAACAAAGTCTTCCGCTTCCTTTTCGGAGCCCGACGAGGGCAAGGACGACGAGGAGCTTTTCTTGAGCCGCACGTCAACCAGGGAGCCATGCTGTCTCAAGGGCACCCGCGGTGCCGACTTCGCCGATCGAATTAAGCCTTTGGTCCGCCAAGGCAAGGACATGCAGGTCGTCAAGACACATTACTCGGCATTTGGTGGAACTTCGCTGTTACTGACTCTTCGATCGAAGCTGATCACTGAGCTGTATGTTGCAGGGAACATGACGAATTTGTCGGTGTACGCCACAGCCATGGATGCAGCCCGCTACGGAATCCGGATCATTCTAGTGGAAGACTGCCTGGGCTATCGTCGAAAGGACAGGCACAAATTGGCCATCGAGCAGCTTTGCGATATCATGATGGCCGAAGTCATGACCAGCAGGAAGGCCATCGATGAATTGCGAAACCCTCCCGAGGATGACGACGACGAGAGTGAGGAAGCCAGTGAAGCTTCTGAGGAAGACGAGGCGGTACATTCCACCCACAACACCATTGCAGCAACTCAAGTCGCAGGCGACTTGGAGGCGGACAGTGATGAAAGTGATGGAGAGGTGGAACTTCCAATCGTACGTCGTTCTGGCATGCTCGGGGCTATGACCGGGCGCTATTCCAAAGGTACTGGCACAAACTCACTAAAAGCAGCTTTCCAAGAGCAAAGGAACCACTCTCAGCATTCGCAATCTGCGCACTCTGGACTCCGTCAAGACCAGAAGCAAGCGTCTCGAAGCTTCGAAAGGCAGTCGCCTAAACAACTCAAAAAGCCCCAAGTCGACACGGACAACGCCCGTCACCAGCGCCGGCTAGGCGTTCTAGATTCACCTGAGTCACCACCGCAGTACGCACAGCCGTGGCTTGATATAATCCCACGCAACTTGTCCTCACATCCGAATGAGTCAAAAGCTTCCCCGCGTCGTCCTAAACATCCTGGATTAGCAGCATTATCAGCCATCTCTGGCCTCTCATCATCTACCGTTGCAGAATACGAAGACATGATGCGCCGCGCGCAGGAAGATATGAATAGGGCGGCAACGACTGAAATCAAAAGCAGGCCGCTCTTCGGCGAAGATAAACATGAAGAGAGCAGAGGATCGAGAATCTTGTATGATTTATTGCCTTCAGACCTTGCAGACGTTGTCTTTGATCAGCTGCAAGACGAGGTAAGCTGGCAGACCATGTATCATCAGACGGGTGAGGTGCCGCGGCTTGTTTGCTGCCAAGGCACGGTGGGCGAGGACGGCAGCATGCCAGTATACCGCCACCCCTCGGACCAGACAATACCACTTCAAGACTGGACAGCGACCGTCGACCGAGTGAGAAAAGCAGCAGAAGAAGCTGTCGGCCATCCCTTGAACCATGCTCTTATCCAACTCTACCGCGGCGGCAACGACTTCATCTCAGAACATTCGGATAAGACGCTGGACATCGTCCCTGGAAGCAACATCGTCAACGTATCTTTTGGAGCTCAAAGAACCATGCGCCTACGCACTAAGAGAGGCGCAACCCCGAACCTCGCCGAGAGAACGACGTACCGTGTTCCTCTCCCTCACAACTCTATGATCACCATGTCTCTGGAAACCAACGCGCAGTATCTTCATGGCATCAATGCGGACAAGCGACCTGGCGTCGAACTCGTTGAGGCGGAGAAGGCGCATGGCGGCCATCGTATCAGTCTGACGTTCCGACACATCGGCACTTTCCTGAGCGGCGACTCGAACATGATCTGGGGCCAGGGAGCCGTCGGCAAGACTAAGGAGACCGCGAGGTCTGTGGTAAATGGTGATCCTGCGCAGAGCGAGAAGATGGTCAAAGCATTCGGGGCAGAGAATGCAGCGTCCTCGATCAATTGGCAGGAGATTTACGGGGGTGGCACCGATGTCTTGCATCTGAAATGAACGCTGAATAACAAAGTCTATCTGTTGCGTTCTCAGCGAGCGACTCGATCCTCTGGAATTGGAAAGGGGTGTAAATATCACAATATCATCGAAGAAAGCATTACTCATTTCTTCATTACCACTTGAACCTCGTGCTCTAATCATACATCACCCTGTCCTGTCGATTTCTTGATCCCATTTAGCCCCTTGCGCCTTGCTTTCTTCCATCTGAACTTGAAACGCCATCAACGATTGAAGGAAAAACTGCATCTGCTCATCTGACTTCTTTCTCGCTCATCCAACCCATTCGTTGTACGACTGTCACAGGACTAAAAAACGGACCCAACACCGGACAAGCTCGGGTCACTCATGAGCTGCAAGCTGTGGTCCTACTGCTTGTGGTCGCACTGAAGTCTGCCTCGCCTTGCGCTTGCCATCTGCCGGCGTGTCCAGGTGCCACGGCAGTACAATGTACCTGCGTGCCGAAAAGGAAAGTACAGACTTCATCCCTTCCCGCTACCTGTACACACAAAGCCTTCCTTTCGTATTTTAGATATGTAGGAAGCAGATTGTGCAGGCCTAGTCCGTTCGGTTGGGAGCTTTGCGACTCCGGGGTTTCTCGCCGCTGATGATGGATTTGAGGCCTTCTCCGATTGCTGGGATGACATGTTAGCTGTGCGCGGATTCTTTGGGATTTTGGTGCTGGGAGGGTGAGGTGGCGAGACTTACTGACGATGATGATAGCGACGAGGGATTGGATCATTGAGGCTACCCATCGTGCTGGCGCCCAGAGTTTGTGTTCTGGATCGCGAACCTCGCCGGCGCTGCGGACGAATGCGCCGGAGGTGGATTCGCTTTGAGGACGGTCTGCCATTGTTGGTGACGGAGGGGGTGGAATTGGGGTGAGTGAGTGGAGATGATGGTGGTAGATGCGATTGTTTTGATGGCGCGGTTCTGAGGAGATTAAGGTAGAAATGTGATGGTATACGTGAAGTTTGGCAATCTTGTGAATATGAAGTCATGGAGCATCGTGAAGACGGCTGGGGACGACCGCGCCACGATTCATCGGAGAGCGCATCATTCTTGTTTCCGCTGCTCGTCCCGGAATTCGGACCTTCAGCTTTCTTTGTTTCAGCAACGTCACATCTCTGCTCCCCTAACAGGTTCCCTAGCAGACAACTTCAACATACTCTATCGTCTGATGATGGACCGCTGTGGGCATTGATGGACATGGATCACTTCGCCGCGGCCGGCGAACGACTTCGGCGCAGCTGGCCGAGCTCCCAATGCGGCAGGTGCCATGAGCGGCTACAGCGGACGAGCTCCTCCTTCGGCGCCCGGCATGGATTAGGATGATACTTCTACCACTCTTCAACCCACCAGAGAGATACTAAACAAGTGCCGATGGTTGTGCACATATGATAGCAGGTGCCCGTCCCTTTCTTCTTCTTCCCCCACTCTCATTCCCATTATCTCCTGTCTCTCATCTCAAGTTCTGCCCCGCAGCACGAACAAACCCCCACCTACTCACCAGACAGGCCTCAATCCGACATCGAGCGTTCAGCAATAGCTACTCCCTCACCATGCCTCTCAATTCCAGCGCTCTCGGCGCCGAATTCGACTTTCAACCGTTCCCTTCCCGTCGCTCCGTCGTCCACAGCACCAGGGGCATCGTCTCCTGCTCTCAACCTCTCGCAGCACAATGCGGTCTCGAAATCCTTCACAAGGGCGGCAACTGCGCCGATGCCGCTGTGGCCGTAGCAGCAGGCTTGAACATGACCGAGCCGGGCAGTACTGGCATTGGTGGAGACATGTTCTGCTTGTTCTATAATGCCAAGACGAAGAAGGTGCATGCTCTCAATGGATCGGGAAGGTCGGGCAAGAAGTGTATGCTGGAGAATACGAGGAAGGCTCTAGGTTTGAAGGAGGGGGAGTTTGGACGGATACCGATGGGTAGTGTGCATTCGGTTTCGACTCCTGGTTGTGCGGCGGGTTGGGTGGATACGGTCAAGAAGTTTGGCAGCGGGAAGGTGAGCATGGCAGAGATTATGGATCCTGCGGCGAGGCTGGGAGAGGAGGGATTTCCTGTCAGTGAGCTGATGTCTGCTTCGGTGAGTTGTGAAGAGCCCAGTAGGGTCTGAAGAGTTATACTAAGTAACGCCAGTGGCAACGCTCCGAGGACACCATCAAGCAGGCTTCCCCAAATGGAGCGGAGATGCTGAAGAAAGATCCGAGTGCGAAAGATGGCTGCAGAGCACCTCGACCAGGCGAGATCATGAAGAACCCGACGTTGGCGAACACGTTCAGACTGCTTGGAAAGCATGGAAAAGCTGGTTTCTATGAGGGCGCTGTTGCGGAAGAGCTGATAAAGGTGACGAAAGAGCTTGGTGGATTCTTGGAACTGGAGGATTTGAAGAACCATGCGGAGCTTGGTTCAGAGGAGGTGGAAGCTATTAGCCTGAAGTTCACGGCTCAGGGCGTGGGCAAGTCGCATGGAAAGTACATGGAGGACAACAGCTCAGAAGGCGTAGAGCTTTGGGAGCATCCCCCAAACGGACAGGGTATCGTGGCTTTGATGGCACTGGGCATCATTCAGGAGCTGGAGAAGGCTGGAACAATCCCCAGATTCTCGCGGAAAGATCACAACTCGGCCGAATACCTTCACGTCGTGGTCGAGGCTCTCAGGATAGCGTTTGCAGACGCCAACTGGTGGGTCGCAGACCCTAATGTCAGCAAGGTGCCGAGTCAAGAGCTCATCAGCTCGAAATATCTGGCAGAAAGAGCGAAATTGTTCAATTCCAAGGAGGCGAATGGTCCAATCGATCACGGATCGCCTGCACACAACCACTCCGACACCGTCTACTTTGCATGCACCGACAGCGAAGGCAATGGCATCTCCTTCATCAACAGCAACTACGCCGGCTTTGGAACCTGCATCGTTCCCAAGGGCTGTGGTTTCACCTTACAGAACAGAGCAGCCAACTTTGTACTGCAGCCCGAGAACCACCCTAACATCCTCGCCCCGAGCAAGAGACCATACCACACCATCATCCCAGCATTGACAACGAACATCAGCGACCAAAGTCTTCACAGCGTCTTTGGCGTCATGGGAGGCTTCATGCAACCACAGGGCCATGTGCAAGTCTTGTTGAACCAATTAGTCTTCGGAATGTCTCCTCAAGCCGCCCTAGACGCGCCGCGAATCTGCATTGGAGCCGGAATGCCCGATGCCGGCAACGTCTTCGACATGACCGTCAACTTGGAAGACGGTATCAGCCCTGAAGCCGTCGAAGGGATGAAGAAGCTCGGTCACAAAGTCGAAGTAGTGAAAGGATCCGAGCGCGCTGTCTTTGGACGAGGCCAGATTATCCGGTGGCATGTCGATCCTGTTGAGAAGCAGGGTGTTTGGAGCGCTGGGAGTGATCCGAGGGCGGATGGGCATGCTGTGCCGTATTGAGAGAAAAGTCGAGATCATGAAGATAGCTTCTTTATTAGGTGCGCGAGTAAGGTAGATACCCTGTATTGGAGGATGTGAGAAAATTGCTCCGATCACATCATCCCTTCACGCGTGCGTGCTGACGTAGCTTGAAGCTTATTGAGCTTTCCTCGAGACTTGAGCACATGTCTCGTTGTATCAAACATCAATTATACACCTTGATACGAGATGGTCCAGTGGGTTGACTTCTCAAGCTAACAAGCTGATTCTACTTAGATCCGTAACTCGTTATCTGTCTACCTCTTGTCTATCTTATCTCCAAACACTCATTCAACCACTGCTGTATCCAAGATGACTACCCAAAGCTCGAAACACCCTCAACCAATCCAATACACCTACCTCGACTCAACAGCAGACTGGTGCACCTACTCCAACTACCGCCCCTCCTACCCCCCAGCCACCGAGAACTTGATCATATCCTACCACCGCGCCCACTCCAACTCCCTGCGCCTGGCCCACGACATAGGTTCTGGCTCCGGAATCTTCGTCCCCCGTCTAGCAGAATACTTCCAACACGTTCATGTTTCCGACCCATCGCCTACAACCCTCTCCCAAGCCCGGAAGCGCATCAGCGAATTCCACACGGCGAATTGGTGGAAAAGCACATTTTCGTTCTCCGTCGGGACGGCGGAGGAGAGCGCCTCGGCGGTCGCGAAGGGGAGTGTGGATCTCATCTCTATGATGATGTGTGCGCATTGGTGTGACGATGCGGATGTGATGATGGAAGCGGTAGCGGAGGCGCTGGCGCCAAATGGGACGTTGGCGGTGGTGAACTATGCGCCTTGCTGTCGCGTTGTAGGGAATGAGGTGGTGGATGCTGCGTTAGGGAAGTTGTGGACGAAGTGGGGAGGGAGATTTGCGGAGGGAGCGAGTCGACGGATTGAGAGGAATAATTCGCCGTTGGATTTTATTGGGTTGAGGGAGGAACGAGGGGATGAGGTGTGGATTCAGGATGTGACGAAGAGGATTAAGATTAATTTTCGGGAGAGAGGGGATGGGGCGTTTGTGATTCCCGGGTCTGGTGCAAAGGTTGCGAAGTCGAGGGTTGGGGAGAAGCAGAGGAAGTATTCATTTAGTGATGAGGACGAGGAGGGTGCTGGGTGGAGGAATGAGGTGGATGCGGCCTGGCTGAGAGGGTATTTGGGGAGTATCGAGAAGGAAGAGAACTTCCATCTCTACGAAGAGGAACTCCAGGAGGTTGAGAAGGCCTTAACAGAGACCACGAGGGATGGTAAGGTGGTGGTAGAATGGGCGGCATCGATACTGCTGGCTACGAAGAAGTGACGCGCTTCTTGCAAAGGCCAAGGCCTTGCTGGCGTTTCTTGCGTTCATGGCTTTCACAATTCAGCAGATGCTCGGTAACCATCACAGTATCTCGACTGC
This sequence comes from Phaeophleospora eucalypticola, assembly GCA_022814565.1. Lineage (NCBI taxonomy): Eukaryota > Fungi > Ascomycota > Dothideomycetes > Mycosphaerellales > Mycosphaerellaceae > Phaeophleospora > Phaeophleospora eucalypticola. The sequence goes on along the minus strand of JAKLNG010000001.1, from coordinate 1,339,680 downwards.
TTTCTGTAGGGCCTTCAGCGTTCGGGAGCGAGAGCACTGAGGTCTTCATCATGGTGGGTAATAGATTATCCGAGCGTTTGGCGCCACTCTCCCGGTCTTGGGCGCATCCGGAGACGAGCTCGACGAGCTCCTCGTCATTTTCTTCTTCAGTTGCCGGTCCTCGGGCCCTTCGCAAGATCTGCACCAATCACAGCTGCCTTTTGCAATGCGATAGCCGGGCCAAAATTGCGACTATTTGTCAATCTCCTGGATGAGACCCCGCACCATGCCATAGAAGCTGTCAGAAGCTTGGTGTCTGCAGAAAACAGTCGGGAGAGGTATAAGTAGCTCGCGTTTCTCAAGGAAGTCCAGTCGTCTGTTGTCCATCAAGGTGTTTTTATATCACTCCAGCCAATCAAATCCAAGCAAAGTCAAGCATCGCAAGCAAAATCATGTCTGAAGGAGGCTGCTTCTGCGGTGCTGTCCGCATCAAGTCCACAGGCGAAGTTCAGGCCAAGGCTCTGTAGGGTTCCCTCCTTTTCCGCGCAATGAGAATAAATTGACTGACGTGCTATCGCACCGGCAGCTGCCATTGCCGAGACTGCAAAAAGATCACTGGATCGACGTACTCAACAAACATCATTGTTCCAGGAGATGGGTTTTCTGTGACCAAGGGCAAGCCCAAAGAGATCTCCGTCAAGGCAGGCAGCGGCAACCAGATCACATCCTACTTCTGTGGCGACTGTGGCTCGACCTTGTGGAGACAGGGTGCCACATTTGGTGATTCCAGAATCATCAAGGTCGGTGTGATGGACGATGTGGATGCTCTCGATCAGGCACAGCCGGCGGTTGAGTTGTATGCTCCAGAGCGTGTTTCTTGGGTCGGCGCTGTCGCCGGTGCAGGTCAAAAGAAGGCCATGCCAGACTCTGCCGATGTATAAAGGCAGCGAGTAGGGGATACCAGAAACATAGCCAGATCAAAGCATTAGCTGGTCGTAGCCGTATCAAAGGCTTCCGAGCCTAGGCTCAAGCCCAGGCTCGTCTTGGCCTCCAAAATGCCTGAAGTGCGGTGGGCGAAGCGAATCCGGGCTTCGTCAAGCACAGCATGCTTCCTCCCGTCAATTGGGTGCGTGCGTCTACTCAGACTCGGAGTCTTCCTCGGGCTCTTTGACGGTATCTTTGAGTGCCTAGCATTGTGAGCGAGATTGCGCGATGATTCGCAAGAGATCGGTGCACGTACATCCTTTAGTAGACCCTTGAGGTCGTCAATTCTCTGAGACTTGACGAGAATGTATTCCTCGTCAATATCCTCGATGACAATGTCGTGACCGTGCTGACTGTCGATCTTCATAATGATGGCCTTGATGGAGGGATCGCATTTGACCAGCACGCCTGCCTCGCGTTAGAATCTACCTCACGAGGTATGGCTGGAGATACAAACCTGCCATAGCGCGAGGCATCTTGGTCGAAAGATAGGTGCTTCTCCGCTCGATTCGAGGGAATGATGCTCACGAGAACAGGAACATTGAAGTTGAAGACACAGGTCAGATACTCGAAACAATTGTGGAAGCCGCGCACGTGCCATAAGCTAGGCCGAAAGTAGAACTAGCGTGCTCGCGTGGAATGTGTCGACACTTCATTTTCACGCGCCTCTCATCTCACATCCAGGTTTGCAAGTCATCTCGTGTTCAGGAACAGAATTCTCGCTGTCTTGTTGAGCGAATCGCGAAGCAAGTCAACCCGCAAGACAGCCTCTACAGATCCTTTCAACAATGGAAGGCGACTTACCTGGACAGCTCGACCGACATGGCAACGCGTAGCTGCAATCGGTACTTGCGGTTTGAATGACACTCAATGGCAAATGGCAATGATGCGTGCCTACGCTCCTCAGTCTGAAGATCACAGACTTCCAAGGGCTGCGGCGATGCCCATACGGTGGCTGTCCCGCAAGACTCAGTCTAACCGGCTTCTCCCGTTGACATAAGCCACGACATTGCCCCTAGTCGGACTGTATTGCCTTCGACGGCGAATGCTGCATCCATGTACATGTGCTCGACATTCAGGCTGATATCAATGCCATGCTGAGTCCACGAGTTCTCATACATGTATGCACGCGGCCACTGACGTAGCGAGGGAATCCTTACAGCGACCGCGCTGGTTTCCCAAACAGGAAACCATTCCTCTTAACATCGCACAATGGAACAGCAATGACCAGAAAACATAGTCGCCATGAGGCTGTGTTCTTCATCAGACGGTCCACGGTCGTCATGTCTCCGACACCCTTCCATGCGTCTCTATATATCAATCGCGTTTTGGTTTGTTCAAGATGTTCCCTACATACCTTCCCATTGAATATCGCTGTGAATTTCAGCTCTCAAAACGTTTGAAGACGGCAAAGATGACCAGAACTATGCCATTCGACCCCAAGGCTTTGCAGAGAAAATACGATGAGGAACGAGACAAGCGTCTTTCATACAAACCACAGGGGACAGAGGAATATCAGAGCATGAACGAATCTTTCTCGGCAATGCTATCAGATCCTTACGCTCAGGGCGCGCTCGAAAGGCCACCAAGGTATGATCAGTGCGATGTACTGGTCATTGGTGGCGGATTCGGTGGTCAATTGACGGCGGTGCGTTTGCTGGAACAAGGCATCACGAACTTCCGCATCGTCGAAAAGGGAGCAGATTTCGGGGGAACCTGGTGTGTACCTCCACTTGCAATACACGTTGCGATCTGACATTTCGACAGGTACTGGAACAGATATCCAGGAGCGCAGTGCGATATCGAATCATATGTCTATATGCCACTGCTGGAGCAGACAGGCTCCATGCCGACGGAAAAGTACGCTCATGGACCAGAGCTTCTAGAGCACTCACGCAGAATTGGACGCACCTATGGACTCTATCAGAAGACTCTGTTCAGGACAGAAGTGAAGAAGCTCAACTGGGACGACCGCTCATCAACCTGGAAGGCGTGCACTGACCGTGAGGATCAACTGACTGCTCGATTTGTCGTTCCAGTTGCTGGTCCTTTGCACCGCCCGAAGCTGCCCGGAGTTCCTGGTTTGGACAAGTTCGCCGGCCATATCTTCCATACGTCTCGTTGGGACTATGACTATACTGGGGGCGATGCGACCGGAAATCTGTCCAAACTTAAGGACAAGAAAGTGGGAATTATAGGCACTGGCGCTACGGCTGTTCAAATTGTACCTCATCTTGGCCAATGGTCGAAAGACCTCTACGTGTTCCAACGTACGCCCTCATCTATCGATGTTCGAAACAACAGCAAGACCGACGCGCAATGGGCAGAGGGACTTGGCCAAAACTGGCAAAGAGCTCGAATGGACAACTTCAATACCATCGTAAACGGCGGAAAACAAGATGTCGACATGGTCCACGATGGCTGGACCGATCTCCTGACTCGCATAGCCGGCACACGACGTTCCAAAGACAGTCAGACTTCAAAAGCTGTAAGGGAAGCAAACAGGCAAATGCTCGACTTCGAGAAAATGGAGCAGATTCGTGGCCGAGTGGACTCGATCGTCCAAGATCCTGCGACAGCAGAGAGTCTCAAGCCGTATTACAACCAGTAAGTGTACCAAAAGCCAGAAGGAGCGCCGTTGTGTCGAGACATTTGCTTACCTGCTCTTCACCCCTAGATTCTGCAAGAGACCTTGTTTTCATGACGACTATCTGAAGACTTTCAATCTCCCAAATGTACACCTGATTGACACCGAAGGCAAAGGAGTCGATCGTATTACACCGAGAGGCATCGTTGCCAACGGCAAAGAGTATGATTTGGACTGCATTGTCTTCGCCACAGGGTTCGAGCTTGCTACCTCCTGGACGCAAAGGGCGGGAATCGAAATTTTCGGCAGAAACAGCATCTCCCTTACCGACAAATGGCGAGACGGGATGTCCACTTGGCATGGTCATAGCACAAGAGACTTTCCCAATTGCTTCTTCATCAGCATCAATCAAGCCGGCAACTCTCCGAACTTTTTGCACATGACTGGCGACCAGGCGGAACACATCTCGTATATCATCAATGAGACTATGGAAAAGGGAGATCATGCAGCTGTTGAGGCAACCAAGGAGGCCGAAGAGCAGTGGACGCAGACGATTGTCGATTCTGGGGAGAGGCGGAGAGCCTTCAGGCAGGCGTGCACACCCAGCTACCTGAACAACGAGGGCAAGACTTCCATGAGAGCAGCAAAGAATGCAAGTTACGGTGGCGGTGCTTTAGAGTTCCTTGGAATTCTGCAGGATTGGAGGAAGGAAGGTAGCATGGTAGGCTTGGAGGTTCATGTGTAGACCATTCGATCATATTGTACTCGTATCATGTGGGCCTGGAGTCAAGGAAGTGGAAGAACGTTGCTTGTTACTATCCGAACAATACTCGTAGTCCCTGACTCTCGCTTTAAACCTTTCTACAACATGATTGACTGCCCTTGAGAAGTCCAAGCACAGCCTGTTCCCGCCATTCATCCATCGCTCGCTTCAAGACTGCTTCTCTGACGTCCATAATGTGTGTTTTGAAAAGTGAGACTGGATCCCCATCTTCGTAGGGATCATTGACGTCAAGCTGCGATCGTATGGCTTCTATTCAAAGAGACGCAGCGAGCTTAAGGAATCCAGGATCAATTGGCGCAACATCAAGCTTGTATGTCATGGACCAGTCAACACAGCATCAATGGCGCGCTGAGGCTTCGCAGAGGGAGTACATGTGGAGCTACCATGGCGATTCCGCAGGGCTGTGCTCATGTAGCTCCTTTGAAGCACCTAGCGCTTCGACTTCCCAATTGAGAAGGAAGGAGGAGCGAGGCAAGAATATTGCAGCGAGGTCGTTTGCATCGTAATGCGAGAGACGCACTGCCTTCGATGAAGCTCCCAATCCTTTTGCGCCCATCGAGGCACAGTCGAAACACCAGGCGCAATGAAGGCCAGCATTGTTGTTGGTCTTGATGTCACGCATCCAGCCCGCGGATGGACTGGCGCTGCTATAGATATACCACAGATTCCTTGCATCCAGTGCCATCGACCACGTTTTTTCAGCCGCTTTCACGTCAGACTCAGCATCTACTCTGTCATACTATTAGTTGACTCGATTTCCGTTCGCAATCTCAACAGCGAATTGGACCTCAGCCTGAAATGTCTGCTTCCGAATCTATACCAGGCGTGGTCTCTTCTGCAGTTGCATCAGCGACATCAGCCGCAATTGCTTCAGCAACATCGGCTGCCCATGCTGAAGTCACTTCTATGCATTTGACAAGCTCGGCGGCCATTCATTCAGTCGAGACTGCAGCAATGGCTTCAGGAGCTTCTGTTGCAAAAGCGTCGGCGAGCGCTGTCGTGTCTGCTTTCAAGGCATGCCCTCCACACCCAACCGAGCGTGAGTAAAACTTCTGACGAACGTTTCAATGAGCGTCAGAGTAACCATATGAATAGCTTCGAAGGCTGAGCTTCCTGGAACAAACCTAACTCTCCATCGTATGTTCATCGACATAGGCCTGCTTTGCCTGATACTGGCGCTCGTGGGTTGCCTCGCAAACTTCATATCGCATCTTCTATGGCGCAGCAACTTTAAGGAGCAAAGGCAGTGCGTGTTACACCCACGATGTTCACTTTGGAAACGTCCTGCTGACAGTCTCCCAGTCTCATGCGTATCGCATTCCTGCCAATATTCTTTGCTGTTTTCTCTTGGTGCTCCATCGACTTTTACGGCATCAACACCTTCCTGGACCCGATTCCAAAGATTTACGAGGTATACTGCGTTGTTACATTCTTCGAATTCATGATCCAGGTCCTCGTACCAAACGAAGCAGACCGTATCAGATTCTTCGTTACCGCAGACCGAATGGACCGTCGAAACAAGAAGCGAATTCATGACAGGGGCTCGTACCGGTGGTATCGGGTGCAACGAATGCTGGTGTACCTGTCGTTCACAATCAACTTCGTCATTACTATTCTTGGAGAAGTTCTAGCTTAAGTGCTCTGCCAGACCGCGCAAGCATATCGCATTTGGGACATTGCATCCGAGGTGATCACTTTCATGTCGACTGTCATTGCACTTATGGTCCTGGTCCGGGTCTATCGCCGTTTCCGACACGATTTTCAAGGCACGCATCTCTTGCGAAAGTTCTGGACGTTTAAAGGACTTGTATGGTTGATTCTGCACCAGCAGCTGATCCTGGAGATCATTGTCTTCACCAAAGTGGTGGAGCCAACTGAGTACATGAGCGAAGGCGACTGGCTTTACGGGATTCCTCAGTTCATGACCGTCTGCGAAGCCTTCATTTTCGCTTTTGTGTACATCTCAACGCTCTCTGGCCTCGAATACCGCGGGCATATGTATGAGAAGATGGTCCAGACGCAGACACGGCACAAAGCTGTCGATGGCTCCGCCGCGAAGTACATCCTTTCGTTCGTAATCCCAACAGACATCGTGGTTGGAGCCTGGGAGTCGCTGCACACTTTGATGCTGGTCCTGCGAGGCCGTGGTCGATTCGACTATACTGGAGGCACCGGGACAAGCTGGAAGGAGTGGCGGAATAGCTTTGAAGACGAGCCACTGCATCGCCTACCAGGTCGGGTGTATGATACGTCTTATGGCGCTAGCATTCAGGGAGTAGATACCATGGATAGTGGGATTGCTTGATCATCACAGGCGCACCGGTGCAAGCGCTCTGAAGATGAGAAGTGTCTTGCTGACGAACATTCATGTGTAAGGCGATTTCAAGTCGATTCGGAGCGGCGGATAGTGGCCTGAGTGCCGAGTCGAGCATTTGGGTTTTGCTCTTATCAGCCGTTGAATAGAATGCCTATACTACTTAGTCTTCTATCTCGCCGAAATGTTGGCGATGACAAGCTGCTGGAGGCGTTGAACAGAAGGAAATGGGGAAGGCATGTGCCTCGAGCTAGAATCAGCTTATGATCCTGCCGTGCAGCCGCGTGGAACGAGCAGAAAGTGAGGTGAATGTCTCTTTCCGACGATTGATCAAATCTCTTGGGAAAGTCAGCATCTTCTCTCCCCAAGTCGTCTTACTGTCCACTCCTTGGTGGTCAGGGAATTTCGTCCGCGGGGCACAATCGCATCATTCGGATTCGGGGAATTTGAGGCGTATTTATTGTTAGCGTAGAGTTTCGATGAGCGTATGGGGAGGGTAGGGGAACCCTGGGGTCGTTGTCAGTTGTCGAACTTGAGGTTCTAGATTTCCGAGAGTGATCACGATTAGTGTTGTGTTGCTCCGCGGAAGGCAAGGTGTTGGTCTTGGTTCGTGTTCGTATTTCTTTGGTTCTTGGTGCTGTTTGCTCCGCGGGGTTCGTGTAGGCGAGGCCCAGGCCATGAAGCGCTTTTGTCGGGATGCCGCAGTCGTAACATGGATTGATTGAGACATGAAATATTGTTCGATGCTGTACGGACTTATCCCCGTCTGATTATGTACTGTGATGAAGTTGAGCTGTCGTGACAACTTGAACGCATGCCAAGGTGCGTGGCTGCAGCGTGGTGTAGCAAGATGCGAAGTGACTGGCAGGTGTTCAGCCACTGACAGCTCCAGGTTTGTGAGAGGATTCACATCCTGTAGACAGTACTGCGTACGTGATTAGTTGAAGTCGATGATGCATTTCTATTCGACAAGACAGCAAAGGGAGCGATGGTGGGACATCGAGCTGTACAGCTCGTATGGTGATCGAGTTGGATGTCGCCCTTAAGCGCGGCATAGTCTTGGCTGTTGGAGATTCACAATGCACGTCTGATCATCAGTGGTGTGGGTTTCTTCTCACAATTAGTATGCTGCCAACTCTTACGGACACATGAAGTCGTCGTGCAGAAGGCCGAACCGTGGAGCGTGTCAGCGGGGAGCAGTTGGGGAGCCACCGAGCCGGGCGGTGGGAAGTCGGTTCCTTCAACATTGAAGTTCCGCTGCTGCCAAGCAGTCGACCGGCACAATGATAGCCATGTGAGAGTTTTGGTGAATCAATCTCCTCTTTGACTGCCTGTTTGGAGGAGGTCCGATGCAGACAAAGCGGGAGTGGCGCGCTTGCACTCGTCCCGAATGCGATCAGGCGGAAGATAAGGGCGCCAACAGAGAGACAGTGGAAATGGGCATGGCATGACGACGATCCAGCGCCGCGACCGGCTGTCACTCTCTCAGAGACTTACGTTGAAGTTCACGAAGCAAGAGGACGAGAAGTTCGCGGCGCTGGTTCAGGTGGAGTAGGTGGTGGTCAGGTAGGATATGAGGAGTGGCCGCATTTTCTCCATCGTTCTCGTGCGTTTCAGAGAATGTGCAGCGTTGACAGCGTAGCGGCTTCGGCCGAGCTTGAAACAGGCAGACGACGCTACCCCATGTCTCTGGAAGGCTGGGCGATGCGCCATTCAATTCGCCGAATCGCCAGAAAAGACTAGCCGAGTGCGCATGCGAGGACGACGATCGCGGCGGCAGGTGGTCCAACGGTCGGCGGCCAGATCAACTGCGATTCGCATAAGGATTCATAATTTCTTGATTTCTTCTTTGGAGGGATGGGTGGCGAAGGCGCGGAAGGGGCTGAAAACATGCTGTGAGGTACGCATGCCTCTACGCGACACCAGTTACGTGCCACGCGGGTGTTGTTATGTTTTATTGCGATTGATGATGACGCAGGCGGCAGGTGTGCAGGGACATTGGTGGATGTTGGATGGACATTGCAAGACGCGTGGACAGCTGCCCTGAACGTGGAAAAGTGGGTCGCCAGGTTTGCGTTTCGCACTAGCCCCTCTGGCCCTCTAGCGCCCACCTAAGGGGCAACTCGGGTCCCGCCTACTTCTGTCAAAACCACCCCATCACCACCACCACTTCACCTCTGCGACTACACTATCGCTGCCACGAGCACGCCCACCATATCGCGACCTTTCCTCTGCCAGACCACCCCCAGGACTTTCCTCCAGTTTCCTACATCGGCGAACACCAACAACTCGCCATCCGTTCTTTGCCAATTCAACAATACCCTGTCGTTGAGCGACCTACCGGAATAATTGTCTAATCCAACAACACACATAACGTCTACCACCACAATGGCCTTCCGACCGTACACTCCAAAGCCCATCACCGACGTCTTCACCTCGGACACTGACATCAACCGCCGAGAATGCCGTCGTGTGGTGCCCATGAGGGTCCTCGCCCTGGGTCTGGGCCGAACCGGAACCGCTTCTCTGCGTACCGCTCTGAAGGAACTGGGCTTTGAGGACTGCTACCACATGATGTCGGCGTCTGTCGAGAACCCTCCAGACTGCTTGATGTGGTCCGATGCGCTTGCTGCCAAGTACGACAAGAAGGGCCACTTTGGTCGCGAGCAATGGGACCAGCTATTCGGCCACTGCCAAGCTGTGTGCGATTGGCCTGCTGTTGCCTTTGCGAAGGAGCTCATTGAGGCCTACCCGGAGGCCAAGGTCCTCGTCACTACGCGCGACGTCGACAGCTGGCATGCGAGCACAATGAAGACGGTGCACTGGCGAGCGACAGAGCCGGAGCTCAAGTTCGTCTCCAAGTTTGACTGGGGAGCGGGTCTCTACCAGCCAATGCTTTCAAGTGAGTACTGACTTCAGATTGGATGTGTGATTGACTCTAACAATGCCACAGAATTCTGGACCGAGTTCTGGGAGGGCGACTTTGAGAAGAACGGCAAGCGTCGCTTCAAGGAGTACTACGACGAGATCCGTTCGATTGTGCCCAAGGAGAACCTGCTGGAGTACAAGATGGGCGAAGGCTGGGAGCCACTCTGCAACTTCCTCGAGGTGCCCGTGCCCAAGGGCAAGAAGTTCCCTCGCACCAACGACACGGATGGCTTCGTCGACCGCTGCCGGAGGAGAAACCGCATGCAGATGTTGAACGTTCTCTTCCGAGCGACTGTCGTCGGTGGATCGTTCGCAGCAATCATCTTCAGTGCCAGCATGACCATCCGACGATTCTTCGGCAGCCGAGGAAGCGCGCTGTCGTGAGCCTCTTTACATTACACATTCGGCGGGCTCTTGCAGATAATTGTCACTTCACTTTTACACGGCGTTGAACGGGACGGAAGCGGGAACTAGCGTTGGCATCAAGGAAAGGCATGGCGTTGGAACGAGAACTGGCAGCACAGAAGAGTTCGAGCTTCCAGAGGAAATCGCATTTACTACAGTTGGGGAGGATAGGGAGTTCCCTCGCGGCGTTCTTTCAATGGGAGGAGTAGATGTCAGCACTCGCTGCGACACTTGAAAAAGCATTGTGCAATTACCACCGATACCTCAGACAGGCAGACTCCAGGTACATAGCGCGAGGGGCGATGGAGCAGACAATTCACCGACATTTCAATGTTCATCAAGTCTGCTCATTTCCAAACATCAATGTACGTCACACTGTTGTTGCAGCCGCAAGTTCACCCGCACGGGTTCCTGACTATGGCGAACGGACTGTGCACAGTGCCTGCGCCGTCTCGGCGCTGACGCAGCACCAGCTCCGGGGATATGGATCGAACAAGGACACGGCATGCATGGGGTGACGTTGCGGTGTTGCGAATGCAGGTCCCAAAAACTACGACGTGCAGAAATCGTTGCGTCTTAGAATATGGAATCGTGCAGGAGCTGTCACTGTCGCTGTCATCGTCGAACACTTGGTCTTCGGCGCTGTAACTGTAAAGATCAACTGTTGCGTGGGAGTGCAAGCGTCGCTACAGCGGAGACTTCTAGTTGAAACCGGAACATGAAACGTTGACCTGCCCTGTCCTTCCACAGGATTCCCAGTCTCGCGAGTTGCGCGTCGAGATGCTGATGGACCTGAACCTGAACCTGGAGAGTCCATGTCAGCTTCAAGTGGACCTGCCTTCCCGGCCAACGATTAAGGAGTTTGTACGCACGCGTGCACGCGCGGATGAGGCTCCGGAGAAAGTCAGCTATTTTCTTTTTTCGCCGCTGTCGTTGCCGTTGCCGTCGCCGTCGTTCGTCTGATACGACACGACGGTCATTTCTCGTGCCGCTTGCCCTTCTTGGGCTTGGCAGGAGGAAGTAGGTATCCGCGACTGTGTTGGATTGTGACAGGATGATAGGGAGGTTGTCGGCGGTGTCTTTAGTTCGTGTTTGCTGATGGACGGAGGCAGCGGCTGCTGAACGAGCTCTGGGCGCTGATGAATGTTCGGGATGTAGTACAGAGACGCGTCGCTATCATCTCAGCGAGTGCCTTAGTAGGAGAGGCGAGGGTGTCATTAGTGAAGGCAGTCTCCAAGCTCCATGCCAGGATCCATGTCGGGTGTTTGGGTGCATTCTTCGCCTCCAGTTGACCAGTGCACCGACTTACTCTGACTACTGACTACCTCATCCAACCAACTCCTCGTCACTGCCACTGCCTCCACTTGTCTTGCGCCTGCTCATCAATCTGCTGCTAATCATTCCATTGCTCCACGAGACTGACGGCCTCTCCAGCACGCTCTCAAGCTTTCCTTCGTCGATGCTGTCGTCGGCGCTTCGCCAGTGCGAGTGACGGACCTGGCCCACCGCACACAGCTCCAGGTGCGCGCCCACTCGCCGTCCCGATGCCGACCAACACCTTCTCTCGCTTGCTCCGGCGGTGGGCGCTATTTCTTCTTCTCGCAGAGGTCACGCTTGCTCAGTTGAACAACGAAACCTCACCTACACATCAATTCAAGTCGGTAAGCTTTGGCCCCAAGGATGCGCTACACCAAGCCAAGCGCCATCGCCTGTCCACATCCAGCAAAGATTCGCTGACCATCAACCCACTTCACCTGCAGAGACCTGACCTCCACGCACCTATCGTCGACTTCGCGATCCTAAGACCAGACCTCGTCACGCCGGGATACATCTTCCTCGCGCCCTACCGAAACGTCGATCCGGGTCCGTACATCTACGACAACTATGGAAATCTCGTGTGGTCTGGCGCCGGTCACAGCGGACCCAAGACCGCGCATACACCGCGAGTATGTTCATACAAAGGGACAGACCATCTGTGCTACTTCCAGGGCGAGCAGCATCAAGGCTTCGCTCGCGGCCATGGAATCATCATGGATCAGAACTACCGCATCGTGAAGACAGTGGAAGCGGCAGGTGCGGGCGCCAGCAGTGACATGCACGAGTTCAAAATTACACCATACTCGAACAGCACCACGGTGCTCATGACGGTCTATCAGCCCCGACAGTACGATCTCACAACGAATCCGCGCTTCAACTTGCACAACGGCATGGGCTGGATTGTGGAGGGTGTCTTTCAGGAAGTTGAGATTGAAACAGGAAGGGTGGTGTTCGAGTGGCGATCGCTGGGCCACGTGGATCCTTCGCAGGCCTGGACGTTGCCTGCTTCGACTGACACGAGCGGTGATGGTCTGCATGAGGAGTCGCCGTGGGACTACTTCCACATCAATTCGATCGACAAGAACCAGGATGGCGATTACCTCATCTCGGCGCGCCATGTGAGTGCCATCTACAAGGTGTCCGGAAAAGACGGCCATGTCATGTGGGAGCTGGGCGGCAATAGCCCGACTTTCGCGCAGACCAACTTCAAGTTTGCGTACCAGCACCACGCGCGATGGATCTCGGAGAACAGTACGCATACGGTCTTCTCCTTCTTCGACAATGCCAGTAATAGCTTCAATGCTACCGGAGAACACGTGTTCTCGCATGGTTGGATTGTGTCGATTGATCACGTAGCGAACACCGCAAGCGTTATTAAGGAGTGGGGAGCGCCGATGCCCGAGGGAGGCCTCTTATCAACTTCGCAAGGCAATATGCAGATGCTTCCCAATGGAGGGTGCCACATCGGCTGGGGCGAGCATGCGTACTTCTCGGAACACACACCCGACGGCACCACAGTACAGTACGCAAAGATTGCTGAGCGCGCATCGAACGTCATGATCTACCGATCGAACAAATACAACTGGACAGCGCAGCCGATCGCGAAGCCTGCATTGTGGACATTCAGCAAGACGGGAGAGCGGACTGGTTTCTGGGTGTCCTGGAATGGAGCGACGGAGGTGAAGAGCTGGAACTTCTACACGAGCAACAGCTCTTCGGGGGACTTTGAGCTAGCGGGAAGCGCGAACAAGACGGGATTTGAGACCGAGTTCCACTTACCTACATTTGCAGGCTGGTCGTTTGCAGAGGCGTTGGATGCAGATGGCAGAGCTTTGGACCGCAGTGTGGTAGCAAAGACTTTTGTGCCTAGCGACACGCTGCGGCCGCACTGCAGCGAGACGGGCTGCAGGTACGCGGAGAGGGTGCCACCTGAGGCCGAGGTACCTTACGAGACGCCGAACCAGGTCCCGGCGCAGCTCTTTTCTACCAATCGAGGTTTCAACACGACGCATTACTACGAAGAGTTGCCGGGCGATCCATTGCCGTGGATGCATTTTGGAGAGTGGGACGATGAGAACACCAGCGGTGCCTTTGAGGCAACAGGAGGCAAGTCGGGATCCAGCATTGCTGTGCCACTCGGCCTCTTGATCGGTTTCACAGCTGCCATTGTTGGGTTTTTCTTCTGGCGATCCGGTGGGTTCCGCAAGCTGCAGAGTACAGCGGCCGAGATGACGGACAGTGCATTGGGATCCAAGATGCTTGGACAGTATACGCGAGTGCATTCGAAGGATTCGGAGGGATATGACGGGATGGAATCGAACTCGCATTCGAGCCATTCTAGCCGGAGTGGCATTTCATGACACGGAAGATTTGCATGATACAGCGGCGTTTTGATTATGGGCAAAACAGGGCATTCAGCGACAGCATCATCGGCATTGGCATCAAACGGGAAATACGCGCTCATCAAATAGAACGGAGTGTCTGACTTGACCTACTTCGTATCGACAATGAATCTCTGGTACTGTTCTCCAGATTTTCGCCACGTGAAGCTCGTATTTCTCCAGACCCTTGATCTGTTCAGCTTCGAAATCTTGGGACGGTGATAGGCGTGAGCTCACGAGCTTCTCGTATTCGGAAGCCGTTTGCCTTGCGCCATTGCAGTCTAATGGGACTTCACTTGGTTCTTCGGCTGTTTGCGACATTAAAAAGATGAGCAACGCAGAGAAAGATTGTACCTGTGTTCTGTAGGGAGGCTTGAGATGGGAGATGCCAAGAAGGGAATTCAAATACTCTGGCATTGTTTCGCTCGCTGCATCTCGGAGCGAGATCCGACGAGCACAAGGGGATGTGGAAGCGATGCGAAACGGTTTCGCGGTTTCGCAACTTGAGGGTGCGAGCGGTGCTGATCACAAGCCGATGCAGGAGGTAGAGGGTAGACGATTGATTCTCGGTTCTTGTTAATCTCCAACTTCGGACTATCTACGCCACGGGTGATGAGTTTCAGGAGGAGTGGTGAGAATGTACATGCTACATTCGTTGTAGGGAGGTGTGGATGGAAATAGATTGATTGTCAGTAAGCCGAAAATGGTGGTTCTTGCGAAGGAGCCTCTCCTGACAAACATGTCAACAACGCTGGCCGCCGTTCCTGCCATTCATCGTTGCTGCAGTTGCCAATTGCAAAGTGGATGTCAGGATGAGAATGAAGATGTGAGCACATGCCGCGCGTATCAGCGCAGAGATCCGGCTTGGCAGGCCTTGGCATGCAGCTAAGCCCGCGGCGCGCTAGCGTGCACTAGCGCGGGCAGCCAATGTCCGACGGCCGACCTCCGAGCAAACAGATCCCGACCACTGACCAGCAGAAACAGCATCGAATTTGGGCCTGGCACTTGGCTGCGCGCGTCAGAAGTTGCGTTGAAGCACACGACAAGCTTCCTTTGACGAGTCTTGGCATTCCCTCCCTCTCGCCTCCGCTGCCGGACCTGTGAGCGCGCGGTGGGTGGGTACGCGAATCGAAGCGAGGCGGCTGGCTTCCTCAGTGGAAAGACAAGAGAGGGTTGTTGTAGGGATGTGCGTCTGCGTCTGCGGCTGTTGCGTCTACGTCCATATGCAGAGAAGAAGCTGCTCGGCGGGAGGCAGATAGTCTACGGAGTCGGGCAGGAGGATACCTACATACGCAAGCAGTCGACGAATGCGTAGAGGGAGAGAGGGAGACATCACCACTGACTCTTCCTCCGAACGGCCGCGCCCACTTCAGCCGGCATTGGCATTGGCACTGGCGCTGGCGCTGGCACTCGCTGGTTCGGTGGTGCGGTTCTGGCATCTGTCACGGTTCCTTCCAAACTGTCTCTGCTCTGGTCTTGACACTGGTCCTGGGCGACGCAACGCAACGCACAACGTAACGCTTCGTCGACCAATCTGCACCACCAACGCTACGACCACTTAACATTACAACCCTACACACTACTACCACGACTACAGCCTGGTTGGGGGTCGCTCTTCCAAACCCGCGCGCGTCACCCTCGTCTTGCCCGCATCCACTTGGCTGCGAATATCCACTGTCGTTACCGGGGTCGGACGTCCAAACGAAGCCACCACCACACCACTCACCACCACGCCCGCCTGTTCCTGCACACTGCTATCCTGCTTCCTCCCACCTCTCCAGATCCCTTCTCATGCCCTGCCGAGACTGCCCAGCCCGGTACAACGGATCCTCTTCTGATATCAACCTTCATCATTACTTTCCTCTGGCCCTCTAACCTGATTGTTCGATTCAGCACCAGTTGTCTGACTAGTCGCAACCCATTCCCTGCGTCGCTCCGATCACGACACTTTCTTCCACTGCACAAGCCGCAAGCACGCAATCGCCTGGCCCTGCACCCCTCCAGATCTGGTGTGCAGGACCGTCGGGACTTATAGTATGTCCACGGGCATGGCCCATCAGCGGAACTCCTCGACTTCCCATCGGAGGACCACTTCACGCCAGCTTCCGTACGTTCGCAACCGTCTCGGCTCAGATGCACCTGTCCCTCAACCCGAACGCTCCCCTCGCTTCCAACCTGAAGGACGACCGCTGAACACTTCGACTACCTCTTCTAGTACCTCGCCGTACATTCGCGAAGGTGATGAGTATTTTGAAGAGCTTCGGTCACCTACAAAAGAGCTGCCACTCGGCGCGATAGAGAATGGCAGCATCCCTGCTCGCAGGTCCTCACTACTCCCACGAGGCGCATCGACACCGCTCGACTCGACTACAGAGGAAGGCAATCCGGTCGTGACCTTTCCTCCTCCTGCGCCGACATGGGGCAATCTCCCCAATAAGGGCCAACTGGCTATCCTCGCTCTTTCACGATTTGTCGACTTCTTCCAGATGGCCGCGATACAGACCTTCATGGTCCACCAATTAAAGAGCTTCGATCCAGAACTGTCTGACGTAACGATATCACATCAGGCGGGAGTGTTGCAGGGTGCTTTCACAGCGGCGCAGATTTTCACGAGTATACTGTGGGGAAGGGCTGCAGATCAGCCTGCGTTGGGGAGGAAGACGGTGTTGAACATTGGATTGGTGGGGACTGGGTTGGGATGTATAGGCGTGGCATTCAGTAAGAGCTATGGACAAGCGGTCTTCTGGAGGTTGCTCAGTGGTGCTGTGAATGGGACCGTAGGGTCGGCGAGGACGATGGTGGCTGAGATCACACCGAAGCCCTGGCATCCGCGTGCTTTCTTGCTGCTGCCAGCTGCTTTCAATGTCGCCAATGTGGCAGGGCCGATACTGGCAGGTATGCTCGCCGACCCGACAGTGAACTTGCCGAAGCTCTTCGGGCCGAACAGCACGTTTGGAGGACCAGAAGGTGTCAAGTGGATGGAGACGTATCCGTATGCGACTGCCAATCTGATGAGTACGGTGCTGTTGTTCGCGGAGGCGATTCTGGTCCACTATGGCCTCCAGGAGACACTCAAGGGGAAGCGACCGGTTGAAATCTCCGAATTCGATCCTGCGATTCTGGCGCGCAACATCTACGGCTACTTTACGCAAGCGAAGCAGCAGGGGTACAAAAGGCTGCAGCAGACACAGCGAGAAGGACTGTTATCTGATGCAGACACTCGAGGTGGATCATCCTTGGAAATGGACAGGCTTACGACGACCGGCGAAAAGGAGGGTCCAAGACCGGTGCAGCGATTATCGTTCCGCAGGATATGGACCCCGAATGTCATCTGGACGCTGCTGAGCATTGCGATTTTCGACTTCCACATGGGCGCGTTCGCCAATTTGTGGATTTTGTTCCTGGCGACGCCGCGAGAATTCATCCCTACGGAAGAGCGCGCACCGGAACCCGTAGCACCAAAACTACCCGAGGGCGAGACGTTAGAGCAGATCAAGCGTGCTTTCATTCCGCGCGACTTCATGCGCAACACGAGAAGCGTGTTCAAGTTCTCGTCTGGTCTGGCCTTCCCTCCTCCCACGATTGGCTTCGCCATGGCCATCATCGGCTTCATCGGCGTTGCGCTACAGTTCCTCCTCTACCCCTGGGCGAATGGCAAATTCGGCCTCATGCGCTGCTTTAGAGGGTCACTTTTCCTCTTCCCGCTGGCCTACTACCTCGCACCATACCTTGCCCTCCTCCCCTCAGCCTCAGCACCACCGGAACCGGCGAGCGGAATCATGATCTGGCTCGGCATCAGCTTTGTACTGTTCCTCCAAGTCTCTGCTCGCACGTTCGCGCTCCCCGCTTCCATCATCTTGCTGAACAACAGCTCTCCGCACCCCAGTGTCCTCGCTACGATCCACGGCGTTGGGAACGCGTGCTCGGCTACTTTCCGTACTATCGGTCCCATGCTGGCTGGGTATTGGTATGGAATCTGGACAGAGCGAGGGATCGTCGGTATGAGCTGGTGGATCGTCGCGACAGTCGCGAGTTTGGGATGTGTGGCGAGTTTCAAGGTGCGGAATGGAAGTGGGCATGAAATTTTCTTGCCTGGAGAAGAGGGCGAGCAGAAAGAGAGCGAGACGGGACAAGGGAGCGGAGATGGACGATAAGAGCACTGTATTATTTGATTGATTTGTTGTTATGAGCGAGCTCTTCCTCTGAGTCTGTTGTGTATGCAAGCAAGTGCATCGGGTCGGTGTTTTCCTCATAGCGGGTGGTTTGTGGGATGGGTGGAATGGGATATGGCATGGTATGGAAAGGCAAGGAGCCCGCGAGGGCGTATCATGAAATTATTATCTATTCGTCCATTCATTCGTTCCTTCAAATGTATGCTTCCTGTAAGCAGCGCTCACATCCTCGCCGCAAAGATCCAGCACATGAGTGCAGGAGACGCGTGAAGCGGCTACGTCATAATCCGCGTCGCGAGACGCGTTTCCTTCGACATGCTTCCCAACCTCAAAGCATCGTCAATGCAATTTCTAAGCGACTCGTCAAAATGAACGACTACGAAAGCAGGCGGCAAGAGAGAATCAGAAAGAATCAGGCTCTCCTTGCAGAACTCGATATCAAATCTGTTGTTCCACAGCAGCGCCAAAAGGATTCTAAACTTCCCGCAACGAAGAAGAGGAAACTCGCACACGACACACCTGCAGCTCCATCTCGCACTTCTGCTCGAATCGCCTCTTCGGACTCCCGACCGAGTTATAACGAAGACGAGCTCAGCAAGTCCAAGTCCGTCGCAGAGCCGCGCTCAACATCGAAGAAATCCAAATCTTTCCGTCCCTCGTCAACTCCTGTCAAACCAGAGCCCTCAGAACCGCCAGAATCGAAACTCCAAGCAAAAGATCTAGAGACTTTGCAATCTTCGTGGACAACCTGGATCCCCAACGCCCCTCCGCCCACGCGCTCCCCAACAACTGCAACTTTCCACTTCCCCGACTTTCCAGACTTCACACCCAACAAGTCCCCTCTTGAGATTTTTCGCGAAGGGGCTTTTGGTGGGACGTATTACCGTCCTCTCTACTCACGTCATCTGGGATTGACAATTGAGGAGGACTGGAGGGAAGATCTCCCTGAGGAGTGGATAGATGGGTTAAACGTGGAGAAATATCTCACCAGCTCAACGTACGATCCGGAAGTCAACAAGTTTGGTGTGGCGTGCGGGCAATCAATCGAAGCGTGGGAAGCTTCGGGCTGGATCAAGCATGAGTTCGATGTGAGGGGTTGGATGCAATGGTACGTTCGCTTCTTCCGCGGACGGCGGTGTGAAGATGACGAGCGGCAAGTCTCGCGATGGAAGAAGTGCGTTGGGGAGACGGGGCGGTGGAGGCGCATGTTGTTGAAGAAGTATGGGCAGATGGGGGTGAGGACGGTATGGGATGATGGGGAAGAGGAGGAGGGGAGGGAGGTGAGTCCGGTTATGCATCAGACTTGTTTGCATTGGGCGTTTGAGGTGAGGCAGGAGGTGCTGGATGAGTACTGGGCGAACAGGTGAAGTGTTCAGGAAGAAGGTCTATGGATGTATCAAGGCTTTTGTTCTGGTCTAAGCGATTATGCCATTCGCGTCTTGCTCTTTCTTCTCCTCTCGCACCAGGGAGTGCTGGCTCACACGTCCGGCATGGATGTCTTCCAGTACAGCTTTCAATTCCTTCAAAAACCTCGTCACTTCCGCTTCCGTGCCTACCGTAATCCTCAAGCAGCCTAGACAACCCAGCTCCTTTCCTCGGAACCGCACGACCACGCCTCGCTTCTCCGCGAGTCGTTCGTAGACTTGCAATGCCACCTCATTGCTCGGCTTGCCTTGCGAGTCCAGCAATTCCACCAAAAGGAAATTGCTCTCTCGCCCTCCTCTGAATCGACCCACTCCGGAAATTTTGGGCATTTCTGCGAGCAGACGATCGCGTTGCTGGATAATCTGTTCCCGGTGTCTATGCATCACGCTCAGATTCTGCGGCAGCAGAGCCTGTATCGCCAGCTGAGACGTCGGGTTGGAGACATTATACGGCGCTTTGAGACTATTCAACAGCTTCGCGACTTCTGGGGATGTGAAAGCTGCTCCGAGACGGATTCCAGCGAGTCCAAAGGCTTTGGAGAGAGTTTGCATTACTACCAGGTTAGGCCATTCAGCAACCCATTCCGCGAGAGAAGAGTCTTCGGGCGCGAAGTCGATGTATGCTTCATCCAGAACTACGAGGCCGTTCCATGTCGGGTGCGTTAGAACTTTTTCCACGTCCTCTTTGTGGACGAGGTTTGCGGTCGGGTTGCCGGGGCTGCAGAGGTAGACCATTTTGATCGTCGGGTCGGCGGATAACTTTTTGTTGATCTCATCTGGCTGGGCGCGGAAATTGTTTTCTGTGTCGAGGGGTACTTTGACGACTTCGACGTCGTTGACTTGTGCGGAGACGGCGTACATGCCGTAGGTCGGGGGACATGTTAGGATTTTGTCTTTGCCGGGAGTGCAGAAGGCGCGGAGCAAAGCGTCGATTGCTTCGTCGCTGCCGACTCCGACGAACAGATTTTCTGGCGTGATGTTCTTCTTGGTGTGGGCGTGAGTGTTGCGCAGGTTGCAGAGCATTTGCTTCAGTTCGTGCTGGTGGCTGTATTCATGTTGTTAATGTCAATGACTCATTTCGTGTGATGAACGAAATCTGCATACGGGTCTGGATAGCGATTGAGACCTAGCAGGTCGACTTTGATATTCGACGCATCGCCGTTGACGAGTTTGCCGTCGTTTGTCAAGGCCAATCCGGGTCCATAGGCATTCTCATTGGCGTCGAGCAGGATATTTGTCCCGTCATCTTTGTAGTCACTTTTGAGGACGAATTGTAAGCCATTGAATCTCAGTCCAGATTATTTTCTCACTTACTCTCTCGCACATCGATACGGCTCGAGTGCTAAGATGTTGGGTCTGGCGCACTTTGTGATATCGAACGGCATGATTGGATTCGATGTTTGATGTTCATAGAAATCCTCGGGCTCGATGAGCGACGTCAATGCCGACGGGAAGATGCGAGGCCGAAGCCGATCCGCTAGCAAAACCTTGTTTCAGAGCTCGGGAACGGCACTCGAGCCGTTCGCATGTGATTACATCTTGAGCCATCTGGCCTTTCATTCTTGATGTGCGTTGGCAAGTGCTCTGCATTGAAGGCCCAATTCCTGGAATAATCAACACCGACCTGCGACAGCGTCTAGTTGTAGAATACCAACCAATCGACGCGCTTTTCCACCGCAATCGCCAACTTTCTGCGAAGAGACGCGTTGTGGCTGAGTGAGCAGGGCAGCGATGTCATGGGCGTGAACTTCTGCGTCACCATCCACTACAACTTTTCCCATCCTGCGCATCCTGCTTGACAACGTCCCTCGCACCTCCCGACGAAACAGCATCTTCAGCACGGCATTCGGTACCAGTCCACGCGCCGCTCGCGTGCCCACACACATTTCTAGCGTGGCTTCCGTCCTGCTCCGCTGCGTAGCTCCTCCGCGAGTCCCGGCACCACAGCAGCACGACCGACCATGTCCGCCCAAAATCAAGTCCCTAGTACTCCTCGAGTAATATCGCCTTCGCCTACACCCTCAGAAACCAGCGGAAAAGATGGATATTTCCCACCGACGACGCGATCGAAGACGCAGCGCTTGAGTTCGGTGGATCCGATAGAAGAGCACGGGGAGGGCCACGAGGATATTGATCCGGAGCTTTCTCGCGCGAGGAGTAGGAGTAGGAGTCCACAGATTGAGCGCAAACCGACGAGGATGACGGCGAATGGGGGAATTTCTTCTGGCGCGAAGCCACTGATACCAGCGGTGACGGCTGCGAAACCTACGAGGAGGAAAACGAATGATGGCGTTTCGAATGGAGCTCCGAAAGGGGAGGCGAACGGATTTCTGTCGCCGGCGAGCGCGTATCCTCCAGGCCAGGGATTTGGATCTTCATACTGGCGCAATCTAAGTCGAAGTCCGAGTCCATTTGGATTGATCCCGATACATCGGGAATGGCGAGCATTTATCCACAAGCACGAGGTACCGCGAAAGATTCTACACGTCAGTATAGGCTTTGTTACGCTGTGGCTCTATTACGAAGGAGCCCAAACATCGCAGATCCATCCGGTTCTGCTCAGCCTCCTAATACCAATCTTCTCCGTCGACATAATTCGCTTTCGATGGCCAGATTTCAACAGGCTTTATATCAAGACGATGGGCGCGTTCATGCGTGAAAGCGAAGCGCACGATCGATTCAATGGCGTGATCAGCTACCTTGCTGGACTGTGGGTGACTATGTATTTCTGCAGAAAGGATGTGGCTGTTATGAGCGTGTTGCTGCTCTCCTGGTGCGATACCGCCGCCAGCACGTTTGGGAGACTGCTGGGAAAGTACACTCCGAGAATCAGAAAAGGCAAGAGTCTGGCTGGGTCCATCGCGGCTTTCGTCTTTGGCGTGGGAAGCGCGGTCCTCTTCTGGGACTTCGTCGCCACGATGGTCCCGAAATCGCTCAATCAAGGAGAACACAGCTTCGCTTTCAACGGAGCTCTTACGTTGCCGTCACAGGCACGAGAGTTCCTCGGATGGAGCAGAAGAGAAGCCACTATTTCTGGACGTGCTGCTCTGGGAGTCATGTCCGTCGTGTCTGGGTTTGTGGCCAGTGCAAGTGAGGCACTCGATATCTTTGGTTTGGATGACAACTTGACGATACCTATTTTGTGCGGAGCGGGCTTGGGAGGCTTTTTGTGGGCTTTTGGCGGAAGCAACTGAATGAGATGAGATACCTCTTTGTAATGACTACAGATGTGAATGTGGATAATTATTATGAACGATCTTCACTTCGTGATCTTTTTGTTGCTTCTTCTTCATGTTCGAATGGAAGGCCTATTGCACTTAAGCAGAAAATGTTTAATGCCATAGCTTTGCCATCATGGTGAATTGTTATAATTGGTGTGAGTGCTTGCATGAAATTATTACAGCTCGTTGTCTCATCGACAACGGTGGTGTTGTTGTTCACTGCAAACTCAAGTGCCGCCGCAGTCGCAGCAGCAGAAGCCCGAACTTCACCCCACCTCGACTTCCATCACAGTCACGAGCCTCTTCCGCTTCCGTTTCCATCTCATCACCAACCACCACCTTCACCTCCGAA
Organism: Phaeophleospora eucalypticola; assembly: GCA_022814565.1. Lineage (NCBI taxonomy): Eukaryota > Fungi > Ascomycota > Dothideomycetes > Mycosphaerellales > Mycosphaerellaceae > Phaeophleospora > Phaeophleospora eucalypticola. The sequence goes on along the minus strand of JAKLNG010000001.1, from coordinate 1,316,832 downwards.
CCGATCAACCACCACCAACCCACCCCGCTTACGCCCACACGATCAGAAATATCGAGAAACAGACTTCCTCCCACCCAAACACCTCCAGCAACACCGCTCCCGCGCCTCCCTCGCCTCGAGCCTCACCATGTCGACCGCCGCCCGCCGCCGCCTGATGCGCGACTTCAAACGCATGCAAACCGATCCGCCCGCCGGCGTCAGCGCCTCGCCCATCGCAGACAACGTCATGACCTGGTACGCCCAAAATCCCCTCCCCAAAACCACACACCACCCCCGATACTGATATATGGCTCCAACAGGAACGCAGTCATCATCGGACCCAGCGACACCCCCTTCGAAGACGGCACGTTCAGACTCGTAATGCACTTCGAAGAGCAATACCCCAATAAACCGCCCGGCGTCAAGTTCATATCCACCATGTTCCACCCGAACGTGTATGGAACCGGGGAGCTGTGTTTGGATATTTTGCAGAATAGGTGGAGTCCGACGTATGATGTTGCGGCGATATTGACGAGTATTCAGAGGTGAGTGCAAAAACACACAAGAGGCTTGAGAAGAATGGGTGGAGGCTGACAGGGGTTGCAAACAGTTTACTGAACGATCCGAATACGTCGAGCCCGGCGAATGTGGAGGCGAGTAATCTGTACAAGGATAACCGGAAGGAGTATGTGAAGCGGGTGAGGGAGACAGTAGAGAAGAGCTGGGAGGACTAAAACATGAAAGAAGAAGGACGAGAAAGATGCAGAAGGAGTACCTAAACGGCCTGAGTTTTGTCTTGGATAGAGACTACGGCCATCACATCAAATCTCAGCGTGGAGTTCAGGCGTTGGACAATGGGATGCAGTTCTGAGGGGGCATAAGCATAAATACTTTGCTGTGTAGAGATACCAAAGTCACAAATCGAAGTCTTCAATTTCATCATGCTATTCGATTCTACGCTCTGGCTCTCAGGCGAGATTGAGAGCGTGGCGCTCGGCGTTGAGAAAGACCTTGCTCACACGCTCTGGAGTGTCGTAGCCCATGCCGATACGCTTGAAATCGCCGAGATGGTGAAGTCTGCTGCTGCCGGGAAAGGCAGCGGTGTCGTCTGCTGAACCTTGAACGCGCTCCAGGATTAGATAGAACGCTCTTCTATCAGGCTTCGACTTCCGTTTCCCGCTTTCGTTTGACGGCACCTCCCAAGCAGATATGCGGAGACAATAGCATTGCTTCGGTATCACTTCTTCGGTAGAGTCCAGAATGCAAGGGACGCTATCGACCGTCACGGATGATCCAGAAGGCTTGAAACCTGCATTCCCTTTCTCGGAGCCAGGTGTGGAAAGTCGGCACGTGCCACGTTTGACTTGCCCTTCGATGGTTATGATGGCTTTTGAGGTCTCGCTATTCACGGTAGCGACGAAATCTTCTCGAGAGGGCGATGGGGTACCGTATTCTTCGCGCCAGGGGTAAGCCACGGCTCCTCGGACTGAAGCCCAGGACCAGGAGGGTGCGAAGTCATATCGAAGTCGGTTGGCTTGGTCGAATCGTGACTTGGGCAGGAAGTTGTCTCTGCTCGGCATTGGAGTAGCATCTCGCCGTAGTGGTCGTTGCCAGAGGAGTCCGGTGGCGATGTCGTCGACCCAAAGACCGCTGACATATCGAGAAGAATTGCCTAACTCCTTCTTAATCTTATCTGCAAGACCGGCGATGGCAGGCAGGCGATCTGATGGTTCTGTGAGATCCCGCGTGCTATAGCGTGTGACTAGGCTATACCAAAGCCCAAATAAGACATCTCGTGTCGAGTTGGAAGGTATCCAGCTGGCTGCGATGGAAGGTGAGTCCAGAATCGTGTTCGAGGGATCCGTCTCGGATGCGATACAGGAGCGACATTCCCAAAAGCACTGTTGAGGACCTACGTGCAGAATTGCTGGGGCCAGGATGCGTTCTTGCATGCACCATGCACGACTCTCCAGCTTTGACTTTTGGAGAGCCATCCCCAGAGAGTCCAGGTTTGGTCTGACACCAATTGTACCGACCCCAGCTACATCGATCATGCATTGGTCAACAGATCGATCTACGAGCATTCCAGACTGGCTTCCGGTGGCTGAGAGTGCCGATATGGAGAACAGCGCGTTCTCGTACACTGCGCACATTGTTGCTGACTCCCTGTACCAATCCTGTTCGTCATTTTGAACGATGCAAAGGGCATCGATCCAGAGATAGCGCATTCCCATGACCCGCGTCAATGTGATAGCATCCTGGAATGTCTTTGGGAGTTCGTCAGTAGGAATCGCCAGCTGCAATCCTTGCAAGTTCTCCTTCGTGGCCGTCACACTTGGCCCCTCACCCCAAGTATGGCTAAGAGTCACGTACGGTGCGGGCTCGCCGTGGCTGACAAGCAGTCTTGCAGTTGTGGCGTCTGACGACCCAACATCAATTACTCTCGTTGGCAATGGGGTCTTCTGTGACCGCACGCAGTTGCCGTGGTCGTTCTCGCAGGCTCTCAGCCAAGACTGCGCCAACCGAATACTGCCTTCGGCATATGCACTGGCCGCAACTTCGAGAGGCAATTCAGGATCTTGAAGACTGAGGCCCGTTCCAGACTCGCGCGGCTGAAAGAGCTCAAACGCGATCCATGATCTGGAAGGCAGCTCAGTCAGGAGATGGAAAGTGTTCTTAGGTCCAGAGAGATGGGCATCGATCATCGCATTCTGAACGAGCCACTTCTCGCCTAGCTGCCGGTATTCCGGAATGCGTGCCTCTCGCACATGACAGAACAGCTGACATAGAGGACAGCCGGCAGCAGCTGAGGCTGAAATTGTGAAGTGGTCGCCATGCTTGAAGGCGTACCAGTCATCATTTTCCAGCCGCTTCCAATTTAGATACTCTCCATGCAGGACATCAGCCGTGAAGGTCTCACAAAGGCTGCACAGCATCGAACGCCTGTCGAGTGAGGCTGCGGCAGGGACTCGTCATGCTCCTGTTCAAATGTTCTGCTTGTGGTCGCTTGGCGTGCGATGTGGAGAGTACCCTCGGCCGAGCGGTGTTGTTGGCCGGATGATAAAGAAGCGGCGAGTTGGTGAGAGGTGAGGTGCTGAAGGAGAGTGCCTTAGCGCCTCGCTAGCCGGAGCGGAAGCCGGCATGGCAGCGGAACAGGCGCGAAATTGAGTTTGTGGTTTCTCACTTCCCACTTCTTGTCACTGCAACACGTCCTCCAATTCTTGTATCGAAGCGTCATGAGCCACGTTGCCGATTCTTTCTCTCCACCTCACCGAATCACTGCGGGTCCTGCAACTCTTGGAGTAGGCATGGCCCAACGCTGCGAGGCTTCCGACTCCGAACGCATGCTCGATGCTTTGCCATTCCCCGAACCCAGTCTCTGACCAGGACAACCCTTGCACCGTGGAATCAGATCGCCAAGGTTGTGGTTTGGAGACGGGCGAGGCTTCGTTTTAGCGACGTCGCATGGACTTCTTCAACGAGTGGGAGATCAGCGCGTCCATATATCATCTCCATGTTTACACGGCTCTCTGGCAGCAAACGGATTGCGTAGGCTCTCACGCGATCAGATATGTCGTAGAGATGGTGGGAGACACCAGAGGCACATGCGCGGCGCGCTAAGGCTGCACGCCAGCGAGAAGCGCAGGGCTTGGATGGCCGACAACCGACTTCGAAACGATATCAAAGTGCGGGATGATAACCTACCTGAACCTGAACCGTGCTGATTCGTGGCCATGTGCGTTCCACATGGAAGGCTCGTCTTGTTACCGTTGCTGTCGCAAGTTGCAAGAGTATGTCCGGCTGCGGCACTGCATTTCACGTTTGAACCATGATGACGACGCTCCCTGCTGTGCACAGTCAGTGCAGGACTGGACGCCGACGCGGCACACTTGCTCGTGCCTTCTCTCAATTCCTTCCGTTCACAATGTCAACGCCCTTGCAGCTCCACTTCCGCCTCCATTCTTCCACTCCGCACCTCTTTGTGCTCGCGCATATCCTCGCGCCGTCCCATCCGATCACGCCCTCCCTCCCACTTCACCACCGCGTCCGGCTCTCTCCCCCACAAGCATCTCTCTGGATGCCTTGTTCATACCGCCGGCCGACACATCAGCACCACTAACTCTACACCGAAATAGCTAAGCAATTCTCGACCGTGCATCTTGCCCCTCATCGAACCCTTCTCTCGGCATACATCTTGATCGGAACAGGGTACATACCTGGCCCATCCTGGTCTCTCATCGGCTCTAACCACACGTCACCATTGTTGCCACTGCGCTGCTTCCAACGCTCCGTGCTTCAATCGGACAATTGATGGCTTTGCCGGACAGCACAACTTAGGCTCCGCACACACCGAACAGACTCCGACCTGCATATGCTGGACTTCGACTGGAAATATCACAGTGGAGGAGGACGGGTCAGGACTGAGGATCACGCACGGTTCCTTCGCGTGCAGCGTCAGTCATCTCGATGAAGCTCATACACACCACTTTCTGGCAATTGTCAATTTGTCTGCTTGTCACAGCTTTCGTGGAGGCCAACCTGAATGCGAAGCCACAAGGACCTCCTCCGGTGGACGAACAGGCAGACAAGGGGGAATTCGGCTTCTATCCGACCGACAGCTTTATCACAGAAATCGGCGTGAATGCTCCAAGGACCAACTTCGTGCAATGGGACGATCGATGCGATGACGGACTGCTTTACTTCATCACTCCGAGAGGATGGGGAATCTCAAATCCTGGACCTATGCTGCTCGATGCGCGCGGCAAGATGATTTGGTCCAGACATTTCGACAACAAGTTCGGCGGCCAAGCTTACGACTTCACGGTGCAGCAATATCAGGGCGAGAATTACCTTACATTTTGGCTTGGTGATGATCGCGTGCGAGGGCATGGATCGGGTTACTACTACATGGTGAGCGCCAAAGAGCTGGGTCAAGGTCGCTGATTTGTGCTAACTCCGTCTGATAGCTGAACTCCTCTTATGATATCGTCCATCGAGTAGGCGGTGCCGAAGGGATGTCCGCAGATCTGCATGAGTTCCTCATCACGCCAGAAGGCACTGCACTCATGATCATGTACGAAATCATTGAATATGACCTCACGGGCGTTCAGGACTGGCATCCGAATGACGAGCATAAGGGCTCATCATACATCTGGGACTGCGTATTTCAGGAAGCCGAAATCGAGACTGGCAACCTGGTATACCAGTGGAGAGCATCCGACCATGTCGATATCGCGACCACATACCACGGCATTGGGCCTGGCGGATCCAGAGATGACCCGTTCGACTGGTTCCACATGAACAGCATTGCAAAAGACGAACTTGGCAACTACTTGATCTCGGCACGTTATGGGCACAGCATCACCTACGTCGACGGCAAGACGGGCGACCCCATTTGGACACTCGGTGGTCGGCTGAATGATTTCATGGATCTCAGCGATGGATTTGCTCTCAACTTTGCGTGGCAGCATGATGCCCGATTTATACCGACAGACACTTTTCCCAATACGTACAATCCGCCAGTAGCCCGCCAAGGCTTCACGACAAGGCTGATGACCTTCTTCGACAACGCAGCCGAAGACCAGCACTACGAATACGGGCTTCCTCTTTCTCGTGGTTTGTTGCTAGAGATTACGTACCCGACGAGCAGGACTGCACCCGCAGCAAGCCCCAGGACGGTCGAGAAAGGCGAAGGCTTGGATCTCAATCAGCAAAAGATTCTCGACATCAATGGAACAGACCCAGGATATACTGTACGAGTCATCAAGGCCTACGAGAACCCTCAACATGTACGCTCCTCCTCGCAGGGCTCGTTGCAGATTCTTCCTCAGAACTATGGTCAAGATCCGAAAGTTCTTGTAGGTTTTGGGCTCAACGCGGTCTGGACAGAATTTGACTCGAATGGCTCTGTGCTTTGCGATGCTCACTATGGAGCGGTCACTTCGTGGGAGCGAGGAGACATCCAAAGCTACCGCACATACAAGTTCCCATGGAGAGGCATGCCGGAATACCGGCCTTCGGCAGAAATCAGCGATGATGACGCAGTAGTCTGGGCGTCATGGAATGGTGCAACTGAGGTCGATCAGTGGATTCTGCAATGCTCGAATGAAGACGCGCTTGATGAGAAGGTCTGGGCAGACGTCGCCAAGGCACGAAAAAATGACTTCGAAACCGTCATTGAAGTTCCATCAGACGTGAGCCTTCAGAGATATCTGCGAGTCATTGCGCTCGACAAAAACGGCCGTCGACTTCCATTCGGGACCACACTATCGATGGATCGAGGTGCAATTGGTTCATACCTTCCAGCAGGTTGGCGAAGTCGATTACCATACAGCATCAAGCAAATGTCGCCATTCAAGACGTTCCTGGTACTGGTGTTCTCCATCTGCACTATTATGCTCTGCTATGGGGCTTTCCGGCGACTTCTATCATGGAGAGTGGGAAAGTCCTCGGTTGGGCCTATCAGATGGCGCCAAGGAGTGTCCTACAGATTGCTGGGAGATGGATGAGAGGCGTCTTTTGGTTATCAATCCCAGTCCTTGGACACAAGCGGCGGTTGGACGATAACGGTTTATTTTGCTTGGTTAGCGAGGAGTTGGTGGGCGGTTGCATTTGATACCCAGAACGCGTTCATGACAGAACGCGTGATAGACATGATGGACCAGCATCATGACTTTGCAATCGAGCTACCGATAGCAGAGCCACACAACATTTAATGGATATGAATACAAGAGTCCAGCAGACCTGTAATAGTGATCTGGATCTAAGACCGCAGATCCCTCTCACAAAACCTACACCCGGTGAATATTGGGAGGTACGCAAGCTAGCGCCCGCTTTTGCCGAGCCAATTAGCTTTCAGAAGCATGGAACGCGCGACCTCTGTTCCCCGTGTATCAATCCACCATCTCGTTCTTCTTACACACAATTAGATCCACGATATGCCATGCTAACAACCAAACGCCCAACACCGACAACGGTGTTATACACCGTCTCCACACGCTCTCAGCGCAAAACCCTTGCGGCCCACCTGGCACTCTCCCTCTCCATCCTCCTCCGCCTCACAGCCGGGCTCCTCGTCTCCCTTATCCTCGCCACGGACTTCTTTCCCTCCCACCTGCCACCTTCCCTCGTCTCGCTCACCCAAAAACTCCACACCATCACCGGTCTATCCCTCCAATGGCGTCTGGTTCTCTGTGCCCTCACAACATGGCAAATTCTCCGGAAAGGCTACGCGCAAGAGGAACTCCTCGTAATACAAGGCCTTGGGGTTCAGACTCGCACGACTTCAGGCTTCTGGGGAGGAGGGGGCAGGACGAGGTTCATTCCTACGAGTGCGATTCAGGATGTTTTTATCCATGAGGCGTTTCGGGGGTTTGAGGTGGTGTTTTATTTGGGGATTGTGGTGGGTGGGGAGGAGGGGGTTGTTGTTGTCTTTCCGGTGAGTGGTCCGACCTTTGTGAGATGAATGGCATTGGGATTTCGAGGGCGTGGTTTGCTGATATGTGATTCTTGAGGTAGAATATTCTGCCGAGACGAGAGGTTCTAGAGACAGTTTGGAGGGGTACGAGGAAGGTGTTGTATGAGCCCAAGGCTTGAATACAGGGTTCTATCTATGCGAAATGGGATATCTGTTCATCTGCATCTGGGGCAGGCTTGGCGGAGCCATTCAGACCTTTGCGTGCGGCATACCGCGCGTTGACGACGTCTGGGGTTTCCATCCGCTCGCGCTGCATGAGTGGCAGATACGGACCTACCGTGCGAGGTTTCTCGCTCCCATCAAAAAGGCGAGCGCTTTCACTCTTACCTGGATGGATGGCTGGATCTATTTTGAGCTCCTGTCCCTGGCCAGAGACGACTTCCATCAGACTCCAGGCCAGGACCTCGTCCATCTTGCGCTTTCGCCAAAGCGCCCAGAGCTCTTCCATGATGCCATTGCGACCGTGCTTGCCGTCTTCGACAGCGGTCGTAGTGCGCTTGTTTTGTTCACGGCCGCCACGCTCATCACCGACGTACACCCAATCGAGGCCGTCTTCATAGCCAGCGAACGGCTCTGACCCACCATTTACATGGTCTGCAATGGCCACTTTATCGGGATCGGGAAATATACATTCCCAAAGCACCAGGGGCACATCGCTCGCCATTTCATACAGCGGTCTCGCGGGTATCTTCTGAATGTCAAGTAGCTCATCCACAATGCCCGGCTTCTCATAACCTTGGCCAACGAGAAACAGAATCGCAACCAAATGCCGCACTTGATGCCATAAGAAAGCGCTTCCACGCACCTCAAAATAGAACAGCTTAGGCGACAGTGATTGCTTCAGCGTATTCGCCTGCTCCGATCCTGACTTGACTTCGTGTATTCCTGCGTGGAAGATCCGTCTTGAGAAGTCTGATATCTGCTTGCTCCCGTCGATTTTGCAGAAGTTTCGAAAGTCGTGAAGTCCTTCGTATTTCTTCGCGGCCTCTTGCATGGCTTCGAGATTCAGCCAACCCTCTCCTCCATCTGAAGCACTCCCGCCTGGTAGAGGGATGTATGCAGGATTCGTGAAGAAGTAACGATACCTCCGTTCCTTGCAATTGAATCGCGCAGAGAAGTCTGGCGGAGGATGGGGACACCAAGCCAGAACGCGGATGTCTGGTGGTAGCACGCGGTTGATGAGTTGGATGTAGGGTAGCTCATCGCGTACAGGATCGAAAGTCTTCTGCTTCTTCGCGCATTCGCTCGCTTTCGTGTCCGTCTCTGCATCTGGCATCGGGCTGTCCTCTGCTTCACGCTGTTCCGTCTCCACGACCTTAGGCCGGGCACTGCGCACTCTTATCCCAACAACTTGCCCAAACGCACTAACCCCACGATCCGTCCTCCCACACTTTGAATACTCACACCCTTCCCAGCAGACATCCTCTTCACTCTGCCCTTCTTTATGCTTCGGGAAAATCAATTTCGTCTTCTTCAACGCTTTGTACAGCTCTTCCTCAATCGTCGGTAAGGGCGTGGTGTTGTTGCTGTGGTGCTCGAAGCCGTTGTAGTCCCCTCCGAGGTAGGCGAATTTCAGCGCGATGAGGCGCGTGTGGTATTTGGCGGGATTGAAGGCTTTGGGTTTCTTTTTGGGCGGTTTGAGAGGTTTGTTGTGTAAGGTGGTTTGAGCCCGGAGTTGGGATTCGAGGGCTGTGACGCGTTTGATTAGGTCGATGGTGGACCAGTTCGTGTAGTCTTTTGAGGCTTCGTCCATCTTTGGCGAAGGCTTTCGGGTGTGAGTCGCGTGCAGACGTCGTAGCGGGAAGCGCAAGGCTCGAGCGTGAGAAAGAGGTAGCGTTGCGTTGTAGATTCGGGTAGGTCTGAGCCTCATGTTATGCGGACAGTCATCACAGTAGTCATCTTTCCTCACAGCTGGTACGAAAGATTCATTCACTTCTAAAAATGAATCACATGCTCCGGCTGAGAGGTAGCTCTGACCCGGGCCGGGACGGGTATGGGGGCGGGAGCAGGGATTATTACTAAGAAAACCGGCTCTCTCTGCCGAGTCGCGCCGACATTGATGAAACTCCTCTCCGACATCTCAATCCTGAGATCGACCTGACCGACAATATATGATCTCGCCGTCTTCTGAACCAGCATGAGGTCGCCGTTGATAACCCAGACATGGTTGACGGGAAGGAGTTAGCTTGGCAGGCAACTGCGTCCGCCAACATTCTCGATGCGAAGCGCAAGAAGGGGCGTCTAGGAGGCCGCAAGTCGAGAGGCGGCTGTTTGTCGTGCAAATCGCGCCATGTCAAATGCGATGAGAAGTACTTTCCCCGAATCACTCTATTATAGCAAGGCCAACCCTTGATCAGAAAACCAGAATGCCAGAATTGCACGCTCCTCGGCCGCAGGTGTCTTGGATACGTGACTGTCCCGCCTAAGGGAAAGAATGGAAACTCTCTGATCGGCATGCAATTATCTCAATCTCTTGGACTCAATGACGCGGACAGACGTACTTTCGACTACTTCTTGTCATGGACAGCTCCACGGATTTCGTCGGTCTTGGACCGCGACTTTTGGTGCGGCCGTGTGTTGCATTTAGCCCAAGCTGAGCCCATGGTGATGCATTCACTCCTGGCACTGTCGACCTTTAACGAGCATCCACAGTACATGATGGGATACAGTCCTGAGCTTTGGTCCAGGGAGAACCAGGCCAGTCGAATTGCGTGCAGTCACTACAGCTTTGCCATTCGGAGTTTCAATGCAAGATCGAATGCTGGAACAGTGACTCCATTACTCGCTATCCTCAGCTGCGTGCTCTTTGTTTGCATTGAAGTCATTCGAGACAACGCATTTGGAGCGCTTCGCCTTCTAGCGAAAGGCGTGCATATACTGGAGTAGGTACCTCGTGCCTTGTGATGCAGATCAGTGCTGACATCGTCAGACATCTTCGGATGCCAGTGCCCGACTCCGAGAAGTCCACGTTCACTCTTCTTAAGCGCATGCTTGGCCGCGTCGGTGTATCTGCGGCAATGTTTGGTCAGGTCAATCCCGCGGAAGTGGTCCCAGTAGAATCTCCAATTGCCAAAGGCGGCTCAGCTGGATTTGTGGATCTGGAAGAGGCCCGCTCGCAGCTGTTTGACATACTGACTGCCGTGCATTCGTTCATCCGTGATACCACAGGCTACAGGGCAAGCATTGGCATAGACCCGCTTCCTTCAGGGAGGACCGCCTTCGACACAGGCGTGGTCGAAGAAGGTATGCTCGTCCGTCCGTCGTTGAAAAATCTATTCTGCTGACCTTGAAGACATTTCTTTCATCGATGGCGAATACAAGTCTACGCCTACGCACGCAAACATTGACCTGACAAATGCAAATCGAAACCTACCACTGGATCGGCTACAAAAGATTCAGGCGGAGCTGCAGGAACGCCTTGCTTGGTGGATCGACAGATTCAGATGGGAGAAGACTTGTGATCCTGCAGCAGCAAACCTGATCATGCATTACAACATGGCCACTGTGCTGGTGGGAACGCGACTCAACGCATACCAGACGATCTTCGACCAGTACACTTACCAATTTCAAGAGATGGTGCGAATGGCAGAAATCTACGTCAAGGTCATGCCGGACAAGACTACCTTCGTGTTTGAGGATGGCATCGTTGGGGTGCTTTATTTTACCGCAACAAAGTGCCGCGTACCATCCATTCGGCGCAAAGCCTTGGAATTATTGCGTAAGGCGCCTCGGAAAGAGTGCATATGGTATTTGAGCTCCCACTTTACAATTATTCTGCAGATTGGCTTACCACAACAACAGGTCCGCTCAGTCTGCTGTGGAAAGCTGCGCCCTGATCGTTGCTCTCGAAGAACAAAGCATTGCATCATCTACTGCTGCTCCCGGACTCCCTGTGCCCTTCCTTCCTGATTCCATGATGCCGTTTGAAGAGGACAGAATCCATTCGATTGAGGTCATTCCCGCGCTGTCCTTCAAGCTCCGCGTCACTCGGTATTTTGTGGATCCAGTTGGAACTCGCATCAAGTCAGTCGAGAACCACACCCTCAACTACAGCACTCCTCTCAAATGCCAGTGAAGAGCGCGACACCGTCGGACTTCGATTCCCATATCTCTGCTCAATCGTACAACCGGCCTTGCGCGAAGCTCCATACAGGTCATGAATAGCCAGTCTGCAGTTCTCTCCGCATGTGGTCCTATGCATTCGTCAGCCTTTTGGTCCGAAGTTTTGGGCCGAATTTATACCGACCAAATGCTGCTTATGATGGCCCAAACTGCCTGCGACGCTCTCTTGGCCGCGTATACGGACCTCGCGCATGTATGCCGCTTGGTTGAATTCTGTTCCAGGGAGAGTGAGGTCGTCTCTTCTGCTGTCGCCGACGAAGAATCGAGTCGATTTGAAGCCGCATAGCAGGACGAATCCCGCGCCGGCCACGATGGCGAGGACGATGACTGCGTTTGAGACCATTTCTAGGACCGTCGGTGTGTCGAGGAGTGCGTTGCTCAATGCCTCGTTGCTTGAAAGGAGTCGGATGTCCAGGTGTCGGTCGGTTTCTCGGTGTGGGAAGTGACGTTGGACAGCGTTCGCATCGGATCCGAACCACGCAATCAAAGCAGGCGAAGAAGGCGAACCTCAGGTGTACAAGCAAATCAAGATGGAAGCGGCGAACCAGACGTAAAATACAAACGGCGTTCAGATCCGTCGCTGGACACCTTAAGTCCGATAAGTTGACCCCTGCTCACGAGGCGCTCACCAGCAGGCGCACATCGCACAGCAACTTCGAGGTACCCAATCAGCTCGCGAGGAATTTCTCTTTGGCAATGTTGTCCGGATAAGGCATGCACCTGGGTTACGCGAGAATGCCGAAATGGCATCTTCCTGCCGTAGTGCCTTGCTTGCATGGGCTTCGGGTTCGCAAAGCTCGGTCTCGCCTTCTGTTTGGACATGGGTGTCGTGGACAGTTGACGAAAGCCCCCACTGACGAGGCTGAGCATGGCAAAACGCGATCCACTATCACTCTGATGGTACGTGTGAATCTGAGGTGAATGCCCTTTCTGCTTCTGGAGTATGAGGTATGATGAAGCGACTTGCTACAATTGAGTACCATGTTTTCGGACATGCTATCAAACAATGGACGATGGACACGGCGCATCCCATTAATTATCGTCACTGCTGTCGATAAGTGCATGCTATTGCGTATACATGCGCGGATCGTCCATCCTCGAATCGTCTAGTCCAGATCGCTGGCTCCGCATGCCACCAGACCAGAGCAGTCCGTCGCATTCCTCGCCATGATCAAATCACTAATATACTTCATTCCTTCCGCGCGGTACAGATCTGGCTCCGCATGAGACGAAACGTTCTGCTCAAAGACGAAGTCCTGCGGATCGTCCAGGGTGTAGACTGGCCACTTCTCTGCCTCGACTGCAACTTCCGTCAGCACTCAAGAACGAAGAATGAGAAAGAAAGCGTCGCATTACCTCCAAGCTGGAGATTCGGATCACCAAAGTTCACGAACGAAATCCACATCCTCGACATCAAGCGCGAGACTTCGAGGTATTTCTCCCTCTGAGGACCGCCGAGAGGATTGGGGTTACCGTTCTGCGGATATCCGAGGCCTTCGGTGTTGTAGAAGACGAAGGCTACTTCTTGGAAATGAGGGGCTCCGTCGATGTAGGAGACGCCGTTGACCTGTACGGATTCAGCATACCGACGAAAACCATAACATGATTTTACCAAGAAGAGGGACTTACCACAACGTTGAATCGGTACGCATAGCATAGGATCCCGTGCTTCGCCCACCACATCGAAGAAAGCCTTCTCGCCGCAGCCATGCGCATATCGTTTGCCATTGCAGAGGATCTCTTATACTGGAGCCCTATCGTGGCATTTGGGCGTCCTGGAAGGGTTGCTGGAAGACCTATCTGTGGAATGTCAGGGTACAAGATGAGAAGGTCCTGAGCTGTCGCGTTGTCGTAATCTTGATCGGTGATCCAATCATGGAGCTCCTCGGTGGTGTTGATCTGTTGCGGGCCGAAGCTGGTTCCCTCATCACTGTTCGTGCCAACGAGGTATGGGACCTGGACGAAGTTGCCGTCTTGCAGTTGGTTAGAGGCGCTGTCGACGATGAAATCGCCATCGATGACGAAACCGTAGCTCGCTCCTGAGGTGGCTGTTGAGTTGATGACTGAGTTTAGCTTCTCGACAGGTACACCACGAAGACAGCTGAGAACATCTGTGGCGTTCGAGCAGCCTGTGGCGGAGGAGATGTTGGCTATCACTGGCTTCCAGTCTTCGACGGTCGGATAAGGCGAAAGTCCAGCGATGTTGCCAGACTCAGCAATGGCGTGAGCAAACAATCCATCATCGCGACCATTGTAGGCAAGTAGTTGTGCTGCTACTGAGGTGCCACCGCTTGATTCTCCCTGAATGGTGACTTTGCTGGGGTCGCCGCCGAAAGCTGCGATGTTCTCTTGAATCCAGTGCAAAGCAAGTCGCTGGTCACGGAAACCATTCATAGTGTTGCCGCTGTCCTGAATCTCCTGCCCATACAGGAATCCCCACGAACTCAAGCGATAGTTGATGGAAACAGCGACGATGGGCATACCTGCCTCCGCGGACTGCTGGACGATGAAAGATTGATTGTAGCGGTGATCTCCTGAGCCGCCCATCACAAGACCTCCGCCGTGGATCCTGGAGATGTCAGTATTGACGACTGAAGATGAAAAGCTGGAAATTGCTCACCAAACCAAGACTGGAAGCTTCTCACCCGAGCCACGGGTGCGAACGACATTGAGCGTCAAGCAGTCCTCAGACACATAGTTGCCTTGGCTCCAAGTATCCATCCCGTAGCCAATGCATTCTGGACTGTATTCAGTGGCATTGCGGGTGCCATTCCAGGTAGAATTGAGAGATTGAGGAGTTCGAAAGCGTAGATCGCCGACAGGAGGTCTTTGGTGTACTCATGTTAGAATTCCAAGCTCAGAAGCTGGGAGAGATGCACTCACTGGGCATAAGGCATGCCTAGCCAATTTTCGGTTCCGTATGCGGATGCATAGTATCCCGTGTACGTGCCGTTCTTCACTTGTGCAGTGGGTGTAACGTGAGCATCATCTCGTCTCGCGATGAGAGCGTCGACAGAAGCTATTGCCGCACAGAGAAGCAACGCTTTGGCAAACATGATTGCTTCCCGCTCGTATCTCAGAGAGCAATACTCCAAGGAATGCAACAACAGTTTTGAACTTTGCCTACCTCGTCCGCAACTGCCCCTTTCTACTTCGAGCAATGGTGCCATCATCCCCGCTCGCTCTTTCCGGCCCAACTAGTCACACGCACTGACAAGCCATTCTATTGCCGAATTGGCGCTTCGACATCCTTCATTTGCCGTTGTGAGAAGCAGTGTGCTACACGGGCTGCAAACAATGACGTTCGCTAGGGGAGCTCGCTGCAACATTGTGCCTGCAGCTGGCGCGGGGATATGCGCCAAGCCGGGTATAGACTGAGATCGTGAGAGGAGGGCGGCTTGGGAGGCGGGAAGGGGGGTGAGTTGATCTCGTACGACGGACGAAAAGTTTGTGAGTATAAAATTCAAGACTGACGATACTGCAGTCCAAGCTACACACGGTTGTAACGAGAACTAGCTCCGGCAATGCTCTATCAGGCCGCATAATCAACCAACTTGACACTCCTCATATCACCCTCCCAATAATCACCACCTATCGTAGCCAAGGGAGCAACAACGGCCATTCTGGCCCACGCAAAACGCTCTCCATTGACTCCGACCTTGGTCAAGAATTCCATCTCGGTGCCATTATTCACAGAGAAGAAAGTCCTGTTCCCTCTCGCCGTCATGCTCGCATCAATCCATTCGCCAATTGGCAAGCTGTAGTTCAAGGCAAAGGAGTTCCCGGCTGAAATGAGCATCAGTTGGGACGAAGTGCCATTCCCTGAGCGGAGCTCGCTGTCAGGGCCTGTGAAGAGCGGTCCGGTAGCGTTGGATGTTTGACGCATGCTGAAGGATAAAGTGTAGTTCTGGCCTTTGGATTTCAGGGGCGTGCTGACGCTGCAGCCGTTCGAGAAGCGAAGAGCGCCATCGACGTAGCTGCAGTTCGTCTTTGCGTTGTGTCCGTTTCCTGAGAGGTCTTGAATAGAGGCGTGACTTCCATAGCCGAGAGGAACATGCTGAGCGGCGAACTGGTAGTCGAGGAGAACTTGACCCTTCGACTTCACCGTCCGATCCAGGTTTTGTGCAGGAGCAGCCGCTTGAAGCTTGCTGTAAATACTCTCATATTGCTCCTGTGTGACCTTGCCGCCCCATTGCTTATCTGCCAATGCAGGGAGCAGGTCTTTCCAGGGATAGTATGCCTCCAAGTAGGTGCTAGTGTTGGGTCCGTAGTCGTTCCACTGAGCAGCAATATGTCCGACTACGTAAGGACTGTCTCTCGTCGGATTGTTGGTAGCATTAGTCTGATCAAAGATGTTGGGGGCAAAAGCCGAGCCGTCTGGCGAGCCGTGGAAGATGCGAGTCGCATTGAGCACCTGAGGGTATGAGGTGCTGTACTTCTGGACGATGTAGAAGGAGTCGTCTGAGTTGATGACAGATATGTTGTTGTTAATGTAGTCGAACAATGGATTGTCTTCAAAGTACTCCCAGTGCTGGACGGTGACGTTCTTGGCGATGTTGTCGGTATAGTTGGATAGAGGTGGATATGTTCCCCAGATCCGAATTGATTTCCCTGAGAGGCCGGGGATGTAAGAATTCATCTTATTGACGAAGGCATTGTACAGCTCTCCGAGATCATACGAAGATTGTTGGTCGTCCGTGTATTCATCAGCACCGATGTGGACAACTTTCGAATGGAACCAAGGCAAGAAGGTCTTCCATATCGTCTCCATCTGCGTGGTGGAGTCTGGGTTCGAAAGATTCAACAGGTCGAATTGCCCGTCGAGGCCAAGGTTTTGCTTCCACTGCGTGATTACAAGTGCATGGCCAGGGGCTTCAATCTCAGGAATTACAGTGACACCGCGAGCAGCACAGCTCGACTGAATGTGATCAAGATCCTCTCTGGTGTAGGATTCATTTCTTCTCTTATTGAGACCAGCAACAGCAGGATCATCGGACCAGGGACGGAAAGCGGCATATAAACTCAGGATACGTTCCATCGAATAGATGTCTTCATTGTTGTAGAGGTTGTCACTCAGGTGAAGGTGGAATGTGTTCTGCTTCCAGAACGAGATCCAATTGCACATCTCGACAAGAAAGCTTGAAGGATAGAAATGACGTCCAGCATCGAGCTACGCTCAATCAGCATTCGATCACAACAATATGTAATGTTTCTGGGCGTCGAAGCACTTACGAAAATGCCTCTAGTGTTCCATCCAGGGCTATCCACGCCCTTCCCAACCGGAATCTTGCCTTCATTCAAGATAGCCTGCTGCAGCACTGACCGAGTTCCCCACCAGATACCCAACGGACTTGCACCAGTGATTGTAACGCCAGAATCTTCGACCACAATCGCGTACGCTTCGGATGTCCATCTTCCGGCAACATCCTGGAATCCGCTGTTGTTGCCAACCGTCAAGAATATGGACTCTGTCTCCACGCACTCCCCAGTCTTGATGGAAAGGTTTCGTCCCATGGTATGGCTCCAATCCTTGGCGAATGTGGATGCAAACTCGGATAGACTAGGAGGAATGAGCGTCCATCCATCGTGATCCTTCGTATGCGCGTATTTGCTGTCGATGATAATGTTGTTCACACAGCCGAGGTCGAAATAAGATCCATCCTCCTTGGCATCGAAAGGAACAGTAGGCAATCCCACAAGATCGCCCAATGCCAACGAGGCCAGGCACACGACAACAGCAAAAACTCTCATGATTGCGGAGAGCTCGTCAATACAGAAGCCAGACAGAGTGCGTCCTTCATTCCGACGGATTGCGAGCTGTATATCAACGCAGAGCGCTCGTATCCTCAGGTGTTCGATGCTACTGCGACGTTGGGGTCGCCTACGACTTTGACGAATACCTGCATCGTACCTGGAAGCTTGTAAGATAGTGGCGTAACATTGCAACATTGGAGTGGGGTGAAGTCGATCACCGTTTGCCCTTGCAGCTTTAGCCGGTTACTTTCGTCTCGGGTTCAGATAGGCCGTGTGCGATCACGTGCGCTTGGCCGGCCAGTGATTCAACGATGCCACGGTCCCATGCAAGAAAAGTTTGACCATAGCAATCATTCATGAGTTGTTTTGTTTGCCGAATCTGATGACAGCAAGGATCGCGATACTCGAGCCGGTTTCAAAGTTGCAACTCTCCTGGCGTGTGACCGAGCGCGAACAAGAACAAAGAACGATGGAAATGCGAGCTGATCGAGGTGGACGAGGTCCAACCTCGATGTCGTAGGGATGACCATCAAGGGGCTGGGATGATTGTGGGCGTAGTGTTGCCACACATATATCTGTACATTATCTGAAGACGTCGTCAGCAGTCGAAGCGAATGCCAAACTCCGCGCTATGCAACACCCGTTCAGAGGCTGATCTCGCCCTTCCATGTGCCATCTGTGAGACCCAGCTTTTCAACCAAGTTCTGCCATCTTGGCCCTCCACGCTCCTTTCTTCTCAAATATTTCAGCAGCTTGGCCCGCCTGTGCACGAGTAATCTCAGGTTTCGCTTGTTCACTTTATCACCCGGTGTTCCTCTGACTTCCAGGTAGTCTGCTAGAGTCCGGATTTTGGCTGTCAGAATCGCAATCTGGACCTCGCTGCTTCCGGTGTCACTGCCAACGCGAGGGAATTTGGTTGGCTGATCACCCGCTGACGCTGATGCAGGTCTAGGAGGGAGCTCATAGTCCGTGTTGTGCCGTCCAAATTCGTCGACGCAGCGCCTAATGTTGACTCGTAGACGATCATTGCTGTTTCCAAGAGAGAGGCTTGATATACGTCTCAATGCTTCCTGGGCTCGTTCATGCTCCTCTCTTAATAGTTTTGCACGTTCCTCCGGCGTGCTGCCAGAGGAAAAGTCTCGTGCACTGTAGTCGAGCTCACTCGTCTGTTCCTTTGGTGTGCTCCTTTGCAGAAGCGCCTGGATGGCATTCGGGCTAGGATCGTCTGATGCATCAAGTGGGCTGGAACTCTCAGGCGCAGCGGTAGGAGCTGGTTTGTTATTTGACGAGTCGTTTCCTGCTTCGTCGTTTACCGGCAATGGCTGCGTCAGCCATTTACTTCTTCGGATTCCGCTTTCCAGCTCTTTCTTTGATAAGAAGAAGTTGAGATGTTCATCTCTTTCTGCTCGTGGACCAGGTGCTTCGTCCACAGGGGATTTATCTATGCGAGTCTTCGTCGATGCGGAAGCGGGGGATGGCTCTGGCGGCAGAGCAGTGTCGAAAGACTCGACAAAAGGAGTCGTGACACCGCGTACAGGATCTCCAAGTGTGGCTGCGCGCTCCTTCTTCAGCACCTCCTGTCTGCTCAAGTTTGCTGCCTTGCGCGCCTTGGCCTGCGCGATGGCATACGGATCATGCTTCCGCCGTCGCTGAGCCACCGTCGATGCCTGTGATGAAGGAGTCGAGGAGAAGGCACGTGAGGTGGTGGAGGCTGCGTTGCATCCTGCTGAACGTTAGAGAGAGGAACGGTAATGGTCATGTTTGGACATACCATTCGGTGCCCGAAGGCATTGGAAGAGCGGTATTCGCGGCGGCATTGCTGGATGTTGATGAACACAATGTTCCATCGCGAATGTTCAGTCCAGGTCGGGCGTCGGGGAAGCCAAGGCTCGGATTCGGAGCGGGCGTCGCCGCACCTGCCGCACACAATCCTCCCACTTATACAATTCTTCCAGCTTCTGAGACTTCACCGCAGCAGCACCAGCACAACACATCGAGCGTCGCGTCTTCGACAAGCAACGACATATCGACAACCGCGAAGATGGCCGCCAAGAACCTCCCCCCGGCGTTCAACGCCACTGCTCAGGACATCGAGATGCTGCTGTCCGCCCAGTGCCACATTGGCAGCAAGAACCTCCAGGTCCACATGGAGCCCTACCTCTGGAAGACTCGCCCAGACGGCATCAATGTCATCAACATTGGCAAGACCTGGTATGTGAATACTGCGCGACGAAGAGCAATTGCAAGCGCCTGGAATCGCAAATCTGGGACGATTTGGGCGCATCTTCGCGCCTCGCAACGCATCCAACTAAGCCGTGTATTCTAACACCATTCTAGGGAGAAGATCGTCCTCGCTGCCCGTATCATTGTCGCCATTGACAACCCAGCCGACGTCGCCGTCATCTCCGCCCGCCCATACGGCCAGCGTGCTGTCCTCAAGTTCGCTGCCCACACCGGTGCCTCCGCCATTGCCGGTCGTTTCACCCCCGGTAACTTCACCAACTACATCACCCGCTCCTTCAAGGAGCCCCGCCTGATCATTGTCACCGACCCGCGCACCGATGCCCAGGCCATCAAGGAGGCTTCCTACGTCAACATCCCCGTCATCGCCCTCACTGACACCGACTCGCCAACCGAGTACGTCGACGTCGCCATCCCAACCAACAACAAGGGTCGTCACGCCATTGGTCTGGTCTGGTGGATGCTCGCCCGCGAGGTCCTCCGCCTCCGTGGCACCCTTGCCAGCCGTGAGGCCGAGTGGGACGTCATGACCGACTTGTACTTCTACCGTGATCCAGAAGCTGAGGAGAACAAGGACTCCGCTGGTCAGGACGAGGCCAAGGTCCCAGGTGCTGACGAGGCTGGCCCCGGTGCCGTCGAGAGCGGATTCAACAACGAGTGGGAGGTCGGTAACGCCGGCTCCAGCGCGTTCGCTGCCGCTAGCGGAACTGCTGGTGCAACCGCTGGCTCTTCGTGGGACGCTGAGGGTGCAGACTGGGCGGCTAGCAGCCAACCTGTCGAGACCGGCAACCAGGGTTGGGCTGCTGAGGCTGGCGGACAGGCTCAGCCAGAGACCAACTGGTAAATGCAGCATTGAGTTGCATGCTTTCGTCAACATTCTAGATCGCTCGTCATACTCCAATTCTACTGCTTGCCGTCACAGGCTGAGAAGGTCATTGGCACTAATGAAGGAAAGATACCGTGTGTACGGGGAAAGCCTTGTGTCGAGCCTTGTTCCAGTGAGCTGAGAAGCTGCTGGGGTCTGTAGATATGGGAGCTTATCCGAAAAGAATCTCGAAGCGTTTGGCTCTATTCTCACTCCCTCCGTGATGCAATGTCATACAAATGAATACAGACCGACCGCATAGAAAGTGGTGGGTAAAACTTCTGCCGTGGTCTCTACGGAAGCCGAACCGGGACCTGGACTTGACGCAGGGTCGTCGATCCTGGGCGAGCTCCAAGTAGAAATTTGAGAGTGACTCTTCTTCGTGCACCCGTGCGAATGCCCACGTTGACTCGTCGACACCACTGCGCAACGCATTGCAAGCAATAAACGATGACTCTTCCCTTGAATTGACTTCACATGCAAAAATTGCGCCTCTGGGACGTGACGAACTTGCAAACGCTCCCGCTCAGTCTCGCCGAAGCCGCCGTGTGCTTCATCTCCGAATTGCTCGTCAGCTAGAACGAAGAGAGACAATTCGCACCAGACGAAACTACAAACGGATCTTACATCGAGCGTCGCCTTGACGATGGCGACTCCGAAGCTGGTCAATGGGTCCTCATCAGCGATCAAAGTGCCCATCCTCGGCAAGGAAAGCATCATCGTAGACTATGGTCTTTGGCGCAACTTCGCAGCACACGACCTCCTCACGAACATACCCTCGTCAACCTATGTCCTCATCTGCGACACAAATCTGGCAAGCCTGGACTATGTGCCAGCCTTCCGCAAAAAGTTTGAAGAGGAGAGGGAAAGGCTTGGGAAGACTGAGGAGGATGTACGACTCCTCATGTATGATCGCATTCCACCCGGCGAGACGAGCAAGAGTAGGAAGGTCAAGGACCAAATTGAAG
The DNA here is from genome assembly GCA_022814565.1 of Phaeophleospora eucalypticola. Taxonomy (NCBI): domain Eukaryota; kingdom Fungi; phylum Ascomycota; class Dothideomycetes; order Mycosphaerellales; family Mycosphaerellaceae; genus Phaeophleospora; species Phaeophleospora eucalypticola. Next base: position 1,295,426 of record JAKLNG010000001.1, on the reverse strand, counting down.
ACTGGCTACTCGAGCAAGGATGTACACGCGACACGGTGATCCTCGCCCTTGGTGGAGGCGTGATGGGAGATCTGTTAGGCTTTGTTGCAGCAACCTACATGCGAGGAGTCCGATTCTGCCAGATCCCCACGTCGCTTCTGGCTATGGTTGATAGCTCTATCGGAGGCAAGACGGCTATTGACACACCGTTGGGCAAGAACTTGATCGGCGCGTTCTGGCAGCCTGAGAGGATATACATAGATCTGGCCTTCCTGGAGACACTGGACAAGAGGCAAGTCTGCAATGGCATGGCAGAGGTAGTGAAGACCGCTGCAATTTGGGACGTAAACGAGTTTGAGCGATTAGAAGAGAACGCCGACGCGATAATGGAAGCATTGGAGAAGCCACTCGGCCGAGGTCGCTTCGAAGGCATTGAAGAGATCTTCAAGAGAATTGTCCTGGGCAGTGCGAGGGTCAAGGCGGAGGTCGTGAGCAGCGATGAAAGAGAAGGCGGCCTACGCAATATTCTGAACTTTGGGCACTCAATTGGCCATGCATACGAAGCAATCCTCACACCCGAGATTCTACATGGTGAATGCGTCGCAGTGGGGATGGTCAAAGAAGCGGAGTTGGCCAGATACCTGGGCGTATTTCCTCCAGGTGCAGTCGCGAGATTGACGAAATGCATCGCCAGCTATGGTCTTCCAGTATCTCTTGAAGACAAGTTCATCACAAGCAAAACCTCGAAGCAATGCCCAGCAGACGTGCTCTTGCAGAAGATGGCTGTGGACAAGAAGAATCAGGGCTCCAAGAAGAAGATCACTCTTCTATCTTCCATCGGAAAGACCTACGAGCAGCAAGCGACCAAATGCGAAGATAAAGACATTCGAATAGTGCTGTGCCCTTCCATTCGAGTCCGACCCGGAGTGCCAAAAGGTCTGGATGTCTCTTGCAAACCACCAGGAAGCAAAAGCATATCCAATCGCGTACTCCTCTTAGCTGCACTCGGGCAAGGGAAGTGCAAGATCAGCAATCTATTGCATTCCGACGATACGCAATTCATGCTCTCAGCCATTGCAAAGCTTGGCGGTGCGACTTACAGCTGGGAAGACGAAGGGCGTGTGCTGGTGCTCAATGGTAACGGCGGAGCGCTCAAGGCGTCTCCCGAGGATATCTACATTGGGAATGCTGGGACAGCGTCGCGTTTCTTGACGACCGCCGTCACGCTAGCTCATTCGACCAAAGAAGCGTCACACACGGTGCTCACAGGCAATGCGCGTATGCAAGAGCGACCCCAGGGTCCACTAGTTGACGCTCTGAGATCTAACGGGGTCGACATTGAGTACATCGGCAAGCCTGGAAGTCAGAGTCTGCCGTTGCGCATTGCTGCAGCAGGTGGCTTCGAGGGCGGCGACATTGAGCTTACCGCCAAGGTCTCTTCCCAGTACGTCTCGTCGATTCTCATGTGCGCGCCTTATGCCAAGAATCCAGTGACTTTGCGTCTCGTGGGTGGTAAGGTCATCAGCCAGCTCTACATCGACATGACGATCGAGATGATGAAGGATTTTGGAGTCCGCGTGGAGAAGAGCAAGACGGAACCCAATGTATACCATGTGCCAAAACAAGCATACCAAAATCCGGCCGCGTACGAAGTGGAGAGCGATGCGAGCAGTGCGACTTACCCGCTGGCCATTGCTGCCATCACCGGGACAAAGTGCACCATCCCTAACATCGGCTCCACATCATTGCAGGGCGATGCACGGTTTGCGGTAGACGTACTAAGACCAATGGGTTGCAATGTCGAGCAGACGAAGACTAGCACGACAGTCACGGGACCCCCAGTTGGTGAACTGAAACCTATACAAGAGGTCGACATGGAGCCCATGACGGACGCTTTCTTAACAGCATCCGTTCTCGCTGCCGTTGCCAAGCCCGGCAAGGAAGGCGCAACAACGAGGATCGTCGGAATTGCGAATCAGAGGCAAAAGGAGTGCAATCGTATCAAGGCCATGTATGATGAGCTGGCCAAGTTCGGTGTGACCTGCCGAGAACTGGATGATGGCATTGAGATTGATGGGCGCGGAATGGAAGTTTCGGCACCAATCAAGACGATCCATACTTACGACGACCACCGAGTTGCAATGAGCTTCAGTGTGCTTGGCACAGTAGCGCCCAAGGGCACTCTGATAGAAGAGCGAGAGTGCACCGGAAAGACTTGGCCAGGGTGGTGGGATCAGTTGCGCCAAATTTTCAGTGTTCAGTTGGAGGGCGTCGAGATCGAACGACCGCTGACCAACGGTGCATTGGCGAACAGTGTTAACGGAAAACCACTGCTGGTCAAAGGCGTCAGTGGAACTTACCTCCATCGAGAGGTAAAGAAGTCGATATTCATCATTGGCATGCGCGGTGCTGGAAAGACCACAACAGGTGGATGGGCGTCAAAAATTCTCGGCTGGCCACTCGTAGATATGGACACTGAGCTTGAGAAGGACCAACGCATGACAATTCCAGAGATGCTCAAAGACAACGACTGGGATGGCTTCAGGCGAAAAGAGCTCAATCTTCTCAAGCGTCTGATGAGAGAACGACCTGAAGGATATATCTTTGCCACTGGCGGTGGTATCGTAGAAACTCCAGAAGCTCGCGAGCTCCTCAAAGACTGGCAAAATCAAGGCATGGTGCTCTATGTGACCCGGGACATCAAAGCAGTCATGGATTTCCTCAACATCGACAAGACTCGACCAGCCTATGTCGAGGACATGATGGGTGTCTACCTCCGCCGCAAGCCTTGGTTCGAGGAGTGCAGTAATCTGCACTACCACTCGCAGATTATCGACGAGTCCGCGGCCATCGTTGGATGGACCAGTCCACTGGATGACTTTACAAGATTCTTGAACACAATGACAGGACGCAGCGGCGCGCTGCAGAAGATTGCGAAGAAGGACGTCTCCTTTTTCATCGCTTTGACGAGCCCACAGATCCAACTTGTTGTGCCATTATTGCCGGAGGTGACCATGGGCGTCGACGCGATTGAGCTCAGAGTGGATCTTCTGGTAGATTCCAGCTCTCCAGATGGAATTCCAAGCGCCGATTTCCTGACGGAGCAGGTCGCACTGTTGAGAGCAAGCTCAACGTTACCACTGCTGTTCACTTTACGTACTGTCAGTCAAGGTGGCCGTTATCCTGACCATGACGCGAAGCGTGCTGTGGAGCTCTACAGAGTTGGACTGCGAATGGGCTTCGACTTCGTGGATCTCGAACTCACGGCTCCGCCAGAAGTGAAGGAATATGTTCTCAACCACCGCAAGATGTGCACCATCATTGCCTCGCACCACGATCCCAAGGCTACGCTCTCATGGGCCAACAATGCCGAGGATTGGAAGCCTCTCTTCAAGTCAGCGCGTCAATACGGCGACATAGTCAAGTTGATTGGCGTGGCGAAGAGTTCGGATGACAACGACGATTTGCAGGCCTTCAACAAATGGGTGAAGAGAGAGTATCCCAAGCTTCCGACCATAACCATGAACATGGGCGATCAAGGCAAGATGTCTCGAGTCAACAATCGCTTCATGACTCCAGTGTCGCATGATAAGCTTCCTGCGAAGGCTGCACCTGGTCAGCTTTCCGCAGCAGATATCAGAAAGGTTTTGGGCCTGGTGTCGTACATCACATCGAAACAATTCTACTTGTTCGGAAAGCCGATAGCACACTCAAGGAGCCCAGCGCTCCAGAATACCTTCTTCGCTGCTACCGGTTTGCCGCATCAGTACAGTCTATTTGAGACGGATGTGGCCGCGGACATCAAAGAGATCATTCGCTCGCCAGACTTTGGAGGCGGAAGCGTTACTATTCCCCTGAAGTTGGACGTCATGTCTCTCCTGGATGTGATAGACCCAGCAGCGAAGCGGATCGGAGCTGTCAACACAATTGTCCCAGTCCGGGATGCAAAATCCGGCAAGACAGTTCTGGAAGGACACAACACCGATTGGCAAGGCATCGTCCTCGCACTCCGCAACGCTGGCGCTCTCGGCAATGCAAGCGCTGGAAAAGGCCAGGTCAAAGAGGCAGGCATGGTCGTCGGTGGAGGCGGAACCGCTCGTGCTGCTATCTACGCCTTGAAGGAAATGGGATACTCTCCCATCTATCTCGTCGGCCGAAACAAAGAGAAGCTGTCCAAGCTCGTGGAGACTTTCCCTAAAGAATACCCCATCGTCCTCCTCTCCAGCGAGGAGGAAGCCCGCAACATCAAGCTCGAGCAGCAACCCATCGTAGCCGTCGGCACCATTCCAGGAGACATGCCCGTGGACCCTGGCCTCGCAAAGATCGCCAGCGCCCTCTTCCAAGTCGGCTCGAGCCCTGCAAATGTTGGCGCAGGCGGAATCCAAGCCAACTCTGGGGTGAAAGTGCTGTTGGAAATGGCGTACAAGCCTGCCGTGACTCCTCTCATGGAGCTGGCAGAGAAGAGTGGATGGAGAACTGTGCCTGGATTGGAGCCTCTGGTTGGTCAGGGAATGCATCAATTCCACAAGTGGTGCGATATCATGCCCCTGTACGCGATGGCACGAGATGCGGTGACGGGCACGCCGATCACGAACGGTCGGTTCAAGACGCAGTACGTGTAAAGACGAGAAAGTGAATCTGTACTTTAGACAACGAAATCTTGGTGCCGTCTTGATTCAATTTTCAATTTCAAAGCATTACCATTTCAATTCCACTACGGCGGCTCTCAAACAATGAAATACGAGAGGGTACCCTCTCCAGCCGCCAACATTCACATGCAAAAGAAATCTCCAATCCATCTTCCCGTCTATGAATTACGCCACAAACGCTCTCTTGGACGGAGCAGCAGGCATCGTGTCCGTACTCTGCGTCCCCTCCGCATTCATCGCCAGCTGCAACAATCGAGGATAATCAGGCGTTCCCCAACCCGTAACAGGATCCCATCCCTGCGTAGCATTCCACCCAGCCCCTGGGACAATCGGCGTAGGGCCTTGCGTATAGTAATTCGTCCCATCGCATCCCAGCGAACCACCGGTGGTGATATCGTTCAAACCCTTGTAGCCCTCGGAGTAAATCCAGGGGTTCAAGAAGCCGAGCGGTTTCTTGCCGTTCAGAATCCTCTGCGAGTTCAAGAGGGAGATGATACCTGCGAACGCGGGAGAAGCAGCGGAAGTGCCAGAGATGAGTTTATCCTGTCCTTTGTCAATGACGTGGAAGCGGTAGCCTTGCGCGGCGACGTCTGGGAATCCGCGGCCTTGTGGGTTGTACAGTCCTTGCCAGAGGTTGCCGATGCTGCCTAGGTAGTTGGCGACGGCTTGTTCTTGGTAGGCCGGACGCGGCCAGGTGTCGGAGAAGCCGCCGGAAGAGAAGTCGACGGCGCGCTCTGGTGAAGTGCCTGTGGTGCCGCCTGTGGAAGTCACCCAGGGACATGCGGCGGGGAAGACAGGGAGGAAGCGGGTGCGTTTGGTGCCGTCGTTAGTTTGGCAGGCGCTGGTGACGCCGGTGTCGCCGGAGGAGAAGATGACGGAGACGCCGCGGGCCCCGAGTTGGCCGAACATGCTGCAGACGGTTTTGCGGTATTGCTGGGGAACGGACTGTTCGTTTTCGCCGTAGGAGAAGGTGAGGGTGTGGGGGAGCTCGTGGTCGGGTCGGCCGAGAATGTAGTTCAAGAAGTCGAGGTAGGGCTCGTTGGTGCTCTTGTTTGGATCTGGCTGGTCGAGGTCCGTGACCAATGGACCTCGTCCTGCGGTGTTGTATGAATGAATCTGAACCGGGAATCCGGTAGCTTGGAGGTACTGGACGTCCAAATTCGCTTCGACGCTATCATCAGGCGAGTTTTGATTGTTGTCTGCGCCGGCAACGCTCTCCCAGGAGAAGGTCTGGCCAGATGCAAAAGGCGCATACTCCTGGTGGAATGTTTGAAGGTCAGAGTAACGTGGAATCTGGTCCAAGAAGTTGGCGAAGGCCATGAAGCCGCAAGTATCGTTGTCGATCTTCAGCGTCGAAGGGTCTGGAATTCTGTACAGAGCGCGAAGGCAGGCAGGGGTAACATTCTCCTCGCAGGCACCTTGTCCTTGGTTGTTCATCTTGTCCAGTTGTTCTTGATTAAAGTACGGTGCTTGACCAAGCGCCTCGAGATCGTGAATTAGGCTACGCTCTGCCTGCATCTCGCCGAAACGAGTGGTCGGCTGAATCATATCGATGTAGCTATGGCGCATCAGACAAAGCTTTGCTCAGTGTCAAAGTCAACTTACGGCTCAAGGAGATCAGGTACGCAGTATTGTAAAGTGCGAATTCTAGTGGAGCCTCGTTGGTCCCGGTAAAGAGCGAATGTTGTGTTGAGCAGCTTCTCTGCAATGTCGACACGCGTGACAAAGTTGATCCATTCGCCGTCGTCAGCAATGGCATCTCTGCTCACTCCGGACGTTTTCAACCAGTCGACAACACCAACAGTGGCTTCCGAAGTGGGTCGCAAGATCTTTTTCAGCTCATCCCGCTTCAGATACTGCGCATACACCGGGCTCTTCGGGTCCGAAATTTCTTGCAACTTCTGCTCGAAAAGACCTTGGCCAGGCGAAGTCATAGCTATTCGCAGAAAGAGCTTCTCATCAGGAAAGGGCTTGCCGACCTGACTCCAGCCTTCGGGTGTGCCGTCGAGATGTTCCATGAGATGGGCGCTTGCGACGCCCACCAGGGCGAGAAAGGGGTTAACACGCATATTGACCGTGTGAAGAGAAGGGACCAATCAATGGCAAAGGAATGGACAGCTCTGCGGCCGAAGTGTGCAAGTTCAGGAATTAGGCGGTTGCACTGGCCTTCCGTCTGATATCGCGAACAGAGATCTCAAGCAGGCCGGAACAGAAGCTGCGTCGGCTCCTCGATGTTCAGAAAGCAGTCCGAAGGGTTATTAGCCGCAGTGGAAAGTTTGGAAAGAGCGTCGTGCCCTGAAAAGGCAATGCGTCCTGCGAAGCGAGTGTTAGAAGCGTAGTTGTATAGAATGTCAAGTAGTACAATTCTGAGGTCAAGAGGTTCCAAGTGCGAGCCCGCCCAGAGGAGGTCTGCGAAGGTTTGATCGGCATTGCGCCTTTTAATAAAATGCAAGTGTGCCAACAAGCCCAAATGAGGAAGCCTCAGCGTTCCCTAGACAAGTAGGTCCATGTTGACATCGCGCGACTCAAGGATGACAAGACCTGTGTCCTTGCAGCCCCGGTTGGTTTGTTCCTAAACGGCTAGGAGATACCTTGCAGAAGGCACGACACGGTCCGGCGTTGTGTATTTTGAGACACAAACTGAGGTGCGCTTCTCAGTCTGATGATTGGGCGGTTTGCAGCGCAATTGGAGTGTGGATTGCTCGTCACTTGCTGTGGCGGTAAAGCCGCAATCCTCGGGTAAGAGATATGTCTGCTTCGTAAACACAAGCCTTGGTATTCAGTACCAAGAAGCAAAAGCAGCAAGCCACCCTAGGGTCAAGTTAATAAAGTGATCTTAAGAAAGTTGTGTTCGACAGCGATGCGCCCGCAAACTGGCGGGGTCTGCTGAGCACGCATCTCTGGAACGAGACCCGGTGCATCCCAAACAAGGGCTTCTGGCTTGGCTTTTCTTGCTGCAGCTCTCCAACAAAGGTCCATCTAAATGGGAACACCTGCCGCTGCAAATATCTTCTCTTGGTGGTCAGTTGAGGTCACAGGATTGTTCGTGCTTCTCGGCCAGACATTGGATGGGGTGAAGCATCTATCCTGAGAACTTTTCGACTCTAGATTCCCGCATGAAGCCGAAGAGCTTGTCCGGGCATTGCTTGTAACTCAAAAACGACAACGATGAAACCTGCGTATCGTGCCGAGAGCCATGGCACATGCAGCTGAAACCGAGGTTGGAGCCTCAAGTTCTCAGGAGTCGTGATAGAGGAGGACGCAAAGCGCGTCATCATACGAATACCTCGCAAAGCCCCTTTGGGAACAGTCTGCGAAGTCTACGATCGACATTCTCGCACTCAATGCTCTCTTGAGCAGGGCAATGTTTGGATTCTTGGACCGTCGAGTGGATCCCTACGTCGAGAGGCCCCAATCTATTGCCGTGCACCCCAAGAGAGCGTAGAGTCCTCGGCATGCTCGTTTGGAGTCACGGCGACCTTCTTGGAAGGCCATTCACAAGAGACTCGTATGTGATCCGTGGGGCCGGATTCCGCGGATGAAGTGAGGCTCTCGGCTGCATCGCGTTGGACAAGGATCGTTCAAGTCTGTGACATCTCAGATGGCTGCGAATCCAGACGTTATGACATTCGCATCGTAGCCAAATCGTTATTACTTTTCGATGGGGATGTGGGAAGAGAGATTAGAGAGAAGTGAGAAGGAAAGCGGTCGGCAATGAAAGTCACGGTCTTGGCACTAGCGGCATCCAATCCCGAACCCGAAGGTGCTTCCCGCGCCGGGCTTTGACGCTACTTGAGATCATCGAATTAGTTCGACCGCTCCAAATCCGACCTCACCGTCAGAGGTATTCACATCATCATCACCGTCATGTTCTTCTCGTCTCCACCCCGATTCATACGTTTCCGTACCTGACACAGCGCTGTCCAGATGGGAGCAGCCGGGACTGCCGCCCGAGAAGCTGAAACCGACGCATCCAAGTCCACCATCCTCGTCTCGCTCTGGGCCGTCGCCAAACTCTGGTGGAGCATCTTCACGCCGCCCGACAAGACCTTCGCCGCGCGACTTCTCCTGTTCCAGCCCGCTTGGATATTTCGCATAGTTACGGGAGATTCGACATGGCCTCAGGACTTGGGATTGGCGCTCGTGCTACACAGCATCTATTCCTGGTGGATTGGAGCTTGGCGTTTCTACGGGATCGGTGATCTCAAATCGCTGGATGTTCGCGATGATTCTATTCGGGTGTACCTGCAGGTATTCGCGTTGCTTGGAGGTTGTGGCATCTTAGCTGGTGTCATTGTCCATCGTGGCCAGCAGCTCAAGTCGAAAGACGCTAGCGGTCCTTCCCGTGAGCAGAGCATTGAGGATTCCGTACTTCCTCCTCTGCTGATCACAAGTCGAACGACGCATTCGCGACTTTTCCCCGAAAAGCATGCATTTTCATATTCCTACCTCTTTGCTGGAATTCCAGTTGGGCTTCAGGGTCGGGTCAGCAACGTCCTTTCAGTCGACAGCCAACACCCGGCGTGGTTTGATGTGCGCTCCAAAGATTATTTAAGTCGAGGAAATGACGGTCTGCCGCTCGGGGAGAAGTTGAAACGGTATCTTCACAGTCAGGGAGTTACGGACCGCGAATATGCCTACGCCTATCTCGTTACTGCGCCGCGGTTTCTAGGCTACAGCTTCAACCCCGTGTCGTTCTGGTATCTCTATGACTCGGATATCAGGTTGAAGTACATGATCTTGGAAGTCAACAATACTTTCGATGAGCGGAGGATGTATCTGCTCAATGCTGGAAATGCTGAAGAAGAGAGTACCGGCGATGGCGAGGCGAAGACTTCAGTAAAAACACTAGCATTCGCCGAGGCATGGGAGAAAGACTTTCACGTATCGCCCTTCAATAGCCGAAAAGGCTCATACTCTCTGCGGGCAATGGATCCCTTTGCTGCGTTCCAGGAGACTGGCCACGTGAAGATCGACAACACCATCGTTCTGCGGTCATCAAAAGACCACCCCAAAATAGTGGCTCGCGTGCATTCTGAAGGTCCTCCCATCGAGCCGGATCACGTATCCAACTTTCAACTGGCCAAATTTATTGCTGCATGGTGGTGGGTCGGACTCATGACCTTCCCAAGAATCGTATTTGAGGCAGGCAAGCTCTACTTCCGAAGAAAACTGCACGTCTGGTATCGTCCCGAGACGACCGAGAAGAGCATCGGCAGAACCTACACCGAAGACGAAACTAATCTAGAAGAATACTTCCGTGCATTTCTTACCGACACCGTGGAGCACTCTCGCAAGCCTTTGCGGGTCATCTATGAGCCGGCGCACAGCAACGGCGAAGAGATCGTGCTCTATTCCCCCGGTTTCACGTACGAAGAGGACCACGGCCGTACACTCACTCTCAAAGTCCTTTCTCCAGCTTTCTACAGCCGCTTCATCCACTACGCCCACGCCAAAGAAGCCTTTGATAGGGAATGTCTCGCCACAGACGATAGGAACAGAACAATCGCACTGCACGGCGCACACGCCCTGCCAGCCCTGTTAGACGCCATCAAAGATATCACTCGCACGCTTTCGTCAAAGTCCGGCTCTAACAGCTTCTTGGAAAGGACCCGATGGTCACTCCTTCGCCGACTCCGGTGTCCGCCAGCAGCTGCTAGCTACCCTCACGATGAAAGCCGCTTGGACCCAGAGTACTCCATCACAGATATCCGGACTTTTCATTTCTCCGAGCTCGATCGCTACGTCCAGCACGCGCACACGGACGCCAGTTCCTATCAGCGCATTGCCATCAAACTCTTCCTCGCCGAGCGCGCAGCCCTTGGGAGTCCGGTCTTGATGGTCCTGGGAGATGTATACTTCCGCGCAGCTCTCATAATTATTGCGATGGTTTTCGCCGATAACTCGAATGCGTTCGATTTCTTGCGGCCGAGGAGTTTTGTGCGAGCTGATCTTGTCAAGACGGGGTTGTTGCTGCTCGTGGCGAATTCGGTCCATGTTTGGAGTTTTGTGAAGGGGTATTGAGATTTTGGGAGGGTTGATAGAAAGAGATCTAGAGGCAGACGAGAGAAAAAGTCATTGTTACTTATTGCACTTATAACTGGAGCGTGATCATGACGCATCGTCTTGGTTCCTCGTGGTCGGGGCTTCTGCATCCGTGGAATCCTGCAGTCTTCCTGGGGTATCTTCTAGAGCCTCGATTCTCATCCCGTAACTCTTCCTGAGTGTCTCTCCTCGGTCTCGCTATTCTTTCCACATCTTGCTCAGCCCCAAACCCCGTTGCTCTCTTGGACAACGGCCTATTCTCATCCCTCTCCTCTCATTTTCCAGCTGCAACACCACTATGCCTCTTCTTCGCCGCTGCCGCCCCACTCGGCACCGCTTCCTCGTCCGCTTTCCGCTGCCCCCTCGTCTGCTTTCCGCTGCCCCCTCGTCTTGCGCGGAGAGGACTGGATTAGTTTTGCGAGGACTGTGTCTCCGACTAATGAGGAGAGGTCCTTGTTCTTCTTGATCCAGGCGGTTTTTGTGGAATTTGGTGTGCCTTTCGGGGTGCCTTTTGGCGTGGAGCGCGCGGAACCAGAGGTGGTGGATTTTGGGGCGGTGGGCTTTCGCTTCGGTTTGGATTTGGCGCTCGTTGACTTGATCGTGCCAGTTGTCGTAGTACCATCTTTGTTCGTGGCTGCTGCAGGGCCCTTCTCGATCTTCTTTGAAGGAGCGTTTGTGGCGTGCGCTGGTGAAGATGATTGCGGAGCTGACGACAGCTCGGTCAGGGAAGAGTCGCTGTTGTCTAGTGCGGTAGGCACGGCCTTTTCCTCTGGTTTATCTTCTGTAGGCATGCTCTCAGGCTTGACAGATTTGTCCGATTGTTGGGATTGCAGTCCCTTGGCGCTTGCCTCGATGACTGGCACTAACTTCCGATTCCTTAGCTGGCGAGGTGGGTTTTGGTCATGATCTTGTTCTTGGCCCTCGTTCTCAAGCTTTTGTCTCTTCGCCGCGGGTAGAAGCACGACTGGACTCGTTTTACTCTCTGGAGCCACTCTTGATGGAGAAGGTGACTGTCTTGGACGCTTCATGCGCTGTTTGTGCTCTGTGCCGACCTCTTCCGGAACGGCGTCATGATGCGTGTCGTCTGTATCTTGCTCCTGAAGCTTTGGGTCTTCCTCAAGCGGTGTGTCATGAGATGCGTGACCAGGCATGTCTTCCTCAGGAACGTTGTCGTGTCCATCTCGCGCATCTGCTGTCTCGGCGGACTGATCAGGCTGTGTGCTGCTAGTCGCGGGATGTGGAGGCGTGTTGTCGATGGCTTCTTGAGATACGGCGCGGTCTGTTGTTTGCGAGCCTCGTAACCTCTCTTTGAGACTAGCACGAAAGGGCGTCTTAGGTGATGTGCTGGGCTCGCGCTCCTCATCGCGCATTTCGTCTTGCAGCCGTGATCTGTTGCCGCTTGATGGGGGCAAAGGGGTGCCGTGTGGAGGAGCAGCTTCTGGAACCCTGCTGAGGGGCGGTCCTTTTGGTAGACGGGGCGAATAAGCGAGCGGCGACTGCTCAAAGACCGCAGCAGAAAGGCGTCTCGGTGTGCTCAGTTGCGGGGAGGCTTTTGTGGTGAAGATGTTTTCAGCGTGTGTTTCCTCTGAGGACTGATTTGTCTCCTGTGGCGCGTTTGCGAAGTTTTCGATATCCTCCATAAGACCGTCGAACTCATCCTCACCGCCAATGGCAACATCTTGGGGGCTGTCGTGGGCCTTTGATGACTCTGCTCGTATTGGCGATTGTCCGGATGGCATGACATTCGGGGAAGATTTCGGGGAAGGCTCTGGCGAGAAGCCGTAAAAGGAATCGATCTCTGCCAGGCCGGCCTCGTGGTCGAGCTCCTCCATTGGTAGGTCGCTGAATGTCTCGTGGTCGATGCCGAGAGTCGTTTGGTCCGTGGCGGGCCCGCGATCTGGCGGTGATGGCAACAGAGAAAGCAATGTGAAGTCTTCACTTAACTTGTGCCTGTTGGAGTTAGTGTCATGGTCGTCCATTGGTTGATTTCTTCGCCTTTGCTTCTCGTATTGCCGAACAAGAATTCGGCGATTGATGTGCACGCAAAACTTCAAGTTCACAATGTGTTGGACATCATGAATGCCGGTGCAGCACAATTTGAAGCTGAGCGCGCTTGAAGCCAAGGTTGTTGTTGATGTTTACGCCAGCGTTTGCAGTGCGGGATCAACAAAACGACGTCAAAGTGAGCTTTGCGGAAGCGCAAACACTAGGTAGTTCTACTGAAGTGAATGCTGCTGCCATTCCAAGACTAAGCAGGCTACACTCACAGTTCGATGCCTCTGATACCGGCTCTAGCCCATTTATCGTTATGGTATTACAATCCTCACATACTGAGCTCGCATGTCCTGCCCATCTGTATCCTTGTCTCATCGCATCTACTGCAGCTCTTGTCCGGTCTCGTGCCACACGCCTCGCTCTGCTCTTGACAATATCCTAGAACGGTATGCAGTCTCCTACTTTTCGTGATGTGTCCGCGGGAGCTCCCAACATCCTACATTGAGCATTAGCATTCGTAGTAGCTCTTTGCCAAGCGCATGCTTCGCTTCACTCACTTTTTGCCTGCGTCTGTCGCGCAGCAACAGCACAGCAAGCTGGCCGGCCAGCAGAATATCTCATCCTGATCAGTTTTGTGATTATCGAGCCTCATTTTGCGCGGTTCTTACAGCCATCACGATACCCGTAACGAAACCCAGCGTGGGGCCTACGATTTTCACATGGCAAGGGTTCTGATCTGAAGTGGAGATTAGCTTTTGACAGATTGAACTCCTACTGCATCTTCACATACCAGTTCCGCACTGAATGCAGACGGGGAAGAAGACGGGAACGCCGCAGTCCGCCATTGTGAAGAGATGAAGTGGATGCCGAGCCGATAGTGCTGCGTCTGTTGCCGGTGGAGGAAAAAGCTACGCCAATAGCTGCCGTGTGTGGTTGATGCTCCGCGGATGAAGATGTGAAGAAGCTCTTGGAAGGTCTTCTACCAAGAGTTTACCGTGTACAGGTATAATAAGGAGATGGCCAGCTCATCCTCTGTCGCGGCAAGTGCTGCTGTGAGCTTCCACCAGCAACGCGACGACGTCGTCACGGCATTTGCGGATCTACGACGAGATATCTACAAGAGGCTAGCGTCATCTACCAGGTCGTAATTGCCGCATCATCCTGGTTCCCTGACCTGGCTTCTTTTCCAAATATCTGGGAAGATCGCCAACCTCACTTCCAAGAGCACCACAACGAACAGGAGAAGGGCATCGCAAGTCTGCCTCATTTCATGTGATGTTCTTCCTTCTACATTCACCACGACGACTTCAACCCATATCGTCATATCATGGAATGTGCCCGACAGGAAAAGGTGCATCGGGAGCCGGTACATCAATCAACGCGTGTGATTGACTGCGACTGGCGCTGGAACCCTCTTTTCATCTCTTTCATCTATCCGAAGCGCCGAATGACAGAGGCCACGGCGGTGCCCAAGACCACGAGAGTACTGATGATAAAGTGAGGTGCCGACAGTCTCCCCAAATTCTCGAGGACGCTTGAGGCAACTCCACAACAGCAAAGGCACGCGGTTTAATCAGCATTGCTATTCTTGTGAGTCGCATGGCATGAATGGCCTGAAGGCGTACTCTGGCTCGCTCCATACCTTACAAACCGTCCAATTTGCTGGGCGCCCTGCGTGTTGGACTTTACCCGGCGACCAAAAGCGGCACCGGTGACCGTACTGCCGAACACCACGAATCCTAATCATGACGAAGACCTTTTGACTCCATTTCCCATTGGCTCAAGCGACACTTGAGACATTCTTGTGCCGGATCACTTATCAATCCAACAAGAAGGGATTCGCAAAATTTCCATAATTACACAGCAAGCCGAGAAGGTGGCTTCGTGATGAGTGATCAGCGCCAACCTCGTGCGTGAAGCCGACCCGCAGGCTTGTCTGGTGGCCATGAGCTGTTGCCATTCGTTGCAATCTTCACTAGCAAAGAGACCATATGCACTACTGGTCCAAAAGGCATTCGAAGGGCGCAGGCCACCGGTTCAGCATGCGATGCTGTGCCGATCTGCTTTATAAGGTTCCGCATCCAGCTACTGTCAGGTAGGTGTTTGAGACAGTTTCCAGCTTTCCTATCTTCTTCGGCACTGCGGAAAGGAACAGAGGAACACAACATCAGAGTGATGGCAAAGCGACCTCCAGCAGCTAGATCACCGTCAACAGAAGAGAAACCCGATACAGACAAAGATACTCGAAACGTCGATATGCAGCCTGAACGGTCTCCTGAAACCTTCAAGACCAGTCACACGAGCCATGAGAGTTCCATACAAGAAGCACAGCAAGGTGATCTAGAGAAGGCAACTCCGTTGAGCAGCAAACATAATCAACACACCACAATAGCGAGGGCCGCAGACGACTGGGACGGTCCCGACGATCCAGCGAACCCTCAAAACTGGTCCGGCTTCAAGAAGACCTACCACTTCTTCCCAATTGCCTTCATCTCGTTCGCCGTGACTGTGGGCTCCTCCATAGTGTCGCCAGCGAACGAGGACTTTCAACGAGCATTCGGCGTATCGAGAACTGCAGCTATCCTCCCACTTACAGTCTTCGTGATAGGTCTAGGCTTAGGGCCCATCATTGCCGCACCACTGAGCGAGTAAGTCGACTGACAATGTCACTCAATGGAACTTGCTGACGACTTTAGGCAATATGGACGATCTGTCGTTTACAAAATCATAGCACCTGTCTACATCCTCTTCATGATGGGCGCAGGGCTATCAAAGACGTTTGGCAGTTTGATCGTCTGTCGAATTTTCGCAGGAATGGCCGGTGGACCTGTTCTCGCTATTGGAGGCGGAAGCAATGCCGACTTGTTTGCTCCCAAAGACAGAGCATTCACAGCAGCAGCGTTCATCATGGCGCCCTTCTTGGGACCAGCTTTTGGCCCTATCATTGTGCGTATAGTGAGCTGCGATAGAACAAGGCGTAATGCTAATACACACGCGACAGGGAGGCTTTTGCGCCCAATTCAAAGGCTGGCAATGGACCATGCGGGCCAGCATCATGCTCGCCGGAGCCGCCTTCCTCACCCTTCTACCAACGCAAGAGACGTACAAGAAGATCATCCTCCGCAACCGCGCACGAGAGCTCGGTCTAGATGGCCCACCGGACCCCAAAGCAACGAGATGGGAGCTCATGAGAATCCTCTTCACCATCACGCTGTTCCGGCCTCTGAAAATGCTAGCGACTGAACCGATCGTGTTCCTCTTCGCCATCTACAACGCGTTCACCTTCACGATCATGTTTGCGTTCTTCCCGGCCTTTCCATATACGTTCGCGAAAGAGTACGGCTTCAATACGTGGCAGTCTGGACTCGCGTTTTCGGGAATCGGAGTTGGGGTTGTGTTGGCAGTCGTCACAGCGAATTTGATCGACAGACTCGTCTACCAACGCAAGCTGAAAGAAGCTCTAAATCGAAACGAAACTACCGTAGCACCAGAGCAGCGTCTATACGCAGGCATGCTGGGCGCCATCGGACTACCAATAGGGTAAGTCATCCCCCCTCACCCCCGTCCCACACGCAAAATCCTAACATCTCCTCCAGCCTCTTCTGGTTCGCCTGGACCGCCCGCAGCGATATCCACTGGATCTCCCCTATCCTCGCCGGCATCCCCTTCGCCTGGGGCAACCTCTCGCTCTTCCTCTCCGCGACTCTCTACCAAATCGACGTCTACGGGCCCCTCAACGGCGCGTCCGCCCTCGCCGCCAACGGCCTGATCCGCTACGTCCTCGGTGGATGTTTCCCGCTCTGGACAGTACAGATGTACGAGGCGTTGGGAATTGGGTGGGCGACGAGCTTGTTGGGGTTTGTGTGTGTGGCGATGCTGCCGATTCCGTTTTTCTTTTTTCGGTATGGGGAGAGGATAAGGGGTAGGAGTGGCATGGTTGCGAAGTGAGAGGGAAGAGACGGGTGATTGGGTGGTGGCGCTATTGGAGGGATAGATGGCTTTGTGGGCGGGATTTAAGGACTGGGACGGGTGGTGATACTTGCTGTCGGGCGAGGAAATGAACATGTTTGCCAGTGTAGATGAAGGGGAACTGCATCTGGGATGGGTTAATTACAACTGCGGTTATATCGCTCTGGAATAGATGTCATTAGACGGCCAAGAGCTGCCACTGTAGAAGAGACGCATCAATTGTGTTGGTGACAACTGGCAGAGCTAGAGCGTCGCAGGGCTGGATAGATGGAGGCACGGAAACGTATGATACTGGCTTGCAATGCACAAGTCGAGCGGCCCATGCGATGTACTGCGCCTGTCTGAACTCCAGTACCGAGAACCCACTCGGCACTGCTCGATTGACATCGACACAACTTAGCCGGTCGCTTCACATGATGCGTACTAGTGCCGTACCAGTGATCAAATCGAGACTCAAAATCATAGCCTCAGAACCCAGGACCACCATGACATCCCCAAAAATCTGGCCCCTGGATTAGAACTGCTGATCGATCGAGAAGCCTGAGATCGTTCAGTCAAAGTGAAGCTGAAACGGCCGCTGTTCAGATTTCTGCGATCTCCAGGTGTTGTGCTGAAACCGATCTGTGGGGATGGCTGGTCGCTCGATGAAGGGATGTTCGGTGTCGCCGGAATCAGACATAAGAATGCTGGAATGCCTTTCACCAACATCAGGCCATCCGTAGAGGAAAGAACTCTGCGCAAATGTATAAAGTAGAGAAAATAGCAACTTAGGTGGTCTTTTCAGAGCCGTAAATGGGAAATACGAACCAAAGATTCCAGGGTCCAGAATCCCACGCTAGCGCGCCAAGTGCGATTTCACATGAATCATGCGCTTCAAGCCCAAGAGCCCAATCGAAAGGAGCCTCGCCTGTCAGCACATTTCCTGGAGCTATAGTAAGCCCCAAAACGATGACTTCACTCGGGCAGCCCTGCAGACATCCAGTGCGAATGCGTCAGTTGCCTAAAACGACCGTTGTCGATACGCACCTCCCTGCACGTGGTGGTTGTTCATCGGAACCGTTTCCTTGGCCGATGCCATCCCCAGAGTCTTAAGGTCAGATCATTAAGCTCCTATATCGTCCTGGATGGGAGCACTTTCACCGTGGTGCGTGAGAAAGCATGAGTGTAGCAGGCGGCGAGCTGGCGCGGCGATTGTCGTCGAAGAAGGAGAGGCGTATAGGCATCGAAATAGGGTCTTCTCCCAAGTGTCTGAGAATAGCTCCCGCGTCTGGTGGTGTACGGATGTACATAAACTTCTTGCGGTCGCGTGGATCCTTTTTGGTGGCAGAGAGACTTCTGTGCTAGTTGCGCACGGCGTGTGATGCTGTCCATGCCGTGAAAGACTATCTTCATCTGCCCTTCGTTATCTTTGTCTTTGTACTTCTGCGAGTCAATGCGAATCCTAATCCACGACGCTACCCGTTGCGCTGGTACCGACTGATCAGTGCATTGCGAACTCCTTCACCCGAAAGTGTCCATCATGAGTATGCGAACCGGCCAGCTGGATGGTTGGCTTGCGAAGGGCGTGGTCGACCATGCATCGGATCGTTACGCCTACACAATGACAGAAGACCGGCTGGCTTTGATCATTGTTGGTGAGTCGACTGCATTTGACTCTTTGGAAAGATCGATGTTTGACAAATGTTTCCAGGTGTGATGTTTTCGGTCCTCGGTCTTTTCGCAGTGCTGTGCAGAGTGCTTGCGCTTCTCCATCGACAACGAACGCCAGGATATGACGACTATATGCTGTTCGTGGGGTATGCGTTCTCCATTGGCTTCACCATCTCTTCGTACGTTTCCGTTCGTTGGGGTGTCGGGTTGAAGCTGTCCGATGCTCCTCCCAGTTGGGCTGTCAATGCGATCAAAGTAAGTCGGTCTCTGCCTCGCAAGGGACGAATTTTGCTGATACATCATGCAGGCCGAGTACGCCATCGAGATTTTCTACTACTTCTCACTCTTCTTCATCAAGTTGTCGATACTCTTCTTGTACATGAGATTGGGTGAGCGATTCGCTGAAAGGTTTTCTTGCGGCCTTGCTGACTTAGTTCAGCGTACGAGCTCCGAAATCACCTGTATTGGGGAACTCTGACAGTCCTCGGACTCCTCTGCTTGCAGTTTGTCAGCACAATTATCGTGGTGGCTTCGCAATGCATCCCTATGGAGAAGTACTGGAACCCTACCGTGGCAGGGCACTGTGTTAGCTTGACCGGCTTCTTCTATGGTGAGTACTCTGGGCTCTTGCTGGGGCGTCGTGGCGTGTATTGACAAGCAACAGCGACAAACGTCTTCACTATCGTCACAGACCTGATCATGCTGGTCTTGCCTCTGCCCACGATACTGAAAGTTCCGTGTCCTCGAGCACAAAAATGCGGTCTGCTGGCAGCATTCCTACTGGGCGGCCTCTCCACGCTGGCGAGCTGTGTTCGCCTGTACTCCATTAAGATCTACACCGAGTCGAGCGAGCCGATGAAAGATGCCGCACCGATCAACACCTGGTCCTTCATCGAAGTCAATGTCGCCATTTGCTGCGCCTCCATCGCAGTAATGAAGCAGGTCATTGTGGCCATGAGGAACGGATCGATCAGCCCAACGCTCGCAAGCCCCAAACGCTCGCAATTTTCGTCATCATCCAGTTCGAGCCCGCCATCTTCGCCTTCGAGTCCGAAGAAGAGGAAGAATATGTCGATTCAGGAAAATGAATTCGCAAGATGGTCCAGGAAGCCGGACCTTCTCTACGAAATGGAGACAGGTACCGTGCCACCTGACGATGAACAACAGAATGGGAGGCCGATCAGGGTCAGTTCGCCATTGCCGCCACCGCCGGCAGCCCACCACCCGAGCAAGGAAGAGACAGAAATCTCAAAGAGACCTGCGTCGTCGGTGTATTCCCATCATTCACGCGGCACCGTTGGCTCTCTCGGAGGTCCTCTCCCTGGCCGGATACCAACAATCCGGATTCTGCGTGCCCAACATCCCTGGAAGAGGAGGGGGAGGAGGAGGCTGGTATCGCCAGAATGGACCAGACGCCTCGCGTAGTCACTAGTCACTAGGTGTAGTGCAGGGGCATCTGGAGTGTTTTGAATGCGTTAAGAGCATATGTATCATAGCGAGACTTCTTTCGACAGGTCAGCTCGGTCGGCGGAGTTCCACAGCCTCTACGACGGGCGTGTTGTAATGTAGTGACGATCAATATCGATGAAATGTAATGTAACATCTGCTCGTGGACTCCAACCCCTGTGTCAATGAAATCAGCGGTGTTTGCTCCATGTCATGTTGATGCTGGGGAGAGGAAGGCGGTAATAAAGTGAGTACCGGGAGATTGGATGCGGGCGAACCCGCTCCCTGTGGGTTCCCTATGCACCGGCAGTCGCGAGCCGATCGCGACCCTCGATCATTTAATAAATGCATCCTACCAAGTTCATGCACAAGCCGTCAGACATTTGTCCACCCGATTCAAGAGCGAGCACAATGTCCACCGTCGCGCGGTATGGATAAGCATTCGAACTGCGTCAGTGAGGCGGGGATATCCTTGGGAGCGGGCGAACGCGCCTGGCGGTCAGGAGCGCAACCAACGACGGAGCATTGAGAGTTGGAAAGAGCAAGGTCACAATGGCTACGGCTGTGAGGTCGAAGGAGAACGAGGCGCCAGCAGGCACACACAGCCCTGGAGATGTGTCGCCAACGACGGTGCCGCGAGCGGCCGGCGAAATGAGCAAGGAGAGGAGCCTACTGCCGTCGCCATTGCGATCAGAGCAGCGACAAAGTACACTTTTGGATAAGGAGTTGCCGGATGTGCCCAAGCACGAGCCCGGATCTGAGAATGGCCAGTTGAAGATACCGCCCGGAGCTCAGTTTCCACCACCGTCGCCAGGCGCATTCCCCTTCAACGCGAGCCCTGGCAGCGTAGGCCCCTTGCCAACGACCGCTGAAGCTTCTGGCAATGCACCGAGGACAAATGGTATTGCCGAGACCTCATCGAGTGGCATATCGCGAAAGAGACCGCCAGCAATAGAGTCTTCACCGCCAGAGCGACGACGAAGTGTACAGTTTGTCCGCGGCGCTAACGAGGAGGATGGTCGGCCAACGCATCTTGCCAAGACGACCACGTGGGAGACCGACGAAGACGCTGACGAGCAGATCCCGAAAGACAGGCAGGGTTCCGTCTCTTTCATGAAGAAATTGAAGGCGTTCGCATCCCCTAGCCATGCTCGAAATGCAAGCAGCGCGACCATGCCCACCGGATTCTCCACGCCGAATGCTGCTCTTTCGCCGCAGTCTGAGCGCAGCGAGCCCTTGTATCCTATACCATCGGAGGCAGTGGAGGCTGGCACAGAGGCAGACGAAGACGACTCCTCCGATAACGAGGTGCCGAGAGAAGACAGGCGAAGGAAGCGACGAAAGAGCAAGAGACCCGCTTTCACAGGACATGAGTCTCTACCCTCGACGCCCAGAACATCTCGATTCACCTCATTCATGCGCGACCATCCTATCCCCGGCACGTCAAGCAGTCGTCCAGCACCATCAAGACGAGCCACGCTTTCAGACGTCTCAGACAGCGGTAGATTTGGGGTTTCAGAAGATGAGGGAAGAGACAGAATACGTAATGCATGGCGACGAGGCATCGAAGGTGCTCGCGGGTTGAGCTACGTCGCGCGGAAAGAAAAGGAGGGCGAAGCCTCTGAGCCTCGACGTCCAGGAAATCTGCGCCGCATCACCGGGCTGGCCGAAAGTTCACCCTTTCGCCAGCGTGCCGACAGGCACAATAGCGCAAGTGCACAGAAATGGAGGCAGGTCAAGGCTGGTCTCAAGATGATCGGGCAACGGAAGAAGGACGAGCGTATGAAGATTGATCACCAAAAGTCCGCACAGCTTATGGCGGAGTTGATTGCAGGAGCTCCGGCAGCTCTTATATTTGCGAGCATGTTCCAGAGAGATGAGCACCAGCGACAGAAGGTGCCGGTCCTACTCGACCAGTTGAAAATCAGCATTACCAACGTGCACGGCCGCACGGACAAGAAAGGCGACAGAGACTATATTTACAAAGTGGATTTGGAGTATGGCAATGGACCGGCGCGGATGAACTGGAGTATCTATCGGTCTTTGCCCGATTTTGTCAATCTGCATGTCAAGTATAAAAGCGAGCAATACCGTGCGAAGGTCAAGCATTTGGGCATTGACGACAAGACAAAGTCGAAGATGCCGCGATTTCCCAAGAGTGTGATCCCCTACGCACGTGGTATGCGTGGCTTGTTTGAGAAGCTGGAGGATGAAGACGAAGACCCCGCGGCCAATGAGACCCCAACAGCGCCTGCATCTCCTGGTACTTTGGATGTCACCACAGCCGCAAATACTGAAACCAATTCGAGGATGCCCAAGGGCCACAAGAGAAGGTTCTCGTCTTTTGCACCGCCTAGAAGGCAGAGCACGAGTGAGATAGGAAACAACTCGGCAGACCCAGATGCACTAACGGCGAGACAGCGGGAGATATACGCAGACAAGTCTCGCAAAAAGTTGGAGCTCTACCTCCAGTCAATGATACAATGGCTGATCTTCCACCCTGGAAGCACGCGCCTTTGCAAGTTCTTAGAGCTTTCAGCAATGGCAATTCGCCTATCCGCGGAGGCTGGGTACCAAGGCAAACAAGGATTACTCTCAATCGCATCAAGACGGCAAAAAGGGCCACTGGAGCTTCATCGGAAAACTTTGCAACAAATGAATCCTGCTGCCATCAGGGATAGAACTCGAGCACGCTGGTTCCTGGTACGACACAGCTATCTCGTATGCGTTGACGGCCCGGAATCGTTGAACCCTTACGATGTCTTCCTGGTCGACTCCGACTTCCGTGTGGGTAAGAAAAAGAAGAAGATCTTGGACCAAAAGACCGGAAAGGAAATGGCGAAGATTGCGACAGAGAACGCGACGCCTACGAAGAAGGCACATCTCATAGCACTGTACAATGCAGAACGGAAGCTGAAGCTCTATGCTCGCAACGAGAAGCAGTTTCTGCAATTCGAGGAGTCGATCAACCACATGATGACCAACACTATTTGGGCAAAGAAGCAACGTTTTGGCAGCTTTGCTCCTATCCGGGAGAATGTCTGGGCTCGCTGGCTTGTAGACGGAAGGGACCACATGTGGCAAGTGTCGAGGGCCATAGACAACGCCAAAGACTTTGTTTACATTCATGATTGGTGGCTCAGCCCTGAGCTTTACATGCGGCGTCCAGCTGCAATCAGCCAGAAATGGCGGCTCGATCGTTTACTTCAACGCAAAGCGTCGCAAGGCGTCAAGATCTTCGTGATTGTCTACCGCAATATTGAATCGGCTATTCCAATCGACTCGGAGTACACCAAGTGGAGCTTGCTGGACTTGCACCCCAATATTTGGGTTCAAAGATCGCCGAATCAGCTTAGGCAGAACCAATTCTTCTGGGCACATCACGAGAAGATCTGTGTTGTCGACAACATGATGGCTTTCGTTGGCGGAATTGATCTTTGCTTTGGCAGATGGGACGAGCCCACTCACACTCTCACTGATGACAAGTTGACGGGGTTCGAGCTTGACCAGGACATGCCTCGTGATTCCGAGCATTGCCAAATGTGGCCAGGCAAGGACTATTCGAATCCGAGAGTGCAAGATTTCTATGCGCTCGACCGGCCGTACGAGGAGATGTATGACCGCACCAAAGTTCCGAGGATGCCATGGCACGACATTTCAATGCAGATTGTTGGACAGCCCGCGCGGGATGTTGGCCGACACTTCGTACAAAGATGGAACTACGTGCTTCGCTCACGAGTGACCACTCGACCGACCCCTGTGCTAATGCCACCGCCAGAGTACGACCACGCAGAGCTCGAGAGGCTGGGTATGACCGGAACTTGCCAGATTCAGATTCTTCGGTCGTGCTCGTCCTGGTCTATCGGTACACCTAACAAGGTGGAGCATAGTATCATGAATGCCTACTGCGCACTGATCAGGAATTCGGAGCACTTTGTCTACATCGAAAATCAATTCTTCGTGACCAGCTCAGAGAACGATGGAACCATTATACATAACAGAATTGGGGATGCCATCGTCAACCGTGCAATTCAAGCACACGAAAGAGGCGAGAAATGGCAGATCTGTCTTGTCATTCCACTGATGCCCGGCTTCCAAAACAGTGTTGATGCGCCAGACGGCACGAGCGTTCGGCTTATCATGCAGGTCCAGTACCGCAGCATTTGTCGTGGCGAGAAGTCCATATTCGGACGATTGCGCGCCGCCGGAATAGATCCGGAAGACCGCGTCCGCTTCTACTCCCTTCGCCAGTGGGGCAAGATTGGACCACGCA
Source organism: Phaeophleospora eucalypticola (assembly GCA_022814565.1). Classification (NCBI taxonomy): domain Eukaryota; kingdom Fungi; phylum Ascomycota; class Dothideomycetes; order Mycosphaerellales; family Mycosphaerellaceae; genus Phaeophleospora; species Phaeophleospora eucalypticola. The sequence continues at coordinate 1,271,420 of JAKLNG010000001.1, read as the reverse complement.
AGTGCCTCACCACAGAGCAACTCTACATCCATGCCAAGTGTATGATTGTTGATGACAGATCTGTCATCATTGGGTCGGCCAACATCAACGAGAGGTCCATGCTTGGTTCGCGAGACTCCGAGGTCGCATCAGTGGTCACAGACACGCGCATGCTTACCAGTACTATGGGCGGCAAGCCATATGAGGTGGGTGAATTCGCTCATACGTTACGAAAGCGTCTGATGAGAGAGCACCTGGGCATTGATGTTGATGCCATCTATCGCCGCGAACAAGCGGCTGCGGAACGTGAGCGCGAAGAGATGGAAGCTGAGATGACCCGCATCTACAGCAGCAATGATCACTTCACTCCAACGCAGGAATACTTTGAAACACCTCCACAGACTCCCCCGCCAGATGCCATCAACAACAATCTGCAAAGCCTTGACGCAACTGCTGTTGGCTTTGCTGGCAAGAAAGAAGATGCAGATGGATGGGCAGGTACCACTCAGACTGCCTCTTCGGAGGATAAGCTGGACCGGGAGCAAGAGCCGGATTGGACCAAGGGTGGAGATCGAGAGCTCGACGTGGAGGGTTATGGGTACGACAACATGAAAGGTCTAGCTGAAGTCGGCCAGAACGGCTTCAGAGACTCCTACGTGGATTTCAAAGGACGGGAGACCCTCGTGAAGAAAGACGCCTCCGAGATCTCGAAAATTAAAGCCATTGAAGATGACGAAATGATTCGCCAGAAAACAAACAGCACCGAGGGCAAGCAAGAGCAAGCCATTCGACCCCCTTGGCCAACAGAGCGCTTGGATACGGTACAACTTGGACTGCCGACCCGATCACAACTCCCTGAACTACCGGCACTGGACGACACTGATATCGGAGGCCCACCATTGAGGCTAGTCGGGTCGGAGTCGGCCAAGAAGATTGTTGATCCGTTTGTGAAGGGCCTGCGCCGCCCAGAAGTCACAGAAGACTGCATGACTGACCCGTTGGCGGATGGCTTTTACCGCAATATATGGCATCAAGTTGCAGAGAACAACACTCGGATCTACCGCCAAGTCTTCCGCTGCATGCCTGACTCGGAGGTCTTGGACTGGAAGCAGTACCATGCCTTCAATGAGTACAACGAGCGATTTATGCAAGCCCAAGGCCTAGGTAACAGCAAACCTCAGCCGGCAAAGGATGCTCGAGCAACATCTGGCCCGCCAGGCGCGGGTGGTACCGCTCCGCCATCGCCCACTGATGCTACGTTCAGTAACAATCATTTGAAGCCAAAAGGGGTGTTTGGAGGCTTGGTTGATCGACTACGCCCAGGTAGCAGAGCGTCCAAGGTGTCTGATGCCGGTACTCTTCAAACCGAGGCTACCAACGAGAAGGACGGACGCGTTCGTGGCTCTCCTGCATCGCCCGGATCTGGCGCTTCGAGTGGACCCACCGCCGTTCCTTCCAATGATCCAACACCGCTCGATGAGAAGGATCATGGCAAGGATAATATCCCACCGAGTGGTCGAGATACGCCCGCGAATGGCACGGTTCCTGATGAGAAGCCTGCCAAGGAGGAAGACCCAGCGCTTGACGAGAAGTCAGCGGCTCAGCAAGATGACGCTGCTGTCAGCCGCACGCGCACCGTTCAAATATCCGACAGCATCAACCAAGCGCCCGAGACCACTGCCACGCAGTCTACACAGAGTGGTTCTCTACAATATACTGCCTCACAGAAGCGCCGCCGACGTGCAACCACGAAGAGTAGTACACGTCCGCTGCCCGATGATATTCTTGGCAGAGACGAAGCCGAAGAGCTTCTCAAGCTTGTCCAGGGTCATCTTGTCATGTGGCCCTATGACTGGTATGTTCAATACACTGCAACTGATTCACGATCTCACACTGACTGTTCTACAGGCTCGAGAAGGAGGAGCGAGGTAGCAACTGGCTCTATGCTGTCGACACCATTGCGCCACTGGAAATCTACGACTAAACCCACTACCAGAGGCGCTTGCGTCCTTCATCGAAGCTTTCCGATATGTTTCTTTACTTTTATTTCTAATGTGATTGCTCTTCGATGGATTTTCATGCATAGCGTCGGAACAACAGGCAAGCGAGGCGTTGACACAGGAACATCTGGTTTGGGACACACCGCATGTATAAGGCATTGGACATACTGTACGCAGACCAAATTAATACAGCAAGAATATTACATATGCAACGCCTATCTCTTGGTGCACACGGTCTTGTTTGCTAATAAATGCATCAGGTGAGGTAAGCCTGCTGCTGCACGGACCACGACCACGAGTAGACGCGACTTCCAATCTCTCTTCTTTCCTGACCTGTCATCAACATCGCAACAGCATCACCATCATCTCCTTCTTCCAGCCCAGCTGATGGCATGAGCGGCATTGCAGTCGTTCATGGCTCGCCCGGGTCGAAAATGGGCGCTCGTTGCTGGTGCGAATCCCGATGGCGTTGGCGGAGCGTACGCGAGCGCGTTTCGTAGACGCGGATTCAATGTCGTCGCGACTGCCACCGACACCGAAGGAATGGAGTATCTCGAACCTGAGTCAGGAACGGATGAAGGCTTCCTCGTGACTTTACAGCTCGATGCATCCTGCCCTGAATCCATCGCGGCCGCCGTCACACAGGTCCGCCAACTGACAGACGGACATCTGGACTTTTTGCTCAACATGTCTAATTCCGCTGACTATGTACCGCTGATTGATGCAGACATTGAACAAGCAAAAAAGCAATTTGATCTGGGTGTCTGGGGCCCTCTGACCGTCACGAAGGCTTTCTTTCCGATGCTGCAAGCTTCGAAGGGGGTTGTTGTGAACCAGGTAAAGCCGACCGGACTCACAGGTCTCACCAAACCTTTCGCTGGAATCGGCTCAAGTGTACAAGCTGCAATCCTGAATATGAGCTCGGTGTTGCGTGTCGAGCTGGAGCCGTTTGGGATCAAAGTCGTGACACTCATCGCGGACGACCTCCAAGCGGGAAGAATCGATGGCTTGACCGGCGAGGGCGTTTCTCAATCCTCTCCCTACTTCCCGATCAAACACGACGCAGATCGAGTCATGGCCTCTTACTCTGCGAACAAGAGTCGCGATATGTATGAGATTGCGAACGAGACACTTGATCAGCTGTTGGGCGAAGCACCGCCTTCGTACATTCGAAAGGGCTTCATGGCGTACTTACTACCGCTGTTCTACTGGCTTATTCCGACATCGATACTGGACTCATTTGCTACCAGAAGTGGCAGCTTGGATCGGCTGAAGCGAATCCTTTCTGGTGCTGCGGATGATAAGAAAGATGAATGAGGATCACACTGCTCCAAGATTGTCAGCTCGGCGTTGAATATCAGAACGATGCGAAGAGTGCTGGGAAGCTTGTCGCTTGACTTCTTGCTACGCCAGAGCTACTTCATGGTCGGCGAGGGGTAGCTGCTTGGGCAGCACGTGTCAAATGTCCTCGCGTTAGACTTCACGCGATCTTGCACAACAACTTCACATCAACATCGTTTGGTCACAGCAGCTTTCCTCTGGATGTGCGACTACAGGAGACACGTTCTTTTCTAAACGAATGCCAGCGCCGGAGCGAGGGATATGCATTCGTTGTTAAGATCTACGAAGGCGTCTACTCCGCACAGTGTGTACATGTACCTCTTTGAGGTACACGCGTGGGACAAGCATCCTACCACACGCGCTTCCCGGATTCTCCCACTATACCTTGAAGACCTCGTGAGCGATTCCACTATTGCCGAGTTACGCACGGTGGGCTTACTCCGTGGACTCTCGATGCCGGTACAGACTGCGGGGTCGTCATGAAGCGCTCCTGTTCATCGTTGGCCGCCATCAGAATCGTTGCCAGGTATTTGGAACGGGAACGGTCTTTGGCATCCGTATGAACGAGAATGAGGGGTCGAAGGCTCGCCGTCGTCATCAACGCGGCGGTGCTATTGACATTTAAGAGTGTCGCACAGGTAGTGCTTCGCCAAAGGTGAATACGTCGTGCATAAGTATCTTTGCTCAGATATACCACCATCATGCCTGTCCACACAAGACTCCCAGACGCTCAGACCGAGTTCGACGTGATTGTCGCAGGAGGTGGTCTCGCCGGCACTGTCGTCGCTTCGCGTCTCGCAGAAGCTGATAGAGATCTCAAGATTCTGGTGATTGAACAAGGTCCCAACAACTATGGCTTGCCCGAGACAGTTCATCCGGCGCTGTATCCGAGAAATTTGTTCCCGAACAGCAAGATTACACTTTTCTGGCAAGCTAAGCAGTCGCCTCAGCTAGCCAATCGAGCGCCCATTGTCCCCTCGGGAGGTACGCTTGGCGGCGGTGAGTAGAAGCGAATGAGGGCTGCGAGACATTCGCGTTGATATGTGTGCTCACATAGGATCCGCGATCAATTGGCTGGTTTATACGCGAGGGCAGAGAAGTGACTTTGACTCCTGGTAATCGCCAACAGCCTTCCGCTGAATCGTTCCAAACGTGGCTGACGGTAACACCAATAGGAAGATACCAGGCTGGAGTGCGAACGAGTTGCTTCCTTTCTTGAATAAGGTGAAGTAGTGTAGGTAGAAATCGCTAGACTGACACTGACCGTGCATCAGCTCGAGAAATACCATGGCAAGGGAGACAAAGACAGACACGGCCATGACGGCTACGTCAACATCAGCAAGGGCACTCACGTCTGCACTCGTGCCGAAAACGCTTTCGTCGAGGCAGCTGCGAAGCTTGGATACCCTGAGGCCAACGATCTCCAAAACCTCGATGCAAACAATGCCATCGAGCGATACTACAAGTACATCGGACCCAATGGACGGCGACAGGACGCTGCGCATCGATACCTGCACCCGAAGCTGCAGAGCGACAAGTACCCCAACTTGCATGTCTTAGTTGAGAAGCAGGTGCTCAGAGTTCTGTTTGAAGGCAAAAAAGCTGTCGGCGTCGAGTATCAAACCAACCCCAAGTATCTTGCCAATCCTGAATTTCTCTCAACTGCCTATACTGCTCGGCGCAGCGTGAGAGCCAAGAAGATGGTCGTCGTCTCTGCGGGAGCGAACGGCACCCCTGGTGTTCTTGAGCGATCTGGCGTAGGCGACCCGAAGATCCTCAGGAGAGCTGGTGTCCCCGTTGTGGAAGACCTTCCCGGCGTAGGGAACGATTACCAAGACCACCACTTGTCTCTGTGGGCGTATCGTACCAATCTCACTCCACGAGAGTGCATCAATGGGTTCCAAGATGGCCGCTTTGATGTTGAGAAGGCTATCCGAGAGGCCGACGAGCTCCTTGGCACGAATGGGATGGATGCTCAAGGCAAGTTCCGCCCGACAGAAGCTGAAGTTGATGCTCTTGGGCCGGAGTTCAGGAAGGCTTGGGATAAGGATTTCAAAAATCTTCCTGACAAGCCGTTGATGATTATGGCTTTGTACACTTGGTAAGTCACATCTACATGTACCACGTTGGTGAGGCAGCGATGCTGACGGCTGTGTAGCTACTATGGTGACCACTCCGTGCTGCCCGACGACGCAGAGTACGTTAGTCAAGCCAACTGGACCGGCTACCCCTACTCAAGGGGCCAAATTCACATCACCGGGCCCTCGATGCACGACCCCGTCGACTTCAACACCGGCTGGCTCACCGACCCAGGCGAAGTCGACGTGAAGAAGCACATCTGGGCCTACAAGATCTCGCGCGAAATGTGGCGCCGTATGCCCATCTTCCGCGGCGAGCTCAAGGGCAACCACCCCAATTTCCCTCCCGGCTCCAAGGCTGCCGTCATCGAGAAAGCAGACGGTCCCATCCCCATGGCTGACGATGAGCGTATTCCGTACACGGCGGAAGACGACAAGGCGATTGAGCAGAGAGTTCGCGAGGTGTTGTCGACGACTTGGCATTCGCTGGGTACCTGTAAGATGGCGCCGCGGGAGGCGAAGGGGGTTGTCGATGGGAGTTTGAGTGTTTATGGGTTGGAGAATTTGAAGTTGGCGGATTTGAGTATTCCGCCGGAGAATGTGGGAGCAAATACTGGTGAGTTGGGTCCTGTCGATACCTCTCGGACTTTTCTTTGATGGCGATGCTGACGTTCTTGTCTGTGGCAGGTAATACTGCGTTCGTGGTGGGCGAAAAGGCGGCGGACATCTTCGTCAAGGAGCTTGGGCTTCAGAAAGTGGACTCCCCGATCTTGTCTTAGTGTGATCGGCTCTTTGCATTGTATGTTTCTGTGGTTTTATAATTCAATCTCTATTTCCGTCGTCGCTGGTCTCGATTGGCATATCAAAATCCCTTGTGGTCTATCGCCTTCGGGGCCGTAGACTTGGCCTTTCCTGTACTCCAGTCAGTGTATGCTTCGATCAGCATGTCTCAGCTTGGTAGGTGTACGTTATCTTCACCTCGCAGCTCCCGCACATGGCGCTTCTACAGCCGTACTGTGGTTTCAGACCGGCCTTCTCGGCGAGTTCGAGGATTGTCAGGTTTTGGGTTTCGGTCCAGGTTGCGGTTGTGGCGGATTTTGTGAAGGTTATGGTGGCGTGGCCGGTTTCTTCGATGTCGACCATGGTGCTTAGAGTGAGGTAGTGGTTGTCGGAGGGAAGAGAGATCGGTATGAGGTCTGTGCCACGAGTGGTAGAAAATTGAATCAATCTTGCCGTTACGACTTGTCTTCCTCAAGATCCATCAAGTAGTCATCAGTATTAGATCCAGTTGTCTTTTCTCCGTGAGGGTCAATGGTTGACTGAGCTACCGGAAGGATGTGGCAGATCTAGTCGATGGATCATGATTCTGGGGCGATAGGCCACGAGATGCAGCTGTCCGGCTACAATGCACTTCGGGAGCGACACTTGGAGAGCTCTTGAAACCCTGTTGATGAAGATGGCAAGAGATAGAAGATGTCTCCGGAATGAAGTCTCGATTGAACGGCTTCACAATTCATCCGCAAGGCAAGAAGTTCCGGCGGAAGATTCAACCCCTCCAAGCAAGCTGTCCAGGTGTCGGCAGTTCCAGCTTCAGCATCGGCTCCGAAAAGGTGGCCGCCGTGAGTAAGACGGCGGCTCACACGGATGAGAATATATCTTTCAATTCAAGAGAAGAAGCTGATGGAAGCAAATTTGTTTTGAACACTGATTCCGGCTGCCAAAATGATCACCGGCCTGCACCACGTCAACCTCATCGTGCCCGCCGGCACCCTCGACGCAGCGGAAGCCTTCTACGGCAAGACCTTGGGCTTGACGCCGAGAGCTGTGCCAGAAAGACAAAAAGGCTCTCTAGCATGGTGCGTCCATCCCTATCCTCACTTGCTATACTGCATCTCTCTCCCTTCTGACTTTCATGTATAGGTACGACATCGGCACTTCTGGCCAACAAGTCCACATCGCCTTCGGACCGGCGGAGAAGAACTCTTCGCGACATCCATGTTTTCGTATTGATTCTGCGGAGGCGTTGTTAGAGTTGCGACAAAAGGTGTGGGAGCATCATCAGGTGGGTGGAGCTTCGGCGCCGCTGGAGGCGGATAAGCCTGGGGAGGTGAATAGTGGTGCGCAAGGTAAGCTTCTTCGAGTCTAAGGAAGGAGGGAACTTTTGATTGAGAGTCGGTACTAATGTGAATGGCTCTCGTAGGGAAGGAATATCCTCAGCGCTTCTTTGCTAGAGACTATGCTGGGAACAGACTGGAGTTTACGTTGTGAGAGCGCATACATGTTCTATCATGTCTGCTGAACTCATTCCTCACACCTCGCATTTCTCCTCATCTCTCTGAGTCCTTACTTTCCTTGAGCGACACGGCTTGCGCTCTCCCGGTATTCGACGACGCCGCTCAAAGAAGGCTGCCGGTTCGATCGCAACCAAACATATTGCGGCATATACGCCCAAAAGAACACTGACACTCAAGCCCACTTTCTCTCGACTCTCTGCAGGAAGGACCAGGAAAAGTGCTCCTATCGAATTTGCGGCAGCGGCGGTTACAAGAGCGCAGCCGATGTGGAAACTTGATTGAAGTCCCTTGATAATCATGTAGTAAATCATGTTTCCCAGAGCCGACATCATGCAGCCAACAAGACCGACTATGACTCGAGTAATCTGGCAGAAAATGCCGCTGACATTCCCGCAGAGCTTTCCAGTGATCACAGGGTATAGCAAATGAATGCCCAGACCGAGGAAGTAGGCACAAAAGAAGCACTCTACCGGTCGAAGTAGGGCTAGGGTTCGTTGCTGATTTTTGTAGATGATCGCTGGCATGGAGAAGCGGCGGGAGTGACTTGTGTTGCAGTGCCTCGAATCGCATGGAAGATGGTATCGTAAAATTTCGACGTGGCTCGCGAAGCGTACTCGTTGTCTTTTGTTCTTGACACTTGGAGGGTCATCTTCTAGGATTTCGATATCGTCGACGAAGCGTACTCGTTTATTAACTTTCATGTTGATGGCTTCAGTGCTTGCTGTGGATGTTCCGTGGGTGATTGATGTCCTGAATGTGAGAAAACGTGACTGAAGCAGACATACTTACTCTTCAAGATTGAGATGTCTGGTCCGAGGGAATTTGAAGTGCATTTGGCAAGAAACACACGACCTTTGACGTGGTCAGTGATGGTCATGCTTTACTCAACTGGCGCTCGTCATGCGGAAGGGGCATGATCGAGCTCTTCTCAGTGCTCTGAGCATACTCGTTCGTCTTTCCGTAGCTGACGATGAGGTCTTTTCAACAGACGTGCACGTGCTTGCCGTTTGGAGGATGTTGTACTGATGATGTCAAAATCGAGAAGCGAAAGATGTGAGTGAATGGTTGGTCAGCTGCAGGCCTCTTCTGATTGGTCGGGGGGACCCGAGGCCGGCCGAGAGGGTCGCACATGCCGCCAAAACGCCGCACAGACGAAATGAGGACGACAATAATCTGATCCTCTCTGTCCAGCTGATTGACCACCACAACAATACACTCGCGTACGGCACATACACAACTCCCCGCACCCATTTCAATGGAACCATCCGCCATCATCGCCATTCACCAGTCGAGATCGCATCCGCCCATACAATAGCCGCCCACCGCCGCCTGCTTGCCAGCGCAGAGAGAACGACCGAGTCCCACTTCGAGTATTAATAAGGCCGCCGGCCTGCCCAACCACACGTTTCCGATTAGACACGTCTGATCACCACCAACATGCACGACCTGAGGAAGCAGGTGCTTTTGGAGAGCGGCAAGACCGTTTCTCGCAAGGCCCGCTCCAAAACCACCACCCCGCCCCTAAGTCGCGGCAACTCAGCTGCCGCCAGCCCTGCTGGATCGAGAGTCGCCAGTAGAGCCGGCTCGGAAGATGAGGGCGAGTTCAGCGACGATACAGAATGGAGCACCAACAGCCTCGATGCCTCGCTCGAGCTGGACCCAGACGAGGTAGACAACGCGGCGTGGGTAGCCGACCTGGAAGATCGCGTCGAAGGCATCATCGATCGCAAGCGTAGCTCGACGGAAGGCAGAGAGCAGAGGATCGGAGGCCTCATCACGGTGCTGAGCCGTCATGTTGCGCAAAGAGAGCTGAAGCCGAAGCTTGGTGAGCTGATACCGGCTCTTCTAAAGAGCGTAAAGGGCGGGCAGTCGGAAGCAGAAGTCTGCTTTGCTCTGAAAGCCCTGGCTCTGATCCTGGTTACCGACCCATCCGAAGACCTCTACGATGAGCTCCAGAGACCTTTCAAGTCAATCATCAACGATTCAGAGGGCTCTGCCGCCAAGATTGCAGCCCTCCACGCACTCAGTATAGCGACCTTTTACGGTGGTGCGACCCTGGACGAGACCCAAGAGGTCATGGAATATTTCCTGGACATTGCATCCTCAGACGGAGCAATGATTGGAGAAGAGGACAACGCTCATGTTGTCGTTGCATGTCTTCAAGAATGGGGATTTCTCGCAACCCAGCTAGACGATCTGGAAGACGTCACGGAGAACGCCATGGACACATTCGTCGACCAGCTCGAGAGTAACGACGTTGGTGTACAAGTCGCTAGTGGTGATAACATTGCGTTGCTGTACGAAGCAAGCGCTGGCGATGCAGACTCTGATGATGGCGAGGCGGAGAATGGTGATTCGGAAAGCAAATCAAAGAGCCGATACACTGTCTACCGTCAGCATCATCAACTGCAAAAGACTCTAGAGGGCCTTGTGAGGTCAACATCGAAGCGAATCTCCAAGCAGGATCGGAAGCATATGCGCGTTGAATTCCGAGATGTCCTCAGCACCATTGAGGTTCCTACACGTGGACCACGCTACAGCACCGCCTTGGACCCAGAAACAGGTCGTGAATATGGGTCCAGGATGAAGGTTGCCATTCACGGCCTCCGTGAACAGCGCAAGGGCGCCAGCAGAAGTCGATTCATGCTCATCGACAAATGGTGGCAGCTGCATCGACTGAATGGGCTTAAGCGTCTACTGCAAGGTGGCTTCTTAGTACACTACGAGTTCAACCAAACCGTCTACGACAGTTTGCCAGACACCGTGGAGGATGACGATGATGATGACTATTGAAATGAGATCTCACTGCGAGACTGTTATGAGAAAGAGATACCCGGCACTGGCGTTTGTTTGAACTTCCCGCAATATTTCGGCTGTTATTCCTACAGAGCACGAAAGATCTTGTATGCAAGCTACATTGCCAACTACTTCGTATTGTTTTCTAGCGACCCCCACAATGTTCTTGAGCTCAAGAAAAAAAAAAATGACTTGCTGGTCGTCCAGCTCGGAGCTTTCGCAGCGCTGACCCTGCCTACAGCTGCATCAGAAGAGCTGGGCAAACTGTAAAGACCTTGTGTGGACCTTGTTTACATCAGCGTTCTACCCCGCCAGAGAGGTCGCCGAATGATATATGTAGGTCCCAGGGAGTGCGAGCTCTGCTTCGTCCCAACAACATTATACAACCTCACCACCGACTCAAATCCAATCGAAGCCAGACCGGTATGGCTATCACGGAGGCTACCGCTTTGGTAGCAGGAATGCTCTGCTTGTCGACAGTTCAAGGTTTGTCCAAAAAACAATCATCATCAGTTCAAAGCTGCTGCATGACGGGTGTTCATCTTCGGCCTTCTCCTCATCTACTTCTCAAGGGATGCGGGAGAGTCGAGATGATCTGAGACAATACCGTTTGAACCTGATCAGGGTAATACCTGCGCCAGGGACATGCCTTCCCCCTTTCTTCCCCGAAGATGAGTGTGAGAGTGGAGTGTATTGACTTTTGTAGCATTGCCACCATGTCGACGGACAAGATCACCTTCTTGACCAACTGGTGGGCACTTACTGTTGATGATAGAAGAACGATGAGGCAGGCTGACTGGTGGAAAGGCACGCTACGCCATACCATGCACCGCTGTACTTGGCTCAGGCCAGAGGCTTCTTCAAGGAAGAGGGCATCAAGGTTGCCATCATGGAGCCGAATGATCCAAGTGTATGGCCGAGCAGCTGACGAGAATCATTCACACGGCTGATCATGACTACAGGATGTGACCGAGATCATTGGCACTGAAAAGGTGGACATGGGTTTCAAAGCCATGATCCACACGCTGGCTGTACATCACCACCCGCCCTCATCTGCAGATTAGCAAAATCTAACACACACACAGGCCAAAGCCCGCTCCTTCCCAATCAAGTCCATCGGCTCCCTCCTCGACGAGCCCTTCACGGGCGTCGTCTATCTCAAATCCTCCGGCATTACCACCGACTTCACCACCCTCAAGGGCAAGAAAATCGGCTACGTTGGCGAATTCGGCAAGATCCAAATCGACGAGCTGACCTCGCACTACGGCATGTCCCCATCCGACTACACTGCCGTGCGCTGCGGCATGAACGTCAGCAAAGCCATCATCAACGGCGAAATCGACGCCGGCATCGGGCTCGAAAACGTCCAGATGGTTGAGCTGGCCGAGTGGCTCGCTTCCCAGGGCCGTCCGCGCGACGAAGTCCAGATGCTTCGCATCGACGAGCTCGCGGAGCTGGGCTGCTGCTGCTTCTGCTCCATTCTGTACATTGGAAACGAGAAGTTCTTGTCTGAGAACCCAGAAAAAGTCAAGTCTTTCATGCGCGCCGTCAAGCGTGCGACGGACTTCGTTCTCTCTTCTCCAGAAGCCGCCTGGAATGAATACGTTAACTTCAAACCCGTCATGGGCACGGAGCTCAACCGGAAGATTTTCGAGCGCAGCTTTGCGTACTTCTCCAAGGATTTGCGGAACGTGGACCGTGACTGGCAGAAGGTTACCAGGTACGGGAAGAGATTGGGCGTGCTCGCTGAGAACTTCGTTCCGAACTACACGAATGAGTATTTGGAGTGGGAGGGAGATGGAGACCAAGCCGATCCGACTGGCGATCAGAAGCGCATGGTGGAGTTGCAGAAGGCGGTGGCGGAGAAGGGTGGTTTCCACAGACTTGATGTGAAGCGCTCTGTTGCGGCGAGTGCTTAAAGGATCATTTAGCCATCAGCCATGACTCGGTACTGCAGGTGTGCAGAGAGTATGGGCTTTTCCTGTTCTGGCAGGAGGGACATGAATAAGCGATATTTTGGGGACAGGCGACTTCCATTCGTTTGAAGTAGAACATTTATGTACACAGCCTGATCCCGGATCTGAAGAGGACAATCGAAATCTTTTGTCCTTCAACTTCGACACTCCTTTTTCGTTTTTTCAGCAACACGCTCATCCCGTTGAAGGGATGCTGGGTATAGAACTTTTGCTCTCTCTCTCACATCATGCTATGCAACCACCCATCATCATGCACTTTGCTCGGTGTTGAATCAGCACACCAAGAGTTTCCCTCAGTTCTTCAGAAATTGCGGCTCCGCATCCCGCTGAGCCGCCAACTGCCAAATATGCTCATTAAAGAACCACTTCTCCATGTCCTTTGAAGAGATAAAGGAGGCGCCCTGCACTTTACCCAAACACAGATCCTTTGGAGCACCACACAAGCAGTCAAAAGGACGATCAAACTTCCACTCCGTACTCGGGTAAAAAAACGTCAACGCATCCCCCGGCTCGATTCCACGGTCTCTAGAAACCGTCACCTCGCCGGCAAGACCCAAGCTCGAAACATTCAGAATCTCCCCGTTCCTGTTCCCGCCCGGTGGGGACTGCGGGTAGACTCCGTTCGCATTTGGGGAGAAGGTGTGCACTTCCAGAGAAGGTTGGCAGGAGTGGTTCATATACAGCAGAGCGGATTTCGGATCTGTGTGCGTTGTGGTGGAGGTTTGGATGGTTTTCCAGGTGGGCCTTTCCTGCGGGAGGTGAGAGGTCAGGTAGGCGAAGTGGGAGCCGGCGGGTTTGGAGACTTTGGAGACGACGCAGAGACCCGCTGGGGTGTGCACGAAGGAGACGAGGGACTCGAGGTTGTTGACGCTTAGGTCGTATTCGGATTCTTTGCTGTGGAGGTCTGTGACTGAGGGGTCGGTGGTGGTGGTGCCATTGGTGTCGCTGAGTTGAGTCATATTTTGTTTTTATACAAGGATAGAGAGGTGAGGTGAGGTAAAGATGAAGAATACGAAAGTTTTGTTTGAAGAAGAGGGAATTATTGCGTGCAAGCACGAAGTCAATGGCGGATACCTTTGGGAAGCTGTGAGGCCGAGGTTTAAGGTCTGGCCAATGGACCCCGTCTGTATTTTCCTTTGTCCCTGCCTCCCACTTCGATGCGTGGGGATGCAGGTCCCGTATCTGCGGGAGTGCAGAGCGGTCCGATTGCCCGGCTAGTAGAGAGCTGGATTTTTCCGGCAATCGTAGAGACAATGATACTGAAGGTCCTTTGGGGGCCGAAATTCAGAGCTCACATTTGAACATGTATTGATGGCCAATGTGTGTTTTTCCTTCTTGCGTTCTGTAGTCGACAGCTCCTCAACAAAGATCGGCAATTGCTAGAGCTGTCTTGCTGGGCATTGGGCCTCCCGGCGCCGGCATCGCTCTTACACTTGCATGAGAGAACAGCCGAGAAGATGGAACGTGGCTGGGAGAGCCAGGAAATTACTAGGCGAGGCTCTCGAAAGTCACCGACTCGCAATATATCAGCCAGAAGAAGCAGTAGATCTTCGCTCTGCCATCTTCGAGCTTTGCCGACGCGGATAGGGGAGTTTCTGTTGTGTAAAGAGTGCTGTAGCTTTCGGGTCGAAGGAGAATGAGGTCAAGGTCGAGAAAGAGCTTCTCATTGGCCGCTTCGGCTTCCCATCCAGTCCTCAAACTACGCAGGGACGAGCAATACGCAGAGTCGGTCGCATGCTTTTCACGTGCTACGCTAGTCAGAGGATTACCTAACCCTTGGTCTCCATCCCAGCATTCAAATCTCGAAGAGGACAAGGATGACTTGAAAGGTATCTTCCTTCTTCTCCCTATTCTGTGAAGAGCTGATTGGCTGCGTATTTCGTATTCTCGCATTCTCGTATATACCGTGCATTGTTCTTCGACTTCATTTACTGTCGAGATCACAGTTTCCCAATAGGTTACCGCACGCTATAGATCTAGAAAGCAATGACGATGCTGACAGGCGAATTTGCACATATCTCGACCTTTGGTACCTTCTCTTAATCCTATCATGCATTCTGTCCCACTCTCATCTAATTCTGTTCTTCATTCACCATCATGCTCCTCCACTACTTTCTAGCTTCTGTAATTGCCATGTCCTCCCGCGCATCAGCGACACCGCAGAACTTCCTCCCGTCAGATGCACCAACCTGCCACGGAAAACCAATCTGCTGCCAGAAATTCTTCACCGGCTCCACCGCACCTTTCCCACTCCCGTACAATCTCGCCTGCTTGGATCTCCGGCCAACAGACCTGCAATGCATCTACAGTGCGACCTCACATCTAAGCCCGCCATCTTCTTTCTGTCTACTTTTGCTGATAGGTAGTTCACAGCCGACGAGCCCGTCTGTAACGGAACCTGGGCCTGCTGCATCTTCGATATCGCACCCGTCGCGATGCAATGCTCTCCACCGCCCGGAATTTGCGGAAAGGGCACTTCCATCTCGCCGGTGTGTCTAGGTGGCGCGCCACTCAGAATGTGGAATTGTATCTGGGGTGATTCGCCAAGGCCGATGGAGAATCTGGTGAAGAATTTCAGAGGAGAAACCGTCGTGAATCGGATACATGAGGGAGTGCCGCATCCAGTTTGACGATCTATTGGATGCGGTGGCAAAGAGTCTATGTCAAGTGAGCGAATCGGTCTAACGTTAGGTCAGCGGAGTGGCGCTGGTGTTTGAATATCTCATTGCTACCATGAATGATTCTGGCGGAGAGAGCCAGCCTTCGCTGTTCTGTTAGACATTCAAGCAGCAGACAAGCTACCAGCGAGGTTGTCGATATTACCCTACTCCTCAAAGTTCTTTGCGCAATGACGGAAAGTGTCAATGATCCAATCCTACCAGTCTCCGAGCAGAGGAATCTGGTCTCCGTGATGACCAGTCTCTGGCGTCTCTTCTTCATCCGTCTTCCCGTCTTCACCCTCGTATCCGATAAGTACCCAGTCCTTGAGAATGGCAGTCCCGTTCAGAATAGCTTCGATCTCATCTTCGGAGCATCGGGAACCCATGTCTGCAGATCAGTCAGCACATCTCTCATCGCTGCGAAGATCGTCGCAGCAGGCGACTTACCAAGAGAATAGCAACTATAGATAGAAAAAAAATTGATGTCAGTTTTCGTCTTATTTCAGTGTGCTCAAATGATCCTTACCTATGAGGAGGCTGCGGGAGCACATCATTCTTCATCCACCAAGTGTCGCTGGGGCCGGAAGTGGAATAATGATCCCCGTTTGTCGCCGCGTAATGCTGGAGATCGACTTCTCCTGTAGCGATGTCTTTGCCGGTAAGCGCTCGCATGTAGATACGGTAGGCGGCCTCCGGACGATAGCTTGGAACCATGTGTCCAGCTTGATAGACTCTCGTGAAGGAGAGGTTGCCGAACTGCCTGACAAGTCCTCCGCTCTCAGTATAGGGTGAAGACAGAACGAGTGGAGTGTAGCCAGCTTCCTTGAAGTCCGATTGATGAGGCCAGGGAATGTTGAGAGAGTAGCGCTCGCCACCGATCCACTATGTCACGGTCAGTCCATATTCCATGAACATATCAGCAAGACGTACGTTGCAAGCAAAGTCTCGATCTCCATGGAACAGTGCAACATTGACACCATGATCTAGAACATTGGCAAGTTGATGGAGCTGGCCGCCTTTCACGAGGTCTCCTGTCCGATCGAAAGCATCTGCCACAGCGGGTGAGTACCAAGAATGGTTGACAGGCACCCCGAACGCCTTCTGGACTTCTGGCTGATTGAGCCAACCGAACATGTATGGAGGCGGGAAAGGATCTTGTAGGAGTTCATCAGCCATTGTTGAATCACCAGAGAGCTTTCCGTCTTACCCGTTGCCTCATGCGTGATGTCGAATCTCGCGCCACGCTTTTCTTCCACGAAGACGGCGTCACTGATGTTTCTCGCTCGTGTCGCGACCTCGCTACAGAAAGCATTCGTCTTCTCAATGTCACCGTGATCATGCGGGTCAGTCTTTCTTGCCATTTCTCTGCATTCTTCGATCTGATCACGGACACCGCCGGGTTTGTGAAATTCGTGCATGCTGTGGTCGTATTCGTCCTGGGTGATGGCTTTGACGCCATACGTGTTGTTGAAAGAGAATTCAATTTCCGACTCCATCATGTCCGGAGCGTCAATGCAGCCATTGATGATACCAAGCGTCCTAAGATGGAGGTAGTGCGCGTCGGAGCCCAGCTCGCCTTTTGCAATTCGATCATTCTGTCGAACGAAATAGTCCATGACTTTGAAGTCACATTGTTAGCTTCCATTGGATCACAAAAGCTAGTTGCTCAGCATTAACTTACAGCCCGGCCCATAATGGCCACCGTAAGACTCAGTGAACAGACTGATGCTCTCGTCGTGTGGCTTGTAATGTGGGAACTCCTCGAAGATTGTCTGAGCAAAATGCCACATTGCAACAGCAGCGTGCTGGGTGCTGTTGGCTGTCTGGTTGCGACCTTGAGAGCTCATGGTGCCCACGAGGAAGGTACTGTTTTGCTCTGGCACGCCATCGGAGAAGTCTGCAGGCTGAATGGAGCCTTCTGTCTCACTGTGCGGAGCCAAATCTACCGTGACATTGGTGAGAGCATCGTAGCTGTATCCTACCTGTTTGAGAAAGAACAGAAAGTCAGAAATGGTGAACTGCTGGTAATATCGAAAGCTCACCTGGTTTGGTTGGTCAATGTAGAGGAGGTTGACCTCGTTGTTCCACGACCACTCATTGAGCGTCGTAGTCTTGGAGTCATTGTCTGATACACTTCAGCATGAAAGCATCGCACAATGCCACGCTCAAGACGATGAACGTACTCACGAAACAAGGTCCATTCTCGCTCAATGCACCGAGTAAGCTGCTGCCTCCAGGTCCGCCATTCAACCAAATTGCTAAGGGAGCATTTCTTGGATCCTTTCTCGATTCGAAGAACCAATAGAACAAATTGATAGGGTAGCCATTGGCCTCGTGCGTCTCGTTCAGTGCGTCAATGGGCAGATGGACGTATCCTTGAGATGCAGTTCAGCAATGGTGGTTTAAGTCATTCGACGCCTCTCACCTGCATACGACTTCACGCCCGGCGTGGTCTCGCAAAGTCCTGGCTCCTTGAATGAGACCTTCACGCCGGGATGAATCTTAGATTCCAATGTTTTCACCCCTTCCACCGGAGGAGGGAACTGGGCGAAGGCCAAGCCAATGGCTGCAGAAAGGGCAAATGCTCGAAACGCCATCATTCTGACCATGCGAGAACAGTAAAAAGAAGAAGTTGTGTCGATAGGAGGCAGAAGAAATGGTGATGCCTTACGGTTCGGCGCTCAGACCGTGATGGAGGATTCGGAGTTCGCTTGCTTGCCCGGCTCGATCCCTAATGAGGAAGGAGAGAAACACATTGTACGATGAGCCACCTCTCGCGATGCTTTTCAAGTCCATCTGATATCGATTGCATCGAGGTGTAGTGAAACATTCAATTTGATGCTCTTGTCAAGTCGTCTGCTTCGGATGCTAAGAAAGATATGGAGGAAGAGGAGCATTCACCAATAAAGGGTCCGTGCACGCGAAACCCGGCACTACCCGACATCGGAAACAGCCCACTTTCTCTAGATGCGTCACTGCCCGAACAATTTCCCCTCCACGACACAATCAATATCTATTCCACCTACTCGAGATATCACAACTACCCGCAACCCACGAACCTCGAACGCACTTCTCAATCAGTAGAAGATCAGCAAAAATGGCAAAGGGCGAGAACACAAAGAAGGCGGCAGGAAATGCGAAGAAGGCTGAGGTAGCGGCCCAGAAGGCGGCACAAGAGAACGCGAAGAAGGAGGCGGCAGAATCTGCTGAATGGAAGAAGGGTGCTAAGGACAACAGCAAGGCGTATGTCGGAGATCATGTAGGGCATGTCAGACTGGAACCATACTGACAACGTGACAGTGATGCCGCAGCCGCCAAACAAGCCGAAGCCGCTCGCAAGAAGGCCGAGAAGGAAGCGCTCCAGAAAGAGGAAGACGAGGCGCTTCCGAGCAAGGGAAGTGCCAAGAATAAGGCACCGGCGAAGAAGTCTCGCGGTCTCGACCTTTCAGGTCTGGATATGCCATCTTCCAAGAAGGAGCTCTCGTCTTTGAACGCTACGGGTATCGACAACGCTCTCGACGCCCTTTCTCTCACCTCGAACAGCAAGGACAAGATCGACCGTCATCCAGAAAGGAGATTCAAGGCCGCCTACGCCGCATACGAAGAAAGGCGACTGGAAGAGATGAAGGACGAGAAGGGCCTGAGAAGGCAGCAGAAGATCGACCAGATCCGCAAGGAATTCGAGAAGCACCCAGACAACCCGTTCAACCAGGTCGCAGGTACCTACAACATGAGCAAGGAAGAGATGAATGCGCTACGCGAGAGCGAGAAGGACAAGAAGGAGGCTTTCCTGACCGGATCATGAAGTTCTTCTTCCGATATGTGATCGCAACAAGCGAAGCAGTCATACGGATGGTCAGGTCCTGCAGACATGCCTGACCAGAGCAAGGGCCGGACATCATCCCGACGTGCCTGGAACGTTCTCAGTGCGGAAAATCCACGTGCCGCCAAGCCATCATGGAATCAGCGTACGCCCGAATGCCGTAACACGCTTCGGACTGGAGACGATACTCTAGAATACTGGATACCCTAGACTACAATTGACATATTCTCAGGACGCATGAGAGCTTGGTAGTTATGGACTCGCTCGCTTCACGGTGTGTCATTCAAGATTCCATGCATGCTGCAAAAGAGTACTTCGAGAATCTCATCTCAGAGCCAGGTGCGCTGGCAAGGCGTCCTCTTTGTGAGCTTCCAGGCTTCTGTGTCATCTTCACACCACATCCAATCAACCACTCGATCAATCACTCACATGAGATATGAAGGTACACGTTTTGGCCGCGACCAAAAGTCATCGACTGTTGTATTACATGTGGCTGCTCTCATCAGACGCAAGCAGCCAATGATACTATTCACATAAGCACATCGTTCTTTCCACAAGACTGCACAAGCATGGAGTCGCGAGAATCCGAGCTTCCGTCTGCCTGCCTGCCCGACTCCACTGCAGATCCGCCTCGCTCCGAGCAGTACTGGCACTGATCACGAGAGCGTGAGTACAGCATTGGGATCCATTCTGCTCTATTTCGCCCGACCATCAACCAACAAAACGCCAATTCCAGATTCCCAATTCCAAAGAAACAACCAAATCCAGAGCCGGGATATCCACGCATGTGACCGGAACGCCTCGCATGAATGCATACATCATGACAAACCACAACTCATTCGCTCGAAAAAGCTTTACCAAGACGCCACCCTCGACTTCTCAGCAGCCTGCTTGCTCGGCTTCCGGGTGATGTAGCTCTGCCTTCTCGAAATCGGTGGCGGCGTCTCCTTCGAAGTCGTAGATGGGGTCCGGACGAACGGTGATCGCAGCTTTTGCAGCACAGATGGCCTTCGCTGGGATTTCTGTTCCTGCTGTTCGGCGCGGTTGATGATTTCCACCAGCTCAGCGGACCAGCGCACGTGTCGTCGATCTGAAGACGAAGTGTAAAACGTTTCCCGAGAAGGTGAGTTGTCCGCCGTAGTGGCGGTCGTTGTCGTTGAATCATCAAATTCGCTAGATTGTGACACTGAATCCGTATCGGAATCATCACGATGGCGCTGATGTTTTTGGTGATGGTCGTCCTGCAGCGACAGCGTATCGAGTCGCAGCTGCAGATCCATCTGCGGTCGGCGTTGTTGCGACATTGTTGTCTAGAGATCCCCTCGTAGGTGACGAAGCGCGAGACGAGTTATTTGATGCTTGGAGGAATTTCTCGAGGAAATGAGATTCCCAGCCGTGGTTGACGTTTGTCGTTGTTGGTGTCTTCGTTGACGATGATGATGACGTTGAAGAAGAGGTAGAAGAAGTCGATGCAGAAGAAGGCGTTCTCGAAAAGGACATTTGCTCTGCTCTGCACTCGTAGAACTACGAGTCTCGTTCACAACTCCGGAATCGGTACTTTCAAGTCCCCGGCGGCGGCTATGGTACGGGTGGCAGCACTTTACAGAGACGGCGACTTGTAGATAAACTTTCTTTTGCTTGTCTGGTATGTCTTCGGGATTTATGGTAAGCAAAGCAGATTCGAGCAGAAAAATTGCAGAGCAGAGAAATTTCTGGGAGACGGCGGCTTTTCGCTTCTTTCATAAGATGTTCTATAGGAATCGAGAGTCTGTGCACTGCTTTGCAAGCGAAGGCAGCGGTATTTTTTGGATCTTGAGTCACTCCGACGCGGATGGCACGGAGACCGGAGCACGGGGTTTACAGGTGCTGACTGACCGGTCTGAGCAACCAACGACTCCCAAGTCAGTGAGAGGTTTGTTTCTTATTGATCCTGCGAACACATCTCTCGGACGAACTGAAGTGCGTTTGGTAAAACCGGTGACGGACGGACCCGCTTAGCTCCGTTCGTACGTAAAAGTCGCTACGAGCAACTCGAGGACGCCGGCATCGAATTGAGTGATAGTTTGCACTCAGAAAATCGACTCGATTGATTCTGCGGCATCAGATCTTGTGCTGAAGCGTGGTCCGGGGAGTCCGAGAGCGTTGTTGTGGACCTTCGGATTCCGGAGAGATGTGCGAGAGCTGAAGTGCTGTGGCTGATGTGGAGGAATTGGTGCGACTTTGTCAGCGAGCTGCGTTTGGGACTTGAATCCTTCGATGATGACTTGAAGGGCTAAGAAGAAACCAAGACAGCTTGATGAACAGAATTCACAGTGGTTGTTGCCTCACGCTGACCGGATTCTCTGTACTATCAACCAATCAATCAATCAATCAATCAACCACATGTCCAAAGTGAAACACCATCAAACCCCTCCCCAGACCTTATACCCAACCTCCCTCCCCTTCGCATACCACTCCTTCACATACTCCAACGCCACATGCGGTCCATACACCTCCTCCTCCCACTGCGGCACTGGCGCCTCCATGCCCGTTTCCTCTTTACACCTCCTAACCAACTCCTCCACTGTGCCTCCCCGATCATACAACTCCCCTTCTTTGCCCGCCTCCGCCCGCCCCACATCCGCCCTCAACCTCTCCGTCTCCGCAAACTCCACCTCCAACGTCTCCGGATTCACAATCACCCCATAGTTCTCCTTCGCACCGCTAACAGTAACGAGTTTCCGACGGACCTCCAGCGCGACAGTCTCGGCAGGGCGCGTGAAAGGGTCTCCTAACCCGCCGCCGCCCCAGGTTTGCCATTCCAGAAGGTCTCCTGGTTGGACTTTGACGTGGTCGCATTTCGAGGGGAGGAGCTGCGAGCTGCCGTCGATGCGATGGAGGGCTTTCTTGCTGCGGCTGCCGGGCTTGCCGCCGCGGACGCCCCAGGGTTTGGTCAGCCAGCGGTCGTCGTGCAGGCTGAATTCGCCGGCGGAGAGGAAGCGATATAGGGTTCGTTGGGCGTTGCCTAGATGATAGTCAGCATTGCTGTACAGTAAGTCGTTGAAGAAAGTTGCATACCTCCTCTGTTGAACCCTGCTCCGCCTGTGTCTGCCACGGCCTCGTTGGCTTCGAGTCGGACCGGGAAATTCAATTCAATACTCTCCGTCGGCACGCTCTTGATCGCAGGGAAAAGGCAGTGACAGTCGGGACCATCACCCTTCGGTCGCGCTGGCACGCCTCCAAATGCAATCTGGTACAGCTGATACCACTCGCCATTAGGCTTGAAGCCCGAGTAGAAAAAGTGCGGAGAGTCGCTGAAACCAGCAGCAGTCATGAAAGCAGAGTTCTTCTGCCCAAACAGCGCTTGCATGATGTCCATCGTACGGCCGAGGAAGTGCGTGCGACAGGACAGGGCGGCAGGACGAACGGGTTTGATGATGCTGCCGAGAGGGATGTCGACATCGACTAGGTCGTGGAAACCGTCGTTCGGGATGGTGTAAGGTGCGTGCACGGTGAGGAGGTAGTATCCGACGAACATCTGTAACAATTAGATTTGGGCTCTTCAAAGTGGGAGATGAGTTGACTTACCTTGAACATCGTCTCGCTGAGGTAGTAATTGATACTACTGCTCGCCTGCGGACTAGTACCATGCCAGTCAAACTTTAGCCGGTTCTTAGCAGGTTTGCTGAGCGTGCACTTGAGGGCAAAAGGCCCACGGCCATGACCATCATCGTCGACGAAATCAACAAATGTCGACTCCTCGTCAGTCATGTGCTCTTCAATAATCTTGCTCACCGCAGATCTCGTTCGCTCAAGCAAGATGCCTGTCGACGCAGCATACACCTCCGGTCCGAATCTACTGCAAAGCTCGCAGACTCTCGTCGCAGCGGTTCGGCAAGCTGAGATGAGAGCGAGAAGGTCGGATCGCATCCATTCAGGTTGGCGACTGTTGCGGCACATGAGCTCGACAATTGAGCGATTCATCTTGCCACGCTCGAAGAGCTTCATTGTGGGGATTTGAAGGCCGTCGTCGAAGATTGTCTGAGCGTTGATGGACATGGACCCAGGGACTTGGCCTTGGACATCGGTGAAATGGCCGAAGTTGGCGGCCCAGCCAACGAGCTTGTGCTCGAAGAAGATGGGCAAAAGCACAATCACATCATTGAGATGACTGACAGCGCCTTGTACTTCATAGACATCTGCAACCCATTGTCAGTAGTGTTTCATAGAACCAATCCGAGAGTGAGATTCTCACCATTCGTGATGAAGACGTCTCCCTCTTCAATCTGATCAGCCTCGCCTTTGTCGAGCTTATGGTTCCAGATCTGAAGAAATTGTCCAATAAACGAACCAAATTGCCCAACAAGCATCTTGCCCTCAGCGTTAGTGATGACGTTGAATTCGTCCTGTTGCTCGCGAATCGCAGGCGACATGGAGCATCGCAACATGAGCGTGTCCATCTCTTGTCTAATACTTGCCAGAGAGCTTGCAATGAGTGTTGGTCTGCAGGTTGTCAGCGTAAGTGCAAATTTGCGAGCTGGGCACGGGCATTTCTTACACAGTCGGAATCTCCTCCACGACCTTCCTCGCCTCCTCTTGCTTCTGCGCCTGGGATTTGTCCTCGACTGCACTCTCAAACTTACTCTTGAAGCTAGGCATTTCGTTCCCTGGCATGGGAGAAATACAAATATTCCCAACCGCATCGACTTCACCTTCGAAGCCAGGAGCAATGAGCGTGTTGCTATCCATCTCGACAATGACGGCCGGACCTTGAACTTTGTACCCTGCCTTGCTGATCGCAGAACGGCTCCAGAAAGTTGCTTCGTGCTGTTTGCCTTGCACGACGATGGTCTTCTTCTCAATGATCGCGCTTGAAGGTGGAGTTGTCGAGACTGCGGCTGGGATTCGGGGAATCTCGATATCGGGAGAGGCGTCGGAGACGGTGACTGTCAGGCGCGTGAGCTCGAGTGGGAAGTTCTCCAGTGTGTAGCTAAATTGTTGCTCGTGAATCTTGTCGAACTTCTCGTGGGCAATCTTCTCGAATGCCTCCATGGGCTGAGCGAGGTCGTCCTCCGAGAGTGTAATTCCGAGCTCGAGCGCTTGACCCTTGTATCGCAGAGCAGCGGCGTAGACGGTCTCGAGGAGCGGCTGCTTGGTGTCGAGAGCTTCAACCATTGTGGCTTGACATCTGTCCTTGAGTGTGCCAAACTCGCCTCGAAGAGCTTCCATGGTCGTCTTCGAAAGCAAGTGAATGAACGAGGTTGAAAGCTCATGGCTCATCTTGGTTGTGGCATCACCTTGCGCGCAAAGAATACCAGGAGCCGCGGGCACGATAACAGGCCATGCACCTAGCAACTTGCCGACGCCATTGGCGCACATGGGACCAGCTCCACCAAAAGCGACAAGAGCAAAATCCGCAGGATTGTATCCACGCTCGACGGAAACCAGACGAAGTGCGCCGTAGATAGCTTCGTTGGCCAGGTCGATTATCGCCTCTGCAGTCTCGTAGAGTGTTTTGCCCATCTCTTCCGCAAGCTTGCCAACCGCTGCTTTAGCAGCGGCGACATCAAGCTTGAACTCGCCGCCCAGGAGAGTCTCTGGCAGGTATCCCAGGACCAGGTTTGCATCCGTGACCTAGAGCGGATGTTAGCAGAGAAAATGATCCAGAATGTCTCTTGCTTTCAGTGACTTACAGTTGCTTGCGTTCCACCTCGACCATAGCAGGCAGGTCCGGGAACTGCTCCTGATGACTCCGGGCCAACGCGCAGCGTATTGGTGAGCTTTGAATAAAAGGCCAAACTGCCACCTCCAGCACCTATGGTTCGGACGTCGACGGATGGAGATCGAACGGCCAGATCGCCAACCATTGTCTCTCGTCGAAGAGAAGGCTGAGCGTTTGCAATAAGTGCAACATCAGTGGAAGTGCCTCCCATATCCAGAGTAATGAGGTTCTTGTTTTCAGTGGCATTGGCGATGATACTCGTAATGCCTCTCACGCCTCCTGCAGGTCCCGACATAAGGATGTTGACAGGCAGATTTCCCGCGAGATCCAGATTGGTGAGGCCGCCATCGCTCTTCAAGATGCGTACTGTCGGGGTATCTTCGTTGAGCTTCTCGCTGAGACCTTTCATGTACCGTTTGACTTCTGGCTTCACCACGGAGTTGGCAGCAGCTGTGACAGTGCGCTCGTATTCGCCGAGTTCGGGCAAGACCTCATGCGAGAGTGAAACTTCCACCTCATCGCCTAGCACCTCTTTCACAATCTCGCCAACTTGCTTCTCGTGCTCGCCGGAGACCCAGGAATTCAGCAAGCTCACTGTGACAGCCTGGACCTTACCCTTGACGGTGAGGAGCTCTTTTCGCAGAGCGTCTTTGTCAACAGGTCGTACTTCCTCGCCATCAACGCCAATGCGTTCAGGTACCTGGAGTGTCCGCTCCAGAGGGATCAGAGGCGCCGGCGGGTCCCAATTGATCCACGAAGCCAGTCCACCAGGAATCTGTGATCTCCTCGCAACCAAGACATCCTTATGACCCTCGGTCACAATCAACGCAGCCGGAACGCCTTTGCCTTCCAACAAGGCGTTCGTAGCAACAGTGCTGCCGTGATGTAGAGCTCCAAACTTGCCAGTAAACTTCTCTTCCGCTTCGATGATTGCTCGGACCTTGTCGATGCTGTCCTTGACGCCGACAGATTGGTCGTGAGGAGTGGAAGGGACTTTGGCTCGATATATCACACCCTTGGGGGAGAAGACACAGGCGTCGGTGAATGTTCCGCCCTAGCAATGAGAGCTCCGTCAGCCTCGTCCTCAAACTCGTTGTAGCTGATGATACTTACCACATCAACTCCCAAGCGATATGTATCTGTAATTGAAGTAGTAGAAGCCATTGAGAAAGATGAAAGGATCGAAATCAAACCAACGAAACCGGCGTGCAAGCACCCAAATACCTATACCTACCTCGTTCTTTCACCACGCGCGTTGCTCGGCGAGCTATCGCGTAGAGCTCGCCTGCTATCGGGCGATGGGCTGCGGTGTGCAGGCCGCGAGTGGTAGCGATAGGCAGTGATACAGGCCAAGCACGCGGCGAGTTGGCCCTGCGGCATGCTGGAGATTGCATGCTGCTGCTATCGATACTGAGGGCGTCGCTTAGCAATGCCTGGTCAATCATGGGCTGAATGGGAATAAGAAGTCGATTCGCGAATGGCGAGGGGATGTGAGCAGTGAGGGGATGTTGCTGAGTGATAGGGCGAACGTGAACGTGATAAGAGACGCGAGGGAGGAGATGTTGTTATGGCGGAGATCGCCCGGCCGAGAATCGTCCGCATAGACATGAGCCGAAGATGAGATACTCCTTTGAGCCTTCCAAAAACAATCGACTTCATTCATTCATTCACATCATCTAATCAATCATTCAATTAATTCACAATCGAGCTGTTCCTCGCCACCAAGACCTCATCCGTCTTGACCGTCCACAGAGTCTTGCCCGCCAGCGCAAAATTCGCAATCGGCAGCGCCTCTGCAGTCTTGTCGGTCTTGAAGTACTCGCTGTTCACGACACCGATCACTTTGCCTTTCTTGTTCCTGCACACAACTCCCTCGCTCTCGGCAGTCCACACTCGGCCCTTGTCGTCCACGTGGATTCCATCGGCAAGACCTTGCCGGACCTGGCCAAACACCGTCCGGCTTGAAGGCAGCATGTCCTCATCGAGCTTGTACGCGTAAATGTAAGGGCCCAGCCACGACATAGCTCCGGGGCCAGTTGGGAATGGTCCGTAGATGTCCGCGGAGTCGGGGATGTACAGAGTTTTCATATCAGGACTCACGCGGATGCCGTTGGGATTCAGGTCATTCCTAGTAAGGACAGGTCGGACGATCTCCTCTTCCGGGTCCCAACGGTAGATGGTATTTGGCAACTGCGGCGCAGGAGTATTCTTTCTCCAAGCCAGCTCAAAATACTCCAGGTCGGTGAAGAACATGTACTTCTCAGAATGGTTCTTCGGATTGGTGACCCAGACGATGTCATCGATGCCATTGTACGGCAGGCCGAAGTAGCTGTTGGTCACCGTCTCGACTTGCAGTGTCTTGACATCCACGCTGATGACACCGCCACGGTAAGTTGAATTCTTAGGTCCGCCATACGAAGCAAAATACACCTTGCCTTCGAAGTAATATCCTCCGTCTGGGTTCATCACCTTGGGTGTGCTGTTCAAAGGTCCGATGTGGCCGGTATCCAGGTTGAACGAGTACACCGTCCCTGGATGGATCATGGCCTGCGACACCGCACTCGCGAACCAAATCTCATTTCGCTCTGGAACCCATACCCCGGCTTCATACGCGAACGTGTCGTTCTCTGCCGTTCGATTCTGGACAAGCTTGACTTCTGGATTCGAGCCGAAAATTGAGTGGAACTCGTTCGAGTAAGACATAATCGGCGTCTTAGCAGCGGTCTGCAGCAGGCTGTCTACCGTCTTGTTTTGCGGCGTGCGAGTGCCATTGACAAAGGTGTAGTTTAAATTGCCAGTGAAGGGTTCAGGGAGGAGGTAGGTGTATTGATAGGGAACTGAGATGATGGAAGCATTGGCCGTGCCTTCACCATCGAAGGCAGGAGCCCCGGATGTTCCGCTAGACAGTGAAAGAATGGAAATAGCGGTTGCCAGCCCTTGCAAGTACTTCATCTTGAACGTTTTGAGGACGAAAAAATGTTGGCTTGGCTAACATTCATCAATTGCGCGCTTTTCGACTTTCGTTCTTCTCTACAGATTTGACGTCAACGCCATGATGATTTCGACGCCACGCCGATCTCTACCAGATGAATTGCCCTGAACTCTATACTTGAGCCTCTTTCTTCAGAATTCAAATCCACAGGCCATGTGCACTGTCCAAAAAGGGTAGTTCGCTAGTCTGATCAGCGGCATCTGCTCCGACGTTCTACCGATAGACGAGGTGGGCAGCTAGCTCTCTCTTTCCTACATTCCACTCCACTCTTTCTCTGCAAGCCGTCTTTGCCTATCAATCGATTCTTCGGCCAGCGGTCAGCATGGGCTTGCTTTGATATCAGAGCCTCTCTCCAGATGCTCAACCGCGGCCGTACCCTCCACGGCCAAGGAGCACATCTATCTGACTGACTGTAAACAAAAGGTAATCATCGTTTCCATCTCCCACATCTCTCCTTCTTGGCTCTGCAATCGGGGGAAATTTCCATCGTATCGCTTGCCTCAGGCGAGCCGACATGCACTCTCGACGATCTGAAAGCAATCTGCGATGCCAACAATTTCTCCATCGAGCCTGGGACGCCTAACGAGACTGCTTTCCTCCTCTTTGCCAACAGCTTCGATGCCGTCTGCCAAACCATTCAGAACTTGCCGGAATACGAAGATCCACGATTGACACCAACGCCTGTCGAGGGCGGCAAGACGAAGTGCTATCGACCAGCTGCGGCTGAGAATCCACTGAACGGCTGGGCGCACAAGACAACACTCATCTCGGCGGACCCGGAGGCCAAGGAAGGTCCTCTTGCTGGTCGGACGATCGCTTTCAAAGAAAATGTCTCGGTTGCTGGTCTGCCGCTTAGACTCGGCTGCTCTCCAGAGCATTTCAAAGACGGCAAGCATCCCATCAGTCCAATCGACGCGACTATCGTCAAGCGCATCTTGAACGCAGGCGCGACAGTCAAAGGCACCGCCACTTGTGAGAACTTCTCGGCTTTCGCTCTCAGCTTCACTTCCGATTCCGGAGTCGTGCACAACGCCTGGCTGCCAGGCTACGCCACAGGAGGCAGCAGCAGCGGCTGTGGCGCGCTGGTGAGCATTGGAGATGTTGAAGAGGCACGCGAGCAGGGCAAAGACAGCAGAGACTACCCCCTTGGTGAAGGCGTCGACCTTGCTATAGGAGGTGACCAAGGAGGAAGTATCAGACTCCCCGCCAGCTACAGCGGAATATACGGCCTCAAGCCGACCCATGGCCTCGTTCCATACACCGGAATCGCCTCCATCAACCCCATGATGGACCACACTGGCCCCATGGCAAGAAGCGTAGAAGACACAGCACTTCTCCTCCAAGCCATGGCCGGCTACGACGGCATCGACCCTCGCATGACACCCGAATCTCCCACACTCGATCGCGTCGAACCCTACCTCTCCGACCTGCAAACCTGGATTTCTCAAAAACAGTCCGCCGGCGAGTGGACCCCAACCTCCTCCGCCAAAGGCCTCCGAATCGGGATTCTCAAAGAAGCCTTCTCTGTACCGGGTCTTGATCCCTCCGTAGCCGCCACTGTAAGAAAGGCAGCAAAACGCTTCACCTCCCTCGGCGCCGACGTGAAAGAAATCTCCATCCCTCTACACAGCTATGGTGCAGCGATCTGGACCGTCGCCACTCGTTCCCAAATGCCACACGGCCTCTCCAACGACCCCGGCAGCCTCCTCGACCACCCTCTCCCCCATCTCGATCCACTCCCAATCGACCAGAACTTCTTTAACATCCTCTCAAACCGCAACCCCGCCGTCGTAAACGTATGCATGAACGCCTCCCACCTCCAACAGAAGTACGGCCCCTCTCTCGTCCGAAAAGCACACATGCACGTCCACGAGCTCCGCGCCGCTTACGATTCCGCATTCAAAGACTGTGACGTCCTGCTCACACCTATCAACCCGACCGTGGGGCCTCCGCATCCGCAGGGAGCGATCAAGACGGAGGGAAATCCCGAGGGGAGGAGTGGGAGGATTATGGATCTGTTTGAGCCGGCGATTGGGAATACGATGAATACGTGCTCGTTTAATGTCACGGGTCATCCGGCGATGAGTATGCCGGTGGGGTGGGGAGAGGTGAAAGGGGGAGGGGCGAGGTTGCCGGTGGGGATGCAGGTTGTAGGGAGGAGGTGGGGGGAGGGGGATATTTTCAAGGCGGTAAGTGGTTTCCTAGCAGTGTTGGGACTATGTTGTAGGATGCTGACTTTCTGTGGTTTGGCAGGCGAAAGCATGGGAAGTTGGTGGGAGTTGGAAGGATTCGTGAGGTGCACAAAGCATCTATATACTGACAAGAACACGAACAGGGTATCACACACAAACAACAAAAACCAAGCCTCAACTCACCGCTGATTTGGTCCCCTTCTTCCCTTTAACTCCGTTTTCACTCTTTCTCCCAATCAACCTCCCCACAACAGCATCCAGTGCACCCATCTGCTGCCCCACCCCAACATCCCCATCGAACCCACCCTCCGTCCACTTCACTCCACAACTCTCCCTCCCAGGACTCCCATTACAGCTCCCCAACGCCCCCTTGACCGAAGCCCTCAAACTTCCTTCAATCTTCCCCCTCGCGCTCTCCGACACCAATCCCTTGGCTTCCGCCAACCACCTTACAGCATACGCCTTGAAGCTTTTCTGATCCGCATTACAATTTTGAGTGGCCTCGCACTTCTCTTGCAGAACTCCGTCAGACGTGGTAAAGTCGGATTGAAGAGCGGAGACGAACCCATCAACGTGCTTAGCCCATTTCGGGGCTTTGGTGTGTTGGAACATGAGGGCGGAGCCGGAGAGGAAGACGCCGACGTTGTAACTCCATTTGCCGTAATCGATGTCGGTGCAGGCTTTGCCGGTATGTGCGCCGTCGTAGACGGAGTAGGTAGTGTTGTCGATGTATCCAACCTGCAGCGTCCAGGCGAACAGCTTCTCCGCCCAACGGATGTAATGCTCGCTGGTGTTGCCGTGGCTATGATGCCGAGCAAGTCTAGCTGCGAGCTGGAAGGCTAGACCGTTGGTGATGCTGTTTTTGTACGTGTACCCATTGCTCGCCTCGGAAATTTGCCAGTGCAGACCGCCAGAGCAAGTCGAGTTATCCCATCGAGCAACGACTTCATCGAAGACGGTCTCTGCCAGAGCCAGCCAGTTGGCTCCAGGGAAGTTGACTTCTGCGGCGTTCATGGCCGTCAAGCCCCACCAGAGCTGGTCGTCGTTTCCAGGGGTTTGAGGACCCATGAAGTCGTTCGAAGAGCCCACTTGTGCGAGTATGCCAGCTCTCACGAGATTGTTGTACTTAGCGTCGCCAGTGTAGTGGTGGTAGTGGATCATGGTCGACCAGAGCCCGGCTGCTTCCCAAGGCCAGTAGGGCTGAGGCAGTAGACCGTTGAGGGAAGGTTGATAGTAGCTCATCAGATTTGCAGCAAGTGTGCGGGATGTCCGAACAATTTGACGCCGGGTTTGAGTGCTGAGCTCAGTCGCTGCGAGAGCCATTGAGCTCAAGAC
Organism: Phaeophleospora eucalypticola; assembly: GCA_022814565.1. Classification (NCBI taxonomy): domain Eukaryota; kingdom Fungi; phylum Ascomycota; class Dothideomycetes; order Mycosphaerellales; family Mycosphaerellaceae; genus Phaeophleospora; species Phaeophleospora eucalypticola. The sequence goes on along the minus strand of JAKLNG010000001.1, from coordinate 1,240,253 downwards.
CAGAGGAAGGTATAGAAGCTTGATGAACATCTTTGCTCGATCGAGGAGGTTCATCTACGATGGACGACGGACAGTGGCGTAAGTCCAGGAATCGCTGTGGCCGTCAGGCATTTAGAAGTAGTGATTACCTAGCCAGATATCACGCTGTGACGCCGAGGACAACAACGCAGGAACGCGGTGGCAATGTCCTCCTGAGACCTGCGTGGTGACAGGAAAGGCTCAGTGTGACACCTTTTCCGCCAGCACATCGTCTTCGAGAATTCCAGGATGTCGGTCTTCCACAAGTCTCAGTACCTTTGCTGTCCATGGTGAGATTCGGTGAGATTCAGATTCAACGAAACCTCGCGGAGCCTGAAGTCAGCAATGCGCAAAAATGTGCAAGACCACACCATATTCAGAAACTCGCGGTGGATACTCTATAAGTCCAGCTGGCCTCTGAGTATGAATGTACTGTCAAAATCTCTTTAATCATCCCGCGAACTTGTTTATAGATATGTCGTGTGACGATCTGAAACAGCCAGGTATGACAAAGAGGAGCCAAAGTCGGTTCAGCTGGCTAGCTGTATTGAGATGGTTTGTGCTCAACATAGTGGCAGCCACGAGGTCAAAGAAGGGCTTTTTCTTGTTGGAGAAGCCGCTGTGCGACTTTCATAGTCCTGCTGTTGTGGTGCTGCGATGCGTTGGCAGCTATTGTCACCTGATCTTGGGTAGCCCGGCGGAGCGTCCATCAATGGACACAGCTTTCCTTCTGCTTCAGCGAGGCATGGGATGACCCAATTGAGCGCAGTGAAAGTCCGATGACTAACGCATCAGTCTCTTGGACTAGTTGATGGCCGGTCTCTCGTTCCAGAATGCAATACTCGATCTCATATCGAAGAGCTAGGAGGCAGATCCGTTGACAACCAGCTCCAGTCGTCATACATCTGATTTGACCAGAAGCCGTCGCCAAGCATCCAAGCAGTTGCATCAGCTTCTGGTAGGTATGGCCCTTGGTAAGTGAAAGCCATGTCAAAGGCAGGATTCGGGAACATCGGTTCGCCCTGCTGCATTGCAAAGTTTGGTTGGAAAGTATTCGGTTGGGCGAATCCGGTGCCCGTCTGCCCGGAATGTGAAGAAAGCGTATCGGACCAAGTTCCAGCTCCGCTGCCCTGCCGGATATGCTGCTGCTTCCGAGTGATTGATATCGTTCCGAAGTAAGGAAGGACAACACGAGTCGGGCCTTGCTCGTCAGTGGACTCGACGCTTGCGATGAGAGTTTCAAGAGCTCCGTGACACTTCCTGCACATGACCCGTGTGATACGATAGCTTGCACCTGTCTTCAACGCCTGGAGAATCCGGTGAATGCTACTCCAGTCTTTTTCAATTTGCCACTGAGGTATTGGCCCCTCCGACTCTTTAGGCCGGCCGTAGTGGATGAGTCCAAGCAGAACAATGATCGCCGCGGCGAAAGCGGTGAAATTCAGGATGGTGCCATGATATGCCATCATTGCATCTGTGTCGATGATTTCCAGATAAGCCTCCAGGATTGCTCGTGAGCTGTTGATGCAGGCTTTCCGACTGAACTCATACCGATCCTGACTTTCTTCTCGAAGGAAGAATGGCAAGTGCACGAGTGATCTGAGCAAATGCCAGTGAGTTAATCGATAGAGACGAGTGCACTTCTCCATTGTGTCCTGGCAAGAGCGGATGCTGGTCTGGAAGTATCTAAGAATCAGCATGTAGATGGCGCAGTTGATTGTGGTCTCAACGCGTATCTCAAAGACTCCTGCAAGTGTCCACAATCTGAGATCCGGACGAGGGAAAAACACTTACCAGGTTCAAGAAGCCTTCAGGTAGCTGTGGAATAAGACTCGACAGCTCTTCATCGACTGCCATGGTGGCGGGAAGCGAAGGTCCCTTGACGCTGTGCAGTGAGTCAATCAAGCGGCCAGTGATCAGTGCATAGTTTCTGTAGAGCCAATTGTGCGTCGGCATTTCCTCCTTTGGGGGAATTGTCACATCGCAAAAATGATCCGGCATCATGTATGGAAGGCCAATTATAAGACTGACCCATCGGTCAGCGTGAAATAGCTGCCAAAAGACGTGGTCTTGCTTCTGAGATCGACGCTTCTGATGCAAGCCGTGTAGCTGCAAGAGTGAATTTGCTCTTCGATATATTGTCCATGCCCGGCGAGGCTGCAAAGATCCCATGTAGCATAGTCCCATGGCCATCTGCAGATTGAAACCATATTCAGTAGCAGCGTAGTCATCATCAGGGAGGATGCTTCTTTCGACTGGAGGTAGATATCTCTGCAATTCGCCGGTGCTGATCGCGAAGCAGACCAGTAGCAGTCCTAAGAGTGCCGGATGGCCTTCGTTGAATGCTTGGAGCGTCAATGAGCGTAAAGACGAGCCCTCTTCATTTGACCAGAAAAGTGCCAAAGCATCACGATACAGTGGCCACCACGAGCTGTGATTGTCAAGTATATCGGTCATTTCACCTTCTGACGGCATATATGAGCAGAGGTCCCGAATGACGGCATGATCCTTTGCCGCCTTGGACGCAGCAGCGGACTTGGATGCATTCGATAGTGGTGAACGGCTGTCCTTGGCGGCCCCTGAGCCGTCTTCCCCTACACCTAAGACAGGGTTTGTGAGAATCCGCATCAACGGCGCGGCCGTACTTTCCAGTTGCTCTTCTTCGTTGTCATCGTCGTCGGGTGTCAGACCTCTGTGTCCGGGCACTCGATTCGTGATTCCGGAGAGCAGGTTGCTGAGAGCTTCCTGAGGAGTCGTCGCGCTACGAACGTGATTCAGGGAGTGATGAGGGCTCTCTGAAGCGTTGCCATTGTTTAGCTCTGCCAGACGTGCTTCGAGCTCCGCCACTCGCTGTTGCAAGCGTCGGTTGACACCAGGCGCGTCTTCCAAGACGATGCCTTGAGCCACACAATGATCCTGATCCCCACGAGACTTGCATTCGGTACATGAGGATCCATCACCAACGCCAGAGCATCGGACTTTGCGTTTGCGACCTGCCAAAATGGTAGTCAGAGCTAATCTGTCTGGTGCAAGTTGATGAAGAGGCGGGAGATGGAGGAGACGCACAAGGAAGGCAACTCTTGGTGCCCTTTCGCATGCGCTTGTGGACGCCTGCGTCCGGCGGCATTTCGCATGATCCTTCAAATCGCACTTGTTACGTGACACAGATGGAATCCGAGTCGGAAGCTGGAGCGAGGAGTGAAGTGGAGTTCGTCCGGACTGGTCCGTGCGCCATCACCACAATTGACTTTCTCCTCGAGCCAACTTTCTCTCCTCTGCATTCACATTCACATTCACATCATCACCTTCGTCCGTCCCGTCCAGTACTGCACATTGCAGCCGCTTCGGTAGCGTCTATGCAGACGGATCGACATGTGTAATATGAAATTGCGATTTTCGGATCTGCTAGAATCATCTTAGCAAACCTTCACCAGGAGGCCTCTCCGGACGAACGCTGCTTCGTCCGCGAAGCTTTGGATGATATTCAACAGCCGCACAGCCCCTACTCTCAACAGGATCCAACGTCCGCAATCCAGCTTGCTAGGAATAGTGATTCGTGCGATAGGCCAGAAGAGGCTCACGATGAGTAACGCATCGTCCATGGCGACCTGCCAGCTATATCAAGGCGATGGCAGCCGCCCCGTTTCACAGATGACACAAATAACCCCTTCACAGTCTGCTTACGATTGATCAGCGACAAAATGCATTCTGCTGGTGCATCGCATCACTTGCTCGATGACGAGAGACCAAAAGAGCCGAATGAAAAGTCGTTCGAGATCGAGGAGCGAAATCATCAACTACACTCAGCCCGGGACGTCGAAAGGAGCGAATCTCTCACGGAGTCCAATGATGTCGACACAGGCAAGAATATTGTCTATCCTGGCACTGGCAAGCTGATCTTGCTCCTCAGCGCCGCAGCGCTCTCCATCTTCTTAGTAGCACTGGACACGACCATCGTCTCGACAGCGATTCCACGAATCACCGACGACTTCCACAGCTTGGACGACGTGGCCTGGTACGGATCAGGCTTCTTCATGACGACAGCAGCCTTTCAGTCCATGTCCGGCAAGGCGTACAAGTACTTCAGCATCAAGATTGTCTTCCTCTTGGCCGTCTTCGTTTTCGAGGTCGGAAGCTTGATCTGCGCCGTCGCTCCCAACTCGACCACGCTCATCATTGGACGTGCCATCGCTGGTGTCGGAGGTGCTGGAGTGACGTCTGGTTGCTACATCATTATTGGAATCAGTGCTCCTCCAAAACGGGTGCCAGCGCTCCTTGGGATCATTGGTGCGAGCTTTGCTGTCGCCAGCGTCGTAGGACCTGTCATCGGCGGCGTGTTCACAGAACACGTCTCGTGGCGATGGTGTTTCTACAGTAAGCGACACTTCTCCATGTCCAGCCTGCAATGGGACGCGTAGATGTTCTCGAGCTAACAAATCGCTCGTAGTCAATCTCCCAATCGGCGGACTCGCGTTTCTGATCATCACCATTTTCTTCCACACGCCCGACCATGCGAAACCCCAGCCTGCTGACTGGAGAGAGAAATTGAGACAGCTGGACATTCCCGGAACGACGCTTCTTCTTGGCGCTGTGATCTCTCTTCTACTTGCGCTTCAGTGGGGCGGCGTCACGAAGTCTTGGTCATCCGGCGATGTGATCGGAACCTTTGTCGCAGCTGCTGTCCTGTTCATCGCGTTCATTTTCACGCAGTACTTCGCTGGTGAGCGTGCAGCGATGAACCCGCGAGTGTTGAAGATCAAGAGCATGCTGTATCTGATGGTCTTCCAGACCATCATCTCTGGATGCTTCTTCGTTCTGCTTTATTATATGCCAATCTGTGAGTATCCCAGGCGTCTACATCTCGCACACTCAAACTGATCAAATGCTACAAAGACTTTCAGACTGTTTCCGATGTCGATGCAGCTGATTCGGGTGTTCGGACAGTCCCAATGGTAGGAGCTGCCTCCGTCTTTGCCATTCTTGCTGGTATCCTCATCACCACGACTCGCGAGTTCCAGGCCCTCATGATATTCGGGACCGGTGTCATCACCATTGCTTGCGGGCTACTCTACACCCTGCACGTGGGTACGCCGAGTCCCAAATGGATCGGCTATCAGTTCTTCGCTGGCTTTGGTATTGGACTCGTGATGCAGATCGCCGTTACCGCTGCCCAGAGCCTGGCTGACCCAGCGGACATCAGCGTTGCTTCAGCTATGGCTTTGTTCTTCCAGATGATGGGCGGAACCGTTTGGCTGGCAGTCGGACAGTCATTGTTCTCCAACAAGCTGCTCCAGGAATTGGCGAAGAATCCAAATATCAATCCCGGAGAGGTTGTTGCTGCAGGTGCTACTGAATTGCGGAAGATGCTGTCTGGCCAGACTCTCGATGATGCGATTGAAAGTTTCATGGCTGGTCTCCGAAGCGGCTTTGCGCTTTGCATTGCCCTGGCTGGCACTTCATGTCTCATTGCGGTTGCCATGATCGTGTTCTGCCGCAGGAGGTTAGGGAAGGACGCAGTTGCTGCAGCAGCTTAGAGCTCCATAGTTGTATCCAAAGTCGTTCACGGCCGCATCAGGTGCTGCAATTCCAGCAACTTGTCATTCCTCGTCGAGAAATCAACCTCATCCGAACTGACCAATTTGTGGTCCACATCTCCATCCACCCATTCCACATTGTACTCTAAACCAACCTCCCTGTTCCACTTCTCCACTAACTCCTTCGCCTTCAACGGCATCATAACCTTCGACGGCGCCTGAAACCACTTCGGCTGAATCGCGAATGCCAACATAATCCTCGGCTCCAAACTTCGATTCGGCATCCCAGCATGCCAAAGCCTCACATCCCTCACAATGATACTCCCCTTCTTGATCTCAGGCTGAATCGGCGGCGAATGTTTCCTTCTCTCCTCCACCAACTCCGGCCGAATCGCAAGATCAAACTCCCCATCCCGATACCGCACATGTTGACCAATACAACTATCACGATGACTGCCGACCCAAATCTCCGTCGACCCGTTCTGGACATCCACATCGCAAAGCGGGATATTAATCGCGTGCCCAAACGGAAACATGGGATGTGGCTGGTCTATATCCGCGTGCACCGGCTGTCGCTCCGTTGAGTTAGGGAGTGCAGTATTCCCATTCGCGTAGTGGCAAACCAAATCCGGTCCCAAGATCTGCTGCAGGATTGAAACAACGATGGGGTTGGCCCAGATGTCTGTGTACATTAGGTCCGGGTCGAGGGGAGGGGCTTGGTCCATGTTGCCTTTGTTCCAGTTGAAGTGATGGTTTGGGTTCTTGGAAATTTGGAGGGCTTCGGGGGTGAGGAGGGTGTGCAGAGATTCGATGTGGGAGGGAGAAATCGCGTTGGAGAGGATGACGATTCCGTCGCGGTGGAGGTAGGTTAGTGCTTCGGCGATGAAAGAAGGGGATGATGGGAGAGGGGATTCGGGGACGGGAAGGGTGTGGACTTTTTGGTTTTGGAGGGAGGTGCCGTTTTTTGTTGATTTTATCATCTTGAACTATTTCTTGTTGGCGACGCAAATGTTGGTATTTGGTCTCTAAAGGTGTTGACAAAGACAGATATGAAGATGGAGGAAGTAGAGTGGGGGCAATGAGGTTGCATCGGGACAGTGCGGGGCCAACGGGAAGGATCGATTCGTCTCCACTTTGAGGAATGCTCCTCTCTCCTCCCTCCTCACAATCAATCAAATCATATCTCGAGGAACACTGCATTGCATTATTGCCGACTGATAGCTAAGCGTCGCCTAAGCTATTGGTCGTATGCATGGCTGCAGGAACGGGAATAGCTGATGATAGGCCGTCGAGTCGCATGAGCGGGCATCGCTCTGATAGCAGCCGCGATGGCTGCTTCCTCTTCTTCTTCGACTTTCGCTGTATGTCTTGACTGATCTGTGTATACGACAGATTATACTGACTGAGAACAGAGCATCGATATCCCGCATGAAACAGACCCGTTGCTACCCAGCTCACGCCAAACAACCATGGCAACCCATCCGGACGACCATGACAATGGCAGCCTCAAAGCCTCCACAACCCTCAAGGGAGACATCCACATCGGCGCCATAGCAGGCGACTCCGCGCGCATCGCAAACTCCCAAGAACACAATCTCACCTTTCTTGAGGCTTTGAAGCTGTATCCTACTGCCGTCGGCTGGTCCCTCTTCTTCTCCCTCGGTGTAATCATGACCGCCTTCGACCCGCAACTGCTCGGAAACCTTTACGCCACACCTGCTTTCCAACGCGATTTCGGATACCTCTACGACGGCGAGCACATTATCAGCGCGCCCTGGCAGACTGGTCTCAGTATGGGGAATCCGATCGGGCAGGTAGTGGGGGCGTTCTTTGCGGCGTATCCGATGGAGTGCTTTGGGAGGAAGAAGACGTTTGGGGTTTGTGTGGTCATGACGGCTGGGTTCATCTTCATTCAATTCTTTGCGAGAAGTCTGGCTGTACTACTTGTGGGCGAGTTGCTTGGCGGACTGGTACTGGGGACGTATTGTGTGATCGCTCCGGCGTATGCTTCTGAAGGTGAGTGAAGTGACGTTGGGAAATGTGAGACGTCGATGCTAATCGGAGTAGTATGTCCTGTTGCTCTTCGAGGAGTGCTCACGAGTTACATCAACGTCTGTTTCGTCGTGGGACAGCTCATTGCCAACGGCGTCATCGCAGGCACAAGTCAATTGGACACTCACTGGGCATACTCAGCTCCCTTCGCCGCGCAATGGATTTGGCCGCTGGTCATTCTGATCGGATGGCCATTTGCACCAGAGTCTCCATGGTAAGAAGCTTCCTCAAATATCTCAGTAACCTCAGCTGACAGACGACCAAGGTGGCTCGTCCGCAAGAACCGCCTCGCAGACGCCGAAGAATCTCTCCGCCGCCTCGCCTCTTCCAAAGTCGACGTCCAACCAACGCTCGCCATGATCATCGAGACCGATAGACTGGAATTGGAGCTAGAAGCCGGTAGTACCTACCGCGACTGCTTCAGTAAAGTCAACCTCCGCCGCACCGAAATCGCCGTCGGCGTCTACAGCATCCAAGTCGTCTCCGGCGTGTACTTGGTCGGCTACGCAACCTACTTCTTCGAGCAAGCCGGTCTGCCCACCAAGCAAGCTTTCAACATGAGCATCGGCTTCCTCGCAGTCGGTCTCGTTGGGACCCTCTTCTCCTGGCTTCTGCTAATACACTTCGGCCGCCGCACAATCTACAACACCGGCCTCGCCCTTCTGGTCGTGCTCATGCTCATCATCGGCATCCTCGACTGCGTCCCGAACTACGATTCCAACAAACCCTTAATATGGGCACAGTCTTCTCTCATGCTCGTCTGGAATTTCTGCTACGACTTCTCCGTCGGGCCCATCTGTTTCGTTATCCTGTGCGAGGTCTCCGCGACCAAAGTCCGCAGTAAGACGATTGCCGTCGCAACGGCTGTACAAGCGATGTTAGCTATCGTAATGACGGTTGCAATTCCGTACATGATCAATCCCGACCAAGCGGACATGAGAGGCAAGATTGGCTTTTTCTACGGCGGTTTGAGTGCGATTAGTCTGGTGTGGGCGTATTTTAGAGTTCCGGAGACGAAAGGGCGGACATATGAGGAGCTGGACATTATGTTTTCGAGAGGTGTGAGGACGAGGGATTTTAAGGGGTATAGAGTTGAGGGAGTTGATTAGTATTGATAATAAAGAAAGAAGGAAGCGGCATGCCATTTATAACGATGAAGGGGAGACCAGCTCCTCTGTTACTTTCTATTCTTGACTTCTTACCGGCGAATCAAAGAGTCGGACAATGCGACGAAAACCTCGAACCCTTCCTCAAAATCTTGAAGGTGCTCTTGAATTCCTCATTGGACACCAGCGGCTGCGAGAAGTACTCCATCATCCGCTCAGAAAGAGGCACGTATCCAGCCGCATCTCGCTCCCTTTCCGCTCTCTTCACTATCTGCCGGACAAACTCACTCAAAGTCGCCGGGTACTGCTCCAAATTTGCCTTCTCGACGTCCGGAGCTTTCTGGAACATGCGCTGAAGGAGTTGCTTTGGTTCTTGGTCTGCAAACAGAGCCCTGCACTCATCGATCAGCTTCAAAACTTCTTTGCGCTGAAATTCGCAGAGAGACGTCCTTGCTGACTCCCACTCTACGTGCTCGAAGTCAATCGCCTCTGCGTTCCCAAAGTCCGCGAGGAAAGCGTCTGGATAGTCGTTGAAACTCCCCTGTCCAGCGCCGGAGAAGAGGATGTTACGCGGAGAGACATCTTTGTGGGCGCGGTAGCGCATATTCGCCTCTGAGCCGTACTGGAACCGCGTGAGAGCATCGAAGAGCTGAGCAATGACGTTCCACGCAAACGCAGGAGGAGGGTAGGGCATGACTTCTTCAGGACGAGAGGCATATCTCTGCATTCGGACGAGAAGCTCGAGCATCGTCCCGCCAGTCATAGGTTTCATGGTATACCAACACCTCTGACCGGCACCCTGCTGATGGTCCCAATCCAGCATGGGGCAGATTTTTACCTCGTGTCCTAGACTACCCGCAAACCTGAGGTGGTTTACTTCATCACTCAGAGCGGCGGCTGCGAACTTGGAGCTTGTCTCCGGATCATCGTTGTGAGCGACCTTGACTGCCTGCAAATTCGCTCGTAGTGCGGCGCAGGCTTGTTCGAAAGCCTGGGGGGACCGATCTGAGGACTTGTAGCGTGCTAGGATATTGTCAGCTGTGGGTTTGGGGATGGAAGCGTAGACTGTAGCGAAGGAGCCTGCTCCGAGGGGTTTGAGGATGTAGTTTTGTGATGTGAACTCACGTACCGAGGGATATTGAGTTTGGGATATGTCGTCGAATGTCAGAGAGGTTGACATCTTGTTGTTCGACGAACGGGCTGGGAGATCTGGCTTCTGCGTGTTGGATGGGCTGTCCTTGTGCTGATATTGGGGTATAGCAGCACAAAGAATGCCATTCTTGTCCTTTCATGGAAGAAACGTATTGTCCGCGGTATCTCTGTGGTGGTGGCAGCAGCATTGTTCTGCATCTAGAACAAAGAAGATATTGGGGATGGCTTCAGATGGCCGGACTCTGGCCAATCTTCTTTCATGATGCCCCGAGGACGAGACCAACCACTGCTGGAGCTGATGAAAGACTGTTGCATGCTGAAGTCGAGCGAAAGGTTGGAGTATAGATCCATTCAAACGAGTGCTGTAGTGTGAGTGTGTATAAGTATCTGTGAGGGCAAGCATGGATTGTCAAGAAAGCGGAAAGGAAGGTTTTCGTAGGCATGGAAGCGACAGGGCACTTTATAGATTGTCGTTCAGACATTTTGTACCCTCAGTATTCGGATGGGCTTGAATTTGGCGGTGACTTGTGCTTGACCAGAGACATTTTTCGCCGATGTCTTGACAAAGTCGCATCTCGAGCAAGAGCTGTGAGGGGATGTCCTCAAAAGTAAGAGCATGTCATGGAAGTTTGGGAAAATGCTTGAGATCTCAGCACCGTGAGGATGGCATTGCACATTCATCTCATGACCGTTCTCTCCTTCGAAAAATGGAAGAGTTAGCTGGCATGTGTTTCTGCAGTGCATACATCGTTCCCGGTGTGTTACCGTTCGTAAAACCAGGTGATCCGAAGTCCACCGGCTGTTTCTGAAGCATGGATCAATGCGGCCTTCCGGTCTTGGCCCTTTTGTCTATACCCAGAGTGGAGCTCATGATTTGTACATGCGATACATCCGGAGGTACGTGAGACATCTGAGTCCGCTGAGCGAGTCAGAATCAAATTGTGCAATGTGAATGCCCGTCCAACTCCTCAGTGACTTTGTGAACTGTGAGCTGCTCTCGTACAGCAGCTAATGATGACTTCACGAAAAGGAGGCTGACGAATGTCATCGCGGATCTCTTTCGTAAAGGCAGGCATGTTGTGAAGGTCGTGATGAATGATGAAGTTCGGGACAAGGCCCAGCTACCTGGCAAGTTTCCACCCAAGCCTGCCACGACTCTTTGCCCACTGACACGCCTCAGAATCCACTGTGACATGTGAAAGCACAAAGCAAGATCAGGGGTTTGAGACGAATAGGAGGTGTTAGAGGGAATAAGAAGCGTTGTGTCCACGACAAGTGCCGGAGGGATCCACTGCGGGCCGCCGATCTGCGCAATCTCCCGCTCAGCAAACTTTCAGTTCCGAAACAGACCCCTTATCGCCATGTGACAATCATGTGACTTGGCGCGTTGCCCTTATGGCTTTAATCAGATCGCGAACGCCCGCTCGTCATCAGCCGGCGCCCCAACTCGAGCTTCCCTCACGCCAAAAGTTGCACTTAATCTGTCATGCTGCTATGAAAATACTTCAATTCTTTCAGCGGCGGCACAGTCCGCTGCTGTTGGCCTTTCTCGCTTGCTTCTTCGTCTCCGTCTATTTGCTGCAGCAACGCGCCTGCCAAACTCCCACGCGCCTGTGGACGAATACCGACGTCTCCGAAGCTGCCTTGCTCCCGCCCGCGAATGCGACACTTGGCTTCGGTGGCATTTATGTTGTGTCTGGACCCGGATCTCCACGGCGCCGTCGCCTTCTAGAAGCCGCCGCTGTGACTGAGCTGGAACTCATCGTCCCGGAGCAGAAAGAGTGGACAGAGGAGGACGTCCTTGCGTTTCAGATACCAGACCACGACAACTCGAAGCTCGGGAGAGGCAGCATCAAGGCATGGCTCAGCCATCACCTCGTCCTGCGTGACTTTTTGGAGTCGGGGAAAGAGACGGCTCTGATAATCGAAGATGACGTGGACTGGGATATCAGGCTGCGGACGAGGCAAGTTCCTATCGCCCAAGATGCTGCGCAGAGCCTCTTCCGCACGTCAGCTCCAACTTCCGCGCAATACCCGTGGGGTCACCCTGATGACTGGGATGTTCTATACATCGGCCATTGCGGAGATTACTTTGATATGATTGAGAGGGGAGTCGGCGTAGGACACCAACACCCAGAAGATCTGGATCGCATCGCGCATGTCCTTGCGCCTGACCCGACGATGCCTATGCGTACCGATCTCCACCCCTACACGGCTTCCCTTCTTACAGCCTTCGCGGTTCCGGAGCAGACGCGCATATTCCATCGGTCGAAGTGGCCGCTCTGCTCGTTTGGCTACGCCATCAACCGCCGTTCGGCTCAACTGATACTGGACAAAGTTGCTCCGGCAACTGAATTTCCCGTGGACACCCAGACTGCATATGATGCTGCAATTCTGACTGGATGTCGTGACGGACCTCTCGTCTGCTATGCTCTACAACCGGAACTTTTCCATCACATGGAAGGAGCAAGTCTCATTGACGTTCAGTATGATCACTCCGTCGAACGTCCTCCTGTTGACGCTGCTGGACTGGATCAAGTGCTCTACAGAGGTGAGACCTCGAACATCAACTGTGGTTTCTGGAGCGGCGACTTCTATCCTTCTGGCAATGAGAAGAAATTGCAGCACCTTGTATCGGAGGTCGGCAGGAAGGGACAATGTCTCAAAACGCTTACCAGGCCCTACATTGTGAAGCCTACGCAGACCGGATAAGATCAATCACATCTGGGCTTCGGCCCATTTGACTCAAGATGAAAGGATACCAGCCTGCTTCTAGCGTCCGAGCTACCAAAGCAGACGAAGCCACACGATTGGCGCAGCTTCAGCCCATGCTGCTTGCTCAGGCTGCCGAGCACGCAGGAGCAGCCACTCTCCGACACGAGGTAGAAAGAAGGAGACTTACCTCTGCACACGCCAGCGCTGGTCCCTGTCGCTCGATATGCTGCCGCTTGGGTGTCCACCAAGTGACACAGACGGCTGCGCACAAGATGGCTGCGTCACGTAATGAGAGAAGTGCTCTCACGAAGGAAATCACGCGAGTGAGAACACACCCAAAAGCTCCCTATCCTCGATGAGGGGAAACGATACCATTTTTACAGCGGAACTACTGTACATTACCATCAACGAGATATCCCCGAGGCCTTCCAAAGCCTCAAAAACCAATTGCTAACTGTACTCTTATCAAAACATGGCCCATCATTTCTCATCAAACCTTTAAGCTATACCACTTTCCCTGTCTCCCTTTCATTGCTTTAACAATACCTGCCCCGATACCCACCTCCACCAAACATTGGACCTCTCCTCGCGCCGCTCATAAACGCCCTCCGTGGCGCCGGGGCAGGCGCGCAGTATCTCGGTCCATGACCGTATCCATATTCGTATCTAGGACGGGGTTTCTCGACGATGTAGGTTTGTCTGGCGCGGCGGGTTCTGAAACACATTTTGATTTTGGTGGAAGGAGGACTTGCTGTTGGTTTGTGAAGACTGTGAACGCTGTGAAGGTTTTATGTTGCTCTTGTGGTGCAGGAACGTTGTATTTGATTGTCTTTCGGGTTGTGTTGGCTGCACGTGTGGAGTTGAAGAGGCGGCGGAGAAGCATGTATGTATGAATTGATTGCAGATGCTGATACTACGTTCCATAACAGGTCTTCACATGGCTTATATACCCATCGGTATTCTTCAAACATGTAGTTCTGGCTGCTATTTCGTCCTCGTCCCATGTCATACCCAAGTACAGTGGCTAAAGCCAATGCCTACCGCGTGACCTACGCCACGTGTTGCCAAGGTGAGCAGGCGGGAGAGCAAGCACTGTAGGGCTGGAGAAATGCAATGTCTTTGCTCTGAGAGTAGACGAGCGAGTATGCGGGCATTACGTCCTTGTACTTGGCGCGAATCACATGCCAAGGGGTGCCAAGAGGACCCTGCTGAGAAGGAAGTGAAAGCTGTATGAGGCGACGAACGCCGCGACGGGAGTTCTATTCCATCTTCTTATCATCTCCTCTTGCTACAGGAGCAGCCATCTGTTTCTCTCACGCGCGCAAAGTCCAAGTATCGTACAGTAGCGGCTTCTCTAACCTAGTAGCGTCTTCCACCACGCCCGGCTCCTCCTCCGCCTCGGCCGCCTTGGTAGCCGTTCGAGCCACCGTAGCCTCCGCGATTTCCGCCATAGCTACCACCATAGTTGTTGCCGCCATAGCTGCCGCCGTAGCTGTTGCCACCGTAGCCTCCATTTCCTCTGTAGTTGTCGCCGCCGTAGCCTCCTCTGTTGCCTCCGTATCCACCACCGCCATATCCACCTCTTGAGCCGTAGCCGTTTTGGTGTGGTTGACCCTGCGGAGGCGGGCGGTAGCGGTCGTCGCGCTGTGGCGGGTATCCCTGAGGAGGCGGAGGTCGTCCTTGAGGTGGTGGTGGATAGCCTCCTGCGCCACCTGGCGGCGCGAAGCCATGCTGAGCGGCTTGCTGTGCGAGGTGTGGAGGGAGGTTGGCGAAGGCGTCCGCTGCTCTGCTAGAGAAGACGTCGCCTCTGCCGTATCCGCCATTCGCTCCGTAGCCATTGCCTCCGTAGCCGCCATTTGGTCGGTAGCTGTCTGTGTTATCTCGAGCAGCAAAGTTGATGCGCTGGCCATCCGATCGGTCGCCGTGCTGAGAGAGCTGTACACCTCCGTAGCTTCGTCCAGATTTCTCCGCACGGCTTCGAGTGGCCTCAATGTCGTGGTAGTCAAGCACTGGCGTGTTGAACTTGACGCCTGGCAGCAGCATCGACTTGTGCAAACTGCTGAGCACTGGCATGTGGTAGGAGACCTTGACACTCTCGTCGACATCCAGGCTCGTGTACAGATCTTGCTCGCCACTCTCTAGAGGGAAGTGGAGCTCGCCGTTGGGGCTGTAGGAAGCATCTTTGGATGCCTTTCCAGACAGGCCCTCAGAGAGCTTCGCGTTGATCTTGAACTTGGGTGCGGCTGCCTTCTTGCCATAGAAGTTAGCGACCACGTCATTGTAGAGGGGATGCTTTGTGCTGAAAATCAAAGCCTCCTCGCCAAACGCGTTGCGTCGTTTTTCATCCTCGGTCAATAGCGGATACTTCGTAGCCATGGCCTCAAGTAGCTTCTTCTCATCGATGAAGGGCAATAGCGCAATACCTTGCCATGCCATCTTCTTGCCATTCATATCGATGTCAAAGTCGATGGGATAGAACTCCTTGATCGGACTCTCCTCGCTAGTCATGAGAGGATGGAAGACCGCAGGTAAGGTATGGTTGGAGGCCGGCGGCATAACACCCATGAGCTGCTCATAAGGGTGGAAAGGCTTGCCCTTTTCGAAGTTGACAACCTGCTTGCCCATGTCCTTGAAGTCGGCAGCGAAAGGAGCGTAGTGGTACGGATAGTACCAGGTCCACGACGGGCAGCCCTGGAAATAGTAGAGCAATACCCAGCACAGACCCTCGACGTAGTGTCGAGCGACTTGGTGTCGGAACTCCATGTCATCAGGAGAGACGTGAAACTTCTGCTCGTAGTAACGTCCCTGGTAGCCGTCTTCCCATAATCTGACCGAGTCCTCCGGCTCGCCGCTTTCCGCATTTGAGGAGTTGCCACCAAGTTGACCCGATGTACCACGGTCCCATGGATTCGCAATTTCCTTGTTAGGGGTATTCCGTCCTGGCGTGGATGGATCTGAGTTGGCCTCATCAGCGGCAGCTTCGTCAACCATATCGCGAGTTCTCTTTCCGAGTACAGGTGCTTGACCGTTGCCATTTCCGGCAAATAGAGCATCGAGCTCGGCTTTCTGGTTGTCAGCCGGTTTCTTGCTTCCCATCAGCTGTTCCTTAAGAGCTGCTGCTGCTGACTTGTTGTCCTGGTTGGCTTTTTCGAGGGCAGCTTTGCCTCCAACAACGTCTTGATGCGTGAGGTTGGCGGCGTATCGAGGGTCGTTGTTCGTCTGAGCAGCGCCTGGTGCAAACGTCTTCAGCTGGCTCACATCCGGAGCAGCTTCACCTCTAACGATGCCACCCCTGGCTCCTCTGCGAATGACGGTCTCGTCAAATCCGCTTGGATCGCCGTTGTTGGAGTATCGCGCTCGCTTGTTCGAGTTGCGATTGTTGCGCATTTCGCGCTGCTTCTGCTTCTCCGCTGCTTTCACCTCTGTCTCTCGTCGCCTCTTGAATATAGCGTCCTCCTGCTTAGCCAACCCTTCCAGAATCATCTGTGCTCGCGCTAGATCGACATGGCCATCTTTGGTGACGTAGCCGCCCATTACAGGTATATTGTCGCGCCAAATTGCAATTAGAGTATCAATGCCATCTTCTCGAATGTCCAGAGAAGGAAGATGCGGCAGGAAATCGTTACCCACGAAGAAACACATGAACACCCAATCGTCGAGTGCTCTTTCCAAGTCGAATTGGAAGCCTTGGTTTGGCACACTCATTTCGACTGCCAGATACTCTCGCAGAATCCCGACGTGCAACCAAATAAAGGGCTTGAGCGGCGGCTTCTCAAATCCTTCTTCTCCTGGCTTGGGTTTGGCCTTGCCTTGACAGTTGACTGCGATGTGACCCATCTGACCACATTTTCTGCAGGCTCCTGGCTTGGTGTCGGAAGCGAAGACGTCTTCACGAAGGACGCGGAAATGAGGTTCGTGTGTGGCGATACCCAACATGATCAGATCGGCGTCCAGACCATAGATAACGTGTCTAGCTCAGTTAGCGCATTGTCTTTGTACTACTTGTCTCACATTCTCAAGTCTCGGCAGGAAAGGCAGAGCTGAAGCAGAAAAGAGACAAGAATGGGCACTGCTTACCTGGTATTGGGATCATGGTCCGGCGAGCTACGCTGCGAGCGGACGAAATTCATGATCTTGTGCTCACCTTCACCCGGAACGGTAGCGTCGGAGATGATAACCTTCATCTTCTCCCAAGCTGGATCGGTGCTGAGCTTGTAGCTGACCCAGTAGCGTAGACTGGCAGCCAGGAGGTCCATGAAAGGAGTGCCGGGCGTAATGGAGTTGGAGTCCCAAGTCTTCTTCGGCTTGGAATCCGCATCACTACTCTCGGTATGCTCGCCTCTGGCAAGCATCTGCGCATGCAACTCCGCCGCCGCCGCATCCTTCTCGGCTGCATCTTGGGCACTGCGGAAACGTCTACTTCGCTGCTGATTCATCTTTGCGCGAGGCGCGACACCATCAACCGCAATCATCAGGAGCTTGCGTGGACGGACCATGTTGACCACGCGCTCCGTGTACTCGAAGACAGCAATCATCATCTCTTCCTCGTTGGCCGGCGGCTCGCGGTCCTCTGGGTGCGAGCAAGGATGCACAATACCGTTCATGTCGAGGTACAAGTTGTCGAATTCCTCGTTATTCGGATTAGGCCCGCGGGCATCCACGGGGATTTTTGTGACTGTGCCATCCTGATTTTCCACCTCGTGCGGCTGTTCCTCAACGACTGGTGTGATAATCTTGGGGTATTTCTTGCTGAGCCAGCGGAAGAGGGCTGGAACACCCATGATGAAATAATGTGCCTACTGGCAGAATTATTGGTACAAAGATGAGGTGGAAGAAGATGTCGCGAAGAGAACGGGAGAGGTCGAATTATATGGGCGAATTCGCGAGGGCGCGGGTCTCTGGCGCCTTCGTGAGGACACGCCTCGAGCCGAATCGTCTTCGTCGCCGAGTCGATGGATGGAAGAGGAAAGGGCGACCGCGATGATCGGTTGATGCGGTTCTTGCCAGGCAGAGGAAGTTGTCTGGTGCTGCCGGCGCGGAAGGTGGTTTTGCGAAGAAAGGACGATGGAGAGGGTCGCGACTTCCCTACGCATGCGACAGATGTCCCGAGGCGCTAGTCTGCAGGCGGCTAAGTTCCGGAAGCTTAACAGCTGATCCCTGAAATTGACTTCGCGACAGCCTGCATTTCGAGAACAGCTGTACAAAGTTGAAAGAACCTTGGACTTTCTCGCTATAACCGCTATAATCACCAACCTCGACCATTGCGCACGGCTTCTCTCCGACTCTCAACTCTACGGTCCGCTGCTTACTCGACTTCTGGATCATGAGATAATCCCGAGTCTGCCTGAGGGCAGCCAGCACCGATCATGCTCAAAACACCTCCTATGCAGACCGCGACTGCGACAATAGACACTTTGTGTGGTCGCCTGGAATCTGCGACTCTGTTGGAAGATCGTAGAGCAGCAATACTTGGTCTACGAAGCGTCGCAAAACAATATCCTGCCTCGGTCGCAAGTGGCTCTTTAAGGGAACTTATTGCGACATTGAAGCGTGATGGACTTGGCGAGGCCGGTTCGACCAAAAGTCAAGATGGCGAGTCGCGAAAAAGTCAGGAAGGCGGCGGAGATGTGGACACAATCAGGTTGGTCTTGGAGACCTTGCTGATGCTGTTCAACCCGGACAGCAACTCACCAGAAGCTGGCGACGAGATCGCGTTCTTCCTAGCAGATGAGTTCTCAATGGTATGCACTCAATATCACATGTCACGTAGTTAGAGGCACGAGCTAAGCTAATGCCAGCGCCAAGACAATATCACCCTACTCCTGAATCTGCTCGATCCCACCAGCCCGTACGCCGATTACTACTCTCGCCTCTATGCCGTACAGCTATTGTCTGGCATCTGCGCCGCTCGACCCGAACGACTGCAGGAATGTATCCTCTCTGCACCTCTTGGCATTTCACGAATAGTAGGAATATTGGATGATGCGAGAGATGCTGTACGGAACGCAGGACTACTCCTTCTGGTCGACCTGACAGGCGGAGCGAATGAAGATTTGCGCAAGATCGTGGCCTTTGAAGATGTCTTTGGCAAGATCTTCGCTCTCATAAATCTAGAAGGAGGATTGGCAGAGGCCGGCATTACCGCACAGGACTGTCTCAGCCTACTTGCCAACCTTATCAAGGGTTCAAACAGTAACCAGACTATGTTCCGAGAATCAGGATGCGTGGCTCAATTGTCCCAACTACTGACGCAGGCTTTCCCGCCGGACACGCAAGAAGCCGCCTTCGTAGCAGAGGGTCGCGAGAAAGCCGCGTGGGGATTGCTTCAGCTTCTACGATTGTTTCTGGTCCCGGGTGAAGCGAGTACGCCCCAAAATCAAGCTGCTTTCTTCAAAGCCGGCACCGCGCAGATACTCATCGATCTCGGATTCTCGCCCGGCTTGCCTTCAGGTACTCGGGCGTCTGCTTTCAAGGCTGCGTGCTCACTGATCCAGTCGAATCCGCCAATTCAGGAGCAGTTTGCGGCGCTCACTGTCATTACACCTGCAGATGCAGAGCACAATGCCGAACAGGCACAGAAGCAGCAACAACCAAATGGGACTCGTCCAAAGAGCGTACTTTCCAACCGGAACAGCGCTCGTCCGAGCATGGACAAGCGCAGAACATACATCATCGAAGCCTTATTAGACCTCTCGCTCGACCAACCTCAAGCAGAACAGATTCTGCGATCGGCGTCATGCCGCCTCATTCAAGCATATCTCTACGGGCACGACAGAATAAAAGCGCATTTCCTCCAACGTGCTGTGGCAGGTCACGCGGAGAACGAGACTGCGGCCAATGTCTTGAGCACGCTTCTCCATCCTCCTGAAGCCGATGTTAGCGGTGTGCTATTCGCATCCTTCATCGTACAAGACCTTGTCGCGGAGAATCTAGATGCGAAAACTGCACTGACTGCCGTCAAAGAGGGCAATGAAGAGGAGGGTGAAGACGTGGTAACGTCTATTCAAGCGTTCGGCTCGCAACTGCAATCCTCGCTCCAGGCTCCGATCAATGAGCGGTTCATGGCAGCATATAGCAGCTTGCTTACGACTTTGCTCTGGGACTTTGCGCCAGGTGTTGACGATCTCCTAGCCGAAGGATCGAGCCTCCTGCAAGCACTCGTGGCTGTTGTTAAAACGCCAAGCGATCCCGTTGTCACAGGACAGGCTGCAGTCCTTCTAGGAACCGTGTATGAGTTCAGCACAAAAGACTCGCCTATTCCCAGAAGGACATTGGCACCTTTACTGCAACAGAAACTCGAACGAACGAAGTACCTAGACGCACTGCTTCAGCTCCGTCGTCAACCAGCTGTGCGCGACTTTGACCTCGATATGGAATCTGATGACGACAGTGACGCTCTCCTGAGCAAAGTATACGTTGACTTGTTCGCTGTTGAATACTCTCGTCTGCGGAAGGCAATTGACAAGGATCCTGGCGTGGAAGTATTACCACCATCGGCGGCCGAAGCCGGAGTTGACCGAGACGTACTGGATGACCTCCGCCAGCAATTGCAATCAGCAAAGGAGGCTCTCGCACAAGCGCAGCGGGAAGCCTTGGAGACAAAGCAGAAAGGCGAGCAGGACCGCATGACTACTGACAAGGAGCTTCAGACCGCCAATGCTGAAGCTGAAAGACTGCGCAAGATCAATCAATCGATGCAGCAGGGTCACGAGAGTGAGGTCGAGAAGCTCAAGAAGCAGCACGAGCAGCAGCGCCAGACGAACGAAACGCGGCATCAACATGCTATCAACGACGCCAAGAAGGAAGCCGAACGCAAAGCGCAGGAGAATATGCGCGAGAAAGAGGCTGCTTCCACGCAAAAGATACAAGAGCACGAGCGGCGCATTGCTGAGCTTGGAAACGCACATCGTACTGAGGCCAGCGGCCATGCTAATGTTCGACAACAGCTTGAGGCATTGACTGGCAAGCACAACGAGATCATCAAGAGCGAGCGTGACCTCAGTCGGCAGGTTGAGGAACTGCAACGACAAAGCGCTGCGGCTGAGCAAAACCTGCAAGCAGCGACCGCGAGAGCCACTGCTGCTGAGTCTAAGCTTGAGGTCGCCAAGAAAGCGCTTGACACTCGTGGTGAAGAGGTCGAGAAGCTGAAGTCGGAGATATTGGAACTGAAGGCCGATCTTCAGGGCAAGGAGGACGAGCTCAAGACCGAACGATCTGGCTTCGCAGATCTAGAGAAAGAGCTTGAGGCTGCCAAAGAAGCTGCATCCGCTGCTGCAGCCCGCGCAAAAGCCGCAGAAGAATCGCAAAAGAGCGGCAGTGAAAAGCTTAAGCCCACCGAAGAGAAGCTTAAGGCCGCAGAGGCTAAGGTCAAGTCTACCGAGGAGAAGCTTAAGCCTGCTGAAGAGAAGGCGAAGGCCGCAGAAGCCAAGGTCAAGTCTACGGAAGAGAAGCTCAAGACTGCAGAGGGTAAAGTCAAGTCTACGGAAGACAAGCTCAAGTCTGCAGAGGGCAAGGTCAAGTCAGCAGAAGACAAACTCAAGACTGCCGAGCAGAAACTCAAGACTGCGGAAGACAAGCTCAAGACGCCCGAATCTTCAGCCAAGAAGGATGTCGGAAAGGGAGGCAAGGGCGGCAACAAGAACAACCAGGCTGAAAAGGCCGACAAAGCCGACAAGGAGAAACTCGAGAAACTCGAAGCCGAACTCAAGGACGCCAAAGAGGGCGAGCAGGCTGCCAAAGATGATCTTGAAAAGCTGCAGACTAAGCTCAAGGAGGCCCAAGAAAGCGAGAAGGCCTCCAAGGAGGAGCTGGAGAATATGTTGCTCGTCATGGGCGATATCGAATCCAAGCGGGATGAGTATCGAACAAAGGTCAAGGAGCTGGGCGGAGAGGTGTCCGAGGACGACGACGACGATGATGATGAGGACGAGGATGAAGACGAGGAGGACGAGGATGATGTTGAGTAATAGAGGTGTAGGTGTTAAAGTTCAAGCATCGTGTGGCCCCTATCCTTGCCTTCACGTCGTGGTTTGCGCGAATCCATGCGAGTGCCTTTCGCCCGCAGCGCCGGTTGCTGGCTAATTCCGCTGCTGTGTAACAACATCCGCAGCAGGTGAAAGAGGCTCAGCTGGAGGCTGAGCTCTACAACAAAAGGCCCGTCACTCTCTTCTGCGAATTTTCCCTTCTTTTTGAGCGATTCCACAAGTCAAACCAAGAACGATTAGGCGTTGAAGTACTATGAGCTCCAGAGAAAAGGCCATTTAATCCGCGCATGGAGCTTCTCGGTCTGGAGCTTGTATGGGTCAAAAGTCGGTTCAGACGGAATTCGACCACCACGGCAGACGCCTCGAAAATGCACGATCAGGTAAGAAACCCTTTGAAGGCATTTTCTGGCAACACAGTGACCTCGAAGATGTCCAGCCAGGCTTACGAAAAGACTAATAGCCGCAAAGAGGAAGATACAACGCGCAACGCTCTATCTGATTACAATCTCTCAGATGCCTACGATGACGACTACGATAGGGACTTCGGCGACAGCTCTGATAGCGACGACGTTTTCGATTTCTGGTCAGGCTACATGACTGAAACAGTACGCCAAACTCAAAAACCACTCTTCGGGTTTCTGATAGAGGCCCGGCCGCCGCTCATTGGCAAGAACGATATACGAGTCATACGCATTCATCCTCCGACTCCTGGTTCCGAGGACACCATCATATGCGACTTTCAGAGAACTTCTCTGCTTGATCCCTGTGAATACTTCGCTCTGTCATACGCCTGGGGCACGACAACCGATACTACTGAGACCATTTACATCAATGACAACCCGTTCTCGATCACCCCAAATTTGCTTGCAGCTCTGTACAAGCTACGCGACCACGGGACATGGATCTCCAAAGTATGGGTCGACGCAATTTGCATCAATCAGGCAAATCATTCGGAGAGGGGGCAACAGGTCATGTTGATGGGCCAAATCTATTCGAAAGCAAAACACTTGATCATCTGGCTTGGTGAGCTTGAGGGTGAACACCCGCTCATTTCCAAGGGGCAGATGAGAGCATTTATGAATTTCCATGAAGGGCGTGCAAGCGACGAAAAAAGGAATCAAATTCTCGAGACAAACAACAAAATGAGGCAAAGGTCGTACTTCACGAGGAGATGGGTGATACAGGAGGTACTCTCTTGTCCAGGGCCGCACACAATTCTCATCGGAGACTTTCGACTACTTGCGACTAACGTGGGAACTGTACTTCAAGACGAAAGTCAGCCGCTTGAATTTGTCCCTGCAAACCACTTGAGTCCAGCCTCAATCTTGGGGAGCGAGAAAATCAAGGATCGAGAAGTCCAGAACAGGAGTCTGTTTCGCAACCTATTTGACTTCGCTTCGAAACGGTGTTCAGACGAACGTGATGTCGTCTATGCGCTCCGCAGCATCAGTAAAGATGTACGCTATGTGAAAGTTGACTATACCAAAGATGCAACATCAGTGTACACAAAATTGGCGCGGCAATGGGTTTTCGCCGGTCACCTGAAGGCGGTTCTACAGCTTGCGATTCTCCAAAAGCTTCAGCTTGAGAGCACGCAACATCTTGAAGGCATCGACGAAGGCCCGCTTTTTCGACCAGCTCCTTCGTGGATACCAACGTGGAACCCACCTAGCGCGAGGACCATCCGCTCTGGCCTACGTCCGGTTTTGGGCCACAAAGAAGGATTGACCAGTCTTATCGAAATGGACGAAGTTCGATTGGACTATCCGTTTGAAAGACGAATTGCTTGGGAAAAGCGTTCATGTCTACCGAGTTCTCGCCCGATGCTTTCCCCTGGCCCTCCAAGCAGGGTAAGCGACATGATCCAAAGTGAATATGACTGCTTGCGCTGCCAAGGCTCTATCTTAGTCCAATGCGAACACAATCCCCAGGAAGTTCCTTACAGCAATAATTGTGACCTTGGCGCCTACACTGGCTGCACATACTGTTTCCTATTCGCTACAATACTAAACTCTCCTGTTGACTTCGAGCAATTAAATGCAAGCGTGCCTATTGGTGGCACCTGGTGCATTTTGATTGAGCCAAGCATCGCCTTCGGAGTGGACACATCAGCACAGCGAGATGATGCGACTGGAAAGCAGGCATACGTTGTCCGAACCCCGGTTTACGACGTTCCCACTGAAGACCTAGAGTTTTACGATTCGGAGTCGTGCGGGGTATTCAAGTTCCGGGAGTCGAGTATTGTAACACTGGTCTAGCAAGAGAAAGACGGCCCAGCCTGTCCGCTCGCATACGTGTCCGCGAGAGATTTGATGATGGCATAAAGTCCAGCTACGCAGATGAAAGCGCCAGCCACCAGTGTCAGGAAAGCCAACGTGGAACCCAGCCAGTGTTTTCGTGTCGCTTGCCAGCCACGAGCAAAGCCTTGATGATGATACTTGTAGGCTTGGGCATGGCCGAGGAAATGTGTGTCTAGAGAGCGCCATCAGCGAAGAACAAGCCATCAGAGCAGACCTCAAGTCACCGCACCATGCCACCAAAAGGCTCCTGTTCCCACGATCAGTCAGCTGGTCCGTTCAAAGACATTCGAAAAATTGAAAGACTCACCAGCCAATCCATACGTATACCACGAAGCAAACGCTGCAGCACACAGGCCAGCCAGGAGGTAGAAGACCGAGACGCCCGTGGCCAACACAAAAGCAGCGCCGATACTCAAAACCAAGAGAGTGACCCAAACCGTCCAGGCAAGCACTGTGTGCGAGTGAAGGTGACGCGTATTGCGAAAGATCCGGACAAAGACGATTCTGGCGGCTACATGGTTGTACAGGGCTCCAGCACTGCAACTAGATTAGTTGTGTGCTCTAGTGGAAAATTGAAATGCCACCCACATTAACATGTTCGGTATCATGATGCCCCAAGAAACTTTCGACCAGACTGTTGACAACGACAAGAAGCTTGGATTCGTTACCGTCGAGCCCAGGTAGACGTACGTCACGGTCCCGAAAAGGACGTAAAAGGACGTTGAGAAAATTTGGAGGAACCAGGCGGATTTCTTCGCATCCACTGGTTTCTGGGAATAGTCAGTTGCAGGTCGAGATATTTCGGGGGCATGCTGGTATATACCTTCATTTCCGATATGAGGGGAAAGAACATGAAGTGCCCCGCGTACGCTATCACTGGGTTGGTAATTGTCAGGAAGGCCGTGTAGAAGCCCTGCGGTTGCACTGCTGCTACTTCACGATTTGGGGTTGGCTCAACGCCGGCCCCGACCTGATCGTCCTCAGTACGCATCTTATACTCAAGTCCTCGCCTTCCCTGACTCACCATCGCGACAATGCAGCTTATCACTACGCAAGCGCAAGCCAGCGCACTCAACCAGTGAAGCCCGAAATCGAATGTCCTCGGAATCGAAAGTATCAGAATCGCAGCAGCGTAGATTCCATTGCTGCCCATTGCACAAATCGTATGATCCGCCAGTGTGCTAATCGCTAAGCCTCCAGTCAACTGCATTGCACCGACTGAACAGATGGCAAAGAGAATCGCTCCTGTACTGAGGACCTCTCGGCCCAGCCAGCCAAGCTTGAACGGTGACATGAGGATATATCCTGCGTCGCCCATGTTGTGTACTTCAGGATGGTTGAGTTTAAAGTCGATCAAGAGGAGAGCAGTGTAGAGGGCGAAGACGCCGCAAAAGATACTGACGATGAGACCGGGGACCAGGCCGACGACTGCGAAGGCTTGTGGGAAGCCCAAAGTTCCGACTGTCACGATCTCGGTCGTCATGATGAAGGCCTAGGAGAAGTGTAAGTGCCTTGGACCTGTGGCGTTGATAGTAGCACTGGGTTTATACCGCGAACGGCCAGGTGATAGTGCGATATCGAATTTGGTGCGATGCTTCGTTGCCGAAGACTTCATGGTCGCTCGTTTCGTCGGCGTTGATTGGTGAGGAGGAGAGTGTCTCTTCGACATGCTTCTCGGCAAACCCCATTTCAGTGCCTTGGGGCGCCCGATGTGTGACAGAGCGAGTATGAGAAAATGAAGAAAGAGATGAAATAGGTTTGTTTCTTTCAGGACCTGCGAATTGGAAAGGCGTAAAGCTTGTTGATAAGAATGCGGCTCGTGTTCAGAACGGCAGCTGCATTCGGAGACTGATGCGACGTTCGCAGTAATTGGCCATTCGGCTCGCATTGGGTGACATCTTGAGATGCTGTGCGTCCATCTAGCTGCATGAGTTGTTCGGAGGTCATGCATCCTTCTCAGCTATACGCGGGGACGCAGTGATGGTTGCATGGCGACAAATCTAGAATCCGGCATCGAGTACAAGGCTGAGCTCATTGGCGTCTTCGCTGAGGATACTTGATGCAAATCGTAAGCACTTGCGATGGAGCTGTGATATGAGGCGAAAGCATAAAACATATTCGGACAGGATCAGCTGAGGTTGCATGTGAAGGACGAGACGAAGCAAAGAACGGTCCTAGCGTCTACGCTAGTCTGTATGAGGATAAGTCACGGCCACCACCAGCGGGCCGAGCCTCGGTGCAGACATCTTGTCGCGTGGCCGAGTCTTGTTTCCAGGAACCTGAACTTACCCGTTATCCACTTCATCGACGCGCCAAAGGATGTGGACGAGGGCGATACGCGCGGGGTGTGGTCGCGTACCGCGAGTGTCTGTTGCTCGCTCGGCGCCCATTCGGCGAAGTTACAATGGAGCCTCTAACCAGGGGCCGCACACGACCTACTTTCAGGAACCACCACAGCAGCAACCTCCTCGAGGGCGACGCATATTAAGGAACCTCTTATGGAGCACATTTTGCTTTGGCTCTGGCATGGGAGTGGTTGCTTATGCCTTGGCCGGCACAATTGACGATGTGTCTGAACTCATGAACGGTGGAGCTCGGCTTCACGAAGCAATAAATGCCGGCGTGCAGGATGCACTGGCTCGTGAAGTTGCGCCTCTCACCGTGGAGGTCGCCAGCGACATCATAAGAGCAAATTCTGGCTGGTCGGTGACTCCGAAAGCCGTCTCACACACTAGCCAACTGCCGTCCAACCTGCCATGTGAAGACACCTGGAACACTGGACAGTTTGTATTCTTTGATGACAGGAACAAAGACTGGTGCGAATGGACTCTTTGCGATGGTCATGCTGGGTCGAGGACTGCAGAGCTTCTCAAGGGTCATCTGGCCGCAATGGTCGGAACCAAACTTTCCCAGGCTCAGTGCATGGAGAAGCCATATTCACCTAACGACGTGCAAATCATCAACACCATCAAGGATGCGTTCAAGTCTCTTGATCAGCATTTAATGGACGGAGCAGCGAAGGCCATCGAGTCCGGCGGTGCGCTTGCAGATGTTGTCGCCAATGGGGCTGCAGTGTACTCTGGATCATGTGCGCTGCTTGCTCTCTATGACCCTGCGAGATCGATACTGCGGGTGGCCAATGTTGGTGACTCTCGGGCTGTTCTTGGAAGATGGGATGGTAAGAGGTACGTCGCGAAACCGATGTCAAGTGATCACACAGGATTCAACGAGGACGAGGTTGCTCGCTTGCAGCGTGAACACCCCGGCGAGGACGTTGTCGACCCCAAGACCGGGCGCGTTCATGGACTCGCTGTCACTCGTGCATTTGGTGATGCGCGGTGGAAGTGGGTTGAGTCTATCACGAAGAAGGCGCAGGAAAAGTTCTTCGGGCCAGCGCCTAGACCAAACGGCGTCATAAAGACACCTCCCTACCTTACAGCCGAACCAGAGGTCACTGAAATCCGAGTGAACGAAGGCGACCATCCAGACTTCCTCATCATGGCCAGTGATGGACTTTGGGACAACATGTCTTCTGAAGACGCTGTTACCTGCGTGCAAATGTGGTTGGAAAAGTTCAAGCCGATGGATGCTTTGGAACAAGGACCGATCACGCTCGAAGCATCTAAGAGCGGCGTGTGGAAGACTCAGGAGACTGAAGCTCTCGGCTCACTGCCTACCTTCTCCAGCGCCGCGGACGTCTCTGGCGAGAATGACGATGTGTACTACGACGAAAATGAGAGATGCTTGAGGTGGGAAGTCAGCCCAAAGCACTTCGTTGTTGAAGATGACGGCAATTGTGGAGCACATCTCATCAAGAACGCTCTTGGCGGCAAGAGAAGAGATCTGTTCACCGGCATCATGACTATTCAGCCGCCGTACAGTCGCAACGTCCGCGACGACATTACAGTACATGTCATCTTCTTCGGTATGGATCCTTCAGAAACGGCGAAGCTCCTATAAACCACGGATTGGCAAGCATTTGATCAGAGCGACGTGAATATTCAGAGCATAGCGAGGCGCAAGGAATTGAGGCAAGTTCGTGTAAGCGAAAAGTGCTTTAACAGAAGGCGAGTTTCAGGCCTAACGACCGCTGACACGCCTTGTGACGCAGGGTGGTGTCTTTCGGCCTATAGATAATGCGTGGAGAGTATTCTATTACACATTTGCTTCAACCGTCACTCAGCAGCGGAATAGAAGGTAAGTCTTGAATGCAAGATGGACCGATGCTTTAAGGGCAGACATTGCTTCCAAAGTGGAGCAAAAGGCATCTGGAGAAGCGTAGCCGAGCCGAGGAACGACACCTCCTCTCTGCGCCTTGCAACTCTAACATTGTAGTATCTCGCACGCAACTCAGTCCTGCAGCTGCCTGTACTGCTACAAATGAAGGTGCTAGAGCGTTTGCTACAATTCCATATGACATAATCTCAACGACTTGGAATCGGGGCCCGCCAACGCGATGGCCAAGATGTACGGCCGTGGCGGCCGTCCTGTACAAGAGAAGCCGCATTTGGATGGCTACGAGGGGAACACATATCGGTCTTTCGCGGACCTTATACGTCTGGAAAAGATAGACGACAGAACTTATCGATCGATTGCTCCTCCATTCGCGCCTGGTGGACGCGTAGGCGTTGGGAGATCTTACGGTGCTCACGTCTATTGTCAAGCTGCTTGGGCGGCTTGCCAGACGGTGGGGGAGGGATTTCTACTTCATGTACGCTTCCGAATGCTATTGCAATCAGACGGACTGCTAATGTGTTTTAGAATGTCTCTGGCAACTTCATCCTCGCTGGAGAACTCAACGTACCGTTCGTCTACAAAGTCCACATTGTACGGAATGGCCGCTCGTACTGTACACGTATTGTCAATGTGACCCAGAGCAAGGGAAAGGGCGTCTGCTTTACCTGTATTTGCTCTTTCAAGATACCGGAGCCTCTGCAGCTAGAAGCGCAGCACCCAATGGATCCTTGGAAAGAATACAGCTCTGTTTTGGAAGGGAAGAAGCCGGATGACTTTCCTGAATGCCCTGGTATGGACTTGCCATTCTACTGGAAGAGGAGAGAGGAAACCGGCATCAACGATCAATTCCCTGGCCTAGAGTGTCGCAAAGTTGATATGGCGAAGTACAATGAATCGAGGAATCCGCTCGATCGAAGGCAGCTGATCTTTTACCGAGCTATTGGAGAGATGCCTGATGACCCCAATATGCATCTATGCGCTCGTATGTATCCCACTCGATCATTTCGGCTTAGCTGACGACTCATCCATCAGACCTATATGCCTCGGATCGCAACTCGCTTTACATCGTCTCCAACATATTCGAGGTCGGAGACTACTTTACACAAGGCAGCTCATTAGTTCACACCGTCGCCTTTCATAGTCCAGCGCAGCAACTCCTCTTTGGCCCTGGATCCGGGAAATCTGCCTCCGACGATAGCAAGGGCCGATGGTTCTGTATGGAGTCACACGGTAGTCGCCTGGGTAGCGGCAGGGCCCTTTTCCATTGTCGAATATCCAATCCAGAGGGGAAGCACATCCTGACTGCCATGCAAGATGGCCTTATTAGATTCATGAGCGGAGGAAAGGCGTCGAAAGAGGAGACTGAGGAGTTCGAGGGTATTCAAAACCAGTGGAGAGTGAAATGGAAGTTATGATGTGCTTCCAAGGCTGGCCGGGAATACAGAACATAGAACAGACGACATCGGATATGGCAGGAACTACGGATGAGAATCATGGTTGCGGGCTTGTGAAGAGCTCCTATTCATCATTGCCCACGTTCTAGCCACTCTTTTCGCAGACTACGCTATCAAGACTGGTCTGCTGGTCATCTCTATTGCGCCACTCCTGTTCCATCCGCCTGACTTCAGCCCTGGCTTCGGCCTCTCTCCCTGGAAGGCTGAATCTGGGCAGCGGCTGTAGCGTGTCGGGCGGATGCCCGACTTTGGCGTCTCTCCCTGAGAAGCCGGCGTGCACATTAACCGCATTCGGCCCCGCGATGAAAGGTGTCTGCTCTGCGCTCTAGCGGGCGCCTGCGATTGTGGAGGCGCTGGCGGGAGTCCGGACTCTACAATTTTCGCACCCCTTCCAATGTATAGAACTGGATTATCTATCCTCTCCTCAAGGCGAAGAGGAGCCGTCCCGCCTCTTCGACATTCCACTCTCCTGCTCGTCCGGCTCTGAGGTGTCTGCGGTTTCGAACGTGTCGCCATGCTCATCCATTGCAACGTATTTGCCCTTGCGTCCGATTTGCCACCAAGGCAAGTTGAAGACAGCGTCGATGGACTCCAGACTCTTGCCTGCGAGCTCTGGTAGGAAAAGCCAGGCCCACACGAGGCCCAAAAGGGTGACGGCCGTGAAGAAGTAGAAGGTTCCATACGTCGTCAGCTGAATAAACATTACGGGCACCTAAGACTGTCAGCATTATTTTCTACTCACACCGTCCGTTTTGAGTCACTTACAGCCTTCGAGTTCCCAAACTGATTTGCGAAGTGGACCGTCATACCGATCGATGCTCCGAGAGCACGCAATTGCAACGGGTATATTTCAGCGGATATAAGGTATTGCAGGCTGTTCCAACCCAGCGCCCAGCCGATTCCGGCAATGTATATCATAACAATCGCGCCGGTTCCAGCAGATTTCTGACTGCCGGTCTGCGAAGCAGCGTTGCTTTTGTCGGCCACTCCAGGGTCAACAGTCAAGAAGATGGCAACATACAGCAGCGCGATGAACTGCAAGCAGATTCCCGACATGAGAGCTCTTTTCCTTCCGAGAAGATCCACGATGAAGACCGCGCACAGCACAGCAGCAACGAAGTCCACGACGCCCGTAATTGCAGTGGCCAGGAGCTTCTCATTGTTGCCGGTGGTTCCAAGGATGGCGAAAAACTGAGGAGCATAGACAACGATGCTGTTCGCTCCACTCCACTGGCCGAGCAACTGGGCCATCACCGAGAGCATGATGCGATATCGATTGGCAGGCGAGGTTACCAACTCTTTGAAGGATGCCAGCAATCCTTTCGACTCCTCCTGCTCACGCTGTAATTGGCCGTTGATAGCTGAGAACTCAGCCTGGACATACCAATGATCTTCCGGCAAGTAGCGGATTTTCGAGAGACTCTGGACAGCCCGATCTGGCTTCCCGACCTTCGCAAGCCAACGAGGCGACTCTGTGGCCGCGAAAGACAGGGCGAAGATGATGACGGCGAAGTAGATTGGTAGCAAGTTTGGCACGACCCACTCCATCTGACTGTTATTGTCGATGTGAAGAGAAGCTCCCCAAATCGCAAAGTATCCTAGCATAATGCCAAGGTAGGCTGATCCAGCGAAAACGCAGACACATAGGCCACGCGCGTACCGGGGAGCGATTTCGGCCAGATAGGTAGGTGCGACGACAGTTGTCTGTCCGACGCCGAGTCCAGCAATGAATCGGCCTGCATAGATCGTCCCAATGCTCCCATTCGCAGACGCCGACAGGTAAATCGCGATACCAACAGCCCAAATGAAGCAAAGCTCTCTCAGTGCCCACAAGCGTCCGACCTTGTCCGCGATGAAGAACGCCAACAAAGCGCCTGGGATAGACCCGAGTTGCACCATCGATGTGATGTTTCCAAGTTTTCCAGCAGAGGACGACTCCCCTCCATCATTAAGACCGAATCGATTGGCAAAGCTGGGTTGAGAAGCAGTAGTTCCTGTGAGTCCTTCGTCGAGGCCGCGTGCGGCTCCCAGCATGCCAAACACGAGGACGCCATACCATAGTCGCCAGTTAGATACCTCCTTTGGGGTCTCGGTATCCCGCCTCAGCGACAACATCATGCATGTGGATGTCCTCCAGCAATGTCGTGAAGAAGATTGTCAGTCGAAAAATCTGCTGAAATCGCAGATGGCAATATGTAGGCGATAGACGATCATGTCCATTCATGGTTGTTCCAAGATGACGAAGATGCCGACACTGGCCGATTAGCAGTGCAGCAGTCTGCGCGACCGGTCCGACTTTGCACCCCGCCGCAGCAACTCAGACGTCTCCAAAACAGCCAAGAAGCGAATAGAGTTTCGTCGTGCGCTGTCGACGCCAGGACCAGGATGTTGATTGATGAAGTGATCACTGATATCGCCGCTTTCACATGAGCCAGAAGGCGGCCAAATCTCCAATGCGTCTCATTCGCAGCATCACCCGAGTATGTGCCTGCCTTCAATATGTACATTCAAAGAACGCCACGCTCAGAATCAGCATATCTTACAACTCCGAACCGACACCAATCAGTCGACTCTGATCCATACTTGCTGCAGCCAAGAGCAATGCTGCTCCTTCCTGGTCTTTCTTGCCAGAGGCAGCAAGTATACCGAATCGGAGGAACACTTCCGTGCAGGTCACCAGAATGCTGAGGATAATTAGAACGATGATGATCCACGTGATTCGGGTCATCTTCACATCCGCAATGCTGTCGGACAATATCTCGGCGAGGTCCAGGAATACTCTGCATCGCTCGTTGAGAACTTGTATTCGGGGCTTGATCTCGAGGTACTCCCGCACGGCGGCGTAAAGAGGGTGTAATGTAGGCTCGCTCTCCCAGAAAAACGAGGGCGTGTCCAGCATGTTGGACGCTAGCAGATGTTAGCGCGGGGAATCAGTGTCAACGTGACAAGCTTACAAAGGTTAACCTCTACCCTTCCTTCAAAGAGTCTTCCTACCAGAGCGACAATCTCCTTTCGATCCATGCCAAGCCTTCCTTCCAAAGCAAGCCTTCGCGGAACATACTGCGCTTCTGACATGGTCCTTTGCATCTTCTCTTCGAAAGATGATAGCTTCGTCGATTGGGCGATTCCGTGTGACATGGCCAGTTTGATCATGTGGTCGCTTGTGCGCAGCGTGATCATGTCGTTGTAGATTCGAGGTTTCTCGGCAGTATCATCATACTGAAAGTGGAACTCCTCAGTCTCGAAGTCGCTCTCGTCGAGCGGTCGCGTCATCAGTGGAAGTGCAGATGGCGGCGCGAGAGCAGCAGCCTTCTGCGAGATGTGATTGTTCGGATGCTTTCCAGGGGAAGGCATTGCTGATTGCGACGAAAAGGTCAAGTCAGCGAGTAGGTCCTTCTCCTGATTCGGCGTAAAGTTCCATAAGACTGCAACTCCGTAGCTAAAGATGAAGAGCTCCGCAACCGTATGAGCGTCAGGAGATATGCCGGCGGTGTGTGGTGATGGGAAGCTGAAGGCAGAGGAACCGCTACTTTCTCTGCGATCGTGTTCCTCGTCCTGCCACGACTCATGATGCATTCCGTTTGCCCTGACACTGTCGTCCAAGACTTCCTGCATTTCTGGCGGCGGCGTGGAGTTGTAGTTGCCGCGGACGGAGTATTCCTCGCTCTCTTCGCCCCATCCTTCCCTATACTGTCTGCGCTCGTTGGCCTCGATCTGCTCGTCGAGAATGCTTCTTCCGCCCGGATGCTTGACGACTGGGCTGCTTCGCACGCGATAGCCGTCACTCCCACCCAACAACGGCAGCTGGTAGACGCAGTACAAGCAATCGTCGTACAGCTTCGCTTTCGCACCATGTTGGTCTCGCACAAATTGCGCTGTACTACGTAGTTTGTAGCTCTGCGCAGTACAGTATGCTGTTACTCTTGCGAGCTGTGGATCTGCTATTCGTTGCGATTTAGGTAGTCGCTCCGCCTCGCTCTTTCCCCTTCCGGCACCGCCTTGACGTCTCCTCCTCAACTCCTCATCTCGCGGCGGTGCGCTATCGTCTTCTTCCTCAAACTCCTGCTCTTCTACTTCTTCTGTAGTCTCCGGCAAGAGAACAAGCTTCTCACTGGTCTTGCTGCTTCGCGCTGGTATATGGGCGTTGGTCAAGGGTACGCCTCTGCCACTCAGCTTTGGATCTAGAGGATGTCGGCCGGATGGCGTGCGGTTGTGATTCATCGGACGGGCGCCTGGAGGCAATCTACGTTGTGCTGAGGGAATTTCGCTCGCGTATTGAAGGACATGGTCGACGGATATGAGGCGAGTCCCAGTCCTTTGTGGTTGAGGACGAGAAGGAGGCGCCTGCGGCTTGACCTCGCGGGCATCGGTCACCTGTGCCATCTATTTAGCATCATTCAATTCTTGTGATCTCTGTGAGCGAGTAGACTATACCAGCGAGATAGGGCCGCGACGCTGGCCACTGCGCTGACCTGCGACAGACATGTTTCAGATGTTGCGGAAGAGGTGGGCAATCGAATCGTATGCTGGTATTATTGTCTTTTCATCGCTCGACGGATATTTCACAGGTCCGGCCGCGGTCAGCAAGAAGCTGTTGGACTCAGGTCATTACCAGGGCACTCTCGCGGCTGTCAATGTCCTCCGCCGTTAAGCTCATGAACTTAGCTGGAGACGTCATCTGCCGAGAGCCGAACGGAATAACTTTGTTCCGCTTCCCACTCCTGCTTCTACACATCCACAATTCCGGCCGCGACGAATGTACCCACGACGCGTTTCCCATGAGGATCATCGAAGCAAGCGAGTCGGCATGGCCATCTCGCATCATCGGCTTAGTGAGAGACTGACATTGCAAAGCTTGCTCCACGCGCCTTCCGGATGGATCAACGAGACGAAAGCCTTGTTCCGACCTGGGGACTCACAAGTCGCAGAGAATCATCATCGCGAAAGCTGGCGGACCACTACAACCCAATTCAAAGCAGCATACCGATCACTTGCATGGACTTCCAACCCTCTGGGCGCCTACAACGGACATGACAAACTGGACTTGGGAGACTGAACTACGCTGAGGTTGAGCGAGGACAGAAGGGGAGACTTGGTGAAGCCTTGTGGCCGTTATGCCCCATTACATGTGGTCAACAAAGAGGTCAGATCTCCGGTAGAAGCGAATGCCTCGCCAAGAATCGTCAAAACGCCACAGTGGTGCTGGCTACTAGACGCAGAATCCTTGATCTCCGGTGGTCGACGCCCAACAACCAAGTCCATTACGGCGGCAGCGGCGTTCAAGAGTTGTGTAGGTACCGTGGCATTTGAGCTGCACGGTATCGTTAGTTTCACGGCGCGAGAAACAGCTGTCGTGCCGTCACTTACCAGTCTGTTGTAGTCGTGTGAGCAGATGTATCCGCCATCAGCGTTGACCTGCGAGCAATCGGTCGGGCCGCGGTCCCTGTTCTCACGAGTGAGACCGTTTTGGCAGAAGCCTATGCTTTGGTTAGATCATGTCAAAGGCTTGCACTCGGCAATATTCAGAGGCCATACCTTGAGAGCCGTTGGCTCTGCAGTCATTGCTGCCGCAGTACTGAGACACCACCCTCCTTGGAGTCTTATCCGGCTGGCAGTAGCGGACTTCACGGCCACCAGCACCACAGACATATCCAAAGCCACTGTCGAGCTCGCTGCAACGGGTCTGCTGAGCAAGAACCCCAGTGCTGAGGGCAGCTGCGAGGAAGAGGATGTTGAAATGCATCTTGAATGTTCTGGGGAATGTAGAGTCTGTCGGTGAGTACGAGTTATAATGCGCTGCTGAATGATCTTAGCATTGACAAAGAGGGGAACATTGGTATTTGTATGCTTGGTGTTTCAGGAGGTGACAGGCCATTCTCCAGGTTGGATGGAAAAACCAAGAAATGATCTAAGCTCCTCCAAACGAACACTGGACTGGGTACATGGCTCACATTCTTCTCAGAATAGACCTCTGTCACCCCAATCGCAAGTGACAGCGAAATGCGGTGTTCTTTGCGGGGTGTTTGAGAGCCTCAATTATGCAGGTCCATCCTGGCTCCGGAACGCTGGCATGTCATCATTCGAGGCTGGGTACGAAAGAAAAGCTAGACATGTGTCCAGACCCACGATCATGTTCCTGACACTACTCAGATGGGATGTCGTTGACAAGCAAGAGTCCGGCTTAGGCAGACCATGTATGGTAATACCGCGCTAACTGCAAAGCATGCGGAGGGGTTCGACCGCGCTACTCCAGTTCGACCGGCAGTAGTCCGGATCGATCAATATAGCATCGTTCGCCAGTTGTCTAGCCGTCGGCCTTCAGCTGCTTTCTCTTCTTCAGTTGGCACATTCTTGCTCGATTAGATGGTCGGTGCAAGTTTCCTTTGTTCGATCCGATCAGCATCTGGAGTCGTTCGGAGTTCAGTTAAGGTATTCAACATGACGTACCTGCAACCCGACGTCAAAGCCCCACCTTCGATGTAAACATTGAAGTTCTGAGGATGGCTTGTGGCAATGGGTGTCTTATCTTATCAATAACTTCAAAACAAAGTCAACTATTCTGGAAAACTAAGATCAGGCGCGTAGCAGAATCATCTTCCCTGCTAAACCATGGCTCGTAAGTGAGGGGGCCTCAGAAACCGCCAACATACGACGCTGATATCTCTATTCTACCAGACACAACTTTCCCAAGCGACATTCCCGTCCCCCAAGACGATGGAGCCTGCGACCATTTGACTGGCAAAGACTTTCCGTCGCTCGAGATTCCATCGACGGCCGGAAATGTCGTTGACATCTCTTCACTCTCTGGCGTGACAATCCTCTTCTGCTATCCACGGACCGCAGCGCCCGACGAGACAGTCCCCGACTCGTGGAACGAGATCCCAGGAGCACGCGGCTGCACGCCACAAGCATGCTCCTTCCGTGACGCTTCAAAAGAATTTCTCGAGCTCGGAGTCAGCCACATCTTCGGCGCTAGCACACAAGACACGCCATACCAGCAGGAAGTCAAGCAGAGAGTTGGCCTACCTTACCAACTCCTCAGCGATGAGTCTCTAGCGATGCAGAAAGCTTTGAATTTGCCTACTTTCGAGTGGCAAGGCAAGAAGCTGATCAAGAGGCTGTCGATGGTCATTGAAGATGGAAAGATTCTGAAAGTCTTCTACCCCGTCTTTCCGCCCAGCGAGAGCGCAAACGAAGTTCTCAAGTGGATGAAGAATTATGGTGGAAGGCAAAATCTGTCGACTGCAGCGGAAGACGAGACGATGAGGAACCTGCAGCATCGTTAAATGCCAAGGAGGCACAAAAATAGCTCGAAGTCTTCTCGAAGTCTGCTTAGCCTGGAGTTCAAATTTCATAGTTCAAGCTACGACCACTGCGATGGAAGTAGAAATAAGCTGGGATGGGACGAAAGCTAGTAAATTGCTTCGTTACACTGTAGCGAAATGGATATCTGAGGCTCTCGCCGGCGCGACCCTAGATCCATCATGTCTGCGATCTTTCGAGTGTGTGCCCATTGTCGCTTCCGAAGTCCACGCTCCACTCCCGCCCTGGAGACAACTCGGCCGCATGGCTGGATGACAGATCCAGAGGCGGCTGAGCGCTCGCTCGCTGTATTTGATCCTTTGTTTTGGTATATCGCGACATCGTACATTCATTCGTCATGCTTCAGGCTGGAACCCGCATGCTGTTCTCCACGTAGTCGAGTGCCTCATCCGCCGCTCGTCATGCTCTGTCTGACGGGCCCATGGAGTCGGTCGCTTGGAACCCGTCCCAAATATGAATACAAGAAGTTAGTAATCGCCCTTCAATTCAAATCAATCGTGAACCGTCCAACGCCCGCAATTCCTCGAATTCCCTGCTCTCGTATAGCTTCAACATGTCCGCCCATGTATCTGGGAAGAACTTCTTGGCGAAGTAGAGGGGATCTTTCGGGTCGTCAGAGATGGCCCACAATTTCTCGTGAACGATCTTGAGATTGCCAGGCAGTCCATCTGGGAAATCAGCCTGGCCCGGGAAGAAGCCATTCCACTCTCGATCAACGAATGACAGCGGGAATGGACCATCGGGTCGATATGCGTAGTTCAGGAACGCCTGCTCCGCCATGCTGTTGTCGAACTTGCTCAGGTCCATGCTCTCCCGCATCAGGTACTTGTGCATCGCCTTGTTCGGGTTGAACACCACAACACCCACGTTGATCTCAGGCACTGGCCCCACGCTCGTTCCTGAGAATTGGTAATCACAAATCTCCTGCTCGTGCTTCTTGTCCTCCGCTGGTAGGAGCTCCTTCTTGCAGCGCTGCTCCTTGGAAGTGTCAAAGAGTCCGTCGATGTTGTGGAAGGGGAACGCGTCAAGATCGAGGAATGCTATGCGCTTAAAGTCGGTCTGTGCCCACATGTTAAGCTTTGAAAAGAGATCCTTCCATCTATTGAAGCCTGCCGGGGTAGGGTGGCCGTCCACCAAATCTAATTCGCGAACAAGGGCACCCGCCGCAGTGAGCAAGTCGCGGTTTTCATCTGGAATGAAAGGCGCCACGAAAACCACCAGAGGGTGCTTCTTGGTTTTCGATCTTGGATCCCACAGTACTCGGTATGCCAGCTGCTGCGCGGCTTGAAAGTACGGATCGTGGAGGGTGCAGTTTCGGGTCGAAAGGTAGGTTGCGAACACATCCTGGCCGGGACCCTTGTAGTTGTGCGGTCGGTACTGTTTGAGTTTGTGGATGTCGAACTGCGGGTTGTCGAACTTGAGGTCGAGCTGGAAGAACCATTCTCTCAAATGCTCGTCTTCTTCCTCCTTCGCCTTGGGTGTCTCGGTAGGTGGTGCCGGCGCGGCCTGTACGGGTTTCACAGGCTCTACATCCTTGTGAGCCCCCGCATCTGGAAGAGGATTCACCACTGGCGCTGCAGCAGGAGGGTCTGCGACGGGCGGTGGAGGAGGTGGAGGTGCATTCGGATCAAATTGCTTGCCAGGCTTCTCAGTACCTCTCCAGAAAGCAGGAACGTCGCCGGTGAAGCTGGAGGCGCTCGGGAGCGACGAGGGCGAGTAGAGGATGGCGAGAATTATGATGGCCCCGAGCACAAAGTAGACATTTCTGTTGATTCCAGGCATGCTTCCTACCGCGTCTCACAAAATGCAGCAATCTGCAGTCAATGAATTCTCTGGGGCATGCCGTGCGATGAAGAATAGAGAGCACGAGCAGAAGTGCTGGGATGTCATCTCGCTCTTGTGGTGGTTGGAGTTGTGAATTCGCGCCATGTGGGTCCATCAGCACCTCGGCACCCGTGGCACTGCTTCGCTAGACACATACGAGCGGCCAATTACGAGACGCGGCTCGATATCGCAGCTTCCCTCGGGCGTACAGGTGGCTTGCCATCCCTGATCATGCCCTCCCTTACTGAGGAGATGCGATCTCTTCCCCGGGGCTTCTTCCTCTCCAAAGAACGCCGCAGTCGTGCATGGTGATTCAGGGGACGATGGTGAGGCGGAGAGCGCCATGGGACAATCCTCGACAAAGGTCGGCGACACCGCCAAGAAACCTCGTTTTCTGGTAACGGCGCAACTCTATTCCCTCAATCAAAATTGTATTCCTTGGTGGGCGTCTGATAGCGTTGGTGAGGTAAGGCAAAATGCTGAAAATAAGGATGAAGTGCGTTTTAAGGTTTGCAGGCCCCATACCCGCCCGCGATTCTTGGGGAAGTCGCGTCTTCCCGCACGCGTGAACCTCTCAACGATAGGCACGTCGTCTGCACGATAGTCGCTATCCACCAGAAATGTCCTCGCCGCTCTCTGTGAAACGCCGCAAGCTCAACGATGCCTCTGCGAACCTCAAGAAACCCTTCGTGTCACCGTTGCGCGCGACGAAGCCCAATCGCGCTCCTCTGACGGAAACCACGAGCAATTCAAATGTGCGCCCATACATCCCAAGCAGTCTCGCGCATACTGTCAAGCCAGCGTATCCAGCATCCGAACATACACCAGCTGCGCCTAAGACGAAGATCATTCATGGCAACGCGACACCTCTGCGCAAGCAGCCTCCGACTGCGTGGTCTTCCAGGAAGAAAGCAACTCCCGAAGAGATAGCAGCTCAAAAGGCCAATACCTCACTTGAGCTTCAGATTAGGAAGGTGCAGAATGATCTTGATACCCTTAAGCAAGGACGGCACATTGCGAATACCTCTACAGACGCCGATCTGGGAGCGTTGATAGAGAAGTGGCGGCTCGCATCACAATCCGTTGCGGAGGAGCTCTTTGGATCCGTCAAGGAGCGCGTGTGCAGAATGGGAGGCGTAGCTGCCTGGCGAGAAATGGAGAAGCGTAAATACGAGCGTGCGCACGGAATGGGCGAGTTCGCGCAAGAAGAAGAGCCAGAAGACGACGATGCGGATTGCGAATATGACTCGCAGGGGGAAGAGCTTCCTGAAGAAGAGCAAGAATATCGCAAGAAGATGAAGCGTCAGGCAAAGCAGGAAATCATGGACGCTGCTGAGCCAGCGGATGAGCCTCAAGAAGATCCTCATGCTACGAAGGAAAAAGTATGGCAGGAGGACGGAAAAGACGACGACGTAAGTTCAAGAGATTCCCAATGGTTGTTTATAGACTGACTGTTCGCAGACCTTCACGATGGATATGATGCTTCGTTCGATGAACATCGACCTAGGTGTGATCGGCTACGATAAGTCATCGCAGAAATGGTTCTAGAGATGGTTGCATTCTTCGGCGACGTGCGATGTGAAACGAATGAATGATAGCTGCGATGATACCCTTGAAATTTTTAGGCGATGACATCGCGACGACTGCAATTATACTTCTACTGCGAGATGTATCCAAATTATCTTCAAAACAAAGGCGCTTTTCACATGCAAATCCCAGCGGAATGGTTCCTCACCCGGACCGTGCCCGAGCGAGCTCCGACCACCTCGGCCTATACTCCAACCCGCGTGCCCGCTCAGAAACTCTCATGAGCTCCGTCTTCCTGCCTAGGTTCTCAGTACATACAGGCTCGTAAGTGCGATCCTTTCTATTCTTCCCTTTCATGATGGCCTCCTCCGCCATTCGCCGCTCTCTTCTCTCGAGACCTACAGCGACCATGTCCTCTCCGCAACAACGCCTCCAATCCGTCCAACGGCACTTCTCTGCTTCCACGAAACGACCGCAAGAAATACAAGATGCCTACATCCTCTCTGCCGTGCGAACTCCCTGTACGATATTCAATGGCTCCTTCAGTAGCGTTTCCGCGCCCGAGCTCGGCGCCACAGCGATCAAAGAGGCTATCAAGCGATCATCACTACCACAAGAGAAGATTACATCGGTGTACATGGGCAATGTGATGCAGGCCTCTGTTGGCCAAGCACCTGCACGGCAAGCTTCGATGTTCGCTGGACTATCTCCAAGTGTAGAAGCAACGACAATAAACAAGGTGTGCGCTTCTGGTATGAAGGCCGTTTCAATCGCTGCTCAGCAAATAGAATTGGGACAGGAAGAGGCGTTGATCGCCGGTGGAATGGAAAACATGAGCAGAGTGCCGTACTACACCCCTCGAGGGCCGCAGCTTCCTGCCTTTGGAAATGTGCAAATGGAAGATGGACTGATCAAAGACGGTCTGTGGGATGTTTACAACCAGATCCACATGGGCAACTGCGCCGAGAGCACAGCGAAGAAGTATAACATCAGTCGTGAAGAGCAAGACGAGTATGCGATTCAGTCATTCAAGAGGGCGCAGGAAGCATGGAAGAACAAGCTCTTTGATGAGGAGATCGTTCCCGTGACAGTCAAGGGCAAGAAGGGCGAGACAGTGATTGCTGAAGACGAAGGATACGGACGCTTAAAGCTGGACAAGGTGCCAACACTGAAGCCTGCATTTGACAGGAGTGGCAATGGAACCGTTACGGCAGCGAACAGCTCAAGTATGAACGACGGCGCAAGCGCATTGGTCGTGACGAACAAAGAGCTGGCGAAGAAGTACGGCGGCGGCAAGAGAATCCTTGCAAAGATTTGCGCGTATGCAGATGCTGCTGTCGAGCCAATTGACTTTCCAGTTGCTCCAGCCAAGGTTGTACCGATCGTTTTGGAGCGGGCTGGCATCACCGCAGACCAAGTCAAGGTCTGGGAATTCAACGAGGCTTTCGCAGCTGTCATCAAGGCTAATTCAAAGGTATGTCGTATTGGTTTCATTCTAGACAGTCAGCTTGCTAACTCTGCACAGATTCTGGGTCTTGGAAACGACAATGTCAATCCTCGCGGAGGCGCCATCTCTCTGGGACATGCTCTTGGTAGCTCCGGATCGAGGATTCTCGTTACTTTGCTCCACCAGCTGAAGAAGGGCGAGTATGGCTGCGCGGCCATTTGCAATGGAGGTGGAGCTGCGAGCGGCATGGTCGTACAGCTCGTAGACGCTGACGAGCTATGAGCGAAAAGTAGACCTGGTTGTATAAAACGCCAATTTTGATGATTATTTTGCCTTTTGCTGCGGGCGTCTGCCTTTTGAGTATGTCGCTCGCCACGCGAAATCTTAACTTTCGTCCACCTGAGTGAACGGGTTTGCCTATCTGAAAACCAAACAACGTTTTCGAGACATGTCTAAGAGTTAATGCTCGGGAAAGAGCGACACGCGCAGTCACGTGCAGCTCGGAGGGGCTAGGGGCACGGGCGAAGCGACCTGCAGGCCTGAACTTTATCTAACAAGTAAACACCTCGAACTCCTTGGGCCCTCATCTCATCAGCAATACTATTCCTGTCGCTGCGAACCCACCGTCTACATCTGGTTGCTCCGCATTCGCTCGAGCAGGTCTCGCACCTCCTGCTCTCCCAAACAAACACTCCCGAATTTCCGCGACGGGGACCTGGCAAGGGGAGATTTGATTCTTGTATTACGTATCCGACCGGGCGACATACAGCAGGCGACCTCCTTCCAGCGACGCGACAACACACCTACACGATCGCTTCCGAGCTGCAAGAAAGAGCTTGTTGAGATTTCGACGCGCCTTGGGCGCAACGGTGCGGCAACATGGCGACCTCCAACACTATCAAGGTCGTCGCTCGTTTCAGGCCGCAGAACAAAGTCGAGCAGGCAGCGGGCAGTAACCAGATCGTCGAGTTCAATAGCCCCGAGTCGTGTACCATCAACTCCAAAGAGGCTACTGGCGCCTTCACCTTCGACCGCGTCTTTCCTACCAATACTCCGCAGCACGATGTGTTCGACTATTCTATCCGAAGCACTGTGGACGATGTACTGGCGGGATACAACGGAACGGTATTCGCCTATGGTCAGACAGGATCCGGAAAGACATTTACAATGATGGGCGCGGATATTGCGAACGACTCCCTCAAGGGTATCATTCCGCGCATTGTCGAGCAAATCTTCTCGAGCATCATGGGGAGTGATGGCACCATCGAGTTCACAGTTAAGGTCAGCTACATGGAGATTTACATGGAGAAGATCAGGGATTTGCTTGTTCCGCAAAACGACAACTTGGCAGTGCACGAAGACAAGCAGCGTGGAGTGTACGTGAAGGGTCTGGGAGAGTTCTACGTTGGCTCTGTCGATGAAGTCTATCAGGTGCTTGAGAGAGGTGGACAATCAAGAGCTGTGGCTGCGACAAATATGAATCAGGAATCCTCGCGATCGCACTCCATTTTCGTGATCGAAGTCACCCAGAAGAACATCGAAACTGGATCTGCGCGTGCAGGACGCCTCTACCTGGTCGATCTTGCTGGTTCTGAGAAGGTCGGCAAGACTGGTGCGAGCGGTCAGACTCTTGAGGAAGCCAAGAAGATCAACAAGTCGTTGTCAGCGCTTGGTATGGTCATTAATGCGTTGTCTGACGGCAAGAGCAGTCACATTCCTTACAGAGACAGCAAGCTCACGCGTATCCTCCAAGAATCTCTTGGTGGTAACTCGCGAACAACGCTCATCATCAATTGTTCACCATCATCATACAACGATGCGGAAACAGTATCGACTCTGCGATTCGGAGAGCGCGCGAAGACCATCAAACAGAAGGCCAAGGTCAACGAGGAGCTCTCCCCTGCCCAACTCAAAGCGCTGCTCAAGAAAGCGCAATCCCAGGTCACTACGTTCGAGTCGTACATCCAGTCGCTTGAGGGCGAGGTTCTGAACTGGCGCAAGGGCGAGACTGTACCAAAGGACAGATGGACTCCCGCAATGAAAGACCTCTCCGCACCGCCAGCACCAGCACCAGCTCGATCTGGAACACCGACGAGCAGATTAAAGTCTGAAGCGCCGGGCACGCCAAGACCGGACAGTCGCGCAGAACTTGAGCGAGCGTCGACTCCGAGCATGGTCTTGGAGAAGGACGAGAAGGAGGAGTTCCTCAAGCGAGAGAATGAGCTGCAGGATCAGCTTGCGGAGAGGGAGAGAAGCCTCGAAGCTGCCGAACAGGCCCTTCAGGCTGCGAGGAATGAGTTGCGGGATATGAGGGAGACCCACACAACGACGACACGCAGTAACGAGAAACTTACGAGTGAGACTGAGAGCTTGAAGATGCAGATCGAGAAAATAGGATTTGAGGCCAAGGAGGCCGCAATCACCATGGATTCGCTTAAGGAAGCGAATGCGGAGCTTACGACCGAACTGGACGAGGTTAAGCATCAACTGCTGGACGCCAAGATGTCAGCCAAGGAATCATCTGCCTTGCTTGATGAGAAGGAGAGAGTGAAGAAGGAGCGCATGGCGAAGATGATGGCCAGCTTTGATCTGGGAGAGGGCATGATTTCGCAAGGAGAGATGCAGGTCCGCGAGATGGTTGAGCAAGTGCAG
The DNA here is from genome assembly GCA_022814565.1 of Phaeophleospora eucalypticola. Lineage (NCBI taxonomy): Eukaryota > Fungi > Ascomycota > Dothideomycetes > Mycosphaerellales > Mycosphaerellaceae > Phaeophleospora > Phaeophleospora eucalypticola. The sequence goes on along the minus strand of JAKLNG010000001.1, from coordinate 1,195,929 downwards.
AGTCTTTTGGAAATGGCCGACAATGGACAGAATGTAACAGCAGACGAGCTGAACTCTCTGAAGGAGAGGCTGCTCGACGTTCAAGGGCTCGTGCGTCAGCAGGACGCGAATTCGAGCAGCAACATTGATGGTGCGCAGTCGGCGATCCTCGAGCAGAAGCTGGCCCAGTCCCAGCGCGAGTACCAGGAGCTCCTGACCAAGAACCTTTCTGAAGCGGACGTCGAGGAGGTCAAGCGCAACTTGTTCGAGTCGCTTGCCTCGCAGCAGAACGGCGCCGGGCAGTCACCTGAGACTAAGGAGGCCATTGAGAGACACGTTGAAGAGAACAGCCGTCTGCGCGGCGAGATTGATGCGTTGAGGAAGCAGGCCACGAACGGCAGCAATGGCACGAGCGGCAGCAAGCAGCTTGCCGACTTCGATGCGGTCAAGAAGTCACTCATGCGCGACCTGCAGAACCGATGCGAGCGCGTGGTTGAGCTTGAAATCAGCCTCGACAGCACACGAGAGCAGTACAACTCGATCTTGCGCAGCAGCAATTCGAAGCAGCAGCAGAAGAAGCTTGCCTTCTTGGAGCGCAACCTGGAGCAGCTGACGATGGTGCAGCGACAATTGGTCGAGCAGAATTCACAGCTGAAGAAGGAGGTGGCCATTGCCGAGCGCAAGCTTGTTGCTCGTGGTGAGCGTATTCGCGGCCTGGAGGGTCTAGTCCAGGAGAGCCAGGAGAAGCTGATGGTCGCCAACCACAAGTACGTATATATCCTACCTCGCGCGTGCGATTATCAACTGACCGACACGTCACAGGTTCGAAAGCCAACTCATGGCTGTCAAAGAACGGCTCGAAGCCGCCAAGACTGGGTCTACTCGTGGCCTGCCCAACTCGCCTGCGCCGGCCAACTTCGCGCAGTCTCAATTCGGCAGGATAGCCAAACCACTCCGTGGAGGCGGCGGTGGAGGCGACGGCCACCCATCTGTGCCTACCTTTGCTGGTCTCCAGCAGCAGGAGAGCAGCGGCAACAAGCGCAGCAGCTGGTTCTTCAACCAGCGAGGCTAGTTGCATCCAGGCGGACCGTGAAACAGAGAAGAACTTGTGTATAGGTAGAGTTGCCCTGGGGTCATGATACATGTGCGAGCGGGACGGGAGGAAGGCATGCGATGCTTCTTTTTTGTTGTTGTCGTTGCTACGGCACCACACGATACCCAGAACTTTTGGCGCCGCCTGAGGTCGTCTTCATCCTCTGCTTTTTGAGCTGCGAGGGAGGCGTCGGAATGGAACAGGCTGCTGCTAGAGACGATGTAGGCTTTTCACCAATAGGCTGAGCATTATTCCACTTTGACACGAGAGTAGACATTCTCTTGCAGTATCTCACAAGACATGTATGTGGTGCATGCCCACATTCCGAGGCAGGCGGTATCCTCCGGTCAGCCTCGGAGAGAGCCATTCAGCAGTCTGCGGAACCACACAAGGCGGCCAACGCACCGGTCATGTGTGCATTGGAAGGCTTGAAAGAGGCGTGGAAGGAGTTTCTCCGTCTCTAGTTTGGGGGCTGTTGTGCACTGATTTGCTGATTTCTAGCGTTGACTGGCGTGCGTGGTGTTTGGTAGAGGGCGACAATGGTCTGGGGAAATGTGGAGGAGGCAAAGATGAGGTGGTTCTGGAAGGATGGAGAGTTGGAGCGGTGCTCACTGCTGATGCGCGTGGATCTGTGGTGGGTTGAGAGTTTCGGTAGCTGGCCGAGGCAAGGTGGGTATGCTTTGATGATTATACAAGCATTCGTGGCTGCTCTGATGTCTGTACATCCCACGCTGGAGGGTTCTGACACGATGGTAACTCGTCTCGTGAGCGTGGAGGCGACATGCTGTAGTGGAACAGCAGGTTTTGAAGTTCATGTGAGAAATTGAATCCTGCTGTGGCGGATGTCGTTGTCTAGGAAGGCCGGTGCCACAGGCAACAAGTCGGAATGGATGGCAACGCTGTCCACGTGAGAAATGCACGGTCAGTCTGGCCACGGCCCGCCGAACCGGCTCGCGTTACACCCTTCAGTGGTATACCGAATGCAGTATACACGAAGCCGGAAGATGTCCGAGAATGTGAACTTGGACGTGCAAGGCGGAGCAAGGTTACCTCTTCCTCTAGTGTGCAAGACTTCTTCCGGCGTCCGCGTCCGCGGCCGCGCTCATGTCCAGCACGTGAGGGATTTAGAGCCGGAATGACTATTGAACGAGGCGAGACTGGTCGAGTGGATAGCTCGGGCAATATATGGTGCTTGGTAGTTCAAGCACAGCTGCCGGCATTCCTTCTTCAGAGCCGGGGCGGCACGCGGCAAGCGTCACTCAAGCAGGCAGATGCCGGTCAGCAGTGTGACGGGCTTGAGACCGCGAATTGCGATCGATATTATTCGAATGGATAGTTCAATAATAATAAGAACGTGATCAGGGCAGAGGCGAAGTTCGTTGGTGGAAGAGTGGTCATCAAGGTTTGCATTTGCAAAGCAGGCTTGCGGCTTCCAGAACTTCCACCGACCAAACAGCGCCGAAGAAGGAGCGACTCTGCAGACGGCACAATCGCGCCTTCCTTCCTTCCACACCGTCCACCCCACGGCTTTCCTGGAGACAGAGAATTTCAGCACGTCTCATCATTCGTCCGCAGCTCTCCGAAGGTCAGCTGCCCACAACACCCACAGAGTCCTTGACTCCTCCTCCAGCTTCAACTCCGCCGCGTGGAGAGCGAGTGCAGTGTCCACACGTCTGTCCACGCGCGGCCTCTCTCGGATAGCCGCTTTCACATGCCAGCGTGCAGCACTACTCGAGGTAAGGTAGAGGTACCCGCCGCCCGCACGCCACAGAGCCCCCAGCGACCGCCAACCTGCCCATTTTGTTCCTGTCTGTAATAAGTACATGTACTGCCACGACGGTACCAGGACGTGTGTTACTACTACGCGTCTTCTAGCGCCGCGAGCGCCGGCAAGTGGACTCCTCTTCGCCTCCTCCTACCCTTGCACGCCTAGTAGAAGAAGTAGCTAAGCTACTCCTACTACTGACTGCTCACCTCCTTCGCTCTGATCATTTCGCCGCAGTCCGCTCTCATCAGTGTTTTCACAGCTGCGAGCAGCTAACGTCACCGCTCTCACGTCACGCTCTGCTGCGAACATCCAACTCCCTGCTCCACAATACCGCCGCGACTGATCCTTCCTTCAACACCGCTGGACCTTTGCGTTCGACGAAGGCCCGATACCATGAGGTAACCACCACCTCACTCTGTCCCAGTCACGTCCGTGCAGCAATACAACACTGGACATGCCCCGCGATACCAACATCGCGATTCCGCAAGCACCAGACAACATCTCAGCAAGCATGCCTGCCGCCACCCTCGCAAGCACCGTGCCAAACGCGTCGCCGTTCTTGTTGGAGGTCGACGACGTTGAGGGTCTCGCCCAGTCGGACGGCTTCACTATTCTACGACACCACCTTGCGCAGCACTACACTTATGAGTGAGTGAATCAGCTCTCTTCCAAACATGTGAAAGCCATCACTGACAACCCGGCCAGCCTCTGCGATCGCCACGCGCCGGCCCACATCGAAGATCGGGATCGCTGGCTCATCGTCCGCGACGTGCTGCATGCTCTCCTGGTACCCATCGTTGAGCTCTTCGACAAAGCCTGCGGAGTCGCGGCGACTGCAACACATGCGACCAAGCTGGAGGATCTCGAATATGCCTTCACCGGTCACTCACGAAGCGCTTTCGTCTGGCTTCAGTGCTTCCTCTCCTCAGAAAAGGAGCGAGACTGGTGCTACACGAGGGGCTGCCCGGCATGCGTTGTTGATCACTCCTTGAATTCGGAATTCTCTATCAGACTACTCTACGCTGCCTGCCTACTAAGCGACGTCCACTACCCTTTCACCATTGAGGGCCCCACTCTGCCCAGTTTCACCTTCTTCCTGGATTCTCTCGAGCGCGCGATCGAAGAGGACGAATTGTACGGCGACGGCTTCTTTGAGATGATGCAGCCGAAAGCCGTGGCCACGCGGGACGGAGTCGAGGATTTGATCCACCAGTGCCTGGAGCTGGACATTCTGCTTTCGCAACCATCATCGCCAGACCCTTCAAGCCCTGAATCGTCCGTATCAACCAGCCCGGTGGTCGGTCCACTCGGAGGCGGACCTGGAATGAGAATCAAGCGAAGCAAGATGGCGAAGCGCCAGATGAAGCTCAAGAAGGAAGAGGAACAATGGATGGAAGACATGCTGAACAAGGCCATCGATCAGCTTTCTATCGAGCAGAAGCCAACGCCCGTCCCAGTGCAGCAGAGTCTGGATGCCGTTCTCAGCAAATCCGGCCCAACAGTCGCCGTCAGCGAAGTTGCCCCAGAGTGAAGCTGCGAAAGCATGGATTCCCACGAATACTCACGACTTTGACGACTCAACGTCAACAACATTATACCCTGTTTGTTATCATACGGAACGGCATTGTCAAATGGAAATGGCAAGCCGGAAAATTGAAGCCTGGATGGCTCAATGCGGAATCCCGTTGCGGGATGTGCTCCGCGAATATTGGAAGGTGTCGCGCGCCGTGGGGTGTTCTCTGCACCCGGGCTATCAGGGGTCTAGAAGTTCGCTCAGCGTGGACCTGGACTGCCGAAGTAAAGGCTGGCGAACGCTTTTTTCGATGATGATATCACAAGAGTGGTTGAGATGCAGCTTGGATAAGGGATTCGGAGGAGACCGCAGTGGATGGTCTCGAACTTCAATGCTTTGAGAGTGATCGCGCAAAGAGTGCGACTACAGTTTTACTTGGCTGCGATGCCAATGAGATAGCTACTCGAATGAAGAATGATGCTCACGCTGGCACCGTACCCCGAGTCAGATCCGTAGGCTCCTCGGCTGAAGTGGCCTTCCCATACTCGCTTTTTGCTACGCGCCTCACGTCTGGGTGAGTGCGAGTTACGAATGGAGGCTTAGAGCAACACGTTTGTCTTGCATTACTTTTTGTTCGCTCTGTAGCATCGGCGGCGATTAGTTTGTGCCTGAGGCTGCCGAGCGGAGCTGGTTCCGAAAGCTCATGCAGGGTCCTCTTGAAGCACTTCAGCTGCAGCGACATTTCTTAGCGTACACATGGTCAAGACCAATGAAAGCTCGATGCAGTCTGCTCGATTGCCGAATCTTTTATTAGCGTGACGCATGTCTGGCCCTATCACTGCTTCTCAGTTTAGACCCTCCCAGGCTTCAGCATCTCACGTCACAAGCCTCTTCTCCTCGACACAACCACAATCTTCGCCACTATGGCTTCAGACGACGAGACGCGCGAGCGCTCCGCATCTCCAGCGCGCGAAGCGAAACCGAAGAAGAACAAGCCAAGCGGCTTCAAATGGAAAGAGAAGAAAGCACCGCGAGAAGAGGAAGAGCGCGCTGGCGGGAGGTTGGAGAGAGGATACCGCGATCGCTCGCCGCGGAGGGAGAGGGACAGCTACCGCGACCGAGACGACGACAGATCACGACGAGAAACAAGAGACCGCTCACCGCGCCGAAGAGACGAGCGCGGAGGCGACAGCTACCGTCCTGACCGCCGCGACGACGACAAACCCTCCGAGTCTCAAAACCCACCACCGCCTGCTGAAAAGAAGAAGGAAAAGAAAGACAAAAAGGAAAAGAAACCCAAACCCGTTACTTCCTCTGAGCCCATGATCATCGTCAACGTCAACGATCGCTTGGGAACCAAAGCCGCGATTCCGTGTCTGGCAAGCGACAGCGTGAAAGCTTTCAAGGCCATGGTTGCGGCGCATATTGGTCGACAGCCGCATGAGATTATGATCAAGAGGCAGGGCGAGAGGCCGTTTAAGGATCAGTTGACGTTGGAGGATTATTCGGTTAGTAATGGGGTGCAGTTGGATTTGGAGCTGGATACGGGGGATTAGAGGATGCGTGCGATGGGAGATCGGAAGGAGGGGATCTGGGTTTTTCTCGAGTTTTGATGCGCGACGAGTGCACTTGGAGTGAGCTCGAGCTGTCGCAAGCCTCGACATGTTTTCGACGGCCTGGTCGTGTGTCGCTGCGTCTTCTACGCGTCTCCTGCCGACGCGGCGAGCCCGATCACACGTTCGAGCTCGATTTTGCACAGGAAGAGCAGAGAATGAATGCCAAGGATTCGGCCCTGCCTGGTCGATTCTTACGACAGGACGGGTTCTCATACGTCGAATCAAGATATGATGGGCCGAGTATGATGGAGAAGAACTCGATAAGAGGCGCCTTCCCACTATGGCGAATAGCGAAGAATGGAATCGAATGAAACTTTCACCACTTTACCTTCCGCATGATTTGCGCAGCATGTGCAAGTTGAGATTGTAAACATGATAAAGAATACGTGAGACGAATGTCCTTTTGGTCCTGCTTGGCATTATAAGGGCAGCGCGGTGCTCCGGCCACTTTGCCTTTTGTCTGTACGTGCGATCAACGGCTGGGAGACCGCCGAGAAGGACTTCTTTGCCCCACACGAGCACAAAGTGCCGGATGTAGGCGACATCTCTGCCTCCATTCCTTCGGTCGCAAACTCATGGTGGAAGGATGAGCGGACGTCTTCAGGAGATGTCCGCCATCTGTGCCGCTCGCCCACCGAGCATGCAAACAAAGGCAGAGAAGTCGCCATATCTCCTTGAGCGCTGTCTACAATTCCAGCCGAGAGCGCGCGAGTTAGGTGGAGTGGCGCTGGTCAAGGAAAAGGCTGCACGGTCAGCTTGTACCTGTAAGCTGTGACAGTGTGACATGAGCACCAGACTTCGGTCTCGAAAGCCGGAGGTATATGCGATTCAGCGATGAGCAAGGCGTACCGAATCCATGGGTGCGCATGGCTGGGATGTAAAGCTCAGCGAAGATGAGGGTTTCATCGCAAGTCATTAGTACATATGCATCGCATCAGAGGAGGGCCAGTAGACCTGCAATACGGTGGATCGGCTCATCCGATACCAACACGTCGTTGGCAGCCTCGTGCACGTCGCAGGAGGGCGATCGTCTCGGGTATTCCTTCATGCGTCGCGGACTCTCAGGTGGAGAGTACTCATCTCGTGACAGCCTTCTGCATTCCATGGGTATCATACGTCGCGAATATTCATGTGGTCGATGCATTCGACTTTTTCAGCCCTCCCGCTCCATCACCGCGTCTGCAATTTGCTGACCTCGCACCCCACCAAGATAGCTTGCCTCGCCATCCTCAGTGCCCTCCAATTCTTCCAACTCCAGACACACCTCGTAAGCCCGTCTGACCGTCTCTTCCACAACCTTCACCTTCCCCTCCACTAGCGCCCGGATACAACCGCTAATTCGCGCAATCTCCCTTCTCGTGCCCAACTCAATGGTATCATTTTGACTGGAGTACATCGCCGAGTTCGCAGTCTCTTCCAAACGGTTGATGCCGACACTGGCTTGCGAAGGGTCTTCGGCTTTGTGCTTCTCGATCCAGATGTATCCATTCACGCCCAATAGACAGTCCACTTCTCCTCCTTCCCGTGTTTGCAGAGTGAAGATCTGTCTCTTACTGCGGACAACACCTGCTCCGCCACCCATGCCGCTCACAGCCATGAAGTATCCATTTCGCAATTTGCCGTACTTCAAGCTTCGTGTGTGTAGAGAGGGACTGCCGTCTTGGAAGAGTGCTTGGACTTCCGCAACGAGCAAATCTCCTTCCGAAAAGAAACTTCTTATGTTAAGCTCATCCACGCTTGTCCTCTTTCGCAAGATACCTCCTGGCAGGTTTATAGAGCTGAGCAGTAGATTTGCCAGCAGCGGCGCGGCGACATCCACCTTCCACCTCTTACTCTGCACCTCCACTATCCTTCCAATGACCAAGTCGCCGATCTCGGGTGTATATCGCGCTCGCAATGGCACCACGGATAGCAGCTTGTTTGTCTTTTGTAGCGTTCCCGCAAGCGTGGAGCGAATCGCCATATCGTCGACACCTCCTGCGCCAGCAAATGTTCCATGTCCGCGCATCCACTGAGGGTCGGATGTAACTACCTGCCCTGGTGTAATGATCTGCGATTTGTTGCGCTGCGTTGGAAGCGAATCGATCTCCATTTCGTCTTCATCTTCTTCTTCGTCAGAGGAGTAGGTATCGAGATGATTTGAGTCGTCGAGGCGGCGTTTGGGCTCTGCCGGCGGCGCTGGTGGGAGTATAGTGATCGCCATGCTTGCGGTTGGTGCAAAGCGCACTCTCTCTGTTCGCAAAGAGGTTCGAGAATTGCGGTTCAAGCTCAATGAAGTTTTGATGTGACGTTTGAAGCGGCGGAATCGTCCCGCTGTCTTAGTGCGAAACACACGCGAGGCCACGTGAAAGCGGCCCTCCACTTCAGATGTCGATATGACGAAGTGTCTTGCCAGGATCCTTGATTCCTCTGTCCAAGTTTCGCGTTCCACATACAATTATCTCTCAAGTGCGGTAGGTTCAATCTCATACATTCTTCTATTTCAATATCCTCAGCATTTCATCATGGACGCAATCTTCGGTTTCGCGACAGCTTTGCCAATCGTGACAGCAACAGGCATCTCAGTGACCACGGGCGTGGCACAAGGAGTGTCCGAGCAGAAGAAGGTCAATGCTGATGCCTCGAATCAAACACGAATGCTCAAGTTTCATGTCGATACATGGGTGGACGCTCAGCTCCGCAAAGGCAAGGGCGCCGAGCTAGACGATGGCATTGTTACTGTGCGTGAAGGCAAGCTATGGGTAGAGGCGAAGAGTGGCATTACACGCTTGCCAGAGGATGTCGATCACCATCCTTTTACAGGCTTCTATCTGGCATACCCGGACGACAACAGGAGCTACACGCGAGGTCTTGTCACCACGATTAGCGTTGATCCGCCTATGCTCAACTGGATCTACGTGGACAAGGACACGCTGGAGGTCAAGCATGCTGGGAGAAGCGGCAGTATTGAGCACTTTGTTGGAGACTTCGACTGGACTACCGACAGCATCGAGGACAGTATGATCACGTTTGATGGCTGGGAGGGCTTTGTGGCGCTTGAGGAGAGACCTGGGGAGTGGGCGCTGTACTTTGACAAGCACGATGACGGCTTGAAAGATTTCAAGAAGGGCAGAAAAGTGGTAGAGGTGCATCTTCAGCGGAGGGTCATCACTGGTCAGGAAGTCAATAAGTGGGGACTGAAGGAGGAGGGAAATATCGGGTTCAAATCTACAAGAGAAGTTTGAGGGGAATGGCTAGAACGGCACACGAGTAACGACTTACGATGGTTACGATTGAGCCTATGAAGAAGGATCTTGCTACATTTGCCTCGCTCCAGCGCATTCAACGCCTCCGTTGAAACAGTGCGCTGGTCAACAAATGCAGTTTGCTGCTGATCTGGAAACCAACAACGCCATGAGCGAGGCAGCTAGAAAGGTGCTCCTTGTTTCAGCAATCTAGTGAGCAATCACCCCTCGACAAAGGCGAAGACTGGATAAGTATGCTCCATGATGGCATGGCATCTTCGTCGGATTTCAGACCAGACGAGCTCGTTACGAAGGCCCTGAGAAGACCTTCCGCAACTAACAGTCTCCCACACCAAGCACATCTCAAAGCGCAACACACAAGAAATGGCTCAGACTCTGATCAATCCAACACGCGTCTTTCCGGTATCTCTGGTCGAATTTCGGTTCATGGCGCTCGCTTTCGGCGCTGCAGGTGCCGTCCACTTCCTCAGATGGTTGACCTCCCACTATAAGAGCAAGATGGACGCCAACGACATCGAAGACACGAGCCTCGATCATCTCATCAAGTTCAGGTTCCCTGCCCTGATCGCTAGTGTGATTTTCGCAGCGGCTGCTTTCGTCTTGGTCATCCTGGACAACGAGAGCTGGGTTGCTGGGCTTACCACAGCTTTAGCACTGGCTTACTGGGCAGTGACAATCGCTTCTGTGGTCAACGCTATCGCGGAGATGAAGCAGCAGCTGAAAGATCTCCAGAAGCTTCGTGCTGCTGAGGAGAGGGCGAAAGGAAAGCTGGACTAGTTGGCTGCTTGGCTGCTCTGGCTGAGCTCGACTTGAAAGTCGTGCAAGCGAACAGCCAATCTTTGATGGCTCTTAAGAATCGAATTGGCGTTAGGTCTGTTTTGCAACACACAGGTTGGTCATCTCGTGCCTCACAGCAAATTCTGTGTCACCGGTGAGCGCTTCGCGAGTGATCGACCGAGATATGAAAGGATATCAAGTCCATCATATCTCTCTTTCCATTGGATCTATTTGACAACATCAATACTCGTAAGTCTCGTAAGCATATCTCATCCCCTGCGGCGCCTGTTCTTCGCCTGGTTCGAAGCTTGAGCGTTCTGTTCAGCGGGAGGTTTCTCGGGCAATGCTCTGTTTTTGGATTTCTATTCCGGTTGTCGATTGGTGGTCTCAAAGTTGTCTGGCTCAAGGTAGCTCCACTCTGGCACCTCACGAACCTTCTTCCACATCTCCTTCTCAAGCTTGTTGGCAGCTTTGGCGTATGGTGTTGTCTCGGCGTTGTAACGTTTGCAATTTCGCACGATGAGTAGCACATCCTTCCAAGGATGTAAGCACAACGGCTGTTGGGGCGCTTGAGGGTCTCACTTACCTTGACGAAATCTTCCACAGTCTCGTACTTGTCCTTGTCGAGCTTGTTCTCCATCATAGACAAGTCCATCGGCTCCTTGATCACATCATAGTAATCGTGTACCTCATCACCATTGACTGGCTGCAAAAATGGCCACGCTGATGAGCTGTTCTGTAACGAAGAAAGCAAGCTCAACAGCAGGGAGTGGGATGGGTTGCGACGCGGTTGTCTTGCAAGTGCATCCATCTCCGGAGACCATCCTGTGGCCTTGATTGCTGGAATCTCAAGCGGATTGATTTCAGGACGCGGCTTGCCATCCTTGTCGGCCTTCTTCCACTGCGACGGCGGTGCGTGTATTTCGTAGCTCCTGCTTTCCGCACGAATTTTGGCGTGCACAGCAGCCTTTTGCTTCAGCAGCATCCTCCCTGATTCCAGGTACCTAATCTTCGGAAGCATGGAACACTGCATTATGGTTCCTCCCTCATAGTCCTTGATGTACCCCATCCACTTCGGCTTGTCCAGTGTGATCTCTTTTGTAAAACCTTGCTTTTTGAAATATCCAATAGCATAGTTGTCGGCGTAGGTCAGAAAGTACATGACATCGCTTGTGGCCTTGACGTAATCTTTGAGGTGGCTCATAAGGTGAGCACCGTATCCTTTGACTTGCTGATCGCTGCTGATCGCGCAAAATACAATTTCCGCGAACTGTCGTCCCTTGAACGGTCGATATGTAATGCCTCCTACTACCTCTCCTGGCAAGTCTGACGCTTCTGCATAGCTGCCAGCCGGGGGCCGCTTGACGATCGCTATGCTCAAGTGTGTCCGGTCGTATACGAGTCTTGCAATGTAGTCCTTTGGCATCTTGGGCAACTGTTTTTGGAATATACATTTGAGACCGGTGAGAACGATATGTGACCGCGGCTGGCCGTCGTTGTTTACGACCTGGAAGGATATGTCGCCATTTCGCTCTTCGGTTACTGCGGGCTTTTCGGGAAAGGCATCGTGGTTGATTATTGAGGGAGAGGCGCTTGCATCTGGCTCGGGTGATGTCGTCTTATGTCGCTTCGCGTCGTGGCCGTTGATACCATCCTCAGCTTTACGCTTCTCGTCCTTCACATTAGCCATGCTGAGATGGAATGCGACGCGCTGCAGTGATGTCGAAAGGTTATGCGGTGTTTGCGACAGAAAGCGCGGTGGAAGGTGGAAGTTGAAGATGCGGAGGCGGGTCCGGCCGATAGCCGCCACACGCCGGGCCGGCGCATGTGAAAGCTTGGCTGCGTCGAGCTCCCTCCTCCAGCTGTTAACTTCCAATGCCATCACCTTAACTCACCATTTGCCGACCTCTTCATCTGCAACGACGCCAACGATCTCGCTCACCAACTCATGTCTCAACAGTCGCTCCAAGCCCTTTGGGACGCTTCGGCGAAGACACCCTTTGATTCCGCCGTCAGCAAGGACGCCCAGTTCTCCGTTGGCTTCACTCTGCTTGCCATTGCTTTCATCCTGTCCGGCTTGTTCGGCCTGAGTATGATATCCGCTCGCAATGCTGCAGTGCACGTGAAAATATGCTGACCGAGTCTCAGACCTTTCCCTCAAGAACCTCCCTCTCCTCGGCGTACCAGCTTCACTTGCGTTCGGGTGAGACCTCTCCGCTCCGTCTCCAACTTATCACTTACACGCGGTAGATTTGGTGCAGTGTACATGATCTGCGCAGTCGGTGTCTATGTATAGATCTCATTCTCCTCACGACTACCCACGCTATCGACGACACGGCGAATCGAAGTCCTACGAGCTGTACCGCCCCCGCCGCGACCTCTCATCTCCAACGAATCCTCCCCACGACTCCTCCAAACGAAAGTTTCATCCGGTCACCTCAACCCTCTTCATACTCACCTGGGCTCTCACTGGCTTCTTCGTTGCGTTCGCATTGGTGCTGTACCTTATACGACTATACCCAACCATCCAGGCAGCGATCTGGTGACAGCTGTGATTTGATACAGAGACGCGGAAAGGTCAGATACCCATCAAGAAGACTGCCACTTCACAAATCAACACAATGGCGACTACAGGGCCGCTTTTCACTGCCGTTTCTTCTTCATCACGCCAAATTCTGTTGCTGCTACGCTGCATCTCGTTCGCCAAAAAGACGCACGTGCGAATCTCTTCAGACGGCCTGCGGTTTACTGCCACAGACGGCAGCGTCATGGAGGCCGTCGTATTCCTTGACAAGAAGCTGTTCACTTCGTTTAAATACAATGAGCGAGCTCCCGCATCATCTCAAGACGACCCACCCGAACACCCATTTTTCGAGGTCAATCTCGTTTCTTTGCTCGAGACGCTCAACATCTTCAGCATTTCAGACCCAAGCGTATCGAGACGGCCTGGAGAGTATGATTCATTTGCTGCACATCGCTTGAACCGACACGCCGGCATCAACGCTTTCTCCAACCAAGCTCTCGGTGTTTCTGGGATATGCACGTTCACCTACGATGGAGAGGGCAGCCCGCTGAGCATTCACATGTCCGAGGCGGGTGTCACGACCACCTGTGATCTGACTACGTATGAGGCCGAAAGCGAAGAAGAGATTCCGTTCGACCGAGACAGCTTGGCTCTCAAGACGATCATGCGCTCGAGCTCCCTTCTGGATACAATTGCAGAGCTCAGCTCGATGAGTCCGACGAACCTCACCATTCAAGCGAACCCCAATTCTCGATCGGGCGCCCACTTGTCCCTCTCGGCTAGCGGTTCTCTCGGTTCAGCGACGGTGGACTTCACAACAGACACGGACTCAGAGACGCCTATTCTGGAAACATTTCAATGCCCACGCAAGACAGCCGCGAGCTTCAAGTTCGACATCGTCAAATCGGCACAGCGCGCCATGGCGTCGGCCAGCAAGGTCTCGTTGCGCTTAGATGACGAAGGGGTGCTGAGTATGCAGTACCTTGTGGAGGTCGAGGCTGGCGAAGAAGGCAAAGGTGTAGCCTTTGTCGACTTCCGCGTGGTGCCTCTAGTCGAAGGCGAAGGCGACGAAGGAGATGCAGCCAGCGACAGCTCAGATTAAGTGATGCAGTAAGAACAATTCCCGACGCTCACGTTCTCCGTGTGGCATCATGTCCTCCCACCAGACTCCCCTGGACATACACCTTTCGAATTGTTCTATCATCTCCCAAAAAGACCCACTTCTTCTTGAGCGCCTCGTCTTGCTCACTTCCGCTCTGCCACATGCTGGAATCCACGCTGATCACGTCTTCAACGTCGACAATCAAAGCATCAAACCCTTTTCCAACCTCAAAATTCCCAATACTTCTCTCCATGTCTACCACTTGCGCTCCGCCCAGAGTGGCTAGGAAAACTAATTCGCTAAATCCTAGGATGTATCTGTCCTCTCTTGTCTTGAGAGCAAGATGTCTGGAGACATTCGACGCTGAACGCATTGCATCATGAATCGATGGCATGTAGCCTGCTGAACAATCCGATCCAAGTCCGACTTTGATGGAGTTGTCTAGCAGGTCGCGTACACGACACTCGCCATCGCGGAGGCAGGTATTGCTATTCGGGTTGTGTGCTACTCCTGCCCGCGAGGATGCAAGATTGGCAACGTCTTCAGGCTGAAGATGTATGCAGTGCGCTTGGATCGATTTCTGATTGAGAAAAGAATGGGACTGATACATGGAGCTGTAAGAGGTTTGGTCGTGAATCTGGAGCGTGCGGTCTGCGAGAATCAGCGACTTCTGGAGCAACCGAGACCCAAGGGATAAATCTACCAATGTCGTCCTGCGTCTCACACATGTGGCCCTGGACATAAGCGTCATACTTCTCTCGCTGCTTTCCCAGACCTTCCATGAGTTCAGGGGGACAGTAAGGACCGCCACGAGGCTGTACGCAAGAACGAATTAGCCGAGCTTTTGGATCCAGCCCGCGTATGAACCGGATTGATTCTTCGGAAGCGTTCAAGGATGCCTCGACGGACTCTTCCCAATTTCCGCCCGTAGAGCCCCGGGTGACGCACATCTTCCCGACGATGGCTCTCTGACCAGCTCTGAAAGCCGTCTCAGCAAGGATGTTCGTGGCCTCGGTGTGGATGGAGCTGTTGTATGCCACTGTTGTGGAGCCTAGCCTCAGAGTGGTCCTGACAACGTCTGCGTAGACTCTTCGAGCCTTTGCTGTGTCACTGTACGATGCCTGAGATCGAGTCAAAAGCAGGAGCGGTTTGATCGACATGGTTGCAATACCTCGACCGGATCCGTCCAATCTTCTATCCAATCTCTCAGATTTCCCTCCATTCCTAGAGCCAAATTTGGCCATTGCGGAGCATGCAGGTGCGTGTCAATCATTCCAGGAAATAGGAATTGACTGGACTTGAGGCGAATAGTCTCGGCGTTCTCATATCCCTCTGGAGCAGCGTATGGCTTTGCATTGTCCTGCAGCGCTGCGATCGTGCCATCGCCATTGACATACAGAGCTGCGGTTGGCAGGATTTCGAGATTTTGGAGAGACCTTGGGTGAACGATACGACCAACGAAGATCTTTTTAGAGCCTCCCATGGCTTGAGGTGAGTATTTGATAACCATCGCTGGCTCACTGAAGTCGCGAATACTATCATGACCGTTCGTACAGCTTCATCCCAAAGAAGTGCGCATCTATTGCCCTATCGTACCTGCCCCACAATTGATTCCCGACAAGGAAGTCACGATCAACACACGGACCATATGTTCACAAGTGAGTGAAAGTCACGAATGCCTTCAATGTTATGTCGCAAACGATCATCAACCTCAGATCGACGTTAAATCTTGCGTGACTACTCAGAAATAACGGTCGCGGGTATGAACACCTCCTTTGTCCACAGGGATCTTGCACCCGTCATCTCAAGATCTGAGATCGAACGACGTCATCTCGATGCGTGCATTGAAGCTCCAGCTCCCCTCGTGCAACATCATCAATGTCCACGACTTCGCATCTCACTTCTACAAACAATATCACCAACTCATGAATTTTCAACTACCAAGTCTCTTCTTGACAATCCTCAGCTTGATCACCCTCACACTCGCAAGCAACAACCACAACAACCACCAACATCCCCTGCAAGGCAACACCAACACGATGTCTAAATCCCTAAACGGCACGCCACCTCTTCCTCAAAACCTCAATCCTTTCACTAACATCTCCCAGTCTTCAAACAACCCCTCGCCCTGCACTCCACCTCCCCAGTAACCGGCTACCTCCGCAACGGCTACTGCGAAGTGCCCGCCAGCGACTTTGGCAACCACGCCGTCGCGGCTGAAGTGACCGAAGAGTTCCTCGACTTCACAGCCCGTCAAGGCAATGACCTCCGTCCGATTCCAGGCATGAGGGGAGGCTGCAAATGGTGTCTCTGTGCTTCCCGATGGCTAGAGGCGTTTGAGGCGAGAAAGAGGGAGCCGCAGGGAGACAAGATCGTGCCGAAGGTGTTCTTGAATGCGACGAATGAGAAGGCGTTGGGAAAGATTCAGTTGGAGGATTTGAAGGCTTTTGCGGCGGATAAAGAGTGAGAACAGGGTGTAACATTAGTGTACGATGTGAGGAATGAAGAATGAACATGTATATTAACCAAGGACTTGTGAGTTGCTCGGTTCATCCAAGTTATGGGCATTTGATATCGAAGGGAGGATGGTTGTCTTCCTTACTCTCCTTCTATTTACAGAGGATGTTTGGAGGTAGATCTTGCTACCAGCATCCTAAGCCATACCTGTATCATTCCAAGACGGTGAGATCTAAGCCCATGAAGCCCACCTGTAGTCGCTGTCTGTCGTGGCAAGGAAAAAGAGGAATCCACCACATTTCCAACCTGCGCTGCATGCGCTTCTCATTCTCCTCCTCATCGAAAAGTAGTAATTGGTCAGCCCAGCAAGTTCATTAAAGTTGGAGTGGATTTTACAATCGTCATGGCCATCTATTCCTGAAGGAAGTCTTGTCGCACGTTCACCAACGCCGCAGCGCCGCCGCCTGTGTTCTTACCCGCCGTCTCATCGAGTAGTGCTTCTGTTTGTGCGCATAGTTTCTCGAGCGCTGCCGATGAAGGCTTGCCAAGGGAGACTGTAAACGAATTAGTGAAGGCATTATCACCATAGGATCGAAGTACTCACCCAGTATTGCACCGTTGACCTCCTCCGCAATCTCAACTCGGCCTTGTGGATTGAAAAGGTGCGACACAGGACTCCCCTCTACGTTCGCATACGCCAGAAGGGCAAAAATGTCTGACAGGTGTTTCTGCACTTGCGGTCGAGGATCCCTGCCAAACTCTTCCTTCAGCTGCGGACCGTACTGTAGCGCCATGGTCATTAGCTGGTCAGACTTCATGTACTGCCGCTTAGGTGGCAGCTCTTGTGACGAGTCCATGTCAACGTCGTCAGTGGCAGGTGGCTCATGGCTCTTCGACGTTTCTCGATGCAGTTGATCGTCAAGTTCCATTTGGGTGTCCGGAGGCTCATCGCCGTTTGCTTCACCATCCGCATGACCGTTGCTGGCGAGCGAATCGACTGACTTTGTGACTGTTGTAGGCGACGATGCTGAGGTCTGAAGCTCTCCATGTAGTCGCATGAGCTCGATGAACTTCCGACATCGCAACCGGAAGTAGACGTCTTTGTTTCGGACATTGTCGAATAGTCGTGGATAGTAGGTATTTGTGTACTTCAAGGCTCGGTCGATGTCACCATCCAAGATGCTCTTGCGTATCTTCTGTCTGTTCACGGCATGGATGTCGTCGTCTTCGCTTGCCAAGTGCGATGATTGGGCTTGATCGACGATGGATTCCTGCTTTTCTTGCACATCTCTTGAGAATGCCTTCGCGGTCTCGACGTAGCCTTCGTGTGCTAGATACTGTCCGATCAAGTTGTGGATCAGTGCGTTCTCATCATCCGGCTCGTGTAATGACGCCACGTTGGTTTTGCTTATTTCTTCGAATATGGCTTGTCTTTCTTGTTCGACCATCCTGTCAATGTCGAACACGAAAGGTGTTCTGCCAAAGTTGACACGTAGGTGCTCGCCAGGCTTCTTCATGCCGACTGAGGGGAAGAGGTGATGAACTTTGACCTGGTTAAAGGCGACACCTGCCATTTGTTAGCCCATATTCACTGCAGTTTGTTTCCAAGCGCATACCCAGATAGTTGCCGTTCTTCGTGAAGAACGCGTTGCCAGTCCTGAAGTTCACGCCACAGCCGATCACGTCCTGTGCTGAAAATCTTGGTCCATATGCCTTGCCACTCGCGGTGCATTGGAATACAAATCCATCGTCTCCGTGGTATGCCCAAGACTCGGTTTCCCAGCCAGGCAACCGATTGAGGTTTGCTTTTCGGGAGGAAAATCCAATCCCAATAAGCCCATCTTTCCCTCTCGATAGAATCGTCACTTCGAAGTAGAATATCCCGCACTCCTTCGGCATAGGGTAGTCGCTCCTCACCGCCGCTGCTTCGTCTGATGTCTTTGTCACGCCATTGAACTTGACTTCTGTTCCATCTGCTAGTATATCCAAGCCTCCCATCTTGTCATCCTCATTCCATCTGCTTGGTAGGGGGTGGTAGATTGCATCGTCTGCAGAGGGTGGCGGTAGTCTCTCGATTACGTCGTTTACGACCCCTCGGTGTATGTGTGCAGGCGGCATCTTGTTCAGATTCGTGGCGCTGGAGCTGGTCGAAAGCGAGGGTGGTTTGGTGGCATGTACCCGGGTGGCATGTTCTCGCAGCTCTGTCATATGCTCCTCGTATGCCTGGCGTAGCCTTTGGACATGCCGTGATTTCTTTAGATATGAAGGTGTGAAGAACGCAGGGTGGTCCTCATGCTGTGAACAGCCTAGCCGTTCTGCTCCATACCGCATCGCATCGCTCACCCAGTTGACACTGTGTAGGCCTTGTCCCGAGCTCGTCTCAGGCCTCCTAGAGCCTCCATCGCCCGCTGACGCATGTACGCTATTCCTTGATGAATTCATATTGCCTTCTCTTGCTGAACTCGCTGTCCTGGAGCTCGGTCTTCCTGTTGAATCCGCAGCTATACTGTTCGCACTTCCAGCAGCTACGTTTGCGTACGAAGGGCGTCGATTGCCAGGAGAGTCGCTCATGAATCCCAGATATGCCGGATCGAATCGCAGTCTCGTGTCGCTCATCCTCTCGCCGGAGCGAGCTGGCGATGGCGATGGCGGCAACCAAGATGGCCAACAAACCCGCACCCACGTGAACCGATCCTAGTCCACCGCACGCGATCAGACCCTCTTCCCGCAAGCAATCCGGATGTTTGTAAGCACGGCAAGCCCCAAGCAAGCTGAGTCGGTGATGTGGACGCGCTTATCGCTCGTGAGGGCTCCGAGATGTCGGCGGAAGTGAGGTTGAGCCGTCGAGTCGCAAGCGTGAATGAGTTAGACTTCCGCGACCGCTTCCTCTCCACCGTTCGTTTGGATCGAAGGCATCGTACGTAATCAATACTATGCTTGACTGGCAGAATGCATGGAAGTCAGGCGCAATAAGAGCGATTCACTTGCAGAGTGTCGTGGATGGAGGTCGATAGCGAGAAGGTGCACATGCAGCCCCCGCATGACAGCACGCAACGGCGTCAACAGGCCGTATGATGTGATGCGAGACAACGAAACAACTCGTAAGACTGAAAGCAAGGCAAGTTTGCTTTTCAATTGCAACCTACAGTCGCCGTTGCCTCATACTAAACTCCTCGCTCGAGGGTGTCTATGGTGGCTTGCTGTATACGCCAGCGCCCAGTACGGTCTGCCATACTTTCTGCCATCTGGTCCTGGATCACCCAGGTAACTCCAAAACGCCTCGCTAATGATGTGCCCGACGATGAGCGGACCATGCCGCTCAGTAATAAAAGTATTAGTACACAGCAGTGCCGTTGCTGGAGAAAACCAGTGTCTGCTAAATCATCAAGTGCCCAGAAGCCTCTCCATAAAACATCACCGTAGTGAAGGCAAATTCCCGAAATGCTGAATTGGTGGCAAGGTGGCATTCTATGCTGCAACAGGAGGAGCGGGGGAGCTTTCTATGCCGTTCATCATGGTAGTGTCGCCTCCAGTGGTGGTCTCGCCAACGTGGCTGTGGCTTCTCTCGCTGGCCACGGCGCTGCTCTCGTTGACAGGCTTGACCTCGCTCGAGCCGGTGCTGTCGCTCTTGACATCACCTGAGAAGCCCTGGTCCCGAGGCGGTGCCTTCCAAGATGGCATCGACCATACCGTGCCGGTAAATGACTTGAGCTGAAGCGTCTTCTTTCCCCACTTGCGGCAGGGCTTACCAGTCCGGTCAAGAGCCCGGAGACCAGCGTTGATAGCACCGGTGTTGGCCTTTGGACCGAGCTTGTGGGCAGGAATTGGGTTGCCGTTGGGTCCCTTCTCGCCAGAGCGATCGATGGTTCCGTCAGCCCTGTGGTAGAGTTAGCACTGAATCATCCAGACATAGAAGGGTGCGTGCGTCGACGCGAAACAACGGGATAGACTTACAATCGTGGCTTCTTCTTGGGACCTGGTCGACCTCTCTCCCTGGGCGGAGCGTTTGGGTCGATGGACGGTGGTGCTCGCTTGCGGCCACCGGCAGCAGCGCCTCCTCTCTTCTTCCTACCATCAATCTTGGGTGGTGCTAGAGAGTTGTTGTCCGTCGCAGCAGCGTCGTTGGTCGTGGCTGGGACCGGCGTGGCATTCGACTCGGACGACTTGTCGGCCATTTCTGGTACTTGTATTGATGGAGAGTTGTCGTCTTTGATGGCTGACGGCTTGGGTTCTGATGGGAACTGCGAGAGGACGTCCTGCGGCAAGCGCAACACGACCATCCGACTCTTCTCCGCCGCCGTCTTGGTGGTGGTGGCCGTGGCCGACATTGTTCTGGCGCCGGCGAAGTGTGTCGTCGATGCCGCGATGCGGTGGTGTGTGGGTGAGAAGGTGGATGGATGGAAGGATGGAGCAGAGGATTGCGGGTGGAGGGATGCGACCGGCGATTTGCCTTTTGGTTGCTCGGGGCTTGGGCTTGGGAGGATGGGCGTGAGGGCAGCTGGCGTTGGTTTTATTGCGGCGCGTGTCGTCGGTGGTGCAGCGCGACTCGTGAACTATCGCCGGCGACGGGGAGTCGCTGCGGCGGAGTGAGGGCGATGGGTGTTGTTGGGCGGTGGTGATGGAAATTGAGACATGGTGCAGCGCAGGCGTGACGGCATAAAAGGGAGGCGGTCGGATGGCTCTCCATGTTTTGTCTTTCCGGGCTGGCTGTCTCCCACACGCACCAAGCACACCAGACTCTTTGATCACACACGCTCCGCCGCTCAAGTTTGCGAGTTGCTTGACCCAGCTAACGTCGCTAGTGCGTCGGCCCGTCCCGCTCTCCGGCTGAGACACCCCTCCCTTACGCCTTCTCACTCTGCTTTGTCTGCCTCCTTGCAATTTATCCTGCCTCATTCCAACAGTATTTCGCCCCGATTGCGGCACCCTGTGATCCATACCCTCTTCCATTTGCAGTGTGCTGCGACCCGCGGCGTCTAACAAAGCGCGTCTCCTCGCGTGCCGCCTGACGAACTGCCCCAATCGGACGGCCTCGGCGACGGCATCATCGCAGCCGAGCCAGCAGCAGAGACCTCTCATCATCTCTCGTCAGGATTCTCAGCAGCAGCAATCTGGCCCTTTCTTTCTCGGCTGTCTGGCACGCTCGACAAGACTTCCCTCCCGACTGCCCGAAAGCGTTGCGTCCTCGCGCCATCTCGCCTGCCAATTCGCCCCCAAACCATGTTGCACCTGCCGTGATCCAAGCTGACGAGGAGTGCCACGCAATAATGTCCGCGGCTTTCCACCCAATCCTTTCAATCACCGTCTCATGATTCCTCTGCGGCCGCTTCTGGGAACATTCGCACGCTTGCATGCGACGAGGGCCGATATAATGGATCGTCTCCCGGAGGAAGTAGTCCTGCAGATCCTCTCTTGTACGATCAACACCAACATGCTGCGTGCGAAATGAATGTGCAGCTCAGTGGTGCTGACTCGCAACAGTTCTAGAGATCGCTGATATCATACATCTCAAGCTCGTGTCATCGAGATTTCTCGCACTTGGTCGTGACAATGCGATATGGAAGACGGAATGCTTTAATCACTCTCGTGCCGAAGCTCTTCGTCGGCGCCAGAACCTGCTCAATGTCCAAGATGCACGCTTGGCCGAATTGCGCAACGCTGTGACTGCTCTACCAGGAGGCGATCTCACTGCCTGGGATGTCTCTCAACTGGTCGGAAGGCCGCAGGATCGGGCATCGAGCGATCCAGCAGCTGAAGCTCGCATGCAACGGACTCGTGCGTTGGCGAATTGGGAGCCTGGTTATCCCAACGAACGTGTGGACTACTACGAGGAGTTCGTTCACCGACACGCGCCAATCAGTATCGGGTGGCTTGATATTCCCAAAATCCAACCTGCCGACAAAGATGAAATGCGAGAAGCGACTGGCATCGGCATGCTACATGACCAGCAGACGTCTTTGAACGAACACGCTGTAGCGCCGCTCGATGATGGCAGCGTCTGCGTGTGGGATGTGTCTGCGAGGACGACCAGCCGCAGCGGCGGAGGAGGCAAACTTGTCGCACAGAGCAAGCCAGGATTATTGACAGGCCGAGCACCTGACGCAACAACCGAGAATCACACAATCATGACCGAGACAGGGGCAGTCGAGTGTGTCTCAATCGATAGCTCGACTATGAAAGGCTATTTTGCTGTTCAGAGTCTGCTTCAGGAGGTCGATCTCAACACAATGCAAGTAACCTCTACCAAGGAGTTTCCATTTCCAATAACAGCGTTATCGGAAGCCAAAGAAAGTTCTTCAATTACCATTGGCACGAACATGACGATACATCTTCACGATCCCAGAGACCCATCTTTTGCAGCTGGAGAGAGCACTGGCGGCGGAGAACTCATCGGCGGATCAATCTATTCGCATGCAACGTTGGCACAGCCAGGCCCGCTCTCGATTTTGGACTACAATGGATATGGTGCAGACGACAGCTCAATATGGGTAGCCGGCCGCTTCACGTCCCTCTTGAACTATGATCGCCGCTTCTTCCCAAGATTGCGTGGCACCATTCACAGCGGGGCGAGGATCGCAAGTCTGTCCTCTCTGCCTTATCCGCTTGTACCTCGAAGTCTTGATCTTCTCCGAAATCCTGATGCTTCGCTCACCGCCCACCATGAAGCTAGAAGTGCTGCCGGTACCACAATACTGGCAGCCGCGGAGTATAAAGGCAAAGGCTCTCTCGAGCTCTACGGCCTGCCACGAGTTCAGCCATATCAAAATCGACAAACCGCATCGTCGTCCAAACTCCTATCTGTGGCCCCTCATGGCGGTCGGGTTGTCTTCAGCGACGGTGACGGGCACCTGAAGTGGGTGGAGCGCGACGGCTTCACACATGTTCGCACTTTCAATATCAATGACGCTCTTCCAAAAGAGCAGCAGGATGGCGACGCTACCGCACACGGTATCTGGTCATCCAGCGGCTCTGAGTTGCCAGGACAGGGCGATATTGTGCAGAAGATCGTTCCGACAAACCGCTATAAGGACATCATTTCTTCTCAATGCGGCAGACTAGATGTGAACCAAGACAACCTTTTGCTTTGGACTGGTGATGGTCGTCTTGGCATCCTGGGATTCGGACATGGCAATCCTCTTGGTGATGAGCAGTGGCACGATGCTTTAGAAGAGCAAGCTCTCACCGCAGAGCAGCGTGCGAGGGAAGATGCAGAGAAACAGTACGGCATGGCCATGCGCAGAGCGCTCGAAAGAAATGCAGACGAAGTGAGGTTCGTCAGAGGACTTGGGATGGGATTCACGAGATGATGAATGGGAAACCTGAGATGGGACGCTCGCCATATGAGCATGATACGATATAGAACCGCGACTATCTATTCTTCATCTTCTATCACGTTTTGCTGTTGTTGCGACTGGCCTTGTGGGTTCTGCCCTTCCCGTCGCCGTCTGTCGAGTACTCGCTTGATCGCACCGCTGACCTCGGGGTCGTTCCTGATCGTATTCTGTACGAGCCATTCTTTCAACGTCGTACGCAAATCTCTCGAAATCGTGGGTGGCATCTGGTCCGTCTGGACGTATGGCATGAGCTCCAGACTTACGAGCCGCTGGACTTCGTCGTCGGCCTGCTTCGTTAGAGCGTCCATGCGATCCAGCTGCTGCGATGGTACTCCAGGTCCATCCTGCTCTGCGGCTGCTTGTCGCGGGTCTTGCAGCAAAGGTCCCAGCTGCGACATTGCGATGAAGAACGTCAGCGTCAGCTTGCGTAGAAGCGTGATCATCTGAAATGGCAAATATGGCTTCCTGATTCCCATCGCGAGCACAAACGGATTGACCACATCCGTCAAGACCCATGGAAATGCGGGCCTCGTTGCCGTATGCAATTCAATCACGAATAGCGCGGCCATGACGAGGTAGCGCCAGAACATCCCCTGGCGCAGGTAGCCTAGAATCCCGAGAAGGATGAGGACCGCAGCGCTACCGGCATAGTAGACTGCGAGGTTCTGCATGCCCGTGTTGACGAAGTCGCGGATGAGTTTGGCGTTTTGCCAGGCGAGGATGTCGGGGCCGAAGCGGTCGTAGGCGAAGCGGCGGGCTGGATCGATGAGCGTGTCCCGGGCGAGTTTGAGTTGGATGTAGAGGGCTTCCATGGCTGGCTTCTCTGAGGCGGAGGCTTTGTCGGGGTGGTATTGGACCGTTCTGTTTTATACGTCAGCTTAACAGGAAGCATGCGTCAAGGGAGGGACGCGTACAGTCGACGGAATTTGGATTGCAGCGCCTTGTCCCCAACATCATGAGGCACGCCTAGGAGGGTGTAGAAGTCTCCTTCCCTCACCAATTGGTAATCGGCTTCGTAGATCGTGTACAGCAGATACAGCACAATCACCGCAATCTGTATCATGCGGCGATCACGCACGTATCGTGGAGACCCTGGCGCGGGTTTGGGATCACCTGCGCGGATGAAGATCGTATACAAGGCTGGTTGAACGTAGCCTGTGACAAGCTATGTCCAAATCAGTACACATATTTGTGCTTTAGATTTTGATCGCATACGCACATTCGGTAAAAAATACCATCCCGCGAGGGATATGAGGGCGTTTGACATGTTGCCGAGCCAAATCGAGGAGGATTCTGCGGTTTATCAAAGCATGTCCAAGCTCCGTTTTTTTTAAAAAGGAGGCGACCAGAGAGATTTGAAGTTCTTGAATCTGGATTCTTTCGCGTTGCCCGCGAATACTGCAGTCAAAAGCTGTCTTCAATGTCGAGGTTTATGGCTGTTCGGGTTGCTTCCAAATATCGGCCAAAAACGAGCGGAGTCAAGGTACTAGGGAACGGATTTGTGAATGAATGCTGCTTTATCGAAGAGCCTTCCGTTGCATTGTATCGAATTCCTTGTCGAGATTGTCCTTGAAAGGAAGTAAATTCCAGTATGGCTTCATGTCAATACAGGTGTACTCTGAAAGTACGCGACTTTTGGCAAGCACCGGAATTTCGTCAGAAGTCGCGCCCGGAAGTTCGATCGTTGCCCGCACCTACTTCTTTTGTCGATTTGCGACTTCGTTCACGATAAGTGTCTCGCGGTCGTGGTGTTTTTGGGCGTCGCGTTGACCATGGGGAAAAGTGTGAGCTATCTCTTGCCAAGGATTTTTAAAACTCCCACTGATTCGAAGCAGAAGCGCAGCAGGTCAACCGCCAACGGCGAGAAGAGGGAATCCTCGACACCATTCCTCCAAATCCGAACGTCCCTCTACCTCCCGCTCTCGCCATGTGCGTACAACTATGCTCTCGATGGTCTCTGCGCCGAGCATTTGTCACCACACATTCTCCACTACCACCCACCTTTGCATGGAGTGCTGCTATCATACAGTAACCTGAGCTTGTCGGAACAACCGCCTCAAGGGACCACCTCGGACAGCAGTGACGAAGAGGAGGGAGTACTGTGCAAGAGCATCAACGAGTATGGCGTGTCGTTCGTCTGGCTTACCGGAAACTTCGTGGTGTTCAGACCAGAGAAGGGCACGATATTAGAAGGAGACGTTACCCTTCAGAGCGACAGCGTTCTCGGCCTGATGTGCTACAACTACTTCAATGCATCTGTGGACCGCGACTCTCTACCGAACGATTGGACCTGGGATGGAGAGCATTGGCTAAAGGAGGGGAAGCCTGTCAGTGGCCGGGTCAATTTTAAGGTCATGGACTTTGAGCCGAGCGGAGATGGTGGGATATCGATCACGGGCGGCTTGCAAGACGTCTGAAAAGTCACGGAATGATTGCTCGGTATTAGCGAGGTGTTATGGCGTTTGAAGAGTTGCACATGCTGCTTGAAAGAGTGATGGGAACACGCGCGCAGCGATGGAGCTATGGGAATCACTGCATACTTCGACTCTCACTGCCGAGAATTTTGTGCTTCCTGTATGGAGTCATTCGGGGTCTCACCTCCCTTTCTGGCCCTGGAAGAGATAAGCCATGGCGGAGTGCCTAAAGTTCCCTGTCTGTTGCAACAATTTTCCTTCCTGGAGTCCATTCCGATCAGAAGCAGAACCTTCACCGCAACATATAATCGAAGGCATGAGCGTGTTGACCGTTCGGCTCTAATCGACGAGTTGGCGGCGAGGGAAGACATCCTTTCACGATCGCAACAACCGCCGACGCTCCTTCGCCACTCAAATGCGGTCTCGTTGTCCAGGCGCATACTGGGCTGCGACTTGGAAAATCGCAAATCGTTTGAAGATCCGTCGATCTTTTGAGACCACTCGCAACTCCAATCCCCGTTGGCTTCGAGGCCATGCAGGGACATGGCACATGTTCAGAAGCATTTTGACTTGCAGGGCGATATGGTCATGAATAATTAGTTTGCCTAGCATGCACCGCTCTGGCCTGGCGCAAATGGCTATCACAGGTGGTTCTTTGGTGATGTTTCTATTTAGATGCCGGTCAAAGTGAGCGATTCCTGATTCTGATGCTTGGCGCTGCCGTTTGTTCCGAGCTTGTGCTATGGACTGCGCATAAGCATTGAATTGCTCAATAAACTTCGGGCAAATTCATTCTCTTTCACATCCATCTGCCCTTGCATCTTGTTCATAGTTTGCATGTGAGAAGACCCTATCGGTTCGGCAGTACCCGTGCCGACTCTAGCGCATCTCCGGCTTTCACCTTAACCCCGGCTTTATTCTTCTTTCCTGGTGAATGAAACGTCGGTTTGTACAAAACGTCCTTGCCCAAACCTCCGGACACACCATGACACGATAACACGCCTTCTCAAAATGCGTCTCCGGCTACGCATAGAACGGAACGAGCTTCCACCAGTCTCTGTTCTGTGGGCTATCGGCAACACAGAAGGAAAGCAGACAGTCGCGCAATTCCTGGCGCGTGTCGACGAGCGCTTTCCGATTGAAGGTGGGTGCTGGGGTGCTGAAGACTACTCTGTCTCTGTCGGTGGATACGAATTGTTGCACTACTACGAAGTCGGAAGCTATTTTCAGAATGAAGATGAGGTTGTTATCAAGCCGCTATCGACTGCGGAAGTAAGAGCACGAAGATTCACGGGAAGAGAGCAGATCTCTCGGGATGGTCGACACATGGTAGATGGCGTCCCGTGGGGCAAGCCTTGTGTCAAGAGGCCAATGCGGACGGACTTGAACATACCACCAAGGAAGAAGCAGAGAACAGACGATGGACCTCTTGCAGTGGACGATGGACAAACGCAGGCTCTTGTTCGTTTTGAAGACGAGTTGGAAGACGAGGATGAAGAAGATGACATGGATTTCGAGTTGGACGAAAATGACGGCGATTCTGGCGAGAGCAGTGACGATGAGGAGGATGAAGAGGAAGACGAGGAGTCTGCCAGTGAGCAGCCGGCAAAGAGGCGGAAGACAAGAAGCTCAACTCTCAAATTGAGCGCAGGCCCTTCCAACGCTGAGAGTGAGGATCCTGACGAATCTGACGATGTCTCATCCTCGGACGACGACAGCGACAGCTCTGAAGACGACTCTAGCAGCGACGATTCAAGCGACGATTCATCCAGCGATTCAGATGACGCTTCGAGCGAGGCGTCATGGAACGGCATTGATTCTGGCACATCCACAACACCTCATACATCTAACTCGTCGCTCCTCTCCGAGACTGTGGCTGAGACTTCCAAGCCTGGCCTTAAGGTGCAAACGACTTCTGCGCCGTTTGAGGGCAAGAGCGAGACCAAAATCCGCAACAGCAGACGCCGCGACCAACGGAAACTGAAGCATCTTAAGCAGCTCGGCGTGCTCCCCAGCAACGCAACTCTCGCCGACATGGCCAAAATGCCAACAGAAGATCTTGAACTCCAGATCAAAAAGAATCAGGTCATTCGGAATGCTTTCAACACAGACGATCTTCAAGATTCAGAAGTGGAAGCTACGAGCGACTCAGCACCTTCCGAGCTTCTGCAAGCGCAGGCTGCTCTCAATGAAGCACACAACATGGTCAAGAATGGGACGACGGTCACAAATAAGAGCCCACTCATCAACGGCGATGGAGCGGCCGCTGCTACGGATACTGACGACGAAGCGCCAGAGGTCGAGCCGGCAACTCTGAAGCGGAAGCGTCTTGACGTTGGTGGAACTAATCGCTTCATATTTGGGCATCTGGGTGTCCGGACCCCTAAGACTCAGGCCGAGAAGGAAGCCTTGCAGCAGAAGCTCTCAGATCGTGCCAAGCAGCATGGACTGGCAAAGTCAGCTCAGTCTCCGGCTCAGAAACAGCAGGCTCAGCAGCCGGAGGAAGGAGAAGAAGACCTCGATGCATGGGCAGACAAGGTTCAATTGTCTGCTGTCGAATGCATCGACGAAGGGGTGATCCTCTCAACTCCTCCTTTCCCATTCCAGCAGCGCTGGGATCCGCAGTACCAATACAAGAACCCTCCAAAGCGGCAAAAGAAGCGTAAGACAAATGTGAATGGCATGAACGGTGGGTATGTTGAGACATACGACAAGTACAACTCTGACGGCACAGGCGACGCTCTCAACTACGACGACCCCGAAGACGATGACTTTGAGGACGACTCGTACTGGGAGGAAGGCGCTCTGCTCGACGACACTGACGTCGGAGATGAAGAAGGGGATTCGACGCGGCAGCAGGGAACCCCTAGCGACGGCTTTCCCGCTTTACCAGACGACCCATCGACTCTGCCTACGCTTGCTGAGGCAGACGCACGTGTGGGCGACTACGTGGTATTCAGCGAGTTGGCTGTCTCTGCGGCCACTGGCTGGCAGCCTGGCATGATCTCACGGACTGTGCGGCTGGAAGGCAAAGACGATTCGGCTTGGATCGTTGCTGTTGCGAAGAGAGACTTGCCTCCAAAGGAATACAACAACGAAGGCAACCGAGTCTACAGCAAGTTTGAGATGGAAGGCTTGAGCGAGGAGGAAGGCGATGATGGCGAAAAGACTCTGCAGTGGAGCGAGATGCTAGATGCGAAACTTCTGCAGCGTGCTGCTACTGAGTAGTCCTCGATTGGGCAGAATGCACGCAGAAAGAAGAACCGCGAGAAGAAGCGGAAGTGGAGGAACAAGAAGGGTCAGTGTTCTCGTCGTAAGAAAGCTCGACGCCGGAACTGGGAGCTCGACTACATTACACAGTAGGATCCGTGGCATTACAGCAGTGACTGCTTACTCTTACTTGCATTTTGTAGAGCCATGCTGGCCCTTCAATCCCAAACCACCTTGCTCGACTCCCCCTTGCCATTCACTCGCGAAGACAATTCATTGCAGCTCTGACACAGCCACAGGATCGAATGTCTCCCAATGCCGAACGTGGGAATCAAGGTAGAATCTTCTCGGCTTCTTCTCGCCCTTGCAAGGACACTGACGCTTGCGAGCGAACTGAATTAGTTCACTTCTTCTTCTTCCTCCCCTCAAACCGCTTGCCCATGCCAGGTCCCGGAAAGTTCGACTGGAACGGCTTACACTGCTTCTTGGAACTCTTGATTAGACAACCCGCGAAGATCGCGTAAGCCTTCTCTTCAAGCTTCTCCTCTTTCTCGGTGACGCAGTAGCGGAACGGCTTCGCGATTCTCTCCAGCTCCGTAATGTCGAAGCCTTTGAAGTCATCGCAACCCGCGGCGTGTCTCTCGGCAATCTGCTTTGCCTCCTCAGCTGGAGTGTCGATGTCTTCTGCCTCGAAAAGACCGTGGGCCTCAATGTTGGGATGCTTGTCTCCCTCAGTGATGGTGACATGGGCGGACTGGTCGTTCTTCCAGACAGCGCGAAACTCACACACGACGTACTGCGGCTTGTCTTCGCTCTCCTCACCTTCAGCCCTGAAGTCGTTTCTGTTGACCTGCGTAAGTTCTTCAACCTCCACAACGCAGAAGGTGATGTCTCGGAAGATGATGCTCAGCTTCTCGACCTGGACAATCTGGACCAGCGTCTTGCGCAACTCTCTTCTCATCTTTGTGACGCCAGAATTTCCACAGCGGCTCTTGTGGGCCTTTGTCCACTCTTCATCGCCGTTAAGAGCAGCAGCGCGTCTGTCCCGAAGGTTGGAGCCGATGTTGACAAACCAGCTGCGTTCGCTAAAAAGGACTGGCAGCGATTCGGTACGAAGCTGACGGCTCGTCTGGCAGATGGCTGGGATTTCGAAAGACGCAAGGTTAGACCGTGTGTCGGAAGCTAGATGATACGAGTAGATCTTGTCCCGGATCTCAGGAGGGAGCTCTTCGAAGGGGAAGATCTCGGATTGAGGCAGCGGTGTTAGTGATCGGGCGTGCTGCTGGGTACTCTTCTTCTTTCTCTTTCCCTCGGAGGTGGCGCGGCGCTTGCCCTTGCTGGTAGACTTGGCCTTTGGCATGGTGAGACTGTGTCGAGGGTAGGAGATCTTGATGTTGGTGGAATCGGACTGGTTGGTGTTGATGTTTGACCAAGGCTTGAGGGTGGTAGAGTTAAGGTTGTTGCAAGAGTTCGAACTCAGTTGAAACCCTTCTTAACTGGCCAGAAGAAGTGTGCACATGTCAAGCTATGGCCAGCTTGTGCTCACTTTGACGAGTGTGAATCAGGGGTGACGGCTCAGTCAGGTGCAGCAAGCTGTTGACTTTCGGCTTTGTCCAATCGATAAGTCCGCGCTTGGTCATGATAACTTTTTGGTTTGGTCTTGAGGACTGGAGACGATCTCCACTCAACTCGGTCGGCTATTTCTCGGATTAACATGTGAAAGCTGAACTGGTTCATGCAGTCTCAATGATCATGCCACCCTGTGCGGCAGTCGATTGTGAGTGGTCACATTGAAATCATCTTTGCAAGCGAGAATGGCCGTCTTCGGTCCTGTTTGTGTGCTATGTCAGAGCAGTTCCTTCCAAACGGATGATATCGTCCATCGGATTGGGTTGCCGCTACGCCGAACTTCGTCATCTCACCTGAGCACTCAAGCTCCACGCACTCTATACACTCTATAACACTCCTCTCAAGTTCATTTAGTCTCGTACCAAGCTGTGTTGCTCGGGAGTCACAACAGTCAGCATTGACACTTACCTGACGTGCGAGATAATGTCCTTTCCATCCGGCTCGAATCCGCGCGACCCCACAACGGTCTTGCAGACATGTCAACGCACCGTCTCACACTTTGTGAATGAACAGCTGCCCGACTTGTTGTCAGCGATGTCGACCTTACCATTGAAGACTTGGGAGAGATATGCCGAGAGAGACAGGAGCTTCGATGCAAGACAAGGCCCAATCGGAGACCCATTCAAAGGGTTCATTGACCCTGGACTGGTAGACGGCATCGATGAGAGAAGACGCAGGTATGAGGAGTATTTAGAGAAGAGAAGGCGGGAGAGACAGCGTGATGATGAGAAGAAAGAAGAGTCGGATGATAGATGATGCTGAAGCATTGGACATGACAGAGGGCAGCCACCAGCTGCATGGTGTTCAATTGCAGCTCTCGATTCACAAGTTTTGAACGGAGACACAGTTGTGTGATCAAAGCAGGCCAGGTATTGCAGCGGAAATGCTGGGTTCTGTCTATCAGAGGGTCCGGAGGGAATCCTCGCCGTTCGCTACAACAGGACGGTTCCACAGAGTATTAATCAAGTGCTCCACGATCCAGCCTGATAGCTACCATTGGCGGACTCCTTGCCTGCGTTGGCGGCGTTCGCCTCCCAACTCGCCGCCGCAATGCGATCTTTGATAATCTTACTGGCCGCCGGATCGACATATTCGGTACAGTCGACAATCTTCTCTCCGCTCTCGTCCATCTTGATGAACCAAACGATATCATTCAGCACCTTCTCCGAGCCTCTCGGAAGCATCCAAAAATCTGCTCTCACGATGGCCATTCGTCGCTTGACATCCACGAAGAGGTCTTGGATCAATATGGCCCAGGTCGACATGTTGGCAGACATGCGCTGAATATGCGCACAAAATCCATCAATGTCTTTCGCATCGCCCAGTACTGGAGAGGTTGATGCGAAGAGTTTGGGTGCCCATTCAATGCGGAAGTGAGGCGCGGCAAAAGAACGGATCAGGTCGTGATCCGGGTTGTTATCGCGCGGAGTTTTGGCATTTGTTGCTTCAATGAATCCTCTCGCGGTTGCGGCAAGTCTGTCATAGAAGTCTTCGGTGACCGCCATTTGCTATTGTCTTAAAAAGATCGACGCAAAGGTAGTGCCGCCTCCGAGTAGATCCAGTATCTCAGATGAATTGGTCGGACCGGACCAGGTTTATCTTCCAGTTTTCCTTCAAAGATCGGTACTGCTCTTCTTGACCTGCGGTTAGCTGATGCAAGTGACTTTGACATAAAAACGTTCTCCCGGTGGTCGGCGGGACAAGCTCAGGGTAGTTCATTTTACGTTCGAGCCTGCATGTTCCATGCTCTACCAATGGCTCTTGGTCCAATCATTTCACCCCTTGTTGAGAATGTTATCAAAGTCGGCACCGAAAGCCTTTGCTTTTCATAGGCAGAGTCGAAAGAAGCGACCATTTGACCGACGTTAGTCGCAGACGAGGATGTAGCTGCCTTCCCAGGTGATACAATTCTCCCCGTCGGATAGCTGATCAATACCAGGAGACGTGATGTGTTCGCAGACCGCAGCACCTCTGAGCGTATGTTGACAGCATTTAATGGTAAATTAGAAGAGGAGAAGATGCATATTGAATACACGAAGATGCGGAAGGTGCTACCACGTGAGCTCGGGGGCCTGTGCATTTCTTGGCATTCTCGACCTCATTTCTTCCGAAAATCTTCGGCCTGTTCCCTTCTCCTTTCTCTTTATCGAAAGTTTATTTACCCCCAGCGGAAGAAATTAGGCGTCTTGCTCGTCACGTATCTGAGCTTGAAGTTGAAGAAGCTGGGTAGACTGAAAAAGCCGTGTCTAAGAACCGCCGCGAGCCAATTCTTTTCGCCTTGAGCCGGTGTGTCCCGTTGAGCGTCGACATCCTTCCTTCGAATAAGGATACTTGTGCTATCTGCATTGAGAAGACGGAGAATGTAGAAAAAGATGCAGTGTTGCGATGCGGCACTCCTCACATCAATTTCCTTAGTGGGAGTGTCAGCGGAATGCTCACAATTGGGAGTGAAGCGTCAGTGTCAGTGTCAGGAGCAGACCCTTACTATGCCTGGCCTCCGATTTGAGAATGCAGGAGCAGCAAGATCATAGAGTAATCGCAATGCAATGTGAAGTTTTGAAGCGACAGCAGCAGGCAACTTCAGCCAACAGGTTCTCGTCATACTCGGAAGATCAAATGCGGCGATCTTGTTGCATCGAATGTGTCGATCAGAGCGGCCTACATGCATCTTCACCTAAATCGCATATGTCTCGCGCAATACCCACTCCAGGTCGCTGGACATGAGCCGAATTGAGGCCCAACTTCATGCGTGAGGGTGTGAAAGAAGGCAAGATCGATTGAAGGCATGGCTCTGAGGCCAGAGAAGCTGCGCTACCATTTGCGCAAGTCATACCCGAGCTAGACTCTTTAGCTAGAACGCCCGGCTCCCCATGCATCAAGTCCCGATTCCTTTGATTCGTTTGCGTCCAAGGGCATCTCACATCACCACACCAGAGTTGGAGGCGATACGCTGTGTCCGGGGTTAGCCTCTCCATCCAAGCAACCCCATTGTGTGTTCTATTCCGACTTACCGGCCAAAGCTCTGCGGCCTCCTTACCCACAGGACCAGTGATGGCCGATCCCTTCATCTCACCCTTGGGGTTCACAATGACACCCGCGTTGTCCTCGAAGTACAGGTAGACACCGTCCGCTCTCCTCCATGGCTTGCTCTGTCGCACGATGACGGCTGGCATGACCTTCTTTCGCAGCTCTGGCTTTCCCTTCTTGACGGTCGCCATGACCATGTCACCGACACCACCGGCTGGGAGACGGTTCAGGCGGGCACCGAAGCCCTTGACGGAGATGATGTAGAGGTTACGGGCGCCGGAGTTGTCGCAGCAGTTCATCACCGCACCGCTATTTCACTAATCAGTATTCCACCATCTTTGCTCTTATGCTCGTAAAGTAATCGTAGGTGGTGCGCAGGAGGACGATCGGAGCAGGACGTACACTGGGAGACCGAGGGTCATCTTCAGCTTGTTACCGGAGGCACTGCCTCTTCTGTGGAAATGTATCAGCAATCGCGTCCAAGACCAAAGTTGAGAATCGTGAGGTATGCGTACCCGCGCTTGGAGGACATCTTGTCGGAGTTTTGGGGGAGTTGTCGTGGTTGTCTGCGGCTCCGTGCCTTGTCGTCAAATCGTGTCGGCGTAAATCAAATTGAAGTCAAGATGTCCGCACAAAACGGGAGCATCCGGCAGTGTGGGAAGCGGGCGAAGTCTTGGCAATGACTGGTGCCAAAAGTCGACGTCGACCTCACCTCACTCGTCGGAGCTGTCTATCCGCAAGCTCCCACTCGACCAGGATGGAGCTGGCTACTTCTGCCGACAATTGAGGAGAATCTAACACCTCTCGCACTGATGATATACAGACTCTCATGAATTGAACAATTTGCATATGATCCGTCTCACGCAACTCTCACAGCACATCATGACGCAGACCAAGTACAACGACGAAGACATCTCCGCCATCAAAGCCCTCATCCAAGCCTTCTTCGACCGCGTCAACGACAATGATCCTCAAGGCTTACAGACTCTTTTCGTTCCGAACGCAGACTTGACGATCATTCGACAAGACCCTCCCGCCCCTCCCCCTTCCATCTCCACGTGGTCTTGCCTCCCAACTCCGCCTCCAATGGCACCGCGAAAGGAGGAAGCGGACGAGAAGCTCACCGTTGTCTTGAGAATTACGATTGAAGAGTTTGTGAAGATGGTAGAAGATGGGAACAAAAAGAAGAAAAAGGATGGCAAGCCGCCCGGACCCAACGTTCATGAAGTCCCAGATTTGGATCGGACGGATATCAAAGTCGATCATCTTTTCGCGTATGCGTGGAGTCCGTTCAGAGTGACCTTTGATGGGAAGCTGCATCATTATGGGAACTTTGTCTACACACTGGGTAAGGTGAAGGACGAAGACGGAGAGATGGTGTGGAAGTTTGAAGGACTGACGCAGAACTATCGACGAACGCCGGGTTGGGAGGAGAGTGCTTCGGAGTTCATATGAGAGGACGAAGCCGCGGGAAGAAGCCTCGATGATGGTGACAAAGTTTGCAGACTGTCTATCATACGACTTTGACGTTCGTCTTGCCAGACGAGCTCTTGCTGTCCAGTACCTCATCGTCACGTCCAAAGCTTCCGTCGTGTCCTGCTATGGGCTCAGGTAAGGCGATGCCGAGCTGTGCAGCTTCATCGGCGGTGAAAGTGTTGTAATAGTCTACGTCGTCTGTGACGCCCTGTCCTGGCGGAGGAAAAGCTTTGTTGATGCAGTAGTGCACAGTGAAGCTCACCGCGAATCCCAGCGGGAATGCGAGATAGTACAGGTTCGTGCACGCCTCAGGGACTTTGACGTTCGGAGTGACCGCGTGAGCAAATCCAGGCAGCAGGTAGGACCATCCAACAACCCACGATACGAAGCTACGCCAGTTGACTCCGTGACAGAAGTAGTACAGCCCCTCTTTGCCCGGATGGTAGAGATCAGATAGCTTGATGCAACGCGATCGAAGCGCCCAATACTCGCATATCATAATTCCTACCATCGGACCGAGGAAGACGCTGTATGCACTCAGGACGCTGATGAAGGTGCTGGCCGCGCTCAGTAGTTGCCACGGACACATTGCGATGCTGAGCACCAGACCAATGTATGCGCCACGGCGAATGTTGATGAAAGACGGACAAAGACCAGCCATGTCCATGCCCGCTGAGAACGCATTGTCGATCGTGTTGATTGCAAGCTGGCATATCACAAGTCCGCATCCTGCAAAGAAGGCTGCTGCGCGAGATTTGGCATTGTAGTCGGTATCCAACCATTTCTGCAAGACTTTGGTATCAACACAGCAGTATACCACGAGAACTCAAGTGCTCACCTGAACAAGATTAGGCGGATTCCAAATCGCCTCGCCGTAGACAGCTTGTGACGCCGATGCACTGATACAGCCAAGAGAAGGCATAATCGCACCCAAGCAGATGATGGAAATCCATTGTCCGAGCACTTGATCTCCTGGACGTCTCGCAAATCTGGAGTAGTCCATTTGATTCGTAAGTCCTACTGCGATTCCGCCGATGACAGTGGTGACACCGTGCACAATAGCCCATCCGAGTTCCCAGCTTGTCTGGGATGTCGCAGGCTGATCCAAAAGGGGACCGCCTCCGTTGGCTGCTGAAAGTACCCAAATCACCATTGACAGCAGCGTGATTGCTGTGACGATGTTCATCCATAGAACGACCCATTTCATCCTCTCTGGGCGCACGTACAATATTGGTACCATGAGAACATTGAACAACACCCAGCCAATGAACTGTTTCGTGTCCATGTTGGCGGATGCCGGGAATTTGTTCTCCATGTGCTGATAGCTCGGGAAAATCGCCGCGAGAATGTTCTGAACGCAAAGTCCTCCTGTCCAAGATTGCACACTGAACCAGACCAAGGATAAGATGACTCTCTGAATGAGAGCGACGTAATGTCCGTACATGCCCCACACGTAACGCGAGACGACGGGAAAGCCAATGTGCCATTTAGCTCCCACATAACCATTCATAACCGCCACGGCTGCGATAATGATCTTGCCGATGATGATGGCTATGACCGCTTGCCATACTGCGAGCCCTGCTGACACTAGGGATGCGTCAAGTTGAAAGTTCGATAGTGTCATCTGATTGATGGCCCAAAAGCTGATGTATGCCCATCTTGTCCATGTCCTGCGGTATGGTGGCAATGGCCGGATGTCCTCGTTGATCCAGACATTCGCGACGCTGCGGTCGTTGGAGGGAATCCTGATAAACTCAACGATTGATCTCAGCAGCATGGTGCTTGTTTGAACAATGAGTTTGCATGTGACCCAGTCGTGCGATTCTGACGTCTTTCGCGTCCTCTGGAGGTCAGTATATCCACACGTACAACCTACCAGAGAGATTGAGAGGAACAGTAACGGCCGTGGCAATGCAAAGACTACGAGGCATTCTGTGTCGCTGCTTCGGTTCTATTTTGCGCCCATGGCGCGCACGAGATAGGCGGATGGCGGTTTATCGTGGTATCCCAGGTGCATCCTAGGCGAAGATCCAGCCCCGCGGCTCGGTATTCGCATGCTCGTACCTGGCCGTGATGGCTGTCACGTCTGGTGATTGTTGTTGGCCAAAGGCTCAAGATAGGCGACGGCGAGGGCAAGAATCGGGGCCCTGCAAGTGCAGGAGGTCGTTCGGGTTATCATCGGCACTCAACAGCGACTTCCCACCTCATGCCCTCTGGTCAGACTTCCTCCTTCTCCAACACGAACCGAATAGCTTATCGCCATGACCGACAGTCAGCACAACATTGGCCACGGCGCCTGTCGGGCTTCTACGACGTGCGTCTACCAATCGACGCGCCGTAGGGCACGCCGTAGGCCGGTCTCGCGGCGTAGCAGCCGTAGCTTGCAGCTCGGCCAGTGGAGCTATATCGGCCAGCATTGAGGAAGTATCCCAGTTGTAAGGATCTTCTTTTACTGTGTTTTCTTTGGGTCGCTTCAAGCAACATGGGCAGCAAAAGTGCGAAGAGCGTACGCATCGGCGTCGACGTGGGTGAGTTGTACCGCCTAACTGAACTCGAAACCAGCACTGACCAGCTAAATAGGAGGAACAAACACCGACGCAGTAGCGATTGAGCCTTCTCAACAATTCACTCCATCTCGAGGTGTTCTCGCGCACCATAAGACTCCCACTACCCCAGATGTCACAGCCGGAATCGAAAAAGCAGTCCGCACCGTACTAGAGCAGTCAGAACTCCCATCCGAGAGCATAGCCAGCGTAACTGTCGGCACCACGCACTTCATCAATGCTGTAATAGAGCAGGATGCGAGGCGTCTGCGCCGAGTAGCAATCCTTCGCCTTTCCAAGAGCTTCCTCCGCGAAGTACCGCCGTTCTCAGAGTGGCCTCCAGGGCTCACCAGCATCATCAAGGGCTACGTCGGCTACGTTGACGGTGGCCTGCACATTGACGGCTCAGAAGAGGCTCCGCTGCGGGAAGAGCAAGTCGTTGAGAGATGCACAGAGATCAAGAAGCTCGGCCTGAACGCTGTAGTGGTCGTTGGAGCCTTCTCGCCAATCGACGAGGTCTTCAAGCAAGAAGATAGAGTGAGAGATATCGTGCTGAGGGAGATTCCAGGAGCCGACGTGATTGTCTCGCATGAAGTTGCCAACATTGGACTCCTCGAGCGAGAGAACGCAAGCATCTTGAATGCTGCCATCTTGAGATATGCGAAAAGAACAGTCAAGAGTTTCAGACGTGCGATGAAGGCATTGAGATTGACGTGCCCCCTGTTCTTAACACAGAACGATGGCACATTGCTGGACTCTGCTGCGGCTGCTAAGATTCCGATTCGAACTTTCTCATCCGGAGCTACCAACTCAATGCGGGGCGCTGCATATCTTGCAGGACACGAAACGCGCAACTCTTCGGCAATAGTGGTCGACATCGGCGGTACGACAAGTGATGTTGGCGTCCTTTTGCCATCTGGTTTACCACGGCAGGCTTCGGCTTATGTGACTGTTGCAGGCGTTCGAGTCAATTATTCGATGCCATCACTACACTCGATTGGACTCGGAGGCGGCTCGATTGTCAGAGAGAACGACGGCAAAGTGACAGTGGGCCCAGACTCGGTTGGGCACTACCTCACGCGCGATGCTCTGGTATTTGGCGGCAAGGTCACCACAGCGTCCGACATTGCAGTGGCAGCCGGAAAGGCTGACATGGGAGAAACGAAGGCAGTCGAGGGTCTGGACGCGAATACGGTCGAACAGGCTCAGCAAAGAATCAAAGCCTTGCTGGAAGGTGCCATTGACATTATCAAAACTTCACCAGAACCGCTACCAGTCCTGCTTGTGGGAGGCGGTGCAGTCCTAGCTCCTTCATCACTGAAGGGCGCCTCAGAATTGAAGTTGCCTCCTTTCCAAGATGTTGCGAATGCTGTTGGTGCCGCAATATCGAAAGTTGGAGGCATCGTTGATATCATTCAAGGCGTGGCGGATCAGTCAGTGACACAGGCAATCGAGCGAGCCAAGTCAATCGCAATCCAGAGAGCTGTGGACGCTGGCGCTATTCGCGAGAGCGTCATCGTCGCCGAAGTCGAGAGCTATCCTGTTACTTACGTTGCCAACCAGCTGCGTACCATCGTCAAGGCAGTTGGAGAATTGGATATCAACATGCAGCCTGAACAACTCAACGACGACGAAACAGATGATCCTGATCAGCAGCCTGAAGCAGCGAAGGACTTTGCAGTCAAGGTCGTTGACGAGCCTCCTGTTGATCCCCGAACCTACACGCCCACCGTCCTCCGGAATGAGAACAGCGGCATATTAGAATGGCTCATCACTGAGACCGACATCAACTACCTTGCGGACGGTTGCTATGTCCTTGGATGCGCTGGCGGAGGAAGCCCTGCTGCTTCGCGCATTCAGCTCCGCGACATGTTACGTGCAGGTCACAAGATGCGAGTCATTGACGTATCTGCTCTGAAGAAAGATGCTAACATCTATTGGGGAGGTCACATGGGATCTCCAGCGACTTCTAACGAGCGCCTGCAATCTCTCGAGACCGTCAGGGCGTTTGAAGCGCTGATGGAGTACCTCAGGGAAGACTCCTTCGACGCTGTCATGGGCTTGGAGATCGGAGGAGCAAATGGTCTCGAGCCATTTCTTGTCGGGTGAGTCTATCCAAACGGCATTCATTGCGCCAACAAGCTAATGTCATACCAATAGATCAAGTCGCTTCTACGACCGTCCTGTACTAGACGCCGACTGGATGGGGAGAGCTTACCCTACCTACTGGCAAACCACAATTGCGGTGCACGCGCCAGGCGAGCTTACTCCCTGTGTGATAGACTCGGGAGATGGGAAGACCATCATCATGACCAAGGCTTCCAACGACGAGATTGTGGACCGCGCTTTGCGAGCTTCATGCGCCGAAATGGGCAGCAGAGTAGGCAAAGCCGCCAAACCTACCACCACGCAGCGAGTCCGTGACTTCGGTGTCCAGAACACTGTCTCTCTGGCTTGGCGGATAGGTCGCTGCATCGCCCTGGCTGAAGCGACGAATACTCTCTCCACGGTAGCAGAGTCAATAGTGCACGAAGTTGGAGGCGAGAAAAGCGCAAAGATTCTCTTCCGCGGCAAGATCGTTGGTGTCGAGCGAGGGCTGTTCAAAGGCCATTCGTACGGAAGCATCATCATCGCCGGTCTCACCACCGATGAGGAAGACGAAACTGCTTCGGCGAATGTGAAACGCATGCCTGCTGTTGTCAGTACGGGAACCGTCACGATTCCCTTCAAGAACGAAAACATCTATGCTGAGCACACGGCTGAAGACGGAACGAAGAGCATCATTGCATCCGTGCCGGACTTGATCTGTGTTCTTGACACGGCGTCTGGCCGAAGTCTTGGTGTGCCGGAGTTCAAATATGGCTACAGAGTGACGGTCCTCGGAATCACTTGTAGCCCACGATGGTCTGATACCGAGATGGGTCTGAAGATCGGTGGCCCCATCGCGTTTGGATACGACATCCCATACAAGGCGCTGGGAGAGTACGTAGAGCCGAAGAGCGTTATTGAAGAGTTTGCGCCGAAATAGATGGTGCATGAGATAACCCTGTTAGTCTCTCCACGGTTGCGAAAGGGTATCCTGAGAATCATTTGAAATAGTGCCAATCCTCTTGACCTTGACTTTTAATTCTCATAGCAGGCTTGCATTCCATGTCGTAAGCTAGCTATGCTGCAGGGTTGTAACGCCATGGACCACCACTACCAGGCAGTCCGCCCAGTATCCCAGCCAATGCACGCAACGCTGCACGATACGCTTAGAAAAAGGTGTTAGGGCGGGTAGCAGAGAAGACCTGCTTGCCGCGCTTCGGTGGGGCACGGTGAGGCAGAGGGAACTTGAGGCCCTTCTTGGTGAGCTGCTGGATGTATGGTCGGCGGATGTCGGTGGTCTTCTCGATCTCAACGACCTTGAGGATCTAGAATGGATGCGTCAGTACATGCTCCAATCGCAGTGGACAAGCGCGCTTCTTACGTGGATGGTCCTGAACCGGGCACGGTGACGCGAGGCCATATCCTGGTAGAGGGCCTGGACGGCGTCGCAGCGAGACATCTCACGGTACTCCTTGTACATGTTGTGGGTACCAGAACGAGAGTCGTAGCGGATCCAGATACCGAAGTTCTTGACCTTGAGAGGGTGCTTCTCGGCGATCTATCCCCATGTCAATTCCACATCCTCCTCCAGCGTAACAAGCTCTTATCCAACGACCACGCACCTTGTTCAGCGAGACAATCTCACCGTTGGCCTTCTTGATCTTGCGCAGCTTGGCGAGGAAGTACCAGAATCGGCTCTTGGCGACGACATCGTTCGGGGCGAAGATGCGCATGCGGTAGAGCTTGGGGGTTGGGTTGGCGTCAGAGGGCAGATGGCGCCCAATGACCTGGTACTCTTGCAGGCGACCTTTTGAGCGAAAGAATCAGCGCTGTCTTACAGAGACATGTGTGTTTGTCCGGTCCATGTGATCTTCAAGTCCATCTCTTTCTGCTCATGTATTTGCGCATCGTGCGCATGCGTCTCGAATCGACGGCGGAGGGAGGAGAAGCTTACCCATCTGTTCAATGTCAGCAATTTGATGCACTCGGTCAATTTTTGGGATATACTCACTGTTGTTGTGCTGCGTGGTTAGTAGGTGTCGCTTGGTGAAGTTGGAGTTGCGAGATTTCTCTGAATGAAGAAGCCGTGATGTGCGTCTTGGCGCGGCCTCGGCGAAACGTTACTCCGTAATTCCTACAACCTCGTCCGTGAGCTGCATGTGCTTGCGATCCAGCGACCACATTCCACGCTTGCCCTCAATGTTCGATGAGACAATACTATAGACAACTACACCCAACACATTCGCGATCATGTCGGGCATCGATGTGATGTTCGATGACTTCGCAACAGCTCACGGCGACGAGAACGGCATCCTGATCGCAACAACTATCTCGCCTGAGACGCCGAAATACGATCCTGGTCGGCTGTACAACTTCCGCAATGGAATCAATCAGTTC
Source organism: Phaeophleospora eucalypticola (assembly GCA_022814565.1). Classification (NCBI taxonomy): domain Eukaryota; kingdom Fungi; phylum Ascomycota; class Dothideomycetes; order Mycosphaerellales; family Mycosphaerellaceae; genus Phaeophleospora; species Phaeophleospora eucalypticola. Next base: position 1,153,737 of record JAKLNG010000001.1, on the reverse strand, counting down.
AGTGTGAAGACAGATCTTCAGTACAGGCTCCAGTACAATCCAGTGCTGCGGCTTGACAAGAAGGAGGCCGGTGCGTGGCTCGAGGTCTTCACTGCATACCACAAGTTCGTTGGCACTCTCTTGGCCGCAGAAGAGCTTCAGAACGTTGGCCGCAGCCAGGAAGCGGACTGGAGTAAAGTATACGAGGATTGGAAGGAGGTCGTCAATGCTCTATTCAGGGGATACCAAGGCAACCACTTCATGGGATGGACCATTCCGTGCATCTACGTGGCCGGGCGATACTTGCGCATCTTTGCTATCAAGGCAGACGAAAGCATTGCCAGTCAGCGAGAAAGTGGATTAGCGTTCTCTGGGATTACAGAAGAAGACGCCTTCGATCCCAGCAGCAGCAACGAGAAGCTGGAAGATGCCGCGCGCCAGATCAACCGCGTGTTTGGCCTCTGCATTGGCGACCGGTGAGTGTCCATTCCCTTTCGCACAATGCATTTCTTGACTCTTTCAAACCTCGTTCTTGCGGCATCGTTTCCGGTGCATAGGCTCACGGTAGGTGCAGTAATCCTTTGGAAGAGTCCCGCAAATGGGCTCTCTACTACGTCGCAACCCTTCTCTTCAAAACGCACTTCAAACTCAACCACATTGCGCTGTCGAAGAACATCTTGCGCTCTCTGAAAGCGTCGAGCAGTGACATGCCCCCTCTATCTAAGTATCCGATGGCTCATCAGGTTCCTTTCATGTACTACTGCGGCGTCATCCACTTTGTTGAAGAGGATTACGCATCCGCAGAGGAGTATTTAACAGCGGCATACGAGATGTGCAGCATCAAATCTCCGAAGAACGTACAGCTAATCCTCACATATCTGATCCCGACCAAGCTCATAACCTCGCACAAACTGCCGTCGACAGCAGTGCTTGCGCAGTATCCCTCTTTGGCTCGACTCTTCCAGCCTGTTTGCGATGCGATTCGACGAGGAGACCTGAAGGCCTTCAACGAAGCTCTGGAGAACGGCGAGGACGAGTTCGTAAAACGACGAATATATCTGACACTGGAGCGAGGCCGAGACGTGATCCTGCGCAACATCTTCCGGAGGGTTTTCCTTGCTGGAGGTTACGAGCAGCCGAAGGAGGGCGAGACTGGACCGCCTGTCAGGAGGACTCGAGTTCCAGTGGACGAGTTTGCAGCCGCGCTTCAAATCTCAGGCGCAGAAGTTGGAAACGGTAACGGTGGTATCGATTACGATGAAGTGGAATGTCTGCTTGCGAACGGAATTTACAAGGTACGTGCTGGTCAATCACCAACATCCCAGCGGAGTTGTGGATAGTCCGATTCGGCAGGTGTGATGCCTGCCGCGCAAGGCACCCATCATTCGCCACCAACACCTGCACTTTCCTCGTGATTGAGCACACATTGCTAATGCTGCTGTATAGAACCTGTTGAAAGGCTACATTGCTCGCGAGCGCCGGATTGTGGTTCTTAGCAAAGCTGGAGCGTTTCCAGGTACGGGGGTTTGAACGCAACTGCCGCGTATCCTACGCCGAGTCACTCGATCCGATCCTCCACCGAAGGCTACATCCTTTGGGCACCGCCCTTGCTCGCCCACGACCACGCAACCTATGAGAATCCATGCATGAGTGCAGCCTTCCTACCGCAGGCAACGGATGCCTCCTGGCTTTATTGGCTTGGCAGTATGGCATAGGGTACCGAGTATCTGATTACGCCACCTCTATCAGAAATGATGCTATTGCGATCGGGGGTTGGTAATGAGTCACCTCTGAGCCGACATCGCCTGCATCGCAGCGAGCGTGGTGAGATATCAAATGGTGAACCAAGGCAACCCTCATCGATGGTTTTCTCCCACATCGTGCTTCATAAAGCACATCGCATCCTAGGCAGAGGTGCCATGATAGTGCAGAATACTAGAGCGACACGAAGTAAAAATCTGTGGTCATCAAGGTTTTCTTCATTGTATGGTACATTCCCATCTTGCCAGCTTAGCAAGCGGCTACTGTTTCACCTCTCCAAATCCCCGATCGCCCTCTTGCCTCGCAATTTGATTCTAAGAGTACACTGCTCAGTCTTTCTCTTCCAGATCGATGCTTTGTCCCCAGCCAAACCCCAAACGCCATGCTACAATCGAACATAAAGATGCCGCAACATCGTTTCTATGGTATACAAGAAGGGTATCATGATATCGAAAACAGTAGTTGCACCTGCGTGCCAGGCAGATGAGCTCGAGGCAGATACGAAAAAGTCTCTCTGCTACGACCAGCCGTAGCCAGGAGCGTGATTGAGTTTTGATAGATGAGATGAGAACAGACGAAAGTGAGACGGAGTGAAGGCACCGTCTAGGCGGTGCGTGGCGTGCGGCTGGCGCTGGCGATGTCGTCCTGTCATGAGATCAGTTCAGTTGGATGTATAATTGGTGAAGTAGGATGGGAGGGAAGGTGACTCACCAAGTGGTTCACCATTGCCACGAAGAGGTCGAAGAATAGCGGGGTGCCGCCATGCTCCATTTCCATCTGCATGGTACCTGAACGTTTGAAGGTGTTTCTGCTTCGAATGATGAGTGCGAGGTAGTGTGCTCGCAGTTTGGAGTCGGAAGCGGGCGTGTTGGCGTAGGCGTAGCGAGCAGAGGAGAGGATGGTGCTGCATTGCACGCCCGACTGAAGGCCTTGCTTCTTGAGGGCGAGACGTTGGAGATCTGGCAGTGCGTAGCGGTGGGCGGAGCACTACATATCGATGTAAGTATACGTACCGGCGTGTAGCAGGATGAATGGTACTTACGTAGATGACGGTATCCTTCAATATCGGACTACCGTTGGCAGTGAAGACTGTGCCCTCGCTCATGCCTTTTCCCGATTCGTCGTTGTCTTCGAGATACCAACTTGCATGTCGCTTGTCGTAGTTGAGTCTCGGAGTGTAGTCACCTTTGTAGAGGTACTCGAGGATGGCAGAGAATACTTCGGGTGCCTCGTTTGGGATCTCGACTCTTTTGCCGTTCGCTTCGAAGAACTGCGACCGACAGGCTTCGGCGAAGTAGGCGCTTTTGCATAGGACGTCTTCATGGGCGGCGAAGAGTCGTTGCTCAGGTCCGACTGCGACCGTGACGATAGCGGAGTTGAGGTTTCTTCAGCGGGATCAGTACATGCACGAACGACTTGGATGAGAGAATGACCTACGGTGATGTCGGCGAGCTGCCCGTCTTAATTGGGGACGACTGCGCTGATAATGAAGAATGGACCGGTTGATATGCTACTATTCTTCTCGCTGGAGGGTACTCCTTGAACGACTTCTGCTTCTTGCTCATCGACTTTCCGGCTCGGTATGAAAAGCTGTCTCGGTACGACTTGTTCCTGCTGGTCGTAAACATGTTGGCGGTGATAGATTTGGCGATGTCGAATTGCGACGAGCAACTTGACGGTCAGCCGAGGGTGATGAAAAGCCAAATAGCACGATGGAAGGTGGAGGAAGAAGGATGTACTTATACTTGGCTCAAAAGAGACCGGTCAGGCAGCAAATGCGAGGGCGAGCGGGCGGGCTGAAAGGAAGGCCGCCCGATGAGCCAAGCGATGCCGGATATACAAGTATCAAACGCTACTCAGTCGCCCTGACAGACGAAGCGAAGCGGATGAAAGTCACCGCAGAGATAAGTCCACTTTGCAGGGTGGGAGGAAGACGTGATTGGTACGCGTGTCTGCAAGCACTCAACGCGAAGGCACCACGAACCTAACCCGATATCACGGGATCACGCTCCGCCAGGATCTGGGTGCACGTTTTGAGTCAAGGGCGGCCTCCAGGGCGGGACTCCGTGGCTTCGTGGAAACGGGGAGCAAGGGCGGTGCTGTTTCACGAGCCAATGCATTCGTCTCGCTAGCCTTGATATGGAGATGAGCCGTCGGCTGTTGAAGGAGGTGGCCGGGATGGAGTGCGTCTGTCAGAGCCAAGAAAGTGTATTTTGCCACCGCACGGCTTCTCGCAGGCTTGTGATCGAGCTCAACAGCAATGAAAGACATTATTCGTAACTGCAGAGGGGACGTTGCCTTCGATGCGTTGCGTAGGCAGACAGCTGACGATTGTGCGATATCAAGAAGAAATGATGTGTTGGAGGTTCTGCCTTGCGTCCACTAGCGGCTTGCTCAAGCGACCGGGGTGTGGTCGATCGCCTTCCCAAGACTAATGCAGGAACGGCAAGTGCCTCGTGATGGTTGTCAAGACATTTATCATTTATTCTCCGCCGGCAAACATTGGACGCTGCGGCTGGCCGTCAATTCGTAACATTCATACTGCTCTATGGTGCTCTGTCGTCTGATTTCTGTCGTGACTCTTGTCATCCCAGCTCTCCAAGGGAAGGTGACTCCTTGGATCCTGACTCAACCTGTGTCACATGGCTGTATCACGGGATGCCATGCAGCAGGATTCCGAAGGAGGTCCACACAGTCGGCAACGCGGCGTGGTGCGCATGCGAATGATGTGGTGCTCGAGATAGCGCCCCTCCTCAAACGCCATTGATCCCATTCATGCCGTGTACACCGTTCACGCCATTCGTTTGCCTCGGTGCTTTCAATTTCAATAGCTTCTCCGAATTCTTGTATGCGATCATCTCCAGTTCTTCTTTCGTGACCAGACCGCTCTCTTCCAACTCTTCCATCCACTTCAGCCCGTTCTCGTTCTTCTCAAACGGATAGTCCACGCTGAACAGAATGTGATCTATCCTCGTGTTGCCAAGGATACATCGTAAGGGATCTAAGCTCCAGACTCCGGATGTTGTGATCCAGATGTTCTCATCCCACACCTGTCGTAGCTTGCGTTGCTGATCTCCCCACCGTACACTAAGGTTGCAAATCCGCTGAAGCGAGAATGGTAGCATCTCGCCAAAGTGACCGATGATGATTTTCAGCTTGGGAAACCTGTCGAATACCCCAGCTGCGTACAGGCGGAGTATGTGCAAGCCAGTCTCCGTATGCCAACCCCAGCCAGATGCACCTAGACTTCGACTTGCACCTGCAGTGAAGTTTCCGCTGTACATAGGCTGCATGTTCTCCGCAGGCCACGTAGGGTGTAGGTAGATCGCAACGTCAAGCTCTTCGGCTTTTCGCCACATCACGTCGTAGTCGCTGCCATCGAAGAACGTTCCGTTGACGTGATTGTCGATGAGGGCACCAACGAATCCAAGCTCCTTCACAGACCTTTCTAGCTCCTTTGCACACTCCTCGGGGTACGCGACCGGAAGCACAGCGAAACCCGCGAATCGATCAGGATGCTTCCGCACTGCGGCAGCGAGTTGGTCGTTGCCATGTCTACAGTCCTCAGGGCTAGGACCGCCAGGAGCACATGCATGAGAGATGACTTGCATGGAGACTTTGCCCTTGTCCATTTCGCTCAGTCTGAGGCCATCGAGATCCTTGAGTTTCTCTTTCGCCTGCGGAATTGCCTTGAACTGCTCCTGGTACTGCGAGTCAAATGCATCCAGAACGGCCGTCGAAAGGAAGTGCTCCTCCAGGGCAATGAGTGGCGGCGTCATGTTGGATTCCCTGGAGTGTTCTTTCCTCTGGTGAATTACTGCGTCGTGAGTGATGTCAAGAACAACAAATGAAAGACATCAACGCGATCATCGCCATCGACGGCGCTAGAATATATCAGATCTTGCCTCGAGTGGAATGGAACCCAGACTCGGTACAACCACACTTCGGGACAGCGAATTTCGGGACCGAGAGGGGGAACGTTCTCGCTGCATGTGTGCTTTTACTGCAGGCGGAGGGGATCTTCTGCGATGACAGGCATATCGCGGTGTTGGACGTGATGCAAACGGACAGGTGCGTCGCTCTTCGGTGCATGAGATTGAGACCGATAGGTAGTGGGGAGGAAGATGTGGCATCCGAGACTCCAAGACGCCGGCGCACGTGATAGCGTGCCGCTAGTCCAATGTTACTCAGCGAGCGTCGCTCTTTCTCCTCCTTGGGACTCTGCCTCTGCTCTCACGCTGGCCGAGGTTAGCCTTCTCGAGCTTCACGAGTAGCGTTATTGCCGTGTCCGCACTCTCGCTATATTGAAAGGCTTCAATAGGTCAAGTACTCTATTGTTTCTTCGAGATCTGATTATTTCACTTTGTCAATCACATCCGGACCCTCACTCAAGATGCCTACAGGAAAGACCGCTCCCGGATCCGACTACGTCCACCCGCCGGAGCTCCAAGAGATTCCAATTCCAAGGAGCTATTCGGACATTCCATGGACAGAGATCAGGGTCACCAACGTGCCCGAATCGTCCAAAGAAGTGACACCCGTTGTCCTCGTCACGCTCTACCGACCGAAGAAGTACAATGCCTTCACTCCAACGATGATGCGCGAGCTAGAGCATGCTTACACGCTATTCGACATTGACGATCGAGTGAAGTGCGTCGTGCAGACGGGACATGGAAAGATGTTCTGTGCGGGAGCAGATCTGGACACAGGCTTTGTGGGAGCGGAAGAGGCGAATAGAGACCACAGAGACGGCGGTGGAAGAGTAGCCATGGCGATCAACAGATGTCGGAAGCCAACAATCGGCGCAGTGCAGGGAAGTGCTGTTGGAATCGGTATTACAATGACGCTGCCCATGAACATCCGAGTTGCGTGGCAGGACGCGAAGATTGGATTCGTGTTCGCTCGGAGAGGGTTGATCATGGAGGCCGCGAGCAGTTTCTTCCTGCCGAGATTGATTGGGTGAGTGTTATGGCAAGATAGTAACATCCAAGCAGCGTACTGATCAGACCAAATAGTGTCTCTAAAGCCCTCCATCTATGCACGACTGGAGCCGTATATCCTGCGAAGCACCAACTCCTCAATGACCTGTTTACCGAAGTCATGCCCACGCAAGACGCAGTTCTGCCACGAGCCCTAGAACTTGCAGACGAGATCGTCAAGAACTGCAGTGGCGTGTCAACCTACATGATGAAGGAATTGATGTTCCGAGGACCCGGAAACCCCGAGGCCACACATCTTTTGGATAGCAGGATCGTGTACGAGCTGTTCAGCAGCAAAGACAACAAGGAGGGAGTGGCTGCGTTCCTGGAGAAGAGGCCAGTCAACTTCAAGGGCACAATGAAGAATGATGCTCCATCGGCGTACCCCTGGTGGGATCCTGTATACACTGGAAACAGGCCGGTGAATCAAGGATATCAGTGGAAGCCAAAGTTGTGAGTACCATTTGACTAGCACGTATGTGAATCTCAATGCCATGTGAGAGCCGACGCTGGCTCGGGTTATCACTCAAAGCGCATTCTGTCCATAATCATCCACTTTCATCCTTGCTCTCGTTCCATGTGCGCATCCTGTTCAAGTTCGGCAACCATTAAAGTGCTGACAATCTTCGCGTACAATGATGAGCGGACTTGCTACTCTTTCTTGATAGTCATGCTATCGGACGGAGCCAGTGTAGAGAAGTCCGGCAGAGGAGCTTGTTGCAGACGCTCATACGGAAGACGCGCGCTGTGTTTCGGAGTGACACGGGTCTGCTCTTCTTTCACACGCGTGACCCTGTCACCCTCCTGAAAGTCGCCCATGGCTGTCTCGAATTTCTCGCGGAGCTCCTCTTGATCTTGTGCACGTTGGAACCGCTCCGACGGAAGAGACTTGTTGCGCCTGATATTCGCACGCGTCTGCTCCTTCTTCATGCGCCTAGCGGCGTCGCCCTTCCGGACCCCGTCCATGACTGCGTCGAGTGAATAGATGAGTTCTTCGTCCCGAGCGCGTTGCAGCCGCTGATAGGGAAGAGGGGCGCTACCTCCAGTGCGTGCTCGCTCAAGTGCACGCTCATTCCTCATCTCCAGTGCATGTCTCTTCGCAGCCTTCTTTGCTCCCCTGCCGACTGGCGCCGGCGGAAGGCCTGACAACGCTGGATCCTTACCCATCTGTATTGCCCTGGATATGTCTATTAGCATTAGGCCTTTGCGATGCTCCAAAATCTCCCTCTCTCTTTGCTTGGCGTGGCCAGGCGTGGGCAAAGTGGCAGTGACAGTGGTGATCAATCCGGTCTCGCGTTCCTCCTCCGTCTCGTTCGCTTCTCGCTCCTCGTACGCCTTCAGTAGCAAGTCGAGAACTTTCTCGGGAGGCTGGTACTTTAGATGATTTGCCAGGCTCCTCATGTGACACAAGAATGCCATTGAGTATGGCGTGTGGCGGCGGATGTTGGCTGAATCCAAGGGTAGAAGGTAAGCAAATGTCTGAGACACGAAAGCACGCCTTTCTGGCCCTCAGTGTACTTACCCGGGAGAAGTTCAGCGATGGAGCAGCCCCATTTGTCTTCGAGCATTGTGCATGTCTTGTGATAGAACGATTCGCTGTATCGAGCATGCTTGCGGGCCCACTTGAAGGCTCGTGGGGTCATTGGGAGCTGCCACAAGTCGCAGTTCCGTTGCGCAAGAACCGGGACAGCTGCTCGGTTTTGATGGACTGGTGGGTCGATGCGCGCGGGCGGTGGTGCAGCATTGCGCTTCGAAGGCTGGAGGTTGTGTTGCTCGTGATTCACGGCCATCTCGGGACTGTGATTGAAGGTGTCCGATGTGTCCATGGCATCGTTTTCCTCCACCTTCACCATGGACCCCTCGCGCTCAGCGCCGTTGTCGAAGGCGCCCGACGTATCCATGGCATTCTCTTCTTCCACCTTGATCTTCATCTTGGGCGATGGCGGCAAGTGGGGCGTTGCAGGACTGTTGAGGTTGAAGTGCAAACGCGGAAGCTCGCTCACAGAATGTTCGGCTTTCGGGAGGTTAGCGGGCCGCTAGTCGCGGATAGGCAGCATGTGAAAACAAAGCTAAGGAAACCTTTCTCCAACCCCCACCTTCCATAGCCATGCCAATCATGTCAATGTCAACAAATGAGATACGGAAGCTATTCTCGCTATATGGGGTATCTTGTGATCGTAAAAGCGTCATGTAAAACGCCTCGCCGTGTATCCAGTCCGAATGTAATGCAAATCATTGTGCGTCTCCAAGCACACTCTTCATCGCGTCAGGATCGAATTTGTTCATGATCGGGGGGTGCTGCAGTTTGATCTCCGGCGCAAAACCAATAATCGGGCCAGCTTGGTTGATACCGGGTGGCCTGTGTTTGGGCGGTCTCTTTGGCGTTTGCGCGTCGTCCGACTTGTTAGTGCTGCCTGAGGCTACACTCACAGAACGACCCATCTTGGGCGTAGCCGAGTTTGCAGTGTCTTCACTCGTTGCTGATGAAGGAGAAGTACCCCAACGCCCAAACATCCAGCCGCCCACCCTGCTGCCTAGGCCTTGCTTTCCCGACTGTTCGCTGCTCACCCGCCGCTGTGCTGGCGCCATGCCAGAGAGCATCCTTTGGCTACTGTTGGTTGGTCGAGACATCGCTGCCGGTCGCGCCGCATGCGCAGTAGTATCGCTGATGACAGCTGACGGCGTATATGAGCTCGAACCGTAGGGAGTAAGCAGCTGCGAAGGTCGGGATCGGAGGGTATGAATGTCCATCCCTGAGAATGACAGTATCGACTCGTGAGATGTCGCATGCCGGAGAGAAGGCCGAGGGCGGGGCTGTGGTGTGCTGTCGAGGTCTTCGGAGAAGGGAGAAGTGGCACTCGACTCTCTCTCATGCGAGACTGAACTGGAGTTTTCCCAATCACGCTCGTCCTCTTCAGGTATAGGGGCTTCAGAAGCTTGTTGATCGAGGTGTCGCAAATTCTCGCTGCTCATGTCTAAGATTGAATCAAGAGAAGGTCGATTCCGGTGTGATGAAGTCGAAGGATGTCGACTGTGATACGAGCTCTTCGACATTCTTTTCGAATGGACAGAAGCCCACATTGGGGAACCAGGGTCTTCGGTGTCGGGGGTGGTTGGCCTCGATGAATCTTGACCGGCATCGCTGAAGACACGATCGAATAGCGAAGATGCTTGATGCGTAGACCCTGGTGAACTAGGGCCAGAGAAGTCGCGCATAGATTGGTAGGTGGCGTTCGTCTGCAGCGACAGTCGTTTGTTGATAGCTTCGGGCAAGCTTGCGGCGGTGTGAGAGAGTATCGCTGCTGTGGTCGAAGGCGTGCCCTGAGAAATTGAACGTCGTGGCGTGCTTGATCCTGATGAAGGCGTGTACTGACCAGTCAGAGGACTGTAACGTTTCTTCTTGGATCGCGATCGTCGGACAGTGCCAGTTTTGGGAGTTGTTGGCGGAGCGTGATAATGGTGATGGACGTGCAGTTCGGAGGCTGTCGCTCTCCTCATTTCCTCCTTAAGGTGCGGCCGAGTAGCTGCGGGCGTTGGTTGCGCGATGTCTGCCTCGTCGACGATCGGTTGATGCTCTGAAAGTTGCCTCCTCAAAGTCTCTACCTCCTCGTTCGACGTATGTAGCATGTCGCGTAGCTCGACGATGCCCATTTGGAGGTTCGCATTGTCTTGAAGGATGTCCTTGACAAAGTGCGACACAACATTCGGCGAGCCTGTGTCGTTGCCTCCTGACTTCAATGCCGCCGCACCCTTCAGCCTCCCTGCTGCTGAGTCCAGCTCCCTTTCCACAGCATGCTTCCTTTCCATGCGATTGAGCACTTCTACGTGCCGTTCTTTCTCCTCCTTCGCCTCGCGCTCTATCCGTTCCATTTCGTCCTGCAAGTCAGACAGAGTACGCTCTGCTTGCTTCCATCGTCTGATCGCCGACTTCTCTGAGGTCTCTTTTTCTTCCAGGGTCGCATGCCATGAAGCCTGCTCTCTTTCAAACTCTGCCAATTGATGCTCCAGCCTTTCGGTCCTCGCAGCCAGACCAGTAAGCCGGTGGAGCTCCTGCTGAGTCTGGCGTAATGTAGCCTGCAAGTTGGTGACCTGTGTGTCGGACTCGGCAACGCTGTTGTTCAGTGTTTCCAGCTGGTCCAGTAGGCTGCGGTTCTCCTCAATCGCCGTCGCGTTCTTCTTCTCCAGCGCCAGCTTCTCGGACTCCAGCTCTTCAATATGTGCCGTCATGGCTTTCCGTTCGCGTTCCGAATCGGCGATGTAGGCCTCATGTCGCATGAGCAGAGCCTGAAGAGAAAACATCAGCGACGAGTTTCCTTCGCTCGGCTTCTTGGCCGTGTGCAGCGCCATCTTGATCGCATGGGTTGAGATTCACCAAGCCTGGCGCAGTCGGACCCTCAACGCAAGCAACCCGAGCAGAGCAGGAAGGCAGGCAGGTAGATGACGAGAGCATCGAGCAGGCCGCAACCGCTACGAAAACCACAACGCGGTCCTCATGGGCGGGACTGTTACCTCACCCTCGGCGCGCCAAGTGCGCAATCAAACATACCTTTCCTAAGCTGGCAGCATTATGAACCGACCGCTCCAAGCCGTCGAGGGCGCTCTGATTCTGCTGGAGGTACGCGCAGCCGGAGTTTCCACAGCAGCATGAGATTGCCGCGCGCTGGTCTGGAATGCGCGAAGCGCCTGTGTCGCCGTCCAAGGTCTCGAGGAATGAGTGGATCGCATCGTCTGAGCAGCCGGCAGACATGGTTGCTCTGGCGCTACAGAGGTATGTGTGTCGCGGAAGTTGCGGTCATGTCTAACTGCCGTACCGAAGATGTCGACGTTAGGTTAGGGAAGAGTAGGAGAGGGAAGACGTAGAAAACGGCAGGGAACAGGTGCTGGCGGCGAGTTGTGGTAAACAAGACAACCTTGCTGCGGGAACGTGGCCGCGTGCAATGACGAGTGGAGCAGCTTCTGTCGCGGTCCCTCCACCAGCCACCTTCGAAGATGCCGAACCCGACCATTCGCTGGCATGCTCTCTTTCTTCCCGTGTCTGAAAGCAACCTTCGACCGCATCCACCGCGTGACGCACCTTTCAGTCTCGCTGTGCAAGTGAATGGTCATGATCAAAGGGTCTTGGTTCACGCGCAGACCACGTTAACAAACCTTCTGTGGGTCAGGGAAATGCGGTACGGAAACGCGACTAACACCATAACTTGAAGGAAGAACCCTGGGTCACTCAGGAGTCATGCAGGAACAGATATATTTCTACCGCTGGATCCCGGAATTCGATCATATTTCTCGAATCAATTCCTTCAATGTGGCCACAACGTTTCCCATAACGATTCGATCGGCCGTGGAAGCAAAAGCTCAACAAATGCTCGTGGGCTCGCCGACGCCTGCCTCAGTCGACGATATCTTACCTCAACTGCGTCGCCGCTCCAAGAATGGTGGTCTAGAGAGCCGAGGAGATGCTGAGTCTTCCGAGTCTACGAACGGTAACTGTGATTTTGAGGCGTAGCTGATGCCCGCGCCGCAAAGATACAGTCGTATGGCATCAGTCGTGCGTTAGGTCCAGAGGATCGAACTCAATGCGTCGAACCATCCGGATACCGTCTGACAAGGAATGTCGCGATATCGTACGGAGGTGCAGTCCTGAACGGACTATTCAATAGAGGCGTCGCTGGGCCTTCTCGCATCATTGCGTGCTGTCGTCATATACACTGTGGTGAGTGTCCTTCCTGAGAATCCTTCTAACCAGCGTGCTGGCTCCCTGCCTTGCAATCGCTGCCAAACGCCGTGTTCCTCGCTATGCAAATCAAATAGGTATCATGGTCATGCAATCATGTTCTCTGAGCTCGTCGTCGGTCGCTTCGCCTGGGTAATGTCCATGGCACCGCACAGATGACCTGCGTCAACTCGTCAGCTACGCAAGTTGCAAACGCGCAGCAAGAATGCGACGACTCACCTCTCCCTCACTGTATGCCCAAAAGTATACAATCATCCCAATAAAATAGTACAATGCCGGATTCGTTGCCTGGTACAACAGGACGCTGGTAAGGCTGGCCAGCGGTAACCACATCAATCGCACTTCCAGGCTCCGTTGTATCGACGTTCCGGCGACGAATTTGAGCGGCCATTCGTACGCGAGCGATATGAACGCGACGACGAGATTGATGATCTGAAGAATGGGGATCGGCTTGACGGCGCCATCGAAGTTCTTGGTGAGGAAGTCGAAGAAGAACTTGGGCCAGAAGAATCCCTCCAAGGCAGCGGCTACTTGATCTATTGAGCGACCTCGTCAGTCTGGTTACGATATCAAGGCATTGAGCTGGCTTCATTCACTTACACACTGCCGCTGTCAAGCAGATCAAGCGAGCCCAGTGGTTCTTGATCAACTTGCCCATTCTGCGCAGGCGCCTCGAAGCGGTGCTGGGTATGGAGGATACTCCAACTACCGTAGTCGCATGGTCCAGATGAGAGAGAGAGGGAGCCGATGATGGACGGACAGCAGGGTTGTATCAGTAGGTACACCAGCGAGAGATATGTGATCCCGCGAGTCGTAACAGCAGTTCGCAGGACGTTGGAGATGCAGTAGTCTAGACACGCAAGCACACGGAAAGAGGAGAGTGATAATGGAAGCGAACTTACGCCACAGCTCCGAGGAGAGACGAGCCATCGGGTCCAAGGCGGAGAACAGCACGAATGATGGTCTGGGTACTCCACAGCATGACCTGCCGAATTCCCAGAAATGGAGCTTCGTGGCAGATGCGGTGAAAGTGCTTGCAGCATCGAAGAACGTTAAGCGCCCAGGGCGAGACGAATGGAGTCGTTCTCAGGTCGTCTTGCAAAGATGATTGGACGAAGCCAGATCCCTGGTCTATGCGGAGAATCTGAAATCCAGCCTTAGGCCGGAGCAATCACCTGCATCGATCATGGTGGTTGCATTGCGCTGATGACCAGCATCTTTTGGCGGCTGATGAAGGAAAGTCAATATTCGTTATAGGCACTGTCGACCGTTCAACCAGAAAGCTGGAATGCGTCTGGCAAAACCGCCTACTGCGAGTGTGCGGCACAGCAAAGGGGCATGTGAATGCTCTGCAAGACATCTCCAAACTTCAACTCTCTAAAGAAGCTCCGGCACGGGCAGTCCGACCATGGCCTATCAGCATTCACTCCAGCGCCAAGATACAGCACTAGCGTGGGCGACTAAGGACGGGCTGCCATCAGGCTCCGGCTCGCCCCGCTGTGCTGCGGGTGCATGTTTCCGAGCTGTGCACAACGCCCACTCAACCTCACAGAAGCCTTTACAGCACTCTGAGGGGCTGGGAGTCGTCTTCTCGATCTGCACGATTCCACTCTGTAGGTGCCGGTCACACATGGTGGCATGGCCGCGACTCGGCAAGCTGGGATACGGACGATCTAGCGCTATTGAACGCCTCTGCGTGGTCCCTCCAGGTTGACGATATGGATTCCTACACTCTTGCGCTGCATTTCGTTTTGTGATATCTTTCTTGTGGCTTCGTCGGCCGCATACGTGCCCAGAATCTCTTCTTACTGGCCAAGGGCGCGTAACCTGGGAAGACGAGGAACTCGGTTTTGGAAGCTGGCATTCATCGACGAGATGCCACAGTAACACGAAAGATTCGATCGTCGACCTCGCGTGAGCTGCTGGCCAGCACGAAACGCTCTCCGAACGAACGTCCTCAAGCCAGAAATACGACACAGCATGGCCGTCCCGAAGCAGAAGTCATGGCTCGTCGCCCAGTTCACAGCGCGAAAGCTCACATTCTACATCCTGTTCCACGGCCTCCATATCGCCATCTTTATCATCGGATGGTACGTGCAAGCAGCCAACCAGAAGCTCGCCGCGCTCAATGGCCTCGAGTTCAGCGTCTGGTTCTCTCGCGGCGCAGGCCTCTGTCTATCCGTCGACGTAATGATCATCCTCTTCCCGATGTGTCGCAATATCCTCAAAATCATCCGACCGAAGATTCGCTGGCTCCCGCTTGATGAATCGCAATGGTTCCACCGTCAGGTTGCGTACAGTATGCTCATCTGGACGATCGTACACGTGGCTGCGCACTATGTGAATTTCTTCAACGTGGAGCGATCGCAGGTGCGGAAAGAGGCGGCAGTGCAGATTCATTACACCCAGGCTGGAGGCATCACAGGGCATGTGATGTTGCTGTGTATGCTTTTGATGTACACGACCGCGCATCAGAAGATCCGGCAGCAGAGCTTCGAGACGTTTTGGTATACGCATCATTTGTTCGTGCCGTTCTTCTTGGCCATGTACACGCACGCGACGGGATGCTTTGTGCGCGATTCGGTGAAGCCATACTCGCCCTTTGCAGGTGCAGGATTCTGGGACCATTGCATTGGATACGAAGGCTGGCGATGGGAGCTCATCGGAGGCGGGCTGTATCTGCTGGAAAGGGTGTATCGCGAGATTCGTGCAAGACGGCAGACGGAGATCATCAAGGTCGTAAGACATCCATATGGTGAGTCGTCCGTGGAGCAATACAGTTGAGCGCCGCTAATCCATCACAGATGCTGTCGAGGTCCAATTCCGCAAGCCCAGCATGCGCTACAAGGCCGGCCAGTGGCTCTTCATCAACGTGCCCTCGGTAAGCCGCAACCAATGGCATCCCTTTACGATCACATCCTGCCCTTTCGACCCGTACGTTAGCATCCACATCCGACAGGTTGGCGATTTCACTAGGTCGCTCGCGAACGCCCTTGGAGCTGGACCAGAGCAACAAAAGCTCTATGATGAGCTGGATCCCATGGGATTGTACGAAGTCGCCCTCCAAAACGGCCAAGAGATGCCAAAACTCCGCATTGATGGTCCGTACGGAGCGCCGGCCGAGGATGTCTTCGACAATGAGATCGCGATATTGATCGGAACAGGGATTGGCGTTACGCCTTGGGCGTCCATCTTGAAGAACATTTGGCACATGCGATTATCGCCAAATCCGCCGAAGAGATTGAAGCGTGTCGAGTTCATCTGGGTGTGCAAAGACACGACGTCGTTCGAGTGGTTCCAAGCGCTCCTTTTCAGCCTTGAGGAGCAGAGTATGGCCATGACTGGAGCAGGAGACCAGAACGAGTTCCTGCGCATTCACACATATCTCACTCAAAAGATGGATGCCGACACCGCGCAGAACATTGTGTTGAACTCCGTGGGCGCGGATAAGGACCCGTTGACAGAGCTCTCAAGCCGAACCAACTTTGGTCGTCCAGACTTCCCTCGCCTGCTTGTTGCTATGCGAGAAGGTATCCTTAATCAGACGTATATCGCCGGCTTGGACCGAGGTGGAAGGACAGACATCGGAGTGTATTTCTGCGGTCCCAATGTCGCGGCCAGAGATATCAGGGAAGCCTGTAAGGAGGCGACTGTGAAGAACGTCAACTTCCGGTTCTGGAAGGAGCATTTCTAAGACTTTGTTAGCGACAGCATGGATTTTGCAGCGTTTGGCGCTCTGGGCGCATTCGGACATGACGAAATAGATACCACGGGCGGCGAGATGTTCCTGGAGATGGGTATCATCATGAGTATATGTACAATGACAGTGTACCAGCAATTGCTCTCAGCATGCCTTCTCCCTGTTCACATTTCCGGAACGCCCTGCCGTTGATTATACATGTGGTCTCGCGCGAGCTGGCGCATAGAATGATGTGCATTCATCCAATCGCAGCATCGAGTCCTGTTCTACCGCCCAAGGCCTTCGAGCACGGAGTTGTCAGCGCCATCATCTGTAGTTCTCGGGATCGTCTCTTCATCTCCTCATCTGCCCAACATACCACCTCCCATGCCACCTCCTTGTCTCTGGGCTGCCTCTCCTTGCATCTTCTCTGAGACTTTGATGTTGACCTCGAAAAACTTGGAGACGCAGCGGTCGAGGCAGACGGATTCGCCCTTGTTCAAGTCGGATTCTCTGTACTCTGGTGGGATGCATTTCTTCGTGCAGGTGTCGACGAGCCTGTATCGTCGGCGGTCAGCATCTACATAATGAACATCGAAGGAGCGTCGCGACGCACTGGTTGAACATGTTGGAGACCATCTCAATCTCTGCCTCCGCTGCTGCGATCTTTTCCGCCGATGATGGCTGAGGTCGGCCGCCGAAGAGGAAAGACATGTTGGCTGTTGAGCGTCTTGTTGGATGCGGAATTCGAAGTGCGATTCGAAAGTGCGATGACGATGGCGATTGTTGTTGCGATGTCGTGGTGATAGATGATGGATGTGGAAGTTGTCTTGCTAGTGGTGAAGCTTGGACCAGCTCGCATGCTCTGCGGCAGGACTCAGGAGTGACATCGATACTTCACGTCGCGCCTTCCCTGCATCAACACATCGTCGAGAAATGTACATTTGACCTTTTCAGTCTCTCATTCATTTTCATATCAAGACATGCTTCATGATGCCAAATGGAAGCAGGTGCTGGCTTGACTGAGGATGACTCGCCCGGGCACACTGGTGAGAGATATTTCGCCGCCGCCCCTGAGGAAGACATCCAGTGTTTCCACAAAACAACGCCAAACGACTGAACATGAGGCCCATGCAATATCTGGAGATCCGGGCCTGGCAGCTGTCGAAGCAGGGCAGGTCGAGATCAGAGATCATCTCACCTATTTTGTGAAGCACCTCTCGGCCTGCTCGAGACCAACAACGGGTCCGAGAATCAGCTTCCCGGCATTTGAAGACCTCTATACCAGCAATCAGCACAAACATGGGCGCCACTTCATAGTTCACCAACATGACCATCCCATCTCAGGTACAGCTGGAAATTTCACTCGGATTCTAAGGCGCAGCTAATGTAGGTAAGGCGTACATTATGACCTGAGGTTACAGTTCTCCGATACCAGCTCCATCAGCTTTGCCATTCCATATGGTCTGCCCGGAAATCCAAACTCGACCAGACCGAATAGAATGGCTATCGAGACACGCGTGCACAACATTTGGAACCATCTTATAGAGTCCGCGTCCCACGCCACTGGATCATTGCTCATCTGGGACATTGGAGAGTACGAAGTCGTACCAAGACGTGAGAAGCAGGAGAGAACCACAGACGATGAACTTTCCGACGTCGAGATGGAACGCCCCGAGAGCTCGACTTCTGAAAGCGAGAAGTTGTTCCGTGCATTCCAATCGCGGCACATACGCCTTCGTCTTCATGGGACCAAACTACCCAAGGACTATACGATCGCCTTGAGACTGCCATCTGCTAACAACAGAAGTGCACAGCCGAAAAAGCCGACCCGAAAGCGAAGACGATTAGATCCTGCAAAGACTCCAAAGGACGCCATCCTCACCGACAGTGACTCGGACGAACAGCAACGCAAGGCAAGGTCAGATGTTGAGACAAAGGACGTCGAGGCCGAAGAAGGCGACCTTGCTGCTGGCATTGCTTCAGAGGACGAAGAAGATGCTGCGATTCGCGAGAATAACGCATACACCGGCTCCTCCAATACCATTGGCTCTGTTCATCAACGGCATTGGTTCCTGACGCTCGACAGAAGCTCCTCGGGCTTGAGCAAAGCGCGGAATGGCCCCGACGCTGGTCGATGGGTGGGCAAGTGGGAGCCTTTCTTCGTGTACGGCCGAGACTTCGAGCGTAGCGTCGTCACCGGCAGACTTGCAGACGACATCATGGCCGACGAAGGAGTCGAGAAATTCATCGGCCGGAAGATGTGGCGGCCCATCACCGAGTAGCGCCAGCAACAGCGTCGCCGCCGCTGCCTCTCCTCCGCTCTGCACCGCATGCGGTCAGCCTCAGGCCAACACCGACCGCCCGTGAGCACCTCTCTGATCAAAGGTTTATAAGTTGGAATTTCCTGCCCATCTGCATGGAAAGATCCAGCGCACCACTACGCAGCCACAGGGTCGTGCTTACCCACGACCTCGCCAACTTTAATATCTGCCGCCTTAGTCAAATCGGTCAGGTCCCAAAGTCCTTGATGCAGCAGCTAAACCGGGTATTCTCTCTCCTCGTAAAAGAGGCCTTTGAGCGTTGGCCAGCTGGTACAGGGCAAATCTGTAGGGTGGTCCTTTCCTACTTTTTTGGCACCTAATTTAAAAAGCAACCAACGCGGCAGTGGGAGTCGCGATAAAGAGCAGAAGACGATTCAGAGTAATGAGCATCGAGTTGAAGACCTTATCCCTTTTGAGCTATAAACTTTTCCCCTTTTCAGCTTCTATTCCACGATTCTGGGACTCCCCAACCTTGGTCCATACGAATCCAGAGTACATACATGTTTCCAGATTTTTCTCGCGGGCAGGCTTAGCAACATCGGCGCATTGCACTTCATTGCCGAATACTGTATACAAGGAAGAAATTTCGTGTACGTGAAAGTCATATCAACATCAAGCCGCCGCCTTCGCCATGTGCTCAAGCCGTATCTCAACAGCGCGCCTGTGAGCTTCCAGCTCCTCCACGCTCGCGAGCCGCATCACCGCCTTTCCAACATTCTTCAAGCCCTCCGCCGTCAGGTTCGAGCTCGTGATGTGCTTCAGATAACTGCCCAGATTGACTCCAGAATACTGCTTGGCGTAGCCGTAAGTGGGCAAGCTGTGGTTCACACCAGCCGAGTAGTCTCCGACACTCTCAGGAGTCCACTGACCGCAGAAGACGGAACCAGCGTTCTCTACCATTTCACGGACGGCAACAGGGTTCTCGACTTGCAAGATCAAGTGCTCGGGGGCGTATTGGTTGCTGAGGCGCATGGCCTCGTCCATGTCTTTCACGACCAGCAAGACGGAGTGCTCGATGGCGCCTCTGACCATGTCAACACGTGGCAGGGCCATGGCCTGTCTGTGGAGCTCATCTTCAATAGCTTTGACTTGAGCTTCATTCAAGTCCACGGCGATGCAGACCACCTGCGAATCAACTCCATGCTCTGCCTGAGAAAGCAAATCGGAAGCGACAAAAGCTGGGTTCGCTGTCTTATCAGCAACAACCAAAACCTCTGAGGGACCAGCCGGCATGTCAATGCTGACATTCGCAGTGGTATCGTTGCTGACAATCATCTTTGCCGCAGTCACGAATTGGTTACCGGGACCGAGAATCTTGTCGACCTTGCTCACGTTTTCGGTGCCGTATGCCATAGCTGCGACCGCTTGCCCACCGCCGGCGAGCACAATGCTCTCGGCTCCGACCTTGTGTGCAACATACACAATTTCTGGCGTGAGCTTTCCATCTGAGCGGGGAGGTGATGCAATCACGATGCGCTTGCACCCAGCGACCATGGCAGGAACCCCAAGCATGAGCGCTGTTGAAGGAAGAACTGCTGTGCCACCTGGAACGTACAAGCCGACACTTTCGATTGGTCGTGAGAAGCGAGAGCAAACAACTCCAGGCATTGTCTCCACCTCCAGTGGCCGCTCCTCTTTCTGTGCGGCATGGAACTTGCGAATGTTCTCGTATGACACATCGATGGCTTCGATTGTCTCCGGCGGGAGCTGCATCAAGCTCTCTGGGAAGGGCGCTTTCAGAACTGGCGAAGTCAACGATGTGGCTTTTTCGAACTTGTGAGTGTACTCCAGCAGAGCTTGGTCTCCTCGTTCGCGGATGTCCTTGATGATCGGGTTCACAATGCCCATAATTTTCTCAGTGGACCGCTGAGAGGGTCGCTTGAGTGCTTCTTCAATTGTCCGTGGCGCTTCCTGAGAGGTAACATATCGGTGCATCTGGATGCGACCATCTTTGGTAAGTCCAGCTGAGTCGTCCTTACTCTTGGGCTTCGACTCAGCCTCCTTGACCTCCTTGGCTGCACCGTTCGTTGTACCGTTGGTGGCAGCCACGCCGTTGACGCCGAACTTCTCCGCGTAAGGACCCTTGGCATCGCCTTTTCTTCGCTTCACCTTGACACTCTTCGCGTCGAGATTGCGCTCGATATCCTCTAGCGACACTCCAGCGGCCGTTGCCTTGGTGAGAGCGAAGTAAAGCACGTCTGCAGCTTCGGCCGCAATATCCTCTTTCGACTGCGCTTCGCAGAGCTCAGCAGCTTCCTCCATGATCTTAGCATTGAGCATCTTAGAGTCGTTGAAGAGGCGAGCTGTGTAAGAACCCTCAGGTGCTGATCGCTTGCGGCTTTGCAGTGTCTTCTGCAGCTTGGACAATCCCTTGTACTGGCCAAAGCAAGTTGCAGTCTGGAGGTGACAAAATCCGTGTCCTTGCTGTCTCACGATGAAGCAAAGGCAGTCCTGGTCGCAATCGGCCTCTATCCGAACAAGCTCTTGCCAGTCTCCACTTGTGTCACCCTTTCTCCAGAGCCCACGCTTTCTGCTGTGATATACGCCGCGTCCTGATCGAAGACTCTCGGCAACACTCTCCTCGTTGCTGTATACCAGTCCCAGAGCAACTCCACGCTCATCAGTCACCAACGTAGTCAACAGGCCGTCAGGGCGATCGCTCTTCGTTTGAGCAAGTACGAGAGGTGCGACTCGGATCGCGTTTGGTGACGGCTCGGCATCGATCGTAAGAAGATTCGCAGGTATTATTGGGACAGCATCTTGCTTGCACAGCTCGACAGCCTCTTGCTCTGTGATCGACGCCTTGGAAACGTAGACTGGCGGTCTGTTCTTCCCGAGCTCTTGCAGAATGGTGCTTACAGCGTTGACGCTGCCTACGTTTTGTATAAAAAGGCCAAAAGGTTTGCCTTCGAGTGCACTGGCAGCGCCGCCGACCGAGGCCGTCGGGTGGTAAACAATGCGACTGAGGTCGAGGTTGGCGACGTTCGTGAGCGACGCTGCTTGCTGGCTCCCTACAAACACCTTTGCAGCACCGGCGTCAAGCAGATCTATGATGTCCTGTTGATTTTCGAGGCTCGAAACGTCCAGATATATCGAGAAGCGGCCTACAGTGTCCTTCAGCAGACCCAATGCGGCGTCTATGTTCGAAGTCGTCACCAGGCTGACAAGGCCGCCGGCGTATGCGATTTCCTTTGAGCTTGCGAGTTGGTCCAGTCCCGAGTAGGCGCTGAGGTCAATGGCCGCCAGGTACGGCGGAGATTTTCCGGCACTCGCCATTGCGAGAGCTGTTGTTCAAACTGCTTTGCAGACCACAGGAGGCAGAGCAATGTTGACCGAAATGTCGAAGATCGAATCCAAAGTTTTTGGATGATGGAGTCACTCTGCTTGCTCGGGCCCCACCTTTGTCATCGCCCGCGTTTCCATTGATCGGCTTCGCGAGATCTCAGGGTTCAAGTTTCGTCTCGGCATCCTTCTGGTCTCCAGCATCGACACATGCAGTTTACAGGACGTGTGATCATGGTATCGCCATCGCCGAACATCTAAGGAAGACATGGCGCTCCTCAGATTCAAATGCGCGCGTTCAATGCCATTCAGAGTGGCATGCGACCGGTCCCCCGTGCCGCCCTGAAACCGAATCTTCGCGACTGCAGAACGCTGCCCATCACCCCTTCGAGATCGCTCTTCATTCACCGCCATGGACCGAATTCGAAGGTATCTCGCAGATACGGGATACCACCAGTATCACTGCAAAAGCGGACCTTCATCACGGATGGCCTGCCATCGGTGCTTGTACCTCCGACGGTCTTCATGACCTTGTTGATCGGGCTGTGGACCTACAAGTGCATAATGACGGTGCTCTTCCAGGATCGCATCATCTACATGCCATACATGCCGCCGTTCGCACGTCATGAGAAGATGGAAGACTACATCGCGGTCTGCAAACCAGTATGCTGGGAGCACAAGCACATCAAATCGCTCGATGGCACAAAGCTTGCGATATGTGTTGGAGAAGCGCCTAGCTCACGAGAGCTGTGTGCGGCGGAGGATCGGGTGAAACACGTTGTGATATGCTATTTCCAGGGAAACGGGAGCTCTTTGCCTCCAAGATTGCCATTGCTGTCCAACGTGTTGAAGGCGATCGAGGTGAAGGCCGCAGCTTCAGCAACACCCATAAGATACACACTGGTTGCCCTGTCGTATCGAGGCTACTGGACTTCTGCAGGTCGTGCTTCTCAGCGTGGAATTGAGCTCGACGCCCAGGCAATGCTCGATTGGGTCAATTCTACACATGGCACGTCCAATTCGGATGTCGAGATGATTCTTTGGGGTCAGAGCATTGGTGCTGGAGTTGCATCGACTGCTGCTGCAACATATATCGGCTCCAAGCAGCGGCATCCACTGACTGGACTCATCTTGGAGACTCCATTCTCCGGCATCAAGAGTATGCTCCTCGCCCTCTATCCTCAAGCCTGGCTGCCCTACAAATATCTCTGGCCATTCTTATGGAACCATTGGGATAGCGAAGCTGCTCTTCGTCGAATTGCAGGGAGCAGCCAGAAGCCAAAGATACTCTTTGTGCCGGCTACCAGGGATGAAGTCGTCCCTCCCGAAGAAGTTAACAAGCTCGAGAACATCTGCCACGACCTCAGGCTGAGCACTGAGCGAAAAGACGTTATAGGTGCTTTGCATACTGAAGCCACCACAAGGCGAGAAGGGCAGCACGCGGTCGCAAGTTTTGTTGTGCGGTGTGCAGAGTCGCGTTGACCCCACCCAGCACCTCGCATGCTCTTCGCAGATGTGCAATGCTGATTGATGGCCTCGAGTGAACAACATCGATTGTATGCCGCACAGCCTACATCACCTCGACGAGCGCATGTGCTCTTATTACACCCTTCCATTCCCTGTTGCTTCACGTCGACTGGGCGAGCATGTAACCTAGTATGATCGCCCCAAATACGTCGCGCCGCAAGATATCATCCCGAAATGCGTCCTCGCCGCCATGCAGCCGTCCATCAGACCGTGGGCTGTATCTGCCTTAGAAGATCCAGAGACTAATTTGGCGCTTTTGAGACGAATTCGAGATTGAAGGATAGACTTCCAATTCTATAATATTGCATGGCCGAAAGCTTGTTTCACTAGCGCATCCTGTGGGTATAAAACCTGAGAATCCCCCGCGTGTAACCTGACCTCACCTATCTTTTTATTCTACCGAAATCTACTTTGATTGGTTCGAGTCACGTGACGTATGTGTTTACTATACACCTCGACTATTCACTTTACTAAAGACTCTTTACAGAATAACAAAATTCTAAGAAGAATCGCTACCCACATAGGCAAAGCACGTCACGTAGCAGGGCATAGTCGAGGCGTGCTCTTCGACGTATGAATCTTAGCGTATAAAGCTCGATGTACAAAGCTCATCGTTTTTATATCGGGGCATAGTCGAGAAACAACGCTTGACATATGAGTCTCGACTTGCTAGGCTCAAGGAAACCAAGTTGGTCCTAATCGCTCGCAAAAGCGTTTGTAATTAGCCCGTAAAGGATCCTCGACCAAGGTCCTTGCGAGCCACAACTGGGCCTTTCTAGAACTTCAGAAAGCTCTTTGATGTGTGAAAAAGCGCAGCGCGTTGAGCTCTAGTAGAACCAAGGTAAGTGATACCGCTACTCTGCTCACATCGAGTCGGCAAGGGCTGGATTACTGAGGCGAGCGGCTGGGAATTTGCAACGCGTCGTAGCTCTTGATCATGATCGCTAACTGAGCACAGGTGGCTTGCCGAACGGACCTGAAAAGTGCGACCAGTGGGGTCGTACCTGCCTCAACAAAAGACGCGTTCCTTCCTCGGAAGGAGTGAGCCGCTGCCCGGACGTCACGCGTGCGCGGTAAGCAAAAATACTTAAGCCGCAGTGAGGACCGAAGACATCCTTTGAGCTCTTAGCTTCAGTCCTCCAGCATCAACATCCAAGCACGGATCCACGGCTCAGTAACTGTCAAACATGGGTAACGTGCAGTCATTGCCCGACGCCGATAAAGGCGCGCGACAAGCCGAGGAATGGATGCGAGAGGCACACGACAACACGCACAGAAGAATGCGTGCGGCCGAGGAGAAGGAGCGAGCTGCTAGGGAAGATAGCGGTAACGAGCAAACAGCATGCGAGCAAGCAGAGGCCAATGAGGCCGCCATTCGCCGTCAGCGACATGAAAAGGCAGAAACTGAGCGCCAGAGCAGGGAAGATGTTTCCGAAGGCGCAGATATAGCGAAGGGACCCCCGCCAGCAAACGCTCTCCTTCGATCGGAGCAAGGCGAAGTGAAGAAGGAGATCGCCGTTCGGCCAGGATCTGGTACAGGCTTCTCCGGGCAGACAAACGCTCTGGCGGGTTGGGGCGCGAGGAAGCAACCACAAGGTCGTGCCGATGCGGGACTGAGCAAGCGCGCGAACCATCAGAACCAAACACAAACAATCCAAGAGACCGCAACGGAAGACGACTTGATTGAAGTTTCGGCTCCCGGAGTGTCCAAGAATGCTCCTGCCGCTTCTGTCTCGAAGGCTCCGGTGCCTATTGTATCGACAAAGGCTTCAATACCATCTAAAAGGAAGCTGGAGGTCGACCCGAACGCACCTGATTCCAACTCTACTGGCAGGATTCCCAAGAAGGCACGCGCGCCAATGGCTTCACCCCAGTCACCACAGTCACCAGCAGTCCAAGATCGCAAGAATGGACCAGAATGGTATCAAGCGCTCAAGAAGGACAAAAAGAGAACACGAGATGCCGGTGGCGCAGAACGACTGCTGCAAGCTCTGAAAGGATATATCACACGCGCCAAAAAGGAACACGAAATGAACGAGGACCCGAAGGAGGCTCAAAACAAAGCTCGTCAAACGCTGCATCAGCTAGCATTCGAGGGGGTCGACGAGAAGCTTCTCCGCAATAACAACATGCTCCATGGCGAAAACGGTATAGCCCAAATCTTCGACTTAGAATTCTCCGGCGAAGTTCCCTGGGCATACGATATCAAGTCCGATGCTGAGGAGCTGTACAACAAGTGGTGCCGCAAGGACTTTGAAACACATCTCATGCGTGGTATTCAGGTTGGCACAACGTCAAATGGAGGCAGCGACAAGATCATGCCAAACTACGACAAAAAGCTCAATGCCCATTTTCATGGAGATGGTCATTTGCTCAACGGCCAGTGGTGGCCGATGCAGCTCACCGCTCTTCGTGACGGTGCTCATGGTGTCTCACAAGGCGGCATTTGTGGACGGGCTGGCGAGGGCGCATTTTCGGTCATCATGTCCGGTGGCCATGACTATCCGGACGAAGATCATGGAGACCATGTGCTCTATTGTGGGACGGACAGCAGTGACGGTACGCCGTCAGAGAAGACGCAGCTTCTCTTGGAAAACGTCAACAACGGGAAGCCAGTCCGCCTCATTCGATCCTCTCAGATGACCAAGGGGAGTTGGAAGCCGTCGATTGGATTCAGGTATGATGGGCTGTACGACGTCAAGGGATTCAAGGTGGTGGATCCGCCTGGCAATCCCCGTCAGAGACACATTTTCACGCTTCAACGCCGTGAGGGACAAGATCCAATTCGCGGGGGAAATGAGCCTGGCGCACGCCCGACGCAGGTGGAGGTAGAGAAGTGGCATGAGCACAAGAAATTGGCGCGAGGCAAGAACAATTAGCGAGGCGTGCTCGTGCAAAGCCTCGTTGGCACAGGAGTGAGGATGGAAGGCGGAGATTGGGAATTCAAAACAGCGATCGATTGTGATACCCTTGAGAGTACCGGCGTGGACATCGCCGATAGCGACTTGAGAAGATTGCTCAAGGTCGGCCATCACGATCAGCAGGAAAGAGAAGCTTGGAGCAAACTTTCTGAGTTCTAGGTATCTACGAATGGACAACTTCATCCAAAACTTTGACGTAGTCACTGATCTCCTCCTCTGTGACTATGTTAGTACTTGTGTATCTGTTGGAAACATTGCTTTCTGAGGCAGCGAAGGAGCGCTCCGACGCACAGCAATGTAGAGAGCGCGTGCTATTGCTGAACGCACAGTGGACCGGTCAAGGCACCACTGCGCCTCAAATGGGCATCTGGTCATGTTGGAAATATTGCACTCACCTGTGTTGTAGTGCAGCAGGCTCACCCTCACCACGCCATCAACGGGGTCCAAACCAAGCACCTCCTTCACCAGTCGATTAGAGTAGAACGAGCCCCATCTACATCCGAAGTTGCTCTTCGCTTCGATCGCATCCACCACATCCCTGCTCTTTCTTCCTTTCACTGTGAAGCTGATCACCGGCACGCGCTTTTCTTTGTCGGCCACAGGCTCGCCAAGGATTTGAAACTCATCCGGCTTGGAATTGAGGTAATCAATGAGAATTGCTTGTAGCTTCTCCTCATGCTTTGCGCTGTCTTCCCAAGAAATGCCTCGTAGGTACTCGCAGACTTTCGGTATCGAAGCAGTGAGCTCGTAATTTGCAGCTGCCAAACCAAGTAGATTCTCCAGACTGTCTGTGGGCTTGAAAAAGTGCCCGAGGGTTCGAAGGCATTTCTGCGCTTCCTTCGATGCGTACATGGAAGCGATGTGAGGCCCGTAGAGCTTGTACCACGAGAAAGAATAGAAGTCGACGCCCCAGTCAGCGACATCGATTGCTCTGTGCGGCGCGTATGCGACAGCGTCCACGCATAAGAGAGCGCCCGGGACTTCGTGAACAGTCTTGGCGATCGCTTTGACGTCGTTGATGGTACCAAGGATATTGCTGGTGTGAGTGCAACACACCAGCTTTGTCTTCTCTGTCATCAGCTTGCGCAGCACATTGCAGTCAAGCTGGGGATTCTTCTTGTCTTCGGCATTCCACCATTTAAGCGTGCATTGCCTCCATTCAGCGAGCTGGACCCATGAGGCGATGTTGGCTTCGTGGTCCAGAAGGCTGACAATAATCTCAGAGCCTGGAGTTATATACTCATAGAGCGAGAGGGACAGGTTCCGGAACAGCTGAGTTGTAGAAGGCCCGAGCACTACACAATCTTGCGTTGTGTTGATGTATTTTGCGACAGCTGCACATCCTTGCTCGAAGAGATCCGTTGAGGCTTGAGAAACTGGGTAGCTGGCACCGAGTTGAACGTTGTTCGAGGTGAGATAGGCTACGATGCTGTGAATGAAAGGTCAGAGAAAAGATTGGTTATCGTGGAATAGGGCTCTTGTACGCATCAATGACTTCCTTCAAGACCTGGCTTCCGCCGGCATTGTCGAAGTAGACTTGCTTCTGTTGGAGAGCGGGGAAGTGGCTGCGGATTTCGGCGACGTCCAGTCCAGACATGATGCAAAACAACAAGACTTTTGATGAAGAGTAATCAGGAGCAAGAACAATGACAGCTCGATGCAAGAAATGGGCTGAATCGCCGGGCGAATACTTGGCCGAAGAGACATCAGTAGTCGATGTGGGTCCTTGTTTGACCTTCCTAATTGGCTCGGCGGGGACCAGCTGTGCCGGCCAGCTCTGAACTTGATGTGCTCTTCTCTGATGCCTCAGCCGATTCTCTGACAAGGCTCAAAAGCGAGATTTAGAAAGCAAGTCGACCGCGACGCAATGAGGCAGAGAGGCGTGTTGCAAATCGCGGCTGCCTCATGTTCGCTTTTTCACGAATCGTGCGAATGCTAGCGGTAATTGAAACATCCCGAAATCAGCGCCAGAGTTATTACAGGATTATGTCTCGAAAATGCAATGAGGTTTGATGTACACTCTCGCGAAGTGAAGTAAGATGCAAGTGCTCGTGAAAGTGATCAATGCGTTCGCCAAGATATTTAGCGCCAAAACTAGCGCGGTGACGTCAGGGTTCATGGGTGGAAGTGAATGGCGCGCACGCGAGGCAGCCTGCTGATGGGATGGGAGGCGGGTGACTGGACGGCCATTCACCATGTCGCATATCCACTTCAGACGCCTTGCTTCCCGTCTTTCATTCTTACTTAAACCACTTCTGCTGCATCTTCAACCCATCGCCCCGGGATAGCTTACTGCTACGACCCCCACCGCATCCCCCTCCGCTACGCCTTTCGCAAACGAACAGCACGTTCTCCTTCGATATTATCCGCCGAAACAATACTCTCTGCGTTCGCCGGCGGCATGACGCGCAATCGACGCGCTCGACCCGATCTTACGGAGTCCTGGGACGACATGGAAGATTACGAGGAGGACAGACAGATCTACGACGAGGATGAGGAACGTGATGAATTGGGAGAAGAATATCGCCCACGCACATACGAGACGAGAGCTTCCCTGGTAGACGGTCGCGACCTGCCACGACGTCGGAACCTGAGGTCGTCTGTGGAACCTGAGCTGGTCATGCCTTCTCCCGATGGTAGCCCAAACAAGGCATCCAGCAAACGGGCTTCTACGCCGCACATCAGATCTTTGGAGCGGTCTTTGACCAGCGATGCCGGCGAATTGAGGAAGAAGACGCGGTCTGCGACACCACGCACGAGAAAGCTCGATCGGAGTACAACAAGCGACGCAGGACACTTCAGAGATTCAAAGCTTTCACAACATCGGGACGCAGACTACGATTCGGACGAGGAAGACGCAGCGCAGCCTGCTACAATGCTCTGGCAGCGTGTCTTTCGCCCAATTTTGGGCTATCTCGGAAGCGTGGCAGCTTTGGCATTGCAGAACCTGAAGCCGTTGCTCGCATTCGGCGTGCTTCTTTATCTGGTCGTTGCAGCGCTGGTCTTCGCAGGTGGCTTCCTAACAAACAGCATTAACAACGCCTTGACTCCGATCTGTCGACTTCCGTTCACCTCAAGCCTATCTTTCTGTCCTCTGTCGATTGCACCGGAAGTTCAAGGCAACGCGGAATTTGGCAAACTCGTGCAGGCCCAAGACGCATTTCAAGAAGTGCTTGCAGAATCCGCGACAGGTGCTCAGCTTCCGCTGGACATGAAGCGCGGCGAAGCTAGCATCCGCGACTTGAAGCACGTTGTACAGTACTCTCAGCTGCCATCAAAGAATGAGCTGGTGTTTGAGTTTGGTGGCTTCATCGACACTGCACGCCAGGCATCGCAAGACTTGAGTCGATTCAATTCGCGCATCGGCAGAGCTGTTGATCACATCCTCAGCACGAATCGCTGGACGCTTTCAGTGATTGATGGCGTGGAGGCGAAAGAAGCATCGAAAGGAGCGATTTCAAAATGGGTCAACAACAACCTGAACATCTTCGCACCCTTCCAGCCACTAAGTCTCTCCCGCGATGTGCTGTTGGACCAGTATCTTCGCCATACCAATGCAGTCGAAGAACAAATCATCAACCTCATTACCGAAGCATTTGCTCTCAGGGAGATCTTGGAGAACCTGGACGGACGATTGGATGTCATTTCTGAGATCGTTACGCGAGATGGCGTCAAGATCGGAAGCACCAAAGACGAGCTCTTCGCAACTCTGTGGACCAAATTGGGCGGCAATAGAGCCTCGGTCGCAAAGGTTGAGAAGCAGCTGAAGCTTCTGAGCGACGTCAACACATACCGAAGAGCTGCTTGGGGGCACGTCACCGCTACGATACTGAAGTTGCAGGAGATACAGCACAATCTCGAAGACCTTCGTGAGCGTGTTGCGCTTCCAGAGACGGTGGGGACTGCCAAGGTGCCACTGGAGATCCACATTGAAGCCATCGACTTGGGAATTGAGCGATTGGAAAATCAGCGCGATGCGAGCCGCAAATTGGAAGCGGAGAATTACGCCATGATTGTTTCAAGAGCAGAGGCAGAAGACAGGAACTTGATTGGAAGCACCAAGGGTGCGAGGGAACTTTGATCAGCGTTGGTTTGAATGACAGCACGACGACATGATATTACGGCTTGAAATTGTGCACGATGATACCCATGGTCGCCTTTGCATACGCTGGCGCCGAATGAAAGAGATGATGTTATGAAGTTTGGAATTTGGACGAAGCTACGTGCCTTTTCTTTGAAGTTGTCTGTCGATGTCGATCGACCTTCTCTAATCCTCGACAGGCAAGCCAACAGCCTCGTA
Source organism: Phaeophleospora eucalypticola (assembly GCA_022814565.1). Lineage (NCBI taxonomy): Eukaryota > Fungi > Ascomycota > Dothideomycetes > Mycosphaerellales > Mycosphaerellaceae > Phaeophleospora > Phaeophleospora eucalypticola. The sequence continues at coordinate 1,123,254 of JAKLNG010000001.1, read as the reverse complement.
GCTTAGTTTCCACAGCTTCTCCTCTGAGTCTGGATTGTAGACATGCTTTCCATATCCAGGCGCCCCGATTTGGGCCCCCTCTGCCATTGGCCCGCATTCGCCACACTCGGCAAGATATCGACCGCCATTCTTTCCCTCAAAGTGAGGCGACACAGCTGCCCACACTGTGGTCGCGGCGCCCTGCTCAGGATTCTTGAACATGTTTTGCATCTTATCAACTCCCAAGCTAGCGTAGTCCTCTGGCGACAAGTGCCTTCCCAAGTCCGTGTTGATGCCTCCTGGATGCAGAGACAGGCCGTGTAAGTTCTGGGCTCCGTAGTGGCGCTCAATGGATGAGGCCATGTAGATGTTTGCAGTCTTGGATTGGCCGTACGCTTGCCATTTGTGGTACGTCTGGCCGTTTGAGAAAGTCATGTCATCGAAGAGGATTTCGGACATGCGGTGGCCAGCGCTGGAGACCGTGATGACACGGGAGGAGGTTCCGGACTCCTTGGCAGACTTCAAGAGGGTGGGCTTGAGGAGTTGGAAAAGGAGGAAGTGGGCGAAGTGGTTGGTGCCGATTTGGAGCTCGAAGCCGTCTTTGGTTGTGCTATAGGGGCAGGCCATGCTGATTAAGAGTTAGCAAGAATTGACCAAAAATTGGGCTGGGCATTGCTTACACTCCAGCATTGGTGATGAGGATGTTGAGTTGAGAAGAACGTTTCTTGAACTCCTCCGCGCCTTTGCGAACGCTGTCGAGAGAGTCGAGGTGAATCTCCAATGTCTCTGGGCGTGGAGCATCTTTGTTCGTGGCCTTGGAAACGATGTCGTCAATGATCCCGTTCAGCTTGGGAATGTCACGGGCTGTGAGGAATAGTTTCGCTCCGGTCTCATACAGGGCTCGAGCTGTCTCGATTCCAATGCCTGCAGAGCAACCGGTGATGAGCACGGTTTGACCCTTGAGCTTGCCAGCTGCGTTCTCGTCTTTGATGATTTGGAGGGCGGTTGGACGAGCATCCCCTGGACCCTTGGTATTCTCATGGACTGCCGCGTAGGGCTGGAATGGAGTTGTTGGTGCTTGAGACATCTTGGATAGTATGGTTTGTTAACTCGAACGGACAGTATGGGTGTGATGGTTGATGGTCGATGGTACTTGGAAGGAAAGTGTTGGAGACTTCCAAGTTGCTTATATGCTTGCTAGTGCTCGTCCCAGCAGGCAGGAACGATGACCAAGCAAACGAGACAGAAACGAAAATCACGAAACGTCAATCAACAAGCGAATACATGGATGTTGCGCGATGCATGCGCACGATGCGGCCGCTATGCCCGAGGTTACCGCATTGATCTTGTCCATCAAAACTTGATGATCATTTTCAATGGATTTTGTGCGCATGGCACGTGCACGGTCGGCGTTAGAATCTGAACTCCGATAAATCCATCGACTCTGCATCTTTTTCCTTTCAGCTGAACTTTAGGCATCCAGCGGTGATGTCTTTCCAATTTAGATTCGCAAGCAATGAAGGCGACAGCGATGACGACGTCGTCGCTCCTGTCAACTCGAGCGGCGCAACGGCACCGCCGTCGGCGGCAAGTACGAAGCCCGTTAAGCAGCACAGACTGGAAGACTTGGTAGGTATGCGAATTCATCTCATACTGTCTGTTTCACTGCCTTAGATTCAGCTCCCGATTCTTCGCGTCACTAATCATACCCGTCGATGGCGGCTGGTTGGCGAACAGTTGATTCTTTGATTCCGCCGAGATCGCCTCTTCCCTTCTCACAGTACCGCTAACTAGGCAATAGATTTCCACTCTACCTGAACGAATATCCTACAGCACAGTCCGCGTAGAATCTCCACTCGGCAAAATAGCGCACATTCCGAGACGAGAGCTGTTCGATGTCCGTGTCCAGCTCGTCGAAGAAGACTCAGACGCCAACGATGAAGTGATTGATCAGATCGACAAGTCAGACCTTCGCGCCGGGATTTACGAAGGCGGCTTCAAGACTTGGGAGTGCTCGGTTGACCTTGCCAGTCTGCTACTAGATCGTGGTCCACGCAAAGACATTGATGAGCTGATACGATGCGATCAGGTTGTTGAGGTACGCCATCTGATCATTGGCATTGGATCATGCTGACTTCGATGACAGCTCGGAGCTGGTACCGCACTACCGTCAATGGTGTTATACCGTCATGCTCTGCAAAAAGATCTACAAGGCCTCACATTCACCTTTGCCGATTACAACGAAGAAGTGCTACGGCTTATCACACTTCCAAATATCATTCTCAACTGGGCGGCTACTAGTGGAGACGACCAACTGGGCGAGACACGACCAAGGCCAACAGAAGCAAGCAGTGGCGAATTCGAGCTGACGCCAGAGATATTGGAACGCTTCGTGGCTGAGGTGAAGGGCAAGAACCTCACATTTAACTTGCTCTCTGGACCTTGGTCATCAACGCTTGCAGAACACATACCTCCTTCGGCACCAGAGATGGGACTTGTAATTCTTGCTGCTGAGACAATCTACAGCCCTGAGTCGACAGTGGCCTTCGTCGACCTTCTCGCAATCTTGTTGAGGCGAGTAAAGATGGCCAAAGCTATGATTGGTGCAAAGCGTATCTACTTTGGAGTTGGAGGCTCAGTTGATGGCCTCAAAGAAGCGTGCCGAGAAAAGGGAGCCGTGGCGTATGAGATAGAAAATCATGGAGTGGCTGGGATGGACGGTGGTGTCGGTCGGGCTCTGGTTGAAGTGCAGATGTACTGAAAGGACAGATGAAGTCGGCCATCTGGTTGTCAGCCGGGAGAGGCACATTAGAGTTCAATAGAAGCTTCATTGCAATCGCCGCCAGAGGCCGATATGAAGTCCATGCCAAGCCGTAGCCCACAAGTTCCATCCCAATACTTCGGCAGAATTGTGCGGCCTGTTAAGAATATTTGCTTGTCCCCGAACCGGATAATGGGTGTAAGTATTGCGTGTTCACATTTACACTCGAAGAGGAAGGTCAAGAATATGACAGTCGGACCGACTCCGCTTTCTCCAGCCATTCACTCCAGTGGAGAATGGACTTCTGGGGTCCACTTGGGAATCCTTCGTCTTCTTCTTCACGTCGGTCCTCCACCATGCGGCGAAATTCTCGCTGCAAGACATCTTCTACAAACTTTCTTTCGTGCACACGAAGGCTCAAGAGCCGACGTGACACATGTGGCTGCCCTTTCCGGAGCCTTTCTCGGCGGCGCCTGCGAATCGCAGCAGCAAAGATTTGCGGGGAGCGTCTGCACGCGTCGGTGAAACGATGCTGGAGATGTCCCAGCTACATCGACACCATACCTGTTCCTGACGACATCTCTTCAATCTCTTGCCCGTGACAGCCGCTTTGGGAAGAGAGACGGCGGGGGGAGACGACTGATCTTCATCATCACCACTCTTCACGACGGCGCCGCGGACGCGCTGCACGGCGCGAGAACCCGATAGCCTATTCACAACACACTGATATATCGCGGTGGGTAGCATCCGGCATGCAACTTCCTCTCCTACTACGTCTTCTCCCTCCTTTTTCCCTCGACACCGTCTGGCAGCAAGCTCAGCACGACATGGCGCGCTTCAGCTGGACGCAGGCTCTGCTTGCCGTCTCACCTCTGGTTTACGGCCAGCAGGACACAACCTCAAACCTCGCAGATGGCCTCACCACCAGCGCATACAGCTCGGGCTCATCGACCAACTCGATTGCCACGGCGACGGTCTCGGGTGCCACGAGCACATACTCTATTCCTTTCACCGTCCCTGCCTCCGCCGATATTGGGCCCAACATACTGCCAAACATCAAAGATCCGAATGCCAAACAGGCACAGGCACTATGTCCAGGATATCACGCCAGCAACGTGAATCACACCGAGTACGGCTTCACGGCCACACTCAACCTTGCTGGAGACGCTGTGAGCAAGACATACGCAAATATGTGACATCCAAAGCTGACATCAGCCAGTGCAATGTCTACGGTACTGACATCGAGACGCTCAACTTCGAGCTGGACCTGCAGTCTGCGCATAGGATGCGCATCTTGATCCAGCCAGCCTACCTCGACAGCAGCAACAGCAGCCAGTATATCCTCAGCGACGAGATAGTACCTGTCCCAAAGCAGGGTGTGCCTGACCCAGAGACGCAAAATATCGACTTGCAGTTCAGCTGGACAAACGAGCCTTCTTTCGCCTTCAAGGTGGTCCGCAAGTCCACTGGTGATGTTCTCTTCGATACGACCGGCAGCGTCCTTGTGTACGAGAACCAATTCATCGAGTTCGTTTCTCAGTTGCCACGAAACTACAATCTCTACGGCATGGGAGAGCGAATCCATGACCTGCGTCTGGGCAACAACTTCACTGCCACCTTCTACGCAGCTGACGTGGGTGATCCGATTGATGAGAACATCTACGGTGTCCATCCGTTTTACATGGACACGAGATACTATGAGGTGGATGAGAAGACTGGAAAGCACACTCTCGTCACCACCCAAAACACAACTGCGAATGGCGACTACGTTGGTATGAGCCACGGTGTCTTCCTGCGCAACGCTCATGGCATGGAAGCTTTGATGCTCCCCACCAACTTGACATGGCGATCGCTTGGCGGATCCATCGACCTCTTCATCTTTGACGGTCCAACGCCAGACGCGGTCACAAAGCAGTACCAGACTGGAGCCATTGGCCTGCCTGCAATGCAACAGTATTGGACGTTCGGATTCCATCAGTGCCGATGGGGATACAAGAACTGGACCCAATTGGAGGACGTCGTGAACACCTACCGAGACTTCGACATTCCACTCGAGACCGTTTGGACAGACATCGACTACATGTTCCAGTACCGTGACTTCGAGAACGATCCAAATACATTCCCGTATCCAGCAGGCCAGGAGTTCTTGGGCCGCCTGCACGACAATGGCCAGCACTACGTCCCAATTGTTGACTCGGCGCTTTACATTCCCAACCCAAACAATGCTTCAGACAACTACTCTATCTACACTGACGGCAACGACCGTGGGGTATTCCTCAAGAATCCAGATGGCAGCCAATACATTGGATCCGTCTGGCCAGGATACACAGTCTTCCCAGACTGGCACGCCGAACAGGCTGTTCCATGGTGGACTGACAGCCTTCTGTCGCATTACAAGAACGTGCCTTGGGATGGTATCTGGATCGACATGTCTGAAGTCTCTTCTTTCTGCATTGGCAGCTGCGGCACTGGTAACCTCAGCCTAAACCCAGTCCATCCACCATTCGGTCTTCCTGGCGAGCCAGGCAACCTGGTACTGACCTACCCAGAAGGCTTCAACCTCACCAATGCGACTGAAGCTGCAGCAGCTTCTTCCTCGTCGGCGTCCCAGGCTTCATCCGTTGCCGCTGCCACTCCATCTGCATCGACCACTTCTTACTTCGTGGCTCCTTCAATCACACCTGGCGTCCGTAACGTCAACCAGCCACCTTACGCTATCAACAACGTCAATGGAGATCTTGCAGTGCATGCGGTGAGCCCGAACGCGACTCACATCGATGGCGTCGAAGAATACGACGTCCACAGTCTGTTTGGCCACCAGATCTTGAACGCTACCTACCAAGGTCTGCTCGCAGTTTTCCCAGAGAAGCGTCCCTTCATCATCGGACGCAGCACATTTGCTGGCAGTGGTAAGTGGGCAGGCCACTGGGGTGGAGACAACACCAGCTTGTTCGCCTACATGTACTTCTCGATCTCTCAAGCGCTCAACTTCGCGCTGTTTGGTATCCCGATGGTAAGTCTGAAATACTTCAAGAGTGCTATGCAGGATTCTAACTTGTGACAGTTCGGCGTCGACACTTGTGGCTTTAACGGCAACTCAGACGAAGAGCTGTGCAATCGATGGATGCAGCTTTCCGCCTTCTTCCCCTTCTACAGAAACCACAACACGCTGTCGGCCAACTCGCAAGAAGCCTACATCTGGGCGTCTGTTGCTGAAGCATCCAAGAAGGCAATGAATATCCGCTACTCGCTGCTGCCGTATATGTACACGCTGTTCTACCTGGCGCACACCACTGGCAGCACCGTGATGAAGGCGCTATCTTGGGAATTCCCGAACGACCCAACGCTCAAAGCCGTCGACAACCAGTTCCTCCTCGGACCGGCTCTCATGGTTGCGCCTGCTCTTGGTCAAGGCCAGAAGGAGGTAAAGGCAGTGTTCCCGGGTGTCAAGAACGGCGAGGTCTGGTACGATTGGTACACCCAAGCTGCAGTGTCTGCTCGTCCAGGCCAGAACGTCTCGTTCGCCGCACCGCTGTCTCATATTCCTCTGTTCGTTCGCGGTGGATACATCCTGCCGCAGCAGGAAGCTCTCTACACCACAGCAGAGTGTCGCAACAGCTCTTGGAGTCTGATCGCTGCACTGGACGCGGACGGCTCAGCCACTGGCCAGGTCTACCTCGATGACGGCGAGAGCATCAATCCTCCATCGAGCCTCATCGTTGACATGACTGCCTCGAACGGAACTCTCTACGCTTCCAGCCGTGGCTTGTACAAGGACACCAACAGCTTGGCCAACGTGACCGTTCTGGGTGTGCAGAAACAGCCAAGCTCCGTCTCGTTGAACGGGATGAAGATCAACAGTGGTGTCAGCTACAACAGCACGAGCAAGGTGCTCAGCTTGAAGGGACTCCAGAACGCCACTAGCATGGGTGCTTGGTCGAGTGACTGGAAGCTCACCTGGGCTTAAGGGCGCTTTCTTTTTGACGAAGACCTATGACTTTGATGATGATAGATAATACCTCTCAGGAGCGCTCTGAATGAACACGCATTACTGAATAATCAAGATGCTCTCTTCCTGTGTCCGAATGTCGACGTGTGTCGAGTGGCTGAGCATCCGTGCTGACGGATACGATTTGACATGTAGGTGGCGATGGTAACATCATACATACGTGAACGTTGCCGACTTCAAGCTCTGTGTAGTCATGAATCTGAGGTGAGAGGTGAAGCGCAGATTGGCTTTGGGTAGCCCTGCTCACCTGAGCACGTCAGTCGAAACAGGCATTGCCCTTGAAATGATGCAGATCCAATACTTCCAGCCTGCTCGGGATGCGGACGGGAGCAATGCGATGAGGAACAGTGTTGAGGCAAACAAAGTATGCAGAAGAAGTTCATCGTGATGAACATTATCAATCAACATTACTCGTTCCTATGTACAATGTGCTCCTTTCGCAGTCTGTCTTCATTTCGATGTTTCCCAATGCACCTACGCTATGCAAGCTCAAAGACAAAACCGCACGCTCGTTGCTTTTTTTTAAGCACCAAACTCGACTGCGCGCTTGGCCGCGTTGAGTCCGCAAGCCGAAGCAGCAACCTTGGTCACAGTGGCATCGACGCTACCGAATTGCACCGCATTGCCGTTGGTGAGGGCGTTCATGGCAGGAGTGGACATGACGAGGCCGTCGCCTGCGTGGTCGATCGCCAGCATGTGGATCGTGTTGCCGTTGTAGGAGACTTCGTAGCATTGGCCGCAGGAAGCTGAGTTCCATCCTGAAGAGCGTTGTTAGCACGATGCTCGAGTGTGTTGGCCTTTGGGGGAGGTGGGCTTACCTGCAATGTCGCTAGAACTGCCGATGTAGGGGAAGCCGGCGACGTTGCCAAAAGTCTGCCAGCCGTACTTGGTGATGAGGCCGTTGGCACCATCGCTGCAGGCGACGCTGGTGAGTTGGCCGCTGCCGTTGTCGTAGACGGGGTCGTATTTGACGGTTGTGGCAGAGGCGAGGCCGACGGCGGCGACGATGGTGGATGCGGTGAACTTCATTTTGAGATACTGAATTGTTGCTGTTGTCGAGAAATGGAATCGATTGGTCCTGGAAGTGCTGCTGGTTTTGACGCTGATGTTGCTGATGTATCTCGAAGAAACAGAAGGAAGAGAGGTTTATATGTCTTCCAGCAACGAGGACAGAGCTTTCCTACCTTGCATAGCAGCTGCCATCGAATACGACAGACTGCCCCATGCCATTCGTGACGTCTCGTTGCTAGGGCTTCGTTTTGCGCAGAACGTGCATCTAGGAAGTCACGATGTCCTCGATGTCTCTCCGCAAAAGGCAACACGTCAGGTAATGCCAGCAAGGGTCTGCCACTTTACGGGACGCAAATAGCAGCGCCAAGCCTGCAGGACGAAGTCTTTAGGTCGGCATGTGGGCCGCTGAGGGCTGTTTTCGTGGTTTGCTCGCATTCCCTCGGCTGCTACCGTCGCAGTTGGATGTTGCGGATCTTTACCGCTCTTTCTGTGCTTTGGCCGTGTGTCTTTGCTATTGATAGCATGATGTGCCTTCTGATTCTTTTTGCTTCTTTCCAGGAATTCTCCGATGCGACGATGGAGGCAAGAAGGTACTGTGCCATCCACACAGACGCTTCAGCCTCCAATTCGAGCAAGTCGACGTCGCCTCCACAAACTGATCGTCTTCCGAGCAGATCGCAGCCTGCGCCACATCTCAGCACCAGCAGTTCCATCAACATTAAGAAGATGACAGGCGGTATCATCAGCAAATTGCAGGATACTCTTGGCGTGATGTTCTTCATCATGCAGGTACGCCAAGGTCGTCGAATGATCATGCGAAAAGAAATCTCAGAGGCGGATTTTGTCACTTCCGCAATCTTCCCGTGTAGCCGTCATCATGCCGCCAGTGCCATATCAAAAGCACGATGTGCCATGTGTTTCGTAGTGAGATTCCCTTTCATCTTGAACACCATTTCCCTCAATCTTGGACCCAGATTTTGGAAGAATCAGCTCCGACATCATGCTTGGAAGCAAGAAATCCAACATTTATGTCTCGGTTACCGATGGACAGCCACAAATCATCAAGAGCGATGTCGACCACATGGACGATGTCAAACCCGAAGGCAGCTGGTTTATCAGTATAGAACCACACAAGCACCACTTCCCTCGTCCTTCATCGAAAAAGCCGGAACCGTTGCATTACAGTGCGCAAAGGGATGAAGGCAGTGGCAACTATCTAGTCCGCACACATAGTGTCAACAGCGAGCCGATCATCCTGGGGAACATCCTCGTCGCGGAGAATGCGAAGACGAGCCCGGAGCACATTCGAGAAATCATGAACCAGAAGCTAGTCTCAGGTCCTTCATCCGTGCCCTCGGAGAGCACGAGCGAGAACCAGCCAGACCACTGGCTGAGGAAAGGTCTGTTTATGATCAATGCGAGTCGGACATACTTACTAACCGTCTGAAAGCACTGCACATTCTCCAGGCCGAGCGCATCATCGACAAGTTTGATGTTGGCGAATTCATGACTTTTGCGCATGGTGTAAGACGAGAGTGGTACTCAGAAAAGACGAATGTGCTGATCATGCGGCAGTTCGCCGCAAAGCGATCCGATAACAATGCGCCTGCAATGGTGAGTCGTCAGCGATTCACTAAGTCGCCAATGGCAGAGCTTACATGACTTTCTCAATGACAGGTCGCCTACCCACGCCTGAATAAAGACCACGAGAAGAAGGCCAAGTCAAAGTCTTTCTGGGTTGACTATCCGATGGCAGCAAAGCCACCACCAAGGACGTCCATGATTGAAGGCGACGCCAAGAAATATGGCGGATTGATGTGATCGGGTTAGCCAGCCTCCACCGACCGGAGGCTGGCGATTGTTGCGTTGTTTGACCCTTTTTGAGCGCTTTGATTCCCCTCTCGACAGGTGTTCTGGAGATGCATTGCTTCTGGGTGTATTTTCAGCCCATTCTTGGCTGGGCGGAGTTGATCGGCGTTAGCTGAACCAGATTAGTCAAACTATGAGGCAAAAGAGATCTCAACCCGCAAGACAAGCTGTCTTAGAAACTCCAACGACCAGCTCACATTTTCAGCGATAATGGCACCGGCGTCCATTCTGATCCTCGGACTGGGCGAATTAGGCATTGAGGTCGTCAAAAGCTTGGCCGCCCATCCAAGCCGAGAAAATACCAACATTGCTGTCTTACTGAGGTCCAGAAAGGCAGAGCAGCTCCAAAGATTGAAGAAGTGGAACGTCGAGGTCGTATCGGGTGACGTCGTCGAAGATTCCGAAGATGTCCTTGCAAAGGTAGGCCCATGGTTTTCATCAATGCGATTGGGCTTGAGCTAAGCTCGACGCCACGACAGACATTCAGGCCATTCCACACCATTATTTGCTGCACCGGGATGTATGCGCCGCCAGAGACACAGATCAAAATCGCAAAAGCCGTCCTCGCAGCAGGCATCAAGCGGTATTTCCCCTGGCAATTCGGAATCGACTACGACATCATTGGCCGGAATAGCTCCCAAAATCTGTTCGACAGCCAGCTCGATGTGAGGGACCTCCTGCGTGCTCAATCCACGACACAATGGGTCATCGTCTCGACCGGGATGTTCATCTCGTTCCTCTTTGAGCCAAGTTTTGGACTAGTCAATGGAGACCGAAGCGTGGTCACAGGAATTGGTAGCTGGGAGAACGCCATCACTGTCACCTCACCCCGGGACATCGGACGAGTCGTCGCAGAGATAGCGCTGGCTCATGAAGACACTCAGGGAGTTGTGTACACCTCTGGTGATACGATTTCGATGAGCCAACTAGCAGATGTCGTTGAGGATGTGACTGGAAAGAAGGTGACGCGCAAGCTGAAGACGGTTCCAGATCTCAAAGCAGAGCTGGAAGAGAGTCCTGAGGATGGTATGCGAAAGTACAGGGTCGTTTTCGCTGAGGCACGAGGAGTTGCATGGAGCAAAAGCGAATCGTTCAATGCCGTGCACAACATCAGCACTCAGGCGGTGCAAGAATGGGCATCTCAGAATCTGAGGAGCGGCTGATTGCGGCTTCCACGGTCGAAGTCCAGACAAGCGAGGTCGTGTCAATGATATGAGAGACTGCTCAATCGTTACAACCGCATGTGCATTGCATAGATGAAGGAATGTAAGGCCTATTGGCAGTAATGATGCACAGATGGGCCCATCCGTTTTAGCGCAGGCAAAGTGTGCGTGCAAATTCTTACTCCTATTGGATGCTCGTATTGATATACGAAGTGATCGACAGTTTGTGCATGCCTGCACCTTCTCACAGCAGCTAGTACTTGACGCGCGACAGACAGTCTGCCGCCATGTTACATGTCATAAATTTGTGAAGATGTGGCGGGTTTCCAGCGGTCCTCGGAGGGCAACGATTCCCTTCTTGAGAAGACGAAGTTGTTCATGGCAGTTGACACATCTCTATCGCAGCACTTGCCAAATCTCGCAGGCGCTGGTCGCAACTTTTGAATCCTCATTACCAACGGATCAGTGCTCAACGCTTGTGCTGACGCAGGCGCTCTGCATCCAAGAGGCGGCGTGCACTTTCGATTCATTTCCAGAGCCCAACAGGAAAATATCAACGATGGCGACTGCAGCAGTGGAACGCGTGGGTACGAATGTGCCAGCGCAGGATCTTAATGGACCTCAAGTCGCAGCATCTGTGGATTTTGTGAAGAAGTATGAAGCAGAGCGAGAGAAGCGACTGGGCAACGGAGGTTCGAATCAGTATATCGACGTCCGAAAGGTTGACAAGTGGAACTCGCTGCTTGTTGACGACCCATGGCCAGAAGCCGATGCTCCAATTAATGATGTCGTTCCCGATGGAGGAAGCTGCAAAATTCTCATTGCGGGTGCTGGATACGGGGGCCTCGTCTTTGCAGTCAGATTGCTCCAAGCAGGCTTCAGTGTGGATGATCTGGTTTTCGTGGACTCTGCTGGTGGTTTTGGTGGTACATGGTATTGGAACCGTAAGCGTCTCTTCGTAGGATCCGCCCAGGTGCTGCCACTGATTCGAGAGTGTAGGTTATCCCGGTCTGATGTGCGATGTTGAAAGCTACATCTACATGCCTCTGTTGGAGGAAATGGGTTACATGCCTGGGCACAAGTACGCGTTCGGTGAAGAGCTTCGCGGGTATGGTGAGAAGGTCGCGCAGAAGTACGATCTTCACAGAAGGGCCATGTTCCAGTCGAAAGTAACCAACATGGCCTGGAACTCCTCAAGACAGCAGTGGACCGCGAAGATCGAGCAACGACCAAAGGCAGGACCAGCGAAAGACATCGAGATCCATGTCAACTTCACTATCCTTGCGACAGGACTTTTCCCAAACCCCAAATTACCAGATGTCAAAGGCATCGAATCGTTCGAGGGAGAGATGCTGCACACCGCTCGCTGGAATTATGGGATCACTGGCGGGTCCTCAGCTAGCCCCGAGATGACGAAGCTCCGATCCAAGAGAGTCGCTATAATCGGAACAGGTGCAACATCGATCCAGGCTGTTCCACAATTGGCGAAATGGGCAAAGGAGTTGCTTGTCTTCCAAAGAACCCCTTCTGCAGTTGATGAACGAGGAAATCGAGAAACGGATCCTGCCACATGGAAAGACGAGATCGCCAATGAGCCCGGCTGGCAACGCCTGCGCAACACGAATTACTTCAAGTTCCTGAATAATGCCGATGAGAAGCCAGATGTCGACCTCGTCTGTGATGGTTGGACGAAAGCGCCAGCTTATAGTGCGCTAATCGGTGGTTCGTCATACGAGGTGACACCGGAGAATGTTGGCGACCACGTTCGCAGAATGCAAGAGCTCGATTATCCGAGATCGGAAAGAGTCCGCCAGCGGCCACTGAAGATTGTTGAGGACCCCCAAATCGCCACCAAATTGCAAGCGTGGTATGCCACATGGTGCAAGCGGCCTTGCGTGAGTGCACTGCATAATGATCCGTGTCGTGTCGAACCTAGTACTGACCTTGCACGCAAAACAGTTCCACGATGAATATCTGCAGTCATTCAATGCTCCTAATGTGCAGCTGATTGAGGCGGACGGCAAAGGTGTAGAGCGGGTCACACCACATGGAGTTGTCTTCGGCGGGCAGGAGTACGAATTTGATGTGTTAGTGTGGGGGACTGGATACATCGCACCTGGAGAGGGTACGGCCGCATCAAAAGTAGGGCTCCATCTTGTCGGCGCGGAGGGCCAGACTCTAGACGAGCACTACCAAGAGAAGGGATTCTCTTCGCTGCATGGATTGGCCACACGCGGGTTTCCGAACCTCTTCTTTCCTGGTGCTTCTCAAGGTGGCGGTAAGTTGCGGAAGTCCGACTTTGTTTCTCGGAAGTCCTTGACTGATTATCGAACAGCCAGCCCAAACTGGACGTTCTTGCTCGACAATGCTGCAACACACTCGGCGTACATCATGGCCGAGGCTGGCAAGCGAGCGCGTAGACCAGTCGTTCAGCCAACGGCGGAAGCAGAGGAAGAATGGGCCAACCAGATCCTCGCTGGTGCCGCGACTTTTGCCAGCATTGCAGGATGCACTCCCTCCTATTTCAACAAAGAGGGTGAGGCGAGCAAGGCGAAGCCGATGGAAGAGCAGATCAAGTCGGCGAGAGCGGCGCCGTGGTCGAAAGGCATTTTGGATTACATTCGAGTTATCGAGGCATGGCGAGCGGAGGGAAAGTTGCAAGGACTTGAAGTAAAAGATGCGGAAGCGTGATGTCGAGCGAAGTCGAGGATGATGTTGCTGTCGTTGTTGATAGATGGAAAGATGAAGACGCGTCGCGCCGCAAATTGGTCGATGCTCAGACCACGCGGCCCGACTATTTATCCGAACCTTAGGTCCACGGGTGCTTCTGCTTACTCCTTTTGAACTAAACCACTCTAGCCGCATATCTGTTCGATGCCTATCACTGGCCAGCGTGCTTATCAGACACCACACACTTCCCTTTGGAGGCAAACTGTGCGACGATAAGCAGCTCACAGTAAGCCGATCGACAACTGTAGGTACCCCACGACAGCCACAGCGATGAAGGTGTACTGCTATAATCTATAGGTGTCAAGGATGGATATCTCATTCCTGCTGTTTCCCTCTCCATTTCTTGTACCACCGAGTTGACCATGAGCAGTATCGACGGGAAAGAATCACACAATGAGGCCAAACATGGCGATGTTTCGCCGGAAGAAGGCGACGTTCTGGACGTCCTTGGATATTGCCAGGAGCTCTCCAGGAACCGAAGCATGTTTACGCTTCTCTTCCAATCTCTTGCGATCGCCGCAATACCCTATGGCGAAGGGAGCCCGATGATATCTGCCATCTACGGCGGAGGGCAACTTTCCCTCTTCTTGGGATGGATCCTGATTCTAATCCTGGACCAGTGCATTGCTGTGTCTTTGGGAGAGCTTGCAAGTCGCTATCCGACGTCAGGAGGTCCATCATATTGGTCGTTCCAAGTCGCACCGAAGTACAAGACCGAATTTGCATACGTGAGGCTCGTAATTGGTAGCGAACATGGCTCCATGTCCTGACGAAATGCAGATCACTGGATGGGTATGGTTGATCGGCAACTGGACCATCACGCTGTCAGGCAAGCAGATACTCTCAGCCTCGCTTCCCATGGACATGCTGACTAGCAAGCAGTGAACTTCGGTTTTGCGTCCCTGGTCTCAGGTACCATCGCAATGTACCACCCCGATTTTGTTCTGAATGAATGGCAACTCTTGTTAGTCTTCTACGCCATCACATTAACTACCTTCGTCATTTGCACCTTCTTCAACCGCTACCTTCCGATGGTCGACACGATCTGTGCAGGCAAGTCGATTGATGGATCCATACTGATCGATGGCTGATTGGGTCTGTAGCTTTCACTGTGCTGTCAATATTTATCATCCTGATAGCACTGTCTGTCAAAGCCGACACAGGCAGACACTCGGCGACATTCTCGTTAGGAAATTACGACCAGTCTTTCGCGGGCTGGGGAGGCTTTACATTCTTCATCGGACTCCTGCCAGCTGCGTACACGTTCAGCGCGCTTGGGATGATCTCCTCAATGGCGGAAGAATGCGCGAACCCAGCAGTGAAAGTTCCCACTGCGATCAGCCTGTGCTTTCCAGTCGGCGGCTTCTTCGGGTTCTTTTTCATCGTCCCGATTTGCGTTACGATGCCTCCCTTAGCCGACGTTATCAATGCTCCAGCTGGTCAGGCCTTGCCATACATCTTTGCGAGGGTCATGGGCTCACCAGGAGGAGGATTGGCACTGATGTTCTTCGTACTGGTCATCACCGTCTTCTGCTCAATCAGCATCACTACCTGTGCGTCTCGCTGTACGTGGGCATTTGCTCGTACGTAACAAGACACATTGACTTGTTGAGAAAGTACTGATAGGTGTCTCAGGCGACGACGCAATTCCGGGAGCAAAGCTCTGGGCAAAGGTTCACCCAACCTTAGGAGTCCCAGTTTGGTCGCTTGCGCTTGTTACCATCGTCCAATTGCTCCTCGGCCTCATCAACCTGGGAAGCTCGTCCGCCTTCACAGCATTCGTATCGGTGGGCGTGCAAGCTTTGGCATTGACATACGCCATCCCAATTGCCATCAGCCTATTTTGCGGACGAGGCGAGGTCAAAAAGGCCCAGTGGCGAATGAAGTATGGTCTAGGAACTGTAGCCAATGTGCTAGCACTTGCGTGGATTGGGTTTGAGCTGGTACTGTTCTCCATGCCAACCGCGCTGCCAGTCACAGCGACGTCGATGAACTACGCCAGTGTGGTACTAGTGGGATTTGGAACCATTGCTGCAGTCTGGTATGCCGTGCATTCGAGAAAGTGTAAGTCCTGTGGGAAGGGTCTAAAGCAATATGCTTGCTGACAATCCTTGACAGCTTATACAGGACCTCCTGCTTCGGAGGGCCTCTGAGTCGAGCAGCATGTATCGACGTTGATCAGCCAGCTAGTAGTATACCTTTCCTTTCATCAGGATCTTAGCGGTCCGATGCAGCACTGCGCTCTCGATCTTGTCGTCCTTTAGAATGGACCCGACTTCTATCAATCCTCCAGGATGCGAGATCGTCATGGAGTCTTCCGAAGCAGATTGACAGGCCAGCTGAGCGGGTAGCGTCCCAGGTATACGGCGAGCAGATCCTATGTTCAGGGTCAGAGTTCCTGGAATGGCCTTGTGCGCTTGCTGCATGGAGAGTGCGCGAACTTGAAGTTGAATTCCTTCCGAGACTGCCTTCTCGCTTGGTGTCGATAGGATGGCAATGAATGGGACTCCTGTTGCTGAGGGATCCATGCCCATACGCTCAGCTCCCGCTTGCCGAATCTTCTCAAGTCGGTGCATTAGGCTCGTCTTCGTCTGTAGCTCATCAGGCTTGATGTCACCATCAATGCCAAGATCACGAGCCCATATGAATACAGCTGGGTTCGCAATATCCACCAGACTAGCCTGAATTGGCCCACCATCTGACTCTGACAGGTCCAGTATATCAATGGGGTTTCCAGACGGTAAAGCCTTTCCAGTCTTTGTCCCAGCCGGGTCAAGAAAACAAAGAGAGATCTTGGAAGCAGTTCCGGGCACGCCGGCAATGGCATAATCACCTGCCCCATCAAAAGACCATCTACCTCCCAGTTGCTGAACTTTGAATGTGGCATGAATGACCTTGCCAGTGTTCGTGGTGAAGACCCGTACAGTGATCACTTCATTGCCGGCTGCTGTTTTGAAGATGCGGCACTCGTCGACGAGGCCCTCGTTCAGCGCAACGGGTCCAACAACAGAAGACATATTGCCGCAGTTCCCAGCGAGGCTCAACTTGCCAGTGTCGACGCCGACTTGTACAAAGGTGTAGTCAATGTCGATATCTGCGCGTTTCGAGGCTTCGATTACGCAGACTTTGCTTGTGGAAGAGATGCCTGAGCCTATACCATTCAGTTGCCTCCAATTAGGGTCTGGACTACCCATCGCTGCAGCCAGAATTGGTTCCCACTTCTGAGTGTCATCCGGTAATTCAGAGCGTAAGACTACTAGGCCATTCGAGGTCCCACCTCGTGCAAAGGTTGCGTGGAAGCTGCCAGTCATGATGTTCAGTTATGAAGCCGTAGGTATCTGGCCATTCGCTGAAGTTTTGGTAGACTGTCCAGGCTTCGCATGTTTCAATATCTCGTCGGACTATCGGCCTGCGGATGCGCTGACTGTTCCCGGCGATCGTCGGTATACGTGCGTGCGACCTTTAGGTGCACATGATATTCCAAGACATTGGATTGAGATGTGAAAGTACTGAAGTTGACCAACCTGAATTCGGCGATTGGTCCGAGAGGCCCCGCTTGCGGATAAAAGATCAACGCAAACGGAACGGCCCCGCGAAAAGTGAATGATGACGACACAGACCAGCCAATCAACGTCGTTTGAATGTCATCACCGATCGTGTAGCAACCATGACAGCTACAACTACTGGCAGTGTTTCTGAAGGCCTCTGAACAACCTCACGATTCCTGTCCATCGCTTCTCCTTCATGCCCATTCCCTCCATCTCCCGGGCACTCTTCTCATCGCAAAGAATCGTCGCAAGATCTTCCATAAGCTGCATCTTCCAGCATCAACAGCAACGAGCTTTCTCCGCTAGCGTTCGAGCCATGGCTACCGAATACAAGCTCAAGGGCTTGAGCAGCATTGATCTGAGGAGCGGTCAGACCCAGGAAGTAGAAGTTGAAGGCATTGAGGAGGGCAAAGTCCTGCTTGCAAAGGTCAAAGATGAAGTTCATGCCTTGAGCTCCAAGTGTACGCATTACGGCGCTCCATTGGCCAAAGGTGTGCTGACGCCGGAGGGAAGATTGACTTGTCCCTGGTAAGAATCCCCTTACAGAACGAGTGGATTTTCATGCTTCGTTTCAAGCTGACTGATTGACAGGCACGGAGCTTGTTTCAATGTCAAGACCGGAGACATCGAAGACGCCCCTGCACCCGATCCGCTCCAGAAGTTCGAGATTGTTCAAAAGGATGGAGCAGTGTATATCAAGGGTGAGGAGTCTGCCATCAAAGCCGCTCGGAGAAACTTGAGCATAAAGTGCAAAGCTCAGGGTCAAGATCACGTCGTCATAATTGGTCGTGGAAGCGGCGCTTTCGGTGCCATTGACGGACTAAGAGCTGGTGGATACAAAGGGCAGATCACGGCGATTGCTGAAGAAGACTACCCGCCAATCGATAGAACGAAGCTCTCCAAGGCTCTCATGGACGATGCTTCGAAGGTTGCATTGAGAACTCCGGAGTACTACAAGGAGGGTGACGTCCAAATGGTGAACGGAACTGTCTCGTCTGTCGACTTCTCGGGCAAGAAGGTTAAGACCCAGGACGGCAAAGATTACAGCTATACCAAGCTCATCCTGGCATCTGGAGGAACACCAAGACAGCTTCCTCTGTCTGGCCTCAAGGGAGACTTGAAGAACGTTTTCTTGCTCCGGACAATCCCAGACGTGCAAAACATTCTCAAGGCTGCCGGGTCAGAGGGTGGCAAGAAGGTCGTCGTCATCGGCAGCAGCTTCATTGGAATGGAAGTCGGCAATGCCCTCGCTGGTAAGAAGCACGAAGTCTCCATTATCGGCATGGAGCAGGAGCCCATGGAGCGCGTGATGGGCACGCAGGTTGGCGCAATCTTCCGGAAATTGCTGGAGAAGAACGGTGTCAAGTTCTACATGGGCGCTTCCGTCGAGAAGGGTGAAGAGAACAGCAGCAAATCCGGCTCGATTGGGTCAGTGGTACTCAAGGGTGGACAGAAGCTGGAAGCCGACCTCGTCATCGAGGGTGTGGGAGTCCGCCCGTCGACCGACTACTTGAAGGACAGCTCGCTCGGCCTTGAGAAGGATGGTTCGGTTGCCGTCGATGAGTCTTTCGCCGTCAAGGGCATGAAAGATGTCTTTGCCATCGGAGATATTGCCACATATCCATACTACGGACCGGGAGGCAATGGCAAGCCAGTTCGCATTGAGCACTGGAACGTTGCTCAAAACATGGGCAGATCCGTCGCAAACTCGATCAACAGCCCGGGCTCAAAGCCAAAGCCATTCATCCCGGTTTTCTGGTCCGCACTCGGTGCCCAGCTGCGATACTGCGGTCACACGCCAGAAGGATTCGATGATGTGATCATTCAGGGTACCACCGATGTCAGTGAAGGGAAGCAGAGCTTCGTCGCCTACTACACCAAGAATGACGACGTGGTGGCTGTTGCAAGTATGATGAAGGTAAGCATGCACTGCATCCGTCGTAAGGGAGGTTTCGAATGTGCTAACACTTCAACAGGACCCATACATGACCCAGTCGGCTGAGCTCATGAGGAGGAACAAGATGCCCAAGAAGAGTGACATCTCAAAAGGAGTCGATATCATGGAGATCAGCCTGCCGGCGGAGGTGAAGATGTAGAAGAGCAGCACTCACGAGTAGACTTCGATGCTCTGTGGCATTCCGGTACACTTCGAATGAATTCCAATCTCAAATAGGGGCCTGGTGTTGATCCCAACAATACACTATATGCTTAAATCAGTTTCGCAGAAGCTTGACAGACCTTAAATGATAGCGCTGTACTGCCGCTAGCGTCCGTGAGCTTCGATCCACTCAGATAAGATTATTCTCCGCCGGAGCTGCCTCCGTCTTGAGACGAACCTCTTCCTACCAATAACCATACCTCTTGACCTTAAATCGACACCAAGAATGATGTAGTCCAAGACCTTCTGTTTGAGGCCAGCAGCTCCTGGCACTCACCGAAATCATTCCCAACGATGCTCAAAGCCGTGTTCTACGCACGCTTCCATCCCGAACGTGGGCCTTCCGTTATCCACCAATACCCCCGAGAATCAATCCGCTCCTCTTCAGCGACCACGCCTCCGCTGCTCACCTGGAGCGAGATCTCGTCGTACATCATTCCGCCGTATGACCTGTGCAACCAGAGTCATTCGATATGTGTGAATGGGTGTCGCGTGCTGGCGTTTCCGATCTCGCTGGAAGATGATGCGTATGATCGGAATCGGTTCACGTTTAATGTCTGCTTCGTGTTGGACGAAGATGAAGACATATGCGGATGGGAACAGATCGTCAGGAAGACGGCTCGCTTCTTCCGCGTCCTGGAGGAGGAGGATGGGTTGCTGCAGCAAGAGGAGAAGCTCGGGGGCCTGAAGTGGGCTGGAGATCATGGATACCCTGTGAGAGATGTCGGGGTGGTGTATCCTTTGCTAGAGGGGATAGTTGGAGACTTGAATGCGTATGGAGAGAGCTGTGTCCGCGTGGACGACGCTCATGTGTTGAGTCTTAGGTTGGGAAGAGAAGAGAGAGTAGAAAGAGCTGTGCCGAAGATCAAAGCGTGGGACGTGCCACTGTTGGTGCGCGATATACCGGCTGCAGCTGAGTGGACTTGGGACTTGACACTGCAAAGGATTTGGTCTCATGTGGACGGGATACGGCATGTGCAGAGAATTGCTGAGATGGCGGACGTGGAATTAAAGTTGGTCAAGAGAGCCGTGAGGGAACTGGTCTATCACGGGCGAGCTATCTTACTCGACGTGTTCCACTTCCAGGCGATATATGCGTGTACCGAGGACATTGCAACATTCGTGCAGGATGAAGAGCTTCAAGACGAGTGCCGCAGATATGTCGCTGTCGACCAGCCCAAGCCTAACGCAGATGAGAAGCAGGCATTGAAGGAAGACGCCGACTCTGTGCCATCTCGACAGGCAGTCATCGACTTGTTCTGTCTTCTCCAACCTGGTCTACAGTTGGCCGAGTTCTGCATGACACACAAAGCTCGTCTCAGCAATGTCGACATTCGTCGTTTTATCACTTTCGGCGTCATCAAAGGCTTCGTTCGTCGCCTACACAAATACGCATTGGCAATGGAATCTCAATTCTCCGCCCCGATCCTGGAGAAGAAACGCTCTGGTGGCTCCTCTCTGAAGCCCAGATCAGGCGATGATGCTGCGAGAGAATTCGACAGAGCCTGGAGAAAGGCTGCGCTCTCAAGTGGATGGGCTACTCCACCTTCTGAACCGCATCCTTCAAGCTTTGGAAAAAGCCATAAGAGCGCTGATCGAGTGAGGACTGAAGAGGACGAGAGACTGCAAGACTATCTGGACGGATCGCATTGCATGGACCGGATCTGTGTCGAAATGCATCTGAGCGAGAAGAAGATCATAGAAAGACTAAGAAGCGGCCGCTTTGGAGAGGTCATTCTCTTCAACAAATGAACGCCGGACAGTGGGTATCGTTTGGACATTGGGCAACCAACCGCGAGATGCGAGGTGCGAGATGCATGAGATGATGCATTCCTGCTGCCGGTATTGCTTGTCGGCTTTCATGCGTCACGAATGGATGAAATCCGGCCAATTCACATACGGCAACATCGGCAGTCTACTAGGGTTTTGTGCTTGAACGTAGGGTTTCGTGTCTCCACGATTCATCCCCTCACGAGAGTTGGAGCTAAGCTGCATCTGTGGAGACGTTCGCGCTGTATTTACCCGAGCGCATATAAAAGCAGTGGAAGACCAAGCTTGTGAAAGAAGACATCTCAACGCCATGCTGGTGTCGTACAATATCAATATGCACGCCAAGGCAGCGCTGCTGTTTGCCTTTGGACAGAGCATTGTGGCCCAAAACATTACATTTCCGACTCCCACGGCGTCAAGCTACTCAACCAAGTCTTTTGACTACGCTCAAGCATCAACATATCTGCCAAACAATGACTTCTCGAACGAGCAACTTGCTTTTCTGTGGGATCAAGTTGGTATCATCAGCACTGGAGCAGTCACAACTACTGTGAGCCCGACGCCGGAGCCGACATCGTTCCCACGACCAGGATACCTCCACCCAATGGTGCCTTCGTATGTGTCAAACTTGACGAATGCAAAGCTCCCAGCAGACTTCAAATGGGGAGTGAGCGGTGCAGCATTCCAGATTGAAGGCGCTGCAAAAGACGAAGGCAAGGGTCCGACGAACTGGGACTTCATAGCGTGAGTGGCTTCACCAAAGTTATCGATCGTCACTCATGCCAAGCCAGACACCGTCAACCGGGCACCACTGCAGACAACACGACTGGAGATGTCACTTCAAATTACTACTATCTTTACAAGCAAGATCTGGCACGCCTGAAAGCCCTTGGAATTACGTACAACTCACAAAGCATCAGCTGGGCTCGCATCTTTCCGTTCGGCAAGGGGCCGGTGAACGAGCAAGGTCTCAAACACTACGACGATGTGATTGCCGAACATGTTCGACTTGGAATCACACCAATCATCACGCTCTTCCATTGGGATACTCCATTGGCTTTGATGAATGAGTACGGCAGCTGGAGTTCTCCGCAGATCGTTGAAGATTACTTCAACTATGCAAAGCTGATCATCGAGCGGTACGACGAGTACGTGCCTGTATGGTATGCTTTCAACGAGTAAGTATTGATATCGTCCCCAGACCATCGAATCGAATGTATGCTAACGGAACGAAGACCTCAATACTGCCAATTCCAATATGCCTCCTACCCCAACGGAATCCTCTACCCAGGCTACCACAACATCTCCCGCGGCCTCCCAGCACAATACACCTGCGGCCACTACACCCTCCTCGCCGGCGCCAAAATCATGAAATGGTACAAAGAAGACTTCAAAGGCTGCGGCCGCATCTCCGTCAAGCAATCCATCGCCAACTACGTGCCCCTCAACTCCTCTTCCGCAGCCGACCTCGCCGCCGTCCAACGCACCTACGAATTCAATCTTGGCTGGCAAGCCGGCTCCTGGACCGACGACGGCGACTACCCAGCCTCCATGCGCGACACTCTCGGCGATATCCTGCCCTCTCTCAGCGAAGAGAACAAAACTCTCATCAGAAACTCCCAGGACTTCATGGCCATCGACCCGTATCAAACTTACTTCGCCAGCGCCCCGGAAGGTGGAATCGAAGCCTGCGCTTCCAATTCTTCCCATCCAAACTGGCCCGGCTGCGTCGTCACAGGACCAATAGATTCAGATGGCTTCCCCTCTGGCCCAGCCTCCGCCAGCACCTCCGCCTCCTGGCTCTGGTCCAACCCTTCAGGCATCCGCCAACTCCTTTCCAAAATCACGAAGGACCTCTACCCCTCAATCCCAGACATCGTGATTTCCGAGTTCGGATTCGTCGAGCCCGGCGAAGGAGAACGCACCTCGCTGTCCGAAATTCTGTGGGACCTGCGCAGAGCAGATTACTTCCAGGGATATCTGGATAACATCCTGGCGGCGCGCGTGATAGACGGCGTGAATGTAACAGGCGCATTTGCATGGGCGATATACGACAACATCGAGTGGTTCAGCGGCAAGATCACAAGGTTTGGATTGCAGCATGTGAATTACAGTGATCCGATGTTGACGCGGACGCCCAAGGCGAGCATGTTCCAGTTCACGGATTGGTTCAAGGAGCACATGCCGTAAATGGGCAAAGAACGCATGAGGAGGGGGAAGGGTTACGGGGTTTTTCTGTTGTTCCATTGAGCAATCGACTAGACTATCCTGCCGGCGAGAGCCGTAGTTATAGACGAAGACATAAGCTATTGCAAAGTCTCATCACAATCCTACCATTAGTGCCGCATTTCCAGTCCTGCTCACTCATTCAAAAAGTTCTTCGAGTTCGTCCTGCTCTTGCTTGCTTGCTTGCTCGCTCGCTTACTTGCGTCGATGCCGGTGTCGCATGTTCCGTCTCGACGCTGTCCTCGGGGTATTGCAGTCGCGTGAAAAATCAAATGCCAATCTTCTTCTCTTTTTGTCTTCTTTCTTTTTCATTTTCCTCTCTCTTCCTTCGCAAGTAGTGTCGAGTTCAAAGCAGCAGGCAGGCAAGCATTTCCATGTCGAGTTCTCGTTTCCTTCCAAGTCTTGATGTTTTTGAAGCGGTCTCTGGTGTCAGATGTTGGCACACAGATCAAGTTGGTAAGTGTGGTTCTTCAATCGGCAGAGGCGCCATTGAAGGGGCTGCTGTTTCCAGCGTCGCCGGCATTTGGACCGCTGATAGCACCGTCGGCGATCATCCTAAGAACGACGATGGTGGTAATGATCGCTGCCCAAAAGAGCGACGACAACGGAAAGATCTTCAAGAGAGCGTCTCTCTTCTGCTTCTTGCCCATGGTCTTGATGCGGCCACCGGTGACCCAGCGCATGAACCAGTCGAATCCTCCAAGGCCGTAGATCAAGGACAAGAACGGCAGGTACCCAGAAATCCACATGTACTTCCTCGAGATATCATATTGCTCTTTGTTGCGCGGGTCATACCCTCCGTCTTCCAATTCGCGGGCTCGAAGATGAGGGCTCATACATGTAGTCGGGCCAGTGCAAACGGTGACGGTCACTCCAAGACCCTCGCGAGTTTGGTTACGGGGTGGAGGCAGCAACCTCAGCGGCCGAAGCTCCGTCTGCCCGCCCATAGCAGGTCGAGACGACGCCGGAGAGTTGTCGCCCGGACGCTGTCCAAGATCTAAAGCCGCACGACGGGCGTCTGGCACTGAGCCGGTACTCTCAGGGAAAGCCGCGGGCTGAAGCGCCTTCTGAGTGGCGTTATCACCGTACGGATTCCAGTTGTACGGATGGTTTCCATGGCCAGTATCTTGCGGAAGGAACGAGCTCTGAGAAGCGCTCCAATCTGGCTGGCCTCCTGCAATGGGTGTGGGAGAATCGGGGTCGAAGAGCTGTCTGTCAGAGCCGAACGAGTCCTCGCGCTCGACAGCACGGCCTTTACCTTTCCAGGCACTACCGCCGAGACGCAACGGAGACTTGAGCAGTGGGTTGCCCTTCTGAAAGTTTGGCTTCTTCTGAAGTCGATGACCGGGTAACTGCTTTATCGTGCCTTGCGAATCGAAAGAGGTTGCCGACCTCAGAGAGCGTGCTTCGAGATGCTTCGCAACGACAATTTCAGAGGCCTCGCGTATCGCAAGCGGATTCTCTTGACGGAGCCGATTCAGGGCCTTCACGCTTTCTCCTCGCTGCTCAAGATCTTCATCAGGTACAACAATCTTCTCTCCGAGACCAGGGCTAACAACACCATCGTTCATCAGACTCAAAGCCATTTGAACGTCGCGGTTGTGTTGAGCCTCTTGTTGTGCTTTAGAAGGGAGCGGCGAGGATCCGGCAAGCCAGTCATCTTGGGTCTGAGGATCTTGGGGAACACGTCGCTTGGGGATCGTTGGCAGAGCAATATCGGCGCCGACAGTGCTGGTATCGGCGTAGCTTTCAATGCTGTATCTCTTGCTCGCTGCGTGGAGATCGTTCTGCGATCCTGTGTACTCGGTCACCCATTCATCTTCATTGCCATTGACGATCTCTGGGTAGATGCTTGACGCTCTGTGAGGCGTGCCGTATGTGATTGCCGTCCCGACGGGGTAGACCTCGTTGGATGGCGCTGGAATGGGCTCGCGGAGCGCAAGCAGATCGTCGGTGTTGCCGTAGGTCTGGTCAGTAGTGAAGTCCGCTCTCGTAGACACATCTCCGCGACCTTGCTCTATCTCAGAACTACTGACGGCGGCCACATTGCTTCTAGTGTAGCCGTAAAGATCGATATGGCTTCCAAAGCTCTCATCGCTTTCTGTGTATGACCTGTGAAGAAAAAGCTCTTGTAAGTGCACTCTTTAAACGGGAACGGCAAGAGATGGAAACATACGCTTGAGGCTGCGCCACCTCACCACGCATCGCCATCTGCGAGCCGCCCTCGCTCAAAGTCAAGTCGAATTGGTCCGACCCGGTCGAGGCGCCGCGCTGCGCTCGATCCTCCACTTCTCCAGCAAACAGCCTATTGGCTGTGCCGCTGGGGAGCTTGTTGCGGAACGGATTGGTATCCGTCCGCTTGAGAGGAGGCGTCGCGAAGCCCTCCCTCACATTCATGATGCCGCGACGAGCGCTATCAGCGTCCTCGTACAGCTGGCGGCGTGATGGAGTTCCCTCGATTTGCGAGGCTGATACAGATCTCTCTCCAGGCAGGTCAGTCATGCTCAGCAAAGTCTCTGCGTTGCCTTGGCTGAAGTAGTCGTCGAGGAGATGATCGATTTCAGCAGGAGTCTCGAGCTCGGGTACAGCAAGTAAGAGTGACGCGTGAGGATTCAAGAGGTCAAAAGATGTCCCGTGCAAGTGAATCGTCGCTTGACTAGACGGTGACTTAGGCGATGACAATATCCCTGTGTGGAAAGGGTCAGCAAGCTTTGATAGCGCCTAGTAGGACATGAAGATACCTCTCGTGTTGCCCCAATTGTCCTGATCTGGAGGAGCTGGGAACTCAAATCGTGAAAGGGAAAATGTCGAGGTTGCGGTCGGGTCCTTCTCTTCGACAATGCCTAATCCTGACGAGGATTCTCTGCTGAAATCAGTCGTCGAAGCGCTGAGGCCTTCGAATCTGACGTATCTTTCCCTTCTCGGAAGTGAACAGGCTTGGATCGTTGGCTGTAGCTGCTCTGCTGCTCCGCTGCTGCTTGTGGGTGTCACGTGAGTGGTGCCTCCTGGAGCGCCACCTTGATCTGCCGCTGGATCGAAGACGGCTGCGTAGACTTCCCACAATTCGTTCCCACTCTGCGTACTGCTCTGACTGCTTGCTGCCGGCCGTGGAAGCCGCTTGGCTCGCTGGAGGTCTGGGAACTTACGGTTTGATGAGAGAGGGCGAGCGCGTTTGACGGGTTCGTCTGGCGGTGGTTGCGCGCACGCAGTGGCGCCGCGGCACACTGGTGTGTGTGTCGGGCTTGACTGAAGAGTGGTGACAGTGGATGACAGCGATGGCGAGGCGGTGCTGGGTCGAACTTGTGGTGTTGTCGGTGGAGGTGGAAGAAAAGAGGGCAGAAGCTCGTGAGGCGCGAGTGAATCGGCGTGAGCTGGCGAGTTCGAGCTCGGACCCCACGCAAACGCAGCGAGACTAGGGCTAGCGGCGTCTTCCGCTGTTGGCCAGTCGCGGGCGCTGATGAGGTCGGCGGAGGAGGGCTTCCGATGCAGGCGCCGGTAGTCGAGCTCGTGGTAGGCAGACAGCATCGGCGACTGCTGGAACTTGTGGTACTCGTGCAGAGTCAGCGGCGATGTGTCTGGTCGACGATGGGAATGCGGGCTCCCGTCTGGCCGTCGGCACTCAAACGTGGTTGTATCGAAGCTGAAGGCGGAGGGCATGCTGGCGAGGGCCGGCGAGACCGCGGGGAGGGCCATGGCGGCGGAGCGCGAGATCAAATGCAAACAGTGCTGTCTCGGCTCTTCCTCTTGATTCTCAAGAACTTCACGCGCTATTCACCAATATCAGAGCGCACCAAATCTCCTGGGCCATGCGGTGGTTGCATGATACATCCGAATCAAGAGAGAGCTCTTCCCGAGTTCCAAAGCAACAGCTGCTGGTCGAATCCTCAGGCCCGGTCCCGCAATACTCAAGAACAAGGCAGTCTCCTGATCCCAATTTCCAATCCCGGGTTGCGGCCAGCAGTCTTCCAGTGTCCAAGAGTCCAGGATGCAGATATTCGTTTCGCTGTCTGGTACAAATACTTCTGAACAAGACATGTCAGCCCGTATTCTCACACGTCTACGCTGGACGACTTACTTGAAAGATGTCCAATCATATGTCTATGTCGAATTCGGAGCGTGTGCCGAAGCTGGGTGAGTGTCTTCTCTGCAAGGATCCTGTCCTGGGGAAGCTGTCTCGAAGGATCGCGATGTGACTGTGTCTGACCCGGTACTTGAATGGCGCAAAAGGTGAGAAAAAGATGAGCATTGCTGCAACGGCCAGCGTTCAGCGAATACAGAGGGCAAGCGGCATCTTCTTTCCAGCAGACACAGGAGCGGCACTAGGAAGGGAGGAAGGAAGAGTGAAGAGGAGAGAGGGTCAAGTCAAGTACTACCGTGCCTAGAAGAGAAGTGGAACATGTGAAGACGGAAACCGGGGGAGAGCGGCCTGAGAGCAGCAAACACGGCAGGAGAAGATGGAGAAGATGCATTTTTGGGAAGCAGCAGGTGTGTTTCCCGCGTCGGCCTCTCCACCATCACGCACGCAGCGCACGCTACCTCAAGCCGCCCCAAAATCGGGCAGCAAGAATGGCAGCGACGACCAGCAAGAAGCTGTCGGGGTGACGAGAGTGACGAGGTGAAGTGTGGAACGCCAGAAGAAGCGTCGATGGAAGATGCTCCAATCGCGAAGGCGCTGTGAAAGAGCAGGTGAAGTGTCCTCCCGGGATGGCCCAAGCGCCCGACCAATCATGTGCCAGAGAAGCCTCTTCACCTCGCGGGCAAGTCTCACTTCAGCACCGCGACGAGGCAGAGACGTGGCCGGCGGCGGATGTGAGAGGCCGGCACGCCTATGAAGTGCACGAGCGACGACGAGGACACGCCTGCCTTATGCAAGTCATTCTGCGCTGCGACTGCTCGCTCGTCCGACTTTCTGGTACCCAATCAGAGTGGCATACGGCTCTTTGCCTCCCATATCCACGCGCATCAACCAGCATCAACCAGCATCAACCAGCATCCGACCCGTCTGCACACGATAAGGCTGTGGCGATGAGAACAACCATGACGGGTATGTGGGTGGCATCTCATGGGACCGGTCAAGGCACCGCTGTGTCGAGATTGCTTTAGGTTCACGGTATCTACCACTCAAGAACGCAGCATCTCCCAAGACGACTCTGTCATGCGTCGAACTGGATTGAAGAAGCAAGAACTCCTACAGCTATGTACCTGCACCGGTTCCGTTCGTCGCCATGTGTCGTCGTCAGCCACGCGCCGTCTGAGTTGCATTCGGCTTCTCCATGCCGTCTGCCGCCATGCACCGCCTTCCAATCTAGAAGCCTCAGGCCGAGTTCACGCCTCTCACGATCCCATACGACACCGCGGCTGCCACCGCACCAATGGCCAACGTCTGTATCGCACTCCAAACGGCGTCTCGATGTGTCGTGCCAGTCACCAACGCTTTGACGTATCCAAACACAACCAGAATGACTGCCGTGATGCCAATCGACACAAAAAGTGCGTGATTGACCTGCTTCATCACAAAGTAGGGTATCATCGGCAGCAGTCCGCCTGGAATTAAGTCAGCAAAGACACAATCTCTTTACTGAGAAGAGGACTCACCGAGAAAATAACTAACCCCCATCACAGCACCCTCCAACCACGCCGTCTTCGTCTCCGGCTTCTCCATCCTCTTCTCAAAATCCATCAAAAACCTCGTCCACATCTCCCGATCCTCCCTCAAACCCTCCACAACCCCCTGATACCTCTCCCTCCCCAATCCATACCCGTCAAACAGACCATACACCACTTCCTCCTCCCCTTCCCGCTCCTCTCTCATCTTCCTCTCCTCCACTTCATAATGCTTCCTCTCCGTCACGGCGGCCAAGTACGCCCCTAAGCCCATCGATATGGAGCCCGCGAAGAGCTCCGCCAGGCCGCCGAGGATGACGATTTTCGAGTCCCCGAGATACGACAGGCCGGCGGTGAGGGCGAAGGGGACTGTTAGGCCGTCCGCGAAGCCGATGATGCTGTCGCGGACGAAGAGGCTGCGGAGCGCATGTTTGGAGGACTCGGAGCGAGAGGAAGACGCCGTCGTTGAAGCGGCTCCGGATTCCAGAGACGCCTCATTGTTGCTGGCCGCCTCTTTGCTGGTGTTGTTCGAAGAGTCATAGATCGTCGCCATGGTGCTGCTGATGCTGCTACTTAAGCTCAGTCGCATATAGTATCACTACTCTCATATACGCACACGGAGCACATAATATATATGTCCTCTTCGAAGCAGCTAGCAATCAGGTATGTCCACCTTCACGACGGCGTGTGTGGACGTACATGCTCTAGGTACGACGGACACTGACAATTCTACGTTTCCCGCCAACATCGTGGTACCCTCCCATATTCTCGGCGGGTGTGTTGCAATCTACGGATCTGATTCCATCGCGACAGGTATGTGGAAGACGGGAAGTCTCGAAGCTGCTGAGGGGATCGTGTTCTTGTAGACGCGGAAGCGCTCGTCGTTGCAGTTGTACTCGTGCGCAGCAACCGCCAAGTTCTTCAACCAGACGAGGTGACTCGACTTTGCAAGCTTGTATGTTTGCTGGCGGCAAGCACTGTGTCAGCTCGCAACCCAAATGGTTTGAGAGATCATGTATCTTGTCAGTGAAGGATGCACTTCTCCGTAACCATTATCATCCATTTCGCTACGAAACGATTCTCTCTCGCTGAGTAAAAGTATGTGGGACAGAGCAATAAAAAGAGGTCTCCTGCCCTGGCTCGATCGATCAACAAATGCAAATGATGCAGCTCCCATTTTTCCCTGCTTGGCCGCGCGTAACTGTACGCCGTGAACTCCTGGTAATTCGTTCGGGTATCTCATCTCTCAAAGTCGCTTTCCTGGTACAAAGATAAACAAGCAGCACAACGCGGTCGTGATGATGGAGATCCACATCAAGCACATGAGCGATCTTTTGTAGAGCAATTTCCTGTCACACACGCCAGTCAGCTTCTGAATACTCCAACATGATAAGTCAAGGGGGCGACACGTACTTGACGAAAGGCTCCTTGATGCGCGCGTACGACGTGAGCGTATACTCACTGAACCCGGCCAGCGCCATGAATGGGTCCAGCATGTACTGATGCGACGCAATGAGGTAGATGCCGAGTGTGAACGGCAATATCACCCAGCACCTGGTTGCCCGGTCTTTGTTGAGGAAGATCAGCACAAACGCTGTCCAAAAGCCAGCAAACATGCAGACCAGTCCAGTGACCAGTCGAATCATCATGGACGACTCGACGATGTTGCCGAGTGCCTTTTCACGCAGGAATCCTGGGAACGCATCACGCTCCATGGCCTGGAAGACATAGTCTTTCGCAACATCGAACACCTCTGGGTCGTCTCTGCCCTCGTTCTCAATGTCGTTCGTGATGGCGTTGAGAGTGCCTTGCGGAAGGATGATTTCGCGCTCTGCGCCGGGCAGGAGGAAAGTGTAGAGGATCTTCTCGGCTGATGCTCTGATGTCGGCGCGGGCCACAGTGTGTTGTGGGCTGTTGTTGCTATTGAAGTTCGGCGAAGGCGAGTTCGAATTATTGGTCATGAAACTGGGTCGTGGCTGTTCGAGGCCGTCGTTCTGGCTGCCTTGGCTTTGCTGCGGGCTGTGTCCGCTGCCGTTGTCATTGCGAAGAAATGCGGACAATCGCTGGTCTGGTGTCTGTCGTTCGTCGCCCTTATCGCGATAGTGCAGGCCGCTGGGACCTTGTTCGGATGAGGTGCGTTCGAGATTGTAGTTGTCGAGAACTTGTGAGGAGCGCTTAGATCCTGACTTCTCGAGTTCTGGTGTCGACATGAGGACGGATCGTCGGAGTTCGCGCACATAGTGCCGGCACAGCGACATGTGTTGGGAGACATCGAGCCTGTATCATCAATCAACTCAAACATCATCAAGCGCGCCAATGCCTTGGAATCTTTTCTCATGTGTGCTGCTCTTTTCTCCGCGCTGCGCTGCTCTGCTGCTGCCGCCGCTGCTCTTCACTTTCACGCCCACGTCCATCCGTCCCTCACACGCTGCTCCACCGCCAAACAAAATGCGAAAAGCACTCACCAGAAGTCCAAATAGTCCACCCGCTTTTGGCGATCGCGCATGTAGATGTAGAACGAGAAGAGGTCGACCTGTCCCCGGTTAGCACACCTCACTGGACATCCCAGACACGTCCAATGGCTTCGCAGGTCGACGTACCGGAGCGAGCGTTCGTCGCGAGAGAACTTCGAAGAGGTTGGGCAGACGCTCTCTCGCGCTGACGTCGGGCGTCGGCGAGCGCGATACCACGTCCGCCATGGTTGCGGCGCGGTGGTGGAGGGTGTGAGAGCAGGCGTTGGTGTCGGTGTTGTCTTTCTGAAGCCCTCGACAGGAGGTTCCGACGGTAGATGGCGCTGCTAATCTCACGCTGGCCAATCGCGCGTTACGCTGCGTGCACGGCCCCTGTCTGAGCTTGACCGTGTTGGGTTTCAGGTAGCCCGATGCTCTGCCGGCATATCGAAACCAGTGCTTGAATGTACTTCTTCAACTGTTGTAGAGAGAACGAGTGTGCTCATGAAGAATTTATGACTTGATTGTCACGACGCTGCTCATGCTATCTTCACTAGCCACTATGGCCCGTTCTTCACAACCAACGAATTCGCACGATTCACCTCCATTTCCGCAGACACGAGGTAGTCCGTGCAGCGCCGTGCACACACGAGCATCCAGAGAGGAGCCGAAGCGCAGCATGTGTCGACGGCCGAAAGTGAGGAAGAGAAGCAAGTAGCACTGAAATCAACAAATTCTCGCGCCTCCGCGATTGACTTAAAGACCAGCTTCAGCTCTCTAAATCAAGCGGTACACAAGCGCTGCTACTAACGACCACCTCTGCTGCTCGAAGCAAGACAATTGCATTGCGACATGCTCGTGGGTTACAACTGGCCTTCCAACAACTGCATTATATTAGCACCTGCTTTTGCATCAGCCATTTCAGCCTTCATCTCCTCCAGTAAGAACCTCTCTCGCTCGAACTTCTTTCCTAGGAGGAGACGAAGGAGGTGCCTCAGAGTCTTCCGTTTTATATCCGCCACACCTCGTGGATCCTGGATCTGCCCCTCAAGGCGAACTAAGATCTCCGCGAGCAGGCGAGCCCTGCTTACACCGGTGTCTTCCTGCGATTTGCTGTATTTTGGATGCATATGGCGTCTGAGCATAGGACTAGTCATCCCGCCAATGTAGGTTACCACGTTCCTGGGCTCGTCCTCTCGATACCGTAGTCCGGAAACATGGAGCCACATGCAGCAAGGTTGGTATCGGGTATACTTAAATATTCCTTGTAGCATCACCATGTTGTACTTGGCGTGTGAAGGTGTCTCGACAATGACTCTCCAGTCTTCCATTACTCTCGGGTATCCGTGCTGTAGGTTCCAGAACGCACTGCTGAGCTCGTCGCGAAGCTCTCTTCTATGGTAGTAATCGGAATGTTGTCCACGTTCTAGTCGACGAGTCTCGTTGCGCATCTGCTTGCAGACTGCTGCAAGCTTTGGAGGCAACATAAGGTAAGCTTTGTCTTGTATTTCGATAGTTGCAAGTTGGAACACAAGTTCGAAGATCTGTTGTCTAAGTTCCAGGGGTATCGTAAGCAGAGAGGCTGTTTGAGGCTCCTTTTCAGGAAGCGCTCCTTCGAGGACAGAGGCCATGTTGGTGCGATAATCTTATGTTGCGGTCAATGCTCTTTCCGGCCTTTGAATCGAGCAATTTATTGCATTGTGAAATGGCTGTCCTCAGCATCGAGATGTGGAGTATGCTGGCCCTGAAAGGCTGCTGACTAGCACGAAGCTGAGAGGCCCGTCACACGCGTAAGCTCAATCTGATCCAGACTGTGAAAGAGCAGCAGTTCAGACGTCTGTTCTGAAGAAAGTGTTCATCACTGTATGATTTCGCATTGTACACGAATACTGTTGGTCAGAATCGAGGGTCCATGAGACATAAGTCTGGAGGTCGATCGCAAGTTCGATCATCTCCACTGCTTTTTTCAAGTACTGGCTTTCCAGAGAATGATGCTGTCGCAGCGTGGAATGTTGGACTGCTCTTTTCCTTGCCAAGGTCAAGACACGCAGTCGTCAGCTGCCACCTCCCGTACTGTGTGCGGATTCAGGAGGCTTGCCGTCAAGGAGATTTTCGTGCCACGTACGACGCGGCTTTCGCGTCTGATTGGTCTGTCTAATCTCGACGGGCAAACGATGCGACAAGAGGCCAGATGGAGGAGAGAACACGCCGTAGGAGGGCAAAAGGTGGTCGTCGAAGCCTCAATGGCTGATGAGGACGCATACTGAAAGTCGAATGTGAGAATCGATACTTTGAAGAGGCTCGTTTGTACATGTAGCGAGAGGGATGGTCTACGAGGATTCTTGTTTACGAGTCACGTGCGGCAGATCCTATTATGTCATCTCCTTCACTTACTCCTGCACCCACCTCAACTAACAGAACTCCCCACCACGACCACTCCTTCTCCAAGATCCATCCGAGCTAGCAATCGCGCCCCCGGCACTCGCTTCAACAACCTCCTCACAAAGACTCAATCTCCAGGTGAGTGGTGACTGCTGCTGTTTACCGCAAATGCGCTGGGGCTGGCGCCAAGCACCTGCGCGCGCATCCCCTCTGGCATTGTCGACGCCTTTTCTCAGGTACTCGCGGCGAGATGGAGCGATGAACGCTGTCGGCGTCGCGCCGGCAGTTCATCATTGGATGTGCGACGGCCAGGAAAGAGATGGCAGACGAGGATGCATGGTATACGCGATGCGAACGGCTCCTGCCCTCCCAGCGGCGGTCAACAGCTCGTGGCCGCCTGCGTTTGCACTGGGGAGGTATTGCACCGCAAATCCGCAGCAAGCGTGACCGGCCTGAGCGCTGCCCACAGCGACTGCCTCACGTCCCGTTCCAATTCAGCCAACTTGCTCTTCCTGGCCGCCCACGCCGCGCTCTGCCATTTTCCCGCAACCCTCATTCATCACGCAAATTGGATACCTGGCCAAACGACATCAACTGACACCTCGGACTACAGACACCACTGACCACACCTATTCGACAAAATGGGCTACGAAGACTCTGTCTACCTCGCGAAGCTTGCTGAGCAGGCTGAGCGCTATGAGGGTATGTTTGCGCACTTTCCTTTCGTCAAACAGGCATGCTGACCGCGCCGCAGAGATGGTTGAGAACATGAAAGCCGTCGCCTCAGCTGACCAGGAGCTCTCCGTCGAGGAGCGAAATCTCCTTTCCGTCGCCTACAAGAACGTCATCGGTGCCCGCCGTGCCTCCTGGCGCATCGTTACCTCGATCGAGCAAAAGGAGGAGAGCAAGGGCAACGAGCAGCAGGTCACCCTTATCAAGGAGTACCGCAACAAGATCGAGGCCGAGCTCCAGAAGATCTGCCTCGACATCCTCGACGTCTTGGACAAGCACTTGATCCCGTCGGCCCAGAGTGGCGAGTCGAAGGTCTTCTATCACAAGATGTGAGTGCTGTGTGCTCGAGGAAGACGGCGATTGTTTCGCGGGGCTAACGACGTGGATCACAGGAAGGGCGACTACCACCGCTACCTGGCCGAGTTCGCAATGGGCGACCAGCGCAAGACCTCCGCCGACAAGTCCCTCGAAGCGTACCAGGCCGCTACCGAAGTCGCCGGCACTGACCTCGCACCAACGCACCCAATCCGTCTCGGTCTGGCCCTGAACTTCTCCGTGTTCTACTACGAGATTCTCAACTCCCCCGACAAGGCTTGCCAGATGGCCAAGACCTCGTTCGACGAGGCCATTGCCGGTATGTACTGCACGAGTAGTGGTGAAGGTTGAACGATAGACTGACCATGTATGCAGAGCTCGACACCCTGTCCGAGGAGAGCTACAAGGACTCCACGCTCATCATGCAGCTGCTCCGTGACAACCTGGTAAGTTCCTTGTCTCTCAGGCAAAGCAAAGAACAGACTGACACATGACATAGACTCTCTGGACTTCTTCCGAGGCCGAGCCATCTGGAGAGGCCGCGGCGTCCGGCGAGGGCGAGTCCAAGGACACCGCTGACGCACCGGCCGGCGAGGAGGCCAAGCCGGCACAGTAGTCTCCTGCTTTGCGTTTCCCACATACATCGACGGTCGTTCGTTGAGAGAGCGGGGCGGAGCTGGAGCTGGAGCAGAGCGGTATAGCTCGGAGCTGGTGGAGCATTCTCTTTTCTCTCTTGGAGGTAGAGGTTGGAGGCAGCGAGATGAGATGGGTTATCGTGCATCCCCCTTTTACAGACCTGACTGACTGACCTCTGGGTCTGACACCTGACACGCGAATCAAAAAACATGAAAGTCTTTCAACATGGCATGCGAACTGTTTCCTCCTCCACCGCTATCATGAATTTTACGAGTGCTTAAAGAAGAGTGATCATGATGACTGGCGTCTGTGCCTACTCTGATTGCATCATCAGGCAAAAGGAGTCGTTTCAGCTTTCCAGTGGTCGTTTTCATCATCCATCGGCACCACAAGTGAATGCCCAATGGCTGTAGGTACTTCTTTATATGTACCTCTGCACTGACTTTGGGATGGGTGCGACTATCGAGGCGAGAGGTACGCAGAGCAGTCAGAGCATATTGGTCCGCATTGGTATAGTGAGGCATTGGCATAGTGAGGCATTGGCATAGTGAGGCATTAGCATAGTGAAGATATAGTTACCCGGTTTAAATTGCGATATGACCTGACTCTGTATACTACGACGATGCGCGAACTGCTGCGACCACGGTAGGTGTTAACTGGGTCCCTGGCGGCGGCGCAGCTGTCATTGTCTCATGGTGGGCACCTGGAACTGGGAGGCGCTTGTGGAAGCGACCTTGTGAGGATGCAAGGAGCAACGGTGATTGTGTTGTCGGAAGGAGATGC
Source organism: Phaeophleospora eucalypticola (assembly GCA_022814565.1). NCBI lineage: Eukaryota > Fungi > Ascomycota > Dothideomycetes > Mycosphaerellales > Mycosphaerellaceae > Phaeophleospora > Phaeophleospora eucalypticola. The sequence goes on along the minus strand of JAKLNG010000001.1, from coordinate 1,087,128 downwards.
GTGTCCATTCCGACCCAGCTCGGCGTACCATTTCACTTCAGACGGCGAACGGCGAGCAGCAACACGACGCAACGCAACGCAGCAGCGACACGAAGGAGAAGCTCGGGGGAGAGGGAGTTGTACAGTGGGATGGGAGGACAATGGCATGGCATGGCACGCACACGAGGCGTCCAAACGAAACCACGACATTCCTTTCATTGCGACACGAGAGCACAGGCAGAGGCAGAGCGTATGCCGTATGCCATAGCAGATACCTGTAGCTGTCGGACGACGAGTCGCGGCGTAGGTGGCGGACGCGGCGAGTCAGTGTCGAAGGCGACGTTTACGAAGTAGGGCGTTGGAAGCGGTTTCAGCACGCGCAATTGGGCAAGAATGGGCTCGTGTTGTTTGCGTCAAGAGCTCCTCGCTCGCGCACGGCAGAGGCGGCGACGAGAGAGCTGATTGATGGGCGGAATTGTGGGATTGGGGGCATTATTTGGCAGCGTGTGCAGTGTCCAAAAGGCGAAAAGTCAAGTGCGAACTCTATTCGCAGGCCCCGCAGCGAACAAGCCCGCGCGCCCTCTCAACACACGGCTCTGGCTGCTCTGGCTGCTCTGCCACGGCTGCCACCTCTTTTGTTGCTGGCTGTGCGAGACGTTTCCAGACCTTCGTACCTGCTACTGCTGCTACCTGTACTTGATCTTCGGCTACTCTTCTCTCCTCCTCTCTCCCACCAACATCACCACACTCCTCACCCTTTCCGCTTTCGCACCAAAAGTCGGTTGATTCTCTCTCCTTGGGGCGCACTTTTGCGGGTGTTCGTGCTTTGGCTTTGCTTTGCGCGTTCATCTTCCAATCCACTCCGACAGACGCTTCCGTCTTGCTTGTGGTGAGTCCTCCAATCCACTCCGTCATCCGCCGACGGGCCTACCTCCTGCTCCTCCCCCTTCCGCGACACTCCATGCCACCCCGCCGAAGCCATGTCTCGTGCGGCGGTCGCAAATTCACGTGCGAGCATGCTGTCGCTGTCGCGGGCTGGCGCGGGCTGCGCTGATGATGAGTGCGCTGGCGGATGCGGTTGCTGTTGCTGTGGCGGCCTGAGGCCGAGGAGATCGGATGTCATCGGCCTCTCTCACTCGCGCGCGCGCCAAAAGAGTGAGCGAGTGAGTGAAGAGCCAGAGCGCTCTGCGGCACGGCGGCCGGAGGCTGAAGAGATCCATGCACTGGAGTGCACATCAGTGCAATAATAATCACCTGCATGCATGTCAATTCGACACCACCACCGCTCGCCTCCGTCAATCACTCAAATCCGATCACCACTCGACCAACCGCACTGCTCCCCCGCCTGCCAGCGACAGCGGCTTCACTCTCCGCACCGCTCAGCACCGCGCAGCACATCACCGCGCTTCACTTGCAGGCCTGCGTGGCGAAACCAGGTTTCTGGCTGCGAGCACGCCGTCCTTCCGTCCCGCAAGTCCTTGCGCTTCTTCACCCACTCAGCCGGGCTCACACATACATTCTCTACAGATTCGCGGTCCCTTTCGGCACGATCGATCCACTTCACCTCCCTCCATTCGAGTTATCCTTCCTTCCAATTCACTTGCAGCAAGGCGTCTTCTCAGTGGGCGAGCGACTTTCTTGATAAACACTACATCCATCGGCGCTTTGCGACTGCTTGCGACATCCACCACTCCTCCGTCCACCCACACCAACACCTTTCGGCGCATACTTCGCACTCTCGAGTCACAGCCGGACGAGCATACTTATTGTCTTAGTACTGGTACGTTTCCGCTTCTGCCTCCAATTGAGGCTTCATTAGCGCCGCGTCCAGCCCGAAACTCACCATCCGCCAACAGCACCTGACTAAGCGCGCACATACACGCGACATCACCACTGCGGCTTTTTCGACGAGCGCTCTTTACGCAAAATCACGATCATGAGCTTCCCCAACTTCGAAGGCGGCGCGCAGCCGCAGCAAGGCGAAGAGCAAGGAGGATTCGGTTCAGCACCTGGTGCGCCGCAGCAGCCACCACAGATGGACCCGTCTCAGCAGCAGCCTGGACAGTTCCCAGGTGCCGGCGCTGGACCAGCGCAGGGCGCGGTTCCAGGTGTGCCAGGCCCAGGAGCGCCGCCAGGCGGCGACCAGAAGACTACACTGTGGATGGGCGAGCTCGAGCCTTGGATTGACGAGAACTTCGTGCGCAGCGTCTGGTTCGGCATGGGATACCAGGTGAACGTCAAGATGATTCGCGACAAATTCTCTGGGTAAGACACACTTTCATGTGGAAACACAAGTTTCTCCAAGGTTTCGCGATTGGAGCTGACAATTACATTAGGAGCAACGCCGGCTACTGTTTCGTCGACTTCGAGAGCCCCGACGCTGCTGGGCGCGCACTCCAACTCACTGGCCAGATGATCCCCAACTCCAACCGTCAGTTCAAGCTCAACTGGGCATCTGGTGGCGGACTCGCAGACCGCAGCCGTGACGACCGCGGACCCGAGTTCTCCATCTTCGTCGGCGATCTTGGACCAGAGGTCAATGAGTACGTCCTCATGTCTCTCTTCCAGAACAAGTACACCTCTTGCAAGTCGGCCAAGATCATGACCGACCCCATCAGCGGCATGTCTCGTGGATACGGATTCGTGCGCTTCGCGGACGAGGGCGACCAGCAGAAGGCATTGCACGAGATGCAGGGCGTCTACTGCGGCAACCGTCCCATGCGCATCTCTACCGCGACTCCTAAGAACAAGAGCGGTGGCGGCGGTCCTGGTGGGATGCAGGGAGGCATGCAGGGCGGCCCGAACATGGGCGTCTACGGCATGAGCGCTCCTCCCATGGGCTACTACGGCGCTCCTCAGCCTATGAACCAGTTCACGGACCCCAACAACACGACCGTCTTCGTCGGAGGTCTCTCCGGGTACGTCACTGAAGATGAGCTGCGCTCTTTCTTCCAGGGCTTCGGCGAGATCACCTACGTCAAGATTCCACCAGGCAAGGGTTGCGGTTTTGTTCAGTTCGTCCAGCGCCACGCTGCGGAGATGGCCATCAACCAGATGCAGGGCTACCCCATTGGCAACTCGCGTGTCCGTCTGAGCTGGGGTCGTTCGCAGAACAACTCTGGCCCGGCCGGAACGCCATACCGTCCCGCTCCACCGCCGCCTGTCTATCCGTCGATGGGGATGCCTCCTCAGCACCCCTACGGCAACTTTGCACCGATGAAGGTTCGTCAATCCAATATCTCTTTTCGTGAAACATCAGCTAACAGGTCTTTAGTAAGCGCGTTTTCGTCCTTATGCCTTGAGTGAGATTGCACTTTAGCGGGAGTTGGTCAGAGGGTTTCACGATCTGCCTTTACTATCTGCATGCCCAAATCGCGCGTTTCTTACGACTACCACGAGAACGACTCAAGACAGCAACGAACGATCTCTCTCTTGGCATGAATGCATCTACGGGTACAGGGCGGTCAGACTGCTGGGATTACAACAGAAAAGTTTCTTTTTCGATTCACCTCTATACTGCCATTCAACACAACACCACGACACACCAACCACGACCCTTTCACCATCACCGACGTTCGATCCGATTCCCCTTTACGACACGAAATACCCTTCTGTCAGCATTAGGCGCGCGGAAGATGGGTACTGGTATTAGCTAGCTGGCTCAGGTCTATCGCGAGAGGGCCGATGGCTGGAGTTTTCATGCTCCTGGATTGTTTGGAGCTAGGCAGCTACACTGAAATGATTTTCCCTCTCATACGCTCTGTTGTGCTGTGTTTTGTCTTCTTCGACCTGATTGATGCATGGCGATGGTGGAGTGGTTGCCTGGGTGTTGCGCGTTCCTTCCTCTTGTTCGTTCTTGCAGCGCTGGTCCGCTCCTTCCCTTGTTGCATCTTTGGTTCAACATGGCTTTGCCCTTTCCCAAGCATTATTCTTCTCGTCAAGAACATCATCAGAATCATTCACCAGCACAACATGCGTTACGAAGACTGGGATATTCTGCTGTTCTACGGCGATGGCGAGCAGCGCAAGCCGCTGCGCGAGTTTCGGCCACAATGCAACACGACCAGTGAGACGGAGGAGAGCCTGCGTGGTGAGACAATCTCGAGCGCGCCGTTGAATATCTACTGACAATGTATAGAGGGCGGAGTGATACCAGTAATGACTTGCTTCGTGCCATCTCTACCACATGGAACGGAATTCGAAGTCTCGATCAACCACTGGGGAGGCAACCCGAGTTTCCTGTCTCCGTACAGCGGTTTTCAAGGCCAGCCGACGGTTTTGCATTTCAAGCTTGTGGTGGATGGAGTTGTTAGCTGGTGAGTGGCAGCAGACGCAAGAGCAGTTTCGTCGGACGTAAGAAGGCTGATTGACCTGCACAGCATCTCCATCGCCAACAACGATGAGGACTGCACCTGGCCCAAATCTCTCACCAACTTCAACATCTCCAGCTCCGACAAGGCATTGAAGTTCCCACTGTACCACGACTCCGTGATGCAGCCTGCAACGTGGGATCCGAGAGATTTGCCAGGACGCATACGGCTGGAGATTTCGGAGGGCTTCATGGCTCCCACTGGAGGAGGGAATCTCAACTTCATCAAGGTTGCTAGTCATGCGATTTTCAGCTTTCAGCCTGCTCCGCTTTGTGAGTTGCCAATTCCTCGTACTCGGTGGTTTGCAGTTTGATGACTGACGACTGGGCAGACAAGCTTGAAGATGCTTGCATCTCCTACCCGAATCCTTTCCTCACTGCCAATCCATTGCCTCCACAAGGTGCTTGGCCTGCGAGCGGGATGATGGTCCCAAGGCCAACGCGGACGCGTAACGACAGTATCAGCAGTTCCAGCAGTGTGACCAGCGGTCGATCGAGGGGCTACTCTGGTAGCAATACGTTTTCTGGAAGCAGCCGGTCTACGTCGGGATATTTTATCATGTCTGCTTCTGCTATGCCGCTAATTCAGAAGACGCCGGGCTCGATGCCTCCACCACCGTTGCCGATGCATGTGCCTAGAATGGTGGACTCGTCTCCGCAGCGACGGCATGTGAGCATACCGGCTGACATGCCGGTGGCGTGGAAGAAGGAGTAAATGGATGGATGGATCGAATGAAAGGGAATTCATTGGTACTGTAGCCGCCGATAACTTTGTGTATCTCAATTTGCTAGACCTGTACATCGTGCGCACAAAAGTTGACATGCTGTGACCGATCTCTTCGCCAACCAAAGATTGTGGACGCGAGAGCCGAGTAAAGCTGACGGTCCTCGAAATTTGTTGTATCTCTAAGCGCTGGGAGGAATGCCTTGAACAATGGTATTAGCCTGCAGCATCAGGGGATCCAGCACTTTCTCAAAATCAAGGGAGGGTTTCGCTGACGCACCAGTAGCCTGCTGGGCCGTCTCCGCCTCACCAAAACTCTCCCGCCCACTCGCAAACACCTTGTCGAAATCGTACTCGAACCATCTGATATCCGGATTCAAGCCCGCAAACTTCCACACCCCCTCGACCTTCTTATACCAATGCAAGTTGAACGAGTGCGCGTGCCCCTTGACCAGGACTTTCGTCATACTCTCGTCGGTGTATTTCTGGTGCGGCACGCGGAGTTGGTGGTAGCCGATGATTTCGTCGTCAGAGACTTTTTCCCATTTTGTGCCGCCGATGAAGTGTTGGGTTTTGAGCAGCGGGTCGCCTAGCACGGCGGGGTCGGAGGCCATGGCGATGAATTCGGAGGCCGGCATGGCTTCCCAGAGTTTGTTGAGGAAGCTGCGGTAGTCGATTCGGAGGGTTGGGGCGATGCATTTGCTCAGGCGAGACCAGTCTTTGCTGTCGTAGCTGTCGGCCCATTCGTAGACGGCGGCCATGCAGCCTTGCATTTCTGGAGGAGGGGGAGGTTAGTTCTTGTGGAATTTGAAAGGTAAGAGTTTGATGCGAGACAAAGTGCTGAAGATCTGCCGCTGAGGGCCACAATTGAGCTGAGGATGTTCGAAGTTCACGTATTGCCTTAAACATCCAAAGCTCAAGCAGTGCTCAAAAAAGCAGTTCAGGAGGTCTTCAAGTTTTGTTGTAGTCATTGGCGTCTTGTGCCTTTGCTACTTTTCCGCAATATGTTTTTCATCTTCTGGGGAGTTCTTCCAGGCTGTGTCTGGACTGCAGGTGAAGTGGAAACTCACCCTCAAGGCTGATGAGCTTGACAGGCTCAAGCTGAGTTGGAGACATCTTGTATGGGATATCCTATAAGGCGAAATCGGCTGGTATGGGAGGGAAAAGAGGAGGAAGGCCGGAATCAACAGAGCATTGTGACAACCATGGACAGCCGCTTTTTATTTTCTGTATGCTGAAATCCCGGACCAGCGACATGGTTTCAGGATGCATACCATGCCCGTCGATAGCCAGTTGTCTCTGCGCTGTTCTCCCCACCCAGAGTCCGCAGCCTCGTCGTGCGCAGGGGATTCGGAGGTGGGGGGCCGTGGGCGTAGCATTGTGACGGTACCGGCGCGTGCTCCTGACTACTACAAAGGCATTTCTGCCCTCCTGAGCTTCGAGGGTATCATAGCGGGCAACGACGTGGGCTGCGAGTCGGCATTTTGGGAGGATTTGTGTGGTTGTGGTGCTCTAATTTGAGCGTTCCTGCAGTATCGCAGCTGGGTACCAGGGGCAGATGCAGCGGATGAGGTGGAAGTAGATGCGGCGGGGAAGTCGAGGTGGATTTCGCGTCTTCGGCCTTGACGCTGGCGTCGGGACCGATGAGTACATGTACGGCGGAGTGTGGCATCGTATTGGAAGAAATTGGGATCCAAATTTGGACCGGGAGAGGTGGCGGGACGAGCCGTGGAACCAACTCTGTTTAGGAAGCTTCACAACAATGGCCGAATCTCGAAAACAATCTCCAGAAACATGTTGTCTCGGTACGCGAGATACCACTACATCATGAGCCACGACGCGCTCCGGACTGCCGGCTCATATCTGAACAATCTACTGCTGGCCAGAGGACTGCTACGCGATGGCGAGCCGATTGATTTCGTCAAGCCGTCCAAAGAGAGTCGCGCGTCGATTATCAACCTTGTGCACGACCTGATATTACGACAAGACCGCGATAAAGAGCAGCGAGAACAGGTGGCCCAGACGCTACGCCATCTCAAATCAGAAGATGCGAGGAAGACACACGAGATTGAGCGACTGGCCGCTAAGAGCGAGGAGTCGGCTCGAGCAACAGCGCAGGCCCAAGCTGCTGAGCGTGCCGCACAGAATGAGGTCAAGAAGGTGGAGAAGGCCATGAAGTCGCTGCAAGATCAGGCGACCAAGTTGAAGGCCACTCTGGCTCAGGTCAAGACGCAGTGTACGAATGATTTGAGAAAACGCGACATCGAGCTGGCGCGTCTGAAAACGCATCTGCAGGGCCAGCAGAGAGGAAGTCGAGCGGGCATGACAGCACCGAGTATGACTGTGAAGAAGTCGAGTGCAGAGCCGACGCGTGATGTGGGAGATCCGGAGTACACTCTCAAGCAAGAGACGACCGACTTCCTGACGCGACTGAGCCAGAGCCTGAGCGACGAGAACGACAGCTTGATCGCGCTGATACGGAATGCTCTCAGCACGCTGAGGCCGCTACTCGGTCTAGCTCCCAACGCTCGAAGACATCCTGATAGCGCTGTGGGCAGCATGGGCAGCGAGGAGCACCATGACGGGAAGCAGAAGAACGACCACATGCTGCACACTCTTCCTACATCGTACGAAGCCCTCGCCGCCGACTTGGAGTCAACGCTTTCGCATTTGAAAACCCTGCTGACGAATCCAAACTTTGTGTCAATGGAGGAAGTCGAGGTGCGGGAGGAAGAGATAGCTCGTCTTCGCAATGGTTGGGAACATATGGAAGGTCGTTGGAAAGACGTGATGATCATGATGGGAGACTGGATTCAGCGTATGAATACTGGAGAGACGCTCAATATTGACGACCTTCGAAGAGGCTTGCAGCTGGCCTCTCCGGACCGCCCTCGAAGCCGCGATCCAAAGCAGTCAGAGGAGGACAGCATGCTGGAGAGCGAGTCAAGCGAGATTCGGCTTCCCAGCATCGATGGGCCAAGCGCCGTCACGCTTTCACCAACCCGGCCTTCCGCGCGGCCTTCAACGCACTCAACTTCGATCAGCAGTCCCAAGCGAAAACGAGACGTGCTCGAGCCGCCAGAGTTCTTCGATTTGCGACCAACTACAGCTTCGAGCAGGAATGAAGCTGCATCTCCAAGGCGTATGCCTGAAGCCGCGGCCCAGTCTGGCTTGAGTAATGGGCATCGATCTGCCACTGCTGGACTGCAAGACGACGATGATCAAAGCGAGGAACTCGAAGTCCCACAGATGACCATTGCAGAGAAGCTAAGCGCCGCGCAACAAGAGGCAGAAGAAGCCGCAGCCGCCGGGGATGAACAAGCTACTGCAGCTAAACAGGACCAGAAAGGCGAGCTGAAAAGTTCCAAGCGAGCTCAAATACCGGCATATGGCGGACTTGGAGACAGCTTGGATGAATTGGCAAACGACAAAGACGAAGATACGCTGGGTAAGATGCCTAGTCCCGTGGGAAAGAGAACAAAGATTCGAGGGCGTCCGAGGAAACGCAAGAGCACGTTGAGTCCGGAAGAGCTTGAGACGCTGCTCGTCGCTGATGAAGAGTAGATGTCGTATGAATGATGATGCATTGATTGTTTTGGTGTATGCTGCTGATTGGAAAAGCGGGAGCAGTGTCTGGTCTGAAAATGCATGCCATCTCCTCACGTTGTACAGCACAGAGGCTGAAAGCAGCATTCGGATAGACACAAGTTGACAGTCCAGCTGAAGTGCCGATACCCGCAGAGGGTGGCTGGAACATGTACGATATCACATTGTATTCTACGAGAGATCCCGGTTCACGAGCTATTGGTGTTGTGGAGACGTCTTTTCCCTGGGCGGCCTCGACTACTGCGTTAACGCACCTGCTGCTCCGTCCGAAAGGCGCAATCGATTATCTTCCGCAGCTCCTTCCGAGCTATGTTCACAAGATCATGGGAGGCTTTTGGACTCGGGGCTTTTGGTTGATTGAAGGTTCGGGGAACGACATGCCTTCAGCGCGAACGACTGATCAGAGAGATTTTGCTGTCTCCTGATGGGTGCTGTATCACAATATCTCGAATAGTTGCTGGCAAGCAACGCGCTCTGACTCGTCCAACTACTGGAAGGTATCACAAGCCGCAACCAAGGACCACCCTGGTCAGCGTGCCAGCCTCCTTCTCGAATGCTTCGTCATGCACAACACCGCCTCGAGCTCTCCGCCGAATTATGGATACATCTGCGAGGCCTCGCCAACGTGATCAATAACCAATATACGATGCTGCACGCTGCATGCAAGTTGCCGCCTATGACCATGACCTCGACAGTCGCATCGCAGAAAATCGTGCACGCGGTGAAGTCGGGATTTCTATCACAGTACGTCCAGAAGAAGCAGTCTGTATGCTGCAGGTAATCGCCTCGCGAGCATAGCTACGAGTGTTGATTGATGGATCGGAGCGTGCCTCTTGCTATGGAAGGCAATGCGCATCTCTCATTTGCTCACATGTCGGGACCCACTCTGCGCGCTAACGCTGGCCTCGGCAGGACCCTCCACTAAAATCGACGCCCTACGCGCCGGTGAATGGACGTCGCTCGCATCCACCACCCACCACGACCTCGAGCTGCAGGAATTCCACTGAGGCAGCATTCGTCGCATGCCGCAAGCGCTGTGCCTGCACGTCTTCGATAGTAGTCACGACCTGCTGCGCTCGGACGGGTGCATCGCTGTCGCCGATGGTGTAGCCCGGAGCAGCATTGGAGAAGCATATAGTAGCCGCCTGAATCCCTCACCTCTCCTCCCCTTCTTTCTTCTCTTCAGCAAGCGTGTCAATCTCAAGGACTGGTTCTTAGTTTTATCTTTTTGTTTTCTTGTTTGTTAATCTCCAGAGCCTGGTGCTCGTCGTCAACACTATACTCACCACACTAATAATACAACCCTTTCCGACCAACAACACCAACCCAACGAAGAAACACCAGAAAAATCAACAAATTCAACTTACCAATTGTTCATTCTCAAGTCGCCGGTCGACTTTCCAACATCGCCAATAACCCACTATTAATCAGTTCTTGCTTGCTCAACACGACTTCCAACGAATTATCACGTTCACGATAACGAGTTTTCCCGCCCAACGAAACCTCATTTCAATCTCGAAGACCAGCATTTCATCATAATGGCCGCCGTTCAGCTCAACTTCACCCTCCGCACTTCTGCCAACGTCAAGACCGTCCACTTGCTCGGCTCCTGGGACAACTACAACGGCCAGCTCCCGCTGTCCAAGGACTCGTCCAAGTCTGGAGGCTGGAAGGGCACTTTCCGCTTCCAGGGCTCGACTGTCAAGCAAGGCCAGCGCTACTGGTACTACTACATCATTGACGGCTACCACGTCTCCCACGACCCTGCCCGCGAGTCCGTCACCGAGCCCACCACTGGCCGCAAGCTCAACACCCTCGACATCCCCGCTGGCAAGTCTTCTTCTTCCGCCGCTGCTGCCGCTGAGTCCAAGTCCTCTTCTCGTCACTCTCGTCGTACTTCTGCCAACGTTCCCAAGGGTCGTCCGCTCGAGAAGTCCGAGATCGTCTCCCCGCGCCCCTACAAGCCCCAGGAGACCCGCAAGGTCCGCACAGAGCAGTTCGCGCAGCCGACGATGGAGCAGCTCGCCGCCCGCTTCGCCGCCCAGCAGGTCACCGACTCGTCGTCTGAAGAGGAAGACTCCGACTCTGACGTCGAATCCGATGTCCCATCTCTCAGCTCCCGCAGCTCTCGCAGCAGCAACTCTTCTACCCCGAGCTCCGTCTCCAGCACTTCGTCGTGCTGCACCTGCGAGCGCTACGGCATCACCCGCGCCGGCTCGCGCGTCAAGCTCGACTGTGGTGGCTCTCGATGCGGGTACTCGGACGGCTCCGAGTGCAGCAGTGAGTCTGAGGATGACTACAAGCGCGGCACCACTCGTCGCCATGGCATCGTTGTTCGCCACTAGATGCCTGCCAGCGCGCCTCTTTTCTTGAGGAGGCATGGAGACGACGATTCACTTTGCAGTGCAGGAGGCCTGCCCACGCTGATAAGGCACCGATCCTTACCCTTTCCCATTCCATTTCGACATTTTGTATTTGGTTTCGAGACAAGATAATTTCCAAGGAGGAAAGGACATGAGAGACACGCAAGCATGCCAAATCCCATCACGCCGCGCTGGACTGCGCTTCAGATTCAGCTGGTCTGCTTTTGCGGCCGCTCTACGCGCGGCGTCGATGCTTTGTGTGCCCTCCCTTTTCCCCCTTCCGCCATTGTTGCTACTTCAGAGCAGAATGGCATGACTAGATCACGCGCACTTTGCGACACCGTTGCATCGCCTTGCCGTGAGGAGAGAAGAGGAGAGGTAGAGGAGGACTGGGGAGGAACAAGGGAAGATGTGAAGGAGAGGGGACGTCGTTTGAGTTCCTGCAATACAGGCTCGAAGACGATGAGAGGAAGGTGGAGGAAAGCCTTGTCGAGCAGTCGCGTGCAGATACAGCAGTGCGAGAAAGCATACGTCTTGTCTACGCTTTCGTACTTGTAGACAAGAAATCAAGACTGCACCTGTTCGATCGTATCATTGTGTCGCTCTTTCTTTTCCACTGCAAACTCACGTCTCTCATTCAGCCTGCCTCAGTCAGGCGTGTCGCTCAGTAGGCTCACCTCCGCCCACTTGGAGTCCTGGAGGAATCGACCCTTAGCGCATCGATCGCAAAGCCCACCCAAGATAGACTCTACTGCTAAATGCATGATGGATTGACTCCTTCGCATATCAATAGCAATGCAACGGGAGGTGCTTATGGATTAGGAAAGTGAAAGTTCAGCAACTAATCCAAGAATACGAACATGTTGCTTGTTTTTTAGTAGTGCTAGTTGTGTCGGAGGTGGAGGAGGGGTAGGAGAAGCGCCACTTTCGAGGCCTCGTGATCGATGCGCGGGATGTGAAGACGAGAGTCCCTGATCGGAGTAGTTACTTTCTCGTATGATGGCTTTTCTTAGACGCCAATAGAGGAAGAGTGAAGAAGCCGAGAAGATCAGCAGGCGAAAGAGAGGTAGGTACTAAAAGTGGTGAGGAGTCGTACCGCTCCATTGGGAGACCCGAAGGAGAGGGCTGTCAGAACCCAAAATTTGGATTCGAAAGACGTGACTGGTCGCATTAGACGATCATGAACGCCATTCGCACTTCGCTGAAGAGAATACTTCTTGACTCCAAGAAACGAGTGATGCATGGTATCCAGCGCAAGAATAAATGAGATGCATATGCTTCGTTGACCCCGCTGTTGAGACTCCAGTGAAATGCTCAGAATGTTATTACAGTCCACTCCGCGCCCGTGTCACATGCCGCAATCGATGCAATGATGAAGTTTGTCGTTGAGAAAGTGATGGAGCCAGTCCAGTATTGTGATAGATCTGCGGAACCTGCTCGAAACGAAGAGCAGTCGGTCGTCGTAGCGCGTACTCATGACCAAAGAGTATCTTGGCGCTTGAAGTAGACATCGCCTTCGTCGAGATGGCCATCCAAGTGCCGAGGGCTAAGCTGGCGGACATTCGGGAACATATCAGAAGTTCTCCGAGCGTATACCGTTCCAGCATCATGCGTGTGAGCTCCAACCAGTGCTTGAGAAGCTTGAGTATCCTGAATCCGGAAAGAATTGCCGCGTCGGTTGTGGTGCATGTTGTTGGGATCGACCCTTTGTGTGGTTTGGGCAGGCGTATCCAACGAGCACGATCTTCTCCTGGGTCAGATGGCCTCGTTGCCCGCGTAATGAACATGGGTCGATCGCATGTCTGTGGTACAGGCACTTGCAAACGGAGAACTTCTCGACGACCTACTGTTTGTTAGCATATGGCAGTGGAGTTGGTGTCAACAGTGACTCGCCTGTATGCACATAGCGTCGTCGAATCGAGCGTCGGAAGAGATATTTGACTGAGATGAAAGCTGTTCTGCTGGGGACAGGAAGATAGTGGAATACAAGGAAATGGGTGTACTCGAGATAGGCGATACTGGAAGCTGGGATGGGACTTATATCCGTGAAGAAGTCTGGGTGGACGAGGATGAGGCAGAGGATCAGTCATGTCGGCATTCATGTGCTGATGACAGGCGCAGCAACAAGCGGACGCCCGTACCGCTTTGTAGACGACGGTGGAAGGGTGAGGTGTCGACGGGCATGGAGCATGGAGCATGGAGCATGGAGCATGGGCGGTGGGATGGGGTGGCTTGCGGCTCAGAGGGCGTCTTGATGCTATGAGAGGTGCGGCAGGGCCCGCACAGGATGGAGGGCGGAAGGGAAGGTACGGACTCGGGCTCGTGCTAGTGCTGGCAGGAGCGATGGATCAATGGAATCATGCGCTGCCAAACCGCCTTTCTGCACGCTCACAGGCAGACGGGCAGACGCATCCAAACCGACCAGGCGGCCTAGCGTCTCGTGCCGGGAGCGTGGGTAGGCACGGTACGGCAGCTGAACAGCAGCGGTCGCCGTAGGAGGCAGCAGTGGAGGCATCGCACTCGTGGGTGTGGTTTGCAGGCGGCCACCTTAGTGCATCATCCCTGCATGTCCACGAGGCGCCGCGCCATCGCGGAGGAGGTGGAAAGCGGATGGTATGGCGACAACGACTCTGCGTGCGCCCTCTCAGTCGTCGCGCGTCGCCCAACCCAGCCTCATGTCAGCAATTAGATGCATTCGGCGTCGTGGGCCAAGCAGAATCGCGAAGGAGGCAGTGGGCGGTATGAGCGGTATGGTCATCGCAGGCCGGCCTCCAGGTGACGTTGGCAGTGCGTGTTGCTATCGTATCACCAGCGTCCAGTGCAGCTGCTCGGCCGCATCTCCGATCCAGTCCAGTCTCGTCCGGCGTCATTACCATCATCGCCGTCGCATTCGAATTCGAAGTCGGCTCGAGGCGGGAATGCCGGCGTGATGGGGCTGCAGGATATCGAGCGCAAGGCGGCGGGCAGGATCGAGGTGCATGTTTTAGCAGCAAAGGGCAGGCGCAGAGGGAAGTTTGCAAGGCCACTCGAGATGCGCATTCGCTCGCTACACTCGGGCCACTTCGGCCGGCAAGATAACCTAATTCCCAAATGCTGTGTTTTGGGGGCCAGAAGCACACTACTCCCGCTCCAATCCCTCCCTTCACCCAATCATCTGGCCTCCTCCTCACAACTACACGTGCTTCAAACAAACCGGGTTCATCATCGCGACATCCACTTCGGCAGCTACGAGACCTCCTGCAACGTAGAGAATGAAAAATTTGATGTTTGATGAGCCACTAGCATATGCGAACGACCAACTACCACGCCAGGCAAGGAACAGCACCACGCAGCGCAGCCAACACGTGCCAGCTTTCTCCTGCACGAATACTTGACGCAAAACGCAGCCTCCATGCATCTTGAATCCTGCAGGATCGCTACCTCACACCGGCCAGCTGGTCGCTGGGAGCTGTCCCGTCGCTTCGCATCTTGCGCTTGCGCCTCGATCCGTCCTCAACCCAACTTCCTCCGACTGCGTACTCCCGATATGCTGAGCCGCGAATTAGGTCTGCAAATTGCCGGCTCCTGTATACTGGTGACGATCATAGACAAATCGACCGATGCGTCTGCATTGCCTGACGTGAGCTTCACCGACGCCACGTTGCTCGACTCACGCCCTTCCTCCCCCAAGCCCGACAACACCATGAACTCCAGGCGACTGCTGCGACCTCGCATTGCATGTACGGCACCAGACCGACAAGTGTCGCTCCACATCTCGCACCAGGTGCAGTCAATCAGGAGGCGCCATTGACCTTCTCTTCACCGCTGCCGGCCTCGTGCGAGGGCAATGACAAGGGCTTGGAAGGCGCTGGGTTGAGGATGCCCGCTGCATCGATCAGTGGTGCTGCAGGGTTGATTTCCAGCCCAAAGCCAGGCTTGTCGAGAACCGACACGTCCAAGTATCCCTTCTCTGGAATCGGCTCATTGGTGAACAGATTGCCAAACACGGGCAGGACGCTCTTGCCATCTGGCGAGTTCGCGAGATATTCTTGGAATGGGCTATTGGCCTGCGATACGACAAAATGGTACGAGTACGGCCTGCCAGGTTCGTCAGCAACATGATCTTACTTATATCCGCGCAGATGTGCGTCTGGACTTACCCGCTTGCATGAGGTACCACTGGAATGTCGTATGCTGCGGCCATGGCAGAGATCTTGAGCAGCTCGGTCATACCACCCACCCACATCACGTCGGGCTGCAGGATGTCCAGGTTGCGTCCTTCAATCAGCTTGCGGAAGCCATATCTCGAGAACTCGTGTTCGCCTGTCGTGAACTTGAGAGTGGGATGGGCACGCTTAATCAACGCGTGGCCATCAAAGTCATCAGGGGAGAGACACTCCTCCCACCAGTCGATGTCCAAGTCCTTGCACTTCTCAGCCAGCTCGATGATGTACGGCACGTTCAAGCTCATGTAACAGTCGACTCGCAGCGGGAAGTCGGGTCCGACCTCTGCTCGCATCTTTCGAAGGTATTCGACGTTCTTCCTCATTCCCGCAGGGCCCTCGCCAGGGCTGTATGGTAGTGCAACCTTGGCACCGCTGAATCCTGCAGCTTTCATTGCTCCTGGTGCAGGACCAGTGCAGTAGAAGTCCAGTCGCTCTCGAGTTGCTCCTCCAATCAACTTGTACACTGGCTCATTCCTAATCTTGCCCAGCAGGTCCCAAATTGCGAGGTCGATCACGGAGATGACGGCTGTCGGGAGACCTTTGCGACCATAGAACATCGAGGCGCGGTACATTTGCTCGAACAGGTGATTTGTGTCTCTCGGATCTGGAGGATTTCACTGTCAGCATTTGCCGGTCCTTACACTGTTGCAAATCCTTCTCACCAGCTCCAATCAAGAATCTGCGGAAATGCTCTGCAACCAGCCAGCATGCTGGCGGTCCTCCAAAACCTGTTGCGAATCCCTTGGTGCCATCGTCTGCTTGAACCTCGACGCAAAATGAGCCGAGCACGTTGATGCCCCAGCTCGTTCTCGACTTCCTGTACGCCTCATAGCCGGACATGGGCGTGGAGATTTTGGAGTCGATCAGCCAATGGCCACCCTTGACATTGTGGTAGTCGCCTCCAGAGCCCACGCCCTGGATGATGAAGGTCTTGACCTCCTTGATCTTTGGGAAAGAAACGACCATCGTGACTGTTGACACGCGAAGTCAGGTCTGCCGGATTGTCGAATTGTAAGATCTAGCAGGTCGCCGTGAGAATTTCCAGCTCAAGGCACAGTATAGCCCTACGGTGTTTTGTCGAATGTGAGGAAGAACTTGAAGCAGATAAGAGAGATAGAGTGACGGTGAGAATACCGGGGAGCTACTCGCCTTAACATTGTTTCTATCTGGTGGCTCGGTGGGTCGGTGGACAGAGCTGCGCAAGGGAAATGTACCGATGGACAGTTCATCCGGAACTCACGAGCGCGTGTTGGCGCGAGGCGCGAGCTCTGGCGCAAGTTGACGCAGCTTTGTGGCATTGCAGAGCGACGAGTTGTCGTCTCATGTGCGCGGAACTGGGCGGCGGCATCGGGAAAGTGCGGGGTGTTGGACCGAGGGCCAAAATAAGTGCCCCGACTCGCCTCGTCTTCGCAACATCTCCTCCCGAGTGCAATGCGCCTGCGCCTGTCCATGCTCCGCCAACGCCAGATCTGCTGATGTTGCGCGAGGAGGCGTGATGTCGTCGCAGGCTGCCGGAAGCACGCCGCGCAACTTGGTCTCGCCCAAGGACGCCGGCACCTCGCCCTCGAACGGCGTCGAGCACGCTCCAAAAGACGACGACGAGGGCTGGAGCGGAGAGGAAGACGATGAGGAAAATGGCGGCGGCGGTGATGGTGGTGGCGGAGATGGCTCGCGGAAGCGGAAGCGTCCGATGAGCGTCTCGTGCGAACTGTGCAAGCAACGAAAGGCACGTAACACGAACAGCTCCACCGTCCACCTACTGGTACCATATCAATGTTAACGCGAAATGCAAGCAGGTCAAGTGCGATCGAGGTCAACCCTCGTGTGGCTGGTGTGTCCGCAACGGCCAGGCATGCGAGTACAAGGAACGCAAGAAACCGGGTCTACGAGCCGGCTATGGAAAGGAGTGAGTGCATTATCTGTACGTGAGACAGAGCATGTGATACTGACAAGGGCAGGCTGGAGTCTCGTCTAGGTAGGTCTCCGTCAATCTGATCGTCCTGTGGAATTCATTCGGTTCTGCGAAGAGCTATTACTCTGAGAGATACCTGGAAACGATTGAAATGCTGATTTTGTTCAAGACAAACTGGAAGGCGTGCTCAGCAACCAGCAGCACGTTCTACAGCAACTCGCCGCCCATCTCCCTGGAGCGCAAGCTGCAGTATCCCCCGGGAACCCCCAACATGTCCCACAGGCGCAGACAGCACTGTTCATGCAGACACCGGATATGTATCCCTCGGCGACTCCAGTACAGTACAACAGGCTGCATTCGCAGGCCAATGAGATGCATCAGCACCAACCACAGCACCATCACCATCATGGCTCACGCCCGTCGATGCACCTCTCTCCGAGTTCCGCGCAAGACGTCTACAACTCAACCAATCCTCCCCTTGAGTCACCTAGCTTGAACATATCAGGCGGAACCTCTCACGATGGAGCAATGAAGGCCGTCTCTCAGGACCAAGACTTTCCTCCGTATGACCTCCTCTACGCGTTGACAGACCTGTTCTTCAAGCACATCAATACATGGTGTCCAATCTTACATCGTCGAAGTACCCTGGACTCCCTGTTTGGACCAAACACTCTAGAGGAAGCAGATCGGATCTTGTTACATGCGATTGTCGCTACCACGTTGAGATTCTCAACAGATCCTAGACTCAGTGACCAAGCGCGAGAACGATATCATGCAACATCGAAGCAGAAGGTCAGTAGCATGCACTACAACGGTTCTGTGTATACTAACACGATGTAGGTGTTGCTATACGGGCTGGAAAACAGCTCTGTCAAAGCCCTGCAGGCTCTGGTGATCGTCGCCTTGGATACAGTGGGCAGCTCAAATGGACCTCCAGGTTGGAATCTGCTCGCGCTGATCACTAGGGGCGTTGTGCAATTGGGTCTTTCAGTTGAGACGACGTCGGCTTCTATTGCTCCTTTGTTTCCCTCAATTTATACATTGAGAGCGATGGTCCTTCCCGAATCGAAATCGTTCATCGAAGATGAGAGCAGAAGACGGCTATTCTGGATGGTCTACCTACTTGACCGATATGCGACCATTGCTACCGCCTTTGAGTTTGCTTTGGATGACAAGGAGATTGACCGCAAGTTGCCGTGCCGAGATGACCTCTTCGCTCGCAATCAGCCTGTCGACACACGCTGGTTCCAGACTACTGAGGGAGAGCAGCACCACTTGAGCGAGATGAACCACCCTGAAAACCTTGGATCCTTCGGCTACTACATTGAGATTGTGGGAATCTTGTCACAGATACACCGCTTCTTGAAGAAGCCTGTCGACATCAGTGCGCTTTCGGACGTGGAAGAGTGGCAGCAGGAGTACCGTCAGCTGGACAGCAAATTGAATCAATGGAAGTTCAGCCTCCCAAGCGAGTACGGCAACATGTCTCGGCTCTTCAATCCAAGTGGAGGAAACAAGATTGTCAACTGCATCTGGATTATGCTGCATATCACTTACCACACGTAAGTTTCACATCATCTCACGCATCTCGAAGCACACTCATGCTGTGGCCCTATGGCGGCAAAGTGCAGATGACACATACTGCCATTGTTGAGTCGCTCACCGCTAACATATGCATCACAGAACCGTGATCCGACTACACTCCTCAGCCGCATACCCCACTACACGCTCGCCGATCTTCACGCCCTCCTTCAGCGCCAGCCAACGCTGCCTCACCGCTGTGGAGGACATCTGCGCCCTATGCACATACGTCAGAAACAACCACATGCTCACCAAGCTCGGTCCGCCTTTCGCCTTCAGCCTCTGGGTCGCCGCGCGCTTGCTCCTCGTCCACGGCTCCACAATCGACCATCACGTCAACACGGCCATCAGCCAGCTCGTCGAGACTCTGCGTGAGATGGGCTACCACTGGAAAGTGGCCGAGCGCTACGCCACGCTCCTGCAGCGCGTGCTGGACGAGTATCAAGAATCCGAGCGCGC
This sequence comes from Phaeophleospora eucalypticola, assembly GCA_022814565.1. Taxonomy (NCBI): domain Eukaryota; kingdom Fungi; phylum Ascomycota; class Dothideomycetes; order Mycosphaerellales; family Mycosphaerellaceae; genus Phaeophleospora; species Phaeophleospora eucalypticola. The sequence continues at coordinate 1,067,930 of JAKLNG010000001.1, read as the reverse complement.
CCCCATCGGCGCCAGCGGAGTACGAGAAACCCCATCGACGGTGCGCATTCTCGCAGACATGCGACGTTGCGCGTATGACTTGGACTTCTTGATTTCCAGACAGCCGAGGCAGTATTTTGGCAGCAAGGGGAATGCTTCCGGCGTGACGCCTGCAAGAACGCCAGCGCCGAATGAGTTGGAGTACCTGGATGTATTTGATTTCTTTAATATGCCACGGCTGCCGTTTGCTGCGGGTGCGAATGGTAATAACGGTGGCAGTGGGGAGAATGGAGCTGGTGGTGTGAATGGAAGTGCAGAGGCGGCGGGAGGCGCGGAGTATCAGTCGTTCATGGATTATCATGATATGAATGGGGCGAACAATACGGACTGGCTGGTGCAGTGAGGGAGTATGAAAGAAGTCTTGTTGAAAAGTGCAAAGTTGCTTGGTGAATGGAGCAAGATGAAGTGGACAGATCTGTACAGCTCCCGCATGTTGTAAAAGCCACCTTCTAAAACTCATCATTCATACTTCGATCGTCTTTGTGCTCCGTCTTGCTCACAGGTATCATATAATTCCACCAAACGCCACCGACGACCAAACACCGCATCCTCACCCAAACTCCTCCCCCACCCGCCTCGCCCTCCACCTCATCGCCCTCGCCACTCCCGGCGCACAGTCTCCCATCCGACACAACGTCTTCCGCTGTACACTGCTACTCACAATCCTCTTCCTCCTCAACCCCGTCGCACACCTCACAGCCTGAACCCAGCCCAACTCCCTCCCCGCTCTAACTCCAAACTCTTCAAAGAAATTCTGCGCCATTTCCAGCAAAAAATCTGTGAAATCTGCGTACGCTAAACTCTCGGTGCTGGCGTAGTAATGCACGCTGCGGCACAGGTCGCTGGCGAGGTGGTGCGCTGAGAGGAGGAGGTGGTCTTCTGATTGCGGGAGATGGGCGGCGGTGCAGGGGAGGAAGTGTAGCAAGCGGAGGAGCGTGCAGTCGAGGATGAGGCAGGTGAGGGTGAGCAGGGTGTGGTTCTGGGGTGCGCAGCCCGGGATGGCGAAGTGGAAGAGGTGCGGGAAGGTTCCGGAGCTGGACATGAAGCAGTGCTCTTCTGTTTCCATGTCGAAGCGGTCGGAGTCGGTGACGGAGAAGGTGGAAGGGACTTCTTTCGCGGCGCTCTCGGGGGTTGCGCAGCGGGCTTGGAACCAGGAGACGAGAGCGGTGCGGATCTGGAGGATGGAGTTGCAGAGCGATGACAGGTCTCGTTGTTGTCTTGGATATGACTTGTGTCGGGATTCGATCAGCCTGTCTGTCCTCTCCAGCAGCGCGGAAATCTTCATTCCTGCTGCGTAGAACGATGTGAGGCGACTGCTACTGTCGGAGATTGAGGCGCTGAGAGCTAGCCATTCGTCTTCACCCAGTAAGATGGCTTTGCGACGCGCGAGGCCGAGGAAGAAGCATGGCATTCGCAGGTTGAAGAAGATGAGGCGGTCGAACGGTTGCTTCATGTTGAGAAACGACGGTCCGTGAACTCGGAGCAGCTCCAATGAACCCCAGTAGTGAGCTGCCCAGCCATTTCTGCCCTGGAAAGGCACGGGGATGGCATCGTCGTAGAGACATAGCAGCATGATGCTCGTGACGATTGCTTTGGGCTCCATGTGAGGCGCATTGCCGTCCGATCGATTCGTGGCCTGAATGAGCAAGTTCAAGACTCTGCCGTACGACGTTTGCGATTGTCGTATCAAACGATCATCGTTGTTCTTGCTTCCAACGTGGGCAAAACATAACGTGTCGACGGCGGTACGTAGAATGGGATTAGACGATAAGTCGATGTCTGGTAGAGCGGCCAGATATGAACCCCTGTAAGCGAGGTCGGCTCGGGCTTGGGCGGTTGGGAAGTAGCTGGACATCACTATCAGCACTGTCGCTATCAATGTGCACTACGTATGTAGGTTCCGAACCTGTTCAAGAAGTCTGCCAACATCTGCATCTGTCGCACAGGTTGTACGTCAACGGAGACATATCGCTGCGTTGTGGACTGCTGCCGCGCTGGGGGAATGTGGTCGTCTCGATGGACGACTGCGCTCTGGCTTGTTGCCGGTGATGTTCTACTGCCGTCGTCGGCACTGAAAGTCCGACTGCTTGGTGTGTTGCTGCCAATGGTGCTGGTGTCATCCTGTAAGTGCCGACCGCACGGTATGCGGCCGTTGGGCTGGTCTGGTACCGTCAGTGGCCAGGACGTCAATAAGCACTCCTAAGTTCGCACCTGCTGCATGTACGAAGACCTGCCCGATGGTCTCCAGCAGACACGGCTGACAATACCGACCCGTATCATGTCGCTAGCAGGAGCAAAACCGTTAGTACATGTGGCTTGCATGCTGTATGGTGCCTTAGTGAGGCCTGTAGACTTACGCCTTCTTTCGGCCTGCCGCATTGTTGGCAACGGTAGTGCGGAGGATTCATTGAAACACGCTGCCGGGAAGGATTCATCGATGGCTTCGTCATGCAGCGCATTCATCAGGCGCTTTGCGGCCTGTTCGAGGACAATTCGTCGCTGACAGAAATCATGTATGCGCTCGCAAGTTGCATAGAATATGTTGATTGATAAGTTTCGCCATCTCGCACCCTTGGCGATGATGAGGATTGCGATGTGGACAATACTGCCTGGCAATCGAAGTACAGCTGAGTGCACTTCAGCTGGCCCTCGTGGGCTACTCTATGCAGTCCAACCCACCGTCCCTCCGCTAAGCATCCTCCCGCAAGTTTATCTGTGCCTGGCCGGAATACAGGATTAGCACTCCGGCCGAGAGATTCCTCATCAGATTCGAGGATCTGTCGAGGTCGAGCATCGGCTACCTGGTTCATCGACAACAGGCCTTGTTTGTACGTTGTCGTCTCTTCATCGCTACACGCGATGAAAAGGTGATCTGTTGGCTGTATTTTGACTTTCGACTGGCTTGCCGAGGTCGGGAAGCGGACAGCCAGAGCTGTGATTGCAACGAGTGAACGAAGCTCGCAGATGCGGGCGACTGCTCGAGAGCAACCTGTGTTCCGCAAAGACATTCGGAAGAGAACGAGGGTTCGGCCATGTCTATCGTCGCAAGTCGAACAGACTGTTTCGTCCTGGTCCGGATGATCCCGCATCACGCGGTCTGCTTCAACAGAACGAATCTTCTGTCGTCTTGTTCATCACAAAGATTCCAGCTTCCCGTGTCCAGAAGGTACCAAATGTGTCCATCGGTGTTTGGCCGATTAAAGCTCCTTCATCGAAAGAGCTTCAGAGTGTGATGCTGAGCATGCAACTTCATTCCACCCTCCTCACGCCCACAATCCGATTCATCCGCTCATCCAGCCTCTCCATAATCTCTTCAACCCGACACGTCTTGCTCCCGTACGCATGCATCAACACGCTCATCCCACCAACTTGTCTCGCAACCCGCCGAATCTGCACCCGACTCAGCGTCTCGAACAGATCCTGCGCCTCCGACTTCTTGCGTATCCATACAAATCTCCTCCCGAAATCAAACGGCGCATACTGCGTCCTTTGCGCCCAGAAAGCCTCTTCTTCATCCATTGTGTCGTCATTGTCCATTGCTCTTCCTCTCTCTACGTCGCGGACCCCTCTACTGCCCCGTCTACCACTCTTCTCCGGCGGCGATGCGTATGCCGAATGCTCATAGTACGGCGACCCATCACTCCCCCTCCTCTTTCTTCCAGCAGGATGTCGATGGTCCTTCCAACCATCAATCCCTCTATTCCCACTCTCCAAAAACGGCCTCTCCAGTTCCCGAAACCGCCTTATCAACCCCTTCACGCTATCCCCCATCGTTTTCAACGTGACTTCATCCAACTCAATCCCGACCAGACTGTCACTCATCCCGTCTTGTTGCATCTGGCGGTAGAACCGCTTGCTCTGGCGTCGCATTGTACGGATCGAAGCTTTCTCTTCGAGAAGTTCGGTGCGTAGACCGGTGAGCATTCCGTGCACTTCGTGCGAGGGTTCCATCATGGTTTCGAGATTGATCCAGACGACTTTGAGGAAGGTGCCGAGCGTGAAGACGAAGGAGATGAAGCCGATTATGGCGGAGGTGAAGGCCATGGGGGAGTAGGCTGTTGTGGAGAGGTAGACGCCCATGATTGCGGAGATGCGATGCGAATTGGCTCGATTGCAGCTTTCAGGGCGGACGGCGAGGCCTTCGGGCTTGAGGGAAAGGAAGGGCAATGTCTGTCTGGCCGCGTGCCGGTGGCATCATGTTGTACTATTCCTTGTTTACGGATCAGCGTAATTGTTTAGCAACTGCCCCAAGAGCCGAAAGCTTCCCGTAAGGTTGAACTCTGTTTTGCTGACAAAGCTCACATGCGCTAGTGGGTCCGGCAATCGGATAAGAACCAAGATGGTTTGCGAAACTTGAGATCGATTGCTGCAAGATTACTTCAGCCAGTATTAGGACCTTCGGAGGTAAAGAACATAGAGCCGCCACCGAAGCCACCGGATGTCGAACCTCCAGGAGGCGGGAAAGCAGGACGCGGCTTGTAAGGACGCGGCGGCTTGGTCTGCTTCGGCTTCTCCTTCATCTTTTCGTTTTCCTTCTGCTTATCCTTTTGCTTATCCTGGCGCTCCCTCTCTTGCCGTTCTAGCTCCTGTCGTTCTTTCTTTTGCCGCTCCTTCTCCTGCATCTCCATCTCCTTTTGCTTCTCCTGCTCCCTTCGCTTCTTCTCGTCTTGCCGCCTTTGGAGATCAACCAACGACATACCGACTGGATACGGGTCTTGCACGCTAATGTACTCCCAGTCCATCTCGTCATCTCGCGGCTCAACATTGGTCCGCAAGCCGCTCACAAGATCCCTTTCGCCGCTGGTCCATTTTCGAATCTGTTGGAGCAAGTCTTCGGGTTGAGGTCTATCTTCCGGTTTTCTTGAATTGCATCGAGTGACCAAATCCTTCAACTGCTTGGAATAGACATTCGATTTCTCCTCAAGACTTGGATCGTCATCGAACTCATCGATCGTCTCTTCGTTCATGAGACTTAGCAGGATCGCGCCAATGCCCCAGATCTACAACAGTCAGAGCGAGCAATCGAATACATGGTATGCAACTCACATTGGTATGCGCTAGGAGCTTTGGAGCACCCGATGCCTCCCTCTCGAATCCGGCGGACTGCGCTTCTGGTGCTTTATACCCGAGCTGTCCCGCATTCTCATCATAGTACTTCTGGGGATTTTCTTTGTCATCTGGAGACGTCTGTATTGCAAACTCAAAATCGCTCAGCTTGGGTGTGGGATACGCTGGATATTTTTCGAGACGCTCACTGTGCAGTAAGAGATTGTCAGGCTTGAGGTCACCTAGCAGAGTTGAAAGGTCAGCAAGATCATGTAGGAGGCAGAATGGGATGCTTACGATGAACGATCTCTTTCCAACCACCTATAGCAGTGTTCGCATCGCCCTGCTTCATCGCCAAGGTGACGTATGCCAACGACTCGAAAAGGTGCCAAAGCAGGGCCTCAGGAAATCTGCGCTTTGCTTTTTGGTAACGCTGAATGAGGTCTCCAGTATTGCCTTGATCGCAGTAGTCGAAGTACAAACGGTAAGTCTCAGCAGCCTCGTTGAGAGAGTACGCGAGGACTCTGGCGACGTGACGATCATCTTTTTCGCAAAGTCGTCTCTGAAGGGCAAATTCCATCGGCTGGCGACTATCACTGCTTTCTCCAGGCGAAAGGTACCATCTTCTTTCGTCTTCCCACGCATGGTTATACCCATCTTTGCTCAAGTAGGTATCCTTCACAACCAACCGTCGCTGAACGTTTGAGTTCCCGTCAACTTGAACAGCGATGTATGCCTTGTTTCTACCATTGCCAATGTTCCACATTCCGTGCCAAGAATTGCCATACGAGCCATCGTCGCGCTTCTCGTCACGCGGAAGATCGCGATCAGTTACTCCATCCGTCCTACAGGCAGGCTGTCCGCTCTCTGAGGTGCCAGCCTGCGCTGTACCGGCCGTGCTCTGTGCTAGACCGGTCTGATCCGCGTTTGGAGGTTCATCTGCTTGAATCGGGGTAGTTGCGGTCGATGCACCTGGACCAGGACCCGCTGTGGGGACGATGGATGTCGAGGTTGCTTGAGTTGGCCCTGCGGGAAGCGGAGGAACATCAGAAGGAGGTGGAGGTGGCAGTGCGCCGGGCGGCAGTGCTCCAGGTGGTGGAGGTGGAGGCGGCGGTATCGCAGGCGCAGGTACGGCCGGCGGAGCAGCGGGGGCAGGTGCTGCTGGACCAATTCGTGCATTGAGACCAACGCTGGCTGGGGGAGGGTATAGCTGAGCAAGCGTCCTCGGAGGTCCAGTACCATTGAGAATGTAGTCAATTTCGGCCGTCTTCTCATTTGCGGGAAGATGGTTCCAAGCTCTCGCGACTCGTTTCAACACTTGCTGGTTCGACCATCGTTTGCCTCGCCAAGTTCGGGAGTCCGCGCGGTGATGCTTCAGGAATGTAACCCACGTGTTAGCTGGCATGTTGAGACTTGACGTGGCTTCGTGAATGCGGATCTGAGAATCCAGCATTAGAGAGGTGAACAAAGAGAATACAACCACTCTTTCCGGACAATGACAATGCTAAAAATGTACAAGGAGAAGGACCTCCAGATATCTATGCTGTTCTACAATTTGATCGAAATGTTGTAATGGTCCAGAGCAAGCGCAACGGTGCAAAGAGCGCCCATGTAGGACACAAGCACGACCATGGCTGGAACGTCGCTCATATGGATGGTTGGCATCGTCATGTTCACCAAACCAGTGAGCAGGTTGGCCAGAAGAAAGATGGTCAGTCCGTTGCGGTTGAAAGCTCGCATGACTCTGCTCGTGGCGAAATCGATAAGCTGGTTCTCAGCAGCCTTGGTCTTGCCTTTGTAGATGCCAGGGAACATGAGAGTCTCAACCAGGCAGAACAGCAACAGTTGCGCGTTGTTGAATGAGCACACCCAGCAGACGTACGCTAGGTTTGCCATTCGTCGCGAAACGAACAACCGAGGACCGTATCTCCACATCGCCCATACGGCGAAGATGAACCACAACGCAGTCCAAATAGCAAGCTTAGGCAATGTGGTCTTTGGCATTTCTGGCTTGAGCTGTGGCATCTCTGGAGGCGGCGGCTTGGCCTTTTTGGCTTCGTCAGGGTCTCCGCCAAGCACAGATGCCAGCCATTCTTCATCTTCGTCCAGAGCGTCCTGCTTCATCATGAGTGGCTGTGGTTCCGGATCGCGTGGGAGAATGTTCAAGCCTGTAGCTGTTCCTGCGACAAAGATGGCCAGGTATCCAATGAATGAAAAGACGCCTTCTCTGTTCTGTGACAGCCAGTCGCCTGGAATGCGCTCCGAAAGGATAATGTAGACCTTCATGTCAGGTACGCAGAACAAGATCAGTTCGTAGCCAATTGCTAAAGCGAAAGCAAAGATGTGGAGCGTTGGCATAATGCGCAGAAGGGGCTGAAGGATCGCGACAGCAGGTGAAAGCAATGCCAGGGTGAAGAAGAAGTTCCAGTGAACACCGTACTCGCTGACGTGCTCAGCATAGTCGAGGCCTTTTACGCTCAACAATCGGATAATACCCAAGACGAATAGCGGGAAGGCGTGGCGCATCGAAGCCTTCAAGCGAGCTCCCACGGATCGGACACCAGCAACTTCCTCCTTGAGTTGCTGACGGGCGGCGACGACACCAGCAGCGAAGACGAAAGAGCCAACGCCCATGTCCATGAGCGACGTTCCAAAGGATTCAGTCTTGGCAAATCGTCTGGGAAAGACAGGAAAGTCGACTGCTAAGATGCTGGAGCAGGTGATGATCATCATCGCTCCTCGATATGCGGTGATGAAGGGCTTGACAGGGAGCGGATCCCTGTCGTCTTTAACATCGTTATCTTTTGATGCAGACGACTTGCCATCGGTCTCTGGTTTGAGAGGAGTCTTTGTGGCTTTCTGGACTTCTGGAGATGGCTGCAGAGCTGCGGCAACGGCAGGGAGGATAAGGAGGCCGTTCAAAATCTGGGGAGCTCCGGAGTAGATGGTGGTAGCGAATAGAATGGCTCCACAGTTGATCAGGAAATCGGTGAACGCAGCCGGGATGCCGTACGGCTTGAAGAACTTCTGGCGAGTTTGAAGCATAGCCCAAAGGAAGGCGGCCGCCTGCATCGATAATTAGTAATGTCAATTTCCGCTGCAGGAGGACGTAGTACCGGAGCCACGAGGGCGACGTGGTTGATTTCCCATATCCCACCGCCGCCGAGATGAGAGACGGAGGCGATCTTTTCCGCCTTGTACTCGGGAGTCATTTTGGCAATTCGCACCTCTCCGGATGTCGTAGCGGAGGAGATGGAGTGGTTGGGAAAGGCGACGTAGTCGATGGAGAGAAATTATAAGCCCCGGTCCTCATGCGCACGGGCCAAGCTAGCCAAATTCTAAATCTCGGAAGTGTCGGCGCGTGTTGGACCTCACCTCGTCTCTCCCACGCGTCTTGGTTTGCACAACAACCACTTCATCAATTGTATCAGCTTCATCGGACCAAATATGGAATGTTTGAATAGACAATATACAAGCGGGAGCCGCACGGATCGTTCACCATGGAGAGGTGCGGTTCTCCACAACATAGGGTGCCCAGGTAGGAAGACAGGCCAGATTGATTCATCATTAACATTCTCGACATTCACGACAATGTCGCAGGTGAGTATACCCATCCCAAGGCATCAGACGTGAGGCGAAGTGAAGTGAGGTCACCTGCAAGAATGCGAGTCTGCCGCGAAATTGGACGCTGTGAGGTTCCGCTCCTTCCTCGACATGATCGTGCCTTCCATGTTCGGAAGGCAAACAGCAGAAGACGGCCACAACAAAACATCCGTGTGCCCCACTTTTCGCTCTCGAGTCCTCCTTTCGACCTTCGTTTTCTCCTCTTCAACTTTCTTCCACCTCGACACCCTCCGACTTGCGAACCACCACCACCCCTCGACTTGCGCCCCTGTCCGCCTATTCACCCACATCTCGAAAACTCCTTTCGTCGACATGAGCAGCACACCGTCGAAAATTCCAGCGCCCTCCGCTCAGTCTTCGAGACAGCGCACCTCGCTGACCGCGCGCTCTCCGCGCTCATCACTACCACCATCGCAGTCACCTCTCGCACGAGCCCCATCCTCGACCGACAGACCCGCGCACCATGCCGCTCGGGGACCGCCATCACGCGTCTCACGACCCTCCTCCAGCTATCGCAGCCTCCGCACTCCCAGCGCCAGCAGCAATGCCACTGCCACTGCCACTGCCATTGCCAGCAACCAGCGCTCCACCATCCGCAATGTGACGCCGTCTGCCAAGCCATCGACGAATCCGCCATCCACCAGCTCGACTGCCAGAGACAAGCCATTGCCACCTGTCATGCCACTGCAGAGGAAGCTACTGCCGCCGCCCTCGCTCGCGCCGCGTCACGCTGCTGTCGACGTCCAGCAATCCCAGTCTAATCCACGTCCCAGGTATCCGTCCAGTGAGAGGGCCATCTCTCCCAAGACGGTTCCTACCCCACCAAAGGGCTCTTCGGAGAAGAAGCCCGGTCATGAGAAGCGCGACAGTAAGATGTCCGCCATGATCCGGAGCTCCTCCCCAGCCTCGTCTTCCAGTCGCTCCAACTACTCCGACGAACACCTCGACCAGCTCCCGCGCGATGCTTCCACATCACCGTCAGAACGCTACCCAAGAATGCGCAAACCAGACAGCTTCAATTACTCCTACGTCGGCACCCGCTTTCCTCCATCAGGTGGTTCCTCCATCCAACAGAGCGCAACATTCCCATTCCGAGCACCACTATCGGCCAGCCCATTCACCGCTCCACTCCAGACCATCGACTCTCAGCCAAACATACTCAACAACTTCTCAACCGAAGACGAGGAGACGCCAAGGAACAGCATGCAAGAACCTTTCCCGGACTTCGACCACTTTCACAGCGAAGTATATGACGGCTCGACCGAGGACCAGAAGCACCGCACCGACGCCCTGGATTGCCTTGAAGGAGGCGGTTCCCAGCCATACATCTCGCCAGACTCTATCGCCACTCGCAAGCCTATCAGCGCCAAGAAGGCCGGCAAAGCCAAGATGGTCTCTCCCAGTCGCCGCGTTAGTGTAGGCCGCTACCAAGGCTACATGCGCACGACCGCCGCCGCCTCCTCCAAGCAAGTCGTCGCCAGCCCAACGGCACCGAGGGCGGCGCCTCGGCCGGCGCTGCAGGCGCGGAGAGGGCGCGCGAGCGCCGACAAGACCACCGCCGCCGCCGCCGTCACGAAAGCGGAGCCCACCGCGGCATCCCAGGTACGTCCTCACACACCACTATTAGCTTGTTCACCCCTGACCTATCCTATCTGCAGGGCCCACCACGCTCTCGCCTCGCCGACAAGGTCGGCAAGATCGGGGGCTTCTTCACCAGCCGACGCGGCCGAAAGGCCGCAGCTACTTCCGATGCCGCCCCGGCACCTTCGGTGCCAAAGATTCGGAAGTCAGCAATCGGCGCCCCGATCGTCGACCCTGTCGACTTCAAGAGGTCGGAGGGGCCGATGTTGGCGACCACGGACTTGCCTGCCGCTCGGACGGCAAGTCCGGCACCGGCCCCTCCTGTCGAAGTCGACATCTTCGACGTAAGTCACTACCCTTCTCCATAGCATCGAGAGACTCAAAAACTAATGATTCTATAGAACTTCATGAAGGCCCGCCAGGCGGCGGTGGAGGCCAGGCGCTCCGCCGACAAGGCGACCTCCGAGGCCGAGGAGGCGAAGCAGACGTACCTGGCCACCAGATCTGCCGCCCTCAGGGCCGAGGACAACGCCACGAAGGCGGTCGAAGAGGCCGACCTGGCCAAGCAAGAGTCCGTCCTCGCCCGTCGCTGCGCTCGCTGGGCCTTGGAGGAGGCCGCGTCGGCCAGAGAGTCGGCCCAGACGGCGGTGGCCGCCGCCGAGGCCATAGACAAGGCCATGAAGAAGATGACGGCGGGTGGACCCGCCCCGTAAATAGATAATTCGAAATCAAAATTGGTCCTTCACATGCAAATCGAACACACACACACAAACATATCACGAATACAACTACGATACACAACATAGAATGAGAACTACTGTGTAATTCTGAGCATGGTCTGGTTTGAATTCAATATATCCATTAAATATCGAACTTTTGGCATTGGATTTGAAGAAGGAGCGAGTGCTTCTGGCCTAGAAACAGCGACCGCGCTAGTGAATTCACATGCGAAAAGTCACGTGATCATACCATGAACCTCGCGCGCATCTCCGTCAGACGCGCTCTCGATATACTGCTGTCAGCATTTTCGGCGCCACGGACGATAGCATGGAAATTGGAGATACTGTCGAGATCGAGCGCATCTCCGCGCGCCGGCCTTGCGACATGGTATTGTCAGAAACTTTGGTGCCCCAGACTATACCATCAAAATTGGAGATACTGTCGGGATCGAGCGCATCTCCATGACACATCATCTCGACATCATGTGGTCAGACGCTCCATCAGCAACGCCCTCGAGCATGAAATCGGAGATGATGTCGGGATCAAGATTGATCTCCGCGGAAAGGCATCGCGACATGCTACTGTCAGACTCTGTGGCGGCAACGCCTTTGCGCAGAGAAACGGAGATGCTGTCGCGATCCAAATCATGAATTCTTGGGTATCTAAACTCACACTCTCCTTGCCCGGCTGTCTAGTTCGGGCTTTCAACATGCAGATAACACCCCTGCGCACCCGTTCCTTTATGTATAGCTCTCTCGTCGCTGAGCTTGACGACCGTATTTCTCACCTCCGACGTAAGTCCATGCGGACCACAGGCCCCAATGGCAGACTCTCCCTCCGCGTGATCGAGCATGTCTGCCAAAACCTCCTCAATCTGTGGACGACCGGAGTAAAAGGTCGCACAAGGTAGGACTGGCATCTTTCGTCCTGCATTGGTAGAGTCCGAGTTCAGCGACGATGGGGCTGAGTTTGCACTTGCTGAGACAGGCAATTTACCAGCGGCATTGACAGAAGCTGGCTTGATCTCCTCGCCCGTGTCATCTTCATCGACCTGTACGCAGCAGCAAGGCTTTCCTTCAATCTTCTCGCACTGGCAACCGCACTCCTTAAGCACGGCTCCCGGATTGGTGAACTTGTCGGCACAAGTGACGTAGATGCTGATTCGTAGTTGAATGTCGGCTTTTCCGAGTTGCTCGTAGATGGTGGATAGCTCTTCGCTAATCCACGACGCCCATGCCGTGTCCTTGACGCACCAAATGAATTGTATACGTCGCACGGGGAGTGCTCTACCAGCGTGCGTGGCTCGATCCGCGATGTCTTGCAGAACGGACGTCGTAAAGGTTACACCAGTCGAGCCAGCGATCAAGCAGACTGAATCGAATGCGGCAAAGTCGGAATGCGAAGCGCCGTATGGACCATCCAGGAAAGCCATGTGCGTGCTGATCTGAGTGTTCTGATCTTCGTCGTCCTGCTTTTCAGACACGAGTGCCGTCGTCGAGCTGTTAGCGCCTTCCATTATGCGCTTTGTAAAGCCTTTGTGGCTTTTCAGAATGAATAGCAAATCTCCATTGTGCGAGCGTGGTGTCGGAAGAATTGTAGCAGGATGGCTCTGCAAAAGTCCAAATCTCGGCATTGAAATCAAAACGTGCGCTCCAGGGCGCCAGCAAGTCAGAGATTTGTTCGAGATCCTGACTTTTGTGACGCCGCCTTCTAGTTGGGTCAAAGTAGCACGGCTGGATCGCAGGTTGTGCCATGCCAGTGCCATTGTTCGGATGATGCGGTCCGCCAAGTAAAGGCCGATCGGAATGTATATGTAGACCCGACTCGTCAGCGCCGTGCTGGGCAGGTGGAACATGATTGCAATGATGAACCCGAAGAAGGTCAAGATATGCTGCACCACGAAGAACTCGTAGTTGAACCACCTCAAAGGCGCAATCGTCGTCAGGTTCATCCAGAGCAGCAGAGCAAAAGCTGCGATTCCAGTTGTCGGGCAGTCGTCGGTCTCCCACTCAAGTTTCATCACTCCGTAATTTTGCCATCCCGTGCTCTGAAATGCGAAGTGGAATATGGCGAGCAGTAGCATGATTCGTGCCGACCATCGATGGACGACATTAAGTCGCTCGTACGAGACACCCGTGAGCAGTCCAATAACATTGTTCTTGTTTATCAGCAGCACTAAGAGCGGGACCTGAGCTACTGCCAACCAGCCAGCTCGCACACCAAGCGCTTGCCAGTACTGGGCTCCGGGCACATTGCTATCCGCGAACTCGAGACCAAGGACGAGAGCGAGGTATCCAAGTAGGAGTGTGATCGTGCCAACAGGCGGTATCTTGAAATACGCAAGATGAGTAATGGGTGCCCATTGCATGTAAGTCAACTCTCTCCCAAGAGCGGTTATCGTAGCCAACCACGTCGCAGGCAGACTCTTGGGCTTGGATGGGGACTCTTTATTCTGCGCCGCCTGCCTCAGACGAAGCTGCAGTATCCACCAGCGTAGAAAGTTGAAGATCGTGGCAATCGCTATTACGACGATGACTGCGTACCAGAAGTACTTCGCGTAGTTGTTGCCGATGATTTTGAGCTGATCATCGTCGAGAAGGTTCTCTAGAAAGTCCGCTGCTTGCGTCGCATTCGAGAAGTCTACACCGTCTGCTGATAGAGGCGTGAGAGAAGTACCAGAGTCTCCGCCCATATCCATGCCGCTCATGTCCATGTCCATGTCGGCATCCGTGTCCATGTGGCCGCCGCCATGTCTCCGGAAGAGACCCATGTTGAACCTGGCGCCAGTGGCAGTGAATGGGTCTTTTGTGTGCTCAGTACTTTCGTGGTGGACGTTCCTTTGTTATCCAGTCTGGCCAATGGAATGCGCGCAATTCACAGCATCTGATATCGCTCGGCTTCGCTCCTCCGCGTTGACCGTTCAGTGCGACGCCGCAGCGCGCGTCTCCTCGCTGTTGGATCTGAAATTTTGGGAAACCGGAGGCATGACCCGGAGAGGAGAGATGATGAAGGAGCTGAGAAATGGTCCTACCGCGACTGGACGCTTTGTGTACTTTACCTTTCGGTCTTGGTCTTTTCTTGGGTTTGAGCAAGTTTCCACTCCGTCGCGTTTTCCACTCGGGGTCTCGCCCACAGAAAGCCGAAGAACACCCGGGATGCCTCAGGCCTCCGAATTTCTGTCTACATGTCTACATACATTCATCGCCCATTTATCGCCATCCCAAAATCTCTTCCTCTATCACCTCTACCAACTTCATCATCGTGTCAGCATCAAATCTTCAAGGCCCAAATCGCGCTCACAGCTCATCGACCTTCAAGCAATACAGCTTCTCCTTCTCAACCCTCCCGCTCTCCGCCGCTTTCAAGACCAGCTCCAGATCCTGTTCCCCATTGATCCATCTCCCATCCATGACCTTGAATCTCTCATCGGCACAAATGGTAACAATGGTGTTTGCGGCTTGCTCCACCGTCTGCCATGTCATCCGATCTCTGATGCCCTGCGCAACCGCATCACCTGCGCTCAACTGATCAGTCCCTGGAACATCTGTGAGAAGCAAATTTAAACTCACCGAATTCCTGCTCGAGCTTCTTGAAGCTCCCCTTCACCATGTCTGTCCAGATGTTGCCCGGATGCACGCTGTAACACGCAATGCCGGTTCCTCGCAACTCAGCGGGTAAGTTTTGGAAGAAGCGTATCATTCCCGCTTTGGCGACGGCGTACGCTGTCATGGAAGGACCCATGTCGCGCGCTCCGACAGTGCTGTTGACATTGAGAAGAACGCCTCCCTGTTTGCGATCGATCATCGACGGCAGCACCGCATGGCAGAATGCTGGCGGGACCGTTAAGCCAAAGGTCACGATGTCAGACCACGTCGAGAAGGGATCGTGGTCGACAAATTTACTGAGGGCATGATGGCCGGCATTGTTGATGAGGATGTCGATGGGACCAAGAGAGGAGGTGGCCTTTTCGACAGCAGCTTTGGCGGTCTCGTACACATTGCTGGAGAGGTCGGCCGGGATGGCAAGAGCGTCAACAGAGTGCTTGGATTTAATCTCTCGGATCAATGTGTCGAGCAGATCCTGACGGCGTGCGACGCATGCGACTTTTGCACCGCAGGACGCAAAAGCCAGCGCCGCCGAACGCCCAATGCCACTTGATGCACCAGTCACTAGGACGACTGTAGACTATGTGAGCAACAGGCAGATACGGGAGATGTGCAGCAACCGGTACCTTTGCCATTGAGCTTCCCAGCCAGTCTGGACAAATCGATGAAGGGATACACATCCTGGTGAATTGGGATCTCTTCCTGCGCGTCGATAGCCATTCTTGCTTTCGGAATTTCAAGTATAGGGTCTATTGGTATCTGGTTGAGAAGTGGGAGAACGAGTGCTGATATACATATCGCTGTTTCTCAGCTATCGCCTTGTACGAGCCGCCCATTGACGCCAGCTGTCGCGGCCAAACTTAACACTCAAAGCTGTCACTCTTAGATCAGCCATCCTTCAGGTAGCCTCTTTCCAATGACAATTCTTCGTAATCAATATTGAGTTCTTGGTGCCTCTAGCGTACCTCCTCGAGATGTCGCTCCACCATGTGTAGCCGGAAGGAGGAAGCTAATGCGAGGTTGCAAAAGAGACAACCCTAGAATCCTACGAACGCAAAAGAATTGCGAGTGCGAATGCGTATGCTTGAGGTTCAATCAGTGACCGAAGTGAATTTGTAGTCGCATCCGCTTATGCCCCGTCTTCATGATGGAATACCGAAAATTCTGGTCAAGAGACGGATTCGAATGATATACGCATGTCATCATCTCATCTTGGCTGCACCGCACGCTTTCTCTGTCTAGATCATAGTATCGCTCGTTGCAGCTAAATTGCGGATTTTGCTTCCTACAGATTCGACTGTGGGACTGGACGAACCACGAATCCGAGCCGTGGGAAATGTATGCGTGTCTCAACAGTCGCCGGATTTTCAAGTGCTTGCGGCTTGATGACAACCTCTTCGGGTGACATCGCAACAAGCGTGCCAATGGTAGGACTATGAAGGTATCAGCTAGAAACGTGGCATGAAAGATTGAATCCAGCACTTACTCATCCCTGCCAGTGTCATCAGGAACGACCGACACCAATGCGCCCTCCTTAAGACCAGTCTTCTCGTCCAAGGCTGCATGTGTCGATCTCGGCGTGGGTAGCAGCAGAGACTTCTTTCCCAGAGCAGGTGCTTTCTTCATCTGCTCCAACACCTGCTCGAACGGCATTGCCTTGTCTTCGGTCGAAGGCAGTCCATCGAAGTAAAGCTGCATTCTTCGATACCACGAAAACAAGCCTGGATATCTCTGAGCATTGAAGACTGGCGTGGCGCCTTCCAGTGTCTCATCTCCGTGTCCGCCTTGTGTGATGTGCTGTGTCATACGACCAGAAGCAATTTCAGATCCCCACAGCAGCTCGTAGTAGACTGAAATATCTGCCAGAGATGGAGATGGGGTTGAGAATATCCATGGCCCTTCTGTCTCTGCGAACAAAGGCTCCAACATTGACAGTTGCATATCGAGCTTCGACAAGTTCTCGGGAAGTTTCTTCTCAAGCTTGTCGGCGTCCAGCTTGTGACCGATCAACTGAGCTCTATCTGTTCCAAAGTCGCTCCGCCAGATACTTGCGGGCATGAGACCACATGTGACGCGAAAAAGCGGACGATCTAGCGTCATTCAGACGAGTTCAATGGTCTCGCATTCAGAACTCACCTGTCCAGTACGACGAAAACCCTCTAATCAAAGGTCGATAACTCCTCCCATCGGCAGCCGTAGGATACAACGACTGATATCCTTCCGATTGCGGGAAGAAGTGCTCCAAAGCTTCGCAGATGATGGACGTATCGCAGTACAATTCTCTCCCAATCGCAAGTACTGGGATCTTCCGGTAAGTCAGATGAAAGTTGTCGCGGAGAAGAGGTCGTGGCATCATGGTCGGAACAGGCACAAAGGTGTACGGAATTTGTTTCAATCTTAGAACATGTCGTGCTTTGATCGTGAAGGTGCTCGATTCGTAGCCGAAGAGGGCCACGATTGGTTGTGCCATTTTTGGTGCCCGGCGCTCCTGCCCAGCACTGTCTCGTGGAATACCTTCACGCTCGAATCTTGTGAGCTTTAGTCGCACTCATGGGTTTGGTAGGAAAAGACAAGAGGTTGGTGGAAAGGAGAAGTTGCGGGAGATGGAGAAGGTGGAAGCCGAGCTAGTTCTCGGCCCGATGGAAAATGTACTTGATGGATGTTTGATTGATACTGCCGCACAATTTGATGAGCGTCAACTTCACCTCTTGATCGACTGCATTACATGTCTAACCCCTGCATCGCTGACTCTTCGACATCCCCTTCCGAGATCGTTGTTATCTCAAAGACCCCACTTGGGCGACGTCGACTTCACGGGGGCGATATTCTCACAAGGTCAGCTGGAATTCCGAGAGGAGCACCTGCTGGAGGCGGAGGCGGAGGCGGAGGCACCTCATGTCGCGGCCTGTCTGGGAAGTCCATTTCTGTTCCTGCTCTCCCACCTAGGGAATCATGGCTGGAAGAATCGCTCTCGTTTCCAGAGTCGTCGCTCTGACGTGATGGTGGAAGATGCACATCCATACCATCAATATGCGCAGGCCGCAGCTCGTCTGCAAGCATACTCCGAAGCGGATATCCCTCCTTTTTGAGCAGTGCTGCGTACCTGGTAAAGCCACGAGAGTCTGCAGGAGCCCAGCGAAGACCGTGAACGAGGTCTCCCTCCCCTGGTGTCGTAGACTGCCTGATCCAACCCTGAAGTTCTTCGAAGCTGGCGCGGTCCTCTGGCAAATATTTCAAACATTCCATGACGGTATCGCAGAGCTCCTCGCTATAGATTAGTCTTTGCTCTGCGGTGAAGTCATCCGGGCGCCTAGGTGTCCTCCAGTCAAAGTCCTTCAAATTGGCTTGTCCAGCATATTCTCCCTTTAAGTAGCACCACATGATCATGCCGATTTGCCAGACTACGACGAATATCAATCAGTATCGAAAGGCCCAGCAGGGATAGCGACGTACCGTTGCTTTTACTCGTCAGCCTCTGCGGGTTAGGGAACTTCGAGGCGTCTTCTAAGTACTCGTTGACTTGTTCCTGCCCGCCTGTCAGTACGAATAGCAAGTCACTCACTGAAGAACTTACTGGAACAGAGAACACATAGGGTCCAGTACGAAACCTTCTTGCTGTGCTCCTATCTCCGGGAGGCAAAATCGCACATAATCCAAAGTCCCCCAAAACCGCCGTTGGGAACCCCTTGAAAGTATCCCAGGTGTTGTGCGTTAGGAAAACTACCCAAGTTAGCTTTCGTATGATCCTAAAAAAGGATTTAGCTCACTATTTTGAGGTTTGATGTCCCGATGCACGAGAAGACTCCAGCCTGAAGGTCCTTCGCCCTGCAAATCTCCTCTCTCCATCAATATTCCAGCCGTCACAAGGTCCTCTAACAGCTTCCAAGCGAAAGGAGCAGAGGGCGTGTACTTCGTTTGGTGTCCGCCGTTGTGCACTTTTTGGCCCAATATGAGTTGATGCAATGCACCGTGTTCGCTACGACGGTTAGAGCCGGCACACAGGAAGGATTCATGAGTCTGCGACATACCAGTAGTCCATGTAGATTCGATACATTCGTTGCGGCTTTGAGATTCTCCAGTTGCGAATTCTGGCAATACATTCGGAGCCGCGCAAAGGTCGAAGCTTGTACATGGCAGTGATTCTGCTTCAGAGTTAGCGTACTGTTACTCATGTGCGTACTAGGGAACGAACTCGTTAGGGAGTAATCCTGCGGGGTCCCATGTCGTGGCCTTTGCATGCTCATGGTATTCTGAGTCTTTCACCGCCATTCTCTTGGAAAAGTTACCCACGGAGGAAGAATCCTTGGTTTCACCGATGCAATGTCACTTACATCAGCTATTCTCCCTCTTTCGTCCACCTTCAGCCATAATCGAGCAGTTCCGTATCCTCCACTTCCAAGATCCGGACCACCAACCCATCTGCTGCTGAGAGAACCAAACCCATGCCTGGCGTCGTTTGCACTACGTTGACGCACTTCCTCCTCGCGACGTTGCTTCTTTCGAGCCTCTCTTTTTACCTCCTCCTGACGACGTCGCTCCTCTTCCGCTCTTGCCAACTGTTCCTCTCTCAGATGCAGATGTCGTTGCACATACTCTGTCCGAGTGGCGATCTCGGTTGGAAGGCTCCGGAATTGGTTCAGATAGAAATCTAAATATCCAAGAACGTCGTAGTCATCTGTACCTCCTCGGTTCTTTCGTTCTGTGCGCAATTTTCTGTTAAGAGTTTCGAACGGCGCGAGCTTGCCCTCTAAATCCTTCATTCTGGCGAGGAAACTTTTGAGCTCATTCAGATCGGCCGTCTGAAAGTTGAGAGGCTTTAAGTCAGCTCCTTGTTACAGATGCAATCGATTGTACTGACCTCGCCATTGGGTGGTCTGGTGTAGAGGGCCAAGATATCGTTGTTGGTCCGGAAGTATTCAACCAACGCTGGGCCCAAAACTCGGCGGTCGTCTTCTGAGATTTTGCGCCATTGGTCTCGCAGTTTTACTTCGGCTAGATCGATGGTCAGGGTGGTATTGTCATATTTGAAAGCCTATTGAACTCACGCATTTGACCCTTTTTCTTGCTCTGTCCCCATCCTGCTTGTTCGAGCAGAACCCAATTATTCTCCCACTCGTCTTGGTCGTCGCTGGCCGTCATCGCAATGACCAATCTTTCAAGATGACCTGTCAAGATACGCAATGGAGAACTTGCAACGCAGCGGAGCCCGACCACAGAGTACGAGTACTCGGCCGGGCTGCAGACAATGAGAGACTGCGTCAGCCGCAATAGGTAAGCGCCGACCTTTTACAATGCTCTTTGTTCAATATGCGGAATGAAAAGCCGATCGGATTGGTCGTCCTCTAGAGATCATCCTTCCTCCGCCGTCTTGGTCTGGAAGGCAAACTATGCTCAGCAGAGAGTTGCGCGGATCGTCTTCGCTTTAAGTTACCATCAGACCTAGACGGCACAGCAGGTGACGTTAGATCGACGACTCGCTGCCCACTGGGAGGCGGCGAAGTCAAGTCGATAACCTCTGAAACAAATTGCACACTGTCGTCGTCGCTCTTCCGCTTTGCACCAACTTGAGCGGACTGGTTCATTGCGCCCGAGGAGTGCTGCGCGGTCTGATGCGTTTTATGCCCGCCCGGATCTCCAATCGAGTCAGCGAGCTCGTCGTCGACGTTCTCCTGCACCTCGTGGGCTTTGTTGCGAGGCACGTTCGGGTATAATTCCATATCATCAAACAAATGCGTTGGTTCACCATATTGGACTTCCTCCTCCACCGAAAATCTTAGCCGATACATCTCATGTCCTATCAGCAGTCCATGCTTACCAATGAATCCTGGATCGTTTAGGTCAGCGTTTCTCATTCCATGGGCCAAGTCTGGGGCATTGATCCTTTCCAGAATCTCGTCAAAGCTCGGGCGGTCTTGAGGTCGGTATTCCAAACACTGAAGAATGAGTCTCTGCAGTTCGGCGCTGTAGTGAGGATCTACATGCTTGTTCCATTTCGCGTGAGGCATTGGCTTGTCGCCTTTCCAGTGGCGTAATTCTGAATCTCCATCGCGGCCTAGTAGCAGTCAGCTCGCATGGTCTCTTCAAGGAGTCAATGAGATTCGCATACGCTGAAGCATACTCCACATCACGTCTCCAACAGCCCACACTATACGGGAGAAGAACATTAGCATCAGACTCGATCGAACAGATGTCTCCTGAGCGTACCGTTAGTCCTTGAGGTCAGCCGCTGAGGATTCTCAAACCCTTGCGCATCAGCATCAAGTATGTGATCAGTCCGTTCTTCAGGCGACTGATGGTGATACCGCCTCAATGGAAATGCATTAGACGCCCGGACCACGTCCTGAGGAACGACCTCGCAGTTGCCAAAGTCCCCAAGCTTGACCGATGGATAGCCTCGCCAGGTGTCGGAGCTATTGAGCCCAAGAAAGACGTTGCCGAACTTCATGTCGCGATGCACGATCAACTCCCAATGGCCAGGAGGCGTCGGACCCACGCCACCTCGCTCCATGAATAAGCCAGCGAGCGCGAGACTCTCGAATGCGCGCCACATGAAAGCTTCAGGAGCGAAGTAGTTGTCCATCTGCCTGTGTCTCGGTATCACGTTGTCAAGAGTTCCGAATGGGCTGACTTGGCGCATCAGGTTTCTGCTCGCAGCTCGAGCATATACGAACAAACTCACCAGAGCTCCATGTAAATGCGGTACTTCAAGCCTCGCTCGATCAATCTCCAATTTCGAATTCTGACGACGTGCTCACATTCTCGCAGGCGATACAGTGCGGTCACTCTGAAGACCGTGGCATTAGCATAAGCACCATTTTCAAGCTGGCAACCAAGTCTCACTCAAATGGAACCATGCCACCTTCAGGCCAAGATACCGAGTTCAATTGCGTTTTCGTGTCCTTGACAGCCATGCGCTATGATACCATAAAGTCAGTCATGATCACCTTTCAAGGCTATGGCAACTCACATCAATGATCGTGCCATTCTGATTTCGTTTGACCAATGCCCAAGTATTCCCAGAGACTCCAGTCCCGAGCTTGCCAACACATGTCCAGCCTTGGTCGAGGTCAACCGTCTGATGTGGGAAGTCAGGGTCGCGTAGTCCATAAATATCGTCTGAGTCTGATTCCGACATGGCTGTGTGGTTCGCATCTGGACATCCTCATTCACAACACACGCTGCTGTTACCTCGTCAGTCCTTCCAGCCCTTTGTTCCCTTTCGAGTTGCCCGTCCAGTCGCCTGAATATGATTAGCGCCGCACTTGGAATGTGAAACCACCTTTGTCTTTCATCACAAAACTCGAACCAGCTGCGTTCAATCCGGGGTATCAAATTCGTAGCCTTGCGCTCATCTACTCCGGCCTGATCTTCCCTCTCCTTCTCTTCATCTCTTCCACGCGCCTTTGGTCCTCTTCGAATCCCTTCACCAAATCCTTCGCCAGCTCCTTCTTCTTCTCGCGCTGCTGGAAGCGGTAGAAGTCGTCCTTGACTCGGTTCTTCTCCCTCTTCTTCAGCTCTTCCTCCTTCGCCCTTGCCTCTTCTTCCCTCGCAGGACCCTGCCTGCCACCTCTCGTGACGGTGATGAAGCCATCCTCGTCTGGCTCGGAGCGTTGCTTTGCCAGCATCTTAATTCGGGCCTCCTCCTTCGCTTCGAAGGCTGTGATGTACGCATCCACGCTGGCTTGAAGAATTCCGTGGTCCGGATACCTCAACTTATGATGTGTCAAATACCGGCTCGATCCAAGCGGAGCCACCTTGTCTTTCCCTGACACACGCCATGTGATTTCCCTCTTGGCCTTTATCGCCTTCTTCACCTCTTTCAATGCCATCTCCGCGCTCGTCTTGTCCACGAATGTCACAACGGCCGTCCCTCCACTCATATGGACTTCCCGATCCCAGATCTCCGGGAGCAGTCCGACCTCGTCTGCGTCTTTGCCCTCGTCGTCGGAACCTCTCTTACGCTTCTTTCCCTGCTTGACTGGAGCCACGGGTGCTGCGGTTCCTTTGCCCACTCTCGCGCCCTCGAAGGCCACGCTTTCCACTCTCACACCACCCAGGCTCTCCGCGAAGAGGCTGCGAATATGTTGCTCGGTTGCGTCGATCGGGACATTGACAAGGAAGACTTCCTTGGGCGTGTTCTCGGTCGGTATCTTTGGTGCATTTGCGCGGAGGTAGAGAAAGTGTGTGGTTTCGTTGGGAAATGACGGCTGAGCTTGAATTCGCAGCGGCAGGACGAAGAAGTCGTGGACCGTTGTGGGTACCTTCCTAGACGATATAGGCGCCATAGCTGTGTCTGATGTGGTTGTATCAAAAGTGAGAGGCTCAAGATCCAAAAACTTGAAGCAAATTCCAGGTCGCAGCTCCGTGAGCTTCGAGCCCTTTCAAATAATCATCAACTTTTCATTGATATTTCATTACGTCTTTATGAGTGGCCCAGAGGAAAGAGAAGAGACTATGTTACTGTTTATCATTGCAACTATCTATCGTATATATTGTTATTCATGTCGACGTAACATCCGTTGGCCTCATAAAATACTTGTACACTTCCTCCAAATGTCATCAAATCAAAGCGCAACATCGGTCCGGGTATCTCGCACTGGCAGGCTGTCGTAAATGCACAAGGTGTCGTCAGAAGTTTGCGGACATTCGATAATTAGGCCTTGTCAGGGTCGTTGATTCCCCCGGTGGTGATAACGTAGGTTGCTTCGCCCTCAGGGCAGTCTGACAGGAATGGTCAGTGGATAATTTGCATGTGGGAATGGGTGGAGGAAGCTGACCTGGAGAGTCCATGATCTTTGCAACACGCTCGTCGCCACGTCCCTTACGGAGAAGTACTCGAGTGGTAGAAGCATGGGCGAGGATGTGACCACCAACAGGCTTGCGGCCATCTGCGCTTGCGAACAGGGCACTGGCTCCTGGGTCGGATTGAACTTGATTGGTCATGAAAACAACCATGTTGAATTCCTCCGCAGTTTCAACCAGCTTGCGAAGGTGCTGTCCAAGTTTCTGTTGCCGTTCACTGAGCTCGCCGCGTCCAGAGTAGTCGGTTCGGAAGAGGTTCATGATACTGTCGACGATGAGGAGGCGGTACTCTCCGGAGACGAGCTCTTCAGTTAGGCCACAAAGCTGGTCGTGCTGCTCTTCGCTGTTCATGATACGGCGAATGAGGATGTTCTCGTTGCAGGTGTCCGGGTCGACTATCATAGATCAGTAAACGCCTTCAGTCAGACGGACTCGGAACTTACGGCCAAAGCGCTCAGCGATCTGCTGAATTCTCTCGGGACGAAAGGTACCCTCAGTGTCTGCAAGCTTATTAGCAATACATCAAGCACTGCAGAAGCCGCAACACTTACCAACGACGATGACCTTGCCCTCACCACCACCTTGGGCCTTGGGAAGCTGCGCAGTCACGCACAGGGTGTGACACAGCTGTGTCTTTCCGCATCGATACTCGCCGTACACCTCGCTGACGCTGCGCGACTCAAAGCCGCCCTTGAGAATCTTGTTCCAGTTCTCACTGCCAGTGGAGAGGCGAAAGCACGATTTGCGTTCTTGGAGGAGCTCTGCGGATGTCTTGAACTTCCTGCCATCGGGCTTCAAGAGCATCAGTAGTGCATCACACAGTGGAGAGAGAAGGATCATCCTCACCGAACACTTGCGTGCAGCTTCCTTGACTTTCTCGACCTTGATCTCGGAGAATCCCTTGATCTTGGCGAGATTCTTGGTCATTGCTGAGTTGACGCCCTGGAGAACGTGGTCAGCAGTGAAGATTGGGAGACGTTCGGGCGATGCCATACCGCGACGGTGTGATAACCATGTGACTTGAGCTTGCCGATGTCCGAAGCGTTGATGCCATGGTTCTGGAGGTCTTCGATGTCGATTATGATGGGTGAAACCTCGTACTCATCTTCCTCGCCGCTGGCGACGGATGCAGGCATGTTGAATGCGTGGATGAGGCTGATTGGAGAATGAAGGAGTGTGTTGAAAGATAGCTGTACAGTTGAGAGCGGGAACGATGCAGTGCGATGAAATGAGTGGCGGGATGAAGTGATGAAGAGGGAATGGGATGGAATCGGAGGAGGGAGAGGAAGAGAACTGGGACCAGGCAGACGTGCAAGAAACCATCAAGCGCGACATGGTCGAGGAAGGCACGTTGTGCCTCCCTCCTTCCCATCTTTCACAGCGTTGCGTTGAAGAAGAGGAAGGAGGTTGTTGTGGTGAGGAAGGCACCTCCCAAGGCCCCACAAAGCTTGGCCCTAAGCCGAAAGCATGTGAAAGTCCAAGCGCCCACGCACCTTGCATCTTCAGTATGAGACCTACAGGTGTTGCGGCCACGAGTTTGAGGGAATCTCTCGAGTAGAGGCATGTTAATGATGCTATGACAGACTGCGTATTAGCCCAGTTCAAACTCCAGTAACATCAACTTGGTACTCACCAAAGACTACGTCGCCGTAGGCTTGAGAAAGAAGAAGAAGAAGAAGAAGAAGAAGAAGAAGAAGAAGAAGAGAGAGGGGTTTGACAATCGCACAAGACACATGAGATTGCTGCGGACAGGACACGCTATCCGCACCTGTCAAGTCCAAGCCCAATTAACATGATACTTTTGCTCGATGTCTCGCGGTGGCAGCAGCACCTCATTGCGAGGCGCTGCCAACCTACTCGCGCATCGCTCTGGTGTGCTTTTCCGAGGGTAATTGTGTAAGTAAATTGCACGTCCGTCCTGTTGAGCTCTCACATCGACACAGCTCGCTCCACTCTCCGCCGCTCTCCCCCATTTCAATTCTTGACTACCTTCCGTCTTCGGTCCCGCCCCGGACGTTCACATCAACAAGGGCAGCCGTCCTCGGCATCCGTCTGCTTGCCTCGCTCCGCCTGGGTATAAGGTATATGCTGGGTCGTGATGGTCGTAAAGGAAACTTTTGATTGTGTCGTTGGTCGTGAGATCGTTCGAACGCTCGATTGATGTGTGATGCTGGGAAATTGCTACCGAAATCAACGTGTGTGGCCAGAAGAAGAGGGTCTCGCGCTACAAGGTGGCCAAGGGAGTGCGCTTTCGTGTTCCGAAGGAAGAGTTTAAGCGACCACCTGGGCCGGGACGACGGGCGCATTCACGTCAGCGACTGGAGCGCCTTCGCCGTTGACAACTGGAGCAGCTCCGTTGATCTCGGCCTGAGGGCACTCCCGGCTAATGTGGCCAGCCTCGCCGCAGCGGTAGCAAGTCTTGCTGCCAGGTCCGTTGATGGCGCCTCCGTTTGGCGAGGTGCAGTCACGAGAGATGTGGCCAAGCTTGCCGCAAGCATAGCACTTCATAGCCTGGGCCTGGCAGTCGCGTGCAAAGTGGTTTGGTCCTCCGCACTTGTAGCAAGTAGCTGCGCGTCCTCCAGCGAATCCGCCGCGGCCAGCAAAGCCCCCGCGAGGTGGTCCACCAAGACCTCGTCCCGCTGGTGGTGGCACTGCGGCGCCAGGAGTTGGGCAGTTGCGCTTATCGAAGTCAGTTATTAGTCTTGTAAGGCTGCCAAAAATCACATACTGCAAGATGGCCAACCTGTCCGCAAGAATAGCAGCGACCGCCGCCCTGGGGTCCACCACTCAGGCGGAGAGTTGGGCAGTCAGCCTGGACATGCCCGAGACCCTGGCAGTGGTAGCACTGCTTAGCTGATTCCATCGTTAGCACTTAGTCGCTTCAATGGCTCTGAGAAGGTGACCAAAGACTCACTCTCGGTCGTCCGTGGGTGAGGGCAGTTATTGCTCTCATGGCCTGCGCATAGCGGTCAGCGCATGTCCGTATCCGTATCCGTGCTCGTGCTCTCCTCTTACCCGGCTGCTTGCAGTTATAGCACAAGCGCTCGCTGCTGGAGCAGACCTCGGCATAGTGGCCGACGTTGCCGCACTTGTAGCAGGCCCGACGTGAAAGGGAAGACATCCTGCTCTCTCCGTCCGATAACTGTATGATGCCCGTGTCAGACTCGCGGATGGTGTATGTTTTGTGGGCGGAGGTCCAGGTATGAACAAGAACCATCATGTGGCATCACGCGCGAAGAGCCTCGGTGGTACAGAGGCGCCGTGAAAAAAATTGCTTGGTTGATAAGGGAGGGGAGGGAAGGACGCTGGCGGACGGCGGTGAATGATGTCGGCGAAGGACGCATACCTCGTAATACCAAATATCTACCTGCCGCACACGTTAGCATCGACCCATGACCGCGACTGAGGGCGTTTGCACTGGGTGCGTGCAGTCTCGGGTAGACGCGCGCAAACAACCGCCGACAGCGATGCCGACGCAGCGGGCATGCGACGAGACGGTGAAAGGGACGGGGAGATACACACCTGATTCCACACGCTCTTCCTGCTCTCCGGCCACTCCTCTCTGCCGCGTCGAAGAAGAAAAGACAAAGAATGGCGAGTGTTGTGTGCAGGAGTAGGAAAGAACCGGTGCGCTGCGTCGAGTGGTCGTAGTGAAGAACCCCCCACAATGCAATGTGGGCAAGTGGGCAGGGTTTGTCTTGTGCCGCTTGTGATAGGCCGGCCGTTTTCGCCTGGTACGGAAGGCGAGATGGTGGAATGTCGTGCCACAAAAGCGCATGAGATGTTTCCAATGTAGATATCTATTTCAGGTCAACATCGAGGCGGTATGTTAGCTGGTGGTGTCTCCTGCAGCATTGCAATCTCGTGACATTCTTCCCTAATCTCGTGTCTAGTAGGTATCGCCATGTCTGCCGAATCTGTAGCCTGCCAAACGCCCACCTTACCTGGTACCCTAGCGAGACAACCTCGGACCAATCCTGCTTTATTCCTTCTCAATGACCGCCGGCGCCTTCACCTCGCGGCCCTTCAAGAACTCGAGACCCTCACCGCTGTAGCTGATCAGCGGAGAGACTTCGACGCCTGTGTCCGCCGTCTCCGAAGTCACCGTGACTCCAGCGGCCTCAAGGAATCGCTTTCCTTGTTGCAGGATATCTTTCCTCGACGTGTCAGGATCGTCCTCTCCGGTGCCCTTTGCGTTCTTCAGCGGCGAGAACTCATCCTCTCGCTTCACCTCCATGCAGGCGAACTTGTCCATCGACAGGAATGGGAAGCAGTCAAAGACGAACTGCTCAAGCTTGATACCGTTGGGCTTGTCCGGCTTGACGGGGCTACCCTTCTCGTCCACGGTTGGAATCTTCTTCTTTGCAATGTGGTGTGGCAGCTTGTGTGCCCATTCGGGAATCGAGTTGAGGAAGTCGAAGGAATAGTAGTGGTTGACGATGTTGGCGGCGCGGAACTTGAGGAGCGACGAATCCTTGGAATCCTTGGCCTATACACTGTCAGTCAAATCGAAAGATGCATCATCCATGGCATGCTCACCTCAGCCGTCTCCGAGTCGATCTCAGAGTACTCCACCACGTCCGGCTTGCCATTCTTCTGCAGAATCAAACCAACGCTCTCCTTCGCATCACGCTTTCGCACAACCTTGGTCGCAATCGAGACATCCTTCTCAGCGCTGAAGCCGATGAAGGTTGGGTCTGCAACGCGCACCAAGCAGTTGTCCACGCAGTAGGCATGAATGTGCTTCACGCCACGCTTCTCCATATCCTGCACAATGCCCGATCCAATGAGCGCCGCATACAGTCCTCCATTTCCATCTGGCGCGACTGCCACCTTGCTCTTGCTCTCCAACAGAATCTTGCCGTCCATACTGATGCAGGGCAACACCCCCTGCTCGAAGAAAATAACATTGTTTCTGTTCAAGCCGAAGTAGTGCTTCTCCTCAAAGTAGTCCTGCGTGGGCTTTCGAGTAGGTCCGGATGTCATGATGTACCAAGGAATCACTACTTCCTCCTTGTTGTGTGTCTTCTTCGCCAGCTCTTGCAACTTCCAAATACGCTCGGCCTGGAGCTGGAACAGCGACTTGTGGCTAGGGAGCTCGATGTCGTAGCATCCCTTCGGTGCTGAACTTCCCAGACGGGTGCCTTGTCCTCCAGCCATGAGCACCACGCCGACTTGGCTCTTGGAGATCATCTCCAGACCAGACTCGTACCATTTTTGTAGGTCTGCCTCGTTGCTGTCGATCGTGGATGTCTGGGCGCTGTCGGGCAATGGGTCGAGCTTCGGCTTCGCATCCTGGCCTTCGGTCTTGGGTGGGTTGAGTGCTCGGTCGGTGATCTTGTTGATGTGCTCTGGGTCGATGGGAGAGAGCTGCTGGTAGAGTTGTCCCTGATCCTGGGGTTTCAGGTCTTCCCAGAAGCTGAAGACCTGTCCCTGTCCAGCTTTCTCATACTTCTCCTTCAACTGCTTGAATTCTTCTTCGGTGGGAGGGTCGATGGCGGGGTGGGCCTCAGACCCGCTGAGGTTGAGAGCTGCGGCAGCCTTGGCGGCGAGATCTTTGACTGCGTCCATGATTGCTGTGTCTTTTGTGAGGGTGTGAATGTTTTGCAACTCAAAAGGTGGACAAGGTATTTATGACAGGGACAGAGCTATTTACAGGGCCGTTGACATCAGCTGGAGCTTCCAAGCTCGTGTTCCTTCGTGTCGCGGGGTCGGCGCTGTCGTGAAACGGCGGTGGCCACGCATCAGGTCCTTCGTCCATTTCAACAGTCTCTTCGTCCTTTGTCTACCGGCCTCTATTTACATTGGTAGCAAAGGCGGCTACCGAGACTGATTCATATAGAGCGGCGCTCGCAGACGACGCAATGCACCCGAATGGACACCTCGATGAACAGGCACCGCAATGGCCTGTCACCCGATCCACCAACGTATTATCTTCTCCTGCGCGGCTTGTTTAGCAAACCTGTGAGATGACGGCAATATTGTGGTCGACTTTGAGCATGTGAGTCCATCAACGCCTGGGCCTGCGATTGCTGTCCGAAGTGTGGAGTTTGGTGAAGGCCTAGGGGCTGTCTCTTCACTCCGGACATATCTCAGTGGGTATCTCTGTCCAGTCCTGGCTTTCAAAGGCATGGCATCTTAAAACCTATGCTACTCACGGCCTTTCATCCATCTCGCTTCTTCTCTTCCTCCGGTTCTCTGGGTGAGTTCTCCTCGCCACCCGCGGGTTCCAACCCAGTGGGATCGGCCTCATCACCCTCCTTCAACCCTTTTTCCAGATCTTCCTTCTCCCTTTCACTCGTCTGCGCCTTCTCATCTTTCTGCTCCTCCACATCTTCCGGGTTCTTCGCAAAGGGACTCGCAGCCCTCAACCTCTCCCCAAAGAACCACAGGACCACCGCGCCGCCATATCCAATCCCTAGCGCCGCGAAACCCAGCACTGAATTGCCCCAGCCCCAACCAAGATGGTCGTACATCGTTGGCGCGAACAGCGGAAAGCCAAAGCCCGTGCAACTCCTCGTGACGGCGGTCGTACCTACTGCAGAAGCGGCATATACCGTGTATGCATCGATGGTGTACGTCTGCAACGCTGTAAAGGAGATCGTTGTGCCCATTCCAAAGATCGCAGCGCCAATGTTGGGAACGATCCAGTGAGTATGTGCCTGAGCAGACCAGCCGTACATGAACAAACCGCCGCCGATGAGGCCCGTTGAGGCGAAGAGGATGGGAATGCGGAATTCAGCGCGGCCTTTCTTCCCTGGAGCAGTGGCTGACAGACGTCTGTAGATGAGATCGATCAGTCGGCCACCAGCCTGTGCGCCGGCAGTCATGCCAATGGCGAGCGAGAAATAGTTGAGACCGCCGATACCTGTGCTTTCGTGGTAGATATCCGTCCACACCAAGGGGAAGGTTGAAAGCATGAGGTAAATGATACCGTAGATGAGCGACAGGTAGGCCGCCAAGAACTGAATGATGGGCTGTGTGAACAGCAGTATGAATGGTCTGACGATCGCATGTCTCATAATCGTTGACCATCTGCGATCTTGAAGTTCAAACTGTGTCCGTAGCTTCTCGTTTCCAGTCTCCTTCCTCAGCTTTTCAGCTTTCCAGTACAGGATCCGTGGACCGTATGTCTCTGGCAACGTGAAGTAAATCAACACTTGGACTACCACTCCGAAGATCGTCACGGCCCAGAAGCACCATCTCCAAGTAGTCTTCTCCGCGATCCAGGCACCTATTATCGGCCCGAAAGATGGTCCAAGAATTGGTGCTAGAGTATACAAAGCCACTGCAGTTCCTCGTTCTTCGCTCTTCCAGAGATCGCTCAGGACACCTCCTCCAACGGTCTGAGGCGTGCAAGCTCCAAGGCCACTGAGAAAGCGAAACGCGATCATCTGCCCCTCATTCTGGGCAAAGCCGCATACCAAGTTCCATATTAAGAAGAAGATGTTGCTGAGTTGCAGGACAATGACTCGTCCGTACACTTCGCTCATAGGTGCCACGAAGAGAGGTCCGAAGATGAAAGGCAGGAGGAAGATACTGAAGATCAGTGGCAGCTGGAAGGTTGAATGGACGTCCAAGTCATTGCCAATTTCTGTCTGAGCGGGCGCGATCATTGAAGAGGTGAGTGGTGTCATGAACGATATGAGCGATACGAGCCCCGTTGCGATCCATCGTTGATTGAAGGACCAGTTCTTTGGATTCGCTTGATCGTCAGGTCCGTCCCAAGTTACCTACCAGAACCGAATCAGCAAAAGCAACAGTTTGTTTGGTAATGCTTGCACAGTGCACTTACTATGTTGTCCCTTGCGGGATCTGCTGTAACTTCTTGTTGGACCATCGTGTACACTTTCGATATGATCTGTTGGACGGGGCCGCACTACCAGTAAATGGTCAAGTGCGATCGATGTTGTGTCGAAGCGCGAAAAGGCAAGCGCCCTAGGTGCTGGGTTTGGGCCAACGCCTTGGGGCAATTTGAGGGAGTCTTTCACTGCATAGGAACTCCGCGTACCGGCCTGGTGACCGCTCTTACGGCCACAAGAGCTTTTAAAGCCGTCTGCTCTGCGATTGCAAGATAACAAGAGAGTGTCGTTTCCGTGAGATGCTCGACGGCATGGACTGGCGCTGGCAGGTCCCATCTCCAAATAAGCGTGTGTAGGGCTACTGCCCACCTAATCACACATCAACGGATGTCGGCAATAGGCACAGCTTTCCCGAAAAGCTAGCAAATCAGATACACAATTGCAGGGCATTCTGCCGATTTAGGTTCTGCAAAGTGCAACAATCGCAGTGGCCACCGTTCCGACGTAGGCGTCGTATCGAGTATCTCCGCAAACCCCGAGCAATAGCACTGAGAGGCCGAAAGCGGCGTGGTTGTTGAACTTGAAGGTACGCGATTCGGAGCCGAAATGACAGCGCTCCGCGTCTGCTGCAAACAATTTACTGTCGAGAAGAGTGATGTTTTTCGCTCCAAGTTCAGACCAGGCCAGCTTTGATATGAACTTTGACATATACATAGCTCTTGCCCCAACAGCAACATCAACCAAGGCAGTTTTCAAAGCGACAGCTCGAGCCATTGATGCGTCGACGAAACACACTCCATTCCACTGCAACCTCGACCACAGCGACCTTAGAACAGAGGGCTCAAGACCAGGCGTAATCTCTCCGCCTCGGCTGATACGCAGCCGCCGCCATCCCTATGCGACAAGTAACAGTCAGAATGTTGTCAGAGACCAAAACAGCGCAGCACTCACCGGTGCATTGTCTGAACAAATATATTGGCGAGTTCGCAGAGAAGCTCAAAGGTGAGTCTTGGACGCGTGGAGCGTGTCTGCACCATGCGCCACAAGAGATTTGCCGTCTCTCTGTTAGCCGCCGTGGAGATTTCGTAGTCTATATTAGTGATTCCCGCTGAGTAGACATTCGTCTCGAAGAACGGATACTGGTCAATGAGGTCAATGTCAATCGAGAATTCTACTCCTTCCTCAATGACATGGCGTCCCTGAAACGTGATCTTCGTGATCAGCCTGACATTCTCTGGCGAGACGGAGCGAATCCAAGCCTTGTAACGTTGACATGAGCGTTGGTAATCCGTCCACAGAAAGCGCCACGAAAAAGCATTGCCACAGTAGTATTTGGGAAGACACTGGCTGCGGATTTCTTTGGATGCGAGGAGAATTCCTGGCTCGCGCGGTTCGTAAAGCATGCCAATCATCTCGTCTGGATCAATATGATCAAGGTCGTCTGGATGATGATGCTCCTTGGACGTAATGGCGTTTGACTCGTTGTCAGTCGAGGATTGTTCAAAATGGCTCGGATGGTCGATGCATTGCGGACAGACAGGGTCTCCACAAGGACTAGGGTGACTTTCAGGGTCGTCGCTACTCTCTTGAAGATCATCGTCGGAAAGTTGGCAACGAGCGCAGAACGCATTTGCACATTTTAAGTCATCTTCCTCATCAAGTCCATCCTCGCCAAGTTCAATCGCCGAGGCAGCCGATAGAAGGTCTTCCGAAACAGCGCAGCAAGCACAGAGGGGCCCATGGACGTCGTCTGCGTTTTGAGAGTCCTCTGCAGACACATGAGACTCCGTCAAGTCATTGCTTCCCCCAGACTCGGATGGAGTGAGAACAGCATCGCTGGAATCTTCGTCTTCGTTGTCCTCAAGAAGCTCAAGGATAGGTCATGCCGAGATCGATCGGATCCTCGACTCCGGAGTCGTTCGAATCGGTCCATTGGCCTGCGGTAGAAGTATCATCGTTTGAGGAGGAAGTGATGTAGCATTGAGTGTAGAGAGGGTCGAAGCCGACTTCATCGCATGCTGTGGAGCATATTGGGTTCAAGCAGACCACGTCGACGTCGTCAATCCCTGGTTCCACCTTGCGAGGAAGTTTGCGGGGCAGAAAGACAGCACCTGCTCATTAGAAACTGTCAACGCTAGCTGGCACAGAAGCCGTACTCACTGCGATCATGATCAAAGAGCGCCAGCCCATAAATCATCTCCCTCACAGCATCAGGAAGGTGCAGGAAGCCGGTCTTCTCAGTCTTGGCTCCGACAGGCGGCGGGTTGAGCAGGCTCAGAAAGCCCCGAGAAGACGCGTGCGGCTCCGGCTGGTGTACTGAGCTTCGCTGTTCAGACTGGGACGCCTTTTCCTGCTCCATGGTTGCTCGATTGCGCGGTGCTGGAGTCGGACTGCTCGACATCATCGAGCCCGACATTGATTAGTACACGAGTGGTTAGTGGTAGAGCAATGGGGAGCCAGCAACGGAATCTGGACTGAGCAAAGTGTCGCGCTGAATCTCAACGCGTTGACGCTGCAGCAAGCACGCGTTCAAGGCAGCAGAGTCGCGCGTCAAGCAGGAGTGAGGAAGGTGAGGTGAGGTTGGAGGCAGGGACCAGGGAAGGCACGAAGGGGGAGAGGAAGGACCAGGGTCGGAAGTAATTCGGCAGATATGGGGATCTCCGGGGGATGACCGAAGTTCGCCAGATCAACACTTTCCTTTGCACCGACTTTGCTTCCAAGACGACCATGTCAGGCAGAGCAGACGGCGACAAAGAGAAGAATTGCTTCCGACTCGACGGCTGCAGTCGGCTCACACCGTCAATGCCGAGAGAAACGCGCGCACAGATCTCCTGCGCGTCCGAACTTCCCCAGATCTACTCCACACTGCCCGAGGTCGAGCGTTTGGAGGTGCACGTGAAAGAAGTCTATCTGTATTAGATCCACTGCTAACTTGCCTGGCCTCCCGTCATCGTCCTTTATCCGAACCCATTCTTGACTTTGCCCTCTTTTCTCTTTCTCTGACATCTCCCTCCGCTTCCAGGTCCTCGCTAATAGCTCTCCACAATGGCCTCACTCGCGAGATCGCTCCGCCCACTCACTCGAGCAGCAGCTCCATCCTCGATACGCACCACATCTATCACCAGACCGGCCTTCGCACGATCAATACCTGCGTAAGAGATACTTGGAGCATAGGCTGAGATGAGGTCCACTGACATTGTCAAAGATCACGATGCCTCTCCACTACCGCACGCCGCCGTCAAGACAGCGAAGGCAGCATCGACCTCGAGACGCTTGAGCCTACGCCAATCTTCCACTTCAACGAGATTGAGGCAGCCATGTCAGATTCCGTATCCAAGTTCGCGAACGAGACGATTTTGCCCAAAGTTCGGGACATGGACGAGGCGGAGAAGATGGCACCAGAGATCATCGAGCAGTGTTTTGAGCAAGGACTGATGGGCATTGAGATTCCTGAAAAGTACGGCGGTGCGGGCATGAACTTCACAGCGGCCATTGTCGGTATTGAAGAGCTAGCAAAGGTGGATCCGAGTGTCAGCGTCATGGTCGATGTGCACAACACCCTAGTCAACACTGCGATCCTAAAGTACGGCACTGAGGAAAGCAAGAAGAAGTGGCTCCCGAAGCTCTCTACCGAGACGGTGGGCTCGTTCTGTCTCTCGGAGCCGTCATCAGGATCCGACGCATTCGCGATGAAGACCAAGGCAGAGAAGACGGCGGATGGCTACAAGATCAACGGCAGCAAGATGTGGATTACAAACTCTATGGAGGCCGGCTTCTTCATTGTCTTCGCAAACCTGTTCCCTGAAAAGGGCTACAAGGGCATTACGGCGTTCATCGTGGATAAAGAGAACCCAGGCTTCTCGATCGCGAAGAAGGAAAAGAAGCTTGGAATCAAGGCCTCATCAACATGCGTCGTCAACTTCGATGAGTGCGAGATTCCCGCAGGCAACCTCTTGGGCAAGGAAGGTGAAGGATACAAATATGCCATTGGCCTGCTGAATGAGGGTCGAATCGGTATTGCTGCACAGATGACCGGATTGGCGATGGGTTCCTTCGCGAACGCTGCTCACTACGTCTGGAATGACCGCAAGCAGTTCGGCACTCTTGTTGGTGAATTCCAAGGCATGCAACACCAGCTCGCACAAGCGTGGACGGAGATTACCGCTGCTCGTGCACTCGTGTATAACGCGGCGAGAAAGAAGGAGGCAGGCCAAGACTTCGTCATGGACGCGGCGATGGCCAAGCTGTATGCCTCGCAGGTGGCCGGCAGGGTATCTGGCCAAGCGGTAGAGTGGATGGGCGGAATGGGTTTCGTAAGAGAAGGCCTCGCCGAGAAGTACTGGCGAGACAGCAAGATTGGTCAAATCTACGAAGGTAAGCCAAACTTGTCGTTACTTTGCGCCTTTCGACTTACCACTGACGAACACAACAGGCACGAGCAACATTCAACTTACCACCATTGCCAAGCTACTGCAGAGAGATTTCACGGTCTAGAAAGTATTGCAGCAGTTGAACGAATGATATTTCAGCACAGCGGTTCTATGTATAAACGTGAATGCAAGGCTCATCATTCTTCTGCAGCCACCATCCATGGCATACATCATTAGGAACCGTGATGTATCTTCGGGCGGATTTTAACTCTCGGAGAACTGCACGGGCGATTGATTCTCAACAGCAATGTTCGCACTCAAAGTCTTCTCCCAAGGGACCACCAGAAACTCGGACCGATTCCGATGCGATCACAACGACGAATTGCCTGGCTGAGCCACCACCCTGTGAGCAGCGCTAGTCGATCAGCCTGCAGGAACACCATCACCACGTGCTGTAACTCACCTCGGACATCAAACGATAAGATCAATTCTCGTCTGATAACGTTGCTTGAAATACCACCGCCATGAGACCGGATTCGCTTGGCAGGACAAGCATAACAAGACCGTAGCTTCCCAAGACACCGAAGCTAGCTCATCTTGGCCCTATGGACGATCAGTGATATGGGATCTACGACCATACATGGCTTCATCATGGTGTTGGAAGTGGAGGTCGTTAGCTGTTGCCGACCGCGGTGGAGGCAACGGGCATGGCATGCTCGGTGAGGCAGCGCCACTTCGGGGTTGGTAGCATTGCTTGAGTCTTCCGGCTTAGGAACCCTAAAGATTGACAGCGACTACAATGGACCGCAGCACCACATGTCAAGGGAGTAACCGGAGCTTTGGATCGTCCCAGTATAAAGGAGTGCACATGGAAGCGTCTTCATTCGAATCCTCCGAGTCATCGAGCTACAGTCCGCCTCACAATGCACTTTTCTTCCTTTCCCTTTCTGGCTCTGCTCCATGGCCTCGCTGCTGCGCTTCCTCAAGTCAAAAACTTCACACACAAGGACATAAGCCTTGGGATCACAGACTCGCCCGCTGCTTTGAGAAGCACATCGTTCGACTACGTCGTTTGCGGTGGAGGTCTCACAGGCCTGACGGTTGCCAGCCGCTTGTCTGAAGACCCTGATATCAGCGTCCTTGTCATTGAGGTATCTTGATATCCCCATGATGTTTTCAACCCCAGCTCACAGCAGTTCAGGGCGGATACGACAACCATACTAACCCTTGGGTGAACGACGTCCGAACATACGGCTCCGCTTTCGAGACTGAGTTAGATTATACACTGAAGTCAACTCCTGTGTCATGGCAAAATGGCTCTACACTTAACTTGGTGGCCGGGAAGATGCTCGGAGGAAGCGACAGTCTGAACGGCGCTAGCTGGACCAAGGGCGCAAAGTCTCAGTATGACCTGCTTCCTGCTCTCACTGGCGACGACTCCTGGGGATGGGACGGCTTCAACGAATACATGCTCAAAGCAGAGCACTTCCATGCACCGACTGAAGACCAGAGGGACGACAAGGGCGCCTACTTTGATTCTTATTCTCATGGCTACTCTGGCCCTGTCCAGGTCTCTTTCGGAGCCTACATGTACGGCGG
Organism: Phaeophleospora eucalypticola; assembly: GCA_022814565.1. Taxonomy (NCBI): domain Eukaryota; kingdom Fungi; phylum Ascomycota; class Dothideomycetes; order Mycosphaerellales; family Mycosphaerellaceae; genus Phaeophleospora; species Phaeophleospora eucalypticola. The sequence goes on along the minus strand of JAKLNG010000001.1, from coordinate 1,030,742 downwards.
TACTCAACTACCCGCTCTCGAAGCATCGAAGAAGGTGTGGCAGAACCTCACTCGCAACTCAGACGCAGCTTCTGGGCAGACGGTGGGCGGAACAATCATTCCAAACATGGTCGATGTCGAACAAAGCCAGAACCGCTCAAGCGCTTTCACTGCCTACGCACAAACCCAAGTCGAGCAGCGCAGCAACTTCGTCATCTTGACTGGTCATCGCGTGACGGAAATTGTCTGGCAAGAAGGCACCGATGCTCTTGTCGCTGATGGCGTTCGCTTCCAAGCCTCCAAACACAGCACTGTCGAGCACGTGAAAGCAAGACGTGAGGTTCTCCTCGCAGCTGGCTCTCTACAATCTCCACAGCTCCTCGAGCTGTCAGGCGTTGGTGATCCAGACGTGCTCGCCGCTGCCGGCGTTGACGTGCGTCTTCCACTCAAAGGCGTAGGAAAGAACATGCAGGAACAGACTAAGAATTCTGTACACTACGCGGCAAAGAACACCACCAACTTCGACGGCAGCGGTCCATCGAGCTCCGTCTCCTTCGTGACAGCCGCCCAGCTTCTCGGCGAGAACACCACCGCCTGGTACAACGAAATCGCCTCCAACATCACCACCTACGCCCACGACCTCGAAGCCGCAGGGCTCGTCGTCAACGCCACCGCAACCGCGCAGATGCTCCAACTCCAGCTCGACAACGTCTTCTTCGCTCCCGACGCAGCCGCCGCAGAAATCTTCTTCACCATCGACCACGTCAACAGACTCGTCGGTGTCGATCTTTGGAACCTGATCGTCCTCTCGCGCGGAACGGCACACATTTCCTCAAACTCCTCATGGGACAACCCCATCGTCGAGCCTTCCTACTTCCTTTCCCCACTCGACTTGGCGTTGCAGACTGCTGCTGCTTATCAGAGCCGTCAAGTCTTCGCCACCGAGCCTCTGTCTGCTTACGTTGATGAGGAGACGGTGCCTGGCTTGGCCAAGGTGTCCAGCGACGCGAGTGTAGCGGATTGGGAGGACGGGGTCAAGGGCAGTTTTACGAGCGTCTGGCATTACATTGGTACGCTGTCGATGATGAAGGAAGAGATGGGCGGCGTGGTGGATAGCAGGTTGAGGGTCTACGGGACGGAGAGGCTTAGAGTGGTGGACGCGAGTGTCGTGCCGGTGCAGTTGAGCGCCCATTTGAGCAGTAGTCTGTTTGGTGTTGCTGAGAAGGCAGCGGTGATGATTAGGGAGGATCAGGAGTAGAACCTAGGACTTACGATGGCGAGCAAGAAGATGTGATAGGTACTGATAGACATAGAGCTTACGCAGCGAACATTTGATGACATGGTTTGGAGCTTTTGGAATGCTTTCAGTTTGTGATGGTTATTTATTCTCTTCTGGTAACCATTCAAGGGACGCACACTCTGTACGAGAGGGGACAACTGCAGCCCCATACTTTTCTCATTGACACGCTGACTGCCAAAACGCTGGTGGTAGTGAGAATGACGCTCCAAAAGACAGGACGTCTTGGCAGCTGACGTCTCGTCAAGACCTGAATCCCTGGCAGGGATCCGCCGGCCGGTCGACGGCCCACAGACGTGCGCTGGCTGGGCCATGTGCTAGTTTCACATGACGACTTCTTCCAAATACTGCACATGCGCTTGAGGTAGTGCTGAAGGCGTATCTCCGTGGTGCCTACAACCGCGCCCGCACCCGCGACCGCGACCGCAGTACGGAGGAAAGGATCTTGATCGATCCGAGTAACGTCGTCGGGTTGTCGTCAGTGGGGCTGGGAAAGTTTTGCTGCAGGTCTTTCAGTCTCCTCTTCGTCTCTTCGTTCCAGCATGGCCGTTCGTATCAATTTCGCCGTTGACAATGTCGTCGCCATCCACGAACTCCATCTCGTCGGCTTGCGCAGTGCTCTTTCGGCGGTACTGGCCTGTTCCGATGGCAACGATCTCGTCTTCGCTGTCGCTCTCTCCCATGTCCAGGAGTACTGGCATGCGGAACTCGTCCGAGTCTCCTCCCTTGCCAATCCTGCCTTCTCGCTCTAGCTGCTCTTCATCCACCGTGAGCACATCGACTTCCTCGTCTTCTTGATCCAGCCTCCGCTTCTGCAGCTCTGCTGTGTCGTGAATGTCAAACTCGTCCTCCTTCTCGATGTATTCCTCGTTCTCTTCAACTTCCACGAAGTCCGGGGCAAGGGCTGACCATCGCTGCGGCGTTTTGATTGACCACAGGTATATTCTCCCGCTCTCCAAGCCTGTTGCTGCAACGAACGGCCGAACAGGATGCCACTCGACAGCTCCGAGCTCTTCTTTTGGGCCCTCCAGAATCTTGACCAGCGAGCCGTGCCCGCGCTCCCAAATGTAGATGTCGTGGTTCATGAGCGTTGAAGCCATAACGTAGTCGGCGTTGCTGCTGAATGTGACATGGTTCCAAGAAAGGCGGTTCACAACATCTTGGAACTTATGCTCAACCTCTAGCCGAATACTGTCGGGCTGCAGGTTGGGGTTGGAGAGATCTGGCAGCTTGATGGTGCGAATGATCGCGTCTGAGGAGTTCACCAGCACATCTCGACCCGAGGCGCTGAGCCTGATCAAGAGGATCGGTTTGCTGCACAGGCGGTTACTGTAGACCGTCTCGTTGGTCTGCAAGTCGATGATGTTCAGCCAGCCCTTGGTCGTGCCGGTGATAATGTGCGATCCTGTGGGAGTGAAAGCTGCAACAGTTGTGAAGTGCTTCGCGTCTGCCTTCTCGTTGCCCTCTACTTCGTGCGGCGCTCGCTTTGGCAAATTTGGCAGTGGAATCTGCTTTGCTACGGGCTCGGTAAGGTCTGCCAGGACCGGACGATGCTCATACAGCGCCGCAACGCAGATCTTGAAGTTGCTCGGATGCAATTCTGCGATGTATACGGGCGCACCTAGCTTGACGGTGCGCAAGCGGCTGCCATCCTGCAAGTCCCACAATATCACTTTCCAGTCAATGCTACTGCTCAGTAGATATCTCCCACTCTTCTCCCATGACAAAGACTGCACAGGGCGGTTAGCCGTGTGGCCCTTCAGCTTCCGCGCAACGCCGTTGGTCTCGAGGTCGAAGATGGCAATGGTGCCCTTAGCCGTGCCACTTGCCAGGAGGTCGCCGCGGTGAGAGAAGCGGATGCAGACAGCCTGGCCAGACGACCGCAGGCGCGCGGTGAGCGTTTCGGGTATGTCCTGCGCGAGGAGAACCGGGTCGGAGAGTGGTAGATTCATGATCGCGAAGGGTATGCGATGCTATTGCCGCCTGTTGTGAGTCATCTGCGAGGCTGTGAGGTGGTGTGGCCGTCGAGATGCATGTGAAGATGCGCTCGGTGGAGTGCAGAGAGCAGAGCCGGTGAACGCGAGGTCTCTGCTTTCGCTTCTCATATGCGGTCCTCTGGCAACTTTGGCCCTTCGACAAACCTCAGCAAATTGTCGTTACGACCAACATCAATACCGCGCACATTCCTGACACGAACGGCGCATCTCACACGGATCTGAGACCGCAGTGAATGTTGTCCGCGATTGGTGGTGAAGATCGCGTGCAGGGCTGCGGCAAGCGGCTTCGGAAGCTGCCGAAAGACTAAAGCGGGAGCCCCCGGCCAGCGGGCGAAAGAAGACTGTGGCCTGGCTTCAACAACTCCATCTCCACGACACACACCACACTCCTCTCGCCAACCCATCGCATATCGCCCGGCTACCTCGCGATATCGCCTGTATCATCAGTAACCACCGGGGACACGATCGCACACGCGTTTCATTCGCCGGCGGGCCTGCGATTGATCCACCGGGCGCGCGACCCAGCACGCCTGCCCCGACATCATTACCAGCGCACCGCGCGCACGATCGCCATCGACCGGCGCACCGAATCCAGCGAAATCGTCACCATAGAGGCTGCAGAGGAGTGTTTGAGGGCGCAAGGCGCGCACGCGGCCCTCGGCAAGGTCGTGCGGTGTTGATAGGGGAGGTGGCGGATTGAAGGTCTCGACAGCGAAGGAGCCGTGAAGTGAAGAGCCGGGACAACAAAGAGCTCTCTCGTCAAAGAGCCAGTTCGCGGAAGAAGTCTGCTTCGTGCGAGAGCACTTCATACCAGTAACCAACACCACCTTCGAAGGCGCCTGTCTCACTCGATCGCCCAGCATGGCGACCTTCACCAAGTCGATGGCGCCGCTCAAGACGGTGCAGGAAATCCAATTTGGACTTTTCTCGCCTGAAGAGATCAAGAACATGAGCGTTTGCCACATCGAATACCCAGAAACCATGGACGAGCAGCGCCATCGGCCGCGCGAGAAGGGCTTGAACGACCCCAAACTCGGCACCATCGACCGTGGCCAGATGTGCGCGACTTGCGGAGAGAGTCAGCAAGACTGTCCCGGTCACTTCGGACACATCGAGCTGGCCGTTCCAGTCTTCCACGTCGGTGTGTAGAGACTTGAACCCTCAATCACATGTGAGCGTAGCGCTAATTATCACGTGACCAGGCTTCATCACCAAGATCAAGAAAATCCTCGAATCTGTCTGTCACAACTGCGGGAAGCTTTTGGAAGACGACGTAAGTTGATTCGTTCCCATTTGTTTGGTGGGTTTTTTTCCAGTTGCAGTGCTTACAATGTGTTCCCACAGCGCAATCCCCAATTTGCGCTCGCCATGAGGCTCCGCGATCCCAAGCGGCGTTTCGAAGCCGTCACCCGCCTCTGCAAGTCCAAGTCGACTTGTGATGCCGACGAGCCAGAGAAGGAAGACGGAGGATTCGGTGAAGACCCGAAGAAATCGAAGGCGGTCGGCCACGGCGGTTGCGGTAACGTGCAACCCACCATCCGCAAGGAGCAGCTCAAGCTATGGGGTACCTGGAAGATGCCGAAAGGTGACAACCCAGATGAAGATGCCGGCGTTGAGAAGCGTCCCATCACTCCACAGAACGCTCTGACCATCTTCCGTACGATCTCGGAAGAAGACCTCATGCGACTCGGACTGAATGTCGACTATGCTCGTCCCGAGTGGATGGTTCTGACGGTGCTGCCTGTTCCGCCTCCAGCAGTGCGCCCCAGCATTTCAGTGGACGGCACCAGCCAGGGCATGCGGTCGGAAGATGACTTGACGTACAAGCTGTCAGACATCATTCGTGCTAACTCGAACGTGCGACGATGCGAGCAAGAAGGCTCACCACAACACATTTACGAGGAGTTTACTGGCTTGCTGCAGTACCACGTTGCCACTTACATGGATAACGACATCGCTGGCCTGCCAAAGTCGATTCAGAAGACTGGTCGCCCGCTCAAGGCTATTCGAGCTCGCTTAAAGTCCAAGGAGGGTCGTCTTCGAGGTAACTTGATGGGCAAGCGTGTGGATTTCTCTGCCCGTACCGTCATTACCGGAGACCCCAACCTTGACCTGGACCAAGTCGGAGTGCCTAGATCCATCGCTCGGGTCTTGACCTTCCCAGAGCGTGTGACGCTGTACAACATCCACAAGCTGCAGCAATGCGTTCGAAATGGACCTCTTGAGCACCCAGGTGCTCGATTCATCATCCGTGAGGACGGCTCTCGTATCGACCTTCGATACCACAAGCGCGCAGGCGACATCCAGCTACAACTGGGTTGGGTCGTTGAGCGTCACATCGTCGATGGCGACTACATCATCTTCAACAGACAGCCTTCGCTGCACAAGGAGTCCATGATGGGTCACCGAGTCAAGGTCATGCCTTACTCGACTTTCCGTCTGAATCTTTCTGTGACGTCGCCGTACAACGCTGACTTCGACGGTGACGAGATGAACTTGCATGTGCCTCAGAGCCACGAAACCCGAGCTGAAGTCGCGAACCTCTGCGCGGTACCACTCAACATCGTTTCTCCCCAGAAGAACGGGCCCCTCATGGGTATTGTCCAGGACACCATGGCTGGTATCTACATGATGACTCGACGTGACACCATGCTCGACTACGAAGCAGTCATGAACATCCTACTATGGGTTCCAGGCTGGGACGGAGTCATTCCGCCGCCTGCTATCCTCAAGCCCAGCCCGCGTTGGACGGGCAAGCAGATAGTCTCGCTTGCTTTCCCAGCTGGACTGAACATTGTTCGTCCCAAGGACGACCACATTCCGATGCAAGAGGAGAAGGAGCAAGGATATGTCATCATGAACGGTGAGCTCGTCTGGGGACGTGTTGTCAAGGCCGTCGTCGGTGCTTCAGGCGGTGGTGTGGTGCACTGCATCTACAACGACCGTGGTCCAGAAGCAGCAGTCGAGTTCTTTAACGCGGCACAGCGTATTGTCTGCTACTGGCTCCTTCACAACGGCTTCAGTGTTGGCATCGGTGATACGATTCCAGACGAGCCCATGGTCGAAGGTATTGCACAGAAGATTATTGAGCAGCAGGAAGTCATCGATGGCTTGGTCAAGGAGGTTCAAGCAGATGAGCTTGAGCCTGCTCCTGGTATGACCATTCGAGAGACTTTCGAATCCAAGACGAAGGCAGCTCTTGACACGGCACGTAACCAAGGTGGTGACGTCGCCTATAAGAACATGAACGCCTGCAACAATGTCGGTGTCATGGTCAAGGGTGGTTCGAAGGGATCCACGACCAACGTCTCGCAGATGACTGCGGCTGTCGGTCAGCAGTCTCTTGAAGGCAAGCGTCTGCCGTTCGGTTTCAAGTACCGAGTCCTGCCGCATTTCCCCAAGGACGACTACTCGCCAGCATCACGAGGTTTCGTTGAAAACTCGTACCTGCGCGGTCTGACCCCACAAGAGTTCTTCTTCCACGCCATGGGAGGTCGTGAGGGTCTCATTGATACTGCCGTCAAGACTGCCGAAACCGGCTACATCCAACGTCGACTTGTCAAGGCTCTCGAAGAGGTCATGATCAAGTACGACAGCACGGTCCGCAATTCTTTGGGCGACATTCTGCAATTCACCTACGGTGAAGATGGTCTGGATGCCATGTTCATTGAAGATCAGAAGCTCCAGATCATTGCTGCATCGCACGAGCAATTCGAAAAGAAGTATAGGCTCGAAGTTGTTGAGTCCAACACGCCGAAGTCTTGGCACCTCAGCAGCAACGACCTGGAAATCTACAACGATATCCGTGGCGATACGCAGGTGCAGGCACTCTTTGATGAGGAGTTCGAGACTATCAAGCACGATCGCGACAAGATTCGCTCAAGCGTCGATGACGATAAGGAGGATCGATACCTCCCGCTGAACTTGCAGCGCATGATCATGAACGCCAAGGACAAATTCAAGATCACTGACAACAGCAAGAGCGATTTAGATCCCCGTGATACCATTCCCAAGGTGAAGGGTCTTCTTGAGCGATTGAAGATCATTCGTGGTGATGATGAACTGTCTCAAGAGGCCGACTTGAACGCAACACTGCTGGTCAAGGCTCACTACCGCTCTCGACTGGCGTTCAAGCGGCTGGTCAAGGAGGACCATCTCAGCAAACTTGCACTTGACAACATTCTTGGAGACATTGAGAACCGATTCATGCGGGCACTTGTCAGCCCAGGCGAAATGGTCGGCGTTCTCGCCGCACAGTCGATTGGTGAGCCAGCAACGCAGATGACACTGAACACTTTCCATTTGGCCGGTGTCACTGCCAACACAACTACCAAGGGTGTCCCACGTTTGAAGGAAATTCTCAACGTCGCTGAGAATCTGAAGACACCCAATATGAAGGTGTACCAGACCCCTGGAAACACCGGATCTCAGGAAGGTGCAAAGCAGTTGCGCTCAAAGGTCGAGCACACTACGCTCAGAAGCGTCACCGACGTCACGGAGATCTACTACGACCCCGACGTGCAGAGCACTGTGATCGAGGCTGACAAGGACATGGTTGAGTCATACTTCATTATCCCCGAAGAGAACCAGCGTCTGGACGAGCAGAGCCGATGGGTACTCCGTATCGTTCTCGGCCGCAGACAATTGCTGGACAAGGGCTTGACGGTCACCGAGGTCGCAACCCGTATACAAGAGCTCTTCACCACGGATCTGGCAGTCATCTTCTCCGACGACAACGCCGATGAGCAAGTTATTCGCTGCCGTATGTTGCCGCGTCCCGACGAGAAGGGAGACGATGAAGAGATTGAAGACATGCTCAAGCAACTGGAAGCACACATGCTCGACTCTGTCGTCCTCCGTGGTGTCGCTAACGTCGAGCGTGCCTTCGTCTCCAAGGACACGAAGCTCTATGAGGACGAATCTGGTAAGCTCCACTACGTCGCCACCAAGCCCGAGTGTGCCGAGTGGTACCTTGAGACCAACGGTGTCAATTTGAAGGATGTTCTTGGCATCGAAGGCGTCGATGCTCACCGCACATACTGCAATCACTTCCAGTCAATCATGAAGGTCTTTGGAATTGAGGCTGTCCGCGCAGCTTTAATGGCCGAATTGAAGGAGGTGCTGACCAACGATGGTTCCTACGTCAACCACCGCCACATGGCCATTCTCTGCGATGTCATGTGTGCGCGCGGTGAGCTGATGGCGGTTACTCGTCACGGTATCAACCGTGCTGACACTGGCGCTCTCATGCGTTGCTCGTTTGAAGAGACCGTTGAGATATTGTTCGACGCTGCCTCTTCCGGAGAGCTTGACGACTGCCGTGGCGTTTCTGAAAACATCATCCTCGGACAATTGGCGCCTAGCGGTACGGGAGAGTTCGACATGTTGCTTGATACCGAGATGCTGAAGAACGTGACCGCGGCCCAGCGGCCGATGCACGCAGCTGGCATGGCTGGCGGTGCTGCTACACCCATGTCTGACGGTGCTATGACACCTTACGATATGGGCTCACCGATGGCCGACAGTGGTGGCATGGGTGGCATCGATTACGGTGCCAGCTTCTCACCCATCATCAACGCTGGGCAAGATGAGACCGGCGGCCTGACCGCTTACGGCGGAGGCTTTGGTGGCATGAGCCCATACTCCGGCGGCATGAGCCCAGGTTATGCGCCGACCAGCCCATTCTCAAGTGGCATGAGTCCGACATCACCTGGATACGCTGGGTACAGCCCAAGCTCACCAAGCTACGGATACAGTCCTACCTCACCATCCATGGGCTTCGGAGGTGCCAGTCCTGCATTTGCACCGACATCACCGTCTTTCTCCCCCACGAGTCCAAGCTACTCGCCAAGCTCACCGGCATACTCTCCGAGCTCGCCGACCTACGCTGGAGGCAGCGGCAGCAGCAAGATTTCGCCGTCGAGTCCAAGCTACTCGCCAACTTCACCGTCATACTCTCCAACCTCGCCTTCCTACAGCCCGACGTCGCCGAACTACAGTCCGTCAAGTCCTGGAGGCATGGGCAACAAGTACAGCCCGACCAGCCCGAGCTTCTCACCTGCAAGCCCAGCGTACAGCCCAACAAGCCCTCAATACCAGGGAGGTGCCAAGGGAAGCGGTGTTTCACCCACATCACCAAGCTGGACTCCGACCAGCCCAGCAAACGGAAACGCGAGGAGCCCGACGTCTCCTCAGTACCAGTACAGTCCCACGTCGCCGCAGTACTCTCCTAAGTAAGTGACTCGTTTCCATTGCTACTGCTGCGCAAGTCTAACAGTTTTATAGCTCTCCCAAATGAGTGATAGGCACATTTGCATCAAAAAGTTTTCTTCACCTACGGAGTGGCTCATTTCGAGGCTAAGCGTACTCTTCGTTGAGCACACGTAATGCCTCGATCTGACAAGAGGGCTGCATTGAGCCTGCCTCCAAAACCTTTGAACTTTGTAACAATTACTCCAAGCGTTCACGTCAAGTTGCATCCGGGCGGCGTTTCTCACATTGAAAGGGATGTTTGTCTCTCTTCCTTGGACATAGAGAAAGAGAAAATCCGAAAGCAGATCGAGGAGAAAGACCCTGGTTCGTCCAAGGGCTGGTTGGCGTTAAGGGAGCGATGATTTCGAGAGAATGAGTTGATGGGAAAGGCTGTCTGAGATGGATTTTGCTTGCTTTGACATGGCAGGTTTCTGCTTTTTGCGCCTCATCAGATTGACACCCTTTCACGAGGCTTGTTTGTGCTGCGAGCTTGGAGGGCAAGTCTTTTGGCTGCCTACGGTATTGCGATCTTTGGACGCAGTGCTTTTATCAAAGTCGATGGGATGGGGGACGTCCGGCTAATACTCTAGAGCCGACGGATGACGCGAGCGGATGCTGAGACGCGTATGAGGAAATGTGAAGGAACAGATAATTCGAAAATGCAGAAGCGGCATCCTCGTCGAGGGTGACTGCAAGTTGCAAAATCTCTGTGTGCATGCCATTTGGTGATGTTGAGTCCACGCCCACGATCGATGAGTGATATCTCTGTTATGTCTCTCGGTGCCATGTACATGAAGGGTCTGCCGACTGTCTTTGAAACCTGCGCATGTGCTTGGGAGCTGTCAGTCCATTTGACAATGAATAAATTACAAGAATGCAGTATCATACACGCTAGATTAACGCTCGCAGCAACATCAGCACGCAGCATGCTCAGCCAAAGACCTCCATCATAAACATAAATCGAACTTTGCTCCCCTCAGCCCTTCCTCTCGTCGTCAATTCCGAGCATGTATCTGCCAGAATCCGTCCAATCTTCGGACTTCCGCAAAAGAAGACACCGATCTTCTGGCCTTCTCCATATGTTCCTTCCTTTCTCATCTTTCCAACCTCATCGCGATAGAAGTCAGTCAGGATCTTTGCGAAATCCGGCCTGCCAAAGTGGCTGCGAGTCTTCAAGCCGGTGAGGGCAGAGACGGGTGCGCTCTCTGTGCGGTAGGAGTCGAGCAGGTATCGGAAGACGTGGGTGCTGATGCCCTTGCGCTTCGCAGTGATGTGGGTGTTGATGTTGAGTTCGAGCGTGGTACGAGGAATGCTTCGAGAGAGGTCGTAGGCACGGTTGAGGAGGGAGGAGAACCAGAGGAGGTAGTCTCTGTCGCGGACCGTCCAGTGAAAGTCGACACGTCGGCGAGAAGGAGCATTGTCGTCTTCGATTGTGTGCTGTCTTTGGATGCCCGGGTTCCTCAGGAGGCTTTCTTCTGCTGCAAGCGTACTGCTAGAGTTTCGACTAAAGATGTGGCTCGCCGGACTGCTTCTGCGCGATGAACGACGCGATGACCGGCGCTCCCAGGGGTCTTTGCGCTCGGTGAGGTGCTGCTCGAGGTCTGTGATGATCGCAGAGAAGGGTGTTATGCCCACTCCTGCTCCGATGATGATTGATCTATCGAAGTCGTAGAAGCGCTGAGCTGGTGCTCCGAACGGCCCATCGATGCCGACTCGGATGTCCTCGTCGGTTGGGAGGTTCCGCAGTTTGCTTGTCCAGTTGCCGTCGGTCTTGATGTGCAATTGAAGCTGATCACCCATGCATGCAGAAATGGTGAATGGATGCCATTGGAAAACGCTGAGCTTTGGGACTTGCAAGAACACATACTGTCCTGCTTTGTAAACTTTCCAGTCTGTATCTTTTGGATGCTTGATCGTGATTGAGACAGTGTCATCGTCGAGGATCTCCAGCCTTGCGCGAAGATTCGCCATCCCTCGTATTGTTCTCGCTGTCCGTTCGATGATGACTAGCGTGACCGGGATCACCAGCCAAAATCCAAGCATTGGGTATTGGAGAATCTTTGCGGTTCCATGGGCGCAGAGCAAGCCAAAGAATGGGAACATGAGCAGGTGTCCTAGCTGGAAGAGCTCGTATGACCATTTGCGGACGGGTGGCAGGGACAATAATGCGATCACCCAGTAGAGGCCAAGAGAAACGAGTCCCGTCCAGCCTGGTAGCTTTCGCAAGAAACCGACGTAGGTCGCTGGTGTCTCCTCGGGCCCCAAGAGTTCTGCCAGAGCTGGTTGCCTCTCAGGCTTCGACCCTGTCACAAAAGTCCCGCCGAGATGCCCAAGCGCATGGAACGAAGCAAATGTTAGGCCTAAACAAGCCATCGTGATGTGGAACGACTGCGAGAGATCCCAATTGACGAACCGGGATACCCAGTAGAACCGTCGCATCGCCGTCGAAAACCACCTGCACATACTCAACACCGTAAAGAACAAGACGGGATAGAGTGCGCCAGCGAAGAACTTAGCAACCACAGGTCCCCAGTCCAGAGCAGCTCGCACTGGCTCGTTATACTGGTAAATGAATCCTTGCCATAGGAAGAAACCAAGGATCACTAGGAACACTGCAATGATAAAGGCGATCTTGGGCCCTTCGACAGACCAATGCGCGCGCAGAGCTCGATACCAAGTCATGCGCGCCGCATAAGCATCGTCTTCTTCATCCGCCCGCTCTGCGCTGACCATTTTCTGGCTTGGCACGTTCCAGGAGCTGACGAGTCGGACGAACTCTGCTTTCCCGATCGATCCTGAGCAGTCGGGCATGATCGCACGCAAGAATGCGTGCAAGCCATCATGTTCTGAGTCTCGATGTTGTCGCCCTTTCTCGATGTCGTGGGTTTCCGTTCGTGAGTGCAGGAAACGGCGGTCGGGGTGATGGAGATGATGTTCTTGTGCTTCTGGTGCAATTTCGTCGTGGACTTCTTCGAGTTTAGCTTTTAATTCATCGAACGTGATTGTACCATCGTTGTCTCTGTCAATATCATGAAAGAAATCTTCGATCTCTTCAAGGGTGAGTGGCTCTAGATCAGAAGAAGACGCAATGTCGTTGAATAGCTCTTGCGCCGCCATTGGTGTCAAATGGACAGGGTGCCTGCGCGTTCCGATGGATTGAAACCACCATGCCAGGGGCGGAGCGATGTATTTTATATGCTTCCATTATCTCTCTCCTAGAGGTCGTAGGCTAGATCTGACGTCGGCGGACGATGCCGAGCCTTGTCGCCATGCGCCTATAGTCTGGTCTTGGCAATTCATGTGCAAGTGTCGTCATGACAGAAATAGAGTTCGTATAGGGCTAGAAGTACAGACCACAAACCAAGCTGCGGCAACTTGCTGATGTCTCGACATTGCGAGTGGTTCAAGCATAGGAAGATGCCTGCTCGAGATCGTGTTAGCCATGTGCCCTTGTTTCACGACTTTGATCGCTAGCGCAAGATCCGACATGCGACATGCGAAGTGCGACGCGTGAAGAGCCACCGCAAAGGCAACGCAAGTGGCTCTTGGCATGCTTGTGTGTTCTTATCATTGACCGAATCTAGACCTGGCACTCGTACAGTATTCCAGTGCGCTCTTTCGGAGGCACCGCCTGCTTTTCTTGCGAGAGCAAGCATCTTTGTGCCGCGGAGGGCATTTCACACTTCAGTCGAATGTAAAAAGTCACTCGACATCTATATTAGAATCAAAGCGGTCCAGGATTGATAAATCGATCAGGCCGCATTAGACTGCGCCGTAATCCCAAGAATTATTGCTCACATTGACGTACTTGAATTGCCTCTTTGCGCGTTTCGAATGCTAAGTAGTTGATCGAGCTTGCCTGAAAAGGTCGGCAAGATACGGACGATGTCGATTTGGATCCATTTGATGAGCCACGCTCTGGAGGAAAGAATGTCGGATGCTCGCTCATGGTCGCCAGTGACAACCTTTCGTGTTGGCAATGAGCCTCACGAACGAGCCCGCCGCTGCATGGGATATGTTGTCTCGGAGCTTTCTCTGGGCCGGTCTGCAACGGCGACCTGCGTAGTGGCATGAACTTGCGACTTTTGGTACGCGCAAGAATTGGAGAGTTGCTGGTCGCAGTAGTTGCCGATTCCAGCAAAGCCTGCCATGCCGCTATGAATCATAAACCGACTGTGCGCAGCGTCTAACGACCAGCAGGTCGCGCCGGGTGACTGTGCTCCAAAAATAGTCCAATTGATTGTTCCAAAGAATAATCAAATAATGCTGTCAAGAGGCGCATCAATCGTCCGCGACTTTGGCTTTCTTCGCAGATGCAGTCTCATCGCTGGTCCGCTTACGCTTTCCCTTGCCCGTCTTGCCTCCTTTGGCACGGTAGGGACCATCAGGGTCAGCCTTGCCGCGTTTTTTACCACTGCCCGGATGCTCGTCCACGAATGCATAGTCATCATCGTCTCCAAACCCACTGCCGGGGCTGAAGCCTTCTCGAGCTCGTCCAACCGCGCGATCGCCCACCTGTTTTGCGAGATCCCTCTTGCCCTTCCCTCCGCGAGCAGGCGCAGGCTTGGTCTCATGGGATGCCAAGCTTTCTGTGTCATCCATCTCCACCCCAGTGCCAGGCTTTTGATGCGTGCGAAGCCAATTGTGTTGGCTTTGCGGGTTGAGCAACTCGACTTGCCGTTCTGCCTCGCGCGGTGTCAGGTCTGCCCAGTGTCTCTCTTCCAGGGGCAGCTCCGACTCCTTCTTCCGCGGCAGACGATCGTTGTTGAGCCTATCATCTAGCCGTTCTAGATATGAGTCCTCCTCGTCTGTCGTTAAGAACGCCGGCGGGTTTGAGCCTTGGAGGTCTTCAGGCAGCTCTCCTGATTCGGGCGGCACTGCATGAGAGACGCCAGAGGCTAGCTCATCGAGTGACAAGACACCTTGCGCAGCAAGCTTCTTGTCAATTTGCTCTCTAATAACGTGCAAATCGAGATGAGGGATCTGGCCGCGCGATACCGCATGTGTGTAGTCGTTGATCAACTTGTTGGCTCCTTCTGGCGTGACGTCGTCAGGGACGACGCTAGGAATTGCGGCAACAGCGGTATGCGGTGTAGACAGAGAAATATCGAAACGAAGCTCTGGCGGCAGCGCCGGGTTGTCGTTGAAGTCGAGCAGGAGGTCTAGGAGTCCACTGTGCGCAGGTCAGTACAGGATGCTAGGAACTCCAGCGTCCAATTCCGTACTCAAGCTCCTCTCTCAGCCTTCGTGCTATGCTCTCCAGCTTTTGCTCATCTCTGAAGAGCCGCTTGTTCTCGTCCAAGACGCCGTCGAACTTGTGTCGCATCTTGCGGTACTTCTTGCGCCATGACTTGTACGGCTGGCGATGTTGCTGCTGCACCGCTTGTAATGATTTGCCTCCGGTCGTCACATGCGGCGCGTTGCCCTCGGAGTCGGACATGGTGAGGCTGTCGCTGCGGGTGGAGGTGTCGTAGGCGCGTGGTGGAGACGATGCTGATGTTGTTGGAGTGGAGCGTTGTTAGCAAGACGTCTCCAGACATGGGAGCGCGCGGCAGCACACGGCCGGGATCGGCATTAAGTCGCGCCGAGCCCTATGGTTCTCCGTACGTCGATCTGTGCTCGAGAGTAAATTTCATGTCTACATCTACTTTCTACTTGCATGTGAATACGGTGCAGCACCCCTGTCCAAAGACATCATGTCGTCCTCGCCGGAGCGTAGTGCGTCTGCGAAGAAGCGCAAGCGCGATATCATACCCGAAGACGAAGACGACAAGCTCGAGATCGATGTTAATGCTCCAGAACCCGCCTCCAAGAAAGCGAAGCGGAAAGAAAAGAGGTCCAAATCGAAGAGCAAGGAAGACATCGTAGTGAAGAAGGACCAAATTGAAGAAAAGAAGGAAAAGACCTCTGCTCAAGACGAGGTCAACACGAAGCCAGCGCCTGCTGCGACAGAGAAGCCGGCCAAGCGATCGGACCACGGCATATGGATTGGAAATCTACCTTTCCACGCCACCAAGAATGCTGTGCGAGACTTTCTTCGCGATGAAGGTGGCATTGACGAGACGAGCGTCACACGCGTTCACATGCCAACAGGCGAGAAGGGGCAGAACAAGGGCTTCGCATATGTCGACTTCAATATGCCGGCTATCCTCGACGTTGCGTTGACGCTGAGCGAGCGCTTGTTATTGGGACGGAAAGTCTTGATCAAGAACGCGAAGAGCTTTGAGGGACGGCCGCAGAAGACCGCCGCAGAGAATGGCAAGAATGGCAACGTCAGTGAGAAAGAGCCAAGCAAGCGGATATTTGTTGGAAACCTGAGCTTTGACATCACTCAGGACGACCTGGAACAGCACTTTGCCCAGGCTGGCCAGATTGATGGTGTGCACGTTGCGACCTTTGAAGACAGCGGAAAGTGCAAAGGCTTTGCATGGGTCACCTTCGCCGATGTTGATTCGGCTAAGAGTGCAGTGCGTGGATTTGTGTTCAAAGAACCAGAGGACGACGGAGATGAGAGTCAGGAGGAGGGAGAAGATGGAACGAAAAAGCGCGCTCCTAAGCCCAAGAAGGCTAGAAAATGGTTCATCAATCGCCTGTACGGCCGCGAGCTTCGTTGCGAGTTCGCCGAAGACTCGCACACTAGGTACAAGAAGCGCTTTGGCCGTGCTCCGAAGAGCGACGGAGACGCTGTTGCTGAATCAGGTGATGCAAGCTTCAACGACGTGCGGGAAGCGCGCGACGCTGCACCTAAGAGCCAACGGAAACCGAAGCTCGATAAAGACCAGAGGCAAGAAGAGCGCAGGAAGAAGTTTGACGCACGCAAGACGGCACCAGGCAAGGCACTTGCCTACACTCAGAGGGCCTCTGAGGCCATCGTTGCTGGATCTGGAAACAAAGTCACGTTCGATTAATTGCATTTCCGAGCACGTCTGATGAAGACTCCTCCACCAAGGCACCGTGGTAGCAAGTTAGAGCGACTCCGACTCTTTACAGGCTGTCTAAAGCTGCATAGCTGTATTGCTGTATCGAAGCAAGCGTCAATGGCAGCGGATGCCAAAGGGCGGCAAGCTGCGAAGAAATGTCGACGAGGCTTGCATGGGTGAGAATCACTGGTGAGAATCGTCGTCGTAAGGCGAGCCGGCATCATGTTTTATACGTCAGGCTTACTGTCGGGCATTCGTTATTACATACTTGATTGTCACACGCCCAATTACCAGGCCAAACCAAGTTCAACATTCAGCCGAATCTGTCCCGTTCGCTAAATGCTATTTCCGTCTCCTGAATCCTCACCAACCCGACGACGCGACAACCCGAAGAGGCATTGATTGCGCTTATCCCGCCGGCCCCGAATCACTACTGGTTCCACGCTACATTGGAAATCCGCGTCGATTGCAGGTTTGAGAGAGCCCAAATGTCAAGCCGTACCGATTACCAATCGTGGAAATTCTGGAAAAGGGTGTGACACGATGTCAGTTGTCAATCCGCAGAGAGATACTGACGGCCTCCCCGGACCACTCAACTATCGGCAGCTTCACTGAACAAATCCGAACGACTGTCATACTGCAGATGAGCATTGTGTATGCTACGGACTTCCGATTATACCATCATGTCTGGATCGCGAATACGGGAAGCAAACTCACACCACGAGAAAGCGGTAAATTCACACCAACAGAGCGAAGCCTAGGCCAAGCTCCTAAATTTTAACTCGTGATGCACGTTTTGCAGAAGATCAACCTTCCCTCTCGCTTCCTCCCATTCCCTGCAACTTGCTATCCTCTCCACTTCCAGGCTCCGTGATGAGGAGATAAAATGTCTGTGTCTCATTCACACTTCTTTGGCACTCAGTTGTAGTGCTGCTGTGTGCCATGCAACAGGCAGAATCCGATGTTGAACGGCAAGATCAGTTCTGGCTCACGGTGAACTTTGTGAGTCCGGAATATCACACATCTCTTCGTGTCGTGCCGCGGCTTACATCTTCCGCTCATGTGCAGACCTTTGCTCGATGTTGTGGGAGCAGTCTGACCTTGCCAATGCTCCCGTCACTACTCATTCAGGACATGCTGAGCGGACTCATCGAGGTACTGGGCTGGGACGAAGAAAACGGGATCCTGTACGCCAACGCCTTGAGCCGGCCTTGCAACACGTGCACGAGATTGCTGAGGGAGGAACTCTGGAGAGTTCGTGTGGAGCAAGGCTACGCTGAGGAAAGTGTCACGGGTGACGACGGCGTGGATGACGATAGTGGAGGATGGATGAGCGAGTGAAAGATTTGTCGCGGTCTTCCAGGAAGTGCCGATGGTGGACGAACGCGAACGACTACAGCCCGACTGCGAAACCGATCGATCCGCATGTTTCGGGACAAAGCCACGAAGCCTCCTTGACTACCGCGCTGGCTACCTCCCGCTTGTTGTATGCTTCCGAAACGCACAGCTCGTCGCCGCCTCTATGGCAACAAAGAACAGCTTCTTCCTGCACCGAGACGCCAAATAGTACACCTTCGGTGCTCCAAGAAGCCAGACATTACCGCAATTGTCGAGATTGAGGATCCAGCCGATCGCCGAAGACATGAACGAAGGCGGAACAGCAGCCAGTTCGACGATCTCCCCAGCTGAGTGATGCCTTGGCGATCAGTACAATCGGTTCCCAAACCATAGTCGAGCCGTAGACCAAGCGGCTGAGACCCCCTGTCGCGCGACTATACCGGCTTTCTCGAAATAGCCACGTGCTGCCTGCGAAGGGCGTTCCCGCTCCTTTGCGTCTGCCGCAGACTTGTCTGATTCGATCAGCTCCCTCATCATGAGAAGGTTCTCTTGCAGGGACCGAACGACAAGATCATGGTCATACCCCTCAGGACCGAACTTGACGTCTTCGCGATCACCGTCAGTGTTCCCGGTATCGCGGCTGAACAGGCTATGGTCATAGCCATCAAGAGAATAGTCAATGGCGTCGCCCAGAGAACCCCGAACGGCTGCTTCCTCCCCCGCCAGTGCCGCTCTTCTCGTCAGCAATTGAAGGGCCTGTACATCTTCGACCGTCTCGTCCGTTGAATCAGCCGAGAGCGAACGCTTCTCTTCGGCGTTGAGTTCAGACACTCGACGCACATGTATTGTTTGTACCGGACTCTTGGAGCCCCGACTATGCAGCTTGTCCATTGCTCCCTCGCCGGCCTCAACTGCCGGCATTCCGCCGAGTTTGAGCTCCTGCATTCCTTCGAGCGATCTGGCGACCAAGTCATGATCGTACCCTTCGAGGCTGAAATCGACCTCTTGGCCATCCTCATGGAGTAAGCTCGGAACTTCTTGTGAAAGTTGGTCACGAGTGTGAAGCGAAGCTTTCTCATAGCCACCACGTTTTACCAGGAGATCTCGGGTGACGAACTCATGGTCGTAGCCTTCGAGGCTTATGTCCACTTCATCGCCGAACTCCAGCTTCGCGTCTTGGATGTCCCGTTCAAAGATGCCGTGGGCGAGAAGTTGATGGTCGTAGCCCTCCAGGCTCTCGTCTATCTCTGCGGAAGTCTCCTGAGCTATCGCCGACTTCAACAAAAGAGCAGTGGAAACACAGAGAAGAGTGGGGAGATGCATCGTTTCGACTGCAATACTGTATGTCGCAGAGATCTCGTTCTTATCAAAAGCGTGGTATAGCCGTCACAGAGTCGTTATTGCAGTTGACAAAAGCACTACTTGACACCTCAAAACTACATGTCCGCATCCGGTTGCTCTACATGTCACCAGCCACATCGTCAAAGAAGCAACCGCTATTGTCGAACGACACCGCACACCCTCCAAAGAAGGGAACCGCACCCTCTTTGTCCTCTCCTCGGTATCGGACTTTTGATTGACGGGCTGTAAGCCTATTCTCGCAGGGATGCTGGGATAGTAAGGTGAAGTCTATGGATCAGGGATGATTACATTCCAGAAAGTCTCCTTCGCGGTCCGACTACCTGGCGCTTGGGTACTCACCAGTTTACGCGTGTGTTCTTGGTACTCATGTTGGCATACGGAGTCAATGCCGAGTCGTGTATACACGAATTTTTCGTAGTTGGGGCTGTGGGGTTAAGGTGGTCATTCAACAGACTAGATTGGGTGCTTGGGCGATGAGGGCGATCTTTTGCAAGGACCGCCTGCTGATATAGTGATCAATCTGCCATTCGTACGTAGTGCCTCGGGATATTGTCAAATCGGCAGACCCCATCATCCTTCTGCTCTATTGCACGGGACCACATCTGGACATATCGGGCAGTGCGGAGTGTGGTCTGGAATTCACATGGTTGCCTTCACAATGTGCTCTACCTTACTACCCATGTCCTGACGGTACGGTTGGTCATCCCATGATTCAGCCTTTTGCGATAGCCTTTGGTACGTCGTCGACCAGGTTGAACGGCGAATTGACGGGGTTTGTCATATGGTCGTTCCCTTAGAGGCCTAATCTAGTTCGACTGTTGGGTTTCTTTCTCCCTAATGTTGGCCTTTTTAGGAGAGCAGCACCGCTGATCATTGCCCAGGACGAAGACATTCGTCTGAGGGAGAGGCCGATGTATTTACTGACATTTCAGAGGCAGGGCCTTGTATGTTGAGCGCCTTGCGTAGTCAACTCTCGGAGTAGGTCCTTAGTCTACTTGCTCGCTATGCAGAGCCAGTCGTATCCCTCGCGTGGCAGCCTTGATATGCCTTGCTATGCTTTGGGTCGCCGAATTGGTAGTCGCCGACGTCCAAGGGAGGCCTGTGCTACTCCTTCAAGTCGTCGGCTTTCTTGCTGGGCGCGAGTATGTACGGCCGGCTCTCCCAGAACCCATCTCCGATGATGTCAGTGTGCTCGATCGCAATTCGGGCCTTCTGTGTTCGCTTCTTGTCCTTTTCGATTTGCCTCTTGCTGCTTGAGTCCACGACCTTGCCATGATCGGCGTTCTGCTTGGCGTGATCATCGTACGCTCTGTACACCACCGTTCCTTTGCGATATATTTCCGATTCGTTGTTGTAGTTGATTTTGAATCTTTGGAACAGGATCTCATTCTTGTCACTGGACAAAGTACCTTTGAGAAATTCCTCGGCTTCCGTGTTACTCATGCCACCCCTGAGAACTAGGTTCCAGAAGGTCGTGTTGTAAAGGTTGTTGATATGGCAATCAGCTTGTCTCCAGGCCAGATAGTCCCGCAATATCTTTCGTTTCGGATATGCCACGCATCTCCCGTCAAAAGTCGGCCATGGCCTCTCCAGCGTAGTTCCAGGAAGATAATCTGGCCAGAGCATACAATACTCTGCTGTGAATTGGGTCGCCACGCTGGTTGCTAGTTTCGCCGCTCGACGGTCGAAAAGCGTGCAGTTCTCATGGAAGACGAATGAGTACTCATCACTGTCTCCATAGGCAAGCACCACATCGACGAAACTTCGTGTCACTTCGACCGCGGCCGCGTTCATAAGGTCCAGAGCTCGTTTGTCATTGGGCTTTTCGAAGTTGTATTTCTTGCAGAGTTTGCTGAAGCCGCGGCCATCGATCCGTACAGCGATCCAGTTTGACGGTGCTATCGCATCCCATTGCTCAAAAGACTTGACGTATTCGTACTGACTATTCGCCATGATTCCTTCGTCATGATCGTGTTACCTTGTGGCTGCCGTCTGGAGTTTCTGAGAGCGTAAAGACGCCCACAGTAAGCCTGATAATTGAGCCAGCTTGTATTGGAGTTGATTGCTGTGTTTTCGCGGCTGCAATGGAAGCTTCTTGGTGTATTGAGGAAAATGCTAGCCGAGATGACTGGAAGCAGAACGTCAAGTTAGGCGACGCGCTGTCACGTGCTCTGGCGCGGCTTGGTTCCGCGACGCGAGGGTTCATTCATGTGCAAAGCAACATCCGCGAACCAAAACATCACCAACCACCAGTCCGCTCGCGCGATGTCCTTCCATTTCCCGCCCAGTACTCCTAACGCCCGTTCGATTCGACATCCGCCTTCTACCACACCCAAAGAGCCGCCGCCGACGCACTTGACCAACAAATCCCATACTCCAGCCGGCTACCCGCAATCGCAGTACGGCAGCTCCTTCGCCCACTCAAACAACACCTTCATAGGCAAGAGCAATGGCTTCGGCCTTCCGGATGACGAATACAGCGACGAAGATGCGCCGGGAGAGCTAGAAGACGACCTCGACGACGACTTGCCCCCTCTCCCTCCGCAGTCCGTTCTCAAGAGCTCTCTACTGCAGCCCAGTCCACGGGGTCTGAAGAGAAGTCGCGATGGCAGGCCCCGTCCCACGAGTGACATGGCCAATATAGCGCGGGCAATGCTGGGAAAGGCACGATCCCCTCAACTGCATGAACCCGAGGAGCTCATCGCGAAAAACGAGCGGCTGTTGAAGGACCTTGATACAAAAGCCAGAGAGAGCACATATCAGACTGAATCGCTTCTTACCGAGTCTGTCGCCCAATTGACCAAGCTCTGGTCTCAACAATGCAGCTCGGCAACCAGTCCTGGAGGCATCGGACCAGAGACTAAAGACGCATTCACCAATGCCAACTACATCGCTAGCTTGTTACTGCAACTACACCATCCTCACACCGACCTGCCCGGAAAGAGCCAGGGCAGATCATCTGCGCTCGTGCTACGGCCCTCGCACAACGTGACGCTGCCAAGAGCACTGCTCAACTGGCTCGAAGCCTACCACCATCCATTTCCTGACGACTACGACGAGGTGTGGAATGCTGATCCGGCGCCCTCTGCTGATGAAGCTTTCTGGGACACCATCTTTATAAACGTGTTGCGCGGCAAACTACCAAGAGCGATTGACCTTTTGCAGAATGCTGGCTGGGAGCATGCTTCGACAGCCAAGGTGGATTATCTGGAGAACAAGAACGCCCAGCCGGATCCACGCGTGAGAGGGTATCGGGAGGACCACATCTTCGCAGCTCGAGAAGCAGCTCAGCGCGCGATTAAAGTGATGGAGACTTGTCCAGGAACTACCAGCAACAACTGGGACGTCAAAGGCTCGGAGTGGCGCATGTTCCGCGATCGCGTCCAGCATGCATCAGATGCCCTGGATGCCTACTCTGGTAATGACGGCTCGAGAATCGCGCAGTCCAAGAGCGACAACATGTTTGAGAGCAATACCTCGAAGAGCATCAGAGCGACGAGCAAGGTTCCTTGGTCAGTGTACGAAAATCTCAAAATGCTTTACGGTCTCATCCTCGGCTCCGTCGACGATATCTTGCTGGTCGCGCAAGATTGGTTGGAAGGCTCGCTCTATCTGACGATCTGGTGGGATGGCTACGACGATGAGCCTGCTGATGAAAGCTTCCGCCAAAGTCGTGCGCAGAAACCACGATCCGTCGACGTTAACCCTCTTCAGGCCTATCGTGACCGACTCGCCGACGCTTTCGACATGGTAGTCGCTGATATTGAAGATCCTGCATTCACAGTCAATACCATGGAGCTGCTTGAGACTGGCCTTGCCAACGTGCTCGAGGGCAACGTCAGCGTTGTGGTCGAAGTTCTGCGATCATGGAGCTTACCCGTTGCGGTGTCGATTATCGAGATCGCGGCATTAGGTGGCTGGCTTTCTCTCACAAGGCCGAGAAGTAACGATGGGATGATGGACCAGGGGTTCTCTAGGGAAGATCTTCTTGTACTGTCAGCGGGACCACCGAAGCAACCAGATGACGATGCGGTGGATAGAGACGACATGCTCAGCAGGTATGCCGGCCTTCTCGCCGCAAAGCCAACAGTAAGTCTGAAATGTCCTTACCAAGGGTACACACTGACGGCCGCGTAGATTGATGGCAAAGAGGGTTGGGAATACGCGGTCGCAGTCTTGAACAGACTCGATCAAGCTGCCGATGCTCAGCGGCAGATATCTGACCTTCTTGACGGAATCGAGCTTGAGAATGAAGAGAGGGTTGACAAAGTTCTCAGAGTCTGCGACGAGTTCTCACTAACGGAACAGCGTCGAGGTATCGCCGAGCGTTTCGCAGATTCGTTGGGCGAGCGTCACGAATCTTACGGCGCAGCTCTAATCTACTACGCTCGTGCCCACGCAACGGCAAAGCTCAAGGATACGGTGGTGTTCCTTACGGGCTTGTGTCTGGTTCATTCGGTGTCGATGCCAGTGAGGCAGCTGCTAGATCCAAAGCTGGAGTCACTTTTGAGCAAGGAGAGACAAGCGCTCAAAGAGCTCGCCAGGACCGATGTGGAGGCAGCGTCGTTACTCTCGTCTCACTTGAGTGGATATGCAACACTACGCAAATTCTATGATCTCCGAGACCAGGACGTCTACGCTGCCCAAGGCCTGGCTGTGGACCATCCTCTGAAGTCTCTGGAGCGGCGACGCCAGGCGGCCTCTGCGATCTTCGCTGTCATCAAGAGCGCAGCCGATTGCATCTCCGGGGGCCTCTACGATCCCGAGGTGGAGTCTGTGGTCTCGCCAGAAGGCATCCTCTCGCTACTCGGAGAAGCTTTGCCTTTGCTTGGCCAAGGAGAACGCATCTTCACTCAGCAGCAAGTCTTTGCGCTCCTGGCCGTTGTCGAGGACTTTGTCAATTCGCCCTCGCGGATCCGCGAGAATTCCGACAGCCTGCTGAACGCAAGTCTGAGCGCGTACAAGGAGAACACCAGTACGGCGTCGGGCATCCTGAAGAAGTCTACCAGTAGCATGAGTGACAGCAGCTGGGATATGGTCGCCTCGAAGAGTTTGATGATTCAAAGCCAGGGTCTCGGCAGGAATGCGAAGATTGAACGTGCTTGGGATTGGAGACAGGGTCTGGTTGGCATGGGCGGTAGCGATGCCGACAGCAAGACGGTGTTGAACTTGGTTCGAGAGGCTCTGATCAGAGAGGTGGCTGGTGGATGGGGCGGCAAATTGAATTGGTGAAGAGATGAGGGACACCATGCTTGTCGTGAGTCCACGTTCTTCGAAGCTGCTTTGATTTGATGACCACTTGCGTTCAGGAAGCGAAAAAGATACCAGACATTGCGCACTTCTTGTTTGTCGTTTCAATGTATCTACGGCAAGCTGTGTTCGATAGCGGCCAAAAAATCCGAGCCTTGGGCTCGAATGATGAGATTCGGGGCTTCTGCAATCGTCCCTACTTTGGTTTGTGGGAAGCTTTGTACTCTTGCCTGATCCATTCACCTCCAATCTCGGGCGATGTTCGGTTGAACGAAGCTGATGCAAAATAGGCAATCAGTCATCAACGATTCGGAGAAGAAGTGCTTGAGCAGTGGGCTTCTCTTCGACAGAACTGAAGTCTGAGCTCTCAACAAGGTTTTTTATGCCAATAAAGCCTGAAGTTGCCAGGATGGCTCGCCGAGGCGTCGATCACTTCGAAACACTTCACCTCTTGACAACTTCATCAACGACGTCAGAGCAAGTTTTCATCGAGGCAGCGGCGGTCTCTCACCAAGACTTGTGTTACGCGGCAGATGTGTTGTTCAGCTAGACCAGCCGGCGCGAAGCTGTGCAACTTGGGGTGGTGAGTGGATTGCCCGCTGGCATCCTGGAGCTCTTGCTAGGATCAACGTGTACATTGCACCTGGCAGTGACGCTCGACATGGCTTGACATGGCTGTTGTAGTAAAATTGGACGAGAGAGCCTGGATAGGGGAGGAGGATCAGGAAGTGGAAAAAGAAGGAAGAGGAAAGGGGCGAGAACGGTTTACATGTTTGTGAGGCTTTTCTTCATTTGCTATTTCACTTGCCTAGCTTGGATGATTTTCCTCCGATTTCTTCAAGATGGGACGAACTTTGGAGATGTCTGCCTTTCACGAGCATGAGAAGCGCGCCCCACCGAAGGAAGGCCTCGAGCCGCATGCCCAGGTCGCTATTGGGGTTATCGTTCCCATCGCGGCACTTCTGGGATCCTTGATACTGTTCATCTGGTACGTGAACCGCCGAAGACGAATCGAACGAGGTGTGGAATTCGAGGATGCTGCGAGCTCGGCGGGCGGGAGATATGGAAGCCATCGACCGAAACTGAACTCTTTCCTTCGAGGCGGGAGGGAGAGGGAAGAGATCCCAGACGACGAGAGTGGGAGGAAGGAGAGCGTGATGGAGCTGGAGGGTAGAGCAAATGAGAAGATTGAATTGGAAGGCGGTCTTGCTGGCGGCAAAGTGGTGGAGCTGAGGGATACGGATGTCGGGAAGAGAGCGGAGATGGAAGGGGATCAGGGTAGGATGGTGGTGGAATTGAAAGCGGACAGAAGTGAGGAGAGCTTGAAACTGCCTTCCGAACCGAAACGCAGAGCACTGGTTCCGCCGGTGGACTGGACGATCCCCATGACGGTGAATACGCAGACGCCGCCCAGGAGCGATTCCTTGCCACAGAGTCCGACGAGTGTGCATATGCCGCCCACGCTGAGGAGTGACAGTGCAGTGGAAGAGACGATGGCGAAGTTGGAAAACCGCATACCGTCCCCGTCGAATGATCTGAGGAGAGTCCCTGGTGATGATGAAGACGTGCTCCCGCCTATGTTGAAGAGGCATACCAATCCATTCCGCAAGTCTTTGCAAGTCCCTGGCTTCCGCTCGAGTTTGAAACAACACAATCAGCAGCAACAATCTGAGCGAGCGGCATCCTCACGATACAGTCCAGAGAACGGTTTCCGCTTCAGCGACGTCTCTGCCCTACAATCAGTGACTGACGAAGGCTCCGACAAAGCCTCGAACGAACTTGGAAGACAAACTCCGCTCTTTCGCAACGACGTCGAATTCCGCATCTCCGCAGATTCCTACGACACGCAGAACCTCGACCTGTCGCCTGAAAAACAGACTTCTGCTTTCGCTCCTCGAAGGCAAGCGAGTGGTGGCAGTGGAAGTATGAAAGCGCTTGATTTGGCTTCTCTCCCGCCACAACCTTCTCCGCCGACGTCGCCGCCGCCTGCGGTGCCAGAGCGAAGCGTGCAACGACCCGCTTCTGGGGCTGAGGTCGAGTGGATGCGCCCCAAGACGACAAGCGGTAAACTGGACGAAGGAAAGGAAGTCGAAGGGCAGGAAGTGGAACCGCTGGACGATGAGGCTAAGTGGGAGGATTGTGAGAATGGAGAGAACGGTGAGATTGACCAGAATGAGTGATTGATGGTGTTCAGAATGGCTGATTCTTGAAGATGATGAAGATGATCACGCTGATGATGAGATTGCAATCCCTGCGACGGTTCTTTCGTTGGCTTCGGGTAAGGAGTTAAGGGGCCAGGCTTTTTGAAGGCGATGAAATGGCTCTGGGCACTGGACAGACGGATGGGCGGAAGGTGGATGACTGGAAAGACTGCGTAAGGAGTAATGTTTCATGAGGGCCCTCGCGGTGCACACTGCGCACAGGCGTGAGCTTCGGTTTCGTTTGTGCGAGGTAGGAGGCGGAAAGAAGGGTAGGGAAATGGATCTCTGAGCCTTTGAGCTTGTACTATTGGCGCACCTGTACCGGCTCAATATTCTTGAAGTGGATATAGTTGTCAAATTCTATCAGTCTAGCTCGCTCATTGATAGGCCTTGCCGCCCACGCTCTCATCAAATGCCATCAAGTCTTTCAACCCACAAGTCTCGAACAAGCCCGCGGGACCAATCTGGTGTTCCGCCGGCGGCTGTCCAGTCTTGTTCATCGTCGCCAGAGCTTGTCTGAAAGCCGGCACCACCGCCTCCAAGCCCATGGTTGGCCAAATGACGATTCGGAAGCCCATCTTGTTCGCTTCTTCGTTCGAGACTTGCGGTGTTCGGCCGTTCTGCACCATGTTCAACAGCACTGGGATCTTGGGTAGGAGAGAGATGATCTTCTTCGCCTCGTCGAGATCCTGAATCGCTTCGAAGAAGAGCCCGTCGACGCCGATTTCTGCGGCCATCTTCAGGCGCTCGATCGCTTCTTCGAATCCACCCCTCCCTTCGGTGTCCTTGCCTGCTCGTGCGTCTGTTCGTGCGATGATGAGGATGTCGTCTCGCGACTCATCTCGTGCTTTGCATGCTGCTCTCAGACGGTTGTAGTAGACCTCCCTGCTCACTAGGAGCTTCCCGCTCAAGTGGCCGCATCGCTTCTCTTGCACCTGGTCTTCGATGTGGCAGGCGGCGACACCTGCGCGAGCGTAGGAAGTGACGGTCTTTGCGATGTTGATGGGGCCGCCGTAGCCGGTGTCTGCGTCTGCGATGAGGGGTACGGAGGGGTTGAGAAATGCGATCATGCCGGCGTTTTGGACCATGTCGTTGAAGGTTGTGAGGCCGAGATCAGCCATTCCGAGTCTTGACATGGCGGTCCCCGCGCCGGTCTGAAGAATTGTCAGTACTGCTTGCTGAGGGGACTGGGTATTGCTGTATTCACCATGTAGAGGCAGTCGAAGCCTGCCTCCAGCGCAAGGCGGGCTGTGAGGCCATCGTATACTCCCGGGGCGACCACAGTTTTCGAGGGATCGGAGAGCATCTGCCTCAAGCGTGTTGCGCCTGAGGGCTGGTCTTTAGGTGAGACTTGGCCGTTGGTAGACATTGTTGCTGCTATGGTCCTCGGATTAAGTCCCTACTTGGGCTGTTTCTTGTCGTGTCTGTCCTGTTGAATCAAATGCTCTCTCCAAAAATTATGTACACGACAGATGAAGGCTAACAAAAAAAGCTTTAGGAAAAGAGAATGCCCATACTTATACTTATTCCTATCTCACTGATCGTCTTGCCCGCTGGCCCGCCATCGAGCAGGCGTGTTTGTATCTCTGGCCGATGACGGAGCGCCTAGCCAGACATATAACTATTTCGCTGAGTCAACGCCGGTGTTGGACCAGCATCTGCGCAGTGTTTCTCTTCCGGCGACGTAAGAAGATTTTGTTCGAAGCAAGGTGGATATTTTTGCTCGCTCAAGTCTCGGAGTGCTGCGAATGATGATGCGAAGGTTTCACCACGGTCACGTGACGGTCACGGGGCAGGACTTCCGCCTGGCTCGGCACGTGCTCGGGAGTCGCAGGCCGAGAACGAGCTCGTTTGGTGAGAAGTCGTGGTCGGCCGCATCCGTCGAAATCGATCTCTAATAAGAACACTCTCCCGACTACCAGAAGCTGGACGTCATGAACGTCGAGAGAATGAATTATCTTCCAGTGCATTTCTCAAGCCCTACTGCTCTTCAAGACGGAGTCGGCGGTATTTTGGATGGGAGAAGTGATCCAAATGTCGACTTGAGCCTGGCCAGCAGCTCGCGCTTTGGCCATTCACATGCGCCCGTACCCCGGATTTGGAGCGCATGTGCAGATCACCGAGGCATCTCAAGGAGCGGTCTTGGTCGTCATGTGCTGTCTTGCCGATGTCATGCGATTATAAGCATTATTGGTTACCTTTCCATTCTTCCGCTCCCGCTATCTCAATCTCTCTTGCTGTTGCAATCCATCTCACGACTGAATCTACACAACCGCACGCCTCGACTCTTTCCGCAATCCACGAATCTCCACAATGTCTCTCAAGGAGGGTAAGAGCGAGACTGCTTGCAAGCTCACCGCGGAATGGAGAGGCTGATAAGATCGTGAATAGAAGCATGGCCATCGTCGGCCGCATTCGATGACATCGCCGCCGCGCTCAAGAACGACGCCGACAAGAAGGATGCCATCAAGCAGGCCGGCGCCATCTTCGCTTTCACCATCAAGAACGCAGCGGGCGAGGAGAAGTCATGGTTCGCGGACCTGAAAGAGACCGGTGCAGTCGGAAAGGGCACTGCGCCCGACGGCAAGAAGGCGGATGGTGCGTTTCACATATCCGGGAATCTCAGTGCAAGATGCAGGTGGTTATGGAATGATACTGACAATGTGGACAGTCACCATGGTTCTCAGCGATGACAACTTCGCCAAGCTCATCTCGCAAAAGGCCAACGCCCAAAAGCTGTTCATGAGCGGCAAGCTGAAGGTCAAGGGCAACGTGATGAAGGCGACGAAGCTGGAGCCAATTCTGAAGAAGGCTCAGCCCAAGGCCAAGTTGTAAGGGTGTGGAAAGTGAGGGTGTATGCTACTGCGAAGATGCGGATCTTGGATGGGAGGTCCATCTGGTCGAATACTAGCTTTCTATGTATACCAAGTCGAATGAAATGCATGTTGCAGACCACATTCTTGTGTCCCTCCCGCCTTGAAGCTCCTGTGTTTCTTTGCGAGCGGCGTGGGTAGTCACGAAAAAGGTCGCGAGGAGTCTATATGAGAATTTCAGATTCAATAGTGGAGTACCGATCATGATTTAGTATACTGCTGTAACCAATTCGATGCTGGGGGAATTCTTTGTTTCCCAAGAGATTTCGGAAGCGGAAAGCCGCTTGACCAGCGAGATGCAAAGAGCCGAACGCGTCTGCATGATGCACACGCACTCCAAGTCAACGAGTGACGCTGCATGCGTCGGTTCAAAAATGTCTGGAATCAATCCGCTGCTTCAATGTTGTTTCAGTGGTCTCGCAACGAAGTGAATGTATTGGAGCGAAGGAACAGGAGACAGACAGGAGCGACGGAGCTGAGAGCGAGCGGCCAATGACCAATCCCGGCGCGACAGCTCACTTCAGGTTCCTTGTCTTTTCTCTCGCTCGCCCGCCCGCTGCTGCGAACGTCAACTTCACTCGTCCTCCCGCGCACAAAACAGCACCTCTCCCCTCCCATCCCGAACACCTCGATTCCGCAGCCCATCATCGACCGCCTCGCGCGCATCTCGACCACCTACCCCATCGCCGCATGGAACCTACTCCCCCCGACGCGACTGTACATACTCCCGCGCCCACTCCTCAGCATCGGTGACGTACCGAGCGCATCGCGCATCGCGCACCGAACGTCCATTTCGCTCGCGCATCTACCTCCTAAGCTCGAATCGATTCGAACGCGTGCTGTTGCGGCAGTTCCGTTGCTGCGATGAGCAAGCGAGGACCGGGCTCAGATTTTGGAAACGGCGAGAGCAGATACGGCGGCTATTCAGACGCAGACGGGCACGACCCGAGGATGAACGGCGAGGATGTGCCGCAAAAGGCCACCGCGGCCCAGATGGCCAGAAGAAAGTGAGTGCACAAAATTCGTTTCTATTGTCGTGTTATTGTGCGGCGCAGGCGTTGCTATTGTTGCAGCTGCGTGAGCTTGGATGAGCTGCGGCAGTGTGGGCATGGGCGGCGATTGTTGGAGCACGCACAATAGGATTGCATGGTGACAATGGTTGACAATACGCGAATCGCGCTATTGTGGAAATGTTGGACCTCTTCGTCTTCGGACGAGAGGTCTTCTCCATCTCGAACAAACCACACACGCCTGCGATATTTGTGACTTGCTCTGGCAACCGCTTTTCTTGCAGCACGCCTTGAATCTCGACGGACCCGCGCCAGATGGATCCACGGCCTCATCAACTCAGCAGGCCTGAGCTTAATGAACTTGTGGATCTTTTCAAAAGATTGACTATTGACCCATTAAACAAGATCATGACTGACCTCGATGATAGAATTGCCAGTACAAAGAAGCCAGGCGTTCGCGGCCGCAGCGGTAGTCCGGCCACGTTTAGCGGACCGCAGCAAGCTTCACAACAGCAACAATCATTCAACCCATCAAGTTTTGGCTTCGCCTTCGGCTCCGGCGGCCCTCCGCAGCAACAACAGCAGCAGAACGGCACATCTTCCTTCCAATTCGGCGTAGACACACCTGCACCATCATTCGGCTCCTTCGGTGCATCGACCCCGACACCCGCCACAAACATGCAACCAAACGGCAACCCTTTCGGCGGCCAAACGCCCTCTGCCGCTCCCACGTTCAGCTCGAGCTTCACAGCTGGAGCTGCCCCTGCGCAACAGAACGGCTTCAATCCATCCACGACCTCAGCTTTCGGTCAATCTTCACAGACCCCATCATTCGGTGGGTTCGGCCAGACACAGCAGCAGAACGGTTTTGGAGAGCAGAAGCAGCAGGCACAAAACAGCGGAAGCATCTTCAACTTTGGAGGGCAACAGCAACAGGAAAATAAGCCGAGCACACCATTTGCCGGCTTTGGACAGACACAACAAGAGAAGGATAAGCCTAGCACTCCGTTCGCCGGGTTTGGCGGTGCACAAGCCGATAAAGACAAGCCAAACAACCCATTCGCAAGCTTTCAGAAGCCTGCAGACAATGGCGAAAAAGCCAATACCAGCTCCATATTCAGCCAAAAGCCGCAAGAGAATGCGGATAAGCCAAGCAACCCATTTGCGGGCTTCGGTCAGCAGCCAACAAGCACCATCGAAAAGGCTAACACCCCTGGTCCCATCTTTGGTCAGAAGCCACAAGAGAACGGTGAGAAGCCAAGCAACCCTTTCGCGAACTTCGGACAGAAGACACAGGAGAAGGAGAGTACGCCGAGCAACCCATTTGCAAACTTCGGTCAGAAGCCAGAGGAAAAGAAGGAGGACACGCCAAGCAACCCATTCTCAAACTTCGGACAGAAACCTGCCGAGACGAGCGACAAGCCCAACACTCTGTTTGGTCAGAAGCCTGTAGAGAACGGTACCACGACGCTCTTCGGACAGCAGGACGCAGCGAAAGACAAAGGCGCCGAACAGCAAACACCAAAGCTTGGCTTCAGCTTCGGCCAGCAGAACGGAGAGAAGTCCGGCGATAGCCAAACACCAAAGCCCCTGTTTGGCCAGAGCCAGTCGCAAGTCACACCTCAGACCGAGAAGCCACGGCTCGGCGGTCCCCTTTTCAGCCAGTCGACGCAGTCCACGAATCCAACATCCAACATTTTCAGTCAGCAAGGGTCGCAGTCGACTCAGGCATCAAGCAACCCATTCGGCTCCTTGTCACAGTCGCAACCGGCTGACAGCGAGAAGAAGCCGGGTCTCTTTGGTTCTTCAGGTCTGACGCCTAGTGTCGACAAAGCTAGCTCCGGAAGTATTTTCAGCAACCTTCCCAAGAAGGATCTCTCAAATGGCGGCAAGCCTTTGTTCTCATCGGCAGACCCAAGTCAGGTCTATCAAGGCGAGGATGACGCAGACGAGGGAGAGGAGCAGCAAGAAGATCCAGCACCCAAGCCAACGGGAAGTTTCTTCAACTTTTCGAGCCAGAGCCAGGCATCAACCCAAGATGCTGGCATGGCAACTCCAAAAGCGAGTCAGAGCGTGTCTGGCAGTCTGACGCAGGGCAGATCGCTGTTTGATCGCATCGACAAGGACGATATGGCAAAGAGAATGAGCGGGCCCACTCCTTCTGAACACTCGGACGAAACTCCCAAAGCCGGGTCTTTTGGCCAGATGCCACAGACGCCAGCAACGGCCAAGCCGCTTTTCCAGCCGTCCGCGCCTTCTGCTACACCCACTGCGCCCTCACTATTCCAACCCGCTGTGTCAGAGACGCCAAAGGGCTCTCCGCCCAAGAGCATCTTCACCAAGCCTGCTACCCCGGCGCCAATGGCACCTCCACCAGCCAAGTTCAGTGCACCGGCAACGGCACCGGTCAATAGAACAGCTCCGCCACCACTGTCTGCTCCTGTTTCTGCTACCTCAACTGGTAACCTCTCCGCACAGCAGGTGAAGAAGCTGAAGGAACTGAACAGTGGCCTCATGGATCACCTGAAGAGGGCCGATCTGACGCAAGATTGGACGGCCGTCATGCAGTACTACATGAGAATGGCCGCGACTATTACGTCCAGCTCCGCTCCTCCAGAAGCGACAGACTCTACCGTAGTTGCTCCTGCAGCCGCCCCAGCCGCTCCAGTCGCAACTCCCGTCTCGAACAACATGTTCTTGCAGACGGCTCGACCAGCCCAAACGCCCCAGCAGCCCACAGGCAGCAGTCTCTTCAGCCAGCCGCCAAACACTGCTCCGGCAGGCGCAAAGAAGCGACCTTTCGACGAGCAAGACAACGACGACTCCGCCCAGCCACCAGCAACGGAGAAGCGCAGTAAGCCCAACGAGACTGTCAACTATCCCAAGTTGCCCCAGACCTCCAGCAGTACTTCGAAGCTCTTTGCAGATGTCCTCGACAAGAAGGATGCAGCAGCTCCTTCAGGGTTCAAGCCTTCCACTTCCATGTTCTCTGCTTCAAAATCGGCCGCGCCATCGACCCCAGCACCAGCCACCGGTGGCTTCTCCATGCCAGTATTCACGGCACCAGCGGGCGGCAGCACCAACTTCTTATCTTCCTTTGGGCAGAAGGCCAAGGCGCAGGAGGCCGAAGACCGCAAGAAGCGAAAGGCAGAAGACTACGACAGTGATGAAGAGACCGAAGAGCAGTGGGAGAAGCGAGACCGCGAGGAGCAAGCAGCAAAGCGAAAGAAGCTTGAGGAGGCCGCAAAGGAGGCAAAGGGCTTCACTTTGTCAACGCCGTCTGCCTCGAACGGCGTGCTAAACACTCCCTTCAAGCTTGGCACAAGCTCTAGCGCTGCTGCTGGCACTCCGGCAACCCAGCCCCCGAAGTCCAATGGGCTTTTTGGCGCCAACACGCAGACTCCTGCGACCGCACCCGCCGGCGAAGCTGGCAAGTTGGCGCCACCGACCGGCTTCTCCTTTGGCGCACCGAAGACCTCTTCGCTCAACAGCTCGCTGGCAGCCTCACGTGCCACCACTCCGGGCGTCACTACAGATGGCGAGACCTCGAACGCGGGCGACGAGAGCAAGGCCGACGGCGATGGCGATGGCGAGCCAAGTGACAATGTTCATGAGGAAGTTACGGACATGACGAAGCTCCAGAAATCTGAGCTCGACGCCAATGAAATTCTGCTGGAGATGCCCGAGGTCAGCACCAAGCTGTACACCAAGAAAGCCGACGAGGCCAAGGCCTCCTGGAAGCCAATTCAGACCGGTCGCATGTACGTCTTGAAGGACAAGAGCAATGGCTCGACTCACGTTCTGGCCAAAGTGGGAATGGGTCGCTCTGCTCTGCACTATAAGGTGGTCCAGGGTATGAAGTATAACTCCCACCCCAAGAAGGAATCCATGATTGTCGCAACCTTCATGGATCACATTTACAGCACTCCGGCCAAGCTGGAGCGCTTCTACATTACTTGCGCGGACGCCGACCAGGCTAAGGAGCTTATGCGCGTGCTCAACGAGGGCGCCAAGTAGCGCACGTGCGAGCGAAGGTCGAGAGAGAACGATTTGCGGGCGGAAGACTTTGTTTGATTTGGCATAGCATGGGTTCCGGTGTTCTCACTTGCATTGCGCTTGGGGTGTCTTACAAAATGGAACGGGGTCTTGTAGGATTCATTGATGAAGGTCACTGAAGACACGTAAATAATCGCATTTTCCGCTGCAACCAGTTCAGCGCATTGCCAGCGGAACCAATGGGTTAGGTAGCGACTTTGTTCAAGGCTATGGTTGTCTTGATTGCAAATGAGAGAGAGAGATTAGAGAGGACGACTTGTTTCACACGTCTTTTATTTTGTGAAGTCTAGGTTTATGAGACGAGAGTGAAGCTGAAGTCGTCATCCGCTGGCAGGATATCAATCTGCAGCTACCTGATGCTTTCTATAATCTATGTAGGCTTGCTGGACCCAGCGAGCGGTGAGCTTTGCTGAAGCTCCTTCAGCCTCGCAAGCAGTCGCTTCGCAGGAATGCACGCTCCTTTCGACAGCGCTGTCAAGCCATCCGGCTCCCTGTTACTACCATCGCTCCTCTCCAAGACCTCTTCCACTTCCTTGATGACTGCGCTGAGCAGCTGAGGGCCAGCGGGAGCAGCATACAGCCACTCGACCACATCCTGCAGCCCCTTCAATCCAGGCGCGCTCATCGGGTCTGCAAGTGCGGTGACAAGAAATCCCTTGGCGCGGAGGAAAATTCGCTCGGTGTACAGCGCACTCGCGCGCTTGCTCTCCTCCGTGCCGACGAGCGCCTCATATCCGGCTTCGTTGTAGTACGGTTGGCGCACGAGGACCAGGCCGAGGAGCGAGACGATCACTTGAAGCAAAGTACTGCGAGCGGCATTCCAGCTTTCGCCTTTGTTGCCTTCCCAGGTGCCAAGCACGGAGAGACAGATCTTGCCGTCCTCGTAGAGGTTTGGGTTGACGCGGCCGATGGCGCCGATGGCGGAATGAGGGGGCCAGGAGTGGAAGTGCACCATCGGCGGCTCGCTTGGGAACTGGGGAGGCAGGTAGATGTCGATTACGAAAGGGGCGTTGGCGTAGGGGGTTTCGGTGGGCCCGATGATGAGGACGCGGAGGAGGTCGAGGCGTGTTTCCCAGCTGCGGATGTATACGCCACCTGGTAGTGTGGAGGGGTCTCGGAGGATTTTGTGCTCTTTTTGCGTTCGCTTCATGTGTGTTGGTGTACTTGTTGAGGGTTCGTGGCGATAGCGATGGTCTGGTGCGACGTCTCCGTCGAGTATGAGGTAGGCAGGCGGCGCTTCTGTGACTGAGCCAGTGTCCGGCACGCTGGCTGTCTGATTCTCGCGCGCGGTGTCTGGAGTAGCCGATAAGGAGGTCGGTGGGGTTTGCTCAGGCTGCTGTTCAGGGGCATCGACCATTTCAACGTCGTCAGTCTGCTCCTCGTCGGCCGACTCCCAGTCTTCGTCCTCAACCTCGTCCTCCTCCATTGGATTGCCATTTTCGTCTTCGTAACGAGCTTGAAGCTCTTCGTCCTCCATGTCTTCGCTATGCCAGTCTTCATCCTCCATACCTTCAGTGTCATACTCTGAATCAAACTCCTCGTCGAACTCGTCATCAATGCCCTCGTCGCCCCAGTCGTCACCTTGACCTGTGTTGTCTGACCTCACAGCCACGACCGTGTCATGTCGAGGTATCACGATGTCGGTCACATCTCTTGCGGCTCCGAGACGAACAACGAGACTGCCATCAAGCGGTGTGTCCACAATCTCACCGAGCCAAGTTCTATCATTTGGCCTTTGTGCCAGGGTGTTGTACGGCTGTGTCTTGATCATCACGATATCTCCTCGCCTCACATTGAGAGCGCCTGGAGCATCGATATCGTAAAGGCTGATCTCTTCTTGAGAATCAGGGTTTGAGTCGATCGCACTCGCAAGGACGCGCTGCGGGCTGCCTTCTTGATCAGGGTCTTGAACATAGTGGATGAACGATTTCGAAGACCAGCTGACTCGCGCCATCCTCTCCTCAGCATTGACACTCTGAATAACACCAACCTTGCGAGGCTTCTGTGTATGTTCTGAAAGGGCCTCCAGCTCCAACGTGTGTGCAATCTCACCAGGCCAGGCGGCATGCTCATCGTCGATGCTACTGTCGGGAACAACATTAGTACTTGACATAGTCGTAACGCTAAGGTCTTGCCATTGCACCACGATGTCGGTGTGAAACGACACAATGTCGAAGATATTCAAATCGTAGCCCAAATTGTCTTTCCGATCGAGCCTCGGGATTGCGTTCGAAGTGCCGCTGTACTTCAACGAAGCACCGAGGAGGTCTTTGAATCGCACTCGTAGATTCATTCTCGAGTCGATGTCGGAATTTGAAACGGTGGGTGCTTGCGGCAATGACTGCGCCGGCCTTCGTGTTCGGTCGTATATGTAGAACTCTTCCGACTCAAGTTCATCACGTTCAAGCATTGAGGGTGGCTCGGCAAAGTCCGTGCTTCCAATTCGCTTCTCGATCCAGCTCACTTCTGCAGCTAATGTGCG
This sequence comes from Phaeophleospora eucalypticola, assembly GCA_022814565.1. Classification (NCBI taxonomy): domain Eukaryota; kingdom Fungi; phylum Ascomycota; class Dothideomycetes; order Mycosphaerellales; family Mycosphaerellaceae; genus Phaeophleospora; species Phaeophleospora eucalypticola. The sequence goes on along the minus strand of JAKLNG010000001.1, from coordinate 993,725 downwards.
AAGGCTGACGACTGTTCCCACGGGAGGCGTGTTGGCGTTGTATTGTCCAAATATCCATCGACCTGTCCTGAGGGTCGCTTTCCTTGCTTTAACAACATCGCCAACGGAGAAAGGGCCAACTGCGCTATCTGCATGCTCTGCAGACTCGTCATTGATCTCCACGACAGAGTTGTCCGTCAGTCTGACGCTTATGCCAGAACTGAATGCTTCCAGGCGGCCAATCCAGTCTTTGTAGATTACTAGATCCTCTTCCATCATGTTATCTGCGTATGTGAGCTCCTCAGCCGGTATATCGACGAGAATTCCGGGCCTATCTCCCGGCATGACGGAGAAAGGGGCGTCAACTGCATCCCAATTCCCAGGCGGCAAAAGGCCCTTGAGCTTCCTGCCAGTATTTCTCTCGGTGACATCGCACATCGGTTGCAGAGTGCATTTCGTGAAAGTATTCAGTACGCAGCCACTCATCGCATCGTTGGGTCTTTTCTTGACAATGTCCCCGATCAAGAATGATCGATCCACCAGGCTTAGTTTTGATGTTGGCATTAGCTCCAAAGATGGCTCGTCCCGCCACCGTACGAGGACCGTATCCTTCGGCGGAATACCATCTTTCATAAATTTGCGAAAACTGGACTTCGATATGCTCTTGTCATTCTTGATAGGTTCCTGCTCCGTCCGTCCAGGGGAAGGTGTGTGGGTATCGATCTCTCCATGTGTACGCTCGACTACGGCAAGCTGTGTGGCGTCCGCCCTGTGGGCAACGACATCGTCTGGATAAAGCGGCCGATCCATATTGGGCAGTTGAAGATGTCGCAACAGGAAACCGCTAGTTTATGCAGGCCAGAATGAGAACCGCAAGAAGATCATGATTCAAGAGCTTCCAGAATGTTCGAAGAAAAGCTCGTGTTTGCTTGTGCGGTCGGCTGATTTGTTGCTTTGCTCGAAAATGTCGCTGTCAGAAATGACACACAAAGCGTGAAGTTGATGAGACCCGCATCTAATTGCCGGGCAAGACCCATGTAAACCCTCATCAATTTTAGCCTCCCGGGCTGGAAGGAACGGCCCGCCGAGCCTCAAGCTCCGACATGCAACGGTCAAGTAGAGGGGTGTCTTCCGTGAATACTCTCTTGCTGAGACCGTCGACCGCGTTGAGGCGACAGCATACATGGCGGATCCGCTATTCGAGCTGCTTGCTCCGTACTTCGACAATGCCGATTCACCGCCCTCCCTAAGAGACGCACAAACAGTGACATACCTCACACGACTCAGCACCCTCTCCCTTCCCGACCTCACATCGACCGAGCCGTCTTCACTGCTGCAATCTGCTCAGTCACAACTACGAAACCTCCAGGCGCTCTCGAAACGGTCACACAAGGCCGTCATATCTTCGTCTTCCCATTTGTCAAATCTTTCTAGTCTTCTCCCAGCCTTTGGAACCCAGGCGAAGGCATTGAATGAGGGCATACCAGATCTTGAAAATGCAGCAGCGAGTTTTGCGCAGAAATACGACAGAAGTACAGAGAATGCAGTGCTGGACAGAAGAAAACGAGCGGCCTTGCTGTCGCGCAATGTGGACAGAGTCTCGGATGTATTGGATCTGCCCTCCCTGCTCTCATCAACCGTGAGCGCTGCTCAGGCTTCCAGCACGGGGACGCAAACAGCAGCGGGCTCGGTAACATCTTACGCTTCCGCCCTGGATATCCATGCTCACATTAAGCGGTTACGGGCTCTGTATCCGCAGTCTGAGCTTGTCGAGAACATCATGGAGCAGTCGGAAGCGGAAATGCAGAATCTTGCTACGATTCTGATTACTTCCCTGCAAAGCCAGTCGCTGAAGCTTGCGGCGGCTATGCGGACCGTAGGATGGCTCAGAAGAGTCGCGCCTGAACTGGCAGAAGACGAGTATAAGACGTCAAAAGCCGCGGCTCTGTCGATGAAGTCGTTGACGCTTTCTCCCAATGCGGTCAGCGATGATGGTGCCCTGGGATCTCTCTTCTTAGTGTGCCGACTGCATACCCTACACAAGACTTTAGAAGCATTGGATCCACTTCGAGACCTGGCAGACCAGGAAACGACCCAGCGAGAGCAACAATCGAGTTCGAACAACAAGAATCAAAGAAATACACAGAATACAAGCGCGTCGGGAAGTCAGAGCGAGCGCTACCTGAAGCGCTACATCGAGGTGTTCCGGGAGCAGAGCTTCAGCATTATGAGCATGTACAAGAGCATCTTCCCTTCGAACTTGCCAGAAGCCGAGGCTGGCAAGACCGATAATGCTACGCAGCAGCAGTCAGACCCCTTGTTGCCCCTGCCATCTCCTCTGGCTTCTTTCGCATTGCATCTGGTGGACATGCTTGAGACGACCCTTCGAGAGTATTTGCCCAACATCACTGACAGGTCTTCTCGGGAGTCTCTTCTAACACAAGTGCTTTACTGCGCTGGTAGCTTGGGAAGGCTCGGAGCAGACTTTGGCATGATGGTGGCTTTGCTCGAAGACGACATCTTAGCCGAGCAGGAGCAGCAAGCAGATGCGGAGAGGCCAGCTGAAGAAGAGCCAGAGTGGGTGCAAGTCATGAAGAAGCACCGGGTGCAGGCGAGCAGGCTCGAAGTTCTAGCAAGAGGCGTTGGATCAGGCAAGAAGACCAGTGCAGACGTGCAGTCGCCGTCAGCCACTTCTCCCTCACCTTCACCTCTAGTAGCGTAACGATAGGCTAGCAAGAAATCACAAGTCCCGACCAATTATTGACGATTCGGCGCCGAAACGCACATGATTCGCACAGACACTGCAGCCAGCCGACGAACACTCTGTCCAAGGTCGCCCAGGCATCCATGAATTATTGATCTCAGACATTCTCGCGGACTCCGAATGCACAGCTGCGCACTCCATGCATTCACATTCTCAAATACCTCTATTTACCGAGCAGAAAGTCCAAGATCACAGGCACAGGGCTGTGTGGGAGTTGAAATGTGGGACAAGCTTCTGGATTCCAGTCTCACTGCAACCTGTGCAACGTTCTAGAATCTTGGCAGAAATGCATGTCATGTGATGAGGGATCTTGGACCTTCCGATTTGGGAACGTGGACATAGCAGGCTTTCTCTCGGTCGATGTTGCTGACGAGGGAACGGTTCACGGCGACATGGATGCAGTTTTTGTCCTTGCTCTCGTCAGATATGGGGTGATGTTTTTTGGCTTTGGCAGAACGGCCGCTGTTTCGCCTTTTCACGGAGCGCTGCTGTGCTCGTAACGAAACGATCAACAGCGGAGGGCAGAGCAATGGAAGTGAGGGTGACGATGTTCATGGTGCAGGGCTATTATTATCCCGGAATTATTGAAGTTGCATTTCCCCGTGCTGTGCAAATGCAACTTCTGTACGACTGGGACATCGCGACCACATCAACCTAAGACCGGGGCGCACATGCTCGTAGGGCTGCTCGGCAGATCTAGACCGAGAAACCAAAGGACGAGATGCGGCCGGGCTTCTCAGCGAAGGTGGGGAGGACAAGACATCAAAGCTACACATGCCTCACGCAATATTCTTGCCTGCGTATCTTCCTTGCGGTCGCAACATCTTCTATTCTCGGACACTGCTCACCAATACGACGTTGAAGATCTTATAGCAGAGTCTTCCTTGTCTGTTGAGGAAATACATGGAGGGTGTACTGGAGACCTGCAGCGTGATGTGGTGAGGTGTTAGGGTCTCGTCGGAAAGCTCGGCTGGAGCGATCTGCAGATCGTGCGCTACCAAGACTGGGAACCGATTGGCGTCACGCTGTCCCTCGGCTTGAGTTCCGGGTACAGTAACATCTCGCGTTTGCTGCTATTCTTTGCGTTGAATGGCATGCCGGTTCAGGGTGCTAGCTCGAACGTCGTTCTCTTGCGGAGCGCGGTCCATGGCAGTCTCGTGGCAGAGTGAGTCGGTTCGAGTAAGGTATGTCTGCCAAGGCGCTCGTGATCAACTTGCTGCGCGGAGCTCGAGGTTGGTGGAAAGTGTAAGAATGATTTGTGTTCATCCGGAAATTGAACACGCAATCCAATGCTTGGAAAGCAAAGAGGCATTGGCAGAGTCATCATCAGCTGAAAGCGTTCTGCAGAATGTAGACGGAACGTCTTACCGGGTAGTGGAGAGTAGCATTGCACCTCTTGGCCATCGCGGCCGCGCAAGCCACACCTCTGCAGTGATTTGTGTGAACAAGAGTGGCTGACGAGCCTCGCATCGTCTCGCAACCCAGAAAGGAAGGCTTTGTGAAGACTTCTCATCGAATGAAAGAGGCATTTCGATGCTGTTCAGCCACATCTTAGCACAGCCACTCTTTGCACAACCCTGCGAGAGTTTTCCACGTGCGACTGATGACGTCAATACGCGCGAGATTCGGTCCGTCCAAGACAGAGCCGGAAGCGTCTGGCCAATGATCGTTCTCGCGAAAGTCACTGCGGTAGTCGGCCTGCAGCCAAGACTCTGTAGTAGCCAGGTACAGACCATGAGTTTGGGTTTTCTCGTGCAGCAAAAAGCCTCTCAGACCTTGCACAACTGGCAAGGCTGTTAAGCCCCGTCCGGTATCTCCGTCTTTGCGTATACACGGCTTTTGATGGCCTTGATTCAGCCAGGAGAAGCAGGCCTTTCAGTGCCGTAGGCGACTCCGAAGGAGCGATTGGGCCGACGTGCACACGAGCCCTCGAGAGTAAAGCTGATGATGGCGTACGTGACACAACGAATGCCGTCTGCCGGGTCAAAGGGAAACCGAGACTCTGCGAACTGATACGGCTTGATACCACGTTGCCAGTTGCCCAAGAAAGATATGATCAGCCGGGTAAAAGAGAGCAAGCCATACTATACGAATATGGCAACCGTATCGCGCGTATAGGCATCAGCTATAGGGAGCGTGACCAACCAGAGGCCGCACTCGTGAGCCTAAGCAGGGTCGCACTACGAAGAGCAAGCTGCTGTCGTTCGATTCCGCGTACGCCGCTGAGGCGGAGTGGAATGCTGTAGGTTGATCTCGTGCCTTAGCACACCAGCGGGCCCTAGTATTAAGCATAACCAGGACATGGGCCAGCGGGCGTGAGGAGCATGCTCGACTGTGGCTGGTGTGTGTCGACGAGGGCAGGTACACGCAGAGCGAGCATGGACACAGCAGCTGTATGGTGCATCGTCGTGCATGGCCCGACATGTGTGCGGGCGAGGTGACCGGGGAGCGGTAGGGCGGCGCTGAAGGAAGAGACGCGGAAGGGAAACAGCCGAGCAGAGATTCCAGAAAGGCAGACCCTGCATCCCGGGTGCAGCGCTCAGCCTCGAGACGGCCGCTAAGGCCGATTTCAATCGCATCACCGAGAGCCTAGACGATGCACACAAAATAATACCGTCGTCCGTCTCGCTGCCAGAGCGTCTCGTGCTCTGTCTGCTTACAATTGCAACGAACTCGACTATCCGCGCCTTCCATTGCATTCCCGCAGACGTCGCTCGCTGCTTCCCTCCTGGTCCCTTGCCTGCCGAATTGCGACAAGGGCATCGGGTCCGCCCGCCCCTCGGAGAGACGTGGTGATGTCATCATCTATGACTTTCCATTCAACTCGACCCTTCTCCCCCAACCCTCCAAACACCTCCCACAACTTCGCTTTTCACACTCCACATCCACGACACTCACATCCACCGACTACGACGACGAATTCATTCAACGACTTCCAACTTTACGAGCCAGCTGTCTACAACGACGCATTGGCCCATCTCCAGCGATCCGCAAATTCGGGCACCGCCGAGTCGTTCCCGAACCAGAACCTCACACTTCACCACCCGATCCCAACCACGGCAGCACCCCAGAACGCGTTCGGCCTGGGCGGCGGCGAATATCAGACGACCTCAGGTGGGGGTGTGGCAACGTACGACTGGCAGACATCGATGTACAACGCGCAGTTCTCCCACAATAGCATGGGCGGTCCTGTCGCGCCTCACAACAAGGGTATTCAAAGAGCGAGGAGTCATCAGCGCACTCCCTCGGCCTCAACAATCGGCTCCAACGGACCAGCCTCACCGTTCGTCCAAAACGGCTCGTACCCACACATCGCGAACACGGATTACGCACCGAACTCGCCCGCATACTACGCTGACCAAGGCTTACCGAAGCATCTACCAACACCTTCTCAGACGCCCATTGACAGCGCGTTCTCGAATAGCGGATATACTCCCAGCCAAGCGGCACATATGCCCAACGCCCATTTGGCTATGAAAGATTTTGGTATGAACCATCACAACTCAGAAGACTTTGTTCCAGAGTTTGCACCTTCGCGACAATCAATGTCCAGCCACGGCAACGACTCGCCGGCTACACCGCAATCTGGTGCCGGCGATGTCGACCAGAAGCAGTATAGTCTGCCGCAGAATGGTGAGACCCAAGCGGACAAAGCGCTCGACATGCTCGATTACTTACTTCTCGATGAATCAGACTTCACCGCTCAGCGACAACAGACCAACCCAAATGTGCAGCTCTTCCGCACAGAGTCGCAAGCATTCCAAGATGAGCTGTACAACCCAAACGCAGTGTACAGCTCCGCGCCTGCGAAGACGTCAAATTCATATCTGGCTCCGAACTCGCGCAATTTGATCAACGAGCGGCTACAGACTGCAAATCTGGCACGATCTGCGTCGCCTGCATCTGCGATCTCGAGAGAACGGTCACCATTCCGAGATGGTTCTCCCTTGGCTCCAGCGAAGGACTGGAGACCACAGGGCGCTCCAGTCGGCACAGCTGCAGGCATGAGGCAGCAGCAAAGACACGAGGCAGCTGAGGCAGAGTACGCACAGCACCGCGCACATCTCAGGAGAGAACCAACCAAGACGATATCTCCAAAGGACGCCGTTCTCGAGTACAACGAGAATGATCAGCCATCGTTATTTCAGGATAGCATACCCGCAGGCTACGAGAGACACATGGGTGGTACTGAGCAGTGGCCAACAAACAACTACATGAGCCAAGCACCCACATTTGGGGACATGTCGATGACTGGCCAGCAGAATATGAGTTTCAGGAACGCCACTTCAGCTGACACCGGATATCCCGCCACTGGCTTTGACTTTTCGCAGAATTTGCCACAAGGGACGGATCAAATACAGAACAATCCGTTCCAGGCCAACTATCAGAACGCTGCGAAGATGAACAACTTCTCTGAGCAGACCCCAGACTTCCCAGCCAGCATCCCATCTATGGAGACATCCGCCAGTGACGCTGGTGTACCTGCCTCATCGCAGGATAGCAACGGACACACATCGATGCCCCAACGACCCGACGATACCCGCGCGAACACCGGCACCTATACCTGCACATATCATGGTTGTTCTCAGCGGTTTGAGTCTCACAATAGTCTCCAAAAGCACAAGCGTGACTACCATCGTTCGCAACAGCAGATCAAGGATGGTAGTTCCACGTCGGGCACCGGGTCTGTGTCGCCACGGTCGACAGAGTCGCCAGCTCCATCGACCTCTGGTATGACCTCAGCTGCTATTCTTGCCCGAAACTCGCAAGCCGGACCACACAAATGCACTCGCATCAACCCATCCACGGGCAAGCCATGCAACACTATCTTCTCGCGACCCTACGATCTGACACGGCACGAGGATACTATCCACAACAACCGGAAACAGAAGGTTCGCTGTCCGATGTGCCGGGAGGAGAAGACTTTCTCACGTAACGATGCACTCACACGACACATGCGCGTGGTTCATCCTGAAGTCGAAACATTCGGCAAGCGACCCAGACGTGACTAAACATCTTCCTAACGCACCGACCTTGAGTCCTTGTCCACGGGCTCCTAGGTTCGGACAGATCCCTCACAAGCCGGTCTGAGTGAGCTGCCTTCATCTGACGCAGCCGTGGCTCAGCGACACGCGCGACTCACTGCAGGCCAGCGCACAAGCAACCTGAATTCTACGCAACATTCGCGTCCGAAATTCGCGATGCTGCTGGTTGCGTGGGTGGCGTCGCAGGAATTGCTCCAGCCGGCCAGACCGGATGCCGATGGAACTTTCACATCGCCAAACGCCGGAAGTCGAACCACCAAATGCCGACTGTCTCCGCGCTACCAACTATTATTACTACCGCAGCATCTTCTGGCGTAACTTGGCGCAAAGTGTCATTACGACGGTGGCGAATGCATCGCATGAGAGCATGAGATTTGAATGTTTTGAGATGTTACGACGGCTCGGGAAAGCCGACGGATTGCATGGTGGGATGGCTTTCTGTGCTGTACAGTATTCACATGTTCGGGCATAGCATGATGGCGAGAGATGTAACATTACTGTTGCTGATTTTGATTTTGATATGATGAGAAGACGAAGATGTATGTGAGCGTTGGGCGCTGGACGCTCGCCATGTTATGCTATGCTCTGCTATGCTTTATTACCTATGCATTTAATCATTGTCGATGATTTATGTACAGGACGATGTTTAATGGAATTGATTAAGAGTACGAGACTACCTATCTTTCCCTTTCTTTCTGTCGATTCAATTGCGAAAACGTTGCAGTGTTCGTTGTAGTGATCTGGAAAGATGTGAGGATTGTGAAATGCTCGACTTGTTGACTGTAGGCTTGGGATATCTTTACTCCGTGTTTGGTGACAATCGCCTAGTAGCATTGCCGTAATTTCGAACCAAAGTGCCTATCTTATTCGCATCATGTTGCTAGAATGCTTTTCGTATACGGTCCATTGTAGCACATCGTCGCAGTTTCGCGCTCACGTTTCCCCCAATGATCGGTCGCTCCTTCCTTATGTATGTACGTAAGAGGAGGACCTCGGTCCACGACTTCCCTTTTTGGAAGCAGTGGTACGCCTGGCTTACCTTACTTTACCTTTCGACAACACTCGACAACAGCTGAAAGATATCATGTTCAGCACAACGTTACGCTCAGGACTACGAAACTGCAGACCACCAATCTGTCAGACAAGGACGTACTCGGCTAAGATGGCGACACCGGTTGTCGTGATGGGCTTGCATGGAAGTATGGGAGGGAAGGTCAGCTCGAAATTGCGGCCGGAGTATGAAGGTTAGCCTTGCTCGATGTATTCCCATTCGAGTGCGTAGATGCTGAGTCGCGAGTCGCAGCCATTCAGTTCATCACCTCCGTCGAGCGCGCGAAAACGGAAATTCCCCTCATGCTCGCAGGGAAAGAGCCACCCAAAGACCCAGATAACGTTGGCAGTCACAATTTCTCGAAACCGCCTGAAGCCGTTTTGTTCGGGCGTGGATTTGGTGCGCAGCAGATGCAGATGATTCGGGAGGCGTGTGGAGGGGCTGATGCTGGGTTGGTGTGGGTTAATAGTGTTGAGAGGGCGAGGGCGAGTGTTGCGAGTAGCCCTCCGGATTTTAGTAAGGCGGAGGTGGTGGAGAAGTATTCGGATCAGGTGGCGGCTTCGATTAAGAGCGTGCTTAAGGAGGTGAGGGAGCAGGGAAAGTGGGGTGTCGATGGGGTGTATGAGTATGAGTGAAGTTGGTGGTGTATGGAGTCATGGCAAGATAGGGCGCGGGACTCATCTCGCTCACTGTGAACACTATCCACGTAGGATTTGTGGCCAGTCTGCATTTAGTTCTGATGCAGATGCGTTCAATGATATTTGATGAGCTTTGGCACTGCGGTCCTCGGACTGCGGTGACAGCATGTGGCCGGTTTCCAGTCCACTGAAAGACGGATCCGACAGGTTCCGTTTGGTATGGCCGTAAATCGGTGCTGCAGGAACATTGCCGTATCGTGGTCTTCCGACGGCAGGCAATCCGATTTGTTCGATTACATGGCCGGTAAAGTCTCTCGTCTGGACTTGAAGTCGTTCAGTGTCAGATGGACTCAGACTTTCGGGCGTGCATTCAAGCTGTATCTAGCACATTCGAGAATGCTCCAATCTGTCTCGAGTTTCGATGTCAGCTTCTCTCAAGTCTCAACAGGGCAAATGGGATCAGCACTCGGTTAACGGGTCCCACAAGAGGCGTTCATGCAGTTGCTACCTCAAGAGGCAAGTGATGCTCTAGCAAGTGCGCCTACTAGCTTGTCGATGGCATGAATCGCATGCCGAACAGCTCGGCTTTGACCTGCACTAAGCGCTCTGAACCGAAACACCGTGCGATGGGTTCGCAGAGAGGTCGCCGATGTGCCATGCTGATCGTGAGCTGATGAGGTCGTTCTGTGAAACCAGGCCAGCTGGAATGCATCCGACCAGCCAGATCTGAGATGATGACTGACCGCGGACATGGCCATCCTGGAGAGCTGGGCAAGTCTGCAGCTGCATGCAAATTGTGGGGTGCATTCAGGATTGCAGGGCAATTTCTGCAAGTACCACGAGCTCGCCAGACATGATCCCGCCAATCGTGAAGAAAACCAGGCTCCCGCGGTGATGTCGTGCGGCCCACCTGTCGCGCTGTTGTTATGCCGTCGTCGTCGAGGCGAAGACACTAAGGATGGTAGCGGCGTTGCGAAGCCAAGGCCGAGCGAGTGACGGACGGGTGCAAGCGAGTACAGAAGCAGGTGGAGGTATTGATGAGTACGGAGTGACTTCAGACCCCTCAGCAATGTGTTAGGTGAGAGCTGCCAGGTTCTCCTCCCCGAGCTGGTGATGGGAGTGATGGGAGTGATGGGATGGGCGAGTCGGGAGGCTGGAGGGGACGGTGCTGGTGCTGGTGCTGCGGTGGGCCATCAAATTGCAGGTCCGGTGACAGGTCTCGTGCCACACATGCGACTCCTTTCCCAGGTTGGACGCGGTGATGGGCAGAGGCTTCGTTACTTACTCCGCACCCGCCAGAGCTTCGTAGAGCTCCGCCAGCATACACGAAACGAGGAGTTATTTGTGCGTGCGGTGGTGGGAGGACGACGATGGTTGTGCCGAGAGGATTGGAATAGTCGATATCGTGATGGACAGCGGTCCTAGTGCGATAGCGATGTGATGTGATTGGGCGTAGAGAAATCGAATTGAGGATGAGGGCACTGCTCTCGTGATGAGGCCCGACGAAAGGGAGCGGGTGCAGGATTCAGGATGCAGGTGCTCTGCCTTCTCCGCACTACCACGTCCTTAGCTGAGAGCCCATCCCTTCGCCCCTGGATCCCTTTACAGCTTGGGTCGAGGGTTCGTCCGTACTTAAGTTAGCTGCAGACGCTGTCTCGTCGCTATACCATTACTATTACTATAGCAGCACCTCTGAGGAAAAGTTGAAGAAAGCTGATCAACGTCGCCCTCACACGAACTGGTGACACGCGATCCGACGATCCACTCCTGCTCTGCTGCACATCCACCATCACTGCAGCACACGCTCTGCTCAGCCAACAACTACGGCCAATCACCGCCCGCTCGGCTGGGACCCTTTGCACCCTTTGGCCTCGCTAGCCTTTTGCTGGCGCCCTTTTCCCCACAACCCAATCAACCCAATCCCAATTCCACTCCCGTCCGTTTCGGAGTCCACCTGCCTTTTCCCTTCCTGCCAGACCACACGCCACAGCAACTCTCCATCTTCAGCCGCCGTGCCATTATCACCACGACTGCCGCCTTCTTGTCCGCCGTCTGTGGTCCGCATTTCTGTGCTCCTATCCCTCGACGACGACGTCTGGCGGTGCTGCCCTCTGCTGCTTGCGCGACTGCGACGCCGCACTCAGAGCAAAGCGCCCGCCACCCCCAGGACTCGAACCTTCTGCATCCTTCACCGCGCTTGAAGGCCACGACGACCGACAGTAGGACGAACTGGTAATCGAAGAAGTCGCGACTCTTTACTGCCGTCGCTGCTGCTTTTATTTGGACTCTCTTCGCACGCGTGGTCGCATTCCGCAGGACTTCCAGCGCAGCATCGATTGCCGCGCTACTCGGGACTGCTTTTCCACGCCTCTCTCGCCAATGTGAGCCTCGTCTTCATCCGGCAACGACAACCCCTGTTGTTTCTTGGTGATAATAGATTGGAGGTACAAGCGGCGTTGGGCATGAGAATAGGTGCGTAGTGAGCTCAACGCTTCCCCATCCCAACACCAATATCGGCCCGCCACCCGATCGTCGCCCACATATGGCTTATGCGAAACAGACTGATATAGGGCTTTGAGAAAAGTACTTTGCTTTGACCTGTTTTAAGACATGTAATACTAGCCCAACCACATACTACCAACAGTAAGTGCACTGAGATGAAGTGAGGTGAGATCGCTTGCTGACAGTGAGAACAGACCACATTTGTAGACATAGACTAGAGGCTGGACGACTGTTTACGAACCGGGAAAAGATTTGTTTCAGGTACGTGTGCGAGCTTCTGTTTCTACTCTGGAGACTGGACCCCTTCGATCACTGGCCTTAGATGGGGTGGCGGAACTTCTGGTCGATAGTGCCGAACCCATATTACCATAGACAGAGAGGAGAGGAGCCTATCTCACAAGCGCAGAACAAGAGTTCATCCAACATGCATGTCTTGGATCCATGGATATCGCACAACCGGATCGATCCGAGCTCTCATCTATGGACTTGATACCACGTGCAGACCCACGCCTCGGAGTACATACCGTGCATCATTTCCAACCTGTGGATGCAGGCCGAATGTCCTACAGGAGACTCCTGACGCGGAGCTCGAGGCATAGACTACCGGATCAAGACTCTACCGGATTGTGCTTTGCAGAAGATTTCTCTATGGGACTTGCTGACGATGGGCATAGATATCGCTGCTTGTAATTGCTCCATAGGAGCCGTCGAACTTTATTTCTATTCATGATGAATGTAAGTTCAGCTTGCATTGCTTTGAAGAGAGAGGTCAGCGCTGACTGCGGTTCCAGCCTGCACGAAGAGGAACGCCTGAGTCGGAGGCAGTGGCCTCGTCCGAAGATGAGCGCCCTTGGCCGGCCTCGACATCCTTTGGAAAGTTCCCAATGAAGGAAGACAACGTGCCAGGCTTCCCGGGAATCTGGACACAGAAGCGGCCCAGCTTCAAAATGTCCGAGGTCTCACCAATCAATCCTGTGCGCCTCAGTGCCGTCAATCCTCCTCACGCGGCCGCCTTGCGCGCGACACCATCTCCATCCTCGACAGGTGACGGATCTGGTCAGTTGCCGTTTGCTATCCCGTTGAAGCCGACGCCCAAAGCTGGTCGTTCCTTGTCGCATTCCCAAGGTCAGCATGACAAGTATCAGGGAACACCTGGTGGACAGCACTTGAGCGCTGGAGCTGGACAAGGGGCACAGCTGCCATTAGACCTCCTGACTGAGGAGGCTGATACGGAGTCTGACTCTGAAGTGGACAACATGCTCACGCAGACGAGCTCACACCCCCCAATCGGATCGAAAATCACGCGAACAACCACTTTGCCTGCCGCCTATGGGGGCTATCAAGGCCCTAGCAATGGCAGAGACCCTTCAAGCGGACGATCTCCTCCACATCAAAATCTTGGGCGAGGGAATACGCTTGAAGGCGCATTCGCTGGGCTCTCAATGGGTACGTGACTAGCCCTTACGCCGCCGTTTGGAACTCACTCTGACTTGTATGCTTGTAGAACACCCACGGCATCGAGCGCAGTGGCAAAGTCATCTCGGCTGGGAGGATCTAGGAAACGTCAACGAATCCCGCCGTCACTCTCTCGCCGATATCCCCACACGTCGTGGTTCTCTCGCGGCCGGCGAACCAAGCCATCTCAGCAGGACGTTCACTGTTGACGATGTCATTGAGGATGAGCAAGCACGTAAGTTTGTTCCCAAGCTCCTGATATTCTCATCCCTTCACCCTCACGCTCCTTCGAACAATCTTTCGTCGAGGTGGAAATGCCGTTTGTAGTGAATGCTGTCGCTCGCTGCGCCTCGGCCTCACTTCTATGCCTTCACCGCCATGTCTGCCTGCGCTCTCACTTCACTTCATGCTCTCGCGACACACTCCATCTCCGCGCTCTCAACAACATCAGCATCATTTTGGCCATTGCGCCGAGCCTCAAGATCACGTCGTTCATCGAACACACTGAGATCTGGAGACATCTAACACACTACAACAGAATATCAACGATACGGACCCGACCGAGCGATTGATACAGCGCCCGACGTTCACCAAGGGCGCGCTCGAACGTCGAACGTCATTCCATCCATGTACATCGCGCCACCTGTCGAGCTCACGGCGCGCGAACAGAACGAAATGGACGCGCAGCGACAGATGAACCCAGCCGCTCAGTGGGGCCCAAGCACCGGTCGCCCGAAGAAGCAGCTGTACGTAGTGAGCTTCAAGTGCTCGCGCGTTGATGTGTTCTACCTTCTCGACAACACTGGCCTCACTGTCAACGAAGGCGACATGGTGATTGTGGAAGCCGATCGTGGACAAGACCTGGGCACTGTGCAGCATGCCAAGGTCACCCCTGACGCGGCGCGTCTGCTGAAGAAGAAATATTCCGAGGAGCAGTACAAGTGGTTGATGATGTACAGCCGCAACAAGGAGGGCGGCTTCAACCCAAACGCGCAGCTCCACGGCGAGAGTGAAAATATGGGACGTCTCTTCCCCGACGCGCCGACGACGATGCAGGGCACCATCCCGCGCGACAACTACAACAATCTGAAGCCTAAGGCCATCAAGCGCCTCGCCAACGATCACGAAATCAAGATGCTGGCGGAGAAGGAAGGCAACGAGGCCAAGGCGAAGCGCACCTGCCAACAGAAGGTCGCGCACCTGCGTTTGCAGATGGAGATCCTTGACGCGGAATGGCAGTGGTAAGTGTGACCCAGAACAACAGACCAAAAGTGGCAGGAGCTAACGGCACCGCGCGCGCAGGGACTTCCAGAAGCTCATCTTCTACTACTACGCGGATCACTACATCAACTTCAAGGACCTCATCACCGAGCTGTACCGCATCTACAAGACGCGTATCTGGCTCTCCGCCATCAATCCAGCTTCCTTCTCTCAGCATGCCATGGGACAGCCGCCAAGCGGCATCGGTCCAGGTGCCGTGGCGCCGTTCAACCCGTACGCGATGAACAACTCCTACACAATGGCTTACGGCGAAGATCGCGATCCCTATGGCGCGCAGATGCCTTATCGCATTCCATACGAGACTTACACGCCAAACTGTGAGATGACGAATGAATACTTGAGACGCCGCATCACTGACTGATTCTTAGATCCAGCCATCCCCGGTGTTTCCAACAGCTTCGCACCGCCGACCAACTTCCCAAGCGGTCAGAACTTCATGTTCTACGGTCCTGGCAACGCTCCGACTCAGGGTATGATGTCGCCTTCCCCGCAGGTGGGCGAAGATACGACTCCGACATCTGCTCAGGCTCCTCGATCCGGCAACCTGATGGACTACAACTTCTCCCCTAGCAACGACGAGCACTACTCCTTGAGCGGGAACAAGAATATGGCTACTCCGATGCCCTTCATGCCACCCGACATGGCCAACCAAGCGCGACCTGATTCTTTCAGCAAGCAGTTTGAGTCGATGTTCATTCAGCCTCCTTACAACGCTCCGGCCGGCGGTCAGCAGGCTCCTGGACCGTCTCCATGGACTTCGAAGGTGCCAAACTCCGCCGGAGGAGCACCTCGACCAAACGCTCTTCCTAACCCGATCGGCACAGCTCGTCCAACATCGCAGGGGAACGAATTCGGAGCGCCTTCTGACTTCCAGCGCCGCGCGACTGTGGACTTCACAGCAGCACGCCACCTCGATACTTCCAAAGGGCTTGGCCGCCCGAGCTTCCTCGCCGACTCCGCTCACCCAAGCAACATCGGCCAAGGCAACCGTGCAGCTGTCGATCCGACATTCGAACTCCAGAACGTGGCGAGAGGCAGTCGCAAGGACAAAGAGGAGGCTGCTGGCCGCGTCGGCACAATGGACCGCTACTTCTCTCAGCTTCCACCACCGACGGACATGAGCAGCATGCACGCCGACGAGATGTCGCGCGAACGCTAGCTGGAGCTACTGAAGAAGAAGACGATACATACACACCCTACTACGGTACGATTCATGATAATACGACGGAAAGAGCACCTGGCCTCACAACACGATCCGCACATACATCATGAATCCACGACTTGACTTTTGCGACGATCATACACAAAGACTGCTCGAAGGGTTTGCTTTGCTTGCTACACTATGGTCTCTAGCTTTCTCCTGCTTTTACATGCGATGCGAACGAGCGACATCACTGATTCTGAATCAACAACACCAAAAACAAGATTGGGACATACTAAGCATTCCGCGAGGGGTTGGGGAAATGCTTCGGGACATGCAAATGGGTTTGGGTTTGGGATTACTGGGCAAGGCGGATTCACATTCGAGAGTACCATGCTGCCTTGGTGGTGCGGTGCGGGAAATGGGTTGAGTGAGATTCAGAGGTCTCTGCTGGTAACGACTTCCACAGCACAGACAAAACTAGGCAAAGTCTCGAGAACGAGTATTGAATCACGAAATTGATCCTCATCTTGCTCTCTTGATCGATTGAACCGGATGGTAGTGATTCAGAAGCATAACTAAATTCAAGGGTATCTCATCAGGTAAGTAAGCTAGGTCATCAAAACATCTCAACATCAACAAATAGGACGCAATGCAGTGCAAATGCTGCCATCTGATCATCTTCCACATTACTCCTCCCACGGCAAATCCCTCCCCTCGACCCTCGTACAAGTCAAATACCCCAACCCCGCCGGCCCGAAATCTCGAATATCCAATTCTAAGAAATTCCGCATGAGCGGCCGCACGATTTCTCGAGCTTGGGCTTTTACTTGTTCCATGCGGCGCTCGAAGCGGCGGAGATTGTCGCGATTGTAGAAGTCCGTCCCGAGTTGTGAGGCGGGGGATTTGAGGAAGCGTTTGAGGTCGTCGCGGGTGAGGTAGGTTGCGGTGTTGCTGGAGTCTGGCGAGGCGCCGATGAGGCGATAAATGCGGCCGGTATTGAGGGGTGGAGGGGTGGGTTGGGTGGAAGGTGCGGTGGATGGTTGAGGGGCGATGCGTTGGGAGGCGATGTGGGCGCTGCTACGGCTTGCGGAGCGGGAGGAGGAGGTGTTGGGTTGGTTGTTTATTGCGGCTGGTGGGCGTGATGTGTCTTTGAGAATGCCTGTCGGTGCGGGTGTTGTGTTTTCTGCGAGCCATTGGCGGAATAAGGAGACTGCTAGCCAGCTGAGGAAGTCGTTGCTGGGAGTTACGCGCTCGCCTCTGCTTGTTGTGAGGTTCAGGCGCCACAGCTTGAATTCGACTCGTTCTTCCATTTCACGCAGTTCGTCGACCTTGTCTTCCAGTAGCTCCATGACGCCTGTCTCAACCTGCCCTCGAAGCTGAGGTGCAGCCAAAGGCCACTGTCCCACAACGTGAATTAGCGCTTCTGTGAAGATGGTCCGTGATCGTGCGAGGAAGCCCAGCTTCAAGTAGGAGGGCGGGTACTTGGCGATCTGTTTGAACAGACGTGCACCGAACCGCAATAGATGATGGTCGACCCTTGTGCCTACAATCTCCAAGGCATCATACATATCGGCCAGGTGTAGCAGCGCCTTGCACTCCGTGTATGCCGAGGCTATGTTCACACTGTCCAGAGACGGCGGGTGTTGATACATGGTCCTAAAAAGATTGTCGTAGTCCTTCAGAACTTCGTCTCCTGGCTCCGCTGGCACTGACGGCTGGTTTCGTTCGTTCAAGTTGAGTGATGAGAAGTTGCTGACGCTGCGAAAGAAGCTCTCATTCGATGTCGGTGGCTTGTTCCTCACTGGCGGAGGTCGTCCATCTCCAAATATCGACGTTGAAGTGGTATCTTTCTGGACCAACATCGGCAGGTCTTCGTCCCCTGCAGCTTCCCAATCCAACTCATATCGCCATCTTCGTCTTCCCGCCTCGAATGATGGCCGGCGCTCCTGGCTGCTGGCTCTCGAGCTACTGCCTGCAGTCACGCTCTCATTCTCATTGATGCGACCTAGTCCTCCTCCTACAACACTTCCAACCCCACCGTCCGGCGGCCTCGCACTCCACTCTGCGCTTGTCCCCGCTGCGAAGAAACCCGAGCATTGGCTGAGGATGAGCCTGTGCAGCACATATCTGTTCTCGCGCCTGCCACTCGCATTCCTGATCACTATCTCCACGTCTCCGGTATTCGAAAACACGGGAAACTCATTCTGAGGAAGGTGCGAGGAACCGCCATGGTGGCTTCGCGGGTGTCGATGTCGTCTGGTCGCGGATCGGCCTGAGGTCACTGAAGAGGCGCGACGGTGTGCGGGAGGAGCAGAGGGAGCGACAGAGGGAGCGCGAGGGAGTTCGGAGTAGGGAGGAGGATGGTGAGACACCATTTGTGTCGTGGTCTTGGATTCTTCGACTTCCTATCTCTCCGTCGGATTCGCAATCCTTTGCGCTTCTTTTCCAGAATGTTGGGTATCGTAGGGTATCACAAGCATTCCCGATCTTTCGTGTACTTTGTATCCTTCCTCCTTGCGAACCGTGTCTTTTGCCTCTCCTCAAGAGCCTTACTGAGATCCTCTCCAAACTCACAGTGCAGCACGCGCACGCGTTTCGGGGCCGCCGATGATTCACAAGATCACGTTCGGAGTGGGAGCAAGCCGGCGGGGCGAATGGATCCAGAAATTACCCGGCCTCGAGGGGGACAGGGAGAGGAGCAGTTCGCATGTTTGAGGAAGAATGTGCACCGGCGAAGGCGACATGGCCAGTCCTCGCGCATCGAGCGCATCCAACCTCAGGCAAAGCAGAGCAAGGCGTGGCCGAGGGGAGCTGCGGCTAACGTCGGCCTGCAGGTGGCGGAGTGCTGAAAGAGACAGGTCCTGCGATATCATTGGCTGGAAGAGGCGAAGCGAGCAGGGATGCGCTGTGAAAGTCTCTCTTTTGTCTCGAGCTTGCCAAAACCATCAACAACAACATCATTGTACTCTTTCTACATTGAGTTCTGCGAATCGTCTAACATACGAATACTCAGTCATACTTGTAGCCTTGTTGGCTGGCTTTGGCCCTCGCGATGGCAACCTTGGTGGCCTCATCGATGCTCTCTTTGGGTAGCCCAAGGAGGCTGTTCAGGGTACCTCGCCTGCTCTCGAAATCGCCATTCCCGTCGGCATAGAACACGCGACTGTACATTACAAGCGCCAAGGCTTTTCGATCCCCTTCTTTGAATGCCTTGACTCCCTGGGCGTACCGCTCCGCAGCTGGTTGCTTCTCGATGGTCCAGTCTTCCTTCTTATCGCCCGTCACACGGAGCACCGAGTCCAACATATCCTGCTGGCTGACCGTGAACGAGTTGGTGAAGACGACGCTGTTCTTGAAATCCTCCAAGCCCTTGCCGAAACCTTCAGCCTTGATGGGAAGACTCAGCAGGCTGGCGACAGCACGTCCTACCTGCGGCCACGTCGACGTGCAGATCTTGGTCTGGCCTTCATCGAAAAATGTAACTTTGCGGTTGACGAGATCGAAGCCGTAAGAGTTCGGAATCGCCAAGCTCCATTCGTACCAATATCCCGTTGCCAGACTGATGTGGTTGATCTTGCCTTCTTCTTCGATCCACTTCTGGAAACTGGCGATTCCTCCAAGGTTGACGACATCTCTCGCCAAGCCTTCATCTGTGGTGTCCGGTGCCCAGTGATTTGGCATCACCCACTTGACACCGGCTTCAACCGCGGCGTTCACCAGCTTCTTCTGCTGGTCTTTGGGAGCGGTGACGGCCATGGTGATGACTAGCGCATCTTGATTCTTGAGAGCGCTCACTAGCGTCTCCGGCTTCTCGTAGTCGACTTGCTTGGAGATGATACCCTCTGGCAGCTTGCTCGTGCTTCCTGCTCGACTCAAAGCTGTCACCTGGTGCTTGCCAGTCTTGAGGAGCTCGGCGGCCATGTAAGATCCGCTGTTACCACCGGCGCCGACAATGGCTACGTTCTTGATGTGGTTGGAGCTGGCCATTGTGATTCGTCGAGATGATTGATGAAGTCTTCGGACAAATTGAATCATCAAGTATACCAATATTGGAATTGCTTGGAGGTTGTTGGATTGAAATGATTGACACCTTGAGCAGGTTACACAGGCCCCTATAAATCTGCGATCTCGAGCCTGACATTCATTTGGGCATATCATTTAACGCCGTCTGCCCTTCCATCTTCCTACTTGGATCGACGCAATCTATCAGTTCCTGAGCATCCTTCAGGACGTTCGAGGTTCGTTGGACGCGAGAGCTGGCAATGATCAGCGTCAATTTGACGATCTAATTGGTTTCGAAAGGAACGTCCCGGCGGGAGCTAACCTGAAGTCGTACTTCGACATCGGCCGAGTCGGTGTCGAAGGCAAGTAAGTTCTCTCAGTGCAATCGTCCGACATGTCCGATGTGGCACAGCTGAAGAATGAACTCAACAACGGACTTTAATGGATATTGTTGTGACCGGAAACACGACCATATTGCCTTTGGTGTTCCTCGGACTCTAACCACCAGTGGTCGCCGAGAGAACCAAAGCCATACTCGATGGTTGCCTCCGACAGAGCACATCGATGGTATCCTGGAGTCCTTGTCTCCTTTTGCGATCCGTCCACTAGTGTGACCGTGACCGCTGCTCAGGATGGCTGCCCCAGTTGAGCGACATCTGGCGCTTCAAGGTTTACGTCGAGGCACTGCAGATGCCAGTCCAATGACCAGACCTTCTTCTGCATAAGGCTGGCAGCGTTCGGATCCGATGATTGTCAGATTGCAGCGTTGGTATTCTCGAACAGTGCCTCATGTGTCCCTGACGTACGGTCAGAGCTTTCGAAGGCATACAGAAGCAGAGTATGGCTGGCAGTGAACGCACGCGCATCGAAAGTTCGGGACTTGAAGCCACCAATGCTGAGCCTTGTGCGAATGGCAATGTATCCCTCCGGGACATCTCGACGGGCTTCTGAGCCTCGTGTTGCATGCTGCGATAGTTCTTTTCAAGATGATTCAAAAAGGCCAGTTTGGTGCATATCAGAATGTGATCTCATATTCGCTTGTACTATACCGGCCCACTCGCCGTCCTGTTCGCTAGTCGATTCATCAAAGCATTAATCATATCGTATCAACAAATCAGGCAACTTTTCCCTTTCACTCGCTGCTCCTACTACTGTGCCGTATCGTCGACTGTCTTGACAACGATGTGATCTCCGTGCGACTCCCATAACTCCTTGACGACCTCAATGTCTGCGGTGTATGCGTCTGCCCATCCGGCGGCCAGACTAGCACAGGAGCTGGCATATCTGGCGTCGGTACGCTATCGACGATATCCACGCTCGTCTCGACCGTGATCACAGGCCGTATGCCCGGTTCGAGATCTTGCTGGCTATCGCAGCGTTCGTCGCTGGTAGATTTGAAGTCTCGGCCTTCGTGTAGAGAGATGGTCTTCACCACGTCGTCGCTAATTCCATCGTCATTCTCGTTCGAGTGTAAACTCCGTAGATCGCCGCCGAAGATTTCGGATTTGCGGACTCGTCGTCGCGAGCGCGAGGTGCCGATTGTGCTCTTGCGATTGTGGCGCTTATGGCGGTTCTGACGATCGCAGTTTTGCGGGAAGGCAGGTGAAGGCGTGCGGTTGCGAATGTTCCAGCGTCGTTGCCAGAACCAGCGCTTGAAGAGAGGCTGGATGATAGGCGCATTGACGGCGATGATTCCAGCGATGGTCTCACGCGTGCCCCATCGGTTAATGTTCAGACCGGTGCTAGCCCCATCCATCGTGAATGAGATTCGTAAGATTGCTGCTGCGATGACGAAAATGCCGGAGCAGAGAAGTAGTGTAAGGGCGAGTTTTCGACCCCACGGCACTCGCATGCCCCAGAGGAGAGGGATAGGGATCATGAGGACCAGCGCGTCTGTTCCGACATTGAGGGCAGTCGTGACGTAGAAGTTCTGATACTTGATCATACACTGGTCGCGCGGAGGAAGTGGTAAGACCTGCCAGTTCTTTTGTATCGGAAAGCAGCCACAGGTGATGGTGAGAAAGACAGCGACATAGCAGAGGGCGGTAATGATGGAGAAGATTTTGACTAGTCTTTCTTGGAAGAGGCCGATGGTGAGCCGTCGGAAGAAGCATAGCATCATGGCCTTCAAGCCCCAGATAAGCGCCGTGTAGGTGTACCAGGCTAGTAATTGCATTCGACTGCCAGTCTCAATCTGCTTGATCTGACATGGTTCAAGCTTCGTCAAGTCTCTGTCGGCCCAGTCAAGATTGAAGCCAAGGTCGTATACCAGTGTAATGGTCACGGAGTCGCACAGGAAGCATAGCCACACGGCTACTGCTATGTAGTCGTCGAGAGCAAGGCGTCCCCATCCTACCGTTCGCAGTCGAACGGCTGATCTGAGAAAGATCACCAAAGAGCTGGGAGCGGTCAGTGTCCGTTCTGCACAGCGTGCGAGGCCGCGATCCCTCCAAGGACCACGAACGTACCCAATCGCAAACCAGGCCCAAATCTCACGAATATATGCTCCGTGCTGGAAGTACACCTGGGTGGTGGGACAGGCCATCGGTGGTGTACAGAGTGATGATGAAGAAATGAAGAGGAAATTCAACCAGACACATACTCCGCCCAGGTGTGTGTGTCAAGCCAAACCTGCTGCAACCACCTATATCAATCTCGTCAGATTGGAGACGAAACTCAAACGTTCTTACTCGTGGCAGCTAAGACAGCAATATGGGCGCGTCTGAGGTCACTTGCAGCAACAATTCAGCCACATTTCGAGCAACTCCTCCGTCGGGTATTTCTCGTGAGAAGTCGCCGCGGGAGCATAAACACTGTCTTTTCTGAGGCTTGATCCGCGACAGACATCTCGATGGTGAGGCTGCGGAAGGGATCGACACGGAAGGCGGTCGCCGCGCGTGTACACTCGGGGAACTGGGTTCGCGCGCTTCCAACAACCAGGTCGATCCTCGCGTGCGGGACCACATTGAGACGCTGATGAGGAGAAGAATCCGATAAACTCATGTTTGTCCAGCAGACCGACTCGAGGCCAGGCGGTTTTCGACGGCGACGAATCTGCAGTTGCAGCTCATCGAGAATCGCGAGCGCCCCATGAGTGGCCGGCAGCAGCAGAGGCGGCATCAGATGTGAACTCTATTGAGTCAACCGGAGTACTCTCGCAGTTCTGCCGGCCGGCATCCCGTTTCATGCACGCAAGAGGAGAGGCGGCTCTGCTTTTGACAGCGAGTGCCCGGGGAACCCCAGATCCGCTCCATCGAGACCGTCAGACGGAGAAGGTGAAGTCAGCGTCGGTGAAGAGGGTGAAGTAGGGTTCTCTCGGACCAAGTGGACGTCGAACGCCAGGAGGGACCTTGATATCCTCGTGTCCGACTGTGCATTTCCCGCCTCGAGGCAGAAAAGGTTCAACTTAGAAGGCTCTTCAGACCGGAACGTTGCGCCTCCGCGGCCACGATGCTGTCATATTGAATGTTGTTGCTCAGACAGGAGATTGAAGGGAAGGAACGCGGAGAGGGAAAGGAAACACCATTCAGCGGATTACATAATTGATACGGCTGTTCCCGCTGGTCACGGAGCTGGCTCCTTTCTGGCCATACCATCTCATATCTGCACTCCAACATGATGTTGATGATGATGAAGACACTCGACACTCGACACTCGACGCATTCTGGACAGGATACTCTCACAGCAAAACCAAGATGTCGCGTCACTCGCTCTTCGCGACCATCTGACTCGCGTTGATCTCTGCCGTGCTTCTCTTCCGCAGCGGATCCTTCTTTCCCAAAGGCTTTACCATCGGAGAACCCTCATGGCTCACCTGGACACGCATGCTCTTGTGCCTCGGCTGCGCAAGACGGCTGAAGACGTCGCCTTTCGCGTGTTTCGAAGCAGCAGGTTCTCCCTCCTTCGACTTGATCTTCTCGTTCCGTACCTCTAGCCGCTCTTTTGTATTGTGCGCTTCCGTAGCACCGGAGAAGACAGGAGCCTTTGCTTTGCCAATTACGACGGCGTCCCCAGAGGAATCTGTTGAAAAGGTGAGCGCTCCCGGAGAGAGGTCGAGAAGCAGGCTGCTTGCGAGTGACACAGGCGTAACGAGACGACCTGACTTCGGGGTGATATCCTCGGCTTCGTTGTCGAGGATAGTGTTGTCCTCTGGCTGGTATGACTTTCCTTGGTCATCATTGTCCTCGAACGTCTGGATGAGTTTGGCCACTTGGCCGGAAAGTGGTGAACTATCTCTTCTCTTCAGGCCAGCGTCTGGTCGGGAGAGCATGGTGGGTGTAATAGGCTCACTCAGTGCTCTCTTTCGGACTGGCGATCGAAGGGTGGCGACGACGACTTTGCGAGCCGTTGAGACTTCCTTGCGTTTTACAGACACAGGCAGAAGCATACTCCGGGTCAGTATGAGTGTCTGCATCTGGACCGGGTGCGTCAATCGGCCCAGCTGGATGATGTTGTCGAAGAGATCGATGGCGAAGATGGCAAGAGTATAGGTGGTAACCGCAGCAGAAAGAGTGAGCCAAGACGGTGCAGAGATTCCAACACCAACGAGTCTCTCGCCATTCAGGAGAGCTGATAGCAGATCCACGCAGGCGATGAATGCAATGGCTAACAGAAGCAGCTGAATAGCCTCAGTTAGGTACGCATGGAGTCCGCAGATCGTTCGCTTTGCTGGATCTCCAAGGTTGGACTGTTTCAGCAATTTGTAGCTGAGGTGAAGAGCCGCCGAGGCGGCAACGAGGTACAACGGAAGCCACATTGTTCTTCGCTTGGTGGTGGGAATTGTCGGATGAGAGTTGAGTATCTTTGAAGATGGAAAGAATCGTGTTCAACGCCGTGCAAATGAGTTTGAAGCTCTCTACAGTCGTTTGCTGTGGCTTAAGACACGCAGCAGCATGTCTCGTTGGGATGACATCCACATTTGGGAAGACTACGCTAGGCGCAGCATTCTGCAAGGCAAGTGTGACTTCGTCAGACGTCTTCTTTGTTCTAAAGGATCACCCTCGGACAGCTTCTCGCGAATGCCAGAGAAGAGACAATGGATTGTTCCTGGTTCAGCCATTGATGCAGTGGGACAAGTGAATGGCAATGTGATCCGAGATATATACCATCGCCCCAGGGAGGCTTTTCGATTCCGCCAAATCCCAAACAAGAGCCTTTCGGTTGGCCAATCCTGGATTCCTTGACGAACAGAAGCTTCCACAGCCAGCTTTCTCAACTCAAGATATGGCGATCTTCGACGAAGTCTTGGTCCAGGCATGGGGCTGGGTCCCCATCTTGCGAACTGTGCTCACCTGCACGCCAATTGCTTTTCTGCTTCTTGCCTCTGTCACAGCCCTGATATACGAGATTCGCGAGCACAGGAAGTATCCCCAGCTTTTCCATGGGATCGTGAAGGACATCATCGAGCACCCGCGCACTCCTCGGACTGATGAGCGTTGTCCCATCTGCTTCGACGAGGGACCCACAGATCTGGTCCGACTGAAGGCATGTGGCCACTACTACTGTACGCCGTGCCTCGAAAAAGTACTCCCAGGCCGCGATTCCTGCTGTTTGTGCATGAAGAAGCTCACGCATGGGACCGGTTGGCAAGACGCCCACAAAAAGGGCATCAAGCGAACACAGGGGCAGCAAAAAGCAATCATGGCGTTGTTCTCGATCAACCGGCTCGCAGCGTGCTATATGGTCCTGGATATCATGCAGTACTGGGCGCTGAAGATCCTGTCGAACCCGACGCCAATGATAGCTATCGTTCAGATTGACAAGCGAGGGATCTTTGCGTGGGAGCTGATGACAGTCTTGGTCGCTCTGCTTGAGCTTTCGTCCATCGAACAGTTTCATGGATGGCTGAGACGTATGCCTGTGCTTTTCGGGTTGGCGCCTTTGCTCTTTGACACTGAATTGTTGAAAGTGCTTCAGCTAGTTTTTATTGCTGGTTTCTGGATCCCTTTCATCGCCGTGATGTTTTGGCTGAACCCGGCAAAATTCCACAGAGCCATTCGCCCCTGACCAAGAAGACGTCTCGTTCGATGGAAATCTGTTTGAGACAGACGTCCTGGACTGCTTCCAGGTAGCATGGGTGGGAGACATGTTGTTCTAGACATTCCACAATTGAGACCATCTCGTGAAAGATTCCAAGCAAACTGCATGATACGCATTTGTCCTGATGTTTTCCTTTCCATCTTATAACTTTGGAGCCTACGTCGTGTGGCCTTCACCTCCTCCAACTGTCAGCACAGTCTTGCTGAATTCTCCAAATCTGCGGCCCCAGTCAGAGATCCTCAGTCAGAGGTCGTTAACATCGACCATCCCCAATCTGACATTCAGCAGCAGCAGATATGGATAAAAGATCTGTGATCTTGGTTGTCGTACTTCTCTGGATCACTATCGCGTCGGCAATACTTGATCTCAAGGCGACGGACCGGTATCGGCCTTTATGGATCGGCGCTACCCTGATTGCAACAATCTTCTGGTTGGCACTGTTTGCAGCGGCCCTCACCCTCGAATTCACATGCGCATCAGCTGTCAGAGCCTCTTCCGCTGTGGGGCCTCCACCAAGCGAGCTCATCAACAATGTCCTCTAAACAGATGTTGCCCCACCGAAGGATAAAAAATGTCTGATCTGCCACGACGACATCGTCCACTGCGTCGCTATCAAGGCCTGTGGCCAGAAATTTTGCGACCTGTGCATCCGACAATATTTCACCAAGTGGTCTTATTGTCCACGCGACATGAAGCCCCTTTTCGACAAGCGTGCGATAAATGGGGAAAGAGACGGCGTCAAGGTTGATGTTTACTGGCCGTGCGAGATTGAGTGGGCATGTTTGACGGCCTTGAGTCTGGCGACTACGTGCGCCGGAGAGTTGCACGACGAGAGCTTCGCAGGGACTGTCGCCGCGGTAGCCCTGATTGCTTGTTGGAAAATGTGGACCGCAGCCGAGCTCTCTGCTTTCGTCCACACAGTGGCCAAAGCCGTGCGACCAACTCTAGTTGATCCGGGGTGTCTGCGATTGCAGAGCAGGTTGTGCTCTATTGATATCGTCCTATCGCTGGCCATTGGACTTCTGGGACAGATGTCTGCTCTCTGGTATCTGCGACTGATGGCTCTTGTATGTTTTAGAATGCCGCGGCTCATTGGATTCGTCATCCTCTGGGAACATGGTCTCGTCAGATCCTGAGATGACGATGCGGGTTGAGTCCGCTCACGCTTGATTGGAACAATCGGCTTGGCGACGGGGATCGCCGAATTTCAAGCCGAGTGCAAAGAACCATCCCGCGTCGTAGATGGGGCTTCATTCGAGTGATCAGGTCCAGACAGAACAAGCAAGGCCGACGAGTTTGACCTGTGACATTCATCTGCGACAGCGATCATTTATCCGCACATCAGCCCGAGCTCACAGGTGGAATGATGGCAACTTCATCCCCTTCATGAATCGTCAGTCCGCCAGTGTCCTGTAAGCCTTCATCCTGTAGATCTACATAGTCAAGGTTGACTGTCACCGCGCTGCTAGACAAGACTTTCTCTTTGATTCCAGGGTACCGCTCCTCGAGACGATCGAAAAGTTGAGAGATCGGAAGTGGAGCTGGGATGAAGTCGTGCTCTTTGTGTGTATACGAGGTAGAGGCAGCGAAGTAGAGAAGCGTAAAATGGCCAGCAGGCGCTTTCGGACCACTCATGATGTCTGTAGATCGGCCGAATTAGCATTTAGGCCAAAAGGTCGAGTTGTCGAAGGGCAATGAGCGACGAGCTTCACTATCAGAAATACCACTACAAAAGTAGATCCCCATTGTGTTGTCGGGTAATACATGCTATAATTTGGAACATCCTGTGAAATGAGGGGTGCGTGAGTAGGTTAAACATACCTGTTTTGATGGGCAACCTTGCAACGTGGCGGAGTGAGTTGGCTCGCCGCAGGTTGTCGCAGCTGAGAAGATGAAGTACCTGAAAGAAAGAAGGTTTTGAGCTGGAGATAAATGCCAAGACTTTGTGCCTGAGGCCAGCTCTTCTGCCTGATCAAACGCGCAGACGCGTGAACTTCATCAGCTTCAACTGCTGGAGGCAATCAGATCACCGACGACAGTCTTTACCAGATCGACACGCTCGCTACTTTTCAGACACGCCCAATCACATTGACTTCATTCGCAGCTCTTGTGGCGTGAAAGCAGGATGCAGAAAGTCACACCAACCCCACGAACATGGACACTTCGTTTCAAGCAGCAGCGCACCACGATCCTACTCGAGGTCGACCCCTTGCAGAAGTTCTCAGATGTCAGGACTGAGCTGCTCCAAGCCCTCGAAGAGACCAATTCGTCTGGAAAGCTCAATGGTCAAGATATCCCGAAGAACCCAGACCACATCAGGCTTGGTCGGGCAGTCGACCGCAACCATCTGAATCTTGGCTACACTTCGATCGACAAAAGTGCTGAGGAGGCAGCTGCTAGCACCGGAAAAGGCAAAGGCAAGAGCAATGCAGTGGCAAGTGCTAAGTCTGCTGCTGGCCAGCTCAAGGATTGTCCGCAAGGCGCGGGCTTCCGGAACGGCGACATTGTGGCGTTCAAGTTCACGGACGGAGGAGATGATGAAGAGGAAGATGAGCTCGCAGAGAGATGGGACGTCCACGTGCCGACTATGGAGGAAACATACGGCACAGAGGATGCCCAGGATGAAGGCCTAGGATTGGAAGATGAGGGATGAAAGACTGAACGCGATGCTCTTGAGGCAACTGCCTGGAGGGCCTGCAATACACCGAGATGGACGAAGCTCGACTCACATCATTGGAGCGGAAGCATTACGAGGCCATTCGAACACAGAACGGCCGCTCTCCCTTGTTCAAAGCTCACGCAACACGGGCCATAGCCCCCTCGTCTGTACCTAGTCGCGGATACCGACTTGCCAATTACGGAATGACAGCGGCTGTCTGCGCCTGGAAAGCTGCATATGTTGGTGTTGCCCTACCCGACTAACGGATAGCTTCCAAGTCGCTGGCTCAGCCCAGGCGGAAAGGATCGATTTCCCGACCTCACTCCTACCCTGCCGCTCCAGATCGCATATCGATGTTTATAAGATCCTTCAATCTGCTTCGAGAGCGTTTCTAGAGCTGCAGGACTCGAAGACCAAATGCCAAGCTCCATTCGTCTGTTACTGTCGCACGGATGCGTGGCACGTCCAGTTTGTTCGGCAATGTTTGCTAACATTTGACAGATTTTGACTGGTCGACTCAGCTCAACAATCTCCTCATCGCGCGCGTAGAGGAGCAACATGGAAGCGGCTGTTCCATATGACCCCTGCTCACGCCTAGGCAGAAGCTGCTCGCCGGTTCGGGAGGGCCAAACCGAGGTCAGCAGAACAGATTCACTCGTTGGATCAAAGGCGGCCGGAAAATGATTTCGGCCGGAATGACTCCTTAGTCTCGTGCTGTGATTCGGCTCGTCAGCCAACGTGATTCAAAACATGCGCCTTGGCCTCACATTACGATGGGCGCGCTCCTCATTAGTAGGCGACGCCAATGAAGGCCCTGATGGTCCCCATCTTCTGCAACCAATCATGCCTGTGGTGTCCTGTCGCTGCTTAGCAAAACGACCACCGTGAGTCCAGACACAGCTCATTGAGCAGGAACGCTGGACGAGAACGCACATTTCTAGTCCGACAACACCGCAGCCGACAACACGACAGACCCGCGTGCATATCCGTCCCATCCGCAAGCACTGTGTGGCAGTTTCAACGGGCATGGCTTAGCAGTCGAGGTCCTTGCGTGCGAGAACTCGCCTCATGACTGTCAGACAATGGGCCCAGGCTTGCGGAAATGCGCCTCAATGCCGCTCCGGTAACCTGAACTTGCCGCATGCTACCGCTGTCACTTCCAGGTAACGTTCGTCTGCTTGCAACATCGCCATCGTGGCGTAGATTCTTGGCATCTGGTTGCGATTGCATTGGCGAGTGATCGATCCTGAAAACACCATGCTTGCCTCTTCGGTGATAGGGCAATACACCATCAGCATGCCGGATACTCACATTTGGAGGCACCGGCTAGATGAACTCACCTCCGGATAGGAGAACGCTCTTGCTCATCGACCGCCCAGCTTCTTGGGCTGCTCGTCGCACATCGAGCGCATATTGCGCTCTTGCAAGAACCACATGTAGTATGTATCTCGAAGGCTGACGCTCCAGCGCCAGTACTGCTTCTTCAGTTTCTCGCAAGCAAATACAATTGCCAAAAGCCCAACTCTTAACAAAGCGATTGCTTACCTGTGCGACCTTCGCGGGAGTGGGATCTGTTTCCTTCGCGCAAACACATCGTCGCAAAGAGCGACTGACGAGCCCTTGATGCGCGAAGAGATCTCTTTCAAGCACCATCCAAACGGACACAGCACGACAAAAGGAACAAGGAAGCCTTTGCTGCAGAAACCGCCGCCGTATGTGTAGATGTATTGCATATAACACGTCTCCTGCTTGGCCTTCTGGCCGCTACGAGAGCTCAAGATCAAGCACTTGTCTTAATTGCGAAACTGCGTCCTCTGGCAAATCTCGAGAAGAACGACAAAGCCATCCCTATTAACACTCATCGATGCCGCTTCACACATACATCTACACCTGCGGTCACGTACGCTACGTTCAAGGACGTGAATGCAGCTGCTTCTACGAACAACTTATGCGCATCAATGAGCGCAACGCCTTCCTGGGTCATTCGTCAAGATACCTACCCTTCGACTACGACAATTGTCGGCACAACAGGACGGTTTACAGGGAACACGACTGCCGGGAGTGTCGAGAGCTGCGCAGAAGACAAGGGGAGCAGGAGAGAATGTGGAGGTATGGCGGTGATCAGGCATCATGGAATAGATATCATGGCGGTTTCTGGTGGGGAGGCCGATGGTATTGAGGGTTGCGAGTGCATTGAATTGTGAGCGGTGATTGTTCCACTGGCATGAATTCGAGTTGAGGGTTGGTATACTGGAGGCCGCATTGTCATCAAGCATTAACATTATGTTGTTTGGGACTCTCATGCCTGGTAGTCCGGACATTCCCAAGTTGATTGCATGATGTCGTTCTTTCCCTTCCTTCCTCAGCATAACGGTGGGTACTGTCACGTGTCAGATGGACCGTGCTCGCACTAGTCTCAAACCTTCTTTCAACGCGCTTCGCGATTATCAACCTTGACATCCTTCCAAAGATTCTGCTGATAACAACAGCGACACTTGCCAACAGAAAATTGAGTTTAAAGGTGAGAGTCTGAATTGCAGCACCAAACACTACCAATGCTTTCAACTGGCTGACTTCAATCTGCCCTCGCATCACGCAGATGCCGACGGCGCCTTCTCGAATTATCCTACAGTACCTAGCAACGCGTCTTCGACCCAATCATCATACATTTCGAGCTGGGCCTGACTTTGCAAGGGCCATGGGTTGATGTTGCATTACATGCGACAGCAAGCCTTCGGTTCTTAGGCGTGATGGTACTCTGGTTTTGGCCCCAAACTCTGTGTTCCTCCCGCAGCTCGGGGCTGCAGCCTGCAGCTCCTCCAGCCCCTTCAATTGCTTCAGAAGAAGGATTCTGGCTGCGTCTTGGGAAAAGTCTCCCTCCGAAAAGCCCATGCTGGCCATCTCCATCCTCGATTGCCATGCCAATGGATCTGAAGATGGGCTCAGTGTCAAGAAGCTCTCGATTGGCGTTTGCTGAGCTTGACGCTGGAACGCAGATAGCCTCGTACAAGATACGAGCGCTTCCTCTGGTGTTTCGACCGGTCGAAGCTGGTCCTGTACATGAGGCTCGCCGAAGACTTCCTCAAACTCAAGATGGGCGAGCATTCTTGTGTCCACGAAGAATCCGTCGTTGCGAAGACCTTGGAGCAGTGCTTCCTGCTTGATGGCGTTTCGCACAGCTTGCGTATTCTATGGAACGTAAGCGCAATGATTGAATGCTCCTAACGTCCCGTCTCACCGGGTCTGGCGGCGACGCATTGCGTTCCAAGTTTGCGTTCCGTGGCATGTCTGAAAAGGGCCTTTGGTCGACAGCTTTCTGGATTTGTGGATGCTAAAGTGGACTGTCGGAGTACGTTTGCTTCTCCTGGGCTTCGAAAAGCACCAAGAGAAGTCCAACAACTGTTACCAGCACAAAGCAGCTCACTGCTCGAGGATTTGCGAACATTTATGCGTCCAGCGGCATTGCCACGCACCGCTTCAGGTACGCTGCAAACTGTAGTCTGATAGGGATATGTGCAATTTTTGGCACCTTCCTCAAGCAGCAAGATCAACAATGGCCTGCACATTTCCCTCACACTTCAGTTGTTGTCAAGGGACGAGTTCCAAGAGTTGTTGTCATGGCTCGGTGCCGAGTGCCGGGACCACTGCGCTCACGACCACGACCGCGACCAGAAATGGTACGGACTTGCGTATCAGATGCTACTTGGGCCTACGCCTCTGATCAGCAAGGTACCAACAACCCCAGAGGCAAGCTCCATCTCAGGCTTGGCTTTTGACGCAGTGCCCTAAGGGAGGCTGCGAAATCCTGCAAGATGAAAGTCATCGGACCTTTGGGAGGGCAAGGCTGGGGTGCACGGCCAACTTCTGGCCCCAGTCGTCACGTCGCAGGTCCTTGAGGGCGGTCAAGGCCCCACAGAGTGGCATTTGCGCAGTGCTCTGCACACTTTGCAGCGAACACTTCGAGCGGTGCTGCGTTACATGGCGAGCAGACGCCTGGTGGCTACCTGCCTGCGATGCAACCCACGAAATCACACAATAACAATAACAACGAGACCACACATCTTCTACAAGCATCTTGGAAGACAGCCTTACGGCAGCCTTGAGGTTGTTTTGGCGGTGCTAGCTTAAACATCGCACCCACGAACCAGGCTCGTGGAATGCGGACCGGAAAGTCAACATTACTTAAGCTTTCTGCTGAATGGACCTCCATCTTCGTCAGAGGTCATCAGACAGACGGCCGTCAAGTTCCAACTTGAGCTGCTACGCCTCACTACTGCGCGGAATAGGAGCTGCAGCGGCTGCGTGGCCCATGGATCTCTTTCATTCGCTCGTCAGACGAATCAAAGTGAGGCCCACGCCGGTGAAGGAAGCGCCGAGGCCGGGGATATTCACAAACACATCGATGAGCGCTTCGACGAGCTTGCGGCGCTGGAATGGCCTGCTCGCCAGCCGGAGGCCAAAAGCGCATGCGTCTCGCAGTAGTTCCGGAGCCATTGTACAAAGCGCGGGGCAAGGTCGAGTTGCTCCACGCTGGTCTTCACGAGTATTTGTTTTCCTCTGCCGCCGACAACGCGCCATAGGAGCAAGGTCTGTGTACCTCCTGTCGTTCCTGGTGAGAGCTGAGGCTGCAAAGCAGCCAAGTAGTACCGAATCTTTCCGTGCACTCAAAGCGGCTCTAGCGACTTTTCATTGACTGATTGTTCCCAGCTCTGTCTCTAAGATTTACAACAAATAACTCCAATCTTTCACCTGCCCAGCTCGGCTCGACGAATAAAATACTTTGAAGCGCATGAAGAGGTGCAGAGACAGATAGGTGAGTCGATTTCTCTCCAGCCAGTGGCATGCAAGCCAGAAGCGCCTTGTGCGGCACAGCCCAAATCGAAGCCACAACACCTTCCATCACCACTCAACGCAAGATGACAGCACATTGAAGTTTTCAAAGACCAAATTCAGACAATCGGCAAAGGACCAAAATAAAATCAGGATATGCAGAACGACCCATTCTTGCAGCATGTTTGTATTCGACTCACGATGGCAGTGTCACCGTCAAGCGGCACCGTTCACATGTTCATGTTTGAAGCTATGCGGCGCAGCGACCTGAGCCAATCACTCCAGAATGGACGTTGATTCAAACGTTGCCTAAGCGCCGCCATGCCAACACTGCCTTCGACGCCGCAGTGCCGCATGTCGTTCTCCGCTAGCAAGAGAGTAGGTGTACTTCATCGCCATTTCTTCTCAGAGTTGTCAATTTTCTCACTTGCACAACTAACTGACCGCGAAGTCACAAAACTTCAATACCACGACCGAACCAGCCATGGTCCAACTCCCCGATAGCCTCCATCCTCTCTCCACCCCGACCCCCAAACCCAAACATCCTCTCCACCGCCTCCGCCTCACCCTCATCGCCCTCTTCAGCACCGGAATCGCCTTCCGCCTCACCTCCTACCTCCTGAGTTCCACCTTCTATGCCAACTTCCGCGCCCCTTTCGCCATAACCTTCGCAGCCCTCAGCATCCTCCTCGCAGTCCTAGATCTGCGGACGTTCGCCCGCGACGCCAAAACCGGTCTTCCGCGCACGTGGCCTAGCAAAGCTACACTATACGGCGACATGACGCTGGGGGTAATGCATCAAGTGCTCTTCTGGGGCAGTATAATTGAATTTGCCACCCGTAATAATGGGGACACGTTGGAGGAGTATGCGTTTTTGACGGATTTCGTCGGGTCGTACGTACCAAACTTCCCTCTCTAATGCTGGATTCTGTCTGCCTTTGAAGACTAACTGAGGCTTGATCAGGTTCGTTCATTTCCGCACGTGGTGGAAAGAAGTCATCGAGCGGGGAAAGATGACAATGCTGCAGGAATTGGAGAGCCAGCCTTGTGGACGCTGTGGGTACAGGGTTGGTGGGGGTTTGCATTCTGTGCATGTGCTTGAGCCGCAGGCGTCGCCGCCGTACAACGTTGCTTGTGCTGGGCCAAGGACGGAGACAGGGGCGGTGTAGGAAGGTTAGAGTAGGGGAAATGGGAATAGAAAGATCATAGATACGTGGAGAGCTAAAAGCATCTCCAGGCACTCAAATGAATGAATGTCGCGCTGAGGCCCAGAATTCGAAAACCAGAAAAAGACCAGACCATCATTGCCTCTCTCCCTCCTCCAACTTCACCAAAACCTCCACCCCTCCTTCCTCAGCCACACTCCTATCCGTCCCCTTCAACCTCTCCAAAACCTCCTGTCCCACCTCCCTCTTCGGCGTCCCCATATACCACGACAAATCCCCCTCTCCCCCATGCGCCTCGCCATCCCATCCATTGCCAAAGAACCCAAACCGATCCTCCTCATTCTCATACCTGATCTCAAAATCCTCAAACCGCGGACTCTTCAGCACCTTCAAAAACATACTCCTCTCCCCCGGCCATAAGCTCGGCGGCTTACTCGTTCCGTCGTTGCCTTTATACCAAGCGACACAAGGACCAGTGAGAGCCGTGCGTTTCATCCACGCGTTGGAGTGCCGGACGAAGTGGTCGACTGCTACTTCCGAGGGGCGGATGGAGAGGATGCGGTCGTGCTGGACTTTGGAGATGACTTTGGAGATGTAGCCGCAGAAGGCTTCGGAGGATTGGTAGAAATTTCCTTGCGGGAGGGGCCCGTAGGCGGAGGCGGGGTTGAAGTAGTTGGGGAGGCCGCGGAGCATGCAGGCCATGTAGCTAGGTGGGGACAGGAGGTTGCTGCCCCAGGTTTCTGTGATGTCGGTGCCGTTGACGAGGTGTGGGAAGCGAGGCTGGTGGGATTGGTCGTAGCCTGTTGCGGCGATGACGAGGTCGATGGGGTGTTCGGTGCCGTCGGCGTCGAGGAGGCCAGCTGTGGTGAAGCGCTGGGGCGGTCTGAGCAGGACGTTGGTTTTGGGATGCACGAGCGTCTCTAGGTAGCCGTAAGCGAAGGTTTGGCGTCTGCAGCCGATGCCGAAGTCTTTGGGGATTATGGCGTCGAAGAGCTCGGGCTTGGAGGCGAGCTTTTCTTTCATGTGTCTGGTGACCATTTCTTGTATTGAGGTGGCGAGCTTGCCGCCATTTATGAGGTAGGAGTAGCGCGAGTTGAAGGTGTTTTCGATGGCTTTGCGGTAGGCAAGGTAGATATCAGGATCTTTGAGAAGCTCCTTCTGCTCTTTACTATCTGCATGGTGTCAATCCACGATCTCATGATCCGAACAGGAGATGTTACATTTGAAGTTGTTACCGCCCTCAGCTGAGAATGCCTGGTTTGGTGGAGGGAGGACATAGGTCTTGTTTCGAAACCATGTGTAAAGCTTGGATACGTCGTTGACGATGTTGGGTCCTATCTGGACACCACTGCCTAGAGAATGTCAGTTGAGAATGCGTCAATGAGACGAGCAACTCACATCCGTATCCAATCAAGGCTACTCTTTTGTCCTTTACGGTAGTATCCTCTCTCCAATGCGCTGGATGCACGACTTCGCCTTTGAATTGGTCGATGCCTGGGATTGGCGTGAGCATTGGGTTGCTAGAGTATTGCTCAGCCGGCTGTCTCAAGCTCATCTCAACTGTTAGCTACGTTACCTGACGGGCCCGTTGAATTCCAAGAAAAAGTCAACATTGTCGTCAAATTCATCACCAGTGTTCAAATCCTGAACACGCAACGTCCACTTTGACTCTTCGTCGGTCCAGGCAGCTGATAGGACTTTATGCCGCAGCTTAATGAATTTGTAGAAATCATTCTCTCTCGCGACAGTCTTGATGTATTCCAGATTCTCGGCTGCAGGGGCATACATCTCAGACCAGAT
Organism: Phaeophleospora eucalypticola; assembly: GCA_022814565.1. Taxonomy (NCBI): domain Eukaryota; kingdom Fungi; phylum Ascomycota; class Dothideomycetes; order Mycosphaerellales; family Mycosphaerellaceae; genus Phaeophleospora; species Phaeophleospora eucalypticola. Next base: position 957,370 of record JAKLNG010000001.1, on the reverse strand, counting down.
ATTGGGCCTCCAGGAGAACTGATACACCATAGATGCAATGTCACACCGGCATCCAGGGTACTTGCTTGTCAACCACTGCGGACTCATCAGTCAACTATACCCGCATTCGTTGATTACAAGCATTACCACGCCACCAACGTCGTCGTTCATCTCGTAGACAACGATCTCAACATCTTTCAGTGTCTCGGCAGAGTGCAGGAATTGTAGTCCCATGATTCCAGCACCAAGGACACCAATCCGCAATTTCCTCCTTGTGCCAAAGAAGTCATCTCGAATCTCGACATCAGGCCTGCCCGATGGATCTGGCAATCCTTCGTAGACAAAGGTTGGAACATAGTCAGCTGCTTTGGGATGCTCTAAGGAGCTCTTGCTTTCGTATTTGACTTCTTTCATGATCGCAAGATCAGGCGGGAGTCAGAACGAAAGGGAAAGTAATGAAAGACGCAAAGAGAGATGGAGTACACGAGATAGCAAGTTGATATGCCTCTCGAGGTGGAGGCGCTTACGATAGGCTCTCGACGTTCGGCAGGGAAGCGAGCGAAGCTGGAACCGGACCGCGTGATGATGAGGGGTCAGTATCCTCTGGCAGATCTGATCGTGCAGCTTCTTGCATCCTGCAAAAGTGGCATTTCCTCGATCAATTTGAGGACGAAGTTGCTCTTTCGGGGGCGAGGAAGTCGTTGAGAGCTGACTGACAGAGTTTAAGACCAAGCAACAGGGAAGTAGAAGGTAGGAGGCAGCTGCGTGTCAGCAATTGGCGTCGATGGCATCCGCGAACGATGCATGTCGCCTCAACAGGCCAAAGCGGTGATGGAGTTGGAGTGTTGTGTTGTGTTGACGGTGATGAAGATGAAGATGACGGTTAGAAGGAAAAGAGGAAAGGAAACTCACGTGCAGCCGTCTCATTTTCGTTCATCCCGGCTGACGCACGGCCCAGCGTCGGTGGTCCAAGCATCCACAACAACGCGTCGACTTCATCTTGACGTGTCTCTATCTCTCACACTCAATATCACCACCACTAAAAGAAAAAGAACCACCATCGATTGGAAAGCGTCGTTCATCGCACGCAGCCAACATGGCCCCCGCCACCATCAACGAATCCGTTCAACCAATGGAACGACCAGTCCTCTCCAGTATCCCGTCTCGGGCAAACCAACAGATCCTCCCACCAAAACCAACTGGAACAAAGAGAAAAGCCACCGACGCTCCTCCGAACGAAAATGTCAACCTGGACTCCATCAACGTCGAAGGCATGCCCATGGACGCCAACTGCGACCAAGTCCGCCGCAAAATCCGCCGCTTCATCGACTCCGGCGAAATGAACGTCGGCCAATTCGCCGACACGATCGGCGTCAGCAGGAAAAGTCTGAACGGCTTCCTCGGCCAGAACGGAGCGATGAAAGGCGCTGGCAGCGCAACTTACGACGAGGCGTGGGGTTTCTTCAAGAAGAGAGAAATCGCTGGACTCAAGATGCCGACGGTGAAGAAGGCTAAGACGAATGCTGCTGCTAACGGGAATGCGAAGGCGGCGGCTCCGCCGTTGGATTTGAGTGGAATTTTGATCAGTGGTGAGGCGTCTGATAGTGTGCCGGTGTATGATTCCTGCGATGAGATTCGGAAGAAGATTAATGCGCATTTGGCCAAACCGGGAGTTACGCAGGCGCAATTTTGTCGGGATTTGGCTGCGCAGCTGCATTTGAGCGAGAGGAAGATTTCGAGTAACCAGTTGACCGTTTTTCGGAATAAGAAGGGCCCTTGGGCGGGGAATACTTCCATTGTCTTTGTAAGTTCCCTTGAACACGCACAAGGGTGTATGCTGACAGATTGATGAGTACACGGCGTATGTCTACTTCGAGAAGCTCAGATTGGCTGAAGGCAAGGCGAACAGCAAGCATCGAGAGGGTATGGAGGGTGCACATCCCGGTGGCTTTGATGTTGAGCGCTCGCGCAGCAAGTAAGTCTTCCTCCCTCCTTTTGAGAGATATGTCAACGCGATACCGGGCCCGCTGACTGGGTTGATCGCTACAGTGGAATCCTCTGCTCTGCCGATCAGGTCCCTGTGGTTGACCAATTTGGCCTCTTTCACATGCATCGTCGTTGAATACGCGACGTCGCAATATTTGACGACTCTATATGTGCGAAAGATGAAACACTTTGTAATGTATGTCGATCTCACGCTTCGTTTGAAAAAATGCATGACGCGACATCCTATCGATACCTCACAGCTTCTCGAAAGTCGGCGTGCGCTTTTGCAGTCCCGACAGCATGGCATCTTTGACGTCCTTGGTCTGCAGCATCGCCGCATTCCAGACGCTGATATAATCCAATCCTGTGAAACCTCGTCAGCAACCTACACAATCTTCAAAAGGACAATCAACTCACCATCATTAACACTATGATCCCTCGAATAATTAATAACCGCCTTCGTCCCCTGCACCGCCACAGGACTCTTCTCCGCAATCTCCTTAGCCAAATCCATCGCCCTCCCCAAAGCCTTCTCCTTCCCTTCAAACACCCCACTCACAAACCCCGCCGTCAAAGCCTCCTGCGCCCCGAATTCCCTTGCCGTCAAGCAGATATCTTTAATCCAGCTCATCGGCACCTGGCAATGTGGCAGTCTCGTCAACGTCCCCACATCCGCCGCCAACCCGATCGCCACTTCTCGCACTGAGAAGCGGACGTCTGATGTGCAGATCCGGATGTCGCAGCAGGTGGAGATGTCGATGGCGGCGCCGTAGGAAACGCCGTGCATGACGCAGATGACTGGCTTTTCGCATTTCTCAATCTCAGTGACGGGCTCCTGGATTTCTTTGATATGTCTGCGAAGATGGGTGGCTTTTCTCGCGACATCGCCGTTCGGGTCCGCGGTCAGGGGTCCGTCTGAGGCGGCGGTCACATCTAGGCCGGCGGTGAAGGCCCGCTCGCCGGCGCCAGTGAGGATGATGCAGCGGACTTCTGGGTCTACAGAGAGGTGGGAGAAGATGCGGCCAATTTCGGTGAACATGCCGGATGTGAAGGAGTTGAGTTTTTTGGTGCGGTTGATTTCTACCACGGCGATGTAGGGAGCTGGGGTGCTGACGGTGAAGAACTCGGAGGAGAGGTCTTTGGGAGCCATGGTGAGGGATTCTTGTCCGGTGTGGATCCTGATGAAAGTATCTTCTTGATCTGAATAACTTTTGCGTGGTCGTCAGATCGAAGGTAGAGAGATGTAGTTGATGATATTCCGCTGACTCGAGATATGTATGTTGATTACAGTGAAAGCCGAAGCCGAGGTTGCGAGCGGAGGGGGCTCCGTTGCGTGCGTACCAATCAATGATCACTTCATCCCACCTCACATGCATTTCTTTCACATGCAAGTCGAGCTAGCCTTGCGCCGGTAATCCTACCATGAAATAGCACACCTCTCTTCTTGACCATTTGGTCACCAATCTCAACCACAATGGAAATGGACACCTCCTCCCCTCCACGAGGAGGCTTCCTCCTCTCCCCACCCGCCTCCTCCACTGTCTCCAGCACCACCTCCGCCCGCACCGCCCTCCCTCACCCTCGCGGCTCCCCTCTCCGCCCTGGTGGCAGCAAAGAAAGTGCCTTCATCCGCTATGTCGATCAACAACTCCTACATATCCAACGCCGCTTCGCCAAACGCATGAGTCCTTCGACCGCCTACCTTTCCGACATGGACCGCGACAAAGCAGACGCTTGGGGCGACGTGAAAGGCTATGCGAATATGAAAGAAGCCTGCGCGGAAATTTCAGAGCTTGTGAGCGTGGTATGGGTGAGCGGTACTCCGTCGTTGCAAGTCCCGTATTTGATCAGCATTGGATTGTTGGTGGGGAATGTGGTGGAGAGCATGCCGCCGATGCCGAAGAGTTTGTTCCAATTGTTGGAGAAGCTAGATCATGCGTTTGCAAGTCTACTGCAAGGAAGAGACGTGGACACAGGGGAGGCTTTGCCTGGATTCAGCGGAGGGAGAGCAGTTTCCGGGACGGAGAAAGTGAGGATTAGAAGTTTGGTGGAGAGGACGAGGAGAAGGGTGTTGGAGACTTTTAAGAAAGGGGAATTTGAGGATGAGCCTGAAGAAGAGGGATTGGACGAGGATGATGCGGATAAGATGGATACGGACACAGATTTGGAGGGGGCGTTGGTGCTGGAGGGGGATGATCATGAGGATCGGGAGGAGGAAGATGAGAGTTTCGATATGTCTATTGCGAGGGTTTATGATCGGACGATGGTGGAGTTGGGGGATAGTCTGGCTGAGCCGAATCTTGGCATTATTACGGAGGGGAGAGGCTGAAGTCGTTGTGACGATCTTGCTGCATGCAGATGGCCTCTCGCCGCAACCTTAACGATGCTGTCGATGTCGTAGCGCAAACACTCTGCACGAACGCCTTAGCGATTCCCACAGATCTGGATCTTGAACTTTACCAACTGGTCGGCATCCAATAAGAGCCGGGCGAGCAGTCAGACGCCATTTCGGAGACATGAATATTGGGGATCGCATCGGCTTGCGCTATCACTCACGAGTTCGAAGCGTCTAGACTGAGTCGCATTTGAGAGCATCAAGCGAACAGTGAAAGTCCATGGTCATAGAAGTAATGCCAAGAGCTTTCACATGAAGCAGGAGCGCTGGACGAATCTGGAAGGAGCGACTACCCTAAAATAATTCGGCAAGCTGGGCCGGCCGCATAGCTCTTGCAGCCCGACAACTTCCTATGTCCACCCAACAACATAGACACCAGCCAACACGACATCGAGAATTTCCTTGAGGATGCCGACGTATAACTCCGCTGGCGTCAAAGCCACGCTCAGCATCACCGATCTCTCGCAGACTCTGGGAGGGCAGCGACCCGGTACCATCGTGTCGAAATCGAAAGGCAAGAAAGATGCGCAGAAGTTCACGGAAACCGATCGAGTCGCAGCTCTTTTCACAGACAATGGCATGGAACTTGACGAGACCCCGATCGCCGCAACTGGAAGCAAGACAAGGGTCGTGCAGTTTATTGGAGAATATGAAGACATGCCGCTGGTGATGGTTGAAGCTGGACAACATCTGAGGATGGAAAAGCCGCCGCGCGCTATAGAGGCGGTTTTGGACACCTCGCTGCCTGCCATGACACCCATAACAGCTGAAAATGCCGCCGCCGCTCACAAAGACGACGGTGAAAATACCAGCAGAGCCTTTGTTCAGCGAGACAGCATTCAGGAGACTTTCGCGCCGGCACAACAGACATCGAAGCCCACTATTCCAGAAGATGAACAGAACACTGCACGCTTTTTCGTTCCAAGAGATAGCATGGGAGATACCTCAGAGCAGTCACAACCGCCTAACGCCCCTGCCTTTCTGCAGCGAGCACCGAGCGGCTCAATGCCACAAGTCCTTGCCCCTGCTAGACACAGTGTCGCTGCCAACGGATCAGCTGAAAAGACAAATCCACAATCAGAAAACATTGGCGAGTCACTTATGATGTCTAACAAAGTGACCGTCGCTCTAGAAGCGTCCCCGCAAGACACATCGACCACAGAACCTTTGCGCAGCACATCTCAATTGCCACTTAATGGTCCCTTTCAAGCGGGCTCCCTCTTGGATACTCCTTCAAAAGCTACTGGCATGGCTCCAAAACCATCTCTCGGTTGCTCAGAAATGCAGGCGCATCAAGAGTCCCAAGCGGAGTCACGCGCACAGGCGCTCATGTTGACTGTCGTGCTCAAGTATGCAAGCTTCTTGCCAGACATACTCACCAAGCCTGGAAAGTCAGGTCCGACGAACAATGAAAGCTTGTGTGATTTGAGGACTGAAGTTTTTATGAATGGACAATTAGTCGGCTGGGATTACCAAAACCCACGGAGAGGCGTCGTTTCGCCCAAACAGGACATCATCGTGAGTAGCGGACTCCTTTCATTGGCTTGCACTTCTGATCGTCTTGAAACAGCTACGGTTCCTGGGCACACGCTTTGATACATCAACGGAAAAGCCATGGATTTACCAATCTTCGCAAACCGCTGGCCAGAGCCCTATGAGCGCCCAGGAGCGCTGGACGAGCATCGCCAAGCTCCTGCAAGAAGAGGTGAAGGACCGTGGACAGGATCAATGGGGTGTTCGTCCTCCCAGCGCTGACTACCTGGATGCACTTTCTGCAATGCCCCTCCCCGAGCGTTTCGCCAACAAAAGCAATCTCGGCATTATTGATGTCATCGTCACTGTCGGAAATGGCCGCAAATATGCCTCTACCTCATCCTACATTACATCGCCCAAGCGCATGGAGTCTTCCAAGTTCCGCTACGGACCCCATCCCAAGGAGCCTTCGCCAGGTGTCGTCACTCCCGCGCAGGAAGCACCCGCCTCCGACGACCAACAGGTCCCTTCTTCTTCGGACACACCACTTGCTCAGCGCGCCAGAGAATCAAGGAGAAATCCTTCGACATCTTTTGCTGGTGGCGAGGTTGGCGAAGACAGCAGACCCAAAGCACTCAATGTGATAGAAACGCCCAAGATTCGCAATTTGGTAAGCTGGTTCAACCTCAAAGCGGGACAGAGACAGTTCCTCGCCGAAGAACTCACACAAGAACGCGGCGATGAGCTTTGGGAGAAGCTAGAACCCATGTCGAAGCTTCCGCCTATGGAGAGGGATCCGGCAATCTTCAACCTCATCGAGGAACTGATGAAAGGCCATACCAGGACACCATCGCAGAACCCGGAGGTCGCCCTTACGGGAGACGAGCCCACCTCTCCAGTCCAAGAAGAGAACGAGCCCTCTTCAGCCCTTGGATCGTCCGCCCAGGCAACCCCGGTTGCAAGCACGTTTGACACACCAGAGCAATCCACAGCCAAGCATAAGCACGCAGTGCCAAGCGTAGAAAGATACAAACCCGTTGATTCGCGAGGCCGAGGAGCGTCCGCAGTAGCTGGAGCCGCGGCCTTTGTGATCCCGGAGCTGTGTCTTCAGAGCAGTGTTGGCTATGCTGGACCTGATATTCATCGTCCTGCACCGTGGGCGCGACCGGGCGAGTATGATGAGCAGGCATTTGTTGTGGGGATGCGGTTTGTGGTGATTTGAGGAAGTGAAAAGACAAGGAGGAAGCATTCAAACGTCGCAGGAATCAGTTGGCTTTCTAAGTTAAGTACCGCAGCAGGAAGTAATGCCGCCACTCAGAGTATCTGCCTCACGGTGTCCTCCTCTTCACGCTTCAGCTGCACTATATCCGGCACACGTTGCGGATGCTCTGGACCCTATCCACCTTGCTCACAACATCATCACCCAGAGCCTTCAAAGAATCCCTGCCCATGACTCTCGATGCTTTCGCGGCTCTTCCCACCGCAGCCAGATCCTTAAGAGCGACGCCTCCAAACAGCGTTGAAGTTATTGCCATCGGTGCGCTCTCCGGATCTTCGACGATATCGTAGAGAGTCATCGCCGCATTCCCAACCTCGGCGGTGAGTGTGATCATTCGAGCCAAAGCGGCGAACTCCGCGGCTTCAGCAAGCCATCCGACGCCAGGAAGAAGGCGATGATGAGTTGCTTTCGCTGTTCCTCCTCTTGCTTTTCCTCCTTCTCGCCAAGGTCCACGACTCTCTCCATCGCATCTACTGCAGACTGTGCGGTGTACACAAGCATGGAGGAAGCGTCCACGGCGTCCACCACGAATCCTGGGTACATTCCAAGCCCAGCGAGGCGAGCTGAGGAATACAGCCACTTCGCAAGTCCCGTATACTTCTCCAGGCTGTTACGGATCTGCTCTCCGGGGTCGTAGACATCGAAGTCCTCGATGATTGTTGGCTCGTAGATCCGTCCATGGCAGAGACAGGTGGTTTTGGTGCAACACCTGCTGTATTTGTGCGAGGAACTCTCAAGCCAGTCGCAGTTCAGACCATAGTCGCTCGAAAGTTTCTCACAGAAGGCTTGCTGGTCGTTCACGATCCTGTAGATGTTGACCTTGTTCTTGTGCCGAAACTCCGATGGCATGGTGCTGATCGTACATCCGCCTGTGTGGTTGACCTTCTTATGCTCGTAGAAGCAAGTGAAGTAGTTGTCCAGCTCTTCTTCATGGAACTTACCCCATGCAACGGGCGCCTGGTGATGCATCATTCTCTTGAAGGCTTTGTACTTGTCGTTGTAGTCATCGTCCATGATGGCTGTGTACTTGTCCAAAGACGTCTGGAGCTCTTTTGCGAGAGCGGCAAGCACGTAGGTGTTGATGCAAAGATCCGGGATGTCATCGTCGTTGATCACATCGTCGATGGTGTTGTAATTCATGCCCTGGTTGCAATCCGGATGCTCGGGAAACACCTCATTGGCACCATCTTCGGCGAGATCGATGGCCCAGTCCACGGTGCCAAGGAAGCCTTGAGAGACGTAAAAATCGTGTCGAGATGACTTCGTTGTCTCGGACATGAAGGAGACCCACTGATCATCGCCATACACCATGATGTCGGAGTTCGAGCTGGTGTCGTAGTAGGTCATTGCCGTTTCGTCGCTGGCGAGGATGTCGTAGATCTCGGCGTTGGCCAAGATTCCAGCAGTCTGAGTGCATTCTCCTGCAGTGGCTCCTGAGTCCGGTCCGGTATACGTGCACATGGGATCCGTGCAGCCGGGTTGAGACATCTTGTAGGATCGGCCATAGCTTGACACACCAACGACGACCTTCCCAGCGGGAACTCCGGCCTTGGTGATCATGGACAGCGCGGAGTTGGTCTCTGTCAGGTTGATGTGCGAACGCAGGCAATCACCATTCTTGCAACCGGATACAGAGTTCAAGTCCCCAAAGTCCCATTGGCCGTGCATGTCGTATGCCATGAAGACGATGTAGTCGAGCTTTTCAGCCATATCGCGGATCCGGTAGTTCTTGAGGATCCAGTATTCTGCGGGCACGGCCACGGAGATGGACTTGCCGCCCAGCTTGTCGAATGCCTGGCGTAACGAAGCAAGGAAATATTGGAAGTGCACTCCATCGTTGGCGTGTCCAGCGTGGATGCCCTCCGAAGCAGCGATGCCCGGATACTCCCAATCGAAGTCCACGCCGTCGATTTCCTCGTTCACGACGAACTGTACGAGGTTTTCGATGAAGATGTCCCGATTGCCTGGAGATACTGCTTGACTGAAGGTCGAGTAAGTATCTTCGGCAGTAGAGAATTCCCAGCCGCCGAACGAAATGATTTGCTTTGGTCCTGAGAGCGAAGCGAATTCATTCCATCGACGGGCTTGTTCGCCGTGCAGCTCAACCTGCGAATAAGTCAGAATGGCCGTCAAACGCATGAAATTTGGGACTCGAGTCTTAGCCTGAAGTCTGCGGTTATGTTTGCAAAAGCGAAGTGGAGGTGGGTGAACTTGTCAGTCGGAATCTGGATAGGCTCCAAGACCAGGCAAGAGCGATCTGCGGCAAAGCCTTCGAAATAGCCGATCGTGAATGGTTCTGCCACCGGATCGCCCTTGATGATATCCATGCCGCAGTTGGAGATGCAGCTTGTGCCACCCGGTACAGTGGCACCGGGTCCGAGGAATGGAGAGTCGTTCACCGTGCAGAATTCTTCGGTATTGCCGCATTGACCCCAGTTGTTGCAACATGCTGCGAGGACGATTAGCCAAGCCATACAAGACAGACTGCGCTATCTGGAAACACTCACCATTCAATGGACACGGATTGAGCTGGGCTAGGTCTGCATCTACGTCCATTGGCTTCCTCGTCCCATTCACCTGTGGGCCGCAGATGGCGTTCGGGTCTGTCGCAGGCATTGGCGCTGCTCCCAAACTCAAGCAAATGATCTGCCCAGCTTGGAGGTTGTCGCAACCCATAAAGCGCCAAGTGTTGAGGTTGTACGCCTCGATGTCCTGGACCGTGATGTGGTTGTCGCGAGCGATGGTATCGCATGGCTCGAGGGGAGCCACGGTATGGGAGGCGCAGGTGCCGTCGGCTTGCGGTCGAGGGCCAAGTTCAGGAAGATTTCCAGGGGAGCAGCACACGATCTGTCCGATCTCGAGAGTAGCGCAGAAGTGTTCACTCGGATGGTACTGCAGCAGCTCTTCCGGAGACGCATCGCACTTCTTCGCCACAGACTCGCACGAGTCTCCAGCGACGACCTCAGCCGTACCGCATTCGTCCTGAGTCGCGAGCAATGCTGGTTGAGGTAGAGGCTCTCCGGCTGCTCGAGTCGAATTGGTGGCATGGCTGGTGTTCAACGAGGCGCGGGAAATTGAGGATGTGCCTGAAGGAAGGGCGATGCATCGGACGGCCAAGGCCATCATGGCGATGGCATCGACGCCGATCGAGATCTTGTAGCGCATGTTTCGGTCGAGAAGGTGTTGTGGTGGGTATGAGGAGGAAGGGAGGCTTCGAGGGTGCTGGGAAGTTCAACATGTAGCTTCGCGGCGTGCACGGCCACCTTCTAGTCCTGCCTTCCGGCAGATTCACCATGCGTGAATTCAATTGCGGAAGTACGCCACTTGATTGGAGCGGAGGTCTGATGTGACGGGGCAATCGACTTGCAAGACTCAGTTGAGCTAGCGCCTGTGACGAATAGGTCCGTGCGCTAACGCTCCAAATTCGCGGGCTTCGCTCGATCAAATTCTCCTGATGGATCACCACCAAGACTCGAGAAAAGAATTCCGAGTCCACCTCAGCGCCTCCACACGCCTATCCAACGTCAACACATTTGGACATGTCCCTTTGACCAGCGGCCCCCCTTATTCCCCTGCGCGCGCTCTTTGGCAGGCATCAAACCTGCTTCTTGTCGCACAGTGCTTCTACGAATCGCTCAGTGCAATAACACAACCATGAAGCTACTCGCGCTCGTTTTCCTGATCATACTCGCACTCACCGGCAAGGCTGCTGCTTTTGCAGAGGCAGGAGCCTACGAACGCCTCTGGTACTACTACGCCTACCTGCTCGACACAAATGGAGGAACGAAGAAGGCAGACAAGATCGCCGTCGACTGCTACAAGAACTTGCCCAAGAATCAGAAAGCCAATGCCTGCAACTTCAACCAATTCATCAAGCACATCACCACCATCGACACCAACAATCCACGAACCGATTTCGAAGTCACCAAGAATCTCGCGCCCGACGTCGATGCCACCGCAAAGAAGCTCACGGACATGGCCTTAACGGGACTTTACGACGTCAACAAGATCTACAAGGGCATCACCGGAAGCGGTGCGGCTGGAACATCCGCCCTCATGAATCACCTCAACAACTTCGTGAGTGGCAAGCTTGCCGATGCACCCCAGGCTTATCAAGACGCAATACAGAAAGCAACCACCGCTGTCTACCGGTGTCGTCAGGAGGCATCATGGAGGACTCAGAGGGCACAGCTGGAGAAGCAAGGATTTGTGGTCAAGACGTCGAGCGTGCCGGTCTTCGATGGCGCTACTGAAACGATCGAGATGCTTGATCATGAAGCAACGGAGGAGGCGAGCGAAGGCAAGGTCAAGATGGACATCTGGACCGCTCTGGAGCAGAAGAACGTCAAGACGGATGCAGCTTATCAAGCCAACATCGATGCGGCTCAAAAAGCAGCCCAGCAGGCTTCTTACGCTTGTCTTTGATACTGCTTTCTCTACTATTTGCGAGTTTGCGATCCGACCGGCAGCAATGGACCAGTACGAAGCTGAGTAAGAGTCAAGAGAGTCAGGATGTACTTTGAGGAGAAGAGTTGGACGTGGCGTTCAGACCTACGCCGCACTGGGTTTGCGCCGCATCTAGCTAGAGACAGAGGCTAGAATGAGATTCCTCGCTTGCTTCCTCCACCCAGACATGCTTCAAAGGAGAGTTCATAGGTGGTGCGCTGTCAGCCTCAATCAAGATTCACAGATCTTCGCATTCACAATACTGATGATTCACCCGCAAAAGGCGGTAGTAAGCGAGTGAATAATTTTGACGTCATAGGCTGTTGCATGTGACTGTTGGTCTGTGCATGCAAGCCGAAATTCAAAATTCCCGTCGCTACTTCTTCCTTGCCGAAAACACAACCAACACCCCCAGGGAACAGATTCAGGCAAACTCCACCCCATACAAACTACCAGCCACATACAATCGAAGCACCTGTCCTCTTGTCAGCTTGCGACGCAACCTTAAGCAAGCGAGCGCCGCTATGGCTGCTCCAGATGAATTCTCACCACTCTCTGAGCGGCTCAAGACCAAGAGTTACAGCCATCAAGAAGTCGTTGCAGCCATCAAAGGCAAGCGCATACCGAGCGCCCTCGGTCTGCCACTTCTTCGCCTTAGCACTATCCGAGGCATCCGATATCATGACGGCTTTGGCAACGAGCTCAAAGGCATTTCAGCCGAGTTCAATCGTGCGCTCAATGCTCGTGCTATCATGAGTAATCGCATCCCCGAGATTCAAACTGAAGAAGAGATTCCCTACTGCATTTGGCACCCGGAAGTTGCTACCGAGGACACGTACCGTCGACTTGCGCAGAAGTACCCTAGCATGGCGTACCAAGTCGGCCGAGCGTGCGCAGTCGGTGGTTACACAACTCTATACAAGGAACTCGACGTACTTCCTGATGTGCACATTGCAGAGGAGGCTCGCGAGTCCGGAAGCATGGAGATCTACGAGCATATCATGGCCCAGCCGGTGAAGTTCAACATCATGAACGACTACGATCGCACCGTGAACCCCAAGAACTTGAAGTCCGCGTTTCTGAATGGGGACACAGCAATCTGCGCCTCGCTAGATACTAAGCAGATGTTCACAAATGCGACGGTGCCTCGGATTATCGACGGCGTCGAGCGAATGGGCGCCAGTGTCAGCCGTGGCTTCAACGAGACCACGTTCAACATCACCGAAGACATGAACATCGACATGCAGGAAATTGGAGCAGAGTATCTGCAGGCCAAGTTCGCGGATGCTCAGCTCAGTGATCTCCTCCTCGAGCTTTTGACAAGCCCGCTACCTGCAGATCTACCAACTGTCGACAAGGACCTCCTCATCTGCATGGCCGCATACCACGGCGACATCGACCGCTACTCCCGCCTCCGAAGACCCAAGATGATCGATGGTGAGGTCAACTGCTGCGTTCGAGGCATTTACCACAATACCATGTTCGCCGTGTGGTGGTCGAAGCAGCCCCTCCCAGACGAGGCATCACATCACCTCCAGCGAGCGATCTCTGCACGCTTCATCATGAACAACGTTCTCTCCGAAATCAAGAAGTACAAGGACGAATGGGAACATCCGTATCTGATCTGGTACCCTTCAATCGCGCAAGCCTCGACGTACCGCGAGTTGGCGAAGGTCGCTCCTGATATGCTCCCCCAGATCATCCGCTCTTGCATCGTAGGAGACTACCAGGAGCTTTTTGACGAGCTGGTCGTCAACTTCCGGCCAGACGAAGCGGTACTGAAGGAAGCCAATGCAAGCCCAAACGATCACTACAAGACCACACTCGCTTCTCGCGTCGAGGCAGTCGGAAAAGCGAAGATCGAAACGTTCGAGGAATGGAAATTGCTGAGCCATACCGACTTGCAGGGATCAGGGCATGCAATGTACGAGTCGGCCTTGCTCACGATGCCAGTCACGGCTTTCGAGTCTCTGTACAACGGACTCCAATGTCTGGCGAGCGGCGTGCAGCTCATGGCGTGCCTTCCAGACGAGTGGAAGGTTCCGAAGGAAGAGGATACCTATGTCAGCGAGATCGATTACGTTGATTGGCCTCCAAGCGAAAATGCCGAAGATTCAGAGGGGGAGAATGATTTGAGCGAAGACAGTTGATCGGGTCGATTGGCGTTGAAGCCTAGGGCGGGCGCGGGATGCAATTGACACTGCTAATTCAAAGCAAGGAGCTCGGCGTCAGACGAAAGCGAGGAGTTGGTAGATGCTAGCCTTAGTAGGAGTTCTCGTAGGTCGACCGCTTGATATCCTTGACACAGGGCCTTGCGCTTACGACTTCCTGCATAACAACTTTGTCTTTTCGTAGTTCAAGGTTGTGTTGCAAGGTCGCTCTTGATGCTTCCAAGTCGGTCTTTATGTTTCATGCTTCGTGCTCAATGCTCGGTGCCTTATCCTTTGTGCTTGGTCGGTCGGTCGGGTTTTGTCCTTGGTGATTGGTGCTTTGTCCTTCGCCCCTGGTAATTCGACTCTGATGCTTTGTCCTTCGCGCTCGATGCTTCGCCGCCTCGTGACTCAGTGTATCTCGACTTCGCACTCTACCTTGAAAGTTTCTAATCGCCACAGATCTGGATGTCACAGGCAAATCCTCTAGCTCGATGCACGTAAGACCTCGAGCCCGGGTAGAGGTTCCTTCCGAGAGTCTTTCAACTGAAAGGGGACAGCAAACGATAGAGCCCACGCGAGCAACGAAGAGTGCACCTTTAGTCGAAGATCTCTAGCTGGGACGCCCTTCGTCATTTTAAGTATCTTCGCCGTTCAACCACCTGCCGTTGCTGAAAGAACCATTTGGTTGCTCGACGATACTCCTGGATCCTTCGTCGCGTTGATCGCTTTCGTTGCGAGATTCCGCCTAGCTTGTCTAGAAATCCTCCCGAGCGCGGACTGGCATCCGGCACTGCACGATGTTTGAGGACTTGCGTGTACGACGTTCAGCAGACCCATTCAAAGCGCAGATAGGGTGCATATCCAGAGACGGTACGATTAAGTGATGGTACATACGTGACTTTTCCTAACTCCGCGCGCTCCTTGCTCCACCCGAGTCGTAAACGCCGTAAGCCGTGAGGCATTCGATTGCTTCATTGCAATGTTGTCTTTCTGCGGACCGCTTTCACACATTGTCTCCCGTTGCTTGTCTCGTTCATACGTGCTTCCACTCTAGCTGTAGAGCTTCTTCTCAACACCGATCATGCCGTGCACGTTACCTTCGGCTTGGGCACTGGCAGTTCTGAACTCAAATCGCACGTCGCCGCTGTGCGTGCCCTCGTGGAGTTTCTGGAGCGACTCAACACCAATATCCTGGAGCGAGTGCTGGATACCGGCGATCAGGTAGGGGATGAACTTGGTGACAGAGCCACGGTCGAGGACGCTTCCAGAAACACCCTGGGCAACGAGAAGCTTGTCACCTTCGGAGAAGTAACGAGCGGTGCCGGCGTTCTTGGCGGTGTTGTTGGACTTGTCGCCTGCACCGCCAGCCTTCTTGTCCTCCATTGCGTCAATGGATCCCATACCACGGTAGGTCTTGCGGAGCTGACCATCTGGTCCGACGACGTACGCACCAGGAGACTCAGTGGTCGCGGCGAGGAGACCGCCCATCATGACAGTGCTGGCTCCAAGAGACAAGGCCTTGACGATGTGACCCACGTTCTGGATACCGCCGTCTGCAATGCAAGGAACACCAAATCGTGCCGCAAACTCAGCAACGCGGAAGACGGAGGTGGCCTGAGGACGACCCACAGCCATCACCTCCTGTGTAATGCAAGCAGAGCCAGCACCCATTCCAATTCTCAGACCATCAACACCAGCCATGATCAAAGGTGCAGCTTGGTCGCGAGTAACGACGTTGCCGCCGATGACCTGGAGGTCTGGGAAGGTCTTCTTGATCCAGCGAATCATGTCGAGTTGGTAGATGGAGTTTCCTTGGGACGAGTCGAGGATGACAACGTCCAAACCGGCTTCAACAAGAGCAGCAAGGCGCTCCTTGTCGTTCTCTCGTGTGCCAATGGCCGCTGCGGACAACAGCTGCTTGGTGCCCGGTACCTTGGTAGCCAAAGGGAAGTTCAGGTTCTTGAGCAGATCCTTTCTGGAGAGCAGCGAAATGAGGTTTCCGTTGCCGTCCACGATTGGAAGCTTGCCCTTCTTACTTGTGCTAAGAATGTTGTTCGCCTCTTGGAGATCAATTCCCTCTCGGGCAGTAACGAGGTCCTTGGACATGATATCGGTGACGGGCGAGCTGTGGTTGGAGTGGAATTGCGTGTCGCGAGGAGTGACGATACCGAGAAGCTTTGATCGTAGCTGTCCGTTCTCTGAGATCCACGTTAGCTGGATGTTTAATATTGAGAATCCTACGTGAAGAGGTAGACATGGGCAAGATCAGAGGGTTGATGTGTCCACAGAACTCGAGGCACGCTGGCGCAAGAGCATAGCGGTTGAACGAAAGTTAAAAAAGTTTGACATCATGAGAATCGAGGACGAGGAGATGCTGAGCGCTCACCTGTGACTGGGAAGCCTCCGAATCCCCACTTCTCCTTCAACGCGATGGCCTCTCCAACGGTGGTCTCGGGCGAGATGACAATTGGGTCTGTGATGAAGCCGTTCTCGAATCGCTTGACCTTTGCAACCATCTTGGCTTGCTCCTCAATGGAGCAGTTGTGGTGAATGACACCAACTCCACCGAGAAGAGCCATGTGGATGGCCATGTTGTGCTCGGTGACAGTGTCCATGGGCGAGGAGGTAAGAGGGGTCTTGAGGGTAATCTTGCGAGTAAGCTTCGAGGTGAGGTCTACAGTTGCAGCCGGGAATCCAATGTATCCGGGAAGGAGAAGAAAGTCGTTGTAGGTCAGACCGCCGGTAGCGTTCTTGGTAGGGTCGAGGAGTTCTTGCACAGACATTCCATCCTTGGAAGCGTACGACTTCAGTGCTTCACGCACCTCAGCCTCCTTGGGAAGATCCAAAGCGCTGTTCATCCTCGCAACCTGAACGCCTAATCAGCACCGAGTCTCTCGAGTACCATGCAGCGTCCATATCCCGCAGTCAAGTCGTCGCCGTCCTCCTTTTGCAACACATTATATTCCTGATCAACCAAACATATTCCTCCTCTTTCATTCATGTCGACATCCTCCTGTATTGCAATGCCTCCTCGCCGAAATGGATTCAGACGACACTCACCTCCTTCTGGTCCTTCTTCAGAAGGACGCCGTCGACTTCGCCGTGCACGCCGTTCATGATTGCTGATGGTCTGGGACTTTTGTTAGCGGAATAAAGGCGATCACGCGATCAAAAGAGCAACTTACCCCAAGAGAGAGAAGAAGAAATCATGGACGACGCGCGAAATTTGCAAAAGGCGTCGGCGCGCGCGAGGGTCTACGGGCGCTCCCGTCGCGGCTGCCAAGACCGCAACCACCGACCGCCGACGAAGCGAGGGGCCTGTGCGCTCAAGCTTCTGTCCCGCAGCGCACAGACCATGTTTACATGTCTGTTGATGCTCCACAGCTGCGACCTCACGCAACTCAACGCATCGAGCAACGGGCAGCTGGTTGTTTCTTCCCTCACCACAGCTTTTGCGTGTGCAACGAGGCCGCCGCATCCCAACCTTATACCGCCCGCATTCCATTCACCTCACGGCCGCTCCTTCTCTCCATCTGCACTTTCATATGTCTCAAACGCACGTGCTGCGACAATGATCGCGCCTGGCCGGATCAACCTGGACGAAGGACTTGCATAGCAACGCGCTTTCCGCCCGCACCAGAACCACGAATCGCCTACTCCAACGTCGCGAAGACTCGTACGGAGTCACTTACGCCCATCATGCCTTCCTATCCGCAATTCAACTCGCCTACCTCGCCGCCGCACAATCGCTTTCGGGATCACAGTCCGACCAAGTCATCACCTCTCCGGCATACCGTCTCAACGCGTTCGAATACGAGCGACACCGACAGATCCTCCATACCGAGTCGTCAACCAACGCTCAGCAGCAATGCGAGCTCAGGATACAGCGTGCCGGGCTTCAGCGGGTATGAATCGGCCGCCTCGAATGACCCATTCTTGACGCGCACTGGGACCAAGAGGGATCGCTCCGAGTCGCCCGTCAAGAAGAACGCAGCCTTCGCAAAGTGGGAGCAGCGCGAGCAGGCGGAGCAGGAGCAGCAACAGTTGCAGCGATCGCCCACCAAGATGGACGTGTCGCCGAAAAAGATCAAGGATGATGACTGGCGCTCAAGCATTGGGAGGAGTGAGAGTAGGAGCGCACTCCGGCCGGTCACACAGAACGCGACTCCCGAAAAGTCATTCACGACGCCCACATTACACAAACGAGCCGAATCGAAGGAGAATATCAATTATCGTCCGCCAAGTCGAGATGGTCTCAAATCGCCCTCGCCCACCAAATCGCCCTCGCATTTGAAATCCTTCGGCGAAGACACACTTCGAGTATCTCCGCCCGAACAGGCGAACTCGCCAACATCTCCCAGCCATGCAAGAGGCAATAGCCTCGCGACAATATCGCGATCAGATTCAATGCGTGCAAGCACCCGGCCACGAGCGAAGGGTCATGTTCGCTTCACTTCAACAGACACTACAGCGCCGCAGCTGGATGGCGCCGACTTCGATCAATTGCAGAAATCATCTGCTCCTCAGTTGCGTCATCTTAGCAAGATGGCGGCCGAGAATGGATCCATCGACGATCTCAATGTACACTCCGCAGAAGAGCAGGTGACGGGACTGTTTGGCAGGAGGAGGCTTCAGAGGTCGGGTTCAGTGAAACCAAGCGCAAAACCTCAGTCACAATTCGCCTCACAGTATTCAAGCTCACGATGGATGGAGACTCAGCGCAAGCATCTGCAGGCATACGAATACCTCTGTCATATTGGTGAAGCGCGCGCCTGGCTGGAAGACGTGTTAGAGCCGCAGCAGCTCCCTCCGATCGTTCAACTCGAAGAAGCACTGCGCGACGGTGTGACACTTGCCGAGACTGTCGTTCGACTGGCGCCCAAGCTTCCCACAGATCAACAACGCGCGCTGGGATCACAGCGAATATGGCGGGCTGCTCCGCTATCCTTCCGACATTCCGACAACATCGCCCTCTTCTTCCGATTTCTGTCAGAAATGGAACTGCCCGAGCTCTTCAGATTCGAGCTTGTCGATCTCTACGAGAAGAAGAACATCCCCAAGGTCATCTACTGCATCCACGCGCTATCATGGCTGCTCTTCCGGAAAGGCATAGTCGAGTTCCGCATTGGCAACCTGGTCGGTCAGCTGCAATTCGAGGACCATGAGCTAGAGGAGACACAAAAGGGAATTGATCGGAGTGGTGTACAGATGCCAAACTTTGGCGCAATGAGAGAAGCGATGCAAGTCGAAGAGGAACCACCTCCGCCTGAACGAACTCCCGAAGAGCTGCTTGCAGAGCAGGAGGAGATGGTACTGGATCTCCAAACGCAAATTCGTGGCGCACTCGTACGACTCAGACTGGGTGAAATGATGCAAGAGATGTGGGATGCTGAGGAACAGATTGCTCACTTTCAAGCCATTGCTCGTGGTGGTTTTGCACGCGAGATCTTTGACTTCCGCTTTGCCATGGACTCGTCCACAAGGCGATTTCAGGCTGCTGCAAAGGCTTTCCTGATACGAATTGGACAGCGGAAAAAAGAATCCGTTCGGCGAGAAAAGGCGGCGGATGTTGTCAAGGTCCAGAGTCTCTGGCGCGGAAGACAGCAGAGAGCGGAGACGAAAAAGATCCAATCCCAACTTCGAGTGCAGCGGCATGGTCTGAAGGACCTACAGTCAGCGATTCGTGGTGCACTGGGAAGATGGCGAGCAGGCGATCTCTGGCACGAGACCCGCGACGAGCAAACAGAAGCTGGTGTGCAGGCATTCCAAGCTTTGACTCGAGGTGCCCTGGAGAGATTGAGAATCGGCGCGATCATGAACAGTCTCTGGGATGTCGAGGACACTATCGCACATCTCCAAGCGCTCGCACGTGGATCGGCAGTGCGAAGGAGAGCCGCAAAACAGCATCTTGCGGCTCGGCAAGCTGCAGTTGATGTCGTAAAGTTGCAAGCGGTGGCTCGGGGTCTGATTCACAGGAGGCAACAGAAGAACGAGCACGGTGAAAGAAAGGTTCATGAATCGGAAGTCGTCCAAACCCAAGCTCTGGCCAGAGGACTCCTCGAACGGCTCCGTCAAGCCCGTACGATGGGTGCTCTCCAGGGCAGAGAGTCAGCAATCGTCAAATTGCAGACGCTTGTGCGCGCTCAAGCGGCAAGGTCTGTAGCGGCGGACACCAAGGAGTCTCTAGACACCCAAACGTCGAACATCTCAGCCCTTCAAGCGCTCGCGAGAGGCCAGGCGGCTCGAGCGCGGATCGCGAATACAGTTTCGGCTCTGCAATCCCACGGCGAGCAAGTTCTCAACCTTCAGTCGTTAGCGAGAGCCATGCTTCAGCGTAAGAGCATCGGCGTGAAGCTCGCAGCCCTCGAGGAACAGGAACATGGCCTTGTTTCTCTGCAAGCAATGGCTAGAGCATACATGGAGCGACAACGAATCTTTGAGCAGCTTGTGGCTATGGAGAAGGAAGAGGAAGGCGTCACCGAGCTGCAATCACTCGCTCGAGCTATGCTGCTTCGAAGCAACGTCGGCGAAACGCTGGCAGGGCT
This sequence comes from Phaeophleospora eucalypticola, assembly GCA_022814565.1. Taxonomy (NCBI): domain Eukaryota; kingdom Fungi; phylum Ascomycota; class Dothideomycetes; order Mycosphaerellales; family Mycosphaerellaceae; genus Phaeophleospora; species Phaeophleospora eucalypticola. The sequence continues at coordinate 937,114 of JAKLNG010000001.1, read as the reverse complement.
TGAAGAGCACGAGGAGATGGTGGTCGAGTTGCAATCAGCACTCCGTGGCTTCGTCGTCCGCAAGCATTTCTCTGAGAAGCGCAAGCACTATCGCGAGAACATGCAAAAAGTGATTAAGCTACAGTCCTTTGTGCGCGCAAAGCAACAAGGCGAAAGCTACAAATCACTGGTCAACGGAAAGAATCCACCCCTTCCTGTGGTCCGCAAGCATTTGCACCTATTGACTGACTCAAACCTGGAGTTCGAAAGCGAGATCGAGTCTGAGAGGATGCGAAGGCAGGTCATCGAGAGCGTCCGCCGAAATGAGATGGTGGAAAGCTACGTCGAGGGTCTGGATGTGAAGATCGCCCTTCTCGTCAAAAACAAAATCACACTGGACGAGGTCGTCAAGCACCAAAAGCATTTTGGAGGCTCTGCATCTCAGCTACTGCGCTCAGGAACGACGCTCGGTCAGCACACGTCTGGACTGGACCTGAAGGCGCTCAATAAGAACTCGCGGAAGAAGCTGACTGGCTACGAGGAGCTTTTCTTCTTGCTTCAAACTCAACCGCAGTACTTGGCACGCGTATTTGGTGTTTTGACCAACAAAGGCTTGGCAGAAAAGGACAGCAAGAATATGGAACGCTTAATGCTGACGATGTTCGGCTATGCTCAGAAGAGTCGAGAGGAGTACTTCTTACTCAAGACATTGGTCACAAGTTGCCAGGAGACTATCGCCCACTGCCAAAGCCTGGATGATTACATGCGTTACCAAAACGGTACTTTCCAGCAGCGTCTGATCAGCAATTTTGTGCGCAGTCCTAAGGAGAGAGCGTACCTCAAGACGCTCTTGGGAGGCATGGTCAAGAATGGCATCTGTGCGCAGGACCACTTGGACCTGGAGAGCGATCCTCTGCAGATCTACCGAGCGATTCTGAACAATGAAGAGCTCTCCACTGGCATGCCATCTCAGCGGCCACGAGACCTTCCCCGAGAAGTGGTCATCCGACAAGAGGACGTTCGTCCCAGGTACGTGGAGCATCTGGAAGACCTTCGTGACCTTGGCGATGGCTTCTTCCTCACACTGGAGGAGTGCCTCTATCGCATGCCTTACGGTCTCCGCTTCCTGGCCTCCGAGCAGCATCGTGCTTTGTGTGCGCAGTTCCCTCGCGAAGATCCCGGTCACTTAGCGATGTTTGTCGGTGCCTGGCTGTGGCGAACTTATCTCCTTCCTGCACTACGGGAGCCAGAGATGTGGGGAGTGGTCGACCGCGGCCTCAACCCACTGCACAAGCGGAACCTCGCGCAAGTCGTCACAGTCCTCAGCCAGGTCACTGTTTCTGGGCGCCTTTTTGGATCGGAGAACATCTACCTGCAGCCGCTCAACAACTGGATAACCGAGTCTCTCGATCGATGGCAGGAGTGCTTACACAATCTCTTCGATATTCCATCGCCTGAAGAGCACTACGACGCCGATCAATTCAGCGATCTCTACTCGAGGACTAAGCCGACGTTGTACATCAAGCTTGCTGATATTTTCATGGTCCACAGCCTCATCGCGGACAACATCTCAGCAGTTGCGCCAAACAGGGACGACCCAATCAAGGAGCTGCTGACTGACCTGGGCACCGCCAAGAGTAACGAGAGTGACCTTGGAGGTGCTACCAATGGCGGCGAGATCACGTTGACCCTCAAGTCCAGATTCACTGTCCAGGAAGATCCCAACGCTGAGGCAAGACAGCTATTCACCGCAACCAAAAGACTCGTCCTCTATATCATCAAAGTGCAGTCAGGGTCCAATCTCATGGAGATCTTGCTCCGGCCAATCACCCATGAAGATGCCGACAGATGGATCTCTTTGGTTCAGGAAGAGCTTGCAGAGAAGGGCCGAGAGAACAATCGCTCTGGACATCGCCGAACACCTTCTGCTTTCGATCCTCGTGCGTCTATGCGCTCCAATAGAGCCCAGTCGGTGTACTCGGAAGCGCCGTCGACGTTTTCTGAAGATCACCGCGACCTCCTCGACCTTCAAGGCATGACTTATGCCGAGCTCAAGTCCACCGCTCTTGAGAACATTCTGCAGCTGGAGCAGCCACAAATACCGCCTCAATTCCGAGTCAGCCGTCACAACAATTACCAAGAGATCCTGAATGCTCTCGCTGCCGACATCCGCCAGAAGCACCGGCGACGACTGGAAAGGCAGCGAGAGACTGAGCAGACTCGTGCTACCTTACAGCAGCTGGATGCCAAGGCCACTTTCCTCGAAGACCAGTTGAAGAGCTACAACGACTACATCGAACAGTGTCTGCACACCCTCGCGAACAAGAAGGGCAACAAGCACAAGTTCATCATGCCCTTTACCAAGCAATGGTCCCACGAGCGAGAATTGGAGCGCGCTGGCCGGCAACCGAAGTTTGGATCGTACAAATACTCGGCGCGACAGCTCGCCGACAAAGGCGTCCTCCTCAGCTGGCAAGGCTACTCTCCCGAGCACTGGGGCAATCTGAATGTTGTCATCTCATCGGACGAGGTCGGCGTTTTCCACATGGAAGCATCCTCAGGCAGCATGATGCTGCCTGGCGCATCTGCCAACCTCTTGCTCGACGACCTCCTGCAAGCGCAGTACGACAACAAAGCCAGCATCAACGTCTTCGATGAATCACCGGGTGCAGCCAAATTGGCGGTCAATTTGCTATTGCATCTTGTTTTCAAGAAATTCTACCGTGACGAGTAGATGGCGATCATCATGAGAAGGAAAGAGGAACAGCATCATGAGGAGTTGGATCAGAATTGAATGATGACCGAGGAAATGCATGGACAAGCATGGTGTTCATGGGCGTTGTGAAGGGCTTCTTTTGCTGGGGAGTATACATATGATACATACCCCCAAATTTTTTTTTCTGAATAGCATGTCATTGTATGGAAACAAATGGCGAATGAGAGAAGATGTTCAATTGAGTTTTTCTTTGTTCCCATTTCCTATGCTTTCGACAATCTATCTACCACGTACTTTGGTACTGAAGATTTCCAGTTCAACGTCAAACATCACAGGAGAAGTTCTGAAGGTGAGGCCATAAAATCGCTCTGACAACGTAATGATACATTGAGATCAAACAAAAAATGACTATCTTGTCCATGGCTTTACGACTTGTCTCGATTCAGAAACGGTGATGGGTGTCTCCCGGAGAACTTCTGACCACTGCACTAGCACCTTTGTCACATGCTAAAATCTCAAACGTCTCTAAGTGAATGAACAGCCTCGCGATTGTTTTCTTGTTTGCTTCAAAAACACTCTTCAATGAGAACAACCGATTCTCGCCCGAGTCTGAGGCAAGTTCGGCTTCTGCTTCTTCTCCTTTCTTTTCATCTCATTGCGTAGCGTGTGAATGGCTCTGGTTGATTGAAACCAATTCCTTCTATGTCTCACTGCATCAGCAAACTCGTCCATAACCATATACTTCATATCCCGGCCTCTTGATGCCCTCTATTCATCCTGTCATCTCCAAATTTCTAAAAAATGACCGTCACAGTCCGCCAAGCAGCCCTCACCGACCTCTCAGCCCTTCAAGAAATCGACAGATCCGCCCATCAGCGCTTCACCGAGATCCCAGACCTCGAATGGTTAGCATGGCAAGTCCTTCTCCCAGAAGAAGACGCGCAAGAGTACCTCGATCGTGGGAGGATCTATGTTGCTGAAGAAGATATTGCTGAAGAGGATTTGACGCCGTTGAAAAGGGGCAAGGAAAACGGCAAGAAGGAGGCAGTTGTACTTGGCAAGGAGCCGATTGGTTTCGTTGCGGCGTATCCGCTTGACGACTGCTTGTACATTTCATCTCTCTTCGTGAAGCTTCATGCTCAGGGCCAAGGGGTGGGTACGAAGTTGATCGAAGCGGTGATGGAGTGGGCGAAGGAAGTTTCTGGGGGACGGGTGACTCTGCAGACGTTTGTGGATGTCTCGTGGAATCGCCCCTGGTATGAGAGACGGGGGTTCCGGGTAGTTGATGCGGAGGAACTGGGCGAGGAGCACGTGAAGAGTTGGAAAGAGGCGAAAGAGAGCTGGGAGCGTGATGCGAAGGGATGGAGCAGATGTCTCATGCTTCGGGATGGATGACACGATGTGAACAGGCAGCTTGAGTAGATGCTGATTAAGGGGGCTGTTTACTTTATGGACAGCTTTGTTCCATTTTCTTCCTTGACGAAGTCTAGGAAAGGCTGGAGCTCTGCTGTCTTCGCGCTATTGACCAGGAACACAGGCGGCTTGCCGTAAGGTGCAGGCACGGAGGTTTCTTGACCACCGGTGTACACCGCGCCCGTCCAGACATGTTCATAGGTTCTGTCGCTGCTTCCTGGGAAGTAGACGGAGACCTCGAACGTCTGAGGATCAAGGACCGGGGCAACGTAAAGGTCGGGGCCAAGGTAGTAGCTCTGAAAGCTGATGTTCCGTACGCGGAGGTCATCTGTGTGGTAGAGAACTGGTGGACGAAGCAGTGGCCAGCCCTTTGGTTCGCTTTCAGTCTCCAGGATGTGGCGTCGGTACTTGGCCAGGGACACGAAGAGACGAGAGTTGTAAGCGTAGTACTGGTAAGTCGTGCTGTTGCTGTAGAACTGCGCGTTCACCTGTGGAATGTTGCCCTCGTGAGAGCGGAAGACGGCAGAAGAGACTGCGGCCAGCTCTCCCCAACGACCAAGCAGTTCCGGCGAGCGAGTGATGTTGAAGTTTGAGTAAGTGAGCACGGTGGTGTATCCTCCAACATCGGAATGCAACTGAGAGTAGCCAGAGAAGCCCATGTGGACCATTATGGTCAGGACAGACTTGATGCCGTCGTTGAGGCCCCAGTCCACATTTTGATCGCCAACCCAGAAGAGATTCATGTTCCTGTTTGAGGACATTGCGGCAGAACGGTGGAAAAGTAGGGCCTCCGATTCCAAATTGAGGTCTTCGACCACTTGTCTGTGATACTCCGCCCACTGAGAAGGATATTGATTGTGGTAGAAGAATGCATCGCTGACAGTATCATAGATGTGAGTATCCGCGGTGATTGGAGTATATTCTCCAAAATCGGTCATGAAGCCTGAGATATTGGCGTTCCATACTTGGGTGCGCAGGACCTCCTCAAACCAAGACCCAAGAGCTGGATTCGTAAGATCGATAATACCGGCCTCGATTCCAGGGCCACTAGAGATAACCGCTGTGTCGTTGATAGTCGTGTTCTGGACGAAGTATTTAGCCGCGCTCGCTTCGCTGTAGAGGTCTCTACGATAGCCAGTCGACTTGGTAGAAACATTTGCCAGGAACGTGTTGATGTAGGAGAGCGTCCTGACGTTGTGCTCATCTCGCAGATTCTGTACAAATGAGTTCCACGTAGGATACAGACTGTCATCGTTCTCCCAGTTCCACCAGAGTCGCGAGATGTTGATATATGGTCCTGCCTGAGGGTGCGTGCCACACCAGTCTTGCAACCAAACTGCAGCGATAGGACAGCTGATGTTCTGGCTTAAGCCTTGCTCGACAATTCGGTTTACCTTGTCTTGTCCTCCCTGAATGCCAAGAATTGCTCCCTCATCCACCCACTTTGGGAGAGCAGGCATACGACCGGTATAGGCAGTCAAAGCTTCAATGGCATCGAACAGATTGTTGCTGCGAGTAAACCCTCCGTCGACGCTGAGCGAGTCATAGCGGATGGTGACCTCGTCCGGCTTGGTGAAGTCGAAGTTGGCATACCCTGTGCTCTTCTCTGACAGGTAGAAGGTTTTTGCATCTGTAGAGATGTACGACGGGATAGCGGTATATGTCGTGTAGAAGTCGCCTCCAGCAAACGAACCAAGCGCATTCTCTCCAGAAGTGACAGGTTCGTCACCACGACCAACGCCTTGCTCACGGGAGAAGACCGGTATACTATAGTTCTTGAGAGAGCCAAAAGAGCCTTGTCCACCCAAGCCGTAGAAGTCTTCCTCTGGCCTGGACGCATAGCGGAAGTAGAGCTTCTTGAGGGGCCGTGCAGCGTTGGTCGAGGGAGAGACGTTCAAGTAGAAGGCCACGCGGTCGTTCAATCCGCTCGGAACCCAGAAGGTAAGTTGATATGGTGCCGATGCATTGCCACAATCTAGTAGGCTGCCGCTGACTTGAGCCGCGATCGTTCCATTCCAGGCCACTTGTCGAATGGAAGTGACATCCTGATCAAGGCAAGCGTCCAGGTCCACCTGTGATATGTTGAAAGCGCCGCTGGATCCCGTCACTGAGTCGTTGCCTGCGCTTGCGCTGATGAATGGTTTCCCGGGGACCGTGCTCCAGATGCTGGTATTTGCCCTCAATATCTCGAGACTGCCATTGCTCCACGAAAGTGAGAAGTTGTTGCCAAGGTCCCATCTTTTATTCGATGTCGTTGACAAGACTGTCTGTGTGGAAGCAGCACATAGCAGTGTGCTCCAAGCTGTGAGCAAATGCTGCACTCTCATCTTGGTCAAGCCGAGCGGTGCTGCAGCAGATTTGACGGCGAGACGAGAGCGGCATTTTATCAATTTCGGGCGGGTTCCTGCTTTTCAATGCACTTCTTCAGATGCCTGCAATAGCCGATGAGGCTGAACCTTGGTTTGAGATGTCCCAGGAGCCCGCGTTGAACTGGTGGAGAGCTTAGTGAGGCCAAGCGAGTGATGTCAAGATGCTTGTCAAGCACGCAAACGCTTGTCTCCTTTTGGCCAAATGGCTATGAGGAGCAGATGTGGAGCTGTTCTTCTGAACTATCAGCAAAAGGCGGAATCCGCGTATTTCTCGAGCTCGAGTATTGCAGCGCTGTTCGGATGCATTCGTGACGAATCTCTGTTAGAATTATCAATCCTCTACCGATTGTAGGACTGTCGTCTTTTTGCGGCCTTGAAGCAGTCCTTCTATGCCAGGAAGCAGAACATGCTCTTGTGAGTAGATTCGGCTACTCTCCGCTATTGTCGTTGCTCAAATACGTCGGAAGACGCTATGGGCCTGCAACTCGTTCCAGGCCAGTTGCATGTACTCTTATATTTGTCCACTTCAAACCTCCACCATATTCTTCAGACCTTTCAACTCGCACTCGCCTTCAACAAAGCCGCCCTACAGCATGCTATCTTTCACCCTATACAGGGACCGAGAAGAGCGTCTGGGCCTCGCATGAGACGACCAGCTATGACCAGCCATCGGCCGTCAGTGTACCTGAACTCGCTTACACTAATGCCCTTACGAACAACATCAGGTGGAGCCCCCGAAAGCTCTGCGTCGACGAATACTTTCGCGTATCCAGCGCTTCTGTCCACATAGGTGGACATGCCCAATACTTTGCAATGAATATCAGGGTGAGTCTCGGCCTCACTCTTTAGAAACTCCATGTACTGTTGGGCATTGAGCTTGGCGTGTCCAGTGCCTTGATGCGTGTTGCCGACAAAGTCCGGTGAAGTGTGCTGCCACCCAGGAGATTTCAGGTCATAGTCGTGGCGGTTACAGGCGTCTACGGCAGCCGCGCATATTTCTTCAAGGTGGCGGGTTATGTCGGACATTCGTGATGTTTTTGGTGGAAAGCTGGACATGTTTGTGCGTGTAGCGGTCCCCACAGCGTCGTCATGGAAATCCTTTTGCCTCAGAGGATGTTCCAGGTGGGCGGCGAGATGCCCTTCTTGTGATAGCCAAGGATGATTCCTCGCTCGGCAGCGGTGGGATTTCGTGTACCGTCTGGACGATGTCCGGCGGTGAGTGGTTTCATGACCTTGTTGGAAAGTGAGGGCGCCATGATGGTTAAATCGTGCGTTGGAGGGTGTCAATTAAGGTGTAATGGCCGGAAGTCAGACAGATCAGGCATGTACCCAGACATCATCAATGACTCGGGACACGCAGATGAATTGAGATCTCATCTCAGCTCTCCGAGGAACATGAACTTACTAAGCGCAAGCGATGCACCCGGCTCGGGCGGAGCTGCCCGTCAAGACGGTCCGCTCCCGTGAGGCCGTGCGCCAAAACTTCGACTCACTTTCGCGCTTTGCATTTCTTCTCTTTCTCTCTCCAAGCGCCGTCCTCACGAATGCCGTGTATCTCTGCTCACACACAGACAGTGCCTCGCGCATGTCACATATTGCAGATGGGAAATTCGGAGTAATCTTCGCAATCTACGCTACCCCGGCAACCTCTCGCTCTTCGGGGCGATGTAGTCGTGGCTCTGGCATCTGCCCGTGAGGGCCTACCGTGACAATCACGGTTGCACTTGGCATCAGAAATTTCAACCCGGGCTGGCGTCTGGACGCTCAGCAATGAGTGAAGAGCGCCTAGTCCGTGGCTATGGGAGTCGGTGCGAAGATTGTGTGTGCTTGTTCGACTGGCACGATCACTTTAGTGCAATACGCGGCATATCTGAGCCTCTGCCAACATGTACTTGTCGCAAGATATGGTGCGGTGGAGGTCCAAGGTATCACTCGATTCCGATTATTCTTGTGAGGACGGCGCTTCACCCTCTTTTTTCTCTCAGGTGAGTCCATCTTTTGGCTTTGACAAGTTCAAGGATACTACTAACTGGTCTGGTCTCAACATGAAACGCCTTTGGAATGCCTGCGGCTATTCTCTTACACAGCTGCGTGGCTACATCCATGCCAGTCGCATATGCCTTCACCTGCTTCTATCCTTTCGTCTACGCACACGTCTATGCCGATTTCGAGTCATCCAGCACCGGCATTCTGCTCTTATCGCCTGCCATCCTCGAGCTCTCCAGCGCGTACATCAGATCTGTCCGCATCGTGTATTTCACGCCACCGTGCACGTCCGCTCCGCTATGCAGCAGGTCGCGATGCTGGAACAGCAAGACTCTTCCTGTTTTCGGTAGCACGTCGTATTCCCGCTCTTTCCGGTCAAAACCGGTCAAAGAATGAAACGTCATCGCACCTCCCATCAACGCCAGCTTCTCGACCTTCTTTCGGTCTTCCGGGTCCATTTCAGCTAGCTCGTCATTTGTCGGCCCTCCGGCATTGTTCAAGTAGAGATGCAGGGTGAAGTATGATCTTTCATTGCCGTCTGGCGTCTCATAACTTCCGTCACAGTGCGGTCTAAAGTAATGTCCACCTGAGAAACATCAGCATCCGTCACAGAAACGACGTGTCCAGAAAATCTCACTTTCGTATTTCAAGAACCTCATTCGCTCATTTGGCCTCGAGAACTTCCACACCTCTCCTCTCTTCGTCGGACCATTGCCAAAGATCCGCGGTACGTTATCCAGTCGAACGATCTCTTGCACTTCCGGGATGTGCTCGATGCGCTTCCAGACTTTCGACGCAACCTCGCGAGAGTCCCAAATGATGCGGCCGCAGTTTCGTGCATCCGTCAAGAGCTCTTGCCTTCCACCCCCGACATTGATCATTGCTGGTGCCCATTGTCCGTCGGCGCTTGCTTCAGCCGCTTCGCGCATCTGGTTGCACTCGCTCTCGGTGAGCACATTGTCGAAGATGACGGCATAAAGACCGTCGTATTCTGGAAGAGGCGTTTTGGTGAAGTCGATCCGCTGTACAGTGATATTGGGTGCTGGCTGCGATAGGAAGTCCGGTGGCAACATGGCAGTCATGTGAACTTCGCAATTTGCTTGATAGAAGAGTTCTTCAAGCTGAGAAGTCTCGTTGTTTCAACAAACGGAAATTCTCGATTTTGTTTGCTGGTTGCCTGGTGGCTCAGCTACCCTTGCATGACTCAGGCTGCAGTAAGTGAAGGCGCAGCTGGCGGCCCCTCAACCAGACCCATCACCAACTACGAGCTGGAACGGCGTTGGGGAATCGTCAAATCTTCTAATCATATTGGAAACGAGGCATTCGCAATGCAAGCAGCCTCGCAGCTGTTCAGCACAGAGCCTACGACTTCTGCCCCATATGCTCATCCGCATGAGCAAAGTCATTATACTCCTTCTCACTCGCCTCCTTCGGCTTCTCGACCTCTCGATCACCAGGCGCAGGCTCGTTCGGCGGCGGCAGCTGACTCGGATTATGCTCATGTCCCTCAACAGCCTGCAGCGTCTCCCACAACTGCACCATACTTCCCGACGGCACTTGGACCTGACCCGACAAGATCTGCGCATGTCGAATGTTCTCCGAATGATAGAAACGCTCATTCTCACTCGTGCGCTCCACAATCACAGTCCCATCGACCTGCACCCCGACGTACAGTCCTCGGCTCTTGGTGTACGTCCAGACTGGTGCCTGGCGCTTGAAAATCTCTGAGTCCAGCGTGCTGCCTCCACCTAGTGGTCCTACTGCGGCGGAGACCTCGCCTCCGATTGTGGCTCGCACGCGCGTGAAGCCTTCCATTCCTTTATCGTTGTTTATGACCGCGACGCAGTCGTAGATGTCTGCTCCGGCGACGAAGCCCCATCCTAACGTGTGGATTAGGATTCCAGAGGGAGGCGACCACTGGCCATTCGGAAGCTTCTCGACGATTACTCCAGAGCCGCCGGCGCCGGACCAGTGCAGGCCTGCGCGCATGACGGTGAAGATGGCAAGGCCTTTGGCGTTGCGGATGACTTCTGGAGGAATGTGGTCGAGGATTTTCTGGTGTTTCTTTTCGTTGCCGTGTTTGCCGCCGCCTTGTTCGGAGTAGAAGCCATCGATGCAGAAGCTGCGAAGGATGCGGGCGGCCTGGATCTTGGTCAGAAGGCAGTTGATGGGGTAGATGGACGATGTGACTTACCTTGTCCGCTTCTTTATCCAAAGATGTTGGCCAGAAGGCCTCTGCTCCAAGCTTGTTTGATAGCTTGTTCACAGGCGCGCCGACCTTCTGGAACCAGGTGTTGGCCTTTGCCGTCCATTTGGAGTGCTTATCTGCCTTGGTATTGCTCGTCGACATGTTGTTCTGCTGGAAGTAAATGTAGAAGAGGTCGATAAAGGGCAGGTTAACGTTTTATGAATATCTCGACCTGTTCCGGCTACAACTTGCCGCCAAATCCAGGCACGAGGCCAAATTATTGGCTGCGTTGACGCGGCCCATGTCGAAGAAGCCGGTTTATCCTGCAGACGAAGGTGACATCATTTCGTGAGCTCTGAAGCTTCGTACAATGCAAAGATCCAAGTCATGATAGTACTGAGGATGTATTTCAAACCTCGCTCGAACAGATTCTAGTTCGATAGTAAGCAGCCATCGTCTAGTCTGATGGGAATCAAGATGAGAGTCTGACAATCCGCAAAAGCTTCGCCGTTTCTGGCGCTGTGTCGCAGCGACCAAAATAGCAATCAACGACTTGCTCATCCTGCTGATGGAGACCATCAAGCAGCCTGATGATGTTGGTTGAGTGAAGTCGCATTCGCGCTCATCAATGCGAATACAATCGTAGACCATTTATTCCATTTGAAAGTCGCTAATGTTCTCTCGGACTTGTCGGCCGAAGCACGACCAGCTGTTCGGCGTTTATCGTACGAAGTGCTCCGTGGTGTTGATCCTGCCATGAGATGGAATATGTCGACTACGATACTTAAAAGAGTGGGTTTAATACTATGACTTGCACGCATTCAGAGTGAAGTCCAACTCACTTCTTGTGACAAAAACTCTTACCAAGCACCAAGATGACGAACAAGACCCTCGCAGTCGTCAGCCAAAGCGGACAGTCACTCAGCTTCTTCGACGTCGATACCGGAGCCTTAACTGGCCAGCTGAAAGACCTAGCCCCGGAGCCACATGAGCTTGCATACGATGACCGTACGAACTTGATGTACATCACACACGCATACAAGGACGGATGGTATGTGCAACATAGCGATGCCTGTACAGAGATCAGCGTCGTCGATTGCTTGCAAAAGAAGGTCGTCGACGTGATTGACATCAGTCCGCATCGAGGACCACATGGACTCGCTCTGGACAAGCAGAACGATTTTCTGTACGTGTCGACAGAAGAAGGCTTGGAGGATCAGGGAGGCCCGGGAGGTCTCGTTGGAATCGATCTCAAGACTCGCAAAGTTGTGAAGGCTGTGGGAGCTGGGTGGAAGGTCCATTGGTTCGTCCTCACACCAGATGGGAAGAAAGCATTTACCTGCAACAAGGAGGCAGGATTCATCTCAATCCTGGATATGGACCAAGAGAAGATGCTTGGTAAGATTGATCTGCCGGGTGGATGCGAGGGCCCAGCCATATCGAAGGATGGCAGATTCGCCTATTTTCCGACACCGACCGTTGGCCTTGGCATGAAGGGGAAGCAAGGCGACTTCCACATTCAGGTCATCAATACACAAGCTTGTAAGGTTGTACAGGCAATTCAACTGGAATTTGGAGCAGTCGCTCTCCATGTGGATGCCAAAGATCGACTCCTGGTGGGCCAGTACCGGTTCGGGGCAGCTCCCGCCGAGGGCAAGATGCAGAAGCCATTACCTGGCAGACTTACCGTTCTGTCATCACCAGAAGATCGTTTTCGTCAGCTAGGGACCTTTGAGACGGATCTGGTCCCTTTGACGATCTTTGCGGCGCCAGACGCAAGCCGAGCATTCGCAGCGAACGTATTTTCCGGAACAGTAACCGTGGCAAATCTTGACCAAATGGTGCATGAAAGAAGCCTAGACGTTGACACTGAAAGGAGGAAGGACAAGTTGCTGCACCAAGGCGCGCATGGTTTGGCGCTTATCCCATAGGGCGAGGACTGTAGTCAGCGCTCGAATGACCTGTCCCAATAATATTTAGGAACCAGTGCCCGTTTCCATCGTCAGTGCATTTCCAATCTTTCAGTGTGCCTTATCGAATGGCCCCCGTCACGCCGACTGCGGCGGATCACTCTTGCTTGAAGCAGTGGAATCGGTAACCCTAACCCGAGGATGAGGCTGATCTTGGAGGATGGCTCATCATGATTGCGAGATCTCGCATTCGCATTCCTGCATGTATAAGGCGTGCCATCAGCCCTTCAGACACTTCTCTTCTGGTTCATCGACCGCCCTTTCAGTCTGCTACCAAGTCTTTTCCCTGACTGAAGCACCTGCCAAATGCGTGTCAATGTAGTTGGCGGTGGAGATGAAGACAATCGAGACCAGACCGAGGTACCTGTGGCGTCGACCTGGCGCACACAACTACGCCGGATGGGACCCGGAGCATGGATGTGCCAGGGCCCAGACTTCTATCCAGACCAGTACGCAGGAGTGCAAGGCGATATTCGTGGACGCTTGATAGCGAAGAGAGGATGTGAAAAATCGAGGAGCAGAGGGAGAAGATGCGGCAAGAGCCGCCCCTTTGCCGCCGGGAGACGCTTGGACCGCCAATCGTATCACGACTTCCACTGCGATTCTGACGACCACCTCATCCGGTCGCTCAGCCATTGATCCGCATCAAATGCTGTTGTGGGGAGCAGTGCGTGTGCATCGCGAAGTCCGTCACACTTTGGGGAAGGGTGTTAGCCTATCTCCAGTCTGGCCCGCCAGCGAGCTTGTGACTCGCGCCGCCTGTGCCGCGTCGTCGCGCCATTCCACTATCTCTCTACTCGAAAAACGAATTCGCATGGCAGCAATCGACCGCATACCCTCGGCTCAGGATGGCAAACACGGCTTGGGTCAGTACTCATATCTCTCGAAGACCTGCGAGTCCACACACCAACCTGGCCGGTCGTCCGAGCAAGCCTTTGCCATGGCCGGCTCTTATCGCAATCCGCCCGAATAAGCACGCCATGCTTTCAACTTAGATCATTCTGGCATGCTTGACCGACGCCATCGTCTATTCGAACTACCTGTCCGGGTTTAGGCCCCTGCTTTTGAGTTATCTTGGTCCACAACCACCCAAGCAAGCGACCTTGAGATACTGCAGCCGCTGCACTTCTGGAAGCCTTCTCTGCACGAGCGCGGCGTCCAGCATCGAGTACAGGCGCCCCATTGGATGGCAACATGAGTACCAGGATGATTGCAGCACTTTCGCTTCTTGTGATGGTGCAATTCATGCGTCGTTCGGCACCGGTCGGTCGTTCGCACGACATAATTGAGAGCTTTCGATTGGACGTCCTAATCGATGGTAGTAGAGTAGCGCCATGTGCCATGTGGTCTAGTCGGGTCCGCGGGGACAAGGTGTTTCTCGAGCTGTTGTGAGGAATCTGGGTTGTGACAGACAAGGAACCCCTCATGAGTACAAGAGATTAAGAGTTTCCACCTGAGGTAAGTTGGGTTTCGTTGCAGCTTTTCGTCTCCTTGTCTGCCTCGAAATCGACTCGCCAAGATGTGTAAGTGGAACAATGGCTTCAATCTCAAGTGCGCACACTGATCAAACACCACCAGCTGGCGCTCACGGCGATGTGATAACCGATGCGATCGCGAGCAGGGTGCCTGAAGAGGTCGCTCATCCCCATGGAAAGAACACCTTCGCACTTGAAGATGGCGTGGCCACTCAGGATCCTGCCTACGCCAAACGAGTCAGCGTGGATGTTGAGGCCGTTGGAGACCGCACAGCATCCGTGATCGAAAGGGAGCTATATCCACAGCCAACAGAAGAAGAGGCACGTGTGCTCCGAAAAGTGGTTGACAAGATCCCGATGACTGCATACTTGCTCTGCTTTGTCGAACTTGCAGAGCGTGCCTCATACTATGGCGTGCAAACTATCTTCAGCAACTTCATGCAATTCCCTCTCCCAGCTGGCAGTCGGACTGGTGCCACAGGAGACTCTGAGGAAACCGCTGGAGCTCTTGGTAGAGGACTTCAGTTCGCAAACGCATTCACGCTGCTCTTCTCGTTTCTGGCTTACATTGTCCCCATCTTCGGAGGCTGGTTGGCTGATACCAAGCTTGGACGCCTAAAGACCATTCTTCTTGGAGTCTTGATCTGTGGAGTAGCACACATTATCCTCATCATTGGTGCAATTCCATCGGTTCTGGTCGCTGGGAATGGCCTGGCCCCATTCATGATTCAGCTCTTTCTCCTTGCTATCGGTGCCGGTATCTTCAAGCCAAACGTGGCGCCCACTCTCCTGGACCAATACAAGCACCAGAAAGCCTATGTCAAGGCATTGCCATCTGGAGAGCGAGTTGTCGTCGATCCAGAAGTGACCATTCAGCGTATCATGCTTCTATTCTACGCTTTCATCAATGTCGGAGCCTTCTTCGCCATCGCTACGACCTACGCAGAGAAGTACGTTGGATACTGGCTTGCATATCTTCTGCCTGGCATTGTCTATTTCCTTCTACCGGCGCTGCTGTGGTACCTCTACCCCAGACTCATCAAGGCGCCTCCAAATGGTAGTATCCTCAACAATCTCTGGAAGATCATCACGGTCGCTTTCAAGCAGAGCAAGGGCAAGTTCTGGAAGCAGGATTCGTTCTGGCGATCCGCAATGCCTAGCGAGCTTGCCAAGAAGGGGATTACCACCTTCAACAACAAACCTGTCTCTTGGACCGATAAGGACGTTGACGACATCAGACGAACGATGATTGCATGCGCAATCTTCTTGTACTTCCCCATCTACAACCTCAATGACGGAGGTATTGGATCCGTCGCTACTAGCCAAGGTTCGACGATGACCACCAAGGGCGCTCCAAATGACCTTCTCGTGAGTTTCCCCCATGTTTTCAATTGAGCTCATGCTGATTTGTTCCAGAACAACTTCAACCCCCTGACCATCATCGTTTTCGTGCCATTCTTGTCGTATGTCGTCTATCCGATGCTGCGCAAGTACAACATCAAGTTCGGCCGCATCAACCGTATCACATTTGGCTTCTTCCTGGCATCGATTTCTGGTAAGTCAGGACTCTCATACTGTTTCATTTCATCACACAGCTGACCTCGTTTTCAGGTGTCGCTGGCGCCATTGTCCAATACTACATCTACAAGACCTCACCCTGCGGCTACTACGCCACGGACTGCGACATCGGCAACGGCGTCTCGCACCTCTCCATCTGGCTCCAACTCCCCAACTACATGCTCGGCGCCATGTCCGAATGCTTCTGCAACGTAACCGCCTACGAACTCGCCTACGCCCGCTCCCCACCAGGCATGAAGTCCCTCGTCATGGCCCTCTTCCTCGCTTCCACCGCGCTCTCCTACGCTCTCGGAGAAATCATCAGCCCTGCCATCAAGGATCCGTATTTGATTTGGATTTGGGCGGGGCCGGCGATTGCGTTGTTTGTGCAGACGATTATTTTCTGGTTCAGGTATAAGAAGTTTAATGATGATGAGTTTATGACTTATGAGGATCCGGAGAAGATTGAGGGAATGAGGAGGAGTGAGGAGGTTGGGGGTGAGGCGAAGGCTGGGGAGAGTGAGGAGGTTGTTGGGCCGAAGGGGGAGAAGGAGCAGTAGATGCAATGGTGATGTTGTTTCTATGCATAGACATGTCTCAGTAGAGCTGATACACTGTGGTAAACGGAGCTTTGGAATTTAAGCGCTCTTCGCGAGCTAGTTTCTGTGACAGGGGAAGCTGTTTCAGAGTAAGCGCGGTTGCAACTGCGACTGCAAGGCGTTCATTCTGCGCCTCATCTGCAACAGCGACACTGTAGTCCAATCATCACCAGCCCATGTGTCGATGCACCGCCCCGCGTTGCAGAATGCATGCTGGTCGCAACGAATCAGACCTTGGCTTGAAGCCGCCGACAAGACTGAGGCTGAGACGCAAAGAGCAGCGGAACTACAACCTCGCGCTTCCCAATTCTCGTCTCGACATTGCTTTCTTACACTCCTGGTATGTTCGCAATCTATCGCAACTTACTGGAAAGGACACTGGACCCATTCTGGAGAATCGAAAAGCTGGCGTCATGGACAACGAACCAACGACAATTGAAGGCCTGAAAACCGGGGCGGAACGAAACCCCCAAGAGAGTGAGCCAGCAGAACATCTGTCGAAGAAGAATACATCCAATGATGAGCCATATCAACCAATTATCATCCATCGGCCTTCATCTGCAGAGAATGGAGCGGCTGCTCGAAGCGAGCAAAATGCATACGTGCCACCAAACCAAAACATTTATTCGCCGCTCAATCGGTCTGAGCACGAGATCAGAATATTGGTCCTCGAAGCTGGAGAGTCATACATGCCCTTGAAATGCCACTTGCTTCAACTACCACTCGCGAAAGCCGAGGAAATTGGTTTCGAAACAGTATCATACTGCTGGGGACATCCCGATGATCAAGACAGACTCGAAGTGGAGGGACTCCCTCTTCGGGTTCCAATGACCGCCATACAAGCCTTGCAACGATTTCGGTACCCGAATAAGGATCGTCTGCTCTGGATTGACTCCATCTGCCTCAATCAGATCGATCTTGAAGAACGCGGGCATGAGGTGGCTCGCATGCGACATATTTACAGCCGAGGGCAGAAGAATCTAATATGGCTTGGACTGGACGACGCAAATGCTGCTGCGGCCTCGTATGCGCTGCACGCTATTTTGGACGACATAAAAAATCATCACGACATCACAGAAGCATTGAATGATTGTTTGAAAACTAATAGCGAACAATCAAATTTTGCTGATCATTTCTCTCTTTGCAATGAGCTTGCTGCTCCATTGCTAAAGCTTTTCGCAAGACCATGGTTCAGAAGGTTATGGGTTGCTCAAGAAGCTTTTTTGGCTCAGCGAAACCTGGTATTCTGCGGAAATGTGCAAATGGAGCTTGTGAATATGTTGAAGATATACCCATGGCTTACTCGAAACAGGAAATATCTGAACACTGAACTCAACGGCCTTCTGACGCAGGCTCGAGGTGCGATGTTGTTTGCGTTGTTTCGATGGAAAGAGCCTGAATTCGGCTGGCCCAATAGACCGGCTTCACCAGGCGCTGCGCTTTTGCTATGGAATTTTCAAGAGTCGGACGCTACTGATCCACGAGATCATGTGTATGGCATTCTGGGCTTACTTCAAAACCCCAAGAACGGCGAGACCCCCCCTTTGCTTCAGCCGAACTACAGCGAAAATGCTCTGACGGTATTTCGCAACGCCACGAGATATGCAGTGTACCAGGATGCCAGCCTTGATGTCTTATCCTCGATTACTCACAGGATCGCTGAAGCCAGCTGCTCGCAAAGAGAACCACTTTCTTGGGTGCCACGCTGGAGTCGGAAATGGGACTTCCGCCTCGATCCTCTACGACTCATCAAGTATGGCTTCGACGCTAGCCTTGGAGCGAAAATCGATCAAGACCTTTGCGGGCTCATAAGCTCTGACATACTCGAGTTACGAGGTCTGTTCATAGAAGAGCTAAACCGGGCGGTCGTGACGAGACAGAGCGAAATATGCGACGACCTTACCAATTTCTTACACGAAGTTTCGAGATTTCTTGGCCTTGATCTGATGTCCGAGGTATTTCGCGATGCTGCTGGCGTACTATGCCGGGTTCTGGTCGCTGGTGTCGATGGGAACGATCGATTTGTGGACGACAACATAGCTCATACATTCGAGAGATTCTTGCGATACTTCCAAGAACGCAACGAGCCTCCGCCGACTCCCCGGCGTCTACCCGCGGAAGCAAACGAGGAACTGCTTGCTATCTCAGATTATCGATCCGCAGTCGACACGGCTTGCGACCGACGGCGTCTATTCACGACAGCAGGAGGTCGAATGGGACTTGGACCTCAAACAATGCAACCAGGCGACGTCGCTGTGGTCTTATACGGCGGAAGAGTACCTTTCATTCTGCGCCACCACAAAGGTACCGATGATTACGAGTTCATTGGAGAATGCTACATCGACGGAATCATGTTTGGCGAAGCCGTCGAGAAGCATCGAGAGGAAGGGAGAGAGGACGTTGTTTTCAGCATTCGTTGATAAGCTACTGTTCGAGCTCCAACAGGCTTGCATGAAAAGAGTTAAGAGGACTAGAGAGAATGGTGCGTCTTCAGGACTCGCTGGATTGCGATTCTCTGAGCTCAAGCTGATTCGCGTCCGTACTGGAGAGGCTATGGGAGCGTTAGGGGTCAAGATCAACTCTCAGATGCAACCATAGGAGCAGATCTCCCGATTGGCTCTTGACATGTTCGACGACCATCCTGAGGGCTTTCGATTTCATCCACCAGTACCGAGATTGCAAGAGAGCTCGAGGCTCGGCATTTCTTGGGCGTTTCCGCACATGTGCCTTCCGGCCGGGTTCTTCAACCGCTGTCAACCAATGTGTGCAGCGAGCAGCTCCTCGCTAGGACGCTGCGAAAAACCTTGGGCCCCAATGATTCAGCAACTGTTCTGTCGTGGAACAACTCGGCAATCAAGCTTTGCTTTCTTCCAGCGCTTCTTCAATCCTCGATATGTCCAATATCCTCATGCAAAGCCCACATATTCCAAAGCTTCGTAGGGCTCTCCGAGGGCATGAAGATTTGCTCCTCCGGCGGCATGCCAGATCCCGGCAGCGCCTCGAGCTGCTCTTGCTCCGGCATCTTTGGTTTCTCCCGTACTGGCTCTGGCACCAACATAGCCTCGGCATAGCCCACTGTTAGACCTTTTGGCTTCGTTGATCTTTCCAGTTGCATGATGAGGGTATCGCAGGCCGATTTCGCGATTTGTGAAGCTGCCGTGTACGGCGTCGAGCCTGTCACGAGGAAGAAAGGGCCTTGTGGTGCTCTGGATGATATGCCGTTGGCTGTCTTGCTGCCGGTCTGACATCGGGAGAGCAATTGCGGCACAGTAGCTTTCAGTGCGGTGTGTAAGAAAGCTACGCTCTGCCTCCAAGAGCTCTCCAATTGAGTTGTCTCCAGCTCGAAAATATCCGCTCCAGTAGTGCCCTGTTCGTCAACCTCCGGGCAACATATTATTCCCTGCAAGCCCGTGGCCTTGCCTGACTTGATAGCCTCTTGTACTACTGTTTCAATATCCGCTTGTGTCCATTGCTCCTTTACATGTGTGAAAACGCCCGTCTCTTTGCCCATCTTGCCTATGAGACCATACACATCCATCTTCAGCTGTTTCAAGGCCGCCTCTTGTGATGTCGATCCGGCAAACACAATTGTAGAAAGATGCTGCCTATTCAGGAGCATTTCAAGGTAGAACATCGTTGAAGGATGCAGTGTGCCAGCTGTGAGGACCAGCAAGACACCAGGGCTTGGAGGTGCCTCACCAGCACCTACTGGTTTTCTCATCGGCTTTTGCGGTGTCGTGCTGCGCTCTGGCTGTTGCGGGATCGTGATGGGATTGGGAAGTCGGTCTCGCGAGAGGGTCTCGGAGGATTTCGAGGCGTGGGCGGACATGAAGGAGGGTGTGAAGCTGGCTGTCCTTCTGCCAGATCCATTCGTAGTTGTGCTAGGAGATCCATTCGTAGAGCCATTGCGGTAGTCAAGCGTTGTTGGTCTCTTCTCCGACTGCTGAGAGTAAACACTGCTTGACCGGCTCATGTCGTCCACCTCCGTCGTCTTGTTGCTGACTTTCCTCAATCCTGTAGGCATGATGTCTTGCTGTGATGATTACGATGCTTTGTGAAGCGAATTGCAGATGTCAATTGTATCGAATCAAGCTCTCCAGGAGGTTATGAGAAGAAGAATGCGTTCGCCTAGAATGTGAAACGCTGGTTGGAGTCGGGTAGACTTACGCGTGCGATCAGGAATGCGAGACCGAAGGATCCCCAAGCGGGGCGGGTCTCGAACGCATATAAAAAGGATCACGCCCTCCTGTCTGGGATATAGTTTGTCACTTCTCTGTTGATCTTGAGGACTCAATTTCGCCTCAAATTATCATCAGGCCGTCAGCGCGAATGGCTGGCGTCTCATGCGCTGAATCTGGTGATCCTGGCCGGAGTCTGCTTTGAAGAAAGACAGCGAATATCGACCTCGAGCCTCGAACTGACCAGGTGTTGGAGATGGTTCCCGATCGGAAGTCGATGGAAGTGGAGAGGAGAAAGCCGTGTAACAACCGGTACCGCCGCCGTTTAACCGCTGCTGCAAGCCACTCTACCAAACTGAAGACTATTCCGACATCATCTTTCTCTGTTGTCTTTGCATGCGCAGAAAGTCCACGGATGAGTTGTGTACGAACGGCGGACGGTTCCGGCCTGCGACTAAGGCTCGAAATGATCCATGTGAGACAGCTCCGAGGTCGAGACTGCCACTTGAAGATGAAAGTTTGCAATAGAATGCGTAAAGGAGAATACGGTCCATCTCAAGAGCAATGTCGTTGAAGGCACTGAAGGGCTAATGACCATGAATTCGGTGATTTGAGAACAAAAGGTCGCAGGAAGGAACCTTTCCTGACACTGTTCGCGACTTCTCCAAGATGATAAGTTTTGCCCCTAATTCGCCACCGAGGCTTCTTCTTTGCGCCAAGCCGACAACATAGTCTTGACCTATTCTACTGCCATCACAGAATGCTACTATTATGCACACAGAAACACTTCGGATTGACATTATCCGGCCAACGCGTCTCCGTCTCGTCCTTCCCCATGATCGGATATATGGTGGAGTCCAAGATTCGACCGAAAGAGGAGATCAGCTCACGAAGAACCAATCGCATCACATGTCGAGACGAATACGGATTCTCTTCCACGCCACTGATGGCCGCCGAGGAACGACACTCAGTGTCAGCAGGACGTACATATTCTGAAAAGATGTCTTCATTTTGACTCCCAGACCAATTTCTGGGTACGAACAACCACCACAACCATGCAGCTCCAATCCTTCATCGCCTGCCTCCTGGCCTTCGCCGCTTTCGCCGTTGCGACACCTATCGAGACCGAGGAGAAGAGACAGCTCAATGGACTGCTTTGTCCATTGACGGGTACAACAACTTGCGCGCTGCAGTGCCGACTTGTCACTGGTGCTGATGGACAATGTGCACCCAATCAGTGAGTATCTATGGAGGGACGTTTTAAGTAAACTATTAATTCGTCTATAGAATGTGCTACTGCGCCGATGACAACGGAACCATACTCCAATGAGTGTAACATGACTAGAACCAGAAAAGGCAGGCTCTGGAGATGTTGGCAAACAATTCGCAGTTGCACGCCTGCAACGATATCTGGGAATCAAAAGCACCACGAACAGATCGACAGTATCATCGAAACCTCAAGGCTGCATTTTGGACTCGTTTTCTTTCTATTCCTGTCCTGGAGCGCGCCTGGGGGAGCCACCTCCGGCAACAAGTTCATCGTGACGTGGCTCAGTGGTACCATCTGTCCCAAACTTGACCGCTAATGCTGGCTCTTAACCAAGACTATAGTGCCATCGTCTGACATTGGCATGCTTTCTGCTGGATTGAAGCATACTGCCAAGAATACACGACCACATGTTTGCTCTTTTCGGGTCACGTATCACAGAGGTCGTCAGTGCTCAATGACAGGCTGCACAGAGGCATTGAATTTGAACGATGCATATCCAGTACCATCCCTTCGAGCGGCGAGGATACTTAAAGCGCGATTGATACTCCACTGGGTATCGCCCCTTTCTCTGCAGCCACGTTGAACTCATCTGGCTCCCATCATGCTTCTTCCAGCAACACTCAAAATGATCGTGCCCTTCTTCATTCTTCTCGCAGCCAGCTTAGTCTTTGCTCAAGACCCGTCTCCCATCACGACTGCTACAAGCAGCGTTGTAGCTATCCTCACAGACGTCGGCACCTTCCCCACCTCCTTCATAGGCGCAGTCATCGGCGTCGAGTCCTGTTCAACCACCTACGCCCTCGTCTGCGCCAATGGAGAAGACTCACGATGCTACTCTGGCATCGGCACCGAAACGGTGAAAAAGCTCCCCTCAGATCGCAAAGCACCGTACTGACGAAAAGCCTATAGCTCACTTCCATCATCGCCCCCAGCACGCAAATTGCCAACCTCATTGCTGTAGATGACGCCTCAACCACATCTTCCTGGCATATCGGATGCTCTTTCGCCGGGACGACTTCTGCCGTCTGTGAGACGAGTATCGTGGCGGGCTCAAACAGCGAGAGCTCGGCCGTGTCTGGCTACCCCACGACCGACGTATGGACGGAATTCGTCAATTTGACCCTCCCAATCACCTCCGGCGCCCAAATACTTCAAGCGACTCAATCTGGCTGCTCTTCCTCAGCATCCACGACCGGTAGCACCACAGGCAGCACCACAGACGCCTCCAGTAGTTCCAGCAGCACCAGCAGCTCCACCGAAACCAGCACCACAACCGCCCAAGGACTAGCAACAAGTCACCACGCCAGCCATCTTGACACAGGCATCTTGCTCTTCGTAGGCGTGACGGCCGTCCTGTCGTTTTCCCTTGGCATCTTCCTCTAGCCGCTTGACACCCCACGCATCCGAGAAGAGAGCTCCCTCGTCGAGACAGAAGAATGATGTTGGAGGCATCAGAAAACATTAAAAAAGGGGTTAAAGTAAGAGAGGCTAGTTTCGATCCACTAATACCTTGTCAGAGTTCAAGGAGGAAGAAGCCAGCCAGTCAGTGTCAGGTGCAGGTATCGGAATATTCAATCTCATCAATTCATTCACGACATGTAACTGTATATCCCATTCCATCCCAACCCATCTCTTCCCTCTCATACTTGCTTCCATCTCCAACCAACCACGACTCAAAAGACCGACTCTCTACCTTCCACTTATGCAAGCATGCAAAGCTTTTCAAAACGACGCAATGTGTAAAACGCCAAACTCCTCGCTTGCAAAAAAGAAAGACCACAAGCATAAAATCAAACAACTCAAATCAGAAAGTGAATGCGATGCCTTGCCCTCCCTTCATCAAACTCCGGTGCTCGAACGCTGCAATCGGTAATCACAAAAGCTGGCCAAGAAGCCAAGATCGCCATCGGCGCCTTTTGCCGTCCTACGACGTCTTCTGTCGTTTCGCCTCTGGGTCGTCTCCTTCGGTGGCCGTATCATCTGCCGCTCTCTTCGTGCCGGTCGCAACTAGCTCAGCTTGCGGAGGCACTGGGCTATTCCCATTTTCTACAGCTGGTGGCCGACTCTGCTGCGAAGCTTCAGTCGTCGACGGCGGCGCCGGCATGGCCACCACCTCCGGAGAAGGCTTCTTCTCTATCTCGGGATTTGCAGGAGGTGGAGGCATCATCGGCGCGGTTGCCGCGACATTGTGAGCTGCGCTGCCATTGCTCTGGGCAATCTGATCAGTTGGGGTGGCTGTCGACGGATTGCTGCCCTGCGGTGGGTCGCCCGACGACACAGCAACTTGAGAAGGTGGGGGCAACGGCGCCTGAGGCTGAGAAGTATTGAAAGGACCGCCTGTGCTTTGACCAGCTGCAGGTAGTTGATGTGAAGGAGCTGCTGCAGCATCTTGTGCTTGGGCTGGCTGACCAGCTGTTGGTGGTCCGAGCATCTGCTGAGGAGCAGGTCCCGCATTGAAGTTTGCCTGTGGCTGACCTACAGGAGGAGCGGGTGACTGCGGATGCACGTTGCTTTCAGTACTAGCCGGAGGATTGCCCGGGACAGCAGCAACTTGCGCCTGGCCTGCCTGCCCGTTCGTAGTAGGCTGGCCTGGAGGAGCAATCGGCAGCGGCGGCGGTTGTGTCTGAACAGGACCGCTGGTCGCCGATGCTTGAGCATCGTTGGCGACAACTTGTTGCGTCGCAGAAGCAGCTGTAGTATTTTCAGTACCAGCAGGCGGAGCACTCGTCTGGGCCTGGCTGTTTTGTGCGGGGTACTTGTCGAAGATTGCCTTGATTGAAGGGAATGGCTCGTTCCTTAGCTTTTCTTCGTTGGTCTCTTCTGCCGCACCGCCATGATATAGCGCCGAGTAGTGGTTCATAGCACTGAGAAACGATGCTTCGCGGTCATTGTACTCTGGAGATCCGGCCGTGAGACCCTGAAGCCATGTAGTTCTGAATCCCAACATCTCGTTGACGATTTGCTGGAATGGAAGAACGGGCTTGGGCTGTGGCGGTTGCTGACTCGGTGGACGTTGAGGAGGAGGCGGGCCTTGTCTTTGGTATGGACCATTGGACGGTTGCCGATTCTGCATATTAGGGCCAGGACCATATCCTCCATTCTGCCCAGCGCCGTACGGACTGCTGTAATAGCCATGTCCTGGCTGTCCATTCGCATTGTATGGCCCTTGAGGGAATTGGCCTGGATACCCGGGCTGTCCATACGCATTGGGCGGCATCCCGGGAGGCATCTGCCCGTTCGCCATTGGCATTGGCGGCGGACGCGGCGGAGGAGTTGGCCTCTTCTTCTTGTTGTCGAGAGCAACTTCGTGATTGATTGTCCAGAACTTGCCCTTTCCACTCTTGCCAGCTTCCTTGAAGCGATCGCACGACAGAAGATTGTGTCGAACACTACTCTGCCAGCCAATCGAGCTGACCTTGTACTTGAAGTAAGGCCATCGCTTTTGGATCTTGTCGTAAATGGTTTGTAAGTCCGCCTGCCCACCCTCAATGCTTTGCAGAATCTCATCGATGATGTAGATGTAGGTGATAGTAGGCTTCTTGAGCTCCTCTTCAGTGAACTCAGATTCCGGCTTGATCGGAGATGGCGATCGAATGCGAGGGCGTGGTCGTGGCGAGCCTCGATCGGCTTGAGCGGAAGGACTTCCACTTTGCAGTCCATTCGATTCTTGTGGAAGAGGATGTGCTGCAGCGTCACTCTCGCGATGTCCGCCAGGTTCGATACTTGGTAGCGGCGTATCTTGAACGGTCTCTCCACGTGCAGCAGCTTTAGCAGCGAGATCCTTGGCACGCTGTTCTCTGCGGACTTCGTCCAGCATCTCCTTGAGGGGAGGACATGGCAAGCCCTTACGCTCATACTCCTTCATCTTCCTCTTCACACCAGCATCATCACGCTTTGACAGGACTCCGTTCTTGGGTGGTCGTCCAGGTCCCTTTCGCTTCTCGGGCATCTGATCTTGTGATAGACCATGAATTGCCGAGTTGGGATCAGTCGGGACTGGCACGGCTGGAGGTGACGCTTGCGTTGCTTTCGGCGCTTCCGACTTGATCTCCTGTGATGCTTCAGTTGCGGCAGTGTTGTCTTCAGCAGGGGCAGAGGCTGGCGCCGCAGCTTTCGGCTTTTTACCCTTCTCCGCTTTCTCAGCGCTCTTTGCCTTCTTGTCGGACTCAGGTACGTCTGCAGAGGTGGTCTCTTTGGCTTGCGACACACCATCGGCATCGTCGTCTTTGTCGTCCTTTGCCTTATTCTTGGCCTTGCCTTTGCCTTTCCCTTTGCCCTTGGCTGGCTCCTCTTCGGGTGCCTTCTTCCTGCTCGAAATCTTGATTTTGATGGATTTTTTCTTCGGCTGTTCTCGCGAATGAGCCAAAGGTGTATCGTCTTCTTCGTCGCTTTCAGCTTCATGCAGCAGACGCGACACTGGACTGCCAGACATTTCCTCGACGTTGTCCATAACCCCTTCAGGCTCGTCATCGTCGTGCTTTGGTAGTAGGAAGGTCATTTGAAGAGTGGCAATCCAGAATTCGTCACCATCACTGAGAGCAACATCGTCGGAGCCTGTCGGATAGTGGGTTCCGTTCAGCATAACACCACTTTTGCCGACGACTTTCATGATCCATTTTTCTCGATCAGTGTCGTAGCTGAAGATCATGTGCTCTCGGGAGATCTTCTTGATGTCTTCTTTTACAGCAGGATGCACGGGAAGTGCAGCCCAGATGCGCGGATTGCCTTCCAGACCTTGTTCGTCTGTGTAGTGCGTCGTCAAGTGAGTAATGTCCGTTGGCTGAACACACTGGAGATCCGCAGGGTCGATGGAAGCCGCTGAAGATGAGTGACCGTTGTTGCGGCGGACGGGTCTGCTGAAATCTTCAAAGCGGCGCCCATCGTCAGAATGGAAGCCGACAGCACCGCCGGACTCACTATAGTTACTCAGTAAACTCGGTGCTGGTCGACCTTCCAGAGCCTCTCCTTCCCCTGAGCGAGAGGATGGATCTCGACGGTCTTCATCACCAGGCTGAGACGGTTGACTCGGCTCTTGGCGATACCCTTTGAGAGCGTCGTTTGCCCTGCCTTCGAGCTTTGCGCGCTTCTTTTCGTCCTTCTTTTCGGCTTGCCAGCGACGATAGAACTCCTCGTCACGTGTAATGACCAGATTGAGAGAGTTGATATACGCATAGCTGTCGGCAAACTTGAGCATGGCATACGCACGATGCTCTCTGACCTCTTCTTCGCCCTCGTTGTCGTCTGCGGTGACTTCAGATTGCGTGGGCGGCGCATCTACGAATGGAGTAATCGGGTCCTCCATCGCTGGCATTTGGTCTGGCACCAGAGGCTGAGACATGTCCATCGAAATATCTACATCGTTGTTGTTGAACGGAAGAGAAGTGTTGGTCATCGTGGTGTCGGCGGTGGGAAGGGCTGGCTCGCCATCGGCGGAGGATCCCTCTGCAGCATCGCGCAGATTGCTCGGGAGGCCATGATCGGTTCTGACGTGTGTTGGTGTGGTGATCCACGCAGCGGCATCCGCATTTGCAGGTGGAGTAGCGGAGCGCTTCGGGGAGTGCAGCTTGGGGAGGGAAAGAGTGTCGGTCATCTTCCCGCCCATGTGGTAGCGTTGGTCGCGCTCGGAGAGGTTTGGGATGTTCTCCCTGATGTTCTGTTCCACCTGTTTGGCCAATTCCCGCAATGCCTTTTCGGAAAACAAGCGTGGGCGGGAGGCGTATGTGTAGTGATATAGGGCGGCAGGCGCGAGCAGCCCGAAGCGGAGGCGTTGCGAACCAGACGGCGCGGCAGGTGTTGTTGTGGCAGCGGCGGGGCGGGTGGTATAGGCGCTGGTGTGGACCTTCTCCGACTCAGAAACTTGCCAGCGCTGCCTGCACTCTGCATCTCTCCTTGCCTTTTCGGCTCTCAGGACTCTTTGCTGCTCGCGAAGCCGCTTCCTCTTGTCGGCCTCTAGTTTGGCAAGCGCCTTTGCTTGTTTGCAATAGAGTAATTGCTCCGGCTCCTGCGCTGTTTGCTCGTCGTCCTCGCTGCAGTCTACAGCGAGGGAGCCGCTGGGCAGGGGGACGGTGGATTCAACGAGGTCTGATAGTTGGCGCGGGCGGAATCGCTTGAATATGCGGAGAGGACGGCGGTGATCGCAAGGTTTCTCGATATGGAAGGCAGCGACGGAGTCGGCGAGGTGATCGATGCAAGCTGCTTGTAGGTGTTTGGCTGCGGTGAGGGTCTGGTCAGCATGAAAGTGGTTGAAGATGCATCGCAAGTTGCCGCGCGGTGAAGATGAAGCGATCTGCCCTGCATCCACCTCCGCCCCGCTAACGCCGACCAAGCGGGCATCTTCGTACGCACAAGTCGTGGTCCTATCAGGCCAGAATGCCAAGCCCTTAGTAGCTCCCATTACCACCTTCTTTCGTTTCTTCTCTTGCATAACAACAACACCAACATCCATATCGGCGGGCTCTTGCGAAGTATACCACCATTTGGAGCTGGACAGGCTGGAATTGGCTTCTTTCATATTGTGCTGGCCTGCCCGACTCTTCTCGCGCCCCCATCACTCCTCCACCTCTCTCTTCATCGACAAGAAAAGGGCAACATACCGAGTGATCTCTGTCGACGACGTCTTTCTGCTCCCTTCTCTTCCCTCCGGAGTCTCTCGTCCCTCTGTTCATCAGTATTAACTGCATTGTCTCCCGACTGCGCGCCGACGTCAACGCCGCTGTCCGCATTCTCGTGCTCTTTCTGAGGATCGACCTGCTCTTGGACTGCCGTGAGGACATTGTCTTGACTCGAATTTCCAGACCCGCTATCATTGTAAGAGGTGATCTCGACAAAGTGCCGATCGGACTCATAGTGATCCCCTATGGCCTCGTGGAAAAAGGAGAAACCCGCTGGTCCGGCCATCTCGTTCATCTTGGCGTAAAACAATACTCGCACACAAGAAAAGAATATCCGGGATTTCTGACGTAGTTGAATGAAGGAAGACTGGGAAAGGCTGCTCTGTGGTGGTATTAAATTTTAGTTGTTCCAGAGCGCCTGAGGACAGCCGGATCCACTGACCACCGTCAGCGAGCAGGACTCGTCGCCGAGTGGTCCTGCTTGATAGACTTGCGGATATCGCAGGCAGGATCTCCTGGTACCACAGCGACTTGCCATTCCCAACACGACTTCTTTCCTCCATTCGGTCAAGGACTTCGAGGAAAGTATCCATCGTCTCCATTCAGACTTCCCGCCACTGCCCTTCACCATGGCTCCAAAGACCAAGTCGGCGAAGAAGCCCAACGCAACCACGGCGAAGCCCTCCCCAGAGAAAAAGAATCTTCCCCAGTGGCCCCCAATGCAACCACTGATTCCCTCAAGCGACCTCTCCCTCGAACCTCTCCTAGAGGATCAAATCTTAACGATCCCGAGATTCTGGACAACTAACCTCTGCAAGACGTACGTGAATTTCCTCTCCACTCTCCCTCTCACCACAACACCTGGAAAGCCAAAGAAGGGAGATGCCGTAAGAGTCAACGACCGCTTTCAGATCGACGATCCAAATTTCGCTGAGCAGCTGTGGTCGGCAACATCTCTCAAAGAGCTCGTGACCAACCCCGTGATCGACGGCGTTGCGCTTGACGAGAATGGGAAGCGTGCGCTGTGGGGCGGCGAAGTGCTGGGCCTCAACAGCAACATCCGAATCTACCGCTATGTCAAGGGCCAATTCTTCGATCAGCACTGTAAGTCACATTCTCATTCAAGTCCGTATTTCTATTTCCAGACTGATTGATGTACGGCGAACGTACAGACGACGATGCCAACAACATTTCTTTTCCTTCTGCGAATTCAGAGTCTCCCGTTCCTGCGAGGACGACTTGGACGCTTCTGCTGTATTTGACATCTCCTGTGACTGGTTGTGAAGGCGGAGAGACGGTCTTCTACCCCGATCCTCCCAGCAAGCGCGAAGCTGCGCCGCCACCTGTCGTCGCAGAGCTGGACGTCGGAATGGCGCTCCTCCATCGGCATGGCAAAGACTGCCTCCTGCATGAGGGCCGAGAAGTAACAGCAGGGGAGAAATGGGTGATCCGGAGTGATCTCTGCGTAAAGCGCTGAAAGTCCGCACAAAATGCAAATGGTGCCATTCAAATCACATTTCACCTCACCCGACCCTCGTCGCCTTCACCAAAACCGGAATCATGCCCCCCGTCGGCAACCGAAACTCCCGATGCCCAAGCACTCTCAAATGACTCGCAATAGCCCCCGAATGGCTCGTCAAGCTCACAAACACCTCCCTCTCACTCATCATCTCAAACAACTCCTCCATCAACTCCGTCGTCCGCGCATCATGCTCTTCCCACGTCTCCCGATGCTCCTTCTCCCACAACCTATCTTCCTCCGTGAACCCCTCCTCAATCGGCCACGCCGGAAACTTCTCGTGAATAAAAGACTTCGTACTCCGTCGGTCGCATGTATGCTCGCCCATCGTCTCGCGCAGCAATTCTTTCACCATCGGCCTGAACACCGCTCCACCCTCCGGAATTTCCAGTCCGCCGTACGTCAACTCCGCCGTCTGCAAACACCGAAACATCGGACTAACAAAATACCTCTGCGGCGCAGGCATTTTCTCCCGTTCCCACTGCGCCCCAATAAAAGCCCCCGCGTCCCTGGCCTGCCCCTCCCCTTTCTCCGTCAAATGCGCATCCGCCCAGAACAGCTCCCCATCCCCATCCAACTTCGACCAATAATCGTCCCACGCTTTCGTCCCGTACTTGCTTTCCGCGACGTTGTGGAATCCTTCCCCGTGCCGGCCGAAGTAGAGGAGTTTGTAGGTGGTGTTGGGGGGAGAGGTGAGGAGCAGGTGGTGCAGGTATTTTGTGAAGCGTTGCCAGTTTGTCGGCGGGTCCTCGCGGGGTGGCGTGTCGGTTGGGTAGGTGCGGGGGATGAGGCCGAAGTTTTGTTTTGTCTGGATATACGTGTTGGTGAGGAAGAAGGAAGAAAGAAGGGGAGGGGGGGGGGGGAAGGTGTGGCGTACGTATTCAAAAGTCGCCCTATCGGTCTTTGGGTCGTCTTGCAGGAAAATCCCCTGTACGGTCTCGAATTTGAATTTCTTCCCTTGGACTCCCAAGCCGGATCTTTCTGGCTCGGTCTGAATGTCTCCCATGTTTCTCGACGTGGATCCGGAGAAAGAGGATCCAAGGAGGTAGTACGCGGAAATCAGAGCGAGTGTTACCGCGCAACTAGGAGAGAGGTGTAGGTAAGTAAGTGTTGGTGGCGGTGAGGTTGGATTGATGAAAGGGACACACAGGATAGTGGCGAATTTGCGAGTTTCCGGACGGAGCATTGTTTCTCGAGAAAAGGGCTAACAGGTTGAAAGGAGCATTTTGATCTTTTTGGGGATTGAGAGGATCGTTCGGATTGGGAGGCGTGAAAGCGAAGAGGTGAGGTTGGCTTGTTCGAGAGAGGGGGAAGAAAGTCGTGGGCTCGATCGTGACATTGAACGGGAGGCTGACGGTTGGTATCAAAAGTCTATTTCTTTCTTCTCTTAGGTTCTACATCTATAAGATTTAGCTCACGAAGACGTTCATTTCCATTCTGTTAAGTCAAGTATTGTTCTGTTGAGAATACAGATGCTGCGCTTTCACCGCTTTGACATATCTCCCCTCCCCCTCCAATATCCTACCACTACTCCTCTTATCCCTCTTCTTTTCCATCAAATTCCGCTCAGACTCATAGCCCCCTTCCCAACTCCCTCATCCGCCTCTCAGCCCGCGCAGCTCTTTCCCGCCTCGCAGCAGCCTCACCAGCCCTAACATCCATCTCCAACGTCTCCCTCAACGCGTCAAAAACATCCCCGCCCTATTCTCGCTACTAAACTCCTGTCGGGATCTCTGCCGGACTCGAGCCAAAAGTTCGTCTCGTTCTGCGTGCCTTGGCCTCGTACTTGTACGCCCGGAAGAGGACGCCATTGGCGCGGTCAAGAAAGGGTAAGGATCCGGATTGCGGGTTCGCAGTTGAAGAGGTTGAGCTGGGACGGTAGCGAAATCGGGTAAATTCAGTCCGTCTTCAGCGTCTTGTGAATGCCGCTCGTCCGCACTTCCTTCTCCAGCGGGAGAAGAAGAATCGATGCTGCCACTCTCATCTTCCGTACTGTCTCCCTCGTCGTCGAAGCCGCGTTCGTCTTGGCGATAAGGTCCAAAAAATCCCGCCCTCTCCTCCTCCGAATCCAAAGCCCTCAAAACCTGCGCCTGAGCCGGCCTCTCCATCGTCGTCGCAATCGTCGGCGGCAGCCCCAGATCCCCTCCTAACGGCGGCCGTTCAACCCTTCTCGCAACTCCCCTCCTCCCCACCTCCCCATCATCCCTCCAAGAAACATAAAACCTAACACAAACCCCCCTCCTCTCCCCCACAACCTCCCCAAGCACCGCCCAAACCTCCCCCTCAACCTCCCTCCACCTACCCACCTCCCCTTCCACCAACTCCAGCACTAGAATCATCATCCTCTCGCTCCCGGGATCCTGCACATCCGCCTCCGAGCCGGAAATATACAGTCCCAAGCGATGGCACTCGGTGAGTCCATGTTTGGCGTAAAGAGCTTTGACGCAGCGGCGCATGCGCGCAGCGAGAGGGGTCCAGGTGGCGGCTTGCGAGGGGTGGCCGTAGGCGGTGTAGACGCGTTCAACGGGGGTGAGGGGTGGGGTGCGGGAGAAGTGAGGGGCTACGAGGGGGTGGTTGTCGTAGTGGTCTGGTCGTGGGAGAGGATCGATTTGAGGCGCCGGAGGAGAAGGGGGTGGTGGGAAGGCAGTGTAAGGTCTCTGCGGCGCGGGAGCTGGAGTAGGGGTGGAGGCCGATGCTTGATCTCTCGGAGCGCGCGTTGGAAGTGTTGCAGACGGCATGATTTCTGTGAGGTCGACGACAATTAGTGGCTAAGGCTCTGAGAGCAGAATGTAGGACAATTCTTTTAATCTTGCGGCGGAGAGAGAAGAAATTCGTCGTGGGAGCTGCATTCCGTCCGGATGGTAAGTTGCCATAGCTCTAGATTTCTGATTAGCTATGAAGAAGCTCCTATGGCCGTGAGGTGCTGTCAGTAAAAGAAGTGGAGCTGCCAATACCGCCAACCTGCTGTATGCAAAAGTCAAAAGACTGCTTTACGCGAGAGCGCCGGAGAGCATTCCGGAATAGCGCTTGTCGAATACTTGTCTGATCCTTCGGTGTCTGAGAATATCGTAGTCTCAGATGCTTCGCGCCTGTCGATGTTCATCATCCTTCACTGGCCTCTTGTCGCTCGCTGTTTCAAACTTCCAGCCCCGACCCACCACCTCTGCGACCACATCACGCCTCTTACTGATTCCTCCTCGCCCTCTCATCCAACTCCCCAAGCCGTTCCACCAACTTCCCCCTCAAAAACGGACTCAACCCCAACACCCCCTCTCTTGTAACAACACGATACGTCCCACTCCTCTGATACCTCCCCGTCCCATCCACAAACTTCCCATTCCCATCAATCTCCAAACTCCCAAAAATATCCTCCGGCCACGCAACGCGCCCAAAATCCGGCGGATTCCTCTGATCCGCAACATGAATATACCCCCCTCTGCCAGCGCCGCCCATACCTCCCTGCGCAGAAGCCCCACCAGCTCCGTCACCGCCCGACCCGCCGCCAGCGCCGAATTGGCGGGAGCTGCGGTTGCCTTTCTTCATGTTCCCTTGCTTCTGTTGAGGGAAGAAGACGCCGCCGCTACCGAGGGCGGAGCCGGCTTGGGAGGCGTAGAGGGCCGCTTGGGCTTGCACGTCTGGGTCGTTGGCGGCGTTTTCTTGGATTACCCAGTGTAGGATGTTGAAGAATTCGGGGTTTTCGACGAAGTCGTCGGGGTTGGGAGGGATTTGGGTCGTGGTGCCGATTGCGAGGGAGGGGATGGGTGGGGAGTTGGGGAGGAGGGAGAGGAGTTTGGAGCGGGAGGAGGGTTGGTCGTGGATGTACTGTGAAGAGCATTGTTAGTAGGGATGTATTTGGTGTTGGTGCAGTGTTCTTACAATATGCGAGTTGTTAGGCAGAGTAGAGAGGGCTCTTCGAAGTGTTGCGGGCGATGTTCGTGCTATGAGGCGCAAGCCTTGGAATGAAAGCGCGGATTTCGCTGGCGAAAGAAGCGTAGCCATCGTGAAGGTCTCTCCAGAGGTGTCTTTTCGTCTGTCTCGATAGTGGGGCCGCTGCGAGATGTGTGTTGATGGAAGGAAACTGAAGGGAGAGTTGATGTTTTTGGTCCAATGGATTTTGGCCGACAGGTACTGACGTCGAGGAACTGAGCTTCGCGATGCACGGACTAAGATCGGCATATGCTAAGCAACATCACCTCTGCCAAGCGCATGGTTGAAACAACATGAAGAGATATACGTGGGAGAGACGCCCTGTTGAACAGTTCATACGCGTGACATGCCTACTACTACACAGTCCTCCTCGTCCCATCTTACAGATTAATCCGAGAGCATTAAGTCCCTTGATCATGTTGCGACCCCAAATGCACAGCCATGACTACTGGTCTGCGCTACCATCAGACTTCTTCTTGCTCGCCTCCAGCAAGCTCCTGAAATCCGAATTGCTCTTATGCGCACCGTCAGCATTCGAGGATGACGCTGCTGCTCCGGCGTCATTTCTGGCGCCAGGAGCAAATGCACCACCTCGCTTGAATCCCAGTCCACCCCTACGTCCTCCACGACCTCTGCCTGGTCTTGATGCAGACGACGGTACGAAAGATAGTGAGCTGCTTGTAGATGGAGTAGCCGCAGAACCGTTCGGCGCATTGGAGGCCTTCTTCTTCTTCTGCCCAAGAAACTCTCCCACATCGCCCGTGCTCGCTTCAGGTCCAAGCCCACTGACGTCCACACCAACTCGGACACGGAACGCATCCTTGACATTTTCGAAATCGACAATCGCCCCTCCCAGCTCTCGGCGGAGCTGAATCTTCGTAATTGGCCCATACTGCTCCAAGGCCGTCCGAATGCGGGCATCGTTGACAGTATCCGGAATATTGAAGACGGCAATCTTGTTCTCTCGACCGCCTCGACGGACTTCATCATGCTCCTTCATCGACACGTCGGATCCACGTCTTGCACTTGGCTCTGGAGATGCAGAAGCGCCTGCAGAGTTCTTGACAATCAAGTCCTCCTTGCGAGCTCGCTCATGCGGCGCTGCTCGACCCTTCGGATCGGACAGAGCCACGTGCATGATACGGTCGCGAATAGGTTTGTTGTTCGCACCTTCGACAGCTGCAGACGCTTCGTCCGAGCTAGAGTACACGAAGAAAGCCGTTCCACTGAACTTGCCAGTCGTAAGTTGAGTGAAGTTGGCTCTCTCGATGGTACCATATTCGGCGAAGATTTTCTTAACCTCGTCCTCACTGGCATCTCGGTGAATGTTTCGAGCAATGATCTCTCGACCCTCCACTTGAGCGCCAGAACGCTGCTTCTTCGCATCTGGGTCTGCAATCTTTGCCAACAGACTATGCATACCGTCGATCTTCTTCCCATCCATCGCGGTTTCTGCTGCCTTAGCCACCTCTGACGTAAGGAATGAGACATAGCAGAATCGCCGCCGAGAGTTGAACTTGAGGGAGGGAAAGCGAACACTGACGATGTCGCCGCAGTCCTTGAACAGTTCTCGAATCGCGGTTTCGTCGTACTCCGCAGGGTAGTTGGTCACATAGAGCGTCGTCTGGTCCCCGCTATGAATGCGCACCTCATTGCCATTCAGATCCCTTCCGTTTCGAGTTTTGGCCGCGAGCACGTCTTCATGCGTCTCAAACTCCACAGTAGCCGAGGCAGTGCCTTGCTTGCCGTCTTTGAGGATATTGATGGATTGCAACTCACCACAGTCACGGAAGAACTTCTTGATGTCCTTTTCCTGTACATCCAGGGGCAGATTTCGGACAGTGATTGTATTGTGCTCGCGGTCACGCTTGATCTGTGCACTGGCAGACGCAGAGGGCTCGGTGTGGGCATCTTGGTTATCGGTCTTGGCCTTCTTGTGGCTGTCGCCGTTGGTCAAAGGCTCGTCGTCTCGTTTCCGCTTCTCGCCACCGGCTGCTCCTTGCTCCTCTTGGACAGCTGCAGCATACTGCTCTTGCTGTTGAGCCGCAACTGCAGCAGCCTCTTCTGCCTCTTTAGCTCTTCTGATCGCAAGTCGATTGGCAAAGTCTCTTCCAACAATCAGAGCCTCGGCCAACTTGACTCCAGATTCGTGCTGTTGGAAGTGGCTCAGATACAGCTCCAGCACCTTCTCCGGCCAGTCCAGGTTACGCTGCTGCAACGCCTGCGTCAACACTCTTGAGGGCAGATCAGGGCCATTGTCTTCGGTCTCAATCCTTCGCTGGTCCCTGAAGCGCTCGAAGCCCCACAGGCAGAGCTCCCAACTATACCAATGTTGCCAGAAGTCCGACGACTCTGGAACGCGCGCTGCCAGCGACTGAAAGAGATCTCGTGCATCTGAGAACCGTCGAGCCTCCGAGAGGAACTTGATGTGGATCTTCTCAAGCCTAAACAATGGATCGCCCTTGAACTCGTTTCCGCAGATCTTCTGCCCGGCTTGCTGAACATCTTCCAATGCTGCTGTGATTCCCACTTCCGCCATATCGAGCTCGTCATCGGTCGCGGTCGGTACAAAAGCTTGGCGTCGCAGATAGCTGCACCATTGTTGGAGCATCTTTACGAGCTCCTCCATCCCGCCCACATCCAACAGTCCGGCGTTGGTCGCGCGGTGCTTGGTGTTCTCGACGTCGTACCTGGGCTGTCTCTCCACATCTTGACGAAGAATGCGACGGCCCCAGAGATCTCCAGACCAAGGACAGTGTCGTGTCGCTCTCTCGATGACAGGCACCAGGTTCTGCGAGCCTGTCTTATCCTCCGCAAACATGAAGTCGATGTAGTCAAGCCACCATTCCGTCGCAGTTGGGAATCGTAGCAATGCGCGCTCATACAGGGCACATCTGAGTTGGTAGTCGAACGGTCCAGGCTTCTTGTGGTGGAACTTCTCCGACTTGAGGTACTTTTCGAATTCGCGGCGAGTCGCCTCCAAGTCGCCACTCTCGATCGCGCGCTTCAACTTGAGCTCATGCTCCCCACGCAAATCGGTATGCATTTTCGCTGACTCAATCTTCGGATCCTGGTTGAGCCTCAACATGGCTTCTTCGTAGTTATCACGTTCGAACTTGGAGATGATGGGCCAGTACAGAGACATGGTCTCATCTCTTGCAACATGCGGCTCGCGCAAGCGGTCTACGAAGAGCATGTGTAGTTGCTGGATGTCAGTGTCAGTTGGATTGGCAGGAAACTCTTCTTGCATCAACTCCGCATAGCGATTCCAGATGACGTGACTCTCGTCAATACGCCACTTGGTAAAACTTTGCGCCTTTTGCAGAACTTCCACCAGCGTTTGTCTTGTGAAGAGCTCTTTGCAGACCTCCTTATCCTCGGTAGTCCAGTTCGTGTCGTCTGCTCCCTCCAGGTCGTTGCAGGTCCTGTAATTCGAAGAAACCCAATCGACATACAGGTGCCACATCTTTACAGATGCAGGCTCATCGAGTACGGCCTTCTGGAAAGTCTCAGTCAACGCAAGACGCTCCTCAGCTGTGCTTGCAAGCAGTGTCTCGTCGAAAAGCCAGTCAGTCCAGATGTCCTCTCCCACAGCGAAACGAGAGTCCATGGCCTCGCGCGCTTGCCTAAGTTCCCTCAGCAAGGCGTATGTGTGCGGATTGCCAGGAGGTGGTGCGATATCGCCTTCGACAGGTGGGTTGACGTGCGCCAGAAATCCTTTGTGGAGAAGGTTGATGAGTTGGACATGATGGTCGTAAGCGTAAGAGTTTTCACCCAGATAGTTCAGAAGATCTGTCACCGTCTTGGACTCCTCATCGGACAGTGCGTTCGAGATGAAATCGCGCGGCGGCGGCGTCTGAGCAGGCGCTTCGGCCATGGTGAGGTCGGCCAACGACTGACGCGAGATGGTGCGCGCGATGGCGGGCGCGGGGGTGTTGTGCGGGCTCTGCTGGTGTGAGTGTGGATGTGAGTTGTGCGGTGAGGGACGATGTGATGAAGCTGACGATGACTCGGCGCGGACGTTGTTTGCAGAGTAGGCGCGAGTCGCTTGCTGGCGTTGCTGCATCGACGCCAAATCTGGAAGGAAGGAAGAGGCAGAAGTCAGCGTCGGCTCATCTCCGGCAAATTGGTCGTTTGCGAAGAAGTTGCACTCACCCGCCAATGTCTCCATCTGCGGCGTCGACGACGGCCGATGCGCGACTACCGGTCGCTGCTGCGTTTGCTGGTACGTCGGTTGCTGCTGCACATATCCATACTGTCCATGATGCGGCACGGCGGGATCCGGCAGCGGGTTGCTGGTGGGCGGCAGAGGCCTAAAGTTGGGCGCTGCAATGCTTCCCGGCGGAGCATTAAAGGTCGGCTGCGGTGCACTCTGCGATGGCGTCCCTTGCGCGGAGACTGGATGTGAAGAGGGCGATGCGACGACTCGTTCAGGCGAACGAGTGATTTCCTGGCTCAGGCCGGATGCTGTTCGCTTGCCTCCGGTCAGTGCTGGGCGCGCGCGTGCTGGACTCTTCTGTGGCGAAGTCTGCGCGGAGAGCGATCGCGACTTGCTGCTGCTCGAGTCGTCGGGCGACAACAAGGCATTGATGTCCATTTTATTCTGATCGCGCCGAGCTCACGCACTCAACGCCAAACACCGGGCTCGTCCTGAGGCATAGATTGGATTGGGGGAGGTACTGATAGCTCGCACGCGACTGCAGGGCCCTCAAGGCAAAGACATCCCCAGATCTGCGGCCTGCTCGCAAAGAAATCCGTACGGGTAGAGTACGGACAATGGCTCGCTGGTCTGCCTTTCCACACGACCACGATGGCAGAGATGGGTACGTACAGCGGTGTCGATAGAGTGGAGGACAGGTGGCGTGAGCAGGTTGGGATGGGGGATGGAGGTGCAGTGCGATGCAGAGCAGAGCGGATTGGAAGAAGACGCCCGAGAGCGACCGAGCTCCCTCAAACACGAGGCTTGAATGCTGCTTGTCCTGCTGCTGCTGTGTGCTCCACGTCGCTGCGTCGGCG
The DNA here is from genome assembly GCA_022814565.1 of Phaeophleospora eucalypticola. Taxonomy (NCBI): domain Eukaryota; kingdom Fungi; phylum Ascomycota; class Dothideomycetes; order Mycosphaerellales; family Mycosphaerellaceae; genus Phaeophleospora; species Phaeophleospora eucalypticola. The sequence goes on along the minus strand of JAKLNG010000001.1, from coordinate 898,341 downwards.
TGCGCTCGCTGTATTGGGTCGTCTAATTATCCGGACTCGCTTTCCCCGGCCCGGAACCTGCTGCCCAGCGAAACCCGGGCAGTCTGTCCTGTACGCGAATGGGAAAGATGCAGATGTATGAGGCGAAAGGTGATTACCAAATTTTAGCATCAAAGCAACAATACACGACGCAACGCAACGCAACGCAACGCAACGCCAGCCAGAGTGCCAAACCCACGTGCAGTGACAACCGATGACCTCCCGTCGCCCAGTGCAGCGCCCATCCCTGCCTGCGGATCGTCATTCTCACATCTTGCGTGCTAAACCCCCGGGACGCCGCTCTTGGCGCACGGCCCGGCGCGAGTCGTCGGCGAGACCTCCGAGATGGACATCGCATCTCTCCAGCAGAGACGGAACCATTGAAGAACACCACATCCACCATCCCTCACAATGAGCTTTCAAGTGCCGATACGGCGTCTGCCGATACGATGTAAGCTCACATAGCCATCCTGACTACTTACTCGATGCTGATTGAATCTTTCAGGCCTCTCACGAAATCCTCCTATCCCCAAACCCTCCCCTCGACTCCAACGCAGAACCTACGCCGACGACGCAGACTCAGGCTCCAGACGAGCCAACCCCGTCCTCGATGAATACTACCGCAAGAACCCCCAAGCACTCGAACCAGAGGAGTCCACACCCAAACGCCCGCAGGTCCCCGAAGGCATGAACAGACCAGGCGACATCGCGGCAGGCTCCATCTTCGAGGACGAACGCCGCGCCAGCGCCTTCAACGCCGAAGGAGGACCTGAGGGCGAAACCAGAGTCGGCGGACGAATTCGTGACCCGGCCGTGATGGCGCGCACCCTGAACCCGGACCCGCGCGGGCGAGCAATGTACGAGCGCCGCAAAGTGATCCAGATGATGCGAAAGGGTGGCCGCTTGACGAAGCAACAATTCCTCAAACGCACCGAGCGGGAGCACCTGAACAAATCGCACGAGATGAAAACTTCAGTAAAGAAACTGGGCATGCTGGCACGCCAGATCGCAGGGAAACCAATCGACGAAGCCATCGTCCAGATGCGATTCAGCAAGAAAAAGGTCGCCCAAGAAGTCCTCAAGCAACTCGAATACGCCCGCGACGAAGCCATCGTGATGCGCGGCATGGGACTAGGAAACGCCGCAGCAGAAGACAAGCCCACCCTCAACTCCAGCACCGCGAACGTGACAGGCCGCGCGAACGCCGACCTCGAAAGCTCCAAAGGCTCTGAAAAATCAACCCACCGTCCACTGGAAATCCAACTCAAAGAAGGCAAGCGCCACAAAGTGACCGACCCGTCCGCAATCTACATTGACCAAGCCTGGGTCGGGCGAGGTCCCTACGGCCAACTCCCCGACTTCCGCGCGCGTGGGAAAGTGAATATTCTGCGCACGCCGTTTACGACCATCTCGTTGAAATTGAAAGAGGAAGCGACGAGGATAAGGGAGTATCAAGATCGGGAAGCGAAACGCGCGAAGAAGTTGAAAGAGAAGGTGTGGAGGCATTTGCCGGATCGGCCAATTCAGATTCAGAGGCAGTGGTATAGTTGGTGATTTCAGTAGACTCACTGGAATAAGGAGTTTGTGTGAGAGGTGAATGAAAATGGGAATGGTGCATGGTTGTTCTGCATCCCCTTTTGCAGGGGATGACATTTTGCATTGTACACATAACAGAACAGCTGTACAGTAGCTTCCTCATCCTCCACTGATACGGTGCGGGTATCGCACGCTGGGCATTTGAAGAACGCCTTGAGCCCGTCCTTCTCTTTCCATCCCATCATTCAAAAGCGCCTCAAACGCGCCGCTAGTAGAAATGGTATCCCTCGCACTCCAAGCCAAAGAAAAAAAAAACACCCATAGTCCTCTGCACGATCGATGCAAGCTGACCACTGCTCAGCATCTCATCGCAAATTCCTCCATCTTTGTAACCCCCAAAATCGCAAATCTCCCTCAGAGATCTACCATCCTCTTCTCTATCCCCTCCTCCTTTCTATTCTCCCCTCACATATCCAAATACCCCCGTCCTTGCTGCGCTTGTGCCACAGCCCTACGCTCAAACATCCTGGAAAAAAACCCACTCCTCTTCGTCTTCACCTTCTGTCCCGTCTGTGCCGTCGACGCACTCCCCCTCGAACTATTCTGCCTGATATCAGGAGGCGGCTCAGCCGCAGGTCCCGAACTCCTCAAAAAGTCTGCTAGATCGCCTGTACCGTTGCCTTCGGTGCCTTTGAGGCCGCTGAGGGATTCCATTTTCGGACGGGGTTTGGTGATGGGGCCGATGGCGACGGTGGTGGTGGGGTTTTTGGCAGAGAAGTCGGGGATGGGGTCGGTGGCGGGTTTGGGAGCGGAGGGGCTGCGGCCGGAGGAGACGGCGTCGGCGCCGAAGGCCTTGAAGCCGGGGGCGCTGCTGCGGCGAGGACCAGCGGCGGCGCCGGAGGAGGGAGAGGTGGGCGTGTTGGCGGTCGTCTTGCTCTCGGCAGCCATGACTCTGGCAGCTGCTTCCGAGGGCCCAGTGCTGCGCAAGAAGTCGATCAGGCTTTCCTCTTCGCGTTTGCCTTTGGGTAGAGCCGTTAGGAAGTCCTCATCTTCGTCATCGTCAGCGAAGTCAAGGGCGTACGGATCCTTGTTGCGGTAGCGCTTGATGGTCGGCTCCGGAGCTGCTGAGTAAGTGGTGTTGCGAGCCGTAGTGGCGGACGATAGACGCTGTTGCTGACCGCTGTAGGCCGGCTGCGTGGTTTCGAAAGCATTGCTGCCGCTGTTCAGGAGCGCTGATCTCGAGTTGGCAGAAGTCCGATTCGTATAGGAAGAAGACTTCAAGGAGGACGCGCTACGCACGCTGGGTGCGTCTGCAACGCTGGTGTTCAATTTCAGGTCCGGCTGAGTAGCAATTCGATCGCCCCATTCTTGAAGCTGGTCTGAGTCTGATGTCGTCCGGAACGGCGCAACAGACCTGGAGATTCTGTGCTCTCGCTGTCCATCCTTACTGCTACCATTTGGTCCAGTCCGAATGAAGTCAATGAGCTCCGAGGTTCCGCTGTCTGTATTCGCTGTTGCGCCTCTGGGCTGCATGTCACTCTTGCGCCTCGGAACCGAGGGCACGGGAGGTACAGTGCCGCTCTTGATAGAGAAACGATTGCTGCGGACGGAAGCTGCGCCCGGTGACGAAGATCTTGAATGGCCCTGTGAGTTGCGGATTGAGTGCAGCGATGCGGTCGACTGGTTGCTAACGAGAGGGTAAGTTTCCTGCTCTTTCTCAGGTCCCGTCGAGCGAATGAAGTCGGCAAAGTCTCTGGTCGACTCTGTAACGACCTGAGGCTCGCGAGCCATCAGACCACTCCTTCTGTGTACGCTCGTGTTCCTAACAGGAGGTCGAGAGATAGATCTGGGTCGCTCAGGCTTCGATTTACGAGTCCCATCTGAAGGCTCAGGTGGCACTGGAATGGCTGATGAAGCGGCTGATGTAGCATGTCTAGCAGTTTGACTTCGGCCAGCTCTAGACGGCGGGCGCTCGGATGACTGCGTTGGCGAAGAAGCCGTCTTCTCCATAGCCTTTTGTCGAATTTTGGCAAGAGGCACCGTGTTGGTGGGTTCCTAGAGCTGGTCAGCGGACGCATACTCACTCCTACGAATAGATGGACTTACAGCTACATCCCTCACATTTTCCGGTGTAAGGGTGTACTTGACCGTGTCTCCTCCTTGCACAAACATCTCAAAGTCCTCCGGCCCCTTGATGCTGGCGCTTGTGAGCGGAAACTTATCCTCCTCCTTCGTGCGAGTATCTTGCTTCTTCACAGCCATCTTTTGCACCACCGGGTGTTCCTGAACAGCGGAAGGCGTCTCAGCTACCGGTGGAGACTTCTTGCCGCTCGACTTGGGCGGTGTAACCTTTTCACTCGGGGAAGGCTGAGCAGGCCGCCATGATGTTTGCGCCTTTTCGGTCGGGGAAGTTTGCTTCTTTCCGCTCGTAACGTTCGATGTCGCCAATGCTGACGGAGTTCGTTCAGGTTCCGCACTCGACGGTGTTCGCGGTGAAGCTTCCTGTGTCTGAGCGCTGGAGTTGCTTTGCTGCGCCTTTGACGTGTACGATAAAGATCGCTTCTCGAGGAAGTTCTCCGGTGATGTCGTGGGTACGACAGTCTCAGGCGTACTCCTCTTCCTGTCTGAAGACGACGGCTGCTCTGGCGAAGAGCTTGCAATGATGAGTCTCGACTGTCGCCGAGGGGCTGGATTGGTGAAGCTATCCCTTGCATTGTAGTGACGCTCCTCCTGCTTCTTCGGCGCTGTGGCCACTGCATCCGATGTCTGCGCGACCCCAATCCCAACATTCTCATCGTGCTCCTCTTTCTGCTCTCCATTCTGCTCGTCGGCTACTCGACTGCTGTCCGAAACTTGTCGTGACTTCGTCGTCGGCCTCGAAGATACGCCGCTGCCTTGTCCGTTCGCGATATTCTCCGCACTGCGCGTCGTGACCATCGTGGCCGGCGCGTATGGGAGGTTCAATGAAATCCTCTTCGCCAAGTGGCCTTGAGGTGCCGTCGGTTGATGTGGCATACTCATGCGCTTCATACCAACAAGATGCTTCTGTGCTTCTCGATCGTCCACTCCCAGACCATTCGCTGGTAAGCTGTTCCTCGCCTCCTTCTTGTCCGCCTTCGAACCGTACACAAGAGCTGCCGCTGCCGCTGCAGCCGCTGCGCTTCCAGCTGTTGCGCTATTAATTGTTGTGTCTTTAGACTCCTCGCTCTTGTCAATATCCTCGCTCGGTGGAAGCTTGTCTGCGTTCTGATCAAGCTGCGGCTGGGCGCTCGAAGTTTCCGTGTCTTTCGAGGGTTCAGTGTCGTCCTTTTTGAGCTCGCCGTCCTCTTTCTGGCTCGTGATGGTATCCTCGGTCGCTTCTTTCGGCTCCGCAATGACTCGCTTCGCAGGTGTCGGAACAGACATCGACCTGAGCCGGGTTAAGACGGGCTTCACTGGCTTTTGAGGCTTCTCTGGCTGCTCTGCCTTCTCAGTCTGCTCTGACTTCTCCGTAGTTTCAGACTCCGCTGTCGTTTCTGACTTCTCTGGCTCGTCCGACTTATCAGCGGTAGCGTCCTCCTGGTGTTGCTCGTCACCACGAGACAGGAAGCTTGCCATCCACGCTATCACACCCTTTGGAGAATCGCCTTCGCTGTTTCGCCGTTTCAGCTGTGGATCCATTGTCGATCGATTCATGTCGGTTTCAAGCTCGTCCGGATCCCTGGCGAGCCCGGGCACTTCGATCTCGTCCACGTCCTGCTTCTCGCTGGAGAGTGGAAGAGGAATGTTTGCAGCGAGCACATACTCCGGATAGTCTTCTTCTGGAATTTCTGGTGGGACAATCTCGCCGCCTTCCTCAGCTGTCGCGGCCCTGTCTTGAGTCGCCATTGATGCGGGGACTGATTCAGGGATAAGGCCGAAACTACTCCGTCTGGGGCTCACGGCCGCACCGAAAATGTCCCTGCTAAAACGCCGTGAGAAGTTGTGATTGCTGCCGTTACTGACAGTGGTGGGAGCAGTCGAAGAGGCCCCGTTGCCTCGGAGAGATTTCCTCCACGTGCGCCACAAGCGCCCGAGCATGGAATTCAGTGCGACCTTTTCGACGTCGTACTCCTCAACAGTCAGCCCATCGACGGGTGTAACCACGCCGGACTCCGGCATGGACACCCGCTGTTGCTTCTGTCGCTGGGATCGTGAGATAGCCGCTTGTGCACCCACCTGCAGAACCTGCTCTGCTATGTACTCCACAATCGAAGTCAAGAAAATGGCTGCAGCCCACGAGACCAGTCCTGTCGAATGCGAAAAGCGACGATCGCCTTGGTGAAGCAACTCGTCGTCGCGCAGGTAGCGCTCCTCGTCGTCGTCCTCCATCTCGCCGAGACGTGTATACACCATGACTCGCAGCCTTGTCCTCCGCCAAACGAGTTCTGTGTCCCACGCGCGACTTCGCTCGGCTACCGTCTGCTTTTGGTTCATGTCGTCCTCATCCTCACCGCCACCGAGCAGCTCGGCAAGCTCTTCATCCGCAGACGAAATGGCCTCGGCGGCCAATCGCGACTTGAGCACATCTCTCACGGCGGGCCTCAGCGCGGTAAGTGTGGTGGATTTCGCATTGCCGAGAAAGCTGTAGAGCAATTGATCGAGGAAACCATTGACGAGCGCAAGCGCCTTTTCTGAGAAGTCCACCTCTTCGTGGCTAGGTGTCACGGCGCTCGGCCGATCGAACTCGTCGTCGCTGTAGCGGCGTTTCCTTTCGCTGACCACAGAAGTTGCGCCGAATGCTGCGACGTACTGCGCTGGCGGTGATATGCGGGTCGGAGTACTCGGTACCGTGCTCGTCAAGTTGGAGGAGTAGCTGGACACGCTGCCGCTTCGCGACAAGGTGGAGGTGCGGTACATGGTGACGGGGCTTACGTCGTGCGCATCGTGGTGTCGCTCAATGGCCCGGCGCTGCGGTGTGGAGAGGATGTTGGACTGCGGGACGGATGGGAAGTCGCTGTACAATGGCGATATCAGAGGTGAAACGGGCGACTCGGTTCGGAGGGTCTGCTGGTGTTGGTAATGGTGGAAACGGGCGTTTTGGAGGTGGTCGGCCATCGTCCGCCGGGCTGGCAGAGACTACTTTCTTTGTAGGCCGAGTGCCAAAGCCTCCTCCACGTCCGTCTTCTTCCAGCAAAGGCACTTGCGGTGGATCTGTAGACGCTGATTTGCGGGAGCCCACGCCTCTCGCTCGTGCCGCTGCAGATCGATCCGTTGCGATGGAATAGCGTGCTCGACGGAAATCGGTCGGCCAATCACAGGCGGCAGCGCGGTATTGCGACTGGTAGTCGAATGGCGCCAGAAGGAAAAGAGCCGTCGCACGTTTGGAGGAGTCAAATGTTTCTGAAGCACCGCAGATGAGATGAACTCCTCCTACAGATCAGAGAGGGAGCTGGTCTGGCTGGTGGCATGCGCCTAACGCATCCAGCGCGGCGATCTCACTCCTCCCGCCTCCGGCACTTTCACACTTTCAGCACCGCACATGTACCGACTCGGGCATGCAGCTAACTGTAGGCGCTGGAGATGTGTCTTGGGGAAGCACTCCCAGCACCGCCGACCAGTGTGAATCCACACAGCGCCCTGCAGAGTCGCATAAGCTCGTGCGGGTTCGCGCTTCCTGAGGATGCGTTCGCATGAAGCAAAGCTAGTTTGCTTGTCGATTCGTAAGGAGGAACGAACGCTCACCGATGAATTATTGAAGTTGTGAAGATGAGCATGTCGAGCACGTTGAAACGGCGGACAAAAAGTGCCACGCAAACGAGAATTTCGTATATCATCAGCATCCTATCGTCTTGTCTCCTGTTTCTTTCCACCCCTGTATGCTGTCATGAACCATCTATATCGCTCGTCTTCCAAGGCCGCACCATCTTGTGCATGACGAAAAGAGGTCTTGCTGGCTCCTTCTCCAGCCCCCCGACCCAACTACTGCTCCTTGGAGTCCCTTATCAAATTCACTGGCGGCAAGGCTAAAAATTAGGCGGATGGTCAAGGCTGAGATGCCATTCCAAAATTGGACTGACAACCGCCGGATCTCACGTCCCGATCCCCGCTGCCAAAGACGAGCAGGCTTCTATCACATGCTGCAGCCATCGCATAGACACCTCAATCGCACAGCGTCTTAAGAAGGAGCTCTTCAACATTCGTACCAGTCTCTGATTTTCGGGGTGTCCATCATTTGAAGCAACTGCGATCGATCACCATCAACTTCCAAATCTTTAAGGGTTCTGCGCTATGCAGGGGTTCTCCGCGTCGTCGGTGATGTGCCGACCAGGATCTTCGGCGCCCTCCAGCAGAGTTCGGAGATAACTTCTGTCAGGGCCTGCGTCGCACCAACTTCAACGGAAAGAACAACCTGCTCAAAATCCCATGAAATGTCTCGGAGGATATATACAGAAGAAGGAGCGTATCCGCCGCATGTCTCTCAACATCGAAAGCCCTTGCGCATTGCAAACGTCGCTGGTTTTCAGAGCGAAAGCAACACAGCAAGGACGACCTGTTCTGATTCTCTTACTAATGATCTACTGCTGGGACGTCCTTGGAAACTTCTCGTATAGACGAAGATTAGTTTGATGGCCTAGATCCTGCGAGCAACCTCACCTCTTGACACGGCTACCATGGCATAACAGAATGAGTGACATTCCCTTTGTCGGCCGACAGATTGGTCAAGCTGTTCATCGACTCGGAGATAGAAGACTAACTCCATTCAATGTTCAGCTATGTGGAGAGCTTCACATCGATATCAAGAGAACATTATAAGTGAAATGCCACATTCATTCAAAACATCGAACCAAACCCGACACACCTTCTTAGCATCGATTCTCTCCCCTTCACTAAGATGCCTTCACCTTCAGAAGTCGAATCCAACATGCGCCACTGCACCGAAACCCTCGTATCCGGCTTCGACACTGGACACATCGACTCCATAATGGCCAACCGTTCCGCAGACTGCACTCAACTCATCCTCCCCAAAACCCTCGGACGGACACCAAAGAACAACGACGAAGCCCGCAAGCATGTTACGCACGTCTATACAATTCTCACGAACTGGACTGTACGTACCCCTTTCGCCATATGCACTCAGAAGGACAATGAGATGACTGATCAGATGGCAGTTCATCGCGGACAACATTCTGTATGATGTCCCTTCCCGGAAGAGTTGTTTCCACGCGACTAGCTCCGCCACGAGTCCCGTTGGGCCTTTTGGGATTGAGTATTCCTTCTTTCTGTGGTTTTCTGAGGATGGAAAGGAGATTACCAAGATTGAAGAGATGGTGGATTCGGGGTATACGCAGCAGTTCTTTGAGAGAATGACGGCGCATGATAAAGATGCGGAGGCAGTCATGAGGAGGGATGATTGAGGTGTTTAGCGAATCTGTTGTACTCTATCGATAGTCATGTGTCGTGGCTGTTTATACATTTTGGATTAGTGATCGTCTAAAACCTTACGTGCGGATGTGGGATGGACATTCCTGCATTGACACCAGTCTGTACATTTTCCCTTCTCAAAGTGCCTCCTCGACCTCGTTGGGAACAGCAGGATCCACAACCACCTTCTCAATCAACTGCAGAGTAGCTCTCAGCGGCAGCCCAACGACATTGTCAAATGTCCCATCGATCTTCTCAACCAGAATGCTTCCCAGTCCCTGGATGCCATATCCTCCAGCCTTGTCTGCTCCTTCTCTTGTGCGAACATACGACATGAGCAGATCATCTGTAACCTCCTGGTCGAACTTCACCTGCGTCTCTTCCACGTGCGTCTCCATCGCATACCCGGGATCCATCAAACTTTCCAGCGGAGCCATGCACACCACGGCAGTGTACACCTTATGCCAACCATTATTCTGATCCCGCAGCATCTGCAGCGTCGCAAAGTGGTCCCGCTCGCTCTTTGGTTTCTCCAGAATCTGCCCGAAATGCGTCGCTACAACCGTATCCGCAGCCAACACCAGCGCCGGCTCGCCCTTCGGATCATCGATGGTCGCTTGGTAAACATTCCTCGCCTTCTGCTCTGCAGTCTGCAGGACGTATTCGAACGGTGCGAGCGATTTATCCTTATCTTCAGGAAGCGTTGAGGGAACGATTTCGAGATTCGTCAGGCCGATCTGTCAAGGCGGCTGTCATTGCGCCGCTCAGCCTCCGTGTCCGCGCACTGAGGAGGAGTTCTGATTACTCACCTGCGCGAGCAATTGTCTTCTCCGAGGCGATTGCGATGCCAATACCACTCGTCGACCGCGGATCATTGTCAATGCCGGCAGGTCCAATGGGCGTGGTGGGACGGGCACAGGACCGCCCTGACGTTGAGGGTTGGGAGATGGTTGTCTGACCGGGCGAGACGAGTCATCATATGCTGGAGGAGGCTCCAGCGGGGTCTTCTGGTCCGCCATGGTGTTGTGTTGTCGAAGTCGAAGGGCAGTGATGATGAATGGTTGATGAGAGTTCCGATGTCCTGGTCGAGCTCATAGGGCTCGGAACGAGCCGAGAATCCCTGTCGGCCATGCTGTTCCACTTTACCTCTTGCAGCGGTGGGCATTTGATGATACCGACAATGAATACTACAACAATTTAAGGTATGAACTGTACTGCCGAGAAGCTACGCCTAGAGTCGGCACTTCTAGGTGTGAGACGACGGCTCAGACATTGAAAACACTTGTTGCTGTCAAACTTCCGTCTACGTCTTCCACATCCTCCTCCCCTCAACCACCTCACTCAAAATTCCATGAGCATCCTTCGCGGTAGCCTGCCAAACGCTGACTCTATTCACCGCATCCTCAAGCAATAACTCACTCGACCGCAAATCCCCATCCCAATCCACCTCCACCAACAAAACCTCACTCTCCCCCGTCATCACCTCCTTCCCACACCAAACCAAATACCGCGCTTCAAAATTCGGCAGAAACCTCTGCTTCCTACAACAAGCTATGTGCTTCATCAACAATTCCCTCCAGAATCTACATTCTTCGCGCTCAGAAGCAGTCAGAAACCCACCAAAAACTACACGATCCTCCCCGTGGCCGCGTTTCACCCATCGAGCATCTACAGCTTGCGAAATCTGAATATCGCTGTCGGCGTGATCACCAGCGTAAACAGCGAAGGTCTTGTGTTTTGGGGACCATTTATTGTAGCCTTGTGCTAGCATGAGCACCAAGGGTATTGCTGGGTGAGATGCGTCGGGTGAGACTTCGGCTCGTTGGGTTTGGATGGTGGTATTCTCTCCGATTGCGAGGAGTTCGTTGGAGGTGCGGTTTGTGATTGTGCCATCCCAGGCGATGTGAACTACTTGTATGCCTTCTGAGGGGTAGGAAAGGGTGTCGGCTAGGAGAAAGTAGTTTTTTTGGAGGGTCGGATGTTGGAGACAGCGGGAAGGGTGGAGTTTAGCTGCTTCTCTTGCTGGGCTTTGGTCTGCGGAGGTGACGGGTAGGTGGTGGACTTTACAGCTATGCTGGCTTGGATCTTTTTTCTGCTCTTCCGGTCCTGGTTCGATTTCATAGAGTAGTTTGTCTTGATCGATGCCATCGATGGTATATAGCTGTACGTGGAAGCCGACTGGTGGTGGGGGGCCGTAGTCTTGATCATCTGGAGGTCCAACGTCGGCGTCTTCAGGAGCAGAAGGATCCCTCCCAGGCTCTGGTTGCCACCACTGCGGACCTCCCAGATCCTGCTCTTTCGCTTCACTCCAGTCCGTGTTGGAAACCTGCAGACTAGTACACGTCAAGCCAGCCTGATCCATGGGCACCCATAGCAGATCTGGTTTGCAATCCATATCATCGTCGTCCAGGGTGACCAGCACAACACTACTACAATCCTCATAGGCGCAGACAATGAAGTATGTCGCATCGATTTCGCCCTGCCGACCGAGTTCGACATGATACCGGATGATGGCGCGCAGAGATTCGCCGTGAAAGCCCCAGCGTGGTGGCAGGCGTACTTGATCGTTGTCGATTTCTGTGGCGCACATTTGCCGATAAGATTCTGATTTGTTGTTGTCAAGCTTGCACAGGGCATAGAGGGCGAAGGGCAGCAGCCTCATTGGGGCGTCGTGGTACCGTTCCATTTCTGGAACCCGCTCCGGCAGGGTGAGATCTGGTTGCTCTGTCATTCTTGCTGTATTGTTGGAGCAAGAGGTGTGCTCTGGCGATTATGAAAGGTCGACAGAGCGATGCACTTCTCAGCACGCCTCTAGCGAATATCTCACGACTTGAAAGGAGACAACCAGGCAGCTCAGTTCCAAGAAGCAACACGAGAGTCGTATTGTCCCTGTGAAAGGTGACGTCGAGCCAGATCTGACACACAAGCTTCGTCCAAACGAATAAACAAGCTCACCTGCAGCTCTTGGCCGTCTTTATTCCTTCCGCGGAAGGAACGGCCCCGGTTTCTGGCCTGCATATGCCTCAACCTCACTTGTTGATCTTGATCCTACGCTGTACTCGTTTGGTATTGGAGCAGCTCCTGCGCAATGCGAACTGTCAAGGCATTCGCTCGTCAGGCCCACGCTGTCTTCGGTCGGACATTTGCTGGTCACATCCACCCACATCGCTCGTGCAAGGGTACACTTCTGTACGCCAACTCCGAGGTGTGCATGAATCACACACTTCTCAAAGGTAGCTGGAAAGCCTGCAACGAGCTAGTGGTGCGAGCTGAAGCTACTGCGCCCCTCGCGCAATGGTGCATTCAGCTCTGAAGACTGGACATTGGCGATGGAGAAGCTCTCTTGTGCCGCCCAAGTCAAAACGATGCAATGGAAGGTGGTGTGGGCAGGGGAAGAGTTGCATAGTGTGCCCTGCCACCCTCTTCACTTACCCTGTTCTATGCCTCCTGCGAGCTTGAAGCATCTGTCCTGGCAAAATAGACTCAGCTCAGCCTTTCAGCGACAGTCCGAAGGATTGTGTGTAACACCAACATCCCGTATGTCCCGCGTTCAACGCCGTCGATTTGATGCCCCGGTGATCAGCCTGCTTGATGACCGGTGAGCACCAATACTGCTTCTGTGATTCGTGGCTTCCTTGTCGCAACTGGCAACCTCTCGAGCTTCCGGTGCGCGGAGCCATGCGAAGCACTCGGGCCTTGTCCATGCCGTTGTACTACGTCAACACGGTGTTAAGTCCTTACAAAGCAGGTGTTGATCAGATGCAGCATGTCGATCACACCAACATGCAGAGGGCAGGTCGCACCAGCAGCCTCGCTCTCCATGTCTCGCAACACATAGCCGTATCTGGCAATTCATAGACACGTCGCTGCCTCTGGCGGTAGCCACCATCTCGGAGTCCAACTGCAGTCCGGAATTTCACCTCGCCGGCCTTTCCCTGCACCTAGAACCTCCCGCGGGATTCTTAGCCCCTTCAAGTTCTGCTTCCACCTTCCGAAGATGGTTCCGGATGGGAGTTTGAAAGCGTAGTCTGATGTCTGACGGCTCAAAAATATGTGGATATACGATGCAGTGTAAAATGGAGGGCTTGAGTGGAACTTGACATATTGCAGGGCTCTCCCGGATTTCTTCGGACCATCATGTCGTAAAGTGCGCTCCAATCATCCTGCCGTCTTCACACTGAGCTCGCTGTAGTCGTTGTTCGTGGTTGACTTCTGTAAGCAAGGTCCATCATGTTCGGCTGAAGAGAACTACCGCCGACTTCGAGTCCAGCCAGGAGGCAGCGCCTGCCCGAAGTCAGCGTAAGCTTGTGACCATTTCCTTCGTCGTGCTCCTACGTTCCTACACGCTCCTGGTGGTCTTGTCAACTACTGAACGAGCTGACAGCCACCACTCGAGGACCAACGCATGCACGATCCTTCCGAGCGCTACATCATACTGAGCGTGGAATATGCGAGCATCCTAAGCTGGCCGACATGCACACTATTGAAAGCATGTTATGCTTGTTGAAGTCAGCGCCATTCAGGCCCGAGGAAGATGGCTTGTACGATGGCCCGTACTTGGTGCGCGGGCGACTAATTAAGTCTTGGCCAGGTTCCTCGACGTAATGTACAGTCTGGGTACTATCATCAGTCGTTCCATCGCTCCACGAAAGATCAGACCAGATACCTCGAACACGCATCGCAGTCTCTTAGCCATGCTTGCCACAATGGCAGTTTGTCTGCTCTATCTCCCAGCCGGATCGGCCGGGCTCAAGATGCTAGAGTTCAACTGCCAGAACATCCCAAGTACGTTCATCTTGATCCGGGTATACCGATTCATGTGCCAGTACTGACACCAAACCTCGCAAAAAGTGGCTTGCCAGAACATGTGCTGTGGTGCCTACTGCAAGGGAGACGGTACTGCCTTGACCTATGACCGTCCCAACAAGGCTACCAAGGCTGCTCGCCGTAAAGCTGCTGGTTGCGCACCCAACCCAAATCGATGCTCGACCAAAATGGGCCACGCCTCTGGCTACCAGTGCGATGAATATATCTTCGCCAGCACGAAGAAGCAGAACGGCGCCGCTACGCGGGTCAATCGCTGCATCATTGCCAACCAGAACAGCAGTACGTCTTCCCCTTGTTCAGCGGGTAAGGCCATTGATTGTGTATGTTGATATGCTGGCGTTCCAGAGCAAGGTGCTTCTCTCAGCAAGTTCTACCGGAAGCAGTGTCCGGGTACTGGCAACTGCGATTTCATCGTTGTCTTCGGCAATCCGGGTACTAAGGGTGCTGAATACTGTGAAGGTGACAGATAACCCTCCCATAAAGAACGCAAGCACGCCACTAACGCTGCCCCAGCTGGCACGGCCGGCCAGAACAGCTGTAACAACGATGGTGGCGAGAAAGTCGGTCCCAACAAGAGGGACGAAGGCGTGGCTCCAGCGCTTTACCGTCTTGCTTCCGGCACAGAAATCTCTGGGCCGGTCGGTCTGGTGATGAATTCGACCGTGTCTAGGATTGTGCCGGTCAATGAGACTCTGTATGAGCAGCAGATGTGGGAGCATGACCCTCCAAGCAACGCTGATGATGAGGATGGCGATGACGACGACGATGAGTTCGATTACATGCTGGACAATTTGGAGGTGGTTGATGATCCGATTGTTGAGGTTTTGCAATCCTGAAGTCCATGGAGATGACGGGCGAGTCACCAAGTCATTCCTGGAAGCATCCGTTTCCTTGAGTAGAAGTCATTCCTTAGCATCGCCGAGACGCACAGCGCTTTATCGACGTCCAGAGAGCCATCAAATCGCAATTAAAACATTTTGAACATCGAGACGAGTGTCATGTCTCCGGCGTCTGCTTCTACCGAGTCATCGACGACAGCGAGGCTGAGTAGAAGAACGTGATGGTCTCTTGAGACGGGCAGATCGATGGGTCGCCCCTGTGGTTCCGGATCCATCGCACGGCTGGCGATTCTGCACGCTCAAGAAAAGATGACTCCGTCAAAGAAGCTCATCAATCACCCTATCATCGACACAATCTTCGAGGGGCATCCGGGTTCCCTGCTGCGATAGAGCTCGTACAGCATGGGATGAAAAGCGTTGCGAACTGTAGGGACAGCATCGCGCACATTGGGAGCTCCAGCTTCGACAGTGGCGGTCCACAGCTCCTTTGGTTCCAAGTTTCGAATATGGATGATCCGAGGAGTAGTCCTCGGCTTGGCAACCAGAAATTTTTGGCATTGTCGTCGTTGCGACTAGAAAGGACCTGTTGGCTTGATGACAAAGTCGGGACCGGATGTTGGAGAGAGGACCCGACAGACTAGACGAAGCCGATTTCTCCGAAACCGAGAGCGAGGAGACTCTGACACAGGATCCCCGTCGGCCTCGGCCATGACGCTGACCACGCTGACGCTGCGTGTTGGAGGATTTCGACCACAACTTGCAACTTCATCTGACCCCTCATCACAACGCTCGCGTTCATGGCTGAGCTCAGCGTCCACGGCACCTTGTTTTGCGCATGCCGAAAGGACTCTACCTCCGACACATTGAGTCGCTACCGGCCGCGGGCGCTGCGTGCCGGCTCTGGGCCCCAGAAGGGCAGTCTGGCCATTGCGAAAGCCCGGAGCTCGTGTCTCATCGAGGAATACATCCGCTGAGGGGCAATCGTGAAGAGCACACACGCACAGCACAACCGCCAACTCTTCGTGCGAGAAGCCTCATTCGAGTCGGCCCCCGCGACACGAGACAATTGTCATCGGCCGCCTTCCCACATCCCTTTGCTGCTCCGACGTTTTGCGAACAAGATGACCTAATGCCGAGCGAAAGCCGACTCTCAGTTCGCCATCTTCCACGCTCATGGAAACTTTTCTCCGGCTGTTGACGTGTATGTTGTGTAGCCATAATAATAAGGAAGGTTGGTAATCCAATTGCGTTGACCTCAACTTCGTCATTGATAAACAGCTCTTGCTGCCCCGCCATCACCTTTCCTACCGCATTGCACTGCACTTTGTTTATACGTCTCTGCACAGCGACTTGCTTTTTGAGATACCCAATCAACTCTTGCAACTCATTATACAATATGGTTCAGAACAAGGCTCTCATCTTCGCCGAGGTCCCAACCGGCTGGCCAGAGGCTGGCAAGCACCTCAAGATCGAAAGTCGCGACTTCGACACTGAGCAGGCTCCTCCAAAGGGCGGTATCACCGTCAAGGTCCACTATGTCTCCTTCGACCCATACCAGCGTGGCCGTATGCGGGCTCCGGAAGTCAAGAGCTACGCTCCTCCATTCGATCTCGGCAAGCCAGTCACCAACTCCGCCATCGTTACCGTGATCAAGAGCGACAACCAGAAGTTCAAGCCTGGTGACCTCGTTTACGCCTCGAGAACGAACACCGAGGAGTACATTGCTGTCAGCAAGGAGGAGGCGGACAGCTTCGAGGTTCTGCAAAACCCATACAAGCTTGACCCCAAGCTCTTCATCGGCGCACTGGGTATGCCTGGTTTGACCGCGTACAGCTCTTTCTACGCCATTGGAGAACCGAAGAAGGGCGAGACGATCTTCGTGTCTGCTGCTTCTGGAGCTGTCGGTCAGCTTGTCGGCCAGCTCGCCAAGCACGAGGGCTTGAAGGTCATTGGCAGCGTTGGCGACGACAAGAAGCTGGAGTTCATTACCAAGGACCTCGGATTCGACGGTGGCTTCAACTACAAGAAGGAGAAGCCCCTCGAGGCTCTGCAGAGACTTGCCCCAGAGGGCATTGACATCTACTACGAGAACGTAAGTTTGCCATCCACCAAGCCTAGTATTTACCTCTCCGAAGCTAACATCTTCCCCACAGGTTGGCGGCGAGCAACTTGAAGCAGCGATCACCCACGCAAAGCCCTTCGCCCGCATCATTGCCTGCGGCATGGTATCCCAATACAACCTCAGCCCATCAGACGCCTACCCGATCCGCAACCTTATGCAAGTCGTCGCCAAGCGCTTAAAGATGCAGGGCTTCATTGTCTTCGACCCCAACATGGGTCCCAGGTACGCAGAGGAGCACCAGAAGAATGTGCAGAAGTGGATCTCGGAGGGCAAATTCAAGGCCGAGACACATGTGACCAAGGGAATTGATAATGCGGCCGATGGTTTGATTGGTATGCTTGCTGGTAAGAACTTCGGAAAGGCAGTGCTGGAGGTCAGCGCTTTGTAAGAAGTGGTATACTGCACGCGAGAAGAGGATGAAACTTCAAGATGATGAACTACAGGTACGACATATGATATCCAAATAGATGATCGTAACATCAAGATGAATGAAATATATTGATCTGCAAAGCTCCAATGGCCAGCTCTACGCCCAGAAAATATACTGTACGAAAGCAATCTTCTCGTTTTAGAGATTGGATCTTGACGGAATAATTTGAAGTTCCTGAAGTTGCTGGCAATGGAAATAGTAAATGAAGACAAGATGGTCGCGGAGTTAAAAACGGAGTTGAGATGGCGCTAATCCACATGCGACAGGTACAAGCGCTCCCGAACACCGCACCTGCTGCTCGCAGCTCGATATCGGCATCATGATAACAGGACACACTGCATCAGGTCTATCAAAGATAGGCAGAATGCCATCTTAATACGTCCAGATTCCTTGCTCCTTCCGTACTTTCCTTCACGCTTCGCTGGAGCCTTTTAAAAGATGGACTCACGAGGCAAGAAATACGCAGCTTTTTGCTCTTTCATCTTCTTCGTTACGATCCTTACATGGGTCCTGATTCCCAATACTCATCTTGCAGAGGAGGCCTTCTCAACACAGAACAAGAAAGCGTTCAGGGCGCCCAAGCAGAATGTCTGGTCTGAGTTGACTGAACACGAGGCCGCTGAGATTTACGACTTCGTCTACGCCGAATTCCCTGATCTCGAGCTTGTCGAGAAGCCCAAGAATGGCGAAGGCAACTTCATATACACCGTTGAAACCCTTCGGCCAAACAAAACGGATGTGCTTCCTTACTTTCTGGAAGATGGCGACTCGCCAGAAAGATGGGCCAAAGTCGTCATCGGCCAGACGATCCAAGATGAGAAGTATCTCGTCTATTATGCTGTGGGGCCTTTACCCATCTCATCCGCTTCCAAGATCACGCCGCTGCAGTATGGATTTACATCTGGGAAGAATATGGTTCGGAGTCCGGTTTTGGATTACTTCACTCTCGCCGAGTTTGGGAACGCGGTGGGAGGGAATATTAATGACATTACTCAGGAGCTGTTGAAGACCGCCGTCAATCCGGATGATCCAGATGCACTAATCTGCCTGCCGAGGACTACGAGAGTCACCGATGATGGACTTATCTTATGGTTTCAATTTTTCCGTCCCGGTCGAGGCTCGGGTGGTAGGACGCTTTTGCCGCAGGGTCTCTACTTCAAGGTCAATGCTTCCAGTGCGGTGGAGGCTGAATGGAGTGTCGATATGTGGTTCTACAATGGAGAAATTTACGGCAGCATTGAGGAGTTCCGTGACGCTCTGGGGGATCTGAAACGTACACCCCCGAACTTGTACGGGGCGTGGACCGAGACTGAAGATTTTGAGTCTTCGCCGCCTGGAAGAGAGCTTCCGCCGCCGGTTAGCATCCAGCCTTATGGTGCGAGATATCGTCTCGATCGGCAGGAGAAGTTCATCGAATGGTTTGGATTCTCTTTCTACATCACGACTGCCTCAGCAACTGGTCTCACACTGTTCGACATCAGGTTCAAGGGCGAGAGAGTCATGTACGAGTTGGGTCTCCAAGAAGCCATGGCGCATTATGCCGGTGACGATCCGATGGCTGGAGGCCAAGAATTTCTGGACACCTTCTTTGGCATGGGAAAGAATATGTTCGAGCTTGTGCCGGGCTATGATTGCCCTGCCTATGCAGACTACTTGGATACGCAGTACCACATGCTGCGTGAAGTACACGAGCTACCGAATAGCATATGTGTGTTTGAGTATACTGCTGACCATCTACTTTCACGGCATACGACACAGTATTCCGTCACTGCTTCTCGAAACACCTACCTTGTCGTTCGCTCGGTCTCAACGGTTGGCAACTACGACTATGCAATCGACTACATCTTCTATCTGGATGGCAGCATCGAGGTCAAGGTTCGAGCATCTGGCTACATCTTTGCGGCGTTCTACAGAGCCAACAAGACGGAGGGCGAAGACGAATACGGCCATCGCATTGGTGAGGCTGTCGCCAGCAGCGTCCACGACCATGTCATCAACTTCAAAGCCGACATGGACGTCGCTGGATCCGCCAACGACATGTCCCGCCTCGCCCTGGAACCGATCACCAAGAGCTACAACTGGGACCAACCCGAAGTCAAGGAACGCAACACAATGCACCTAGTCGAATATCCCGTCAATGAAGAAGTCGGCCTCGACTGGCCCAAAAACTCCGGCGAATTCTACCTCGTCTACTCCGCCAACGAGAAAAACGCCTTCGGCGAACGAAAAGGCTACCGCATCACATCCGGCACAGGTATGGGCAACACCCCTCACCTCACAATTCTCAATTCCACCACCCTTGGCGACAGCGCTCGATGGGCCGAACACGACCTCTGGATCCTCCGTCGCAAAGACACAGAACCTCGCTCCGCAGACCCATTGAATTATCTCGAACCCCACGACCCGATCATCAACTTCAACAGCCTCGCCAACCATGAGAGTCTCAACCGCAGCAGCGCAGACGAGGACTATGATGGCGACCTGGTCGTCTACTTCAACCTCGGAGCCCACCACATCCCGCACTCCGGTGACGTCCCCAATACTCTCATGCACACAAGCGCCAGCAGTGTCATGTTCATCCCGCACAATTTTAACGACCGCGACCCAAGCCGCGAAAGCGTACAAGGAGTTCGTCTTCAATTGAACGGGAAGAAGAAGAGTGGAGGGTTCGCTGGCATGCCGCCTGAAACGAACTCGGATTTACGTCCTCGAGGGGCTAAAGATGGTAAGGAGAAGGCGAAAGCGCACTACTTTGGAGCGACGTACACGGAAGATTTGAAGCTGGGACGAGAGGCGATGGAGCCGGATTTGCAAGGATATAGGACGAGTGAGCATGAGATCACGCATCTCACGTTCAATGGGAGTGCGGCGGGGGTGTGGTTTGGGAATTGAGGAGTGAGGATGATATGACGATATTATGAGAACGAGAACGAGAACGAAGTGATACATGAGATGAAAGTGGGAATACATGGCAGCGGGCTGCATGGTACGGCGCTTTTGAATGACTCGATGGAATCGTATTAGGGGATATCTTCGAGCAGTGGAAATGAAAGGCTGAGGCCGAAGATCTCTTTTCACGGCCCGACGCAAATCTGAGATTTCTCAGCAGCAAACCGATCTCGAACTCTCATTGATCGGCAAATCTGATAGTTGAAGTTCCAGTGAACGTGAGGAACACATCGTCGGCCATGTAGGCATAAACCAACTCGATCCTGGAGGTAAAGGTTGCTACCCTACTTCTTCTCTATCGGCTCCGTTAGAACGCCATCTGGATCCAAACCCGTGATGTGCTGCTGCTTCTGCCCAAAGCCAACTGGGAAGCCAAACGCGAGCACACCTAACGCTCGAGATGTCACGCCTCGCAGACTTCAGCGCATGCAGCATACAGTAAAGGCCTCTCGGCCAATCGGAGCTCAGAGGCCTTCTGCGATGGAAACGGTCTTTAAAGAGCCTAGTGTCGGAGCGGCGACTGAGAACCGCGAAGAAGGAATAGCGGGAAAACCTCAGTTGCACGGTGAAGCCGGGGCGGAGCGCAATGGGCAGCTTCGCGTGGCCCCAGAAGAAACAGGCCACGACGAGGATCGCCCTTCGTGCGACGGGACTGCGAAACTGCCATCGATCGAGCATCGCGACTCCTCTGTCGTCAATGCTACTCTTACTGAGCCCTTCGACGCTCAAGACTTCTTCGTCAAGCACCAAGATGCATCATCTGTGCGGACGCGGCAGAGCCAGGAACCTGAAGACTGGAGTCGAGGATGCCGCTCAACGCTGCCGTCCGTTCGCCGACGGCTCCAGGACGAGTCTGACAAGCACCAAGATACCACTGAGAAGCCCCCAAGCAGCGAGCGCGTGGAAATCAGCCAGCGGCCGGCAATGTACCCGGGAAGGTATTGTCCAGAATGTGGCCGCAGCCGAGGCAGGAACGATTCCGCAAAACGAGAGTCCTGGCCTCTCGCATCCAGGCGGAAATAGATCAAGCAGTGCGAGACATCTTTGAACTCAGGCGAACTTGTCATGTTTGCCCTTCACCTTCACATCCAGCATCGTCTCATGATAATTTCCCTCTCTTCTCGCCTTCTTCAGCTTCTTAACCTCATCATCATCCAACTTCCTTCCCACTTCGTCTTCCAGCTCTTTGCGACTGATCTTCGCGCGCACCTTTTCTGCCTTCTCGACTTTGTGTTGCGGCTTGAAGCGCGCTTGCATCCGTATTCTCACAGCGGTGGTCTCTCCCGCTTCCTCTGCATCTCCCCGAACTTCCACTAGACTCTTGTCCGCGTCAATGGCCAGGTATGTATCGCGCATGCTCTGCAAATCGAATAGTCCAGGCTTGTCGGTCGAAGGAACAACCTTGAACGTCTCTTCCTGAGACACAGCTTCTCGCGCCGCGGAGAGAAGACCAAGCTGGTCGCAACCAAGATACCTGCAGCACCTTATCAGCTCCCACCACAACACCATTCTCATTCAACATTCTCACCTCCCATGATGTCCCTTAAACGTAAACCTGTTCTCCGTGCCGACAATCCTCTGCGAAATCCACACCTGCCGCACATCATGCGGTTCCGCCGAGCTCGGTTCATTCTCCACCATATTCTCAATCTTGCTCGTGAAAACTTTGCCAAATTGATCCACGGCCATACAAGAGACGGGTTCGGTTGGCAAAACCAAGACTACGGGTCCAGAAATGTCGGTGACGGCATCGGCGGACACCCAGTTCTCGTCTTCGTCGGCGGCTGCGTCGGCGGTCGTTGCGAGTTGTTTGGAAGAGGGCGCGTCATCGTCTTTCGTCTCGTCGGCGGCGCGTTTGCGTTTCTTGTGGGGCTTTTTGTCGCCTTTGAAGGCGAGGGGTTTGACCATTTTGCCGGTTAGGGTGTGAAATGGTGGGAGTGGATTCGAGCCTTGAGAACTGTGAGGTTACACAGAGCTTGCTTGCCTAGAACAGCTAGCTCCAACTCTAGCGTGACGCGGACACATGTGACAGCGCGTCTATACTTCCGCAACACCCTAAGGTACTCTTAGGTTCTGGCTACGTTACAATATACCTTGCATTTTTACGAGCAATCTGTTATCTTATCGAGCTAGTAACATGGCCGAATAATAAAACTCCCCTATCCGATCATCTCACGGAAATTGCGTGCGGTTTTTGTACACTATCCTGATGTCTCTGAGCTCTGACCGGGGTCCCTGGCCTCCAAACTCAACTTCATCTCTTCAAGTTGAGTCCATTTCGAGATCGGTTCGGCCTCCAGCTCAAGTACTGATCATTTCAAAGCGTCCCGGACCAGAGTCTCTACCAGACCCTAAGGCCATGGTCATCTTTCCCATCGATCCCCACGACCAGACGAATGTAAGACCACGTCGGGTGTTCCATCAGCTCAGGAATCCCAGATGACCGCTTCCACAAGTTCTTCTGCGATGAGAAGGACCACAGCCTTCCCTCCTTGTCTGCGAAGCCGTTTCTTTGCCAGCAACACAAAACGCATAATCGCGATACTCTGTGCTAATGCTCTCCAGGACCTCACTCTCCATGCCGATCATTCTCAACGCTCGTGTCCTCGTACAGCGCGGCGTATATCTGCGTGTTCACAAGCGTATCATTGCCGAAGACTTCGTTGAAATGCTGGACGCAGGCAGTCCTCGCATCGTTATGGCCCGGTTGAGTCGAGATACCATCGAGCTTCGAATGCCCTGTATCATGAAATGCGGAGCCTGAGACCCAGAGCGGCGGAACCCGCGCATGATGTGCATAGAGGTAGGCCATGGCGATGTCTTCGCATCCTGTCCTCAGGTCGGGATATTGCTCGGGGAGTTTTCGAGCCTCGACATAGTCCCTGAAGTCCCTCATAATCTGAGTATCCGCCCACCACAAATGCATCCAGTCAACGTGAATGAACGCAGACTTGGTCAACACCATACTGTAGCCGTCGGGACTTGGGGACATTCGGTACAAGCCGTTCTCCTCTCTACGGCGGATATATCCAACCATGCGTGTTCGAGGCTGGTGGAAAGCCTGCCAGGCTTGAAAGCCGTACTCGACATCTCGAGGGTTAATTACCATATCGTCATCGAGGGCAAAGACGGCCGCCGTGGTGATGCCTGGTGTACGCCTAAAGCGCTCGTTCTTAGAGTTCTTGGCTCGGCGCTCCAGCTTCACGGGTACAGGATACTGGGCGATAGTTTCGTTGAGAGAGGCCGGCGGTTCTTCCTCATTGTTCCAGATGACGAGGACCTGTTTAAGAGATGGAATATGGCCAGTCGCGTAGTTGTCGAGGAACTCGGGCAAAGACTCTGTGCGGTGGTAGGTAGGCGCCACAATACTGTCGTATCGGTAAGCAAGGCGAATTAATTGGACAAGAAGAGAAGACTGACGTGAAACCACTATCATACTGCCGCAATGGCCCCAGTACACTCTCAAGACCATCCTTCGATTGACTCCTCGACGCTGATGGTCGGGATTTGATATAGGGCAGTGTCATGGGCCTCTCGAAAACAACCCCGAAAATCACTGTCAGTGAGGCCGTGATGGCAAGGCACGCGGCTGTCAAGTAGATCCATTGTGTCCAAGAACGTCTGTGGCCCCTAGAATAGCCAAGTTCGCTTTCAGCGAGCATCTTTCAAAGATACTGAATGGCAAGAAGATGGTGCGAGAGAAGTTGATGAGCATCAAGTCTGTCGAAGAGAAGTTGCTTCACGCGAACACAAGATGAAAAGAGTGGAGTGGCGCACAGAACGCCACGCGAGCCATTAGAGTTTGAGGTAGGAAGTACTGAGAGGCTGTATGCGCTCTTTCCGCGGCGATGATTGACAGAATGGCGATTCGTGGCTTGCGTTGTCCTCTTCCTTTAACAGGGATCTGAATTTCCTTCAAAGATGTCATTTTGATGCGATTCCAGCGGAAGACTTATAGACCAGGTGCTCAGTCTGGTGAATGAAGCAATTTTCCCCATTGCTTGAATCCTTTGGCAAAGCTTGACTGGTCGCATGGAGGGCCGCACACCAGACGCCACAGTAACAAAAGATTCATGTGGTTTGTCAAATCCGCGGGTGCGAATATTAGATGGTATATGGTCGTGCAAGTTGCATGTCAGGCTGCGGAAAGATTCAAAATAGGATCGTGAAGTCGAGATTTTCGCGAGCGTTTCGCTCCTGAACGGACTTGGCTCCGAGCCTGGAAAGAGCAGTCGATCTCGGCACAACCTTACTCCGGCATGTGCGTATAAGGAAGAGGTAGATTACCAACCATCATTTTGTTCAAGAGCTCATTGCGAAGTTTAGAGAGGTCGCTCAACGGTTATCATGACATCGATTCGACTCACGCTTGACTCCACCTCGGTGTCAACTTTGCATTCCACTTTCCATCATGGAATTGCATCGTGATATACTGCCGGATATGAATCTTCTTGTGATCGACTTCTTCCACGTCAAATCGACTGAGAATGTTGGCTGAGACTGTTCTGATCTCAGCGTAGGCGAAGCTGTTGTTCAAGCAATTGTTAGATCTCGTCGTAGGGACAGGAAGGGAGAAGAAGGGAGGACTTACTTTTGACCAATGCAGGAATGCTTGCCGGCGCTGAAGGGGTAATATGCTTGCATACTGCAAACTTGTCAGCTCAGAAGAATATTTGGCATGAAGATCACTTACTCAGGCTCCGGTGCATCTTCCCTCTCATCCCCCTCAAGCCAACGCTCTGGCCAGAATCGATCTGCTTGCGGCCAATGGTCTTCGCTGTTGTGCAATCGACGGTACGATGCCGATACAACGGTATAAGCTGGGATCTCAAAGTCGTCCACGCTGTGATCGAAGTCCAAGGTACGTCGGCCCATTTCTGAGGCTATGGGGTGCATTCTCAGGTTCTCTTTGATGCAGGCTTCAAGGTAGCGGTATCGTGGATCTTCGCGGACGAGTTTGCTGTCCATAATCTCATCTTCGGGTCGAAGGACTGGGAAGGAAGCCAGGAGCTTCTGCTTCACTTTTGGGTTTCTGGCGATCTCAAGGAAGAGACAGCCAACGGTACCTACGTACAGTGTTAGAATTTGCGTTGTTCCAGGCTGTAGTGGAGCTCACTGACCTGAGGTAGTCTCAGAGCCTGCTAACAGTAGCTCCGCCATTTGATCGATGACATCTCGGTTGCTCATCTTCGTGCCAGTGTCCGGGCGCTCTCCTTGATCTACTGTAGCGTTAGCGTTGTGAAACAATAAAGTTCTCTACATCTATCCACGTACCAAGCATGTGCTGAAGGACATCGATCTTCTCAGACGGCTCAGCCTCCTGTTTCCGGTCGTCAACAAGGCTAGAGATCGCCTGCATCCGAATACGCCGGTCAGCAAAGTCAAGAACCATCAGAACACCCCTAAGTAATCCTAACCTTAATCATCTCCCCCGGCCAGTCAAACTTCAAGTTCCGTCCCAGACGTCGAAGGGTACGCTTGATGAAGACGAATCGATATCGGTTGGCCAGGCCGTCGAAGATGTTGTTTGGAATCTTTGACCATTGCTTGTCCCGCGCAGTCTGATACATGGAAGGGTCAAAGACTTTGTTGATCTGACCGAAGCCTTTGCCGAACGCGCTCTCGCCCATACTTGATCGAAAGTTAGCTGAGCGTCGAGACATAAAAGAGTACATGCGACGTACATGTCGAGAGCGAGACAATGAAGGTCACGCATCAGATTCGTGACAAAGCCGGTCTTGCCGTCAGTCTTCTCAACTTGACGGTAGTAGTTCGCCAGAAGCTGGCTGACACATGCTTTGAAGAATGAGTCGAGCTTGTCGACCGATGTGACGGTAAAGGCTGGTCCAAGGAACTTCTTCAAGTTCTTGTGCGGCTCAGGGCGGCTAAGACTTCTGTCAGCAGAAGACATGAATAACAATAAATCGAGCTGTCTCACATCTCTCCGAATAGTCCTGGACTATTTCGATCTCTCGAGATCTCAGCATACATTGTGACCTTGGGCAAGTCGGTCTTGAGAAGAATGTCCTTCATGGCTGTTTTATCGGCAACCCAGATTTGCCTTGGTCCCAATCGAATCACATCGCCGTACTTCTTGTGACATTGCTCGACGTAGTCCGGAATCGTTCCTCGGGCGAAGAGGTATTTGAGGTGAAGTGTTGTCCAACACGCAAACCAGGGGCCAGGTATTCTGCTCAGTGGAGATTTGTACGCCTTGACAAAGTCAGCACCTGATGAATACAGTCGCAGCTCGGTGTACAAACATCGTAGACACCCTTGAGGTACTGAAGAAATGAACAATGCGACAAGACCGACAAGGACGACCTTGGTTGGCGATACTGGAGGAATGACCACTCTAGAGCCCGCATGATCGGCGCTCGTAGGCTGCATACCGATCATGGACGCAAGTCTGGGGAAAGGATTGTCAGGAACGATGTTGAAAGTTATGCTCGCGACAATATTGACAATATTGTCTACACTGCCTCTGGATCGACGAAGTAGATGGAGTAAAATCCAGCAAACCTAGGAGTGAACGTTGTATATCAGCGCCAGCTCTTCAACAATGACTGAAGCCCGAGAAACGCGAAAGAGAGTGCATGTGCATTTGGAGAATGCGGTAAAAGATCGTTCAGATGCATGGTGGTCCTCTGCATGACGGTCTTCTGCATGCCTTCGGTGGTCTCTTGGAGGTCCAACGCTAACCGCGCGTGGCTTGACAGGTGCCCCCGAATTCTTCAATAACCCAATTCGGCAGTGATGTACTTACATTCTTTGGCATGTAGCGATCGTGGCTGCACTAGCTTGATCGCCACGTCCTCAATGCCTCAAGATAAGGTGAATACCGAGCTGTATTGCGCCACGTACTTACGCACTTAGGTCGCCGAGAAGTGCGGTAAGAGAGCTATTCGAGATGATCAGCGAATTCGTGCGGTAGCTTCGCGCCTGTCAACAAACGGTGATCTTCTAGCTCAGGCTCAACGCCTGTCAATTCGCTCTCCGCCAATGGCATTTTGGCTGAGAAGGAAAATTGAACAGAGACGCAAGCGGCATCGTGCTCAATTGGAAACGACGGTACCTGATTTTTCCGCAGGTCATTCGAGTTTCAGAGTCCTTTAGAAATCAGACTGCGTTCACTTGCTTGTTCTCCCTACATCACATGCTTCTGTCAGCCTACGAGGATATCCGAAATGCGCCAAAGGAGATCACCGTCAAGCCACGCTGATGGAGGAGGCATCTCACATACCAAACGCGACGATCGCGACCCCAAGCAGTCTCGAGAGCCACCGAGTATGAAGGCTCTTCGTGATGCAGTACCATCACACTGCTTCAAGCCCAATGCGCTCGTAAGCATGAGCTACATCTTTCGCGATATTATCTGCATAGCAGCTCTTGCAATCTCGGCCACATATATTCCTCTTCTCGAATCGACACTTTTGCGCTGGTCTCTATGCTCGGTGTACGGATTCATTCAAGGCCTTTTCTTCACCGGTGTCTGGATCCTCGCTCATGAGTGTGGACATGGAGCCCTATTCAATCAATCAATCCTGAACAATGCGTTTGGGTTTACGCTCCACAGCTTTCTTTGCGTGCCTTTCTATTCCTGGAAGTACAGCCACGCTCGCCATCATCGATATACCAATCACATGGAGAGAGACACAGCATTTGTGCCATCTCGAGAGGGCCAAGGTGGAGTCCAGGAGGCAATAGAAAAGCTATTCGACCTTGCTGAAGATACGCCTGTCTTGAGTCTGCTCATGCTGGTCGGTCATCAGGTCCTTGGATGGCCACTGTACCTCTTGTTCGAAATCACCGCTGGTAGCAGAAGCTCTCCTGTTCCTAAAGAGAGAAGAGAGTCGAGTCTGACGAGCAGTCATTTCGATCCGTGGGCCGGTATCTACACTCGCGAGCAGGCACCCTTTATTCTGTTGTCGGATCTAGGGCTGATGGCTACCGCGACTGGCCTGTATTTCCTCGCCCAGACCGTCGGCTCTTGGACAACAGCGCTGCTTTACGATCTGCCCTACCTATGGGTGAATCACTGGATTGGTGAGCATAGAAAACCACAAAGCCGTCACGATACTGACCAGCTGCAGTTGCAATTACCTTCTTGCACCACAATCATCCCGACGTCGCACATTACGAGGCTGATGCTTGGAGCTTTCAAAAAGGCGCTCTTTCCACTGTCGATAGAGAGTTCGGCTTCATTGGTCGTCACATCTTCCATGGAATTATCGAGTTCCATGTGATCCACCATCTTTTCACGTAAGTCTGATCCACCCTTCTCAAGTTGGATGTTGCTCACGGCGATCAGGCGTATCCCCTTCTACCACGCAGAGGAGGCCACGAACTGCGTGAGGCCCCTTCTTGGAATGCACTACAAGTCGCAGCCGACGTCGTTCTGGACCGCCTTGTGGGACACATTCCCGCTCGTGCAAGTACGTCGTACCTTCAGCTGGGGAAAGCGGAGTGTTGCATTGGCCTCAGGCGCCGTGTAAATGAAAAGCCAGTTCGGAAGCTCTACTCGTATCAATACCGTCACCGCCATAGGCGTACAGCCGAGATACGAGCGCGGAACAGGAAGAGCTCTGAGATGGCTTGGAAGAGTAGTCCAATCAAGCACGCTTCGAAAGCTTTCCGCTCTTCGGCCCAAATGTTGATATTCGCTGGTCTGTATCATCCACCAAGGCCCCAAGACACGCGCGTTTTGCGGGTCGATGAAGATGTCAGGACGCAGACTTGGCCCTTGGCTACTAGTAGAAGGTGAGCTCCGTGCAGAGTTGGAGCTAGGCTCGGAGGAGTAAATTCAATGACGAAAGTGGATGTGTACATGGGTACAACAGCCGTGCGGAAAAGAAGACAGCCGCGAGGATAAATGTTCTGACCAGCCTAGCCAAGGGGACGAGGTAGAAGATAAAGAATGTTGACATGTCTGAAGGGAAGTCACAAAGTCGAAGTCTTCGCGGGGCTCAGCTTCGATGGAGTGCCGGTCTCGGCAGAACGTTCCTCCGAGACGTGCTTGCCTGGTGACAAGCAGCAGGCAACGATTGCCTCCAGTTCGTGTGACATGTACATGTAGTTGTTGACAACCTCTTATCACCCTCATCTCTCACATACATGATCAAGCCACTTCGAATTCGACTCTACATTGACAACGATGAATATCGTACGAAGCATCTTCGGTCTTGAGACCCAGCAACAGCCGCTCAACGATGGCCCTTCCATCGAAGACCAGGCCAAACAGGCATCATCACCCAAAAGAACCCAAACACCATACGTCGGACTCCCTGTACCACTAGAAGCGAGCTTCGACCCCCAAGACTCCAAGGCCCTCTACTCAGAAATGACCGACGAGTTCAGCGTGGTCCCAGCAAACGACGGCACTAGCGTCCTGGTCTTCTCGATCTACTTTAAGTCAGAATCGCCGGAGACCAAGAGCGTTGTCTACAGCGAGGAGATGAACGCAGACCCTTCAGAGCCGAAAGATCACCCCAAGAGGTTGAGCGATACTGTTCGAATATATGAGCATTTGCTCTGGGAGCGAGAGCCGCATCCCAGAGTCGTGAGATACCTTGGACCCACGCCCTCTGGATATCGACTTGAGCGCCTGGCGCCTGGAGCGGTTGCTGTATGCACAGATCTGAAGAACGACGCGGTTCTCGCCTTCCACCAACGCTGGGCCATGCAAATCCTCTCCGCCCTCGAATGGATCCATGAGCGAGGCGTCACGCTTCAGTGGGGAGCAATACAACAAGACGCTTTCTGGCTCCGATCCGACTTCTCAATAGCAATCGCTTGCTTCATCACCGCAGGCTGTCTCGAACTCGGGATCCCAGCCGAGCACTGCTCTTCAAACAACTTCGTCAACCCCTGGAGCAAACAGACGTCAGGCCACTCTGAGCCGCCATATACATGGCGCGACACTGGTCTTCCCAAAGGCGACCTCGTCGACTGGGCGACATGGGTGTATGGGCTGATGATTGGACGCGAGTCAGATCCCGTATACCACGGCGTGGAAGGGCGTGATAACAATGAGCGCATTCGCAAGTGGAGACAGCGTCACGATGCTGCCGAAAGAGGGACCTTTCGTGACTGGCCTCGATTGCCGAAAGAACAGCTCGGAGATGTCTTGGTTCGCGCGTGGAATGGTGAGTACGAAACCGCGGGAGAGGTTCTGAAAGACGTGAGGCAGACTCTGAAGGACACGGGACGGCAGCTCACGGCTGGCAAGAATGATGAGATTGACGGGTTTGACTGGAATCATCTGTTCGAAGCTGTGCCAGGAAAGTTTGGACCAAAGCTGGAGCACAAGCCGCAAAAATGCTGATGCAGGCATACCAGTAAGCAAGGTCATCATCTAGTTCCATTGGAGACTTGCACCAGCACAATAGGTAGCTTTGACAAAATCACCCCGCTCCATCACCTCTTCTCTTGTTTCACTTCTCACAAACTCTCGATCCTCTCAGATTGGAGGATGAGCAACCGAGAGAACTAACACGCTTGATTAGAGACATCTGCGAAATACATTCCATTCCATAGCCGGAGAAGCGCGACCCTATCTACCACTCTTTGTTCCTTCTTCTGCTCTGATCTGTTCTGTTTGCAGCGTTACAATCAAACAAAATGAGCTGTGGGTATACCCGATATAGAGCGCCGGTCAAACAAAAAAGTCCGAAATGACTATCTACCGACCGTCATGGAGCCTGTCCAAGATGGAAAAGACAGGAAACAGCACTAAATTCCGAAAGTCTGACGCCAAAAGCGAATCAAGTATTGTGACACCCCTCTCGCTTTTTCCCAAACTCCTCTCCCTTCATTCTTCATCATGCGACGCCGTTGTTGTTAGCCCTTGCAGGCCGAATGCTTCTCTCTTTTCTGTTCGTGATCTCGTAATTCCTTTTCCATCTCTTTCGAATTTCAAATATCGCTGTTGGTTCGCGCTGTGCCGTTGATGCCAAAGAGTACGCCGAAAAGTGACACAAACGACGAAGTGACCGCTGGAGAAGTAGTGTAATGTAGCAAGTGCAGAACGCTCGACTGGAAGGTGACAGAACGCTGACGAAGATGCCCAGTGCCGAGTGAAGTGAAAGAGCCGTCGTTTATGGATTGTGCGTGTGTCGTAGCAAGATCGTTGTGATGCGGGTGAGCATCGAAGAGGATGCTCAGTACCTCGCATTGAGGTTGGAGACCGACATGCGGTGCGCGGTGGCAGCGCGTTGATCATAGGAAGCGCGACGGTGCAGCTCGTCGAGACTGGCGGCGTGCTGGGGCTGTGGATGACGAAGCTGGGTGTACCGCTGCTGGGGCGTAGGTGTCTCTTCTTCAGGGCTCTGGCGGCTATCGTACTTGTCAACGCCAGAGCTGTAGCTGTAGAGGCTGGTGGTGTTGGCTTCTCGGGAAGATGAAGGCCGTGCGTGCTGCTGGTGTGGCTCTTCGACACTGGCGTAGCTGCTGTAGCTGCTGCGGATGTTGGAGGCTGGCGGTAGCATGCCCGGCACGGATGCGCCGCTTGAAGTGCTGGAGAAGCTCTCAGACAGCACTGGTCCGGTAGTAGGAGAGACTTCCGGACTGCTCGTGGTTGCGGCGAATTGGTAGCCAAGAATTGGTTCCGTCATGAGAGACGAGTTTGTGGAGGCAGCAGTGGAAGACATTGGAAGGCCATTGTATTGGGCAGCTGGCAAGCCGCTCATTGATTCGCTCCGGGGTACAGCTCTCTCCAAGTTTCCATCGTTGGACCACGGCATGCCGTTGCGGCTGTGAACACCATTGATGTGGGCTCGCGGCGGCTGATCTGGGACAGAACCAAGTGGTCTGATCTGCGGCACATCGGCAGTGGAGTAGTTCGCCTGCTGGTATGACTGTGTGTAAGGAACGGGCAATCTTCGCTCCTGCACTGTCTGAGTTGGAAGTGAGGAATGCAGAGATGCCATGTTCAAGGGAGAGAAGGCATCGGCTGTGACGCTTGGCAGTCTGCTTATTGGGGTCGAAGGGAATGGCCCGGCAGCGTTCAGATCACCGAAACTGAAGGCCGTACCAGGCTCGTAGTACATGCTCGTGGATGTGACAGGAGCCGAGACTGATCCGCTGGTCCAAGGGCGAAAATTCCCCGCGCTGTACGCACTTGAGATGGACTGTCGAGGAACGTTTGAGGAAGATGATGCATAGGTGTACTCGTCCAATGGTGATGTGTTGTAGGCATCATACTCAGGATAGGCAGTGCGAGTCTGAAGCGTCGGGAGAGAAGGTCGGTGCTGACCCTGTGTATGGTAAGGAGTGGTGTCGTAGGTGCCGACGCTCGCGTCCGCGCCGTAGGCTGATGCCGTATTGGTGCTTGTCGATGCACCGCTGGCTGGCATCATGTCAACTGCCGGAAGCTGATGGCTCCCCACCTAAAACAAATGTCAGTGTTCTTGCCAAGATTTGATCTATATCGAGCTTTTCCTACCCTGATGAAGGTGCAGGCATTTTTGTCGGCGCCTGCGGAGCGGCATGCTGAGCAGCCGCTACCATCTCCTGGATCTCCGGAGCACTTGATCTTGCGCTTTCTGCATCTCGAGCACTTTCGTTTCGTCAGTCAAGCTGGATTTCCTCCATCATGTGGCAAGTGGATCACTCACTGCGACTTGGATGCGACGGCGAGCATGCCCAGGTGGCATTTCCGTGCCGTGCTCATTGATGAGAGCTCGAGAGCCGGCTCGAGACGCATACTCGGTTCGCAAGTCGCTGTGCGGTGGATCATAGTAGCCGTGACTGTACTGAGTATATGGCAATGAGCGGTCGTAGTGAGCAGCGGTCGACGCCCTGTGGTTTACGCGGGTGAATGAGTCAAAATCGCCGCCATAGTAGGACTGGGTCATCATCATCTTGTGAGAATGCAGGCTCGCATTCCTGCAGGCACTTCAGACAACGCAGCCGGCTGCACCAAAAGCCGGCAGAGGCTAAGGAAGTCCGCCAATCGGAAATGTATCAGGTCGTGAGCAAGGCGAGAAGTTGCAAAGTGGTCTGCAGAAAAAGAAAGTCGAGCATCGGTTTGTCAGATCTGCGCTGGGATTTGAAAGCCGGCGAGGTCAGGAGGATGTATGCCGGAGAGTGAAGTGGCGAGAAGCAAACACTGTAATATTACTCAGGAGGCCTGTTCTGGCAGCGAAATGTTTGCCTTACACAAGAGACCACAAGAGCCAATTAAGGTCGCGCCAACCAGTCAGTGCAGTGGGGCGTGCGGTGTTATGCAATGCAATCAACTCGACTGAAAGCTGCGCAGAAGTCAGCACAGCCCGTAAAGCCTTCGACAGCCCAGATGTTTTGCTGCACAAGTCCTGCGCTGGGCCTGTCTTGCATTCCTGGCAGGCGCGGGTGCCGGCAGTATATGATCGAAGCAATGACTTACCAATCTGCGACACGAAAGAGGTCATCCCATCCAGAAGGCGTCTAGTCCCTGCCAATTTTGTTGCTTGATGCAGCCTCCCGTCTCGTCGATCTCGCCAGAGATATGCCTTCTGTCGACTGATGCAAGGCATACGGAGCCTTTGGCAAGATATCAAAGGCTAGGGCTTGTAGTTGTGTTGAGCATCTGAAACGAAAGACGATATGGGGTGATCAAAAAGGACGCACGACGTCGGCTCGTGCTCTTAGGCGCTGTGTGAGCTGTCAGTCAATGTCCAGCTCTCCGCAGCTTTGTCGGCCGCCACGGCTTTCACCGACACGTGTTTGCTCTTATGCGGAGACAAACTGTCCGCGATGCGCGCCTCAAAATTTACGCCTGGAAGACGCCATGGGCTGCCATGGTCGTTGGAAACGTATCAACCAACGGAGGCTGGCGAGGACGTTTTCGGATGTTGTATCTAGCAACGGGACCAGGGCATTTTGCAGATCAGCAACAGGGGCCGAATAATTGACGAACAGGTAGCGGCGCTTCGTTCGGCTCACAGAAACATCCCAGGTGGTGAAATTCCTGGTGTCATTCAGTATCCACAAACCATGCCGGTTGGCCAAGTCGTACTCGGCGCTCCCCAAGGTTGAGACGTTTTCTTTCTCACCCAACTTGCGAGTCTTTCTAGCCCGGTCTCCTTGCTGTAGCGGATCCTTACACAATGCAATGCACATAGCCGCCGGTGCAGGGATATGGTGCATTGCTTTGGTTGGAAGACAAAGATTCAGCTCGGGCAGGGTCTTTTGCATGTGTGCTGCCGGCTGAAGCCCGTTCCCGTACATCTGCAAGACACCTTCTGTACTGCGGGAGCACGGGTGACATTCAACAGTCGAGGATCACGTGCTTAAAATTGCAGGGGCATTCATGCAGGAACCAGCCCGAACAAAATCTGCCTCGCATGGTAGAACCAGACAGACATTGTTGCAGGGTTGGCCTGGGGATCAGCAAAGTAGACAGCACTGTGCAGCGAAAGTGAGGAGTTGCAGGCCTTGCGCCATCGCTACCCGAGATGCTGGAGACGAGGAGAGGAATGTTCCGTGCAGGTAGGCCGATCATGGCCGGGCGATGATCAGTTAGAATGGCGGGTGCGGGGAGGCTCTGTAGAGTGCATACGCAGCCTTGAACCTGCTGCGTTTCGAAACATCTCACAATTGGCGTCGGCCACCAAATCGAATCTCGCTATGCTAGGCGTCGCGGCATCGCGGCATCTGCAGCCTCTGTTGGTGGCAACGGGAAGGCGCAGAGCAGACCGCCAGTCGCACGGGAAAAAGACAGCCGCTGCCGTCCAAGACTGTCGCTGTCAAAGCAAGCAAGCGCCTTGTTGCCAGCATTCTTTGAGCGTCTGAAGAATCCTTCGAGCAGGGATGCCGGCCGTGGCGTTCTGAGGATGAATCAGATTAGGACCGTCTGCAGTTCGGTGTGGAGCTCGTTTGCGGAAGATGGATGGACGCTTGGGCGGCGGCGAAGCATTGCCATGGCTTGCGACGGCGTTTGATACGAGCCGAAGAAGCGATGGCCATAGGAAAGTGGACGGAGATGGCCGTGGAGAGGAGATGCACATGTCGTCGAGGAAGCGCAAGGGCGATGCAAGGGGAGCGTGGGGAAGCGTGGGCTAGTTCTAGCTCTCGGCCTGGAGCGAGCCGATCCCCGTGCGCGGCTCGGGACGATTGGCTCTGCCATTTTCCACTAGGCGCGCATGTCACACAATCTCACTCTTCACTTCTCATTCCTCACAACACTTTCTGGTTGGTGTCGCAATTGCTGTGCAACCATATCTGCCGTTATTTGACAAGAAGCTAGGGCAAACTCAAATCACCAACTGGTCCTGCTTTGCTCCTGGCGTCTCCTCCGACCCCCGCGGCAAACCGAGAATCGCCAAAAGTCGGCGCGGCATTGCCAATCTGTCCTCCGGTATTCCCGATTCCCGCTGCAATAATATCCGAAAAGGCCCAAGGACGACAGCAAGTGGAAAACTGTAATGTCTGTGCTTCTTGAGACGAGTGCAGGCGACATCACAGTCGATTTGTTCACAACAGACGCGCCAAAGTCATGTGAGAACTTCCTCAAGCTTTGCAAGATCAAGTACTACAACTACGCGCCCGTCTACAACGTCCAGCCCAATTTCTCCTTCCAGACCGGCGATCCCATCGGCCCCGAGTCCAAAGACAGCGACGGCGGCTGCTCGATATGGGGTTTGCCAGACAGCGTCACCAAGCGTGCCACGAGACCAGAGCGTGCGACTTTCAAGCCTGAGTTCTCTGGCAAGCGCAAACATGTCGAACGTGGAAGGCTCAGCATGGCCACGACGCCCGCCAAGTCCAATCCAGATGAGCGCATTGCCAGCAGTCAATTTGTGATAACTCTTGGCGAGAACTTGGAGCAGCTCGATGGCAAGGCAGCCATCTTCGGCGAGGTTGTGGAAGGCTTTGACGCTCTCGAGAAGATCAATGCAGCCTTTGTCGACTCAAATGGGCGCCCTTTGCAAGACATCAGAATACTGCATACAGTAGTACTGGACGACCCATTTGAGGATCCACCAGATTTGATCGAGCCGCCTTCCAGCCCTCTGCCTTCCAAGGAGCAGCTTGCTACGGTCAGAATTGCACATGACGAGGTTCTGCAGGATAGCAACGACCCGGAGCAGATGGAGAAGATTCGAAGAGAACGTGAGGCACGTGCCCAGGCACTAACTCTGGAGCTGATCGGGGACCTTCCCTTCGCCGACGTTACACCACCTGAGCAGATCCTCTTCGTCTGCAAGCTCAATCCAGTCACGCGGGATGAAGATTTGGAGCTCATCTTCTCGCGCTTTGGCAAGATCCTGTCTTGTGAAGTCATTAGAGACAAGAAGACCGGCGACAGCCTTCAGTATGCTTTCATCGAGTTTGCCAATAAGGAAGACTGCGAGCGCGCCTACTTCAAGATGCAAGGCGTCTTGATTGATGATCATCGCATTCACGTCGACTTCTCACAGAGCGTATCGAAATTGTCAGCGGATTGGCGATCGACAACAAATTCTAAGACCGCAAGATCTCGTGGGGGCTTCGGTGGCATCGACAGCTTAGAGAAGCGAAAGCAGTATCGGTCAAACGATGGAGGCCGTGAAAGAGGGCGTCATTATGACTATGTCTTCGACAAGAATGATCGTGGAAAGCAACGCGACAGCCATCGAGACACGGATGACTCACCTCGAGATTCAAGAAGACATCGTTCTCGAAGTCACAGTCCAAAGCGCCGACAGCGGTATGAGTCGGACCGTCGAGATGATCGCTATCGAGACGACCGCAGGCGGCATCGAAGTCGAGACAGGTACCGCGATGACCGTGACGGCAGAGATAGTCGTTCCAGGCGGTACTGAATGGACAGGATTTTGCTGTCAAGATTTCTGGAGACGGCGAGCAGCAACAGCAACACAAGCATCACATTCAAAGCCGTCACGGTCTGAGCATCTCGGGTTCAGTCATTGTCAGACAGCGGCTGTGTGCACTTGCATTCTAAGATGATAGCGACTGCTGAACGAGACGAAAAGCAAGATGGTACTTGCAATTTGTCTGAGTTGAATGCAGCTTCTTCAAGTAAGACACTCTTGACGGCATTCTGTTTTGTTCTCCTCTTCCACGACCGTTCCAGCTCTCATACATATTGCATCGCATCCCATACGCATTGCAACAACACTCGCGCTCATCATATTCTTCGCACCAATACCAACTATTGACTACATCCAGTGACCAACTACAGCAAACATCGTTCAATCAAACTCAGTCACATGCTTGCATCACCTTCACAGCATGTCGCAGTCCACGGAGATCCAAATGCGCCCTGCCGCTGCAAATCCACCGGCACCAGACAAGAGGCCCTCATTTGCAAGAGCCTCGTCCTCATTCATGGCCAAGGCCAGAAAGCTCAGCAACATTGCACTGGCCTGGATTCCAAAACGCCAGAGTCGTGAGGATTCGGCAAGCAATGCTCCGGAGCCGGAGGAAGAGACTACGATCGAAGGACTTCAAGGTCGGCCATACGAGTCAAACGATCAAAACACCGCACTCCCAAAACTCTACCCGGAGGTTACAACACAGCCGAATGGAGTCCATCCAGCTCTCAGAGACCCGTTTGCAAGTAGTCGGCCTGCGCCGGAGACAACGGAGGAGGTAGCCGCAGCCCAGAATCAAGCGCCCGACCAACACGACGAGATCACTCCAGCGCCTCGCTCGGACACTGGGCCGAAAGATGACACACCCGCAGCAGACCCAACAACCGTCACCGAGACAGAAGTTGCTGAGCACGTGGAGGAAGCTGAACAACCTCATGAGGTGGCTGCGGGAGTCACCGCAGAAGAGCCATTGCCTCAACTTGCCGCTCCTCAACGCAATCACAATGAGCACTGCTGGCAAGGCCATGAAAAGAAGTGGACGGTGATGTACTATCATCGTCGAAATGAGCGGTGTGAAGCTGCCGACAAGATGAACGGATTGCCTAAGAAGTGCAGAAAGGGAAAATGCGACCGAGTGAGGAACTACATGGTTGAGGGCGTCCGCAGAATTCGTAAGTCCACCTGACCGACCGCTCTGAACTTCATCTGGGCTAAAATGATGGACTCAAGACAATTACGTCGACTTCTACACCATCCGCCTCGACCGCAAGGACACCTGCGTCCTCATCTTCCCAGACGACATCCAGCCCCGGCACACCGTCGAGGCGATCCAAAACCGTCACCGCGAAAGACCTGACCAACAACCTCTGGAAATCGTCGAGCTCCCCCGCCGAGTCCGCTGGAGGAACTTCATCAGCCACAAATACGACACTTTCCGCATCGTCGTGCATCCGGAGGACTACGTGCCAGAGTGCAATGGCAATCCTCCCACTCCTCGTATGCAGCCCAGAGACGGTGTGCCCAGCAATCGTCAATGCATGATAGGAGCGCACGCTGACGATGGAACAGAGTTGGGACGTGGCCGTGCGGGTGATCGGAATGTGAGGATTGATGAGGGGCGGAATACGTATCGTTCTGCGCCTGCGCCGTTTAGACGTCAGGGCCATCGTGTGTCGCCGATTCGGGAGGAAGAGGGTTTGAATGAGCAGGTTCCTGGAGAGGCAATGGCGGAGGTTCGTCAGACATAGGCTGGATGCTCGGATCTGCTGTCGTCCTCGCAGCTTGCTGATGCGAATGATAGGTCGGAGAACCAGGACCATCGACTCAGACTTCGGACGAGGCAGCTCAGGCATCTTCGTCGAGCGATGCGGAGGGACGCGAGCGGTCGATGGGGACAGCAGAAGGTCAGGCGACTCAGGCGGAAAGCGAAGCAGCTCAAGCAGCTCAGAACGACAACCTCAACCAGAATGGAACCACGCCACGATCTCAGTCGGACCCATCGCCGCAGTCCCCATCCCTAGAGGCCATGTCGGCGCGGGACAGAGGTCTCTACCGATTCCAGACCGAACTCGAGTGCTTGCGAACGATCCAGACAATCCCGGACATACTGCAATTGGAATCGCGAATTACCTTTCAGGAAGGTAGAGGTTCTCTGGATACGTGGATAGACTAGAAAAGGGACGCAAGTGCCAACGAAATGAAATGAACAGAAGAATTTGAATACTAGATTGCTCAGGTTTTGGAGAAAGCTTTCCTCGTTTTCTCGACTTCGTTATGATTGATGCTCTGAATACGTGAATTGACTATGCTCGTACGCAAATGCCGCCGGAATGAAAAGAATAACGTGAAACCAGATTGCTCGGACCCAACCCAAAACTCCATTTCACCCACCCATGCACACGAATGCCTTACCCTTTGCTGAACGTGTTGACCGAAATGACCTCCCCATGCTTCTTTCTCTCCACCCCCGTATTGAAGGAAACTGTGTCAGCCAGTCCCGTTGCACCACATATCTCTGCTGTCGGATATATCACTCCCTCTTCGGATCCCAGTAAACAAACTCCTCCTCCCCCGCCACCCCAGGAGCCTTCCACACACTCTTCCCACTCTCCGAATCATAACTCTCAAAACTCTGCGCCAACCTCTTCCCGCCTCCACCCGGCAAATCCACCACGAAATCCGGAATCATGAACCCAGCAATCGTGCCGCGGATATTCTTTTCCAAGTCTAAAATTGAGGAGAGAGGGGTTCGGAGGTCTTCGACGCCGGAGATCAGGTCGGATTGGTAGACGTAGTAGGGTTGAATGTTCAGGTCTGCGAGTCGGCGGATTAGGAGGGACATGGTGGGTAGGGAGTCGTTGACGCCCCGCAAGAGGACGGTTTGGTTCCGAACGATTAGGCCGTGGGAGAAGAGGTGCCGGGCTGCGAGGGCGGTTGCGTAGGTTATTTCGGAGGGGTGGTTGAAGTGGGTGTGCTGTGGAACAGGAGTTAGTATGGGCTTTAGACATTGAGATCGATGGACGTACCATTGCGACTTGCTTTCCCATTTCGCGGCCTTTGTTCGAGAGGGCGATGAATTCGTTTGTCCAGGGGTCGTTGGGGTCGATGATACGCATGGGACAGACGGCGAGGCCTTTAGTTGCGAAGCGGAAGCGTTTGATGTGTGGGATTGCGAGGAGTTGTTCGCCGATGAAGCGGAGATGTTCGGGTTCGAGGTAGTAAGAGTCTCCGCCCGAGACGACAACATCTTGGACTTCGGGATGCGAGCGTATGTAGTCGAGCATTCGGTTCCATCGCTTTGGAGTCGGTTTGTGCGCTTTCTTTTGAAGGGATTCGACGGGTGCGCCGACGGCATAGGAGCGTGTGCAGAAGCGGCAGTACACTGGGCAGATGGATGTTGCGAGAAAGAGTACCTTGTCTGGGTAGCGATGCACCAGACCTTCGACGACGGAGTCTTCTGTTTCGTGTAGAGAGTCGAAAGAGAGGGCAGGATGGTCTGGTCTCATGCCTGATTTCATGGGCACGAATTGTTTTCTGATCGGGTCTTCTAATGGGTTCGTCCAGTCGGCTACGCTGAGGACGTGCGGTGTTAGACTGACTGCCATTGGAGCCATTCGCATGCCAGCTTCGACATCTTGAAGAAAGTCGTCTCGAGTCTTGATGTTGGCCCACTGTGGGTGTTCTGACTCTGGTATTCGGTCTGGAATAACGCTCTCGAGAAATTGCATGAGCTTTTCCTTCCGTCGGATTGTGAACGCTTTCTATTGCAACACATGATTAGCTCACATGCTTGTGCAACTCTCGCATGCATTTACATTTGTGCACTTACTTGCCATCTGTAACTGAGAAAGTCGTCTTCTGTCGCATGCTTAAAGAGGTCAATGTGTTGCCAATAAGGTTTCCTGTCATCAAGAGAAACCGGGTTCGTGGATATCGATCTTCGGCAGATGTTACGACCTCGCCAAAGACGTGTCAGATCGTCGGGTCGATGCCCAACCCCTGCTCTCCCCAGAGGATTCCAAGTGCTTGTCGTCGATAGCGTCCTTGGATTCCGAAACAGACGTACCGACTTGCTGGGTAAAGCCATTGTTCCAACACTTCGTCGTTAGATGTTGTCGAGGATCGAGGGGGCACCGGTGGAATGGTGATGATCAGACATGAGGAAACGAGGTGCAGATTGGCGAGCAAAATATATCTGCTGCCCGAGAGAATGCTGATACGGTAGCAGCTGACAGTGTATTGTGGGAAGTAATAATGTGGCAGAAGCACATCTGTTGGATGCACGCCAGGCTGAGAGGTCGTCCTTGGGGGTTTGCCTATTCTTACGAGGAAGAGATCCACTCACCACTGATGGCTAATCGAATGAATTGTCGCTCTTTCACCTACCAATGCACGTTAGCTGCCCTTTGGAACGATTATGGTCAAGACCGAAAGCCATTTCCCACTCTCACGCGCGCGGCTCGGCTGCTGATGGCACGCATCTCAGCACGCCGTGTCGTTTTGGGCTTCCTCTTGGAGCTTTTGAGAAAGTTTGCTCATACATAATGGAGCAGACCCACCGTCGAATACCGCTGTGGTACGCATCGGTAGGGTTGCACAAGGCCACATGCACGCACCGTGTTAGGCCAAACTCTCTCGATCCTCGCTTAACAAGTGCCACAGGGCACATCACGGATCGCGGCTGAAGGCGAAATCGGCCCCGAAGCTAGCGGTTGACATGCCGCTGGGGCTGCATCGCACACATACGGTTTTTTTGCAAACCCTTTTTGAATCTGAAGCAGCCACAAAAAGGCATGGTCAGTTTGAAAAAAGCGTGCGACTTGGCATGTGGCCTCGCGTGAATCCCGGGAGGCGCAGAGTGTTAGTGTGGATAGGCGCCATACTGACGCCCACCCTCGCGCTGGTGCAGCTGGAGTTTCCAATAAAGAGTGACGAAAGATCTGAGAAAGGCTCTCGAGTTCGCCCGGCGACGGCCCGCACGCAGCCTCCGCAACCCTCGCTTTAATACTGCCGCGGTCTGCGTGGTCCCAAGAGAGCTAAGAGAGTTTGCGCAGCGGATGCGCAGGTTGCATTCGATATTGCACGAAATCAGCAACTCCACTGGGCGTAGCGGTGGCGATCTTTGTGGTTGTCGGCGGCGTGAGATGCGCGCGACGTACGGAATGCAGTACAATAGGGCCCCGAGTTTTCTGTGACAGGACATGAAGCTGCAGAGACAAACTTTCGATCAGGAGGCGTTGGATGAAGGAGTTCCACGCAAGAGCCGCCTGCAGACAGAATCCTTCGGGGGATGTTAGCTGAATGCCGCGGACGGATGTCAACCAAGCCCGTGCCATCGGACTGGGATGCCGTTTTCTGCGATGAATGGCCTAGGTTGATTAAGCTTGAAACAACCACGACAACGATTCGAAGTCCCGGAGAGTATCTGTCGAGCGCACGCACATGCCGAGGCAGGCTGTCAAGCTAGTGAGGAGAAACGCGCTCATTCAGTACGCTGACAAGAAGCCTTGCTGCCGACCCCCAAAACCTGGGTCCAGTCCCACTGGCCATCGCGTCGAGGATGTGATGAAGTTGTGGCGGGTCAGCTGATCGCAGGCGAGGTCACTAGGTATCTGTGCAGCTCCTGCAGGGTGGGGAGTCTAACAGACGCTTCTGCAAGCTGCGGAAGGGGTTCGGTCGCAAGATTGCAGACCCAAAAGTAGGCAGCTCTCTTACTCTGAGGAAAAGATGTGCGCGCTGACGAATACTTGAGCGTTACGGAAGCTCCGATTGTAAGCTGTGATGCATGGCTGCATTGGTATTGCGGCGACGCAACAAGCAGGTCGCGGACTGTGCGGAGAGAGAACGACAGGCGTTACACAAGATAGGCGAGCTCGCATCATGCCGGCAGTCGGCCGACGAGGCCGCCGACGACATGCGTTGTCGGAATGCATTCATTGCCGCTTTTCCCTTCCCGTCCCAGGTTCAACAATCCGGATCACGCCTTCCACTCGCACTGCTTCGAATTGTCAGCACTTGGTCCAGTTGGGTGTTGATGAGCAGGACGATGGCTCAGCTACCGACATCGGCGGGCAGCGGCACCTCCCGTGGCGAGCTGACTTGATCGCAGCGATTCAGAATGCTTTTACTCGTCCAAAGAGCAGTCAAGAGCGCGCTCGAGTCGAGGAGGGCGACTTCCAGTGAGCCGCGGCGGTTGAGGATCAAAAGAGGCGGCGGTTGCGGCTGCGATGAATGCGAAAGAGCGAGTCAGGGGAATGGAAGTGGAGACATCCATCATGCTGCTCAAGCAGCATGTACAGGCAACGCATCGACCGACGAGGAATTGAAGGACCCGACGTCAGTTTTCACCCCGGGATAGCCTTTCGGCACTACCGCCCCGTCCCGTGGACGACGCACGGTCGGCCATTTGCTCAATGCCGTCGGCCTTGCTAAACGCTACACGGACATTGATGCCGTGCAACAGAACGACGAACGGCATGACATATACCTCCTGGACGATTGGACGAGCAGTACGAACCTGTCTACGATAAAACAAGCTCTAAGATCTGAGATGAAGATCTTTCGGCCCCCAACTTTGCAGCTAATCGACTTCACACTATCCTGGATTGGCAGCTGGAAACGTGCAGCCCGTCTCAGGAGCCATAACACCTCAACTTTGCTCTGCTCTATCCAACTCCCTGCCGCTTCTACGAAAAGCATTCTTCAAAAATCTCTCCGCGCAGAGCCTTCCCTTTTGACTTGCGATTTTGGCTTCGCATCTACGCTGCCCCTTCTCGGAAGGTCCTGGCACCGATCAACAACCATCAGATCAACATCTTCAACCTTGATGCTTCGTTGCTTCAGACTAGGCGGAGGTCTCTCCGAGCACTTCGTCTCTTCTTCTGCATACCACTTTATGCTCGGATGTCTCCGTATCCGTCTTCATTGGCTTGCTAGCAACTACCGCTGAGCATTTTCGACCTAGTTCTCCCAGACCACGCGAATGGGCTTCCGAACATCCGCACGCTCTTTCCGTCTCAACTTTCAACTATACACGTATTCAAGCACCGTCTGCCACCTGACCCTGAAGGCTCGCCACATATGCCACGATAGTACACTTCGCGCCATAAATCGATACTAATGCAGCAGAATCTCTACTTCTCCTACAGCATACCTCTAGACTTAATCGGACACGGCCCCGACACCTCGATGCACGGGAGTACTCCCGACTTCTCCATCGCCCTGAAGTGCAGTCATTAAGAGCTACCTCCATGATTGGCAACGTCAAAAGCATGGCCGATTCCGCAATGTCATAAATCGGTATCCTGCTTTCCGCATGTCGATCGTAGTAACTCTGGAGGTACCAGCGCGCAAATCTTCCAGCCTGGAATGACGAGGTCTACAAACACATAAATGAGCACGTTCTCCAACCGACCGACGTGAATGGAAGGCCAAAGCTGCTTTTTAGCCTAAGAGAAGACATCCAGACGTGCGAGTACATCACGTCGCCACGAATGCTGCTGTCATGATAGACGTCTCTGCATTGCAC
The DNA here is from genome assembly GCA_022814565.1 of Phaeophleospora eucalypticola. Lineage (NCBI taxonomy): Eukaryota > Fungi > Ascomycota > Dothideomycetes > Mycosphaerellales > Mycosphaerellaceae > Phaeophleospora > Phaeophleospora eucalypticola. The sequence continues at coordinate 853,913 of JAKLNG010000001.1, read as the reverse complement.
AGCCTCTAGAGCTGCACCATTCGCTTAATCGCATGTCAACCTCATTGATCTCCCGGAGCTCGCTCTCCGTCAACCACAGCATTCAACATAGCGCGATTTCATACGAACACGCGCAGAGAACCCAACACGTCCTCAGACCGCTAGGAGACGACCTCGATGCAAACTGTTCTAGCTCAACCAACTCATTGGGGTAGCGAAGTGCATGAAAACATGCCGGATGCGAGCCTCTTGTCACGATTGACATTCGGCAGTTCCCTCACAGTTGCCATGAGAGTTCCCTGGCAGCAAGAGACGACCACGAGGGTCGTCCAAAAGGCCCTTTTCCAATGAATCCGGATTCACATGCACCCGATATTTAGCCGAGGACAAGGAGCTACAATCCTGTCGCCCATCACTGACTGGCTCGGAGGACGCCCCGAATCCCGAGTCCTCTTCGAATCATTGCAGCTCCAATGGTTTGATAAGCGTGACACGTCTAAGCTTCTTCCAGGCCTTCTAATGAGGAACTCAAAGCGCGGGAAACATCTCCGAGACAAGAGAACTGTCCATATCGGAGTACCACTCTTTACTTGTCCTTGCAAGAGTCTTCATACCAGCTACTACTACCGTTAGCAGCTCACCGCACGCACAAGTCAAACCTGCACCTCGCACTGCATCTGCACCTCGAGTCTGATACGACGACACACAGCTCTCGACCAGCTACTCGCACGCCATCCATTCCTCTCCTGCAGAAGGAAAACCTCGTCATGACGAGCGAAAGAGAATCTACACAGCTTCGACCTCGTATCTTCACGAACAACCAATCCACTAGATCCCCGATCAACCTCTCTTATATTCGCCCAAATCAAGAATCCAGAAACCACCAGCAAGAAAACAGAGTCATCATCGTGCATAGCACGCTCCCATTCTCAAAGACAATTACATAATCAACCACGCACGCCAATGCAGCGCTTGCGCAGCAAGAGAAAGATTAAAATGCTAAAAGCCCGATAGGCTCGTTCGTAGAAAGGTCGTCTCATTCATCGTTCAGTGCGTGCCATTCCTCCCGTCTCGAGGGTGTCACACAACTCTAATCAGTCGAAGCCACCCGGCATGCTCCCGCCGCTCATGTGCTTTTGAGCCTCATCGTCCACCGCTTTCGGGTACTCTGTTGCTTCTTCGTGGTGGCGAATACTTTCCACCTTGGACCACGGATCGGGTCGCAGATCCTCGTCGTCCTCGTCATCGTCGACCTCGTCATGCAGAGTCATGCTCTGTAGACCATTCGACGTCGTCTGACTCGGCTCTTGCTTGTCATTCGCCACACGCCTCGGACTTGTCTCCTTATCAACGACAGCTGCAGCTGCGTCTGCTGCATCTGCATCCGCATCCTTCTTCGTTGGAGACGCATCGACAACGACAGGACCCGCATTCCGCCCAGGGTTTCGCGGCGGGAGTTTGGGCGGCAAGCGCTTCGGCACCTCAACGATTCGCGCCTTGGATGTCACCTGCCTAATCTGTGCGGACGTAGGCTGGATGGTATGGATGGAGTGCACGACTGGCTGCTCAATGACATTAACGTCGTCGTCATCTTCATCGTCCTCCGTTTCCTCGTCGTCGCCATCGTCGGCTTCTTCTTGATGAGAATGCCGGGGCGTAGCCTCTTCGTGCGAGGTCTGGGCCGCAGGAGGTGTGTGCGGTGGAGTGTTGTAGCCATTGGCTGTGGGCTTGTCCATCCCTTGCTGGACTTGGCGATTGATTTCCAGGACTTCCTCCTCCTCGGGGACTTCTTGCATGTGAATCTGGTGGGCATTTGAAATACTACTTTTGCTGCTGTGGTGGCTGCGCATGCTGCTTCTTTCTGGCGACATTGGTGTGCTGTCTGCGAAGTCCGTCTGGGTTGAGGAATCTATCATGAGCGAGGGCGCTCTCACTTCCATACTATTCCGAAGCGAGCTGGGTGTCCTTGGATCGGTACTGAATGCGCTTGTCCGCCAACTATTCCGTCTGCTACCTGATCTGGTATTTGTGTCCAAGCTCGGTCTTGAGTATACGCTGTGGATCGGACTACTTGGACTCGGACTGAACATGAACTCCTCATAGCTGGCCCGCTTCTTGCTGCCGGCTTCCTTCAGGCTCATGCCTTCTTTCTCCAGCGCCAATACGCCATAGGGGTCAGGATCGTCCTTGTCTGGCACTCCAAATGTCGTGCCATCTTCGATATCGAAGTCACCAGGCGGCGCTTCTGTGGGAAGCATGTTCTCGTCGAAGTCCGTGTCGCCCTGGGCCGCCTTGATCGTCTCCATCAATCGTCGGATCTCCAGAGGCGGGTGTGTGGCCTTGCCAGCGAGAATGTCCAACACCGCAATCTTCTGGCCATAGAATCGCTCGTTCTCGTCCGACCTCTCAATTACGATGGTGCCGTCAATCTGCACGCCCGCGTAGAAACCTCGGCTCTTCAGGTAGGTGTATATGGGCGCTTGTCGTTTGTGCAGCTCGGTCTCGAGAACACCTCCAGCACCCACTGGGCCGGCTGAGACACTGATCTCACTGCCCAATGTGCACCTCACCTTTGTGAAAGCCTGCAGTGCCTCCTCGGTGTTGATCACAATGACACAGTCGTAGATGTCAACGCCCACGAGAAAGCCCAAGCCTGCAGTGTGGAGCATGATACCTGAAGGCGGAGACCACGAACCGTCGGACTTCCTCGCGATCAGTACACCGCTCCCTCCAGCTCCTGATATCCACAAGCCCGTCCGCATCGTGGTGAAGATGGCCAAGCCTTTTGCATTCCGTATAACCTTCTCGGGAATCTTTTGTACCACCTTCTGCATTTGCTTTGGCCCATCTGGCGGCTGCACTTCCTCTTCCGCGTAGAATCCATCTTCTGTATCGTTGTTAGCTTCGTACACACCAACACGTCCTGCCAGTCTTACTGCAAAAGCTCCTGAGGATCCTCGCCGCCTTGTCGCTTTCCTTGTCCAGCGTTGTCGGCCAGAATGCTTCACTGCCCAACTTGTTGGAGAGCTTGTTGACAGGAGCTCCCAACTTATCCAACGCCTTCCAAGTCTTGTCAAACCCCGTCTTCCCCCCAGTACGCACTCGCTGCCACAGCGTTGGCTGACCCGACTGAGACATGGTTGCGGCCGGCCGCCCTTGCGTCGGAGAGGAGACAGCTGAACCCCCACGAGGCGTGCGAGGCTCCTTCTATTGTTTAAGTTGTTGTTATTATTACGATGAGAGATACGAAGGCCTCCGCAGCGGCGCCTCGTTAGTCGCTTGGAGGCTGCAGATCAAACGGTCGTGGCTCTGGCCTAGGACGAGGGCGGGGAGGTCGGCCGGGCTATGTCGCATGTTAATAATGCGCCGGGATATGGATGGCAGGCGGAATTAATGGTGGTGTAGCAGAGCAAGCAGATATTCAGCAAGCAAGGCAGAGCAGAGGCAGCGCCGGGCAGCCTCTTTTGCTGTGCTGCATGCGCGGAGGAAGGCGGATAGCGGAAGATGGTTGGAGTTGATGAGCGCTCAGCTGCTGCTGTCGGCGAAGGTAATCGCTGGCGTTGCGTCACTGCTTCGCACCACCAAACATCCCGGCCGCGAATCGTTGGAGAGACGGCGATGAGGTGAGCACAAACTCCGTCTGGTCCGAGCGAGCAATGAAAGAAAACTACAACATCACCTCTCGAAACCGCCTTCGCCACCCCCGACGCGTCCCCATATAATATCGGACTGTCTGACATTCCTCTACCCGAAGCAGCCGCCGGCACGAAGAGGAGCTCACCGAAAAAGGCAGACGCCTCGTCCGCATCTATTTCGGCGCATGGACACGATGGAGGCGCACTGGACCGGAACTTAATGCACCAAAACGCCCTCGCCAGCACAGAGCAGTACGCCCGCGCAGGTATAGAGCACGTCGCCAATATTACGAGAAGTGGGAAGATGCAAAACATGTCAGGCCGCATTCTGAGAGAAAGGCTCATCACTGGTGCCTAGTAACGGCTTGATACCAGGGTACAAATGAGACCTCCAGCTCCCAAACATCGCCCTCGAACACGTGTTGCTGGTACCATGGAATCTCTCGGCCATACAACGTCGCGCACATGAACATGGACAGCATCACCTACACGGCCATACCAGGCGCCTCCATACCGAAGCAGCCGTGGTGGGAAGCTCTCCACCGCATGATCAATACCTCCTTCGAGGCAAAACCCGTCCAGCTCTTCCCCGAGGAATGGAAGCGCTTGCCGACTAATTCTGAGCGGGCGGCAGAGAGCATCAAGGCTGATGTGGGACAGGATGGACTCTTGATTGTAGCGTTCACGGAAGGCGACCCCATCGCGTGTGCAGGCGCAGCGCCCTTTCGAGGCTTCAAAATTGTCGAAAGACTACACACTGATGCAGAAAACATCAGCCTTTCGCCATCACCTCCTCAGGCCACAGGCCATGCAGATTGGGAAATCCTATACTTCTGCGTCTCCCCAAACTGCCGCGGCAAGCGCCTGAGCACCCCTCTCCTCAAGGCATTGAGCGAAGCCATTGTTCCCCTAGGAGCCAAGCGATTGCTCTCGAACTACGTGGTCGCGGAGACAGGCGACTTCTGGCCACGCCTAGGCTTCACCACCATCCCAGGCCACGAAGGGATCATCAGGAAAGGATACATCCCCGGGCTAGGCTTACCTTCGCTCGAGTGGGACGTCCATACCCACATGGGCGTGAGAGAGATTTGAACAAACCAAGAAAAGCTGCTCCCCCCATTCTCAGTCCCGATCTGCGCCCTGTCGAAGTCTGCAAACAGCCAGACGATCATGATGTGAATGTGAGGAGAAGCACGTCCTCTGAGTCCGCAACTGGCAGCGAAAGCCCATCGAAAGGCACAATTTGGTAAGCTCCCTCCTCTCCCTTTCAGCACGCTTCGTTCCTCTTTCTTCCCTGATGACAGCAGCTGGGGCCATAAGACCGTTCAGCCCGCTTCGCCGTGGTTGAACATGCTTAAAAGCCAGCTTTATCACAATCTTCTCATATTTGTCTGAACCCACTCTCACATCGCAATTTGTCCTTGGACACAGCAGGCTCTAGCTCTAGAAGTCGTCAAATGCTAACTTGGAGTACAGGAATACAAAGGGCCATCTGCCAAAGGCTAAAGTGAGTCTCAAAGACACATTGACAGGATCGGCTTGAGCTGAGAAAGCCATTACCGACCCAGTTGCTGACAAGCACCTGGAGATGGTAGAGAAATCAAGTGAAGAATGGCAGTTTTACACGCTAGGTATCCTTTCCTTCCTTTCGTTGTGGAAATGTACATCTTTGCAAACTTCGAACCCGAACGCCATGCTTCCTATCCTTTCGCCTTTCTCTGTCTCGTCTAAAACACGCTAATGTAGTTATTCACGCGGTCCTTTTGCGACTGCGCTATGCATTCTGCGATCCAGGTGATATTTCGGATTTCCTGTTGTGTTCATGTTAGCGTCCATTCTCTATCATGCATCTTCTCGCGGGTATTTTGTTACGCACCTGCTCCCTCAGCTTCACCCACGCATACACCACCGCATGTGTGAATTGGTAGGTAAAGGCGAGCTTCGAAAGCTCCATCTCCTTTTGATAAAACAAATCTTCCAAGCTCTTGCCATCATCTCCTCCAATTCCGCCGCTCTGGTTGCCCAGTCCGCCACCGCCCATGCCCGTCTGGTCCAGCATCGTCCTGTAATCATGAACACCATCCACAGCTATCCTCACGCCCTCTGGGTCGTCTGCTCGCGACAGCATCAGTGTGCCCTCTGGGTGCAAGCGCCCAAAATTCGGGTACAGCTTCTTGCGGTCCGCCTTGCTGAGCTCCGTTCCGAACGAGTTGATAGTGATATTGATACTGCGGCGATCCGCCTCAAACTCCAGCACCTCGCTCATAACCGTCTGCGTCGGCGTGCCCGCAATCCCCGGCTCCTCATTCACAAACCGGTAAAAGTCCTCCAAATAATTCTTGTACAGCGTATTGCGCACAATCTCAATATTCAGTTCATCGAGGTCGGTGTGCGAAATCGAGCCCTTGAAGTACGGCGCGAGCGGGGTTTCGATTAGGACGGAGTTGTACAGCTCTTCGATATTTGTTGCGACGCAGAGGACGGGCATTGTCTCGAACCAGCCGAGCGGGTGGCAGCGCTCCAGCAGTTCTTTGGTGTCGCGCTCGTGCAGAGTGCCCGTGATGAGCAGCGCCACGTTGTCGATCATGTAGGCGTACGTCAGGTACTCCATGAACTTGGCCAGGCTGCCGGTCGCGTTCGCTTGGACGTAGCGGAATTCGGCGACGAGCTTGTCCAGCGTCTTGTCGGCGAGGGCGGAGGTGGATGGGTTGGGAGGGAGGGAGGCGAGGTAGTCGCCGTAGGCGGGTCCGAGTTGTAGCTTGACATCTGTTTTCCCACGCCGATTCCATCAGCTTGTGCTTCCTCCAGTCTCATTCCATCGTATGCGTACCGTCTATTGTCTCGCATTGTGTTAGGTTGCCGTAGTTCTGGCCGGTGAGCAGAGCACCGCGGTAGCCTCGAACGATGCCCTCGACGTAGCCATTTGTCGCATTCTGTTCAGAGGCGGCCCTGGTCAGCTTGAATCGCCTGTGTAATTGTCGATGGTATCTGCACTCACGTAGAACATGCCCTCAGCCATTTTGGCGGTATTGTAGAGGCCAGAGTGGATGAGATGGTCAAGGCATGCTGCGATGAGGTCGGCCTGGAGCTCGCAGCTTGCCGTCTCAAACGCCAAGACAAAGACGTCGCGTCATTCAGGGACGACAACGGTCCTCACTTCATCACACATCTACATCTGCATCTACATGTACGTCCCAGGCTCTTTACTACATGCACTTCGTCGCCTTTCAGAAGCCAGATTTCGTCGCACGGAAGGTCATAGAAAGCGGCCGCGTCAGGCTGTGATTGAAGCTAGAGTTGCACAGCTAGACACCGCAAGCTCAGGCATATTGGATTCATTCGATACCATGATACTTCGTTATAATATACATCAGCAGCTAAGACGCAGACAGAGCATTGCCTCTGCCTGAAAATTTTAGTAAAAGCAACCGCCTCGAGCGCACGTAGCGCGAGCTAACTCCTCTCCCATATCCGCCGTTTTAATCTACCAAGCAACGCCATCTCGCAAAACTCAGGAGCAAAATTACATGAGATAGAAGCAAATTTCGAGTCGGATGACGTTTGGAATCAGTCCAACTCCATCGAGTGGGCTGCACATGCTCCGCTTGGGTGGAGCTCTGGCGCAGTGCCGTTCATCATTTCGGTCTGAGCAATGTCCAGCTCGGTTTGAGAGGCCGTGATTGGGTCCGTCTCAGCTCTGATGTGGCCGCCTGGAGCTGCGAGATGGAGTGCCGGGAGCATTTGGAGGCGAGGAACGAGGCTGCTCGGCTCGTTGGTCACGAGGCGGGCTTCGGTCAGGTCGTGAGAGAAGATGTACCACTCCTTCTGACCATTGTACGCATTGGTCGCAGTGACGAGGTATCCTGGGATGGCGCTATTCTCGAACCAGATGGAGACTTCCTTGAGAGCAGGGTAGTGGTTCTGGATCCACTTAGAGTAGGCTTTCTGGCTGATCTGAAGTGCTTCGGAGCTGTCCATGCGAATCCAGCTGATTGCGAGAACGCGCGTGGCCTCGTCGATGAGAGGCTCGTTGCAGACTTCACGGATTGATGGTGGCAGAACGAGTTGGGCGAGGTCATCTGGACCGGAAGCGTTGGAATCCATGCGAAGAGATTTGCGACTGGTCACGGATGGACGCTTCATGTGAGCGAGGTCGAATGGCTGCCGCTCGGCCTTCTCTTCAACCCAGGTGCCAGACTGGGAGGCCGCCGCCATTGCGTACCCGGGGTCCTCAGGGTAGATGAGGCTCATGCCCTCGCCGTAGACAGGCTTGCCTCGTGGCTTGCGCAGCTCCTCTGAAGTTGGAGTCGCGACAGAGCCGTCGTCGAGGCGCTCATCTTCGTCTTCCTCTGCAGAGAAGACATCGGCTCTGGAGCGCTTGCGTCCGGCGATCGCGCCTGGAGCCGGGCCGGATGGGACTGGGCCATTGGAGACGTTGCCGTTTGCGGTGAATGGGTTGGAGTTGGAGAGGCCATTGGGTGAGATGCCGTTGATCGGCGGGTGGTTGGGGCCGCTCTGATCGACGTAGTGGTTGCTGATGAAGTACTGGTCCTGTGCTGGCGGGAGGACGACTGTCGGGGACTGGAAGAAGCTGTTGGAAGACATGGCGGAGGTGTAATCAGCTGCGTCAGTGAGATGATCTAACAACATCAATTGCTTATCCTGCTGCAATCTCTGAACGAGATGAGCTAGAGCCTGCGATCCACCTATTTTGAAGGTTGTCGAAGAGGTTTTTGGAGGGTGTCGGTGGAGCGATGGTGAATGGTGAGCGACCTGGCGACGGCGTTCGGTGTTTGGCGGGTGTTTGTCGCGGCGACGACGATAATGGGTTCGATTGTGCTGGATGAAGCTGATGTCGTTGTCGATTGGCGAAGGCGACTGCTAAGTGTGCGTCGCGTAGGTGGATTGGAAGTGAAGCAATGAGCGCGATGTGAGAAGAAGCGCAAGAGAGGCTCGCGTGTGAGGCAGATGTTGAAGAAGGAACAAGGGAAGTTCGTCGCGGAAGCAACGAATGGGGACGCGCGCTAAGGCAGCGCACAGACCAGCTCTGATCGTCGCTAAACGGCAAGAGCTGCGGGGAATTGCGCGACCGAAAGCGGAAGCCACCTCTTTCACGAATCAGACCGCTCCAACTGCTGACGGCGACGCAGGTCGAGAGCCTATCCAGGTAAGCGCCACGCCCAGGAAGTGCACCATGCACGTGAGAATTGCAGTCTGTCGCTGAGAGGGCACCTGATAGAGCAGGACGAGGGCTGAAGTCCATCCGGCGTTGTTAGGGTACACGTCACATCGAGCCAGCCTCGTCTTTTCCGCCAGTCACGCCATCTCGTGGAAGAAGACGCACTACGGGACTTCTGCATCGGAAGCAACATCTCAGAAAAAGACATCTTCAACACCGATGCTCACCGCCAGAGCCTTCACGGAGCAGCCAACCCCGTGACCGCAAAAGTCATACCAGGCTTGTGGGTGCAGGAGACCGCGATATCCCTACCTATAGATCGCACCAGGCTGACATTCTGTTGAGAACTCTGAGACCGTGCTGGAGAAAATTCCCTGAGGGATCGAGCATCATGCCGGCGCGGCTCCGGTCTTCGCGGGTAGAAAGACTTCGCTTCAGCCATCTGTTATAAGACCGGGACCCAGCACCGTGGGCAGTCGTTTGGCGGATGCCCAAGCGTTTGATTTTCATTAGCAAGCCAGAAGTCTCCGCGAGCCATGTCGAAACCACCTCAGGCCTCGCCCAGCTCGTCCGCCGGCTCTCATCATGGGGACTCGTTCAACAAGCAGGTATGAGCTGTCGCGAGAGATGTAAGCGACAGGTCGCTGCATCTTCTATATGCCTAGTCACAGAATGGGTACGCGCCTTGTCTGCTTTGTAGTTGAGATAGTTCGTCAGCCTGGATCGGTCCAGATTGTGATCTAATCACAACGCATGAAGCCACCGCAGGAATGGAAAGAAGCCACAATGTCTTCCTATTTGCATCAGTCTTGACAGACTCGCTCTCGTGAAGATATGACATCGTCTTGAACGTCTTGAATGCATCATTCCCATCTCCTTGAGGGCTGGCAATCCGCCTGAAACTTCTGGGCGAGCGGAGGGCTGGAGTGACTGCACTTCGTCTATGGCCGGTAGGACATTTGACTACTCTGCGACAGAACCCTTCTCAGTACATGCTGCGCCTCAGAAGAAGGTCCGTCAGGAGGAGGTGGAGGCGCATCAGAAGGCGTGAGGTCGTGAGCGGCTGAGCTCTGTCGCGGCAAGACTCAGCATCTTCCGGGGCCAGGCCTACCAGCATGACAGCAAGTATGCTTCAGGTATGCCATTTCAAAGGTTAAACTTTTGTAGCGAATATTAAGTGAACATGTACTTCGAGATTTCATGTGGATTTTGCAGGTGCAAGTGCTGGAAGCTGGAAGTGAAGTGAAGATCGACCTAAAAGTCAAATTGAGAAGAAGCTTGGACCACCAGACATTTTGGACTTGAAGATTTCCGAAGCTGCAACCATTGCTGCGACACACACGAATTGCGCGACTCTACCAAAATGCCGCGATACAAGTCAGGTCGAGGAGGCGGAAGAGGTGGTCGTGGTGGAGGCGGCAGAGGCAGAGGTCGCGGTGGAGGAGGTGGAGGCAATAGGCAGTTCCAAGAGCGACTCTCTTTCGACCAGGTCCCGAAGCACAACGAGAAGCTCGAGCGATTCTACAACACACTCAACATCGTACCCGATGGCGACGAGCGCGCGGCCTTCTGGGCTGCTTTGCGACGAGAGCTGCCCAACTCATTCCGCTTCACTGGATCGAAAGGCCACGCTCTGTCCGTCCGCGAGAACCTTGTCCAGCGATACTTCCCATTGATCAAGCAGATCGAGCACGAGGGCCGACCTGTTCAACCTCCGACCGAAATGCCGTGGTATCCAAACGGACTCGCCTACCGCATGGACACGCCGAAGAATGTGATTAGAAAATACGAGCACTTTAAAGAATTTCAAAAGTTCTTGGTGAGCGAGACTGGTGTCGGCAATATCAGCAGACAAGAGGAAGTTAGTATGATCCCACCATTCTTGCTGGATGTCAAACCAGAACACACGGTCCTGGACTTGTGCGCAGCACCTGGCAGCAAGAGTGCGCAGCTCATTGAGATGGTACACGCTGGTGAGGAGGATCGCGTCGCACAAGCGATTGCAAAGGCGAAGAACGGAGAGACCACAGCCGAAGATGGCGGTCGCTCCACTGGTATGCTTGTCGCAAACGATAGCAACTACAAGCGCGCACAGATGCTGGTCCACCAAGTCAAGCGCCTCAACTCGCCGAACTTGATTGTCACGAACCACGATGCTACCATGTTCCCTTCAATCAAGATTCCGTCGGAAGGCAAGCATGCGAAAGGCAAATATCTGAAGTTCGACCGCATTCTGGCCGATGTACCTTGCAGCGGCGACGGAACATGCAGGAAGAATCCCAGCATCTGGAAGGAGTGGACGCCACAAAATGCGCTTGGATTGTATCAGACTCAAATAAGGATCTTGACGAGAGCACTTCAAATGCTGAAGGTTGGCGGACGGGTGGTCTACAGCACATGCAGTATGAACCCAGTGGAGGACGAGGCCGTCATCGCTTCTGCCATTGAGCGATGTGGAGGTGTTGATAAGGTCAAACTTCTGGATTGCTCGGACATGCTTCCCGGACTCGTGCGAACCAAGGGTCTCACCGACTGGAGTGTGATGAACCGGGACGGCTCGATCTATGAATCTTGGGCGGAAGCACAGCAGTTCGAGAAGGAGAAGGAGGGCAGTAGAATTGTGCCCGGAATGTTCGCTCCGGAGCCAGAGGAGCGTATCCCTCTTGAGCGTTGCTGGCGTGTCTATCCTCATCAGCAAGACACCGGCGGCTTCTTCATTGCTGCTTTGGAGAAGCTGAGCGAGATCAAGGCGAAGCCCGAGAACGAGAGCAAGAGCAACAACCGCGACTGGACGTTTGTCCCATCTGCACCCAAGGTTACCGCAGAGGCAGCAGTGCCCACAACGACAGCTTTTGACGAGACTTTGATGGAGATTTCAAACGGCAACATGGACGAAGCTACAGTCGTTCCAGATGCACCATCTGGAAACACCACAGCGGCACAACGACAGAACGACGATGAGCCTGCATCCGCAGGCGTGAAGAGGTCAGCGCCAGACGATGAAGCTCTCGCGTCACCTACAAAGAAATCAAAGGTCGGTGAGGAAGGATCTGCTGTGCCTGTCTCCAATGGAGAGAATGGAATAGCCAAAGTGTCTGATGAAGTCAAAGACGCTGTCTCTGAAGCTCCATTTGAGAAGACCGTCCCTCCGCAGGCAGTACAGCAGCCTACCAGGAGGAAGGACGATCCGTCCACCGAGGAGTCGTTTAAGTACCTTGTGCCAGACCATCGGGAGCTGCTTTCCATCTACGACTTCTATCAGCTGCATCCCTCCTTTCCGCGCGATCGCTTCTTGGTCCGTAATCCAGCTGGCGACCCTGTCAAGGGCATCTACTACACCTCGCAAATCATCAAGGACATCCTGACCTCGAATGAAAGCAGCGGTATGAAGTTTGTGCACGCAGGCGTCAAAATGTTCATGAAGCAAGACGCTCAGGGTCAGAACATCTGCGCATGGCGGATTCAAACAGAAGGACTGCCTATCATCGAGGGCTGGGTTGGCGAGGGCAGGGTGGTCCGCCTTCAGCGGAAGAGTACCTTGCGCAAGCTGCTTATCGAGATGTTCCCCCGGATACCCACAACAAAGCACGAAGATGGTACAGAGTCTGGAGGCTGGAAAGACTTGGGTGAAATCGGAGAGCAGGTCAAGGAAATAGGCATGGGATGCTGCGTCATGCGCGTTGAGCCGTCGATCGATCTTGGACCCGAAGGATTCAAGGAGCCCATCACACTGCCACTTTGGCGTAGCATGCACAGCGTCAACCTGATGCTTCCGAAGGAGGACCGCAAGGCCATGTTGCTGAGGATATTCAACGAGGATGTGGATCTCATCAATCACACCGAAGGAGGCAACAAGAAGGGTGGACCACCGAAGGAGCAGAAAGGCAGCATTCCAGCTGAAGATGTCGCGAAGGAGTATAACGAGATGGTCAACAAGCAGGACGACACGGATTCTGGCGTTAAGAGCGCTCAACTGCCGGTTTCCGATGAAGGCGCGATGGCGTTGGAGCAAGATGCCCTGACTGCCAAGGATGCGATCGACTCGAGTCGGATGGAGGTCCTTGAAGACGAAGACAGGAAGATTGCAGAGGCAATGCCTGAGCGTGAAGGCGAGGGCGACGACTACAACACGACGGTATAAGAACACTTGGGACGACTTGCATGCATGGGTCCAGAGAATGGACGAGAAAATGGCGTTGCCTCTCAATTTGCTCTTGAGAGCTGGATCCATTGTATTAGATGATCAATGAAACATCTCCGAGCAATACGGACTCTTCAAATCCTCTTCGTATCATGTTCCGTTGGAGTGCATGTGATATCGGATTAACATACAATAGTGCACCGTCTTCTGACCCCACCTTCCAGCCACGTGGTGCTCCAAGCATTAGGTTTGCCGCGGCACCGTCGCATCAAGCTGAGGCCAACATCACTCCCCAATTCTCGGGGAGCCTTCTTTCCCAAGATATCACCCTGCCAGCGAAAGCACACGCACGGGTTGCATCCGGCTTATCTTTCGCCATCGAAAGGGCTTGGTGAGCAACAATCCCCGATCTTGCATCCGAAAAGGTCGGAAGAGAGCCCAGTTTCAGCCAAGAACAGGCCGCCCCGCCGGAGGAAGAAGGCGGTTGGCTGTCCTCGATATCTGCACGCCACCTAACGCATGGAGGCGGCGCGATTGGTCCCTGCACAAGTGTTGGCAGCAGCAAGGAACTCTCGAGGCTCGAGACCTCGTTCCGCCAACATGTCTCTCTCTTCTTGTTTTGCTGCTGCCGTTGGACTTGCGATGTTGACGATGAAGAAGTACTGCCCTCGCGGCTGACATGCGCGACACAGAACGGAGTTTATCCGACCAAGCCGGACCAGACACTACCCCATTCACTATCGTCTTCGAGGCCTAGTCGCGTGCTGGAGTTGGGAGATAGTGTAGGATTCGGTACGGCACAAGCGACCTGCCTTATCGTTACACACCTCCAATCCATCAGCAGCAGCCGCTGTGGAAGGATCTCGGACTCTGCACGCGCACAATCTCCCTCTCTGCCACCTTCTGGCCCATTTTTTGTCTTCCCTTCCTCCACCTCTCTGTGCGACATTTGAGGAGATTGGTGTGGGCGACATTCTCTGGCTCTTGTTACTGGAGGCACAGTCCACGGGTTCACGCACGACCATGCGCGTCTGGGGCACGCCGTCGTCATCAGCGGAGGCGGATTCACACCGACGTCCCGGGGCAAGATAGCATCACATCCACGAAACGAAATTTTGCCTGGCAACTTCATCCAGCGCTGGCCCGACGTCTGTCGGGCGTGGCCCATTCCGAGAGATGGTCGCCGTCCTGGACATTAGGGAACTATGGAGCACCGCGCCGCCGGAGGTGCGAAGTCGTCTGGCGAATTGGCCCACCGTGCTCTTCTCGTGGTGGTGCACGAGCTTCGCGGCGGTTATCATCATCACACGAGTTCTGGGCCGCAAAGTGCGAAGCGATATGCTCTTTCGGGAAGACTGGATTATGCTTTTTAGCATTGTACCAATGTTCATACGCATGATTCTCGTACACTTTGTCTTGATATACGGCACCAACAATATCGCATTGGATCATCATCTTACGGAAACTCAATTGGAGCATCACAGCATCGGCGCAAGACTTGTTCTAGCCGCTCGCATCTTTTACGCCATGACGATTTGGATCAACAAGCTCACTGTCAGCGAGTTCCTCAAGAGGATAACGAGGAGGGTTTGGCGACGCTCGTGGGAAATCACTCTTCAAGGCATTAGGGTCTTCTTGCTTGCTACCTTCATCGCGGTGGTCATTGCGACTTTGGCGGAATGTCAACCCTTTCACCACTATTGGCAAGTGGTGCCTGATCCAGGTGCACATTGTCGTCAAGGTACTTAGCCTCCATTGACACAAGTACTACGCATAGAAGGTTACTGACTTGATGCAGGCTTTGCGCAGTTACTGACAATGGGCATGTGCGACATTGTCACAGATATCCTACTGATTGCTTTCCCTATCCCTGTCGTCCTCCAATCAGGCCAGAGCTGGAAGCGAAAGGCTCAAATGATCATCTTGTTCAGCCTCTCCATCATCATGATTGGCGTGACCGCTACGCGAATGCCGCAAGTGATTTCGCACCAAGGTCGTCAGCAGTACCGAACGGTATGGGCTTCTGGAGAGATATTGGCATCGGTATCCGTCTCCAACGGCGTCATCCTAGGATCCTTCCTAAGAGACAAGGGAACCAAGAAAAACAAATACCGGAATCACAGCTTCTCAGAGAGCCTTGAGCAGACAGCCACACGTCGACCTACCCTTTCAACATTGCACAGTGGGGAGAGCGAAGAAGATTTGTTCAGATCGGTGGGAATCAGAATGCCCGCATACCTGCAGAGCGACAAATCTCTTGTGTCGCCACGACCTGCGCCTCCTGCCTTGCCAGCGAAACATTCACCTCGTCACGGCAAGCATGGAGATTCAAGGCATGATGAAGGAGAGCGGAGCAGCGACAGCGATTCCTCTATGCACAAGTCAAATGCTCTTGAAGCGCTCCCATCGCCTTCCCTCTTCGATGTCGGCAACCTGCTGGAATCGAATAATCAATCTCGTCCAGACGAGCAATCCTACTTCCCCGCCACGCTCAGCTCGGGAACCTCTACCATGGACTTTGCAATGGCAAGCCCCTCGCCTCATGCTCGTTCGGGATCTAGGACGTTCCTTCGAGATGTCGGCGGTATATTGACAGGTCGTGAAGGTAGCGCGTCACCCCGGCGGCATCGATCTAGGAATAGATCCCGCACCAAATCTGACAGCGCTCCCATCGGTGTCTTGGGTCCGAGGCTGGAGCGACACGAGACGCAAGTGTCGTTGCAAGATGCTGGCGGACTCTTACATCCCCAGACCGCAAACCATGCATCTGGCGCCCAAAACTTGCAGGCGCCACAGGAAGACATCGAGCTGGACGATATGGGCGGCCTACTCCACGACGAACGACATCGAAGCCACAGGGGAGCCGCATCGCTCCGGGAGATCCTCGACGGCACACGACATAATCGACCTGGCTCCGCACCTCCTGTACAGCAAGTGCAGGGAGGTTTTGACGACATGATCCTTCATGACCCGGGCGGATTGATGAAGTGACGAGAACACACACGCATACATGTATCCTGTACAGTTTGATTGATTGCATTGAGGAAATAAGATACCCATCTGCAGGACGTTGGCGTTTTTGGAATTGAGTAGATGAAGTGGGATGTCAGGGTACATATTGTAGCATTGTTTAATACTTCACATTGTCGACTCGTCATGATGCACATGAAGGCCAATTCGGTAGGTACATGTAGAGAGTCGTCGGTCTACGAACATCGGTAATACAAGGCCACAAGCACAGCCCTGTGGAAGCTGCGGGCATCTGTGGGGATTTTTGTCAATGCGATTTGCCGGGGCTGATAAGAATTTGCCCTCTGATTTGCAAGGAGCAACTCGTAGTTCGCAACTCGCATGCGGCGTTTTCCCACGCTCGAAAAAGCATAATGGAGTGGAGGCGATTGTGAACGCGAAGGAATACAATAAAATATATCTCTCTTGGTTGTACTTCCCTCCCATCGGACCTCGCCGCCTGTTTCTTTCCCTGAGCTGGACTTGCTGCGCTGCACTGCACCTGGTTGCTTTCAACCCCGATCTCCACTGCCTGGCCTTATCAACCACTCGGACTTTTCGATATCCGCCTTACTGCACTGCAGAGTCCGCCTATTTCCCCATACCCTACTGCAGACTGAGACGGGATCTGGAACTGTAGCAGGCCATACACTTTCCCGTCGTCTTGCTGGAAGCGCCGGCGGCCAATCAGGGCTCGCTGCCGGCTGCCACATCACCTCACCCGACCTCACGATGCCGAAGAGGCGAGAGCGAGACACGAGTAATGCCGACAATTCATATTCCGCTGCAGCAGACGACTCGCCCTCTACTTCGCTGACGGCGATTTCGCCGACTGCTGACTCCGCTGCGGGAGCCTCGACGACTAATTTCCGTAACGTTTCGGCTTGTAATCGGTGTCGGAATCGGAAGGTCAGTACATTTGCTTGAAGCATGACTATATGAAGGCTAGACATAGTCTGATGCTGATTCCATTCAGAATCGCTGTGATCAGAAACTCCCCAAATGCACCAACTGCGACAAAGCTGCTGTCCGCTGCGTGGGCTTCGACCCCGTCAGCAAGCGCGAGATCCCCCGCAGCTATGTCTACTACCTGGAAACACGAGTCCGGAATTTAGAGGCCTTGTGTTCTGCGAATGGATTGGACTTTCCGCCGCCGAGTGAGGACTTTGCCATTTCAGAGACTATTAAGCCTGGAGTCAATGTTCCGTTTCCGGTTCTGGAGGAGGAATCAAGTACGACGGTGAAGCGGGAAGGCGATGATGGCAGTGGTGCCGCTGGTGTGAAGGTGGATCCGGCGCTATTGGATAGAGACCATCGCGATGAAGGCGAAAGGTTGGATAAGTTGGTGAATAACATTGGTATGGTTTCCGTCCAAGGCACGCCGGATACAAGGGTTTTGGGATCTGCTTCGGGTATTTCGTTTGCGAAGGTCGTTTTCGCTGCTGTCAAGCGGTCGACGCATCATGCTTCTACTTCCTCGGAGAAGAGCGGTAGTGGAGGAGGCAGGTCGAATAATAAGGCTCTCCCCACAGCGGACGCAGCGAGTGGTGGCGGGACGACGATGCGTGATTCCTTCTTTGGCTTGCACTCGAAACCGACTATCAAACCTGCTCCGTTTCCGGATAAGGAGTTGGGATTCCGTTTGGTGGAATTGTACTTCGAGCACGCAAATCCGCAAATTCCAGTCTTACACCGCGGAGAGTTCATGACGTTGTTCGAGCGAGTGTATGCCACGGACGCGAAGAAACGGACGGCCAGGGAGCTGTACATGCTCAATATTGTCTTTGCCATTGGATCAGGAATCATCATGGACTCTTCGCATGTTGAGCACAGCAGAGCCGGGGCGGAAAGTGCGAATGAGCCGAGTAGGAAGCGGCAACGCTTGGCGAGCCAGCAGCATCGTCCAGAAGAGTACCACTCGTCGGCAATCACTCATCTGGAGAGCTTTCTAGGTTCGTCGCCAACGACGGAGGGCGGTAGTGGTGGTCTGGAGGAGCTGCAGGCCGTTATTCTGCTGGCAGGATTGGCGTTGCTGAGACCTGTTGCTCCTGGACTGTGGTACATCATTGGTGTGGCAGTGAGGCTGAGTATTGATCTCGGCTTACATTTTGAGGATATTGACCAGGAGCTCGACAAAAGAGCGACGCACCCGGAGACAGGAGAGCCGGTCTCCAGTGGTCTCGGACGAAAGCAGTGGACAAGAGACTTGCGTAGACGACTCTGGTGGTGTGTCTTCAACCTGGATCGTCTGGTCTCATCTTGCGTAGGCCGGCCAGTCGCTATCAGCGAGTCGGTCGTGACGATCGAGTTCCCAAGCATGCTGGACGATGCATACATCACGCCTTCCGGCTTCCTCAAAGCCCCTGATCTCGAAGAGAAGCCGAGCTACAAACTCGTCACACGACATTATATCCGCCTCCGCCTTTTACAATCCGAAATCCTCCAAGTTCTGCAACACCGCCAAGCTCATTCTGCTCGCCAGATGGGTGCGCAGAAGAGAAACGAATTTGTCCAACGCGACTTGGAATCACCTTTCCTACAACGTCACGGATCTTTCCGCGACTGGCGTGCACATATCGATGCCTTACTATGGGAGTGGAAGGAGTCCGCACCTAAGCCCTTCGAAACAGGCGTCGCTTTCAACCCGTTGTTCTTCGAGCTCAACTACTGGCAAGCCGTCATCATGCTGTATCGCCAATCTTTGTCTGTTCCGGAGCCGCTCGCGAACGAACTCTCCCCTGCCACAGGCGAAGATGTGCATAGTCCTAGTGGAACAGCGGCAAGTGTGGGCATGGAGCAAGAGGAAGATCAACAGATCGTGTTTTTGAAGGTTGCGCAGGCGGGACAGACTGTGCTGAAGATTTATCGCCAGTTGCATCGGTTGAGGTTGGTGAATTATACGTTTTTAGCGACGCATCATTTGTTTATGAGTGGTAAGAATGAACTTCGAGGACAAGCATTGAGGTACTTGTGACTGACTGACGATGCGTTTAGGGATCTCATTTCTTTATGCGATTTGGCATTCGACTTTAGTCAGATCGCAACTCACGATCGTAAGTATCCAGACGGCCGAAGGGACTGATCTCTGAAAGCTCCGCTGACGATTCTGTCCTTCGCCTTCAGGACGACGTTGACTTCACCGTGCTCGCCGCAACGTCCGTTCTCAGCGATCTCGCAGAGACCTGTCCGCCGGCTGAAGCCTGCCGAGACGCTTTCATGCGCATGAGCAAGGCAACGATCTCCATGGTCATGAGCACGACCAGCTTTGGGAATGCTTCTACACTGGGAACACAGCCGCTCAATAGCCCGGATGGCTATTTCCACAACGCCAACAACAAGACCTCTCCTCACCAAGTGCAGCCACTACAACCGCCACGTCGACCGATGCCGAAATTCGATATGAACCTGAAAGATCTCTTCTCTGAGGAGGAGATTGCTGGCAGGCCACTTACACATCGGAATAATCAGTCGAGGTCTGATCCTTTCAGGAGAGGGTTTAGTTTGCGACAGCCGCCTGAGCAGGGACACGCCTCCAACACCAGTCCGGAGACGAGCTACCAATCTCTTCAACAACAGCAAATATCTTCGCATGATCGTGCGTCAAGTACAGCTTCTTCTAATTATCAACAGCAACCTCAGGCCTTCCAAGCACCTCCTCCATTCACTCCTGACGAGAGTGCGAACAGCAACGACTTCTCTTTCGAGAATCTCGATTTCTTGAACGATTTCAACCCCTCTATCGACCAGAACTGGGATACTCAAAGTCGACAGCGGTCGTCCAACCAGCAACAACCTAACTCGTTCGGTCAAGCTGGTAGTGGAGGCGGAATGATGGATTGGGACCTTTCTTTCGGAAGTGGAGGCACCACGGGCTTTGAAGCGTGGGACGCGAATGGGGAGATTTTTGATGGGTTCTTCTTTGGTGGGGGAAATGGTAATGCTTACTGATGGAATGATCAATGGAAGTGACAAGTTGTGCGCTTCGAATGGATGGTATGAGGGGCAACGAGACCGGCTTGGCTATCTCGGACTGCATCCGATCACCTCCCACGACAAGCATACTGGATTGGAGATATTGAGTCTAGCCTGGACGAGAACGCAGCAGTCCGCGCGCACCGCGGGAGGAGTCGAAGGAAGAACGGCTGCTCTGGATCTCTTCCAGATTTCGTCCTCTTCTTCACGGATCTCGGCACGCCCAGCCTACTTTCTGGGACTGTCAATACTGCAGTCTGCGGCATGGAATCCTGCCTGCGTGGAGGAGACTCTGGCTGACAGCGGGTGACTTTTTCACGAACATGGGTCCGCGGACTGGGCGTTCGTCTTCAGAGGAACAGCAATAACGACCCGTCTGTGTGCCGTCCGTCTGTGCAGGAGATTCTGGTTGACAGCGGATGCACCTGGAGTCGCTACCGAGACCATCCCGTCGAAAAGAAGACTGGAAAGTCAATCTTGCAGCGGAAAGGAAGGCATCTGGAATGCATCTGGAAGCAAGGAACGGGACAGAAAGATGCAAGAAGCACGCCAGCGGAGAAAAGCCAGAGAGGCACTGTGCGTGAGTTGATGCACGTATGTCTGTGCCTTTGGGTTGTTGATGTTTGAAAGTTTGGTCCGGATGTGTCGCCCATCTACACGCCTGCATCCTCCAACCACGCTACGACCCGGGGAGAGGGACTAGCTCTACTGTAGCTCCGCAGAAGACGGCAACGGCATGCACTTACGCGAGAAGTATAAACCAAACACACAGGCACACAAACACTTACGCGAGAGCGTAGCGTCAGGACTCAGGTCCGCATCGACAGCAGAGCGGCAGAGGTGCAGTTACGCGAAGCGGCAGGCATCATGCGAAGCGGCACATTTGAAATATCCTGTATGCATAGAATACCACATTCGCATGCGCCAGAAGATGTAGCATGACTGACCGGGTTCCTTGTGCTTGTCCATGGCCCACACCCATCCATCGATCCGCTCTGCCTGTCTGTCCTGTTCCTGCGGCTCCCTCCGATCCAGATCGTGTTGCAATCTTGGGTGGACGAGATGTGATGACACACTTGTACCACTAGTTCAAGTGCAATAATGTCGGGACTGTGAAGTGGGATGGGAGTGCACTGAAGTGGAAGAGGAAGTGGATGAAACGCGATTACCAAGTCAGATTGGCAGTCTGATCAAGATGGCTGTGAATGCAGATTCCGATGTTCTATTCTCAATCTTCGCGTAGTACCTCCTACTACAGAATATCCATATCCGACACAAAGTAGTATCTGCAAGCCAACTGGTAAAACCGTTGTGAAATGTATGTTGGACGTTAATATGTTCGATCGTCGTTCGATTCTCGATCTTGTAGTATGACATATAATGTTACAGTGTTACAGTTCCACAAGTCGCAATTCTTCCACCCCAGCTATCCTATCCTATCTGGTCCACAGTCGTGTTTGTGACTGGAAAGTACATAAACAAAAAAGAAAGGGTATCATAGAGCGCCTGTCCAATGCTGCAGCAAAGTCGCCCACAAAGACCTCGCCCAGCCCAAAACCAAAAAGAACTCCAATGTTGTAATCTTCCTCATTCCTCCAACGCGAATTGGATCCCCGTTCTCTCATCTCCTAGGAAGTTGTAGCCGATTTGCGCCTGTATCGATGCTCAAATCATATGGTATATCGCGCCAAAAAGTGATCGCTCAGATAGCCTTTCCCAAAATGGATCTTGTGTTCGTTCTCTCGCGCGCATGCTCTTTCTATTCGTACGTTCAATCGCTTGCGTAATACAACAGTAAAAGTGAATTCGTTAGTTGTTGTCATCGTTGTTGCTGATTCGAGGCGTCGGGCCTAGGATTTGCTGTCGCGACGACCGTTCCTTCGAATGTCCAAAGATATTCTCTCCAAGATGGGCGATCCGGGTGCGTCGAGGAGGTTGTCGTAGGATGCGGCTGCGACCATGCCCGAGCCGTACTCAGCAGTGCCGCCGACATCTGACGCTGCGGGAGGAGGTGGTGGAACTTCCTTCTCCGAGTCGTAGTTTCGTCGCTTCTCTTCCACCATGAAAATGCTGATAACAGCTCCAAGGGCTGCGATACAGACATTGACCCACCAGGGAAGGCCGAGGGTTCCGATCGAGAGACCAGCGGATTGAAGTAGACCAGAGAAAGTCGGTCCAAAGGCTCGGCAAGCGCTTGCTGCTGAGGCGGCTGCTCCGTTCAATCTTCCAAGGACCTTACTGGACGGAGCCGCGTTTGCGAGCATGATGCTGCTTGATGGAAATGCGAACGCCTGCGCTGTGACTTTCCAGACGAGCGCTGCGTAAACGCATGGCAGCTTGAGAGAATCGGGTACCAGCGAGATGTATGGTACCAAGAAGTACAGGAATGGGTAGAGGAAGACGACGCTTCGGTATGTCCAGAGGCTTCCAATCTTGCGGTTGACAATCGGGAACACGACAATCGTAGCCACCATCTGGATGACACCTTGAACAGACAATATGCCGCCAATCGTCTTCGTCGAGAGTGCAAAACCTCCAATGAACTTGAACGGAAGCGAAGGCGGAGTGTCGGATTTTGGCATACTTAGCAGGACTGGGAGAAGCTGCTCGGCAGAGATCGTGTGGCTGTGCAATGTGTTAGTAGCTGCGATCATTTCGTTTCCAATGGTGATCACTTACTATGCCAAAATTCCGTATCCCATGATGTTCAGAACCACCTGCTTGGTGAAAGCGTCGCTGAAGCCAGACTTCTTCTGCTGCTCTTGTGAACGGCTGAGTGCCTCTTCGACATCGCGAGCGAAGTCATCGTTGGTTGCGCTCAAGGAGTGACGAGGAGAGCCGTCAATGGACCGATACGCAGGTGGTGGCAGTCCCGAAGCAGCCGATGGCGTCAGAGCTGGCGAGGACGCTGTGCTCCGATAGTCCGGAGGTAGCTCCTCAATCAACACGAGTGTCTCATCGCTCATCTCTTCCTTGCGGCAAGAGATGCGCTCGATGGTGTTCTTCCTGAAGCGATCCAAGATCCAGTTTCCCATCTCCAATCCCACATCTTTGCGGTCCTTCAAATCCTCGTGCGTCTCTTCCAAGAACAGAATGCCAACTATCATACTGAAGACGACGACTCCGGTGCAGACGAGGTTGGTGAGAAGGTATGGGAACTTGTCGAAGATGGTGCCTGGGTGGAAGACGCTTGGGTAGTTGTGGACTGGGTCTGCGAGAGCACCGCCAAGGCCGGATCCGACGAAGGCGCCCATACACCAGACAGTTGGCATGATGGCGTATGCACGTGCTTGGTGTGCCTCGACATTGACGACTTCGTTCACGGTGGTCTGAAGGACACCGATATTGCCGTTCAGTGCACCACCAATGGCACGAGCAATCAAGGCGACTGGCAAGTTCGGAGCGAAACCGAACATGAGCATGCTGACGCCGGTTCCTGCCAGACCAGTGAGGAGGATTGGCTTGCGTCCGACCTTGTCACTGAGGCTACCCCAGAAACCAGCACCCAAGCACTCGGCGGCGGCGAAGACGGATGTGACGAGACCGGCATAGAGGGCGATGCGGTTGCTGTCGTTGGTGATGTGGAAGGACTCGATCATGTAGTAAATGTATGGGAAGATGGACATGAAAGCGATGGGCTCACATATCCGGCAGAGGCCTAGTGAGTAGGTTAGTATGCATTGGCGTGGGGGAGCTGTGTTGCATGTGAAGATTGAAGCTTACCCAAGACGAGCAGCTGCCGAAAAGGGAAAGCTTTGGGATCTTGCCGCGAGCTGGAGGACGACATGGTGGATGAGGAGGGGCACACGAGGTGCAGGTGGCGGCGGTAGAGGGTGGTGGTGCCAGACGGCGGTGTGGGTGGGTGGTTGTGTGCTCGCAGGCGGCGGCGATTGCGGATATATCAGGTCGTAGGGGCGTTGGCGAAGTGAGCCGCAGGAAGCATTCACTCGGAAGAATGGCGAAGCTAGCAAGCAGGTAGGAAGCAAGCTCAGTTCAGATCAGGACGTCGCGCAGGTGAATGGCAGCTTATATGGAAAGCGAAATTCGTAGGAGCGCCGCAGGTAGAGTAGGCGGTGACGCAGGGCGAGCTCAGGGAATGGAAATTCGGGGAGGTCGGTGTCGCGGTGAACTAGCAGACGGACATGGGTTGTCGGTAGCGGTGGTGACACAGCGGGAGCAATGGTGAGGATGCTGGTGCTGCTGCTGATTGCTGATGCTGGTGCTGGTGCCGGCGCGGTGCAGCGGTTGCGGGTACAGGCGCGGAAGGCACAGGTGAGGAGGGTGTGGTGTGGCAGCGGGAGCGTGTCGTTGTATGAGGCAGGAGCAAGAGAGGTCAAGTCAAGTGGAGGGGAGTAAGGTAGGTGTGAGGAAAGAGCGCCAATATGAACAGGAGCCGCGCGAACAGAGTTGCGAGTGCCGAGTGGGCAGATGGGCAAGGCCTGAAATTGGGGCAATGTGAGGGATGGACATGGATCAATACGGCAAGGCGGACGTTGCTGGCGCTGCGGGAGGCATGGCGGAAGAGCAGTGCCAGCAGCGCCAGCAAGCACCAGCAGCAGTTGCGGTCTGCAAAGAAGGTGCCGGCAGGTGGAACAAACGCAAACGCAACGACGGGGGATCCATCCACGCAATGCCGCGCTAGAACCTTAGCTCCCAGTTGCCTGGCAAGGATGGAGACACGACCATCATCTCTCGCCCATCATCTCACATCCGCTGCTGCAGTCGGTGCTCTGCATTTCGAACGGATCCGCCGCGGCCCATCCCTGTCCATCTGCCTCACATCCCGGCGCACACATCATTCACATCAACCCACCACCTCGTCGCGTTAGCAGCCCTACTAGCGCCGTTACTCCTGATCGGTGGTGCTGGCGGACGGCGGCAGCGGTGATACAGCAGCGACAGCACGCACCCGCGACTCAGCAGCAGCGACAATCAATGTTCCCCGATTCACGCTTTGCCTCTCGCCGCCCGACTGGAGTGAGCTGCTAGCGTCGCGCGGCAGTGGGCAAGATCCAAGGTACGGCAGGGCAGGGAGAGCCCCTGAAGCCGGGCCTCCATCATCTGCAGTGTCAAAGGCTGTTACGGCACGACGGGCGCTGGCAGCCGGATGCACGCAGATGGGAGCCGGGCGCGACGGCGTGCGTGCCATGGCCACAGGCGTGACAAAAGCCGCCCGAGATCCTGATCAGGCCGACGGATGCGGGCGCAAACTTCCATCTGCTCCAAGGCGATGACATCGCCGGCGATCTGCAGCTGCGGCAGCCGTCTTCCGTGGTGATACTACTCGTCGCACCTCAACTCCTTTCGCAGTCGTGGTGGCCCCTTCACCGACACTGCACAGCGCAAGATGAGCAGTCACGCCGCGGCCACCGCATGTCTCGTGAATGGATGACTTATCGTCACCCTCGACGTCGGAACCCGCGCCGAACAACAACACATCGCATTGCTGGTGCACAAACGCGAACAACCCACACGATGCTGGCATTCGCACCGGCGCTGCTTGCTGGACTCCTGGGTCGTGTCTGCGACTAGCGCCAACTAAATCTTGCCCAACCCCGGGGCGCTGGGAAGGCCTCTGATTGGTCGCGGAGTACGGGATTTGACCTGTAGTGCCAACGTTCCCGGCAGATGGATGATGACCAGCGAGGCGAGCGGCGCGCTGTCGTCTCTTCTGCGGTACCTGCTCCTGCGAGTCGACAACACGACAGAGCGCACGCTGGCACCAGCAGTGCGAAGATGCTTCATCTCATATGCGCGCGGCATCAGCTCTGTCAGCCCTACAGCGCTTCGCTATGGCCCATCCCATGCCCATGCACCTGCAGCAGCGCAGCCTTGCAGACATCCCGCTCGCCGTGACTGGTCGACGGTGCCAGCTCTCATCACATGTCAACACGTACGGTGAGGCCTTGATCAACGAGAGACACCATTGCTCACAACAAATGGAAGAGGAAAAGGCGAACAGGCGTCGGTCAGGCTCTGTGTGCCTGAAACACTTCCCACGTTCGCCTCGTCCCTCCCGCAATTGGCAAACAGAGCCTTCTTTTGCCTTGCGGCCCCTCCGTCGCCTCATCTTCGTTCATTCGCACCGCCCGTCGGCTCCTGTTTGCCACGGCCCTTCCCGACCTCCCTTCCCCGGCGACATCATCAGCATCACATGACTGCTTGTATCATGTTGCTGCGACGGCGTCGAATATAATATGCTGCTCGCTGGTCCGACAACCGCCTGTAGGACGGCGGAAGCGCGACGGCGACGAAGGCTCGAGTCATCCCCTCATCAGTAGCCGCCCGGCGAGAGTGTCACATCGAAACAGCAGCCTGGTAATGAAAACAGGCGGTGTAGTGAGAAGTCTCATCTCACGCGCCCCGTCATGTCTCCTGAAAAGCCGTCCGGGATGGGTCCCAAGATCCCGGAAGCAAGGTTTTGGCGTGTGGTAACTCGTAGCACGATTGCTGCTGCCCGCCGCACCGCATCCTTTGACACTTCGACGAATCGTCCGGCTGTGCTCTCCCGCAACTCCCGACGACACTACTCTAGTCCACTTCATCATCAGGATCTGTCCTCCTTTCATCACAATTGTGAAGCAACACCAGTCGCCTTCCCCTACACAGCGACTCGCTGTCGGTATGACTCCCGCTCGCCGTGATTACACCGCGCCTGCGTCCCGTCATCCTCATCAGACATCGACGTGGCTCGACGCAGTTGCCTGGCTGGACACACGACAGCGACAATCTGGTCTGCCCGACCGCCTTCTACTTCTTTTTGCTCCCGTCGACGAATCGTGTCTCTCCCTGTAAATGGCCTGCAGAAAAATCCCATACGCCACGCGGGGAGCCAATGCAATGCAAGAGCGCGCCGCCAATGCAGAGCCGCTGAGCCTAACTGTCGCCTGAGTCGCACCGTCTCTGCACGGTCGGTGCGGAAGATGTCAGGCCCCGCGCCCTGATTCGCGCGCTCTCCTGAACTCGGAAAGCTTCTCCTGACATCTTTTTCTGAATCGCTATCGCAGCCCAACTACCGCTTCTTATCATCACATGATCCGTAGCTGTACCGGGGACGCGGTGTGGGATCAGAGTCGCTAATGGCTTGAGCGCCCTAGTTTCTAACCAACGGAGATCGCAGGAAGGTCATTGCGAAACGCACGCATTGCATGCTGCAGGTCACTTTTTGGGTTGCAGCACACAGCAGACAGGTCGAGGAAGAGTCGCTGCATGGAGAACGCCACTGCCACCACATCTTCCCAAAGTATAACACAACCACGTCGCTCCGTGCTCCCGGGCGAGGCTGCTCGACTTACATGCAACACTGGAGCCGCATGCAGCATACATGTACAGTGCTGCAGCGACGAGCGGCGGCCTTGCGAGTCACGCGGGGCAAGCTGTATATTATCTAGAAATTCCGAGTTTCTGAGATGCGACTGATGTTGCACCGATGCGCCGAGGTACAGGAGGAGACCCGCCAAGGTCTGGCGCAATGAAAATAGATTGTCTGACGAGCAGGAAGACGCTAACATATGACACTGGAGACTATAACAAGTCACCACTAGCACTCGGTTGCGATGCGATTGTGTGATTGATCAACTTTTCGAGACTTACTCCTGCTCACCGCGCCTCGCACTGCGTTGGACATCAAAGCTGCGAGGGTCTCTTCGTGAGGCTCATGCAGCGAGAACGACGCGCACGAAGTTGCGGTCATGTGCAGCAGCATCTGCCAACGCATCTTTGCACAAACTCCTCCATCATTGGGTCGGACGCCCGCGCAGACGCCTGCCAGCAACGAGATTCTCTACGTGGACAGCTGACTGACTCGGACGGCCAGTACGTCACAGGAATATATGCCCGCAACGCCAGCCATTGGACAGCGCTCGACGAGTTGTGTTTCGGTCCTCCCGACGGAGGACGACAGGTCATTTTCTACTGCTTTTGGTCACACCGCATGCGACCAAGTTCCCAAGACACGGGAAGATTGCTCTTCGTCAGTTCGTGGAAGCGGTGTGAGCTGGCCTGTCGAGAACAGCAATGCACTTCGCCGCTGCGCTGCAGCCGCAAGACGGGACTCGACGACTCGACGCTTCGCAAGCAAGTCATGCGTAAGGTTTCGAGGGGGCAAGTGGTCGTGAATCAAACCCCCGCGCGCTT
The DNA here is from genome assembly GCA_022814565.1 of Phaeophleospora eucalypticola. NCBI lineage: Eukaryota > Fungi > Ascomycota > Dothideomycetes > Mycosphaerellales > Mycosphaerellaceae > Phaeophleospora > Phaeophleospora eucalypticola. Next base: position 825,862 of record JAKLNG010000001.1, on the reverse strand, counting down.
GTTTCATTCTTTTTTCTCTTGCTCGATGCAGGAGTCATGATTCTCGCCTTCATCACTGTCGACGAGCTTTCCTGGTCCGGCAATGCCGGCAGGGATGCGATGCATCCTGACCGAACATGATGATTTGGAAAATCAGAAACACACGATTTTGTCTGGGTGAAACTTGCATTCGGTCCACATCGCTGTTTGTGTTCGTCGCGTCGCTAAGCGCGCGAGACCACGTTCTTGGATGCGGTCTTGCTGGGTTGACCTGTCTTGTTCGCGGTTAGAGAGATGGGATGGAAACTCGGTGCTCGGATGTTGTAGAGATCGGAGTTGGAAGTGGGATTGTGGCACGTGATGGTAGCCGGAGTTGGGCCGGAAGTCGCGCTACCTTACGAAGCTTCGTAGATGAGCTTCGGCGATGTTTAGGTGATGAAAGCGACTTCACCGAGCACTGCTTCAGCAGTGCTGCTATTGAGGTGACCAAATTCCTTCCTTGAAGGTGATGCGGCAGACATGGCGCCGCTGTCGACGGCCTTTGCGCGACAGAAGCTGTGTGTGGATTTGTACGCGCTGAGCCATTTGGTTCCCTCTCTTACTCTCCTTCCTTCTCCAATGCTGGGGCACGGCATTGCTTTCTTCTTGGTTCTTAGTATCTTTAGACGATGATTGCTGATGATTGCCTTGGTCCCTCAGCGCCAGTCTGAAGCACGCCTGTCCCAAAGGCATCTACGTCGCTCCCGTCCCCGAAGAGCCGCTGCTCTGGACTGGCGTGTTATTCTTCCGGAAAGGTCTGTATCTACATCTTCCTCTGAGCTACATTCATTGTTGCTGATAATTTCTCCGCAGGTCCTTATGCGAACGCCATTCTCCGCTTTCAAATCGCTTTTCCGGACGACTTCCCATCCCGACCGCCGGTTGTCACCTTTCAATCCGACCTCTTCCATCCTCTCGTCACGCCGCTTACCACGTACACATACTCGACCAGGGATTCCGGGGCGTCAGATACGCAGAGCGCGGTAGATCGATTTCGTCTGCCGCCCGGAGGACTGAGTTTGAGGCATGGGTTTCCAGAGTGGTTCGACGCAGGTGGAGAGGAAGAGGATGAGGAACAGCAGAATAATAGCAAGAGCATGAAAAAGCCACCGCACGTGGTAGAACTGCTACAATACATCCGCATCGTCTTCGACACGCAGGAGGTTCTGGATGCGGTTCCCGAGTCTGCGGCGGCGAATAACGGCGCCTGGCACGCGTGGCAGACTTTCCGCTCTAAGAGCGCTGCTGTTTCTCGCTCGATTGGTGGAGAAGGTGGTGCGAAAGAGCAGCGGAGTCTCTCACCTCGCCAGCAGCCTGGTGGTGCGAGAAGGCCTGGAGAGTGGAATTGGCAGGGAGTTTGGGAGGAGAGAGTTAGGAGGTGTGTGGCTGCGAGTGCGTCGGAGGCGGTGCTGTTTGGTGGAGAGGGGGGTGATGTGGTAAGTCGTGTTGAGGTGAAATTGTGCTTTGGAGGCTGGTGCTGATTGAACCTCTGCTTTGCAGATCAATTTTCTTAAGATGGATCAAGAGGCTGTTGCGCAGATTTCGCCATTGCGAGCTGCTGAAGCTGGAGGTGCGGTGTAGATGGTGCTGCCAAATGAAGAAAGATGCCGTATCTGGACGTTGGTCTCACTTCTTCCGAGCGTTGGATAGCAATCGCTACTCTGCTCTTTCCTGTGTTCTGCAGGCTGAGGGTCAGCTTGCCTTTGCAGGTGGGTGAGAGCTTCTCTCGACTGATCATAGGCAGGAAGAAGAGGTGGCTTAGCGTCGCTTTCTCTTCGCAAGATCAAATGCGATGGCTTTCTCCGTGATCATGAAGGTTACGATACTCCAAAAGCTGGTTGCGATTGGCGGCGCTGCTGGAGCATGGCGAACAAAGAGGCAAGTCCTCAGAAACACCCGCCTCACAGAATCTCTCACATTAACGCTTACAGAACTGCTCCCCAGTGGCCGGACCCGCCCACCACCCTAACAATGTCTCCACGCCTCCCAGTAACGCTCCAGGCGCCGCTGCCATGGCTCCGCACTGGCAACATAGCGCTCTCGGCTACTCGCCGCCTTTCACCATGCTCTCGCCCAATAGCATCCCCTCGCTCGCGCGCCAGAGAGACCACTCAGCCTGCAGACGCGACCATCCGCCCCTGAAAGTCCGCAAGACGCGCGAGAACCTGGGACAAGCAGCGGAACTGTACGCTGATATTCCGCCTCCGTGCTTACATCCTCCTGACCTGGTGGACGATTGCTGTTACCCGGGGCGGCGTGGAGCTGGTACCGAGAACCTGTCTTCCTCTTCGGCTCAACACCTGGCGTCTGCGAGCCAGAGCACGTCGGATTTCGGGGATACCTCTGGCTGCTCGACAACGCTTGTGTCGCAGAGTGCGGAGGACTTTCGCTTGCTCATATCACCGCCGCCGCTGTTACAGGGAAAAATGGCGAGGCAGAAATCTATTAGCAAGCGCATGCTTTCCAAGGTCAGGGACGGCATTTCGAGTAAGTCGAGGAGCTCGAATAATGTCCGCGAAGAGTCGGGGTTGATGAGAAGGATTTCGGCGAAGAGAAAGCAACCGCAGATGCCGACGCAAGCGCAAAGTCGGGGTTCCAGTTTTGAGGTGAGCAGGATCAGTAGTGGGAGTGAGTACGAGGACGATGATCTTGGTCTGGATGCTGCCGCCGCGCAGCGATCTTTTACGGATTCTTCCATTGCGACAGAGAGTGCCGGTATGGTCACTCCGCCTTCGGCCTCTGCTCGTGGCAAGCAAGCACTGCAGGCTTCCCCTACTCCTCTGTCGCCCAGCCAGGAGCTTACACCTCGACCACCGCCTGCCAGGATTGGATCTGCGAGCTATGCCAGCGATGCTTCAAGCAATCTGAGCGTTACGGTGCCTTACATCGATCTCAAGGTGACTGTCGACCGCGAAAGCGTTGATGTCGGCATCGCTCGCGATGTCTGGGTCGCTGTGGATGCCACTGTGCGGACGCAGGTCATGGAGTCTGCCATGCCTCACAAGCTAAGAAGTGCGCCTCTGGATGCCATCATTGTTCTCTGCCAAGATACGCTTGCTGAGATGCCGAACGTCACGCGGTCTTGTGTCACTGAGCTGCTATCTCGTCTCGATACGTCGGATCGCATGGCCGTTGTTGTAGCGCATGAGGACGAGTGCTCCCAACTCCTTTCTTTGCAGTCGGCAAAGACCACTGTTGTTCTGGAGCGGCTGGGCTTTGCTCCGTCGATGATGAACGACTCTCGTAGCACTAAGAGGCTGGGCAAGGCATGGCAGCCTCTACACAAGATGCTCAAGTCTATCACGAAGCAGGGCGCCCGAAATCAACACGTCTTCGCCATCTCTAAGATTCCCAAGGATGTGGTGCAGAGAGTCCGACACTTGGTGTCTTGGCCAGCACATGCTTTCAAGATCGGCTTTGGTCCAAATCCTACAGCCGTACTTGCTCCGCACGACTGGTGTACCGCTTTCACAGGCCCCGAAGATGGCAGCAATGAGCTGCTCGACATCATGATCCGAGACCTGCGCCACGGCTGTCCTATGGGTGGCATCCCAAGCTTGCGGCTGTGCTACAAGCCCATGGAGCAGTGCCGCATCGTCGAGGTGCTGGGTCAGAAAGCCGTGAAGGATCTAAAACTTGGACAGAAATGCTCGCTGTTCTTGAAGGTCCATGTGCCAAGAATGAACACCTCTCAGCGCTCCAGCGTCGATGACAGCGTCGGTGGCAGTGATGCAGACTCTCTTCTGACCGAGTTAGAAAGCATCGTCGGCACGCTGGAGACGGACTTCTTGCATGTTGAAGCACGATTTCGACATGCTGCCCTGCCGAACGAGAACGTGGTCACGCTTAGGCATATTTGCAGCATTCTACGCCCCAAAACGGATTCAAGATGGAGTATGTCTGTTTCCGCTCCTACTCCGGGTGTTTCCCAACAAGAGACTGTTCCAGTGAAGCTGGCGCAGTATATCGCAAGCAACTACGAGCCTGCCAAGGCGTTGAAGATGCTGGATCGCTGGAGATTGCAAAAGCATACGCATACGTCTTCGGAGGCGATGAGGAGCGTGAGAGAGTATTTGGAGAAGAGCCATGGCAAACAAGAGCCGCACGGGAGCAGCAAAGATGAGCGACAAGACTCTGGTACCACTGCTGCCTTTCCGGGACCCGAGAACAAGCCTGAAGTCGTCATCACGGACATCGACTCGTTGGGATCGCAATACTCCGATCCAGAGCACCAGCCGCTCCCGGAAGTCCCACCGCTCTCGGGCTAGGCCTCCAAGAGCCGCAAGGACCAGCAGCAGCACAATCAAAAGCTTGGAGACAAGAAGCCATCGTCTTCATCCACATCAACTTCCACGTCCTCCACAACTGCGACAGGCATTCTCACACCGCGCATCACAGCGCCCAAAACTACCACCTCCCTCACCACCACTCCCCTTTCTACTCTCCCTCTCTCCACAACCTCTACACCGAACGAGCAGCAACAACCGGACTCCGCTCGCCAGCTTTGGCGCCACATTCGACGCTCTTCGCTTTCTGCGCAGCAATTGATGGAAGAGCTCTCGCCTGAGAAGGTCCAGCAGCTTGAAGAGAGTGATGAGAATTTGAGGGCGCTGAGGAGTAAGGCGCTGGCGAATAAGCGGAGCGTTGGCGCTGAGACTCTGAGGGGGTGGAGGTGGGAGGGCAAGCTGAATGGGAGTGGCAGTGGGGAGGCGCCGTGGTTGTGAGGTTGAGCAAGACGGGGACTATTGAGTAGGAATTGGAAACTGGTTGATTGGGCAGATTGGAAGGATTGGATTTGGTAAGATGACAGGCTATACACTACATGCTCTACAATATTTTCAGCGTATAGCCGAATCCTAGTCTGCGGTGGCAGGTACGCCTCATGTAGCACAAGACATCAACGCCGCACCTCTTTCTCGATCGGACCGACACGCTTCTATCCTCGATATCGTTCCTAGAAGGACCCGATCGCCTGGATGAGAAGAGATGAGCTGGCCCGCTCGTGATCATCACAAACGGCTCATCTGTCTACGCCCCGGGCCGGCGGAGTTCTGTTCGGCTTCCTACTGTGTTTTGTCACACAGTCGAAACGGCAGACTGAAAGCCGAGATTGCCACGAAAGACGCGGTAGCCGCGGAGTGGGACTTGTGATCGGTGCCAGATCGACTGTTAGTGTGGTATCAGAATCCTTGGACGGCAGTTCGTCTTGTGTTGGCGGGTACACATAGACGGTGGGTAAGAAGGTGATCACGGCGTCTATTGCAGGCCCACAGCACCAGTATCTTGACGAGGTACAAGGGCGTGGTTGTTGGTACTGTCCGTGGTCTCCGTCTGAATCCACACGTGACCCACTCCGGTCTGATGATGATCTTGATTTCGCTCTTGTCTGTCGTGTAACCAACGGCTGCGCTATTAGATCTTGTTACACAGGCTTCAGATTCTTCATCTTCGGGCACGCGGGCTTCCTTGTCGCCGAGGGAGGAAACCAGGCGGTCGGGTTGGTCTGCGGGTCTGTGATCGGAGTCGTTGCCGTTGGTACACGAAGTTCATCTCAGCGTGACGGGAAAGATGTGTTGCACGAGCAGGATGAGAAGGATGAAGTGGGTTGGTTCGTGTCATCTCGCGGACGTCGCTTTCCGCGCTGTTTGCGGCACACGCTGTGTCATGGTGTTCGGATTCTTGGTCGACTGATGTTGTACCAGAAGGAGCGGTCAAGCTTGCAGGCGTCGTGGCTGTGAGACGGTAGGCTGTTCGTGTGTTATGGTGCTGGCGGCATTTCGGTCCGCAGGCCGCTGGTGCGCAGGATGACACGATATACACAGCTACAGCAGCCGATCGAAGCAGCGAATGTTTAGCAAATACCTCACTTCTTCCCTATCGAGTGCTTCCGCTGAATCGAGTCAATGTTGCCCGGCATATACCTCCTAAGCACTTCTGGAATGTGTAGCACACCCGTGCTGTCGTCCCAATGGTTCTCCAGGATACACGCTAGAATTCGAGGTATCGCCATTGCGGTGCCATTGAGGGTGTATGGCCAAGTCATCTTTCCCGCGCCGGCTTGCTTCAGTCGTGTGCCCAAGCGGCGAGCTTGGTAGTCTGTACACATCGAAGCGGAGGTAACCTCTCCGAAGCCGTCATTGATGGAGGCACGAGAAGGGAAGAAGGCCTCAATGTCGATCTTTCGTGTAGCACTGGCACCGAGATCGGCAGATGGCATTTCGAGGACCTTCCCATGTAATTCAAGGCCACGGAGAAGCTCACACTGGATATCCACCATTTCCGCAAAGACCAACTCGGACTGTGAGCCTTCAATGTCGTCGTCTCCGAAGCGTTCCCCTTCGCCGTCGCTGCTCGGCTCTGTCCATGCGAACATTTCGACCTTGGTGAACTCGTGCACTCGGTAGAGACCCTTGGTGTCAACGCCTCGAGCACCTGCTTCCGCACGGTAGCACCTCGAAGGCCCAATCACCTTCAATGGCACTACCTCAGCTTCAAGTGTCTTGTTTGCTTGCGATCCCGCAAATGGGATCTCAGCGGTTCCTGCAAGTACAAGTCCTGACTTCTCCGCAGAAGAGTCATTCTCAGCCTGTGCGATGCCATAGATTTGCGTCTCGCCATTTTGGTCCCTTGGCATGAATCCACAGGCGCTCGCAATGTGCGAGTATACCAATGAGGGCGGAGTCATGACAGTCCACTCTCTGCTCATTGCGACAGATAATGCGTACTGAACCAGGGCTTGCTCGAGAAGCGCGCCTTCGTTCTTGAGGAAATACCAACCCCACCCGCTTGTTGTAGCGCTCGCTTCAAAGTCCAAAATATCAAGCTCTTTGCCAATGTCAACATGGCTCTTTCCGGCACCCGCCATAGACACATTGCTCTTGTCATTGATCAAATCAAGAACTTCTGGCCTCTCTCCGGCAGGCGTGTGTAAAGAGCTCAGATTTGGCAATTCCAGCGCCAACTTCTCCATTGCTTCATGAATCTCCTTCTCCTCTTTCTCGAATTGTTTCAACTGCATCTTGAGTGCTTTCGCCTCTTCTAATAGCACGCTCTTGCTCCCGTCCTCCTGCCCGCCGGCCTGTCGCCCAACTTCTTTTCCGATTGCATTGTTCTTCTGCCTCATCTCAACAGCTTGCCTCTGCTGCTCGACCAGCTGCTGATGTAGCGAGAGTATCTTCCAGCCATTCTGAGCGAAGTCTTTGTAGTTGCGATCGATGCAGTTCTGTTCGTAAAGCCCAGGATTGTTACGGATGTGCTTCAGGTTGGGGGCAGGCTTGGGCGCGAAGGATGGGCGGTTGTACAATCGCTTGAAGGGCACATCCTTCAATTTCGGGGACTGCAGGCTGCGGCGACAGCTTGCGCAGATGTATGGAAGACCCATTTGATGAAGTGAGGTTGAGATGGAGGACAAAGACGAAGATGCGAAGCTCGCCGGATACACTTTTTGCCGCGGTGGACATAGCGCGCTGAGGTCGCGCGGTCACGAGATCACAAGACGATATCATGAATGCATACAATTCGAAAGATGATAATCTCGTTTGAATCAGAGGATGCTAGTCTCCGAAGCCCTCAAATTCTTCCTGATCAGCAGCGTGCTTCGCCTTGACTTTGGCAATTAGATCGTTCAACTCCGTCTCCTTCGCTTTGTCGGCTTCTGTCATCTTTGCCTTGCTCTCAGCCTTGCGTCTTACTTCCTTCTTTTCTCTTCTACCTTCTCGTACTGCCTTTGCGTCCTTTTGACTGCTCCATGCTTTCTCCTTTCGCCGCTTGGCTTCTGCTGCGGCGCCTCCAAGCTTCGCAGGCAGCTGCGGCTTTTCACCACGGGCTTTTGCTTCGAGATACTCTTTTCTCTTTCGCTCCCGCACCTTGTCGGCATATGCGATGCTATTCAGATCGAAGCCTTCGGGGACATCGAGACCTGTCGTCCGATCCTGCATAGCCTCGGGGAAGTGGCGCTTGATCTCGGGCATCTTGGGCCAAGTAAGGAGGCCCCATGCTTTGCCAATCTCAGGCCAGTCGATCTTCCGGATGCTGAAAATGTCTGCAGGAAGAGTCTTGCTGTATGCCTGCACCCAGCTGACGAAGGCCTTTTGAGAACGATCATGCAGTTCGCGTTTCTGTTTCAAGACTTTTCGAAGGTCATTCATTGCCTTTGATGCATCTCCTCCATCAAGGACTGGTAAACTTGGATAAGGCTCGAGTGTGGTGCCCTGAAGTCCCAAATATTTGACATAATCTTGCTCACCACCTTCATTGAGGAAAGTGATAGCTGTTCCTCGTTTCCCAGCTCTGCCAGCTCGTCCACATCGATGGATGAAATCCTTGGGTTGCGTCGGAGGATCCAGCTGCACGACCAGGTCGATGTCAGGAATGTCGATACCTCGAGCCAGGACATCAGTTGTAAGAAGGATCGCAGGTGTAGTCGAGTCTCGAAACCGTTGCAAGTTCTTGATGCGAATGGCGGACTTGTGATCTCCGTGAATTGGAAAGACGGAGACTCCGAGGACGGCCGGCAGGACCTGATTCCAGTAATCCACCCCTGCTCTAGTAGAAACGTATACGATACTCTTCTCAACATGCAGATCCTCTAGTATCCCTCTCAAATACGGTAGTCTGAGTGTAGGTCTTGCAGCAATGTAGTACAGTCTCAGACTTTCTGGCGTCCGCTTGTCAAGCGCTCCAGATTTGCTGCGAACCTTGGCACTGATCTTGAATGGATATCGCATGCCCACGCGGACCAGCTCGTTGACGGCCTCCGAGACAGAAGCACTGAACAAGCCGGTTCGACGCTCCTTCGGCACTGCGTCCAATATCCTTTGCAAGTCCGGCTGAAAGTTTGGGTCCAGTAACCTATCCGCTTCATCCAGAACGAGTAGATCGAACCAGTGTCTCTTGAGCTGAACTTTGGATGACTGAAGGACCTCGACCAATCTTTTCGGAGTGCCAATTAGGATGTTCGGATTCAGTTGTGAGAATGTTGAAACATCCTCTGACGGTCTAGTTCGACCTCCGATAAGCAACTGCGGTATTGCGTATGGTCCCGGGAGAAGCTCAGTCTTGTCGGCATCCTCCATTTCCCCGTCCTCGCTATCCTCCTCTGGCTGACTTGAGCGCTTCAAATATGAGGCAGAAGGTGCATGAAATTCCAGAAGACTTCGAGCAACATCGTAGATCTGATTCGCCAATTCCTTTGTGGGGGCAACAACAATCGAGCGGACATAGCCCTTTTTGTTTGGTTCCTCTGCCTTCAGAATTCGTTCGATGAGCGGTATCAAGAAGCTTAATGTCTTTCCACTTCCTGTTACGGCCTCGACGACGAGATCCTTATTGCCCATGAGAAGAGGAATAGCCATCGCCTGAACGGGAGTGGTGCGGTCAAATCCCATGCCGCGGGTGAAGTCGAGGATCCATTCCGAGAGCTCCGGAGTGAGCGCTTCGAATGATTTTGGCCTCTTCTTCTCGGCGGCGGACTCCTGTGCCATGATACGGAAGTGAAGATGCGGTATGTGAGTGCAACGACGGTGAAGATTGAGAACGCGAAACTGGAAGAAAATCGCAACTGCCTCGAAGTGGAATAGCTTCTGCTTAGTCATTCGCGGCTCAATGTTGACCCGGCTCTCACTTCAATCTCAGCCTGCATCCCCAATTGTTACAACCACATCTAAGCCGATATAAACAAGTTCTAAATGGTATTTGATTGTGCCAAACTTCACATGAGAAAAGCGGTGAGGTGGAAAATGAGTGCTAAGTCAAAGCTGCTGACGTGGGAAGAAATCCTGCTTCTGGACTGCGCTCGTCAAGAATGGAAATCTCGTCTCTGCTCTGATTAAGAAACTGTCCAACTGTAGCATCCCGTATGCTCCCTCCTCGTCATCGTTAGAAATAGGAACTGGCTCGGACATGTTGACAAGACGGCTTGTACATCCACTCTCCAGCAGAAATCCGAGGAGCATCGCCGATCTGATCGTGCCAACAGTTGCATCGCTGAGATCTAAGCCAATCTCTGCTTTGAGCGTTTGCCAGAAGGCATCGTAGAGAGTGTCATAATTAGAGTATCTAGAAGCGCCGTCGCGAAGATGGAATTTGCTCATTAGCTTCTCGACAGCATGAAGATTGACTCCAAAAGGTTCCACTCTGGCTTCAGCCCAATCGATGACTCCAAGTAGGTTGCAAGTCTCGGGATCAACCAGCATGTTGGAGTCACCAAAGTCCTTGTGAGCAAGCACCATCGGTAGAGCCATAAAGGGTGGCAGTGCTTGCAAGCAATGTCGAATCACACCCTGGAAGCGCGGAAGTAGTGCGTGTAGGAGTAAATGGAGGTCGACTTCGTATTCTTGTTGGAGTTTGTCCAATTGTGCCCGCTCGAGAGTTTGCGGCGCTTTCCATGACATTGCGAGGAAGCTGAGCGCAATTAGAAAGATTTATACTACACCGAGAACTGTCATGAAAGGAACTTACGTGGCAACGTCTTTGATCAAGGTTATGCGCGCATCGCAATTTTCTGGCGTGTCTTCCGGAAAGCCATAAGCAAGAATGAAGTCGAGACGACTAATGCCTTGCATGCGAGGCATGACATAGACAAGAAGAGCCTCCCTGCCATCATCTGAATGATCTTCCCCAATTTGACCTTTGAATGCGACTTCGGGTGCAAATTTGCCGTAGACTTGATGGGCAAGCTCCGTGGTCTTCAAAGGCAAAGCCAGCGACTTCAAGCAGAATTGAATGACTGAACCGAGAGTGGTGCCAGCGTAGACTGTGTAGCTGCAGGCGCCTTGTACCGGCACAAGTTGCAATCCGCCATCGACGAGTGCTCTGACGTGAAGGTCGCAAGTACTTCGAGTCACTATTGTCTTGGTGAAGAAGGCCTCGACTTCTTGCTCGACGTCGTAATTTTGATCGCTCATTGCCTCAAGACGAGGTTGATTGAGACATCAGATTGTTCATAAGCGTCGAGGCTGGCCAGTGGAGAGCATTGGTGAAGTAGACGTGGCTAGTCGAGTCGGCCTGTAGAATTGATCAGTCAGCCTAGTGCGAGGCTGCGGTATAAGGAGCCAATCGCAGGCCAAAGGCGGCTGCAAGGCAGGGTTCCATGTCGTGTCACGTAAAAGACCATGATCAATAAGCAAGACGTCAGTGTGTTCTCGCATTCATGATTCCGTTAAGCGTCGTGGGGTATCTATGTCCAATAAATCATATCCTATGCAGCATTGATGTTCGACCGTTGATGCTATGTTACCTTTTGAGCATCCTCTTCTCTCAAGAGCTCTCTCGCTGTTCGTCCTCCTCCCTTCGCCAGCGAACTCCACATCGGCAGTATCGTGTCTACTCGGTATCGATTCGGCGGCTGTCTTGCGCACCACAAAACATGCTCGTACCGGTAGCGGCGTCCACAGCGTTCAGGTTCATCAGCAACCGAGCAGCAGCAACGTCATCCTCGGTGAACTTGCTTGGCCCGTGCCAACGCTTCGCTCCCTCTTCAGCATCCTTCGAGATCGGCGGACCCTTCCTCTTCCTGGTCGCGACTGGAACGGGGTGGTATGCTTCGTGTTCGTAAGTCTGATCGCTTGAAGGAGACGACGAGGCTGGCTCGGTATAGTTCGGCTTGTTGGCGATAACGGTGCTGCGGCGCTTCCGAGTGCGAGTGAGCGCGCCTTCCGGAGACCAAGCAGACATCATCGCTGGAGCTGTCTCGAGAGGAGCGGAGTTGTCGGTGCCATGCCAGGAGGTGGTGGTAGGAGAGTAGCGCGGCTCGTTGAGAAGGGATTGGTGGAGCGGAGTCATTGCTACAGGGGTCGGCGGCGTAGGGAAGGCCGACTCTGCTGCAGGCGAGTTGTTGATGCTGGTCCAACCGGATGCAGGCGGAAGCGTGGTCGGGCGTTGGCTCTTTGGAGACAGAGCAGGTGACTCAATATGAGGCTGCGAATGCGTATAATATCGCTCGTCGAAAGGAGAACCAGCCTTAAAGTTAGTCTTAGTGAAATGAGAGCGGGCATTGTCCGCTGGCGTGCTTCTTGGTATTGTCTGCTGACCGTAAGAAAGCGTGGTTGTTCCGTCGCGGCTCGATGGCTCTCGTCTCCAAGTTTCTGCTTCGAGTGTCGCGCATCGCACGACTTCCGGGTCAATCTTGAAGCGACCGAAGCCTTCTCCACCTCGTGGAATGCACTCCTTGATGAATGATGGGCCGAAGATCGGCGTGAGTGCCCAGCGAATGTCCCAGCAAAAGGTGAGGCAGATAGCTCGAGCGCATGCAAACGGGACCCAGTAGCCTTGTGCTGCCAGAGCGCCGCCGGTGATCGAATGGGAGAGTTCCTTCAGTCCAATGTTTGCGGAAAGGGCTTTAGCAGGGATGGTCTGAGTACCGTCAGCATCGATAAGGAGAACAATGTCGGTGTAGTTACCTTAGCGTAGTCGCATGCTTTGAAGAAGGGCGTGATGCGAACAAGGCCTACGACGTAGTCCCACATCACGGTCCACTCCTGTCCCGGCTTATCTGGTACCGTGAACTTGTACTGGAAGACTGTTCAAGCCTCTTGTCAATGCTGCTGATATGCCAGACGGACCCGTTGTTGGTACATACCATCAAATACATCTCTTCCGGTCTTGTTTAGGAAGCTCTTCTTGTCGCTCGAGTATGGGATTCGCCGCGGGAAGTCACTGATCAATCCATCATCTGCCGATTGATTTCCGGATGGAAAGATCTGGAAGCGGCGGTGCTGCAAAGCGAGTTCTCCAGCTTGCTGTGATGTGAGGATGAGGCTTGGCTCCATAGACTCGTAGGGCGGGTAGTTGTTTGGTCCCTTCAGGGGTCCTCGCTCGAATACTGCACCGTCTTTGATAAGCTTCTGGCGCTTCGATCGTGCCGATGGAGGTGGTGTAGCCTGGGATTCGGGGCTCAGTGGAGTTGGTGTGCCATTTCGAATGAAGGCCTGCGAATTGGAGGAGATTTCTGCGATGTGCTGGCCGCTCTCCGATGGGTTTAGCAATGCATTGATATTCAGCTTCGCGGCAGCCGAATCCTGCATCTTGTGCTTTGGTAGTGCGTGAGGGTGATGCACATACGATTGCAATGGTGGTGTTGGCGTTGATGCCAATGAGTAGAGGTGATGGAGATGTCGGGAGGCTGGGTTGACAAACGGAGCGGGCGACGATGGAGGCCGGATGAGATGGCGGTGAGGTGTCCTCGCTAGGCTGCGGCGGGTGAGAGACAGCCTTATAGAAACGAAAGCAGAGGCGGCGGTCGGTGTCTGCGTGCATCGATCAGTGAATGCTCGTCAGCATCTCGCCGTGCACCCTGCGTCGAGATTATGCCCGACAGCACGCATGTCTCAGCACTTCGGCGGCCGGTCCGCACTGCTCAAAGGCTATCAAAGAAGCACTGACCGTGAGTTTGTGGAGCCATGCAACGAACCTATTTGCTCGGGATCTCAACAAGGAGCTTCGTCGTTCTGGAGATGGGCCATGATAGAGAATAAGTGCAGCAGCAATCGAGAGAGAATCTTTTCGCCAAAGCTTGCTTCGCAGAACAAAGCTAATGTCCAAGATGCGCTTGCTACACGCGATGCAGCCGCAGTGGTCTGCAGCGTTTGTATGCACCCGCGCCTGCATCGACAGAGCAAGACGCCATAGAGCGGTCGAGAAACTTGTCGAACAGCGATCCTGGAAGAATCAAAAGACCGCAGCAAGATACAAACCACTTCTGGAAGATCAAAGATGCTGAGCCGATCCATGTTGTTTGGCAAAGATGTCGAAAAGCAAACGACTTGATCTTAGGTGGCTGGAAAGACAGGCCACGCACAGATGCCATAGCACACAGTCCGGCTATCGCGACCGGGGCCACAGTCAAGCAATGTCCTACAGAAGAGCACTTCGGTCGGCCAGATCCCGGGAAAGACCCAACCTTGACTGCACCGTTTGGTAGTCAGGCTACTGGAGATGTGCCAGCATCAAGAGTCTGGCGGTGACAGAGGCTGAACATATACAGCCCGATTACTGAAAAGCGCCAAGGGTTTACACTGTAGCTGTAATCCTCAGCGGTGAATGGTTTCTGCGAGTTGCCGTCTCCACCAGCTCCCAGGCTGCGGCGGGATGCCTTTTTCCGGCGCACGCTCGCATGCGCACGTTTCCCTTCCCAGGAAGTGAATGGCATCCTCGGTGGAACTGAAGGCCAATGGGAAGTTGGCTCTATAGTAGGCTGGGAAATGATCAATCGTCACTGAAGGCCAATGGGAAGTTGGCTCTATAGTAGGCTGGGAAATGATCAATCGTCAAGTTCATTTCCTCTCGGACTCGAGCTCGTCGTCGAGGCGACCACCGAGATAAGAGGCTGACATCCTGTTTGAGTCTCAATCTGATCTGCAACAAGCCGAGTATGGCCCCACACCTGGACACGGTAACAAACGCGAAGATGCCGACAAGGCCGAGTTGCCATATCTTCGAGACAGAGGAGGAACGCATCCAATCCAAAGGCTGGGAGTGAGTAAGCTGCTGGAGCTAGAGCAAGCTGCACGGCAGCGAGCGTTTCTGGTCAGCGTTCCATCCTGGCTGCTACGTAGACGGGCCGTGCAAACTGCACGCACAATGTGGTCTCACGTCGAGGAGCCACCACACGGCCAGCATTCCAGTCGAACACTGCAAGTCGTCATTGATGTCAACCCAGACTGCTACCTACTGACGCATGAGCGCGCAACACCCTGAGAAGTGGCTGCCCGACTAGCCCGTCTCGAATTCAGCACTGAGTGGTCTTGGAGCGTTCAGTCATGCTCGTTGTGTCCAGCGCAGGTACTGCGGCCATCGTTGTTCATCTCTTGCGCCTTGCGGAAGACCTCGCTACTCTTGAGCTCGAAATCGTGAAAGCATGATCGTTCTTCATCTGGGTACGCTCCGTCGGACACTGCGCGGGTCAAGATCAAGCGGCCATCTCTTGGATCTGTCGGCAGAAGGTAGGGATCATCAATGGGAGAAAGCATCGAATCTCCTCGAGGTGTTTGCTCAAAGAGGCCTCGACGCGATAGGAGATCCGACGTGTTGTCGTGCGGATCGGTCCGCAGGTGTCTGTCGGCCCGAGCTCCAACTGAACAGGGGAGGAGAACGACCTCACCTACTCCTTCTTCTGTTCTCCTCGTAAACCATCATTGTTGAAGCAACATGACTTTTGATTCCTACTCATCGGATGAAGCTGGACATGACTTTAGATTCCCCGTCGTCACACTCGCTCTGTACTCACCATCGGCTGGAGTCTGAAGGCGAGTATCGTCGACACACAAGCTGCTTCATGAACCTGGCTCATGGCAGGAGCATGCACACCGTCTCAGAAGACAATGCAGGGGAGTTCTACAATTATCAAAGAGCCTACAGCATACAGCATTCTCTGAGATGAGTTTGTGGCCACTGCAGGGAGCAAGAAGATGAACTGCCTGTCATGCCGATTCCCGTCATCTATCAGCAAGCATCACTCTGCAAACGTTCTCTATCAGCCCCAGCCATGTCGGATCACTCAGAAGCTAATGTCATGGCCTTCCACGCCTTTGAAGGCACGCGATTCGGCTTCGGCTTCGGCTTGATTGACTCTTAGTGGCGGCGTCTTGTGAAGTTGTATACTCACATGTACTATATAGGTTTTGCGCGTGACTAGACGATTGGCTTTGCACATGACCGGACGGTTTGATAAAAGAAACCACTCGAGTGTGCATCTTCCCTTTCTTTCCACTATAACAGTGAATCGAGGTTAATCTCCAACACTTTTAACCACACCACGAAACACACTTATTGAGCACTCATATTCTGCTCGACGCAGAGTCCGTCTTGAGTGAAGATGGCTATCTTGAAGAGGACAGTGGCCGCATTGGCTCTGATCCTCGCCCCTGCTCTTGCTCAAACCCCCACAGGCAGCACACTCATCACCATCGCATCTACACCCGCTACCTGCGTTTCCAACGGCATCGAGCTGGCATGCGGCCCAACCCCTACGCCTTCGGCCGCCTCCCGGCACGGACCATTACCAGCGCCTCTCGCGGTCGGGCCATTTGACCCGCCATTCGTGGACAATTCGACAGTCGTGTGCGACTCCTCTGCGGTAGTTGGGTCTACCATCAAGACCATCGGAAACCTTCTTAACGCCACATGCGGTGCTTTCGAGACAGTCGAACACAACACTACAGCGCCCATTGTTGTGGCCAAGACCGCACCCGGTGGCAACGAAATCACATTCCAGATGGGTTGGACCTTCAGCGGCGATCACGATGGCTTTGGATTGCCGCAGGACTTCTACTACTATGGCTTCATGTATGCACTTGAAACGTGCACAAACGCGAAGCGCCCACTCTCTTTGGGTGGAGTGGCTGCAGCGACGTATCTTGGCTATCGTCTCAGCTTTGAGGTTTCGGTCCTGGATGTAAAGTTTGGAAAGCGCGCTGAGCTTCTGTCTAAGAGATCCAAAACTTCGAACGTTGCGGAGCTCGTCTCTGACATAGTTGCGACGCGATTCACCACTACGGCGACTTCGACGGTCGATTACAATCCCCCAGTACCAACAGAGACCTATGCCACTTACAGTCAGGTGACAACAACCACGACCGCAACTCACTTACCTTTGGAGACTGGTCCTCGTCCTGCGGCAGTCGAGTATGAAGGCACATTATATCAATGTGTTGGTATGAACAACGCCGCCGACAAGGATCTGACTCCTTTCGGAAACATCTGCAGCAGCAAAGTCGGTAGAGCAGATCCCGACTATGCTCTTGCTAAGGCTTGGCATACCTGCATCCGAAAACGACGAGACGATGCGAGTCTGGATTGGACCGCATGGGAGAACCCATTCGCTCTGGAAGTCAGTGGCGGAGCAGGCACTACGATGAATCCGAATCAATGTTATGCGGACTTCGTGTCTCTATTCTCTTGGCTGAGAATCGGTGATCACATCCCCAGCGGGACATACACTACCCGCAAGGCGTTCACCTATTCGATCGATACGCAAGTCAAAGAGATTGACCTGGAAAATGTGAAGCCTGTCGACAAGCTCAAAGTCGACAAGAAAGCTCCCATCACAAAATCGAACAACACCGTGTCCGGATGCATGCCAAAGGAGTATCTCGGAACTGACGCCTGGACGGTGGATAATTTTGTCGGTCAGGTCTGCCCTGCGATGCTAAACGCCACACAGCGTACGAATGGCTCTGTTCGGCATCATTTCAATGTCTCCAACTACAACGCATTCTCGGAGTCCTCCCGTGACTCGTCGAATGGGACCCATCTCACATCGGAAGAGTTTCGATTCTTCTGCCAACAGGCCTTTGCAGAATTTCCAATCATCTGCCCAGACACCCTTTTGGAAGAGACGTACGATTGGAGGTATACGGTGGGAGACGGTGTCTTCTACGCTTCCTTCAACTCTTCGCGGGTCAAATACGACAACATTAGTTGCGACACCTCCGGAGCATATGCGAGCCTTGATGATTTGCAGAACTTAACAAACACCTTCTGCATTGATTTCAGCTACGCCGCTGTTGCCAATGGCACAGGAGTATCCAAGATCTACGACACTCCCTCTGGCGGCAAACTGAGAGTATTTGCTTTCAGCAAATGCGAAGGTGTCACTGTGGTTCAAGACGACTGCGAAATCTCTTTCGCCAATGTCATCTCGAACTGCTCTCTCGACGGAATCAGTAGCCAGGGTGGGACGGGCAAGACTGATGATTGCATGCATTATACCGTCGATGCCATGTCCGGTTGACGAACAGCCCAGGAGATGAGTTGCGGGGAGCCAAGATTCGTGGAGTCTGATAATGAGAGCGAGGAAAATGTAAGTAGAAGCCTGGAAAAGTAAACGAGCGATTTCAAGCGTTGCATTCGCTCTTTCTGGTACGGCATCTATTTCAGACCCGCAAAGTATTGCTATACTCAAGATACCGGTACAACTTCCTCCACATCCCGTCACCACACTCACCATCATCATGACTAACATCTCCTACCACACCTTCATGTACCATCTTTCCTCCCGTGCCTCTCATCGCTTTTCTCACTTCCCGCCCACGCCCCAGACGAAGAGAACAAAGAATGACGTTGCACACCAAAAATATTCACGTGCATCAGTACGAGGTCTCTGGTTGGTTCGAAACGGCGTACCAAACTTTCCAGAAACAGCCACTTTCACAGTCCATCGTCAACCTTGTTCATCCGCACATCCTAAATGGAACAAGCGATTTGACATATTGGTAAAGTGAAGCGATAAGTCTTTGTGCATCTCTAAGTCGATTGTTGATTGTGCAGAACAAGAAAATGTGTTGTTGACGATGTGATGCGGGATGCATTGTGATCTACCGCGATCATGCGAACTACTTTGGCGCGCTCGTATTGCCCCAAACTTCTGCGACGGAAGTTGTGGTAGCTGGGTCCGGTACGCGCAACGCTCTGGCGGTGAAACAATGGATTGTTTGGTAACAGTAGATCTTCAATTTGGACGTCGTATAAGTACTTCTTGGCACCCACCATATCTTGTTGTTATCAAAACTGTCCACCTCCACCGGAGAAACAGGAGGGTTTCCGGAGGACGTGTTCGAAGCGGTGTCGCATGCCAAGTAGAGCCGCTTCTCTGAAGCATCGATCGCCTGACGACGGCGAGGCGTGCTGAATCGGTTCTCTGCATCATCGACGCACTACTCTGTCGAACGCTTTCGCATCGACGAAATCATCCCGCGCAACAGCATCATCACCATCGTCGTTGACCGCCGAGGTGGCTGGGAGGTGGTCTCAATCAGGAGGCACAGGCGATCCTGAGTCTGCAGTCGATGTCGTCGCAAGTGCAATAGCGGGCGACAATGGCCGTTCGCACCAGCCAGGACGAAGACATGGAAACGTGCGCTCCCAAAGAAGAGGAATGAATGCATCGATCAGCCTGATAAGCAAGAAAGAAGCAACTCAAGCATTCTGGAGGAGATCCGAGGAACACTGATGTTTGCATGCAGCCGGAAGCATTTGTAGGAGCGGCTTAGCGACGTTCTCTCAGGTATCGACGTTGGAGCACGTGTGGTTCGAAGGCTTCGAGATTTTGCTATACAAGGTTTGCGGCGCAGCCTTGTGTAAGCAGAGCAGCAAATCCTGCCGACGTGCAGCGAACGGCGTCATGCAGGGCAGAGAAGCTCAAGAAGCTCTCCTAGAACGGAAGAACGTCAACATACACATATTTGCGTGCTGGATACTGCTGATGGTGAGATCTTGGGGATGTTGTAGTCGTGAAGTCGTCAGATTGTTCAACATTATCGTCTAATGTAGTCGTCAAATGTGCAGTTCTGTATCAGCGGCCGTCAAAATACGAAATTCTCTTCCTTCAATGCGATTCGTTACAACGTGACAAGAACAGCCTGACTCTGGTAGACTGGGACAAAGATCATGCCGTTCCAGCCGGTCGAGGTGGTGGTCGTCTTCTCGCCAGGCACGGGCTTGCCTTGGCTGGCATATGTGAAGCTCTCGCCCTTCCAAGACACTTTGCTGGCATCCTGGACCTCCGCGCCAGGAGCAGTGAGCTTGTCCATCGTGAAAGTACCCTTGTATTGATTGCCGACCGTGATGGTTGGCATCTTGTATGTTCTTGCTTTGCCAGACTTGGAATCGTAGCGCTCGAGGTTGATGAGGACGATCTTCGTGAGCTTGCCGCTGGCGGCATCGTAGATACCGTAGGCAGAGAACATGTCCTGGCCCAAGTCCATGGCTGCAATGCGAACGTCGCCGGACTTGCCGAGAACATCGGCGACGAATGGGTGCGCGTAGTACGGTGGTAGCACAGCAGGCGGAAGGCCGTAGTAGTGCTCGGCACGCCACGAAGTATACGCGAAGCCAGTGCTCTGTTGCACATTAATACGCTCGAAGCCCAGAGAAGCTGCGTACATCATGAAGTCGACCAGCCAGAGCGTGTTGCCGAAAGTGCCCAAGACATCGTAGTTGTCGGTGCTGAACGTGTTGGAGTTCACTTCACCAAAGTGGAGTGGAGCCTTGGGTTGGTTCGCCTTCAACCAGGCAATCGGAGCCTTGAATTGCTCGAGCTGTTGCACAATGCGGCTGTGGTTCATGTAGCGCGACTGCACTTCACTGACCGGCACCTTAGTGTCGTCCATGTAATGGTGAAGGGAAGCAGACGTGATCGAGCCCTTCGCGGCCTGACCGCTGGTGAAGGCATTCGCGATGTTCCAAGGTGGTGTGTTGTGGGCATATACGGGCGCCTGGTAGTTCTTGGCACCAACGGCAGCAGTATGACCTTGCCAGAATTGTTGCCACTGCGAGATGTACTCCGGGACAGTGTAGGCGGCCGTCCTTGCACCATCAGTTCGGTACAAGTCAATCTCGTTGCCGATTTCAATGGCGTCCAGATTCGATCCGATGTACTTCAAAGCAGCCTTGGTTGCATCGACAGAGTTCTGCAAGTTGTTCGTAGCAAATTGAGCCATGTATGTCCACTTGACATTAGGAAAGTTAGCAAAGCCTTCGAACCAGGCTTGCCCTCTCTTGATGCCTTTCGGAATGCTGCCTGGCTTGGAACCCGGCGGCAGGGTAAGAGCGGCCTTCTGGTTTGGATCGTAGACGGAAAAGTCGCCCGAGGTACCTCCAACACGAATGTGCACAGGAGCGCCAGTGCGGCTACCAATGTTGGAGATCAGGTTGGCCGAGAAGACATTGGGGGTCGAGGCATTGCCAGCGTATTCTTGGAAAGAATGTGCACTCATGGCGAGAGCCGGGTAGTCCTTGCCAACGACGACGGCATCCTTGGGAGAGGTGCTCGGGACGGAGAAGATGAAGGTCGACTGCCTCTTTTGCTCCAGCAAAGGCGATTGATATGTGAGGGTTGCTCCAATGGGGAGCAACAACAAAGCGGACCACATGGCAACGATTTGAAGAACGCGCACCTGGAGAGCTGCGAAAGACCGTACTTGCGCCATTTTGGACAACGGATGGGGCAGATGGTATATAAACGCAGCAGCATTCGTATCGCCGAACTGTGACGAAGCTTGGGTCGGCACGTTTGGACGGCCAGAGACTAGGATGCTGAAAAGCGGCGGCACGTTGCGAACAGCGTGAGAGAGGCTTCGACGGGCGTTGGTGGATGCGTGTTGCAGCACGGGATGTCAGGCGGGTCCCGTTGCGTCGACAATCGTATCCAGAAGGGGTAGATTGGAGCTTAACGATGCGCTTAATTTCCCTTGCAGTGCACTCGAAAGTCGCTCTCCACACGGGTCTGCGCAAGACAAGTCGCACACGTCCCAATGGCCAAGCACAGGCAAAGTCGTGGCAAGCGCGTGGGTTGTTACAACAGCGAGTAATGTGAGATTTGGCAGTGCTGGCCGAGAGCCTAAAGAACTGGGGAATTTCTCCGGGCAGCAGCGGACCTGCAGGCGATGTGGAGGAGGTGAGGTCGTGCTCCCTCTCTCGCTGTAAGGTGTATCGCTGTTGTGTTGTTCCTGGATCCCTCGTCAGGCACTGCTCAACCTGCAGCTGGTTGGAAGGCGCTCGTGTCCGGTCGTATGTCGCGTGCATGGCTGGCTGAAAGAAGCCATCCCGTATCTCCCGTATCTCCTCGAAGCGATATGGTCAGTGACGAGTGCATTGGATACGGACTGGTCACGGTCGAACATGTTCATTCTTTCCGCTGTTGTTGCCGTGTCGAGAGCGCAACCCCGCCCGCATCTCCTGCGACACGTGCTCCACGATGCATCCTTGCTCCTTGGCATGACGTCCGGACCACCGTGAAAGGCGGCTACTGCACCGCACCCTCAGCGCATCAATCACGAATATCGTGAGGCTTCTCGATTGGGCTGTCGTGGTATCGCGGGCGCATTATTTGGCATCACATGTTCCACTCCGATCAGCGGTCGCACCGAGCACACCATTGAGCCTCTGTATCACGAAGACCACACCGACACCACCCGCGAACACGAGAGCGCAACCGCGCCGCCGAGACACCCGACAGCCGCCTCTGCTATCTGAGTCGCTTCCACCACTCTTCCCGCGCGCCTGCTCACCATGACCCGTCGAATCGTCTACGGCATCTCGCTCTGGGTGTTCCTGGGCGCCGCCGCGTGCACCATTGCCTCGATCGCTCTGCCCAACTGGATCTCCTACTCCAGCCCTACGGACGGCTCAGATCCCGTTCGCGTGACATACGGTCTACATAAGAGATGCAGTTCGATAACGGGCAAATGTACACCCTTCCCAGAATATGAGGACTGCCACGGCGATGACAGGTGGTTCTGCTCAATATGGAGGAGCACTGGCTTCTTCATGAACTTCAGCATTGTGCTGCAATTGGCGTGTGTAATTGCTTATCTCACGGTGCTGGTCGGCGGTAGGAGCTCGAGAGAAGCAGGCTGGAAGATGGTAGCTGGGTTGTTGTCTATCGCAGCGTTGGGAGAGATCATCTCCATGGCCATGGTGGTATGTGGGCTGACCATGTTGATACAGTGTGGGCTTATCACTGACGGTTACACAGGCGTATCTGTTCGAGCACGACAACCGATTCTTCATAAGCTGGGAGCTGGACAAGTCCTTCGTTCTGTGCACCGTCAGCTGGGTGGTGCTGCTCCTCAACGCTGTTGGTGTGGTCGCCGCTGCGATGTTTCTGCCGCCCCAAGACGACTATGAGCCTATTCCGGAGCCGAGATAACTTGCTGCTGGAGGAAGAGAGAGACATGGGGGCTGCCGTGGAGATGGTCATGCCAGTTAAAGCCAGATATGATAGATGGTTGAGGATATACAGGAACAAGCGTTCGAAGCGATTTCGGAAGAGCGTTCATGGGAGCAAGAGGCGTTTGCGTTTTGGGCATGATACCCAGCATAAGCATAATTCGAGTGCTAACTAATGCGGCAATGTTCTCATCCAGCACTGCTACCCTTGCCGCTCACCGCAAATCCTCCTGCGCCCTCGACCGACTCTCCGCAATCAACGGCTCTACATCAACCTGCCCGAACAGCTTCTCCTCCCACAAATTGCATCGGATCGTCAGCATCTTGCCCTCCTCGTCGATGTCATACAATGCCCAGACCTGGACCTTGAACACATCATCCTTCTTCACCTTCTGACTATGCACGCCCTCATCCGTGTCCTTGAGGTACTTGAAATACACCTCCATAACGAGGAACACCTTGTCGTCATCGTTCATGACCACCATGGGAATTACGGTCTCTTCCGCGAGGCTGTGGACTCCGTCGTAGTGCTGCGCAATGGCGCTGGGTCCTTTCAGAGGCGGAACAGCTGGATCCGGTAAGGTGAGGGTGACATTTTGTGCATAGAACGAATGTTGGAATTCGTAGTCCCGGGTGTTGAAGGCTTTGAGGTAGGAGAGGAAGTCCTTCCGGGATAGGCGAGATTGTGACATGAGGTCGGAATAGGGTTGCGATATGCCAGGATTGGAAGGCACGGACTGGTGGTGAGCGCACAGGCTTGGAAGGAGCCAAGTCGGCGCCTAAACAATTCTTCCTTCCTCTATATTCTTGCACTCTGAACAGAAGCGGCGCAAATCTGTATATCGTATCTTGAACAATGATATTGTGGTTGGGGATGCACACTCCGAAGGTACGGAGAAGAACGAGATTAGAGAGCTTGACTCGTTTCACCTCAAGTGGGCCAGCAATGCCAGCAATACACCGCCGTTGAGCAGAACCTGGTAAGATTCAAAGCAGCGACATCGACGACTGCAGTACGCTTATTATGTTCTGATTCCACTGCCGCGCCTGACTTCACAAGCGATCAGGTACGATAGAAAGAAGTCAGAAGCAGAGCTCGAAAAGAACACCAATGACCACGACTTTCTTTGGCCGAACTTGCCCTGCGCTGCAGACTTTTGACTCAAGGCTCAACAAATGTCTCAGCTTCATCTTTATCTCATCTCTTCGGCATCAGGAACTTCATCATCAGCGGCAATCGCAGCGTCCGGAACCTAGGATCGCCCAAAATGTCTGCTCACGCCGAGCAGGCCGAAGTCGAGCAGCTGAAGTCGCCACCCGGCCAGAGTACGACAAGCCTAACAGGATGATTCTGTCAAAGCAAAGTCCATGTTGAGATCAAGGTAGAGTCTGAAAGGAAAAAGCATGGGCCGGTGCTTGGTACTCTCTCACCATCTTCGCTTCTTCGGGTGGGTGTGGTGGTTTGAGAAGTACCTTGCTGAGAACATACGGCTTGAACTTGATCTAGACAATACTAGCGACAAAGAATCATGCTTCAACCTAACAAGTTGTTGTGAAGTCGGGCTGACTTCTATAGGTCACAACGGCGAAGCGGAGCCTGTGGGTGGACGTGGCTCTTCCGATGTCGAAAAAGATGGCCGGCACTCTCAAGAGCTCACGTCGACGAGCAAAGCCAAAGGTTACATCTCGCGCATTGAACGCACCTTGATGCTATACAATGTCGAAGCCCGCGGAATTCAGCGAGTGCAGCCAGAAGATCGACATGGTATGGGCAAGTTTGGCTTTACGCAAATCTTCCTGCTCTGGTTCAGCATCAACTTGGAGGCGGTGGTCCTTGCATTGGGATTCCTTGGACCCATTGTGTACTACCTTCCATTCCTGGACAGTGCCATTCTTGCTGTGTTCGGATCCATAGCTGGGATCCTACCAGTGGCCTACATCGCAACATTCGGACCGCGCTCTGGCAACAGGACGATGATCTTCACAAGGTACATCACCGGATGGTATCCGTCCAAGCTCATTGTGGTCCTGACTTTGATCATCTTCCTCGGATACCTGCTCATCGATGCTGTAGTCGGAGGTCAGATCTTGAGCGCAGTCAGTCCAAATGGCTCTCTGAGCGTCATTGTGGGTATTGTCATCGTCTGCGTCATTACCTGGGTGGTGTCGACTTTCGGCTACAGCGTCTTCCATTTGTACGAGCGCTACGCATGGCTTCCGCAACTCATCGTCATCTCATTGCTCGCCGGCGTCGCAGGGCCGAAGTTCGATCTTTACGGCAATCCATCTGCTGGTTCCCCTTCGAATGTCGTCGCTGGAAATAGGCTCAGCTTCTTCAGTTTGTGTCTGGCCAGCCAAATCACCTATGCCGAATCAGCCGCCGACTTCTTCGTCTATTATCCTGTCAACACCTCTCGCACCAAGGTCTTCATCGCAACGCTCGCTGGACTCACTCTGTCCTCCGCATATGCATTGATCGTTGGCGTAGGTCTGGGCTCTGGCACAGCCACGCATCGGGATTGGCTGGATGCTTACAACGTCTCTCAAGGCGCTCTCATCGTCGAAGCCTTCAAACCTTTGGGCTCTTTCGGCTCGTTCTGCAGCGTCATTGTCTCCCTCAGCCTCATCGGTAACATGGTACCGCCCACATACGCCTCCGGCATCGACTTCCAAGCCCTTGGTCGCTACTGGGAAAAGGTTCCTCGCCTCGTTTGGAACACGGTCGCTATTGTCATACCAATGGTCTGCGCAATCGCAGGTCGCAGCCATCTGGCCGAGATCTTCACCAACTTCCTCGCGCTCATGGGATACTGGGTGAGCATTTGGATCGCGATCATCCTGGAAGAGCATCTCATCTTCAGAAAGTGGATGGGACGAGGTTGGGACTGGGAGGCTTGGAATGATCGCAACAAGTTGCCGATCGGTATTGCAGCATTGATTGCCTTCCTTGTCGGATGGGTTGGTGCGATCTTGTGTATGGCACAGGTGTGGTACATTGGTCCGTTGGCGAAATTGATCTCGGAGGAGTACGGTGGTGATGTGAGTGGTCTTATTGAGAATCCGTAGCCTGACTGAGCTGACAATCGTGTCTTTAGATGGGCAACTACGTTGGCTTTGCGTGGGCTGCTCTTGTATTCCCGCCATTGCGCTGGTGGGAGTTAAAGAAGTTTGGACGATGAGCTGGCAGGCATCCTCTGGGGTAGCAAAGGGCGCAAATGAAAAGTCAATGTAGCAGAATCTCACTGGCGGCACTAAAAGGGATTGAAAGCACGAAGGTTGACTAGACTCCTCAAGTATCCCCAAAATCATCATCATTTGCTGTGCCACCGAAGGAGCAGACTCTATCTGGACCATCATATCAAGCGCAGAGAACGAGAGTTGGCGCGGTGGAGGTGGTTACCGCTCCTCCCAAGACTTCCAGGAACTCGTCCAGCGAGCTGTCTCTGCTGGGAGAGCGGTCCACCTGCGCTTGCTTGAACAGCTTGTCCATGTCTATCGGCGAGGCTATGGCGCTCGCTAATCTCTCTATCTCTTTCCTCATTCCTTCGATGCCTTGTTCTTGGTGCGGCGGCGGCGGCGGCGGCGGTGGTGGTGGTGAGTCTTGCGCGGCGGTGCGAGGGGCTTTCCGAGTGGAGAGGGTTTTCAGGTATTGAGCAGCGCGGCCCATAGCTGTGTATGTACTGGTTCTGCAAGCAAGTCTCAGAAACGTAGGGCATCGTAGGCAATGGGTACCTGTAATGCGGGCTCGGTGGTAGCGAATTTCCGTCGAGATGTTGTTGTGCGGGCAATGCGATAGATCAATTTCGCGGTGTTCGCGGAGACGCTTCTCTGGGACTTCATCATGCTCCGCAAGTGAGTCTCGTGCTACTGTTCGCTCTCAATTGGCCTCACTCTCTGTCCAGACGCAGAGTCTTGGCGCCGAGCCTTTCACATGCTTCAGGGGCTGTACGCGCGCAGTTCTGAGCACAACGCGCAAAGCTTTCAGCACAGCTCTGGAGCACACCACTAAGCCATAACAGCCACCACCACTACGCAATACTTACTATGAGCTTGCTTCGGCACTCCCGGCGGAGAGCTTTACGCGCCCGACCTGTAGATTCAATCACAATTCGACGAGAATGAGGCACGCTAAGCGCTCAGGCCACAATCGAAAGATCAAAAAGGGCGCTCCCTCCCTCTTACGACGAACTTCTTTTCTTCAAACTTACCTTGCTGGCCCTAGGGCGCTCATGAAGG
Organism: Phaeophleospora eucalypticola; assembly: GCA_022814565.1. Classification (NCBI taxonomy): domain Eukaryota; kingdom Fungi; phylum Ascomycota; class Dothideomycetes; order Mycosphaerellales; family Mycosphaerellaceae; genus Phaeophleospora; species Phaeophleospora eucalypticola. The sequence goes on along the minus strand of JAKLNG010000001.1, from coordinate 798,943 downwards.
CCTGAGGGGGCGAAGTGGCACTGCATTGCACATCGCGGCTGTCTCTAGCCGTCTCACCCTTCGGGGTGGGCCCCAGCGTAATTTTTGCTGGCCGTTGCTTTGCAACACTCTTTTTCATCATCGTTGTCGCCTTGTGCGATGCGCTGGAGAAGAAGCTGTTCTTTTCATCGTGCCTTTGTTGTTGTTGTTGTTGTTTGCCCGCCTCTGCCATCCACGCGCAGCCTGACCTGATGGAGACTGAGATACGCTCCTTTGCTCTCAACTGCCTCGCCATCCACATGTCTGTTGCTCTCTTGTTTGCGCCTCCATGGCGCTGCAGATATCGCCCTCTGCTGCCAGCGCTGTTGTTCATCGCCGTGTCTGTGCAATGTTAATGCTCCTGCAAACCGGCTAGCTTCGCTCCTGGGTATCAGCACTCCTCCACCTGAGCAATAGTGCGCTCCATCGCATCGCGATCGTCCTCTACGTCTGCTCGCTCACTTGTGGTTGCTGTGTCTGTCGACAAGTTCGCTTCATCTGCCACCAGACGTGAGCCCAGTATACCTGCCCACGCTCGAGCTGAAAGTCCGCCAGCAGACTTTGCGCACGAATTAGCCAATTCGACGCCATACGATGACAGCTCATAGATGCAGGGCCCACCATCAGGGATATCGCCCGGCCAGGGTGGCCAGCATCCAAACCACGAAGTCTCGTTAACGGTGCCCAGCAGCGCTTCATCGCTTCCACGACGCGTCTCTTCACTCAAACGTACGATAAAACGACATACATCGAGCACGAACAGTACCAGCGGCCAGGTCTAAGCAAGAAGTAGATACGGCGGACTGGGCAACGTGGTAGGATCGCATCGGACATTTCCGTCACGCGCCGTGCCCCTGGAGCATCCTCTGATAACGCGGTATTACGGCTGGACATCTCGGCCAGGCAGATGGATCTCAGTGAGAGCTACAGCGAAACGCACTTCTCTGGTGGGAATGACAGCGGGGTGTCGGTGCGACATCAGCTACCGAAAGAGCAGCAAACGCGCCGCAAGTTCTCGCGGCGACGAGCGACTCATTGTTCAAGTCTGCCACGACGCGCTCAAAGACCACAGTTGGCAATCAACGCGTTACGGACTACAGAGCCCTCTGCAGCGGCACCGCATGAAAGGTCAATTGTGAGTCTGCGCGATGGGTGGCAAACGGCAGCGACAGGTGGTACTCATGGGCCAGCGATCCGCTCGAGTCCTTTGAATCTCAGATTGTTAACCACTTCTATCACTGATCTATCTCATGGCAGGCTCAAGCTCATCCAAAGTCCATCTTAATCCCCACGCCAGCGAGCTCTATCACGAAAGCCTTCCACGAGATCATTGCTCATGCGCCTTCTTCGCTCGATACGTCGCGCCAGTAAACACCAGACTACGCAACCGAAACCAGCTGTGGCAGTCTTGCGGCGCGCTCACATGCCACACACCAGAACAGACGCGGTGCGAATAAAACCCGTTAAAGGAGGCGCGATTCCTGCGTCCCCAGACGCGTCGCGCACAGACTGCACACCAGTTCGCAGAAAGAGCAGGACACCAGAAGAATAGCGGTAGCGAGGGTCCTGATGGGCATTCTCGAAAGAGGAGGGAGAACTGGGGAAGGGTTCGAAAACGGCCGCCACACTGAAGACAGTCCATCAAAGTGAGAGAGCATACCGCGCTTCAGCTTTCCATACGTCCACACGGCCGACGGTCCATGTGCAAAACAAACTTGCGCTCCGCCATAGCCAGTGTTTCAATGGCAATCTCCGAATCCGCGGTCAGGCTTGGGCCAAGGCTGTGCCTGTCGAGCTATCGTTGGAGCATGCGGACACACTTCGAGCTCACTCAGGGAGGCGGAGACGTCGAAGTATCCGCTACGTGTTGGCGTGCTTCACGATCGATGGTTCGAACTGCCATGAAGTCTCTGATCTCGAAGCCAGGGGCTCAGGAGTTGGGGAAAGACCTCTAACACCACAAGTCTGTGACCAACTCTTACTCAAGACAGCCCCTTTCGGCTCATCTTGTCACTTTCCTGGTTATGAAGCAGGCGTAGCTTGCCGCGGAAACCTTGCATTCGCCTTGTAATACCGAGATTCTGATCCGCATCTACGCTCAAGACGGCACGCGATCTTTGCAGATCAATCGGTCCTTTTCCATGCGAAGACTTTATGCGCAGCATGAACGTCGCCGCCGGAGGCTTTGCCGGAGACTTGCTTGTCAACGAGATAAATGTCTCGGAGTGTGCCGACGTTCTTGACTCATGCTGCATGCACCTAATCAGGTAGTGTTCGACACTGGGATCTGGTTCGATCGCTCACTGGAGAAGAAGCTACTGCGACTTGTGGTTAGGTCGCAAGTGTGGCAACAGCGTGAGGAGAACCTAGGCAACACATCAGCAGCGAAGACAAAGGCATATGATCGACCGCTTCGACCAGGACTCAGGGTGCTCCGAATCCAGAAATACTTTGCGTGGGCGATGGCAACAGACTTCTATTCCCAAAAACACACCGTTGTGGACCCCGAAAATGTCCAGACGACTGAGGCGATCTCTGTTCATTGACGATCGAATCTGATCGGCAGTCAACGAAGTTCCGCGGAGCAATGACTTAGATCGTGTCTGATGCTCTTCCTATCGGCACAGTTCATCCTGGATGGGAAACAGAAATACGCAGGTTTTGTTTTGAAAGTTTCAGTGCCGGTGTGCTGACCAGGACGTATGTAGAGACGTTGAGAAGTTCCGTAGCGATTAGGTTGAGCCGAAAGAGAAGATCTGGCGACGAGTTTTTGAGGAATCGACTTTAATGGTTGGCCAGAAAAAATCACTGCACATGTAAGAGCCATATATGCCTTCGCTGCGAATGCGAAGAAACTCAGCTGCTTGGCTGTGGTCGACTCTGAAGAAACAAGCGATTGGGTTTGCGGAAGATGTTCCACCCGACGATACGCTAATTGCTTGTGGTAAAGTCGACGTTGCGCCACGAGCGCCAACCACAAAGATTGACAAACTGTATTTTCTCCACGACATCCATCTTACATAACCTTGCTACGGAAGAGGGTGTTCGAGGCGCTGGGCTTCCTGCTTCTGCTGCCAAGCCAAACAACCAGGCGTGGCTCGCTTCGGTGTGTTGCAGACCAGATTGCTACACTATCGAAAAGCCTGACGCCATGTCACGAAGCCACGCGCGCAGCCGAGGTTCTGATACCGGACCGCGTTGATGTTCATGCGTGCTGGCACTGCGGAAAAGATCGACCACTTTCACGGGCTGCGGATTTTGGGCGGCCTCTGACAAGAGGAATCTTTCCGTGCAGTCGGCGATCAGCGAGTGACTGGAGCATCCTGATCAAGAGTGCACGGGCCGACACAGTCAAGCACATTCGCGAAGGTCTTTCATCCAACGGAAACAGCCGCGGAAAAGAAGTGAGGCCAGGCAGTCCTTGAAGTCATCGCTTAAATGGAGCAGTGTCCAATCGCCGCGCTCTTCAAAGCCCAGAATTGAACGATGGGGTAACGGGCGTCCATTGTGGGGTGCTGCAAAGAACGAAAAGGCTCGAAAGGGGTCTCTTCTTCTTGGCAATCCACTTCCCTGCATCACGGTACCGATCCGCATATGCACATGCGCTTAGACGAAGGTACGCAATTCGCCTGGGTAAAACTCGCGATTCAGGTCCCGCACACGAGCCATTCGAAGATGTTGGTCACCCGCATGAAGTGCTGTGCTGAGAGCCATCATACGCCCGGCCAATTTGCTTTGTCTGTCAGATTACAGTAGTATGTTCTCGACCTGACATGAGCGAACGCACAGCGCTGCAGACTATCGCCTTGTCCTCGACAGATCCAACTCTGCTTCCACCTTCCCACCTTTGCCGGACCTCACCGCGTCTCCAGTATTCCCGAAAACCAGAAATGGGCAAGTTGCACACCACGAACTCATTGACAGAGACCAGATCGATTGCTTTGTTGACCCTGTGAGTAGAAGGTCGAAAGGACATATTCAGCGTCATACAGGATTGGTTGTTCTGCCTCTTGTCTCGGTTGGCGAGAACCCTCACATTGCCAGCGTATAATGTTTCCCATCTCGTCGTCACTCAAAGCTCTCGATCTGTGATCCTCTGAAGTGCGGACGTCGTGGAGTCCAAGAAACGTTGTGCCAGATCAACAGACGTCAAGTTTCTTCTTTCTTCACTTGTACTCTTTCGTCGTTCTGCTGATTGCGGTACCACTCGTTTCCCAAGCCAGACGTCGTTGTGATTCCTAATCTTGAGTGCCAAAGGGCAGTAGCTGGAGACACTCGTCCTGGTATGGGCGTGTGCTTCGACTCGTCCGGACAAACACCGTGGGCTGCATCGACGTCGGTTGCTACGGGAGCATGTGCTGCTGTGCAATACTTTGGTGGATCTCTGGCCATCGCTTCCCGACACATCTCCTTTCTGACAACAAAATGCCCGCATTTCTCCCAGGTGATGAGATTCGAATAGCACATGCTGTTCCAGGATTGGCTGAATGTACGTTGCAATGGTATGCCTTCCAGTGGCTTGTTTGTGAGCGAATATGTTGCATAGGCCTGATGCTGAGTAGGGTTGGAAGCTATCGATGGCCTTCGATTGTACGACATGTCAAGCAGTAACTACATCCTTTAAAGTTGTTTAGACCGGACTTGCCGACAGCGCGGAGAAAATTCGCACGGCTGGCGCTCATCCCAACCACACTTCATGCAGCCTTCATGCATAGCACGCTACCAGAGAAGTAAGGAGAGCCGCCAGCCGTCGGAAGTCTATCCGACTGACGGCCGACGGCCAACTTGGCCGCCGACCGACCAACACCGGTATCGAACACGTTCCTACCTTCTCTCCATTTCGAATGATATAATTCTCACGCAAAAATGGCTGACTTGCGTCGTTCATCGAATGGCTCGTAGACAGTGGTTACTGTGCCAGCCCTATGAATCAGCATCTGCGGTATGCCGAGCAGGGAAACGGGTCAAAACGTTCGGCAGATCTCACGGCATGCGAGTGACTACCCAGTAGTAGACTCTTCTAGACGTTCAAGTTGTCCTTCCTGATCAAGTTTGTTAATGATGTGTGTGCGATCGAGCAATCCATGACATCAATAGTCTCAATCGATTCGCTGCTGGCTCTGCATCGACAGAAGTGACCGGCTGAAAAAGGTAGCCGGCTGAAAGAAAGAGCTTACAGCGCAGAAAACATAGATCCGTCTCGAAGGCGTATCAAGGTCAACGGAGAAACATGCCAAAGGTCTGCCGCATGTTGCATACGCTTGTGAATGGAAATTCCCTGAATCGTGCCTAGCTCCGCGGGGTGCTTTGAGTGGCCAAATGAGACTGATGCATTCCCGAATTGCCCGTAAGATCGGCTGATCACATGTTACTTCGGACTTTCACGAGCCCAGCGAACGAATTCAAGCATAGACAATATCGCAGAAGCAACGGATCGTCAATCTCTTCTGAGCATGGTGAGCCACCCTTGTTTGTCGGCGCACTTCCCAAGGCGCTCTAGGGGGAATGCGCACTCGGGTCTAGGCCTTCTGCAGCGGTCGGCTGCGCTGCCATCTGGGAAATCGATATGGCGTAAAACGCCCGCCGAGCCAGATCACTATGCACCAGACACGGACGTGTGCCTCGGCACGGTATTCAACTGATCCTCAGCAGGCGCAAACAAGGCGATATCCTACTCCTGAGCGCCGCAATATTGTTTCCTGTCATTGCTTGAGAAAAACGATATGTATCAGAGAGCGCCTCCATCCTCCTATACCATGAGCGGCCTCCGTTCGACGTGGCCGGCAACAATATTACCCGCCGACAATGATCTCTGTGTCTTCCAGCTGTTGACCGTCTTCGAAGTATCAAAGCGGAGAGAGCGGAGCGCTGAATGTAGTCGACGAAGTTTGGCGAGACGCGCAACTGCAATTCGAATAGAGGTGCGCTTGATGCTTGGTGATTTCGAGAGCGCAAATCGCTATAGCAGCGAAACGCTTAGCATTGTGCTGCGCGATATCCTTATAGTCTCTCTGGTTCCCAGCTCTTGGCCTTGCATCCTCCTCATCCCAAGCTCTTGCAAGCGTGTTTCTTTGAAGCATAGGCTGGTGAGGCTTGTCTATCGACAAGGGATCGGCTGCGCTGGACGAGATGTGTACACTCAATATGACGCCCAAGACCAATGTGGTACTATGCACTGTGCGATGTCGGTTGCAGGGCTGTGTTTTACGAGGGTGGCCTCTTCCTCGGGTGAGCGCGTGTCAGATGACGAGACTGGACGTAGCTCTGATGTGGTGGGCGTTGGTCGAAGTCGTCTGTGCTTCTGATTATTTGTCGTTCGCAAGCCAAAGAGTGCGCTGCGTTCAATAGGAGGTCGACTCCGAGCAATGGCCTGGCGTCCACTGTGGGACGTGAGTGACAAAAAGTCATGGTGGGCATCGTAAACTCTTCCGTTCGCCGTCAGGAAAAAAATCGCGCACCGCATCATGCGTCCTCAACCGCCTGCTTCATTTCTTTTCTGAAAAGAAGCGCCTACGCTCCCGGAGAGACGCATTCCAGCAGAGCTTGTATTGTAGTTGATATCCGACAGTCCTTGATCCAGCTTCATGCGAGGGGTGTGATAGTGCCCCTTTTCACGTGCTAGCGCCTCATGTGGGTCCACTTTCACTGGGAGGCAGGTTCGGCATCGCCATGTGTGATTTTGTGCTCGCGGTTGTCTTCAGGTCAAGAAGGTTTTTGACGGCGGTAGATCGGTCTCGAAGCGGAGGTATTTTGCGCTCAGGCGGAGAAGGCGTGGGCTGGTTGTGAGGCATTCGTCTTGGCATTCGCGGATGGAGGCAGTGGACAATCGAGAATCGGCGGCAGTGGGAACCTGAGTGATATTGGGATGTCGTGCTGACCGAATAAAGCCTGCATCGCGTCTGCTGTTTGTCGTGAAAAAATGGAGTCGTGTCGCGTCGTGGGCAGCGCAGTCAATGCTGAAAGCTGCCACCACCTCCAAGAGGCTGACCAACTGTGATGCTCGAACACAACCAAAGAAAGAGAATGGGTAAATGCGCAATACAATAATGCGCTGCTCTGATCGGGTCTGATTCCGCAAAAAATGATGGAAATGGATAGTAGGCAGGCCGCCGCATTTCATAGCAAACTGAAAGACAAAAAAAAAAAAGTGTTTATGAGCATTGCTCTGTTCGACAATCGAATCCGGGACTGTGAGGGAGAGGATCTGTTCGATGTTAGCAAAGTCCTGACAAGTGGATCTCACTACAAGCAGGCCGACTTGTAATTGCACCACTCGCCCAAACGGTGCACCGCAGCAGATGTCGTAAGGGCGAGAGGCCATCAAAACCCAGGCAATATATGAGTAAAAAGGCCCTGTTCCTTACCGGTGCCTTAGGTATTCCGTGCTCCAGCACGCCTTTGGTCTCCTCGAGCCGCACGACGCGTGATGCCCGGCTTTCTCCTCTTTCTTCCAACAACACGCGTTCTTGCTGGAGCATCCAGCAAACAAATGCCGCCCACGAGAGCTAAATCAACTCCGGTTGAGATATCGCATCACTCGCACCTGAGTGTTCGTTTGGAAAAAGCTCGTCGGTATGTTCCATACTCACCTCCAGCGAAGCCGCACCGAGTCGACACCCGCAGCCGGACGTCACCCTAAGGGCTGAGCAACTCCTTCGACAGGCACCAAATGTCTCCAGACCGCAGTCGGACGCAATCTTTTGGTCCCCAAGCACCATGCGACCAGAACCAGCTATCCCTAGCAGCGATCAAGCCTCCCAGCCCGGGTCACGAGGACCACGCCGTTGAGAATGGCCCTTTCAGGAGGTCCCTCACGCGCTTCATCCACCTTTGCATCCGAAGGGTATCTGAAAGCAAGGCACACATGGTTCAGGCTATAGCTGCTGAGGGCGAGGGCGGTAAAGAAGTGAGAGGTCGGGCTGCCGAATTGCAAGACATTCGTGGTGAGGATCGTGAGCTGGTCGACGGGCCCATGAGGATAAAGGCCTTCGTTGTCCAGAAAGAGCGCGGATTTTCCTTCGACCACTAGGTACTACTAAAGCAGAGTCGGCCAGTGTACATGGAGAGAGTCGCAGAATCGATCCAGAACTTCCCTAGGTCAAAGAGTATGGCTTTTGGGACACCAGGCGAGCGCCGATGGGATGCTTACTCCTTCATCGTCGGTATCTCCAGCTCTCATGGCTCGACTCGGTCGATATCGCTCAAGACTCAGGGATGTGGTTGTCGCACGCTTCGATCAATTGCGGGACGCAGTTTACGGAGCACAGAGTAGTAAGGATCATTCATATGGGAGATTCCTTCGGTAGTGAAGTGCCATGTGGAAACTTTCCTCTCGTACGCTAGCCTGTCCAGGTAAACGATGTGCGCGAAGGATTTAGCTTGCATAGTGGATCTTTCCTCCGCATCGGCGCTATCTTGGAGCTCCCGAAACATCTCCAGCCTCAGCCTCAGCTTGTTCAGCTTGGTCAGCTCAAGTCATGGGCAACAAATGACAGAGAACTGTCAAGAAGGGGGTTGAAGAAGGTCACAAGTCTGGAAAATATTGCTCGCGTTGAACGACTCGCCCGATGATTGTCTCCGAAGGTAATCGCGCAATCGAGAATGGATACAGCAAAGCAATTACATATGCAAGCTGGGGAGCGAGGCGCCCAAACACAGGCTGCACATGCCGCAAAAGAAGGGCTTTTCGTACCAAGTGTGGCTGCCATAACCCGGCGTGCGGGAAAAGTGGCACTCCTCGCTTGACTAACCACCTGACCAAAGAGCAGAAGGTAGCCCTTCAAATCGGCCAACATCTAGGCCACCTGCATCCTCACTCAACATGGCTTGAGCTGGTGTTCTGTCGGCTGGGCCACTGCGCTTCTGTGGATTTGGCGGCACTTGCTCTTGCAGAAGCTCTGGATTTCCATTTTGGTGGAAAGCAGGACCCACAACGCTCTAATGCTGGGTTTATATGCTATGGAAAGGCTGTACGGCATCTCCAAGCCGAAATAGCGACACCGACAAAGAACTTCGAAGATGGTTCACTGATAGCAGTCGCCATGCTTGCCATATTCGAGGTGACGATGAGCTCGCACTCTTCACCTCGACAGAAGACGATATTCTTGCATTGGTCTGGCCTTCGGTCGATTCTCCTGTCAAGACAGCCGCGTGGTCTGAGCGACGTTGCTAGAGCTGTCCTTTACAGCCTCTGGGAAACAACATTTGGAGTAGCCGTTGGACTTGGGCTTTCTTCGCCTTTTGAAGATGCGAAGTGGCGCTCTGTACAACCTGCGAGTTTCCATGACATGACAGACTACCAGTGCAAGTTGCGAAAGACTGCAAACTCAGTCGCTCTGCGGATTCCACGCCTCATTAAGCAGCTGCGTCAGATCAGAGAAGGAAATTCAAGCCCTTTGTTGCTTCAAAACACAGCAGAGCTGGCATTGTCCCTACTGAAACTTCGAGACGATGAAGCGGAATCTCGGCTGCTTCATGAAGTGACAGTCTCTACAACGAAAAACAACGCCTCGAGGCCTATTATCCCAATGTCTTACAGCTTTGCCACACCTGATGACTTCAACGCGGGTGTACTCAGTTGGAATTGGAGGATGGCCGTCATCAATACGTGCTTCAAGCTCGCTGACATTCATAAGCCAAGTGCGTCACTCTTCGACCTCGAGAAGCTTCAATCAGAAAGGGAAAGAGCTTCGACTCATACCATGATGTGTTGGGAGTACGCCGAATCTATTGGCCCTTTCGAGACACTTTGGGTTGCGAAAGGTCTTCTGCAAATCTGGCCTGAGCTGCGAAGGTTAGAAGCAATAAGACCAACGAAGTATGGGAAGGAAACGCAAGACTGGATGCTCCCTCGGATGAATCACCCTCTGAATGAATGGCTGTCGTAGGTCGTGTCAGCTGAGGAGATGGAGATCGCGGCAGATGTCCTTGTTGGCGGGCCAATGCATGGCTTCATTTCTGATGCCGGAAGAAAAGCGCAATGGCAAGGTCATACAACGCCTTTGGTCGATGAAGTGATTTAAAGACTTTGCAATAAGATTCTACCAGTGTCGTATTTTCACTGAAGATTCTTCTACGCTGTGCTTGTATCATCTCTCGTTCCTGGCCTTTGATCGTCAGGTGACGGCAACGCTACATTCAAGCCCAGAGGACTGCTTTCGCTACAAGCAGATCTTCGCTACCATGTCGAAGTTACTTGCTCAGTCTCAGCTGAAGGGAGGAAGCATCGTTTCCAGCTATTGCTCCTAAATCGGGGCTAAGCCACGTGCGAGGTTCGCCCAGAAATTAGACCGTTTGCCCAATGTGGTATATGCTCTAAAAACTACAGCCCTACCAAACACCCAAGGATGTAGCGGTAGGCTAAGCAAGCAGAAGCCACGCTATTTTCGTTGCTTTGGATGTTGTTATCCACATATAAATAGGATGCTTCAACAACTGGAGAGGCCTCGCTCACACATACTGCCTCCTTGGTCAGTTGCCGCACAAGCCCGAGTTGCCTTTGCAGTCGTACAGCATCAGCGTTCGAGCACATCACATTTCGACCGATACACACAGCGATATGCACTCGCCCACTTCTCTCACTGCAGCTGCCCTATTGGCGGCCAACATTCCCATAACCACCGCCAATGGCCAAGGAATGCAGCCTCAAGCCGTTATCGCCTACAGATCGAGCGTCGGAGTCAATGATACTGTCAAGACCATCGATTACCTCACCTGGAACTCGAACATGACCCTCGCCGACATCTCCGCCACCGAAGTCTGGGCCGCAGGAGGCAACGCTCCCGCTACGGCCAATGGCTACAACTGTACTTTTGAGTCAAGAGGCAATCCAGGTGGCTTATATACAGTCTCCTATCAGGGACCGCATGCCAACATGGCCACGAATCCAGTGGAGATCAAATGGATCTGCTGCGGCGGTTGTGCGACCAATGCGAGTGCTCCTACGGCTTCAAGTGCCGCTTCGAGCTCAAGTACCGCGATCGCACCTACTGGAAACGGTACTAGCGCAAGCAATACTTCGACGACTATTTTGACTTCCGGTACGCCTTCCGCGTCTGCTTCTGCGATACAAGAGAGCAATTTTGCTGGAGATGTGTCTGCGCCAATCGTAGCTGTACTTGCCCTTGCAGCAGCAACTGGATTTCTTGGACTGTGATGTGACAGCAAAGGTACCGATGATTTGTTGCAGTTAGGCGTTCGGGATTTGCATTCTTGAGTCATCCGCGAGTTATCAGAGCATTAGCAACGATTTTATTCGAAGTTTCAATTCCGCCAAGTTCTCGAACATGCTTCTTCCGAATGCTCAATCATTATGATTCGGGCTGTCCGTCTGGCAGATTCATGGCTTTCCACAATAGCCACCTGGAATCTTTTCGTCAGATGCGATGCTCGAGCGAGAATGCTTCGTTCGTGGCAGAAGGCAATCTCACCTCACAACCCAGTTGTCTCTGCCATTCGGTTCGTCGGCTGCGACTCGTCCGCGTTCATAAATCCTCCTCGTCTCCGGTCGGGCCGAGTCGTAGATACGTAACACTTCAGCCCGAAAGTTTGCTTCGTTGATCTGCTGTTGGTCTGCTTGGTTGCCGGTGAGGGGAAGGAGTCGCCGGCTTCCTTGGGCTACCTCGCTCTGCGAGTCCGTCAGTATGCCACATCGATGAAACGCATAAGATCGCCTTGTTCTTGATGTAGAACAAGATCATACCTGCATTGTCCTGTAGAGTTGCATATCTTCCTCATTGTTGCTGTCAAGGCCGATTTGAACAATGAATTCGGATTCGTTGATTGATCGTGGACGGGGTGGTGAATCCGACATGGCCAGGATGCGTAAGATGAAGTTGGATGAATTGCAGAGCCGCAGAGCTGGAATGTCTTGCTGTCCACTATCATGAGGATTGATACATTGTTTCGCGTAAAGTGCCTTTGATTGATTAGTCAGTAGGCGGCAGGATAAGTAATTTATTCATTTTTCTCCCGCTAGCATGACTCGGTTTAGTTCATCTTCCAACAGTTACCCTATTATTGCAAGCGCATACCTGATGCGCAGTATATCGGTGATACGGGAGACACGTAAAGGTGGCGCACACGCGGGCACTTTCAGCAAGCGGTGTCTGAACAACACATTTCCTTCCCAGCTCAGTTAGCCTTTCGCATGGGGGTATCTGGGAGCAATGTCACGACACCAGATTCTCATGCAGCCTGGTGGAACTAGGCGAGCTTAATCGGGCAAGGTGATAAAAGCCGACGTGCCGAAGAGAGAGAGTTTGGACTGCACTTCTGCAACCGGCACCTTTTGTTCCGAAGGTGTAAAGATGGCCCGCGGGCTCCTTACCTTAGAACAGTTGCGATCATAAACGGCGTGCATTAAGATCACCTGGATGGCAGCCGCTCGGCCTCTCCACGGCACCGGCGCACTCATAGCTTGCCAAACACATGACCCCGCAACACGCCATATAATAAACCCTAGCCCGTGTCAGTGTGATAGATGTTCGTATCCATTCTCCGCACTCTTGAAACGTGCGTTCGAAGCATGATGACGAGCTTGACCGCCAACCACCCTTGTACCATGATGTGCAAACTTGATATTGGGAAAGAAGCCCATTCGTTTTCTGCACATGCAGGGCGGCGCAACTCGCAGTCTGCAGACCGCCAATGCCAGCGAACAGAGGTTCACCCCGCAATGCAATTATATCTCCGCACTCATGAGTCGGCTGGAGGTATTAATCGAGAATTGCTGATTTCAACCAACATGTGAGAGACCGCATCCTGTCTTGCGCGGGATGATATATGCGGCGCAAGTTTCTTCGAAGCCCTTGTCGAGATACCAGAAAAGGATGAACAGAGTTTTGGAGGGCGCCGGCCAATGCCATCATGCCGGCAATTGACTCGGAATCGGTCCCAATCGCTTCAGGCTTTCTGCGGAATCACATGCAGGCGCCGCAAAGTGCTTTCAACCCGACGTGCCGACATGCTGGACTTGTGCATGTCCGTCATGCGCAAAGATCCACGCCAAGCCAATAAGCCATGAGCTCTCTCCTGTCCATTCGGAGAGGATTGGGCTGACCAATTTTCGGAGCGCGCTAGAAGCAACCTCTCTCAACTTTAGCAGCTTTAGGTTCTTGTCTAGTAGCTTCAAATGCCATCATCTCAGGTCGCGCAAGCAGAACCATCCCATGAGCTGAAGCGAAAGGTTGATTTAGAGTGAACCCGAGGGTAAGGAACATCTCCGTCTAGTGTTTAGGCTCAATTCCGACAGTCCGGGACCAATAGTGAGGTCCCGATGCGGTAACCGGCAGACACACTTTCACGACGGAAAGCATATATCGAAGCAGACTGCACTGTAGCATCGTGACTGACAAGGATGTTCGACATGGGGAGTCTCTTTGGGTGGCGCTCAAGCCCAAGCTTTCGACCAGACTGGCGTATGCGTTCCTCTGTATCGACACTCGACCACTCCGCAACGTCGCCCCGTTCCTCTCTCTGGTACGGCCGTGGCTGGCTGGCTCGCAGACTGAGAGCTTCCGTCCGAGGATACCTGACACGCACAGCAGAAAGCTCGGTTGTCTCTCCAAAGCAGTCAGAGCGTAGCGTTGGAGGTGTAGGAGCAGTCATCTGACAGGTGGTCGAACGCCGACAACGTGGATCCACTAGACTGTTATTCGGTCCTGAATGCGCTGTTACGAAAGTACATCTGCTCCGGAGACAAGATTGAACGTGAAGAGAGCGTGTGATGGTGGTGTCTTCGGCGTTTCTGAGACCCGCAGTCCTTCGGCGACACGGAAATCCTGCGGCAAAGGCGTCTTTTCGCAAATCACTTTCAGCGTTGCGCCAAATGCCAGATTCAACGCAGGCTGCAAGCGCTTTCATCAATGAGAACGGGCATTTTGGTGGGAGCGCCGTTGTGGAGAAGTCCTTTTATTATCGTGCTGAGACTTGACGGTCGCTCCAGATGGTTTCAAAATGCATCGGAGGAACGCGAATCACGCTTCATCGCAGGAGATAGCTCCTGTCCCTTGTCATATGCCCCGATTAAAGGAAGATCTGTCTTGCTGTGAAGTTGGAAAGGAGATGAGGTGAAGATAACACGAGATTCGCAGCAGGAGCTAACGACTTTTGACAGGGGAGGCAGGAGAAATACGTAAGCAACGCCAAGGCTTTTCGTCGCGTTTTGCTCTCGCCCTCAGCTTTGCGTCTTTAACTCCTCCCACCATATCGACACGGTTATCAGCACCGCGTCTTTCACACGCGCATCCGCATTTCATTCACTTACATCTCGCCGCTAGTCTCCCTCGCATCCTCAGCTTCATCGCCGACGACAGCAACACCTCGCGCGCACCAAAACCGCCGTCGACAGCGACGCTGTCGACATGCCGCGCCCGCCTGATTTATACACGCATTCTCAGTTCGAGACGGTGGACAGCGACCACCAGGGAGAGACGGTGCAATGTATACACTGTCGCAACTGGACGGGATCCATCAAGACACTCAACCGCAAGAAGGCGCATCTTCTGAATTGCACGCAGTATGCGCAGTGGCGCGCAGCAGGAAATGGTCAGGACTTGGCGCCCCCTAACAAGTACAATAAGCGCGACTCTTCCACGCTAAACGCCTGGGACCGGGGAGAAGCCGGGTACGTTTGGTACACGAATAATGCACGAAATCATCGCTGACCAAACACACACCAACAGTGCCGTCAACCCATACCTCTACTCATCGCCGTACGCCAGCGGCGGCGACAGCACTCCTACCATGGTGCGCGGCCGCAATCTCGGTATGTGCACTTTCGCGTGAATTCCACATCATTTCAACGATTTACTGACCTGATATGTAGACATCACCAAGGTCCAAATCGAACTCATTTCGACCGGTTTCCAATTTTGCTAATGCGGTGCAGTACTTCGACGAATTCTTCGACGACACTTCAGCGCAGAAGGTAAGTGATTTGCTTTCCTTCATCTTGCAAAATCCTCTTCTGGGTCATCGCCAGATCGCCTCGCTCTGCAAGTTTGTCTTGGAGCTGTGGCTGAAAGGCGATTTCCTCTCCGGCATCTACAACCATCGCGCAACGAACAACATACCAACGTACCATCACAGTGCATGCGCGTCCGCTGCCTCTCTTGCGGCTTCGTCCGAGCCAAGAACACCACCCGCCAGGTCGAACATCTTGGAGAGTGTCAACCCTTCCTCTCCTCCCCTGAAGGACAACAAGCGCTCGCCAACGGCGAATTGGAGCTCAACGCCACCGCAGGCCGACCGTCTCTCGGTGGAGGCAACGATATCTGGCGCGGCAGTGCCCCGAATCCGAATATCGCTGTCGGAGGCGCAGGTCAGCTACGGCCGTTTACCACGGGACCCGCGAACAGGATGGGTCCTCCTCCCAGACCTCAACCTTCTCTTGCCTCCCATCTGCTCAACAAGTGGCCTGAGAAGCTCAGCAAGGCGACGCAACAGCAGTTCCTCTCGCACGCTGGTTGCGGAACCTTGTCCGCCGGTGCGCTCTCCAACTGGCTTGGCCAGAACAGTCACATCTCGCGCGCGATGATTGGGTTCATAGGATCGCTCATTGGCAAGGTGCGGCTTCCAGAAACGCCCAATAGTAAGGTTAACACCCAATATCGCGCGCTGGATCTCCTCATCTCGACTATCAGCAACCTGCGTAAAGAACTTGACTTCATTGAATCCACCAAGCGCAAATACGGCATCAAGACTGATGGCGAACCGCCGTCGCCCTTCACAAAGGCGTACGTCGATCTTCTGGCAAGCTCATCGGATCCACGAGCAACTCTGCTGGAAGGCATGGTGGCTCTTTGGGTCACTGAGCACGTAAGTTCCCCTGCCTCTCCATTTGACGATACTTTAACTTACTCTCCGCTAGTGCTACTGCGTCTCTTGGCAATACGCATCCACCTTCGCCAACACCGTGCCATCTTCGAATTACTCTGTTCCTTCCTACCTCACGCACAGCAACATGGACCCCTACGGCAACGGACCTCCCACCGCACGCGCCAACACCGGCAACGACCAGCATATTTCCGCCCTGCAAGAAGCACTCATTCCCAATTGGACCTCACGCGAATTCAGCAAGTTCGTCGACGCCTGTAGAGCAATTGTCGATGAGCTCGCAAACGCAGAAACAACCGGCAGCGGTCGTGAGCAGCTCACTAGGTGCGAGCTGCAATACCAACAAGTCATCTTTCTATGGGAGCGCATCTGGCCTGACGTCAATGGAATGGGCGAGGAGAATGATTTGGCCGATGAGTCTCTGCGAGATTCTGCATCTCAGGACCCTGTCCGGCCTGAGTCGAGCGGTATGGCTGGTCCTTCTGGCGCTAACGGCAACAATTCGAACACCAACACTGGCGGCAAGACCGAGACTATCCAGATCGACGATGATGAAGAAGAGGAGGAAGACGAAGGTAGTCGCAGCCACATGCAGGACGCACCGATGGAGGCAGATTCTCCTTATGGAGGGACTGGCCTGGGTGCTATTGCTGCCGCCAACCAGGGCGTCTAATTACCCCCAGCCCGGAGCCGTCTCTTCCTTCACCACTGCACAAATCTGGCTGATTCTCTCGCTCTTATTTCACATCGACAGCGGGCGCTCCAACGGTGTTCGCAGGGCCAAGGCGTTTCTCGGATGGTTGCTTCAGAACCCTTTTCATTATACCCCAATCGCACGAACCGACGTTGCAGGTCCTTGCATCTGCTTGCGCTCCGGATGTGTATCATAGTACCTGCTTTGCCGACGCTTGTAACATACTGTACTGTAATGCAAACTCGACAACCTCATCGAGATTCGCACATGTGATCAAGAACCTTCGTCTCTCGAAAGTGATTTGCTGGGTTTCTTTGCGATGCATGGTAGCAGCGATGTTGAGGTACGGTTGCTTCCGAGTTCCTTCGCGATTGGCAGTTGGCAGATGGCAGGTGACAGATCTGAGAAACCCAGAGAGACGGAGCCGAAAGGTTGTGTCACGCCCTCTTGCTGCTGGCTTCACAAGATTGCAAACAAAGAGCTTTGAAAATCGTTGGCTCCTTCTGTTACTTGCTACTGGATGTGTGACTGAGTCGCTCCTTCTTAGACGGGCAACTGCGTTAAGATGCCTCAGTGCGACGAGTACTACAGTGGAGAACAAAGACAAAGCGTCCGGATCGGTGCTGCGTTGCTCAACAGCAGAAAGACGTCTAATGCTTCTCCATATCGGCTCCACAGCGTCGTACCACACCTCCGCCGTCTGGACCCAAAATAATCGCAGATTCCAGATCTGGCTTGCGCGTCTGAGCACGTTAATAACTACTTTTATTTACACGAATTACTTGTATGTGATGGATCTCTGATCGTCAGCGGAAAGTGGCTTTGGCGTGCATGCGTTGAGGACAACTCTTTTGAGCTGGCAGGCAGCGATGGAGACCTGGTGTTGTTGCCGCCGCTGCCGAAGTCAGCCCACAGCATGAGCATCTCGCCAGCCGGCCAGCAACAAGGGAAGGAAGAAGGGATGCGTTGTTGGCGGGATTGAATGCGTGGAAAGATTCTAGAAGCGAGCTTGTTGCTCGCGAGGAGATGCGGCCGTGAGCCCCGGTGCGTGCATTATCCATGCTGCATGTTCGTTCGGCCGGACGTGCCGATAAGGCGGATGTCTTGAAGGGGTTATGAGCCCTAAAGGTCGTTTAGATGGGATGTTTGTGATGGAGTTGGCGGAGGCGAGAACGATGGAGGGGTCGAGGGGTGAAATGTTTCAGCCGCGGTTCGTTGTCGCTGGTGCTTCTGCTCACTGATTGGAGTGTACCTTAATCAATGCTGTTCGATAGCTTATCGATAGTGACGGCGGCGGCGCAGGTCGTGCAGATGCACATGCAAATGGTGGATTGCACATGCAAAAACAGGTGTTTACCGCTTACCGCCTCATGCCAGCTCTACCTCTATACCACTGATTGTCGGTTGATGAGCTCATCAATGTCCTGACTGCTGCCAGAGCTTCCCTCGCACGCCATGTCGCAGACTCGCATCCCATGCGCACACGTGTTGACATGCCCACCGCTAGACGCACGCCGTATGATTGCTGCTGTGTGAGAGGCCCGCCATGAAAATCTTCTGCAGCGGTTGACTCGCCCTATCACCGCTGCATCACATCCCCATCGCGCGGTACAGTATTGCCGCATCAGTAGCTCATTGCCAGCTGCCACCTTGTTCCAGTTGCAATTGCACACCCTTTGGCCGGCCTGGCGGCCCGGGGGCGACGGCACTACTGGGCGGCGGAGGCAGAGGACAAAGCAGGCCGGGAGTAATTGGCTGGGCTAATCGTGGTCGTCGTCGTCGTCGTGCGCGAGAGTTGCCCGCGTGCTGCGTCTGCCGCCTCTCATTCAACGCTGTGAACGCCCCGTTCGGAGGTAGCAGCGAGCCGCGAGTGGTGAGCTGGTGAGCTGGAGGGGTACAACGCGCAGGCAGAAAAAAAAAATAAGCTGCCCTCCACCACTCCTGCACCCGCCTGCAACCTGCAACTCGCAACCTCCGATATCTACGATCCGGTAAACGATACGACACGACACCCCGAAAGCGACCATCCGCGATACCACTATCGCGTTATTCCGCCTGGTGTGCCTGCTGCTCTGCCGTCTGACAGGCCAACGCAGAGCCCATGCTGTGGTCCCTGCGCTCGATTTGATATTCGTGCCACGCCATCCTCCCCCGACACCCCAAAACCGCCTGCTGCTGAGAGTGCACCACCCGACACCTCACCTTTTTTTGACCCGCCGCTCCCCTCTCCTCTCTCCTTCGCCATGTCCTCCTCTTCCTCTCATCCCCAACACCCTCCACCCGCTCACACCTCCCATCCGGACCCCGCCTTCGCCCAGAGCACCGCCGACCCCGCCGCGACGGCCACCGCATCCCACCCAGGCCCCAACGCTCCGGATCCGACCACCTCAGCGCCGCCTCCCAAGATCAACCCACCCCAAGGCGCCTCCGCCAGCACCGTCCACGGCCATGCCGCCCAAGGAGGACTCGCCGCCGCCGCTCCCGCCGGTTCCGCCCAACTCGCCAGTCTTAAAGTAAAGCTCCAGTCCGGCCTGCGACAATTCCCCGACTTCCCCGAGCCGGGCATCCTGTTCGAGGACATCATGCCCCTGTTCGCCAACCACGAGCTGCACTCCGACCTCATCAACGCTCTGGAGCTGCAGATTGCCCAGCGCTTCGGCGTCAAGACGGGCGAGAAGAGCGAGATTGATGTGATTGTGGGCTTGGAGAGTCGAGGGTTCTTGTTCGGTCCTACGCTGGCGTTGAGACTAGGTGCGGGATTCGTGCCGGTTCGGAAGAAGGGCAAGTTGCCTGGAGAGTGTATGACGGAGAAGTTTCAGAAGGAGTATGGAGAGGATTACTTCCAGATGCAGAAGGATGCTATCAAGCCGGGACAAAAGGTGGTTGTCGTGGACGATATCATTGCGACGGGTGAGATCATACAAACACAAGAACTGCGATGGGTCTACTGGCTAACATGATGATACAGGCGGCACAGCACAAGCGGCCGGCAATCTCGTCCAGAAACTCGGCGGCAATCTGCTCGGATTCGTCTTCATGATGGAGCTCGACTTCCTCAAGGGAAGAGACAAGCTCAACGCTCCCGTTCACACTCTCTTCGGCGGCCAAGAGAAGGGCCTCAACGAGCAATGATCAGGTACTTGCAGCATGATAGGCAGTCAGAGATCATCTTGAACTACTGCCGGTCATCGAAAGCTGCTTCAAACTACAAACATTGGAGTTACGAATGACGGACGCAAGGGTCGGTCGGATTCAAAAGTTCTGCATGGTGTTGGTGGTAGACCGGAATTCATCGTAGGATATGGGAGCGAATGCCACGCGCGGGAGGAATGGCAAGCGAGTAATAGAGATACCGATAGGATATGGAAATGCATTGCGAGGCTCAACGCCTTGCACGAATCATCGCATCTTACTGTGACCACTGTGTCCTTTTCTTGGAGCGTAAAGAGTCGAAAAGCAAAGTCAAGGAGAAGGTTATGATCAGAACCGTGCTTCGCTTCATCATGACCGATACAACAGCATTTGTAGAAATCTGTATATCTGTCAAATGACTCCATCCCCATCATTTTTACCCTATCGCAATGGGGTACTCCCGCTAGCGTGGATCTGTCCGTAGCCAATTGCAGCCGTCGAAGTAGCAGTTGACACATTAAGGTACCTTTTCGCATTTCGGGTGGTGCTAAATCGTATTCGTCGTGCGATTCTGTGCAGATTCGTGGTCTCGCATTTGACTTTATCATTACAAGTATACATCTACGTGGCCGGTTGAAGCTTTCGATTAGTGAACAAGCTCATCACCTCGTTTTTCTACGATTGCCATATCGCATGGGGTGCTCCCGCTAGCGTCTTCTAAATCCAACCAATCGAATCCACCACAATCTCCCCTCACTTTGCAGTACCCCTCCTTCCATATCTCTCCTTCCTTGTTCGATCGCATCACCATTTATTCTATCAATATGGCGCTTTCGCTCTCTGTTTCGGATTGCAGAAGTGATGGCTCTTTCACGACCACTGGCCTCGTTCACGATGCAGCGGATCAACAAGACCACCTTCGTCGTTCGCGAGGATGATGCGTATGGCGAGCATCCGTTCATTTATGTGAAGCTTCATCCCAGGGCGCCGATTTGTGTGCTTTCGGATACGGGGTGTGATGACGCTAGTGAGAGATTCAAGAATGGTTCGTCAATGCCTCTCCGAAGGCTTTCAAATGCCTTTGGCTGACTCTGCTGCATAGCGAAATACACCCACCTCCGCGACTACCTCGAAAATTGCCCAGTGGAGGCGAACGACAACCTTCCTCTCAATGTAGGCCGAAAGAGGTCGTACGTTATTCTAATCACGCACTGCCATTACGACCATCTCAGCGGCATCTCACAATTCCTTCCGGACTGGACAGTCTCAATCGTCGCCTCAGCAGCGGGCAAGGAGTTCATCACCTCCGACCTCTCCACTCACGGCCTCTTCGACCTCGTCGGCAAGCCCGCTCCGAAGTTCAAAGTGACAAAATGGGCGCAAAGTCTCGAACGTCTGACCTGGCCCCTCTACGGCGGAGAAGAAAGTGTAGACTTGGGTCTTATCATGGTCCCAGCAGCAGGCCACACACCGGACTCGATGGCTTGGTACGACTGCGAGGAAATGCATCTGTATGTCGGTGATAGCATGTATGAAGAAGGCTCAGACGGGATGCCGATCCTTTTTCCGAAAGAAGGGAATTTGGTCGAGTACGTGTTTCAGATGCACAAACTCCAATACCTGATTCGAGGGGAGAATGGACGCGCCGCTGCCGTTGCCGAGAAAGGTGATGAGCATGGGTTTGTGAGCGTTCCAAGACGGGTGAAGTTGGGGGCTGGACATCAGACGCATTCGGTTGATGCGGAAGAGTTCTTTGAGAGGGTTGGCGAGTTTTGGTGGGGAGCGCTGAGAGGGGAGGTTCCGGTTACAAGGAAGGCGATGTATAGGGGAGAGGAGGTGTGGACTTGGAGGGAGAAAGATGGGAGGGCAGGTGTGAGTTTGAGGGCGCCGAAGAGGTTGATGGAGGATGCGAGGGCTTTCTTTAAGGGAAGTGATGTGCTTGAGGAGAGGAGGGTGGGGAGTTGGTTATGAGTGTTGTGAATATGGCATCTTTACATGAAACTTCGCTCGATTTTAACAAGACAGCGACTGATTGATCCCTCAAGAACTTCTTTTGAGAAGCGCTACAGGGTCTGAAACTTGAGAGAAGCGATGACTTTTGCAGATCTTCCAACCTGAGAGCTCCTCAATGCCGACAGCTTCACCCGGGATCGGCTGGCGACTCGGAACGGGATAAGCTTTCTCCTCTCGTGCAACGTCAGGTAAGCAGCTCTACTTCACTTCGAACTGGCTTCTTACCTTGTCTTCAATACCATATCTTGACTATTTCTTGTAGCTTTCAACGGAGACCATGGGCAATCATCCAGAGTATGTCAACGGCTTGAGGCATTGTGGACAGTGTAACACGGGTCAGAGCTACAGAAGATAGGACCTTGGAAACACCCTCTAATGTATTCTTTCAGGCCACGACGGCTCGCCCGAAGGCGTCGAGCTCGAAACGCATCCGACTGCTCAAAAGCTTGCAAAAAGAGCGTTGGAGTTCTTGGAGGAGATTAAGGATGTGTCCGAGCTACTCCTCCGATGCCAACAACTTTTACTGATGATGAGTCGATAGGACGCCTGGCCAAGCCCTCGAAGCTCGTCTAAACCGCGATTATGGACCCGGAAATCCGTACTATGAAGACTTCTGCACGCTCATCAAGCAAGGCTTAGAAGAAGGCTGGATAGCCACGCACGAGATTGAAGGGGCGAAGTATCGACGTGGGAAGGTCAGTCTCCCCCGAAACAATCACTTAGCTCTTCTCCTCCAATATAACGATTGACACGACCTCCTTTGCAATTTGCAGATCATGCTTCCCTCCGCCGCAAACCTCTTCATGTCCCTTACAGCCGTCTACTTCGACTCGATTGAAGAATTCTCTGGCCAATACCACAAACACCCGTACGGCGAAATCAACTGCGTGGTCCCTATCGACGAAACGTTCGAGCTTGAAGGCTTGCCGGTAGGAGAGAACTGGAGGCACAAGGGCTGGACGAGTCCTGGACCCGGAACACATCATTTTCCGAGATCGAGGGGTGGAAGAGGTGTGGCGTTTTTCTTTCTGCCGAGTGGACGGATTGCGTATGATGCGAAGCCGGGGGAGCCGCAGCCGGTGAGCTTTTGAAACCTAAGTTGAGTGCTAGTAGAAGGGTCTAAAAGGGTGACGATTGGACCGGATAGGCTGTGTCGACGGATATTCTATGCGGATGCATAGGGACCACCTGGCTATGACAATCAATAGGCTATGTCCCCGATATGCTGAGACTACGCCGTGATGATAAAGGTGAATGTGAGACCGCATCCCGTCAGGCTTCCGCTGCTATGGAATCGCCATTATCTACACCATAATCAACCCCATAGGCGTCGAATAGACATCGAAAGAGAGGTTTGTGATCGTCACTCTCCTCGTGGAAAAGTCGTGGACGCACATCTCCTCCGTGCGGCTGTCGGCATAGACGAGCCACTCCGGCCATGGCAGCATCGTCCATGGGTCATCCATCAGCCGCGCCCATGGGTTCGGCTCCCCATGGTCGAAAGTTGGAAGTCGGCTCAGCCACCATTGATTGGTTGGTTCTGAGTCCAAGGCCGCAACTCTCGTGGAAATATATCTAGCGATCGGGGTTGCGCGCGAGAATTTTGTAAAGCAGAGAAAGCAACGCATCTCCGGCGCAAAACAAGGGGCCGCGCTACTGGCGGCCGCGATGTTATGCTGGCGAAGAGGCCTTTTTCGGAGATGTTTTTCCTGTGCGAACAAAATTTTGAAAAGTCTCCCGCCGCGCCGCCACTCGTCTATTGCTTGATCATCTTGTGCAGTGCCAGACCCATGTCGAAGAGCGCATCGGGGAATTTCAGAGCGTGCCCCGAGCGAAGACATACCTCAGAGCGGCTCTGAAGGATGAAGCGACGCCTTTGACGGAAGGTATCCCAATCGCCAACGGCGAAGATCCGTCCGGGCAAAAGCATCTGCCACATCAAGTCACTTTCCTCTCGTGAACGCTGAGGATGTGGTTGAATTTTCGCGGCAGCATCTGCGCCGACGGCATGGAAATGGGAAAGACGCACCAGATCCTCTCGATGATCCTCATGCTTCAGCGATACAAGCAGATCACGAACCGGACCGACGGCAGGACACTCATTGTCACCCGGGAATCTGGATGAGCGAGCGGAAGAGGAACCTCATGCAGAACCTAGACCGCCTTCCGGAACACCCTCACCCCTGGCAGGTGTATTATATCGAGCGAGGCGTCTCAACGTATCAGCCTGCCATGAGAGACCCGGTCCGTTGCACTCGCGCCTGAAGATTCGGCATGATCGCCCGAATGACCACAAGGTCTACCTCGTGTAAAGTGAGAAGCTTCACATCCTCAAATGCGAAGCGGACTTCGAGCGGCCGCAAGCAATCACGTGCCAGGATCCCCAGAGATGAGCATGCCGTCATACCAGAGAGCGTTTGGGGCGGCAAGGATGTCAGGATGGCAGCGGGAGTTCATCACCAGGCGGACTTGGGTGATCTCGGGGCGCTGAAGCAGACGTTCCGTCGTGGAGCACTCGAGGACGCTGCCGAAAGCGTTCTTGTCGCCGACGGTAAACTGGAGGTAACCACCGGACCGAGTTGGCAACTGTCCGCCGGAAAACCCAGGAGAGCCGCCTTCTTTTGCGGCAGCAGCGCAACAAGTGAGTCGGCATCTGTCGTCTGGCTGGCCTCGTCGAGCATGACCAGTTGCGCCCGGAAGGCCTGGGCGACCTTGCTGGTGCCGGCCAAGAACGTGGTTCAGGTGAGCACCTTGACGTGCTTCATCACCAAACTGCAGAGCCACGCAAAGACACGGTGGAAAGGCGCTGCGGCCTCGCGGAAGATTGCAGTCTTGCGGCCCTGCTTGAATTGCTTGACAAAGTGCAGGTACTGCTGGACCGTGCTGTTGTCCGGGTTCTTCTTGCAGTAGTCGTGCAGCCGACGAGCAAAGCAGTTTGCAGGCACCTGCTCTGCCTCGCCAGGCAAGTCACTATGCATTCTCTCGAGATTTCTCTTGAGAGCCATTGGGCTCTCCAACTGGATGTAGAGAAGCTGGGCGCTTAAGCCTTTATATCACTTGGGTGTTGATCGAAGAAGGGCGGAGCGGAGTTCGCGCACATTTGTTCGATGTGAAAGAAAGCGCATCTCCGATGCAAAATGGGCTTCCGAGGCGCTGGCGGCAATCATAAGATGCTGGCGGCGATTTGCGCTCTTGAGATTGACTTGCAAGCGATCGAAAACCGCACATATTGAAGCCATCATTCATAGGCTTCAACGGCACAGTACTGGACCAACTTCAAGATATGAAACTTCCATTCTCTGCCCAAGGTTTCGCTCGCTCAAAGAAGCATAGCCTTGATTGACATCTCAGATGTTCTTCCGACGCTTTTCGTTGCCTTCGAAGGTGCTGGAATCAAAGCCAGAGGGTAACTTCACCTTTTCCGGCCTTGAGGAGATCGACGAGGTGCTGTTCCGGCGAGTCTTGCTGCAGTTGTTGTTCTTGGTCGTACATCACCGGACAGCGCTTGCGTAGCTTGAACAGCATGCTGCCAAGCGACTGCGACTTATATCCTGTGAGATCAGGGAGTGTGGAGCGTCACTGCTCCGGATCTCTCCAACAAAGGGCTCCTCGACGTCGTCCAAGTCAATGAGTGCAATGACACGGACGTCTGGCTTGACGACCTTCTGCAAGGATGGAGTCGGGTCGACGTCCTGACCCTGTCGAAGCGTAATGTGGAGGGTTGCAGCTACAAAAGAGGGGTGCATGCGTACTTGCACCGAAGACGAGAAGTTTAATGTACGATGAGCGGACTCGACAAATGCCGACCTGAAGACTTCTGTGAGGCGCAAACCGTATTTCCAGCGCAAAAAGGAGCTCGAAGGCGCTGACGGCGGCCATCGTGTGCTGGCGAGGACCCATTTTGCGGAGATGCATCCAATGAAGTATAACTCCACTTACGTCTGAGTGAGTTGCTGTGAAGCGAGCTAGGACGACAGCACTGCTGGGCGGGTGGGTGCGTCTCGGTGCTGCAATGGGCCCAAGCGCCCCGCAAAGTTGCTTCTCGACTCTAGTCTGTCGGCCATGGTGCCTAAAAGCTAGTCAGCATGTGGAAGATAGCAGTGGTCAGTGAGTACTTGCCTGGGTGGTTGGTGGTGTTGTTGTGCCGTTGGACACAGCGGGGATGGCGGTGGGTGGAGGTGTTGGGGAAGAAGCGAGACTGAAGTGTTGTTGATATAGAAGGAGGCTGGGGGAAGCTTGGCAGTGAAGTCGAAAACTTTTGTGGACTTCGGAAGCGCATCTCCGGCGCGAAAAAGGGCTCTGAGGCACTGGCAGTGGCGAGCGCATGCTGGCGGCGCAGTTGTCTGCGGAGATGCTTTTCAGTAAGAACGAAGTCGTGAAGACATTCCTCGCCGCAGCGCCGCTTGCGCTACATTTAAACCCTCTCGTCGCAACATCCTCTCCTGAAACATTGCAAGTGAGCAGCAGGCGTATTTTCGAATCCGTCGCTGGGGCGAGACCGAGGTCCAGCATGTATACCGCTTGCATCTGCTGGAGAGCTACATGGACGAGCACCAATACAACATGCAGCGAAAGATGTGGAGGATTTCGACAGCGCTTGGCCACCTAAAGAAGGCCGAACAGCGGGAATACAGCGGACATTGCTTCGCGTCCGCTGTCTTCGGCGGGAAGCGACGAGCCCTCGAAGGTCAATTTAAGGAGGTATGGCAGGCGCGAAGAACATGTCTCCGGCGCAAAAGAAGGGGCTGAGGCGCTGGCGGGCTCGCAATAATAATGGCGACGGGTCGTGATCTGGAGATGCCTTCAATGACCATCATTACGTTTCTTCAATGCCCTTTTCCAGCCCGGCCGCACGATTGTCCTGGCTCTGGACGAATCAGTCTGATACGGAGCGTACCCACCAAGCCTAACGGCCGAAAGAAAGTATTGGTTCTCGCGCAGCTGCCGGCAATCTTTTTCCACAAGATTCTAGCCTTCATCGGCATCTCGTCGGTCTGCTTGGCCTCAGACATGAGAGCTGAAGACCGCGGGCAGAAGTTCGTCGAGTTCAACGACGTGAATGGACCAAAGGTGATCATCTGCACCTACGACCTGAAGTTGGCTGGTCTCAGCGCACATCATCAGTGTTGCACAGTCATCTGTCTTGGTCAACTCAGGCTTCGTCCGACCGTTACAGCCTCCTTTGGCGGTTGAGATAGCCATGAACTTCTGTCTCCTCATCGCCGTACGAGTCGTCTGTGATAAATTCCAGAGTGCGTTGGTGTGCTATTGCGTCCGCTTGGAATTCAGGGCCTTGGGAGTTGGTTTGTGCCCCCGAGATTTGGGCTCTCCGTCACTGACAATCATAAGCTCGATGTCAACGTGCCGCGTGTTTCTGGACAAGTCGTCCATCGACTGATCGTCATCCCGGGATTCCCCGTGCCCTCACCCTTGATTGCCCGATGATTGCATCGAGACCGGATGTGTGATCCTTGAGTCCTGACCGCAATCAAGCATTGATGCCCTCGAAGCTGGGCTCGAATTGTTTGAGTGTTGAGTCGCGCATGGCCAAACCGTCCTCAGGGCTTTGCCTAGCCATTGAATTCTGATGAGAAGCCGTCTCGAAACAGGGCATAAGAGGCGAGGTTTCAAGGAGGCCTTGTTCAAAGATGGTGCTTGAACTGCGGGACCGCCTCTCCGACGCAAAATATAATTGCTGAGGCACTGGCGGCGGCGAGCGTGTGATGGCGACGAGCCGCGATGGCGAGATGGGCCTGGGAGCATCCAAGTATGAGCACCTCGTGAGCTGTGGCCTTGTCAACTCTCTGAACGTAAGAGAGTCCTGCCTGGCAATCTGCAGTGCCATCGCCAAGAGTCGCAGACATGTACTCTGCGGCGCTGTAATCTCTGCCCACAGCGGCACTGATGTGACCCATACCGACAGCGATGCCCCAGTACTTTGCCTCCATTCTGGCCTGGTGTTCGTCCATGTAGGTGCCGGTAAGGTGTAGGCGGTAGCGATGTTGCATCTCTTCAGCGCCCCACCGGCGGATCCGAAGACCCGCCTGCTCCTCGACCGCAATGCTCAGTCCAGGCTCGAGATGGACAATAACGCAGCACTGGTAGTGGGCATTGATGCCCGCTAGCTTGAGGTCGTATATGGCGATCATGATATCCGGCCCGTTAGGGCCGTTGAAGTCCTCGAAGCGAGCTCCTCGAGCGTATGGAGTCATCGAAGAGGTCAGGCACTCGACATTGAGTCTCATGAAAGACAGAATCTTGTATGCGTAAATCGCAGACCGTGGAGTCTGCGCAAGGATTATGACCTTTTTCCGGCCTTGTCGCTTTTCTCTCACTTGCTGAATCTTGTCTATTATGGTTCGGAGTGTGGGAACTCCCCAGAGCGCGAGATACACTGCACAAGAGAGTCGGTGGGACCTCCAAGGTAATCGAAAACTTTTGTGCGCTGAAGAACCGTATCTCGGGCGCAGAAGCGGCGATTGAGGCGCTGGCGGCGGCGACGTTATGCTGTCGGCGCGCTTTTGCGCAGAGATGAGGTTGGGGCGAGTGAGTGTTACTCCTATAGAGTGAGGAAATGTACGGCTCCATAGGTAAAGAGGTGAGGTTGGTGTATCGCAACTCTGGGGGGGTGGGACTTCAGCTTTCACATGCAAACGCTGCAGCAGCCTGAAACGGCGCTAGCCAATAGGAAGGGGTCAATGCTCACCCACTACGAAATCCAATCATAGCAAATTCTGCTCTCAGATTGTAGAGAGCCAGCACCACCAACGCCATCACCGCAAGAGAAGTCTACCACCACCACCAACACCACTTCCATAGCGGCGGCGTCTCCTCCCTCCTCCCTGCATAGCTCCTCGGCACCACCACCACCCCCTCGATAGCGACAGCAGCTCCAGGCTCCCTCCTCCACTAGCTCCTCCGCTCCCTCGCCACCACCACCACCGCCGACAAGAACGACGATGGCGAACCTCGCCTACCTCTCCTCCACCACCACGCCCGTCCCCGGCGACAACATCCGCGTGGCCGTCACTGGGGGTAACACCCTCGCCTTCAGTGACGGCCATAGCTACGCTTTCCGGGACCAGTCGCTCCTCGCAGAAGCCCTGCGAGTCAAGCACTGGCCGCAGGGTGTGCTCGCCTCCGCCCTCCCAACCTTCGCCCCGTGGCTCGCGAAGTGTGGCGATAGCCACATGCAGACCATCTGCCGTGGGCAGATGTACCGCAACAAGGAGCTCAACGAGCGTAAGTTATCCTCTCTAGCCTGGCCGGGACCCTGCCGGTGATCACATACTAACCGTAGTTCTAGAGATCTGGCAGCGCCGCTACGCCCACGGCATGGGCACAAACTTCTATCTGTCGTGGCAGTGCGACCTCCTGGGCATCTACCACCTCATGACGAAAGGCGGGCTCCCAGCCGCACAATGGGAGGCCCAGACGGGCGAATTGCTCGACCACATCGAGAAGGCGACAGCGGTGGAGGCCCTGATCGGCGCCGTGAGCATCGACAGCGGCGAGGACAATACGGAGGTGAGAGAGGTGATACGGCGGCTGGGCGTGTGGTGGCCATGCACGGAACTGGAGGGTCAGCTGGTGGACGACTACCTCCAGCTCCTGCGCACCTTCGGCGTGGCGTTTTAGGTCTTGGGCGGCGAAAGTCCTCTGCGGAGGCAAAATTTCTTGAAAAAGTCCTCTTCGGAGGCCAGAAAGTCCTCTAGAGAGGCAAAAGACCTCCACGGAGGCATCCACGATCATGAATGCTGTTCCTTCCTCTCCTCTTCAAATTGTATCTTCTTTTCCATCGTAAACGAAGCCCACAATCTTCCTGCCTACTTTCCTTGGCGGCGGAATAACCACATGATCGCATGACCCCTTATTCTGCGCCGTGATGGCCTCCGCCAGTTCTCTTATCACTTTGGTCATCTCCCTGTGTCCAGCCATCAGCTCCCTCACTTGCGAGTTCGTGGCTTCCAATCTCTTGTCTACTACTTCCATATCTATTCCACGGCGCTCGTCGAGACGGAGCTGCTTTGAGTCTGTCCTTGCAGACTGTTTTCGGAGTGCTTCGAGATTGTGCTGCAGGGCTTCATTGGAAGTGGTGATGCTGGTTGAGAGGGTCTTGATTGCGTTCGCGTTCTGCTCTGTCACGGCCTGGATCTTGCTGAGGTGAGAAGTAAGGGCGTTCAGAACGAATCTGGGATCACCAGATCCTGGACTCGCTGGACTGTTTACCTTTTCCAAGGAGGCGTGGATGCGATTGAGCCTTTCCGTCAGGGGGCTGAAGTCCATATCTGGAGGTCTGTCATCCACTGCCCTGGCGCTGTCCCGTCTCCGCTGCTCAGACTGCTCCATCATCTCCTGGATTCGACTCAAGTGCGACGCAAGTTTCGAAATATCCAGACGATCATCACTAGGTCTCGAATCTAATCTTTCCAATGCTTGAGTCAAACGCTCTTCGTGCTCATTCCTCCGCTTCGACATGGTGTCAATGTATTCCGTATTCCGTTCTAACACATCTGCCATCCTCGCAATATGCCCAGAAAGCTCGCTCTTATCCACTGATCTTCCATGTCCATCCTCTCGATTCTCTTCTCGCTCTTCAACCAGCTTTCTCACGCCTTCAGTATTCCTCTCAACAGCCTCCATCATTTTCTCAAAATGCTCCTCCAGTCTTCCGACCCCCTCTTTCATGTCCCTGACTTCTTTCCTCGCTTTTCCAATCTCTGGACTTGAAGATGGCGACGCTGCTCCACCCAGCAGATTTCCGTGAACGTCTTGAACCGGTATGATCCCTTGCGCTGCTCCCCCAACGCCTTCTGAAGTCGTGTCTGAGAAGGAGATGTACATCCATTTCGATTGAAGGTGTTCGAAGGCCGGATGCCGCCAGGCCTTGGGAAGCATGTCGTCGGTCTTGAAGGAGAAGAGCTGGGACCCTGGTCGTGTTGTTGATGGGAAGTGCGATTGAACGAGAGAGTACCATTCGTTTGCGACGGAGGCGGATGCGAAGGTGAGAAGGTAGCGAGAGGTTAGGTCGTCGCCCTGAGTTGGGATGATTAGCCAGCTCGTAGCTGCAAGACATCTAGGTTGGTGTACCTTTCGCGCATACGCGTAGAACAAGTTCCCATCCCCATCTCTCGCTGAGCCATTGCTGCTAGGCACAGAAGGCTGCGAAAGTGGACTCGTGGGCCTCTCAGAGACTGAGCTGTCCATTGATGTCGGTATCGTTGGTCTTGCCACACCTCCTTCTTGAGGGCCTGCTTTGCCGCTTCCAAGCGTCTTCAAGTTTCCGGTCGTGCGTCGGCGCTTGGGAGAGAGCTATGACTTGGTACGCTCTGCCATGGTATCGCAAATGATCGGGGCTTTGTCTGTGTAACTTCCGCCGAAGTCTTAGGAAGGCGCTTTCGCCGCTGTGCTGCTGTACATGTCGTACGAGTTTGGGAGAAGTGAGAGGAAGCCGATACCTACATCGCTTACACCGTCGAGATTCTGCTCATGTGTTCGCGTTGATGGTGTGGCAGCAGAGCTGCTTAGTGACGTACCGGACTGTCATCTTCCCTGTGTCGCCGACAGGGATTGTGACAACAAATTCGTGGCACATCGCTTGCTAGAATTCTCCAAGCGAATGGGTTGGTGGCCAATCGTCAGACGTTGATGAACGATGTGAGCATGAGGAGAAGAGAGAAGAGATGGCAGCGAGAAGGAATTCAAGCAACTGCGCCGTCGAAGCTTCCCATTCTGCCGGTTCCCTGAACTTCAACTTCATCCCTGCCATCAGACATTCTCTATGGCCAATCTTGTATCTACACATTATACCAGAGCACTCCAAGAACGGCAATACAAGCGCCATATACTGCGATCGCCATCCTCTTCTGCGATTTCGCCATCCTCCGCACAGTCTCCAATGATCTGAGAAGGGGGTTCAGAAAATCTCTCGCAAACTGCTCTGTACTTCGATCCTGCTTCAACGCTGAGAGCTTCTCCTTACTTGTAACACGGCACTTGAGATTGTTGAAATGGCTTGCTGAAGGCACACATGCCCGAGTGGCACCGAATTCTTGTGCAAAACGATACTCAAAGAGTTTGAAGCTTTCCAGCAACCTCTTCCTTTCAGTCACGGAACCGATATTGAAAGCCGTGAACAGATCATCGTCTCTGGACGTGACTTCCCGGCGGCAGAAGCTCTTTAAAAACGTCAGCGTCGTCGCAACCACTTCATCGACGGTGAGCCCGTAGTCCGGAAACACGCTCATCAACGCCAGTTGCTCTTGCTCAGGAATCAAGCTCAGAAGCGAGAATACCTTATCCCTCGAATCGCCGCATTTGCTGTTCTTGAAGTGTATCAACAGATCGTAGAGACGTAACTTCGATTGTGGAAAGCGATCTGCATCTCGATTGGCCAGGAAAGGCTGAAGCTTGCAGAATGCGTTGGAGGCAGTGCCGTTGCTGGAATAATGAACGACCGATTTGAGGTGTTCAAAGTCGAAGCGATGCTGACCAGCGTAGAGCTGAATCTCCTTTGCCATGAGCAGCTCCTGAACAATCCACATTCGAGACCAGTACTCCCGGTTGGCGACGTCTGCGAAGCATTCGGCCACTGACCAGTCTGCGTCGTCTTCCCTGGGAGCAGGACCGAGTCATGCGCTGACGAGATCCGCATGGCTGAAGATCTGATCCATAATGCGAACCTGCTGACTTCGTTCTTTCGGGTCGGCTTGATTGATACATAATGCGTCGACCCAGATGTGGTCGAATTGGGAATTCTTCCGCAGGTGATGCAGCGCTGCGAAAAGGTTTGGTCGGACAGTGACATGCTTTTCGTTCAAACTCAAGCCCTTCGTCGGAAGCTCTGTGCCCCAAGCGTAGGACAGACTGGTATA
The DNA here is from genome assembly GCA_022814565.1 of Phaeophleospora eucalypticola. Lineage (NCBI taxonomy): Eukaryota > Fungi > Ascomycota > Dothideomycetes > Mycosphaerellales > Mycosphaerellaceae > Phaeophleospora > Phaeophleospora eucalypticola. Next base: position 766,375 of record JAKLNG010000001.1, on the reverse strand, counting down.
AGGCGGTGTTTGGCCCAGTGCGTGGATTTCAAGGGCGAAAGCTAAAGCCTCATGCTGCCGTTGTTTGGGGATTCGAAGCAGTCGTATTTCATTGGATCGCAGATTGTTGTAAGCAAACGCTTAGACAGAGCGTCGGCTGTTTGACCAAGGACTAGGCGTCTTAAGAGCTCCAGCAGACTTCGTCCAGACTCTTTGATGGTCCCGGGTATAGAGAGGCGAAGACATGCAGACAGCGGCCTGAATCGACGGTCCTGAGGATTGTTGTTTTGACGCATTAGTGGAGCCCGAGCTGGGCGTGCAGCTGCAACTGTGGAGCTGCACGCAAAGACCAAGTGTCGGGACGTTGTCACAACCTCACATGACAATTCTTATGAGGTTGTGCGACCACTGACGATATCCTTTAGCAGCGTTAACGCAATCCCGATTTGCAGAAGCAACCATTGCGACCTGCTGCTCACCGTCAGTCTGAACAAGACGGCTTTGGCAAGTTGATCTGCATCTGACACCCCGCTCTAATCTGCAATGCAGGTGAATGAGCACAGGTCATATCAATGCCTGCTTGAACCCAATCACTGCGTCTCGGCGGTACGGCTGAAATGCAAGTTGCGCTATGTGACACTCCGTTGTGAAAGATAAAAGCTGTCAAAGTTTCCGAGAATGATTATTCTTCTGCTACCCGGCTTCAACATGTTGAACATCGTCATTCTTTGTGGCGTCCTGTCGCTCTTCGTGATTGTCGGTTGGAAGCTGGGACGAAACGACTTTGCCAAACGGCGATTGTTGCCGCTGCCACCTGGTCCAAAGCCGTTGCCCATTCTGGGGAATATTCGAGACTTGCCAAAGGCAGGTGAGCCAGAGTGGGAGCACTGGCATAAACATAAAGATTTGTATGGTCAGTCGCATCGCAGGAAGCCATCGAGAGTATTGGATCGTCTTTGATAATCTCGACGCCGAACAGGCCCAATCAGCTCCGTGACTGTGCTAGGCACGACTTTGATCATCTTGAACGATTATGACATAGCAACGGAATTGCTGGATAAGCGAGCAAGCTTGTACTCTTCGCGGCCTTACCTTCCGTTTGCTGGAGACTTGTGAGAATTTTTGTCCATACGACAGCACTCTCCAGAGAGCTTACATTAGTGCACAGATGTCGATATGACCAATGGATAGCCTTCCAGCCTTACAACAAGGCGTTGCGGCTGTCGAGGAGACTCGTCCATCCAATATTGGGCACACAAGCAGCAGCAGCTCGGTTCAATGCGCTGCAAGAGGTCGAAGTGAGCCGCTTTCTGTGGAGAGTGTTGCAGACGCCATCGCAGTTCTTGCAGCATGCGCGAACGTGAGTGTGAGTGCAAGTACTGTTGGAAGCCCACTAACCTGACGGACAGAGAAGCTGGGGCCATCATCCTCAAGATGGCCTATGGGTATTCAATCGAGCCGCATGGCCTGGATCCTCGTAAGTCAGCCTCTGCAAGGCTCAACTCTTCTCATGAGCTCGAAGCATTGACAGTAGCTTCTGTAAGTGGTCGATGAGGCGGAAGAGGTTCTCCAGCAGGTCACCGCCGCCACCATCGCAGGAGCCTGGCTTGTTGACGTTGTACCTGCTCGTGAGTAAGCTTGGGCTTTGACTTTCAAACTTGACCTGATAAACTGCAGTCAAGTACTTGCCCGCCTGGTTCCCGGGTGCAAAAATCAAGCGATACGCTGCCAAATGGCGAAAGGACTTCTTCGAACTCGCCGACAAGCCATTCAAGTTTGCAAAGCAACAGATGGCCCATGGCGCAACCGAGCCGTCGTTCGTCTCTCGTCTCTTCGATAGAGCAGACGGGAAATTGAGCGCAGAAGAAGAGCACATCGCCAAGTTTGACGCGGTCTCGCTCTTCGGGGCCGGTGCAGATACGGTAAGTGATGTATTCGTATCCAAGGAAGCTAGCAATCTGACTTGCTGCAGACCGTGAACTCTGTGCAATATTTTTTCCTCGCGATGACCAATTGGCCTGAAGTCCAAAGAAAGGCGCAAGAAGAGATCGATGCAGTCGTGGGCACGAGTCGACTTCCCACGTTTGACGATCGGAAGCGTCTTCCGTATGTTGAGGCTGTCATGAAGGAAACCTTCAGGTGGCGTGTAGTCACACCACTGAGCTTACCGCATTCGACCACGACGGACGACACATTCGGCGGATGGCTGATACCAAAGGGAGCAATCATTATTCCAAACGTTTGGTGGGTCGGCATGAAGAGAAGGCTTGCGAAGTTTCACTGACCGGGTCACAGGTGGTTCTCTCAGGATCCCATGGTATACCAAGAGCCAGAAACATTCAATCCAGAGCGCTTCTTAGGAGATAATCCAGAGCCAGAGCCAACAAATTACGTCTTTGGATTCGGCCGACGAGTCTGCTCGGGAAAGCTGCTTGCCGATTCTTCTGTCTGGCTCACTATCGCTAGGTCGTTGGCTGCTTTCACCGTTCGAAAGGCCTTAGATGCGAATGGGGAGGTGATCGAGCCAGATCTACGAGGTGCACCTGGGCTCATCAGTCATCCATATCCGTTCAAGGCGGATATTAAGCCAAGAAGTGCTGCGCATGCGGCGTTGATCAGGGAAATAGAGAAGATCCATCCTTGGGAGAAGAGCAATGCCGAGGAGCTGGAGGAATTGTCGTTTCGATAGTGTGTGAGCCTCGTAATGAAGTTTTGGGAAAGTGTCGAGGCTGATGTTGATGCGAAGGACGCGTTGGAGAAAATGGATGTTTAACGTGGCGGGCAGCACGGACCATTGCATGCCGAGGATCTGCCATAGCCACCATTTACGCAACTCATACATTCCTCCTTTCACCTCCTTCATCAAACCCTTTCAAAGACGCTCTACAGCATCACCGACTCGGCCTGTGGTAGCGATGGCTGACTCCAATTTTCGCTCGGATGATAGTTTGGCCCCTCATGACAAGGAATTACCGGAAGACTCGGACAGCTTCTCTACGCGACGACAAACAAACTCCTACAATGGGACCAGCAACGCGTGCCGGGAAGCTTGGAAATGAGGAGACCGCTGTGCTGTTTTCTATCTTGCCGTCGGCGACACGAGCGGAAGCAGTTGTGCATGCTCTGGACAATTCTAACAGGCCAGAGATAAGAGATGCAAAGGTTGCCAGGTCCCTCAAAAGCCAAGCATGTCACAGTTGATGAGTTCTGCACGAGCAGAACTCATCGATTCTCGTTCTTCGTATGCTCATGTTGGGCAAGATCCTTGACCAAGCAAGGAATCACTCCGCTTCCTCAATATTGTGATGAAGATAAGGGAATGATGAGCTTCCGTACGGCCGTCGAGGGCGCAGAGAAGAGGCACAAGCGCCCATGAGCTGCTGAAGATCTGGAGAACCTCGTTCAACTTCAAGTCAATACTCACCGAAATTCTGCCAATGATGTTCAGGAACGCAAGCAAGGCCATACGCGGTCTTCAAGCAACTACCGTGCCAAGAAGGTGCTATGCCAAAGTTGTGAATACTTCAGCGGCGCAAAAGCTGAAGGTCAATGCGGATAGACTCTGGTATTCTAAGGCAGCTGGCGGCGGAGAGCTGGCTACGCACTGACAAACTTCTAGGGGTGATATCCATCACACCGCGAAATGGTCAGAGCCAAACGCTACCACTGAAGCAGGAGGACTCTCGCGGCTGAGTGGCACCTACTGGGACAAGTTGGCCCGCGACTGGTTCAAAGACCAAGTTCAGTCGCTAGGAGCGAAAACTTATGCCGTGAACGGCACTGGTACTCAGTTTGCAACATTCGCGGGCGAGAACAACAGCCTTCCACCGATCGCTATGGGATCTCATCTTGACTCCGTGGCTACTGGAGGGAGATTCGATGGGCCACTCGGTGTCATAGGTGCTTTGGAAGCTTTCAAGGGCATGAAAGAGCAAGGCATCAAGACGTATGCACCAATCGCCATCATCAACTGGACTAACGAAGAAGGTGCTCGTTTCTTTCCTCCGCTCGGCTCGTCGATTGTTTACGTTGGAGAAAAGGTACGTTGGAGGGCAAACCCTTTCACTGCGGTGTCAAGCCCTGGCTTTTCGAACTCCGTCCAGCCCCATTGCTGTGACGCTGATCATCCTCTGATACAATACAGGACGTCTCCGCAGCCTTCGAAAGCAAGGCAAACGATGGCAGTAGTGACACAATGGGTGCTACCTTGCAATCCATAGGCTACATTGGCGACGGACCTAATACATTTAAAGAATTCCCAATTTCAGCTCATTTTGAGATCCACTGCGAGCAGCAGACCAAGCTTGAAAAGGCCGGCAAGCCCGTCGGTTGGGTCGAAGGCTGGCAAGGAGTTGACTACTACGAGATCACCCTCACTGGAGTCGATGGACATGCCAACACGTACGACATGAAAGGACGCCGCGATTCTCTGATCGGTGCTTCCAAGATCATGCTGGAACTACAGAACCTCGCGCTTGCTCACGACGGCATTACTACTGTCACCAATATCAAGTCTGGGCCAATTGGAGCTTGCAACGTAAGAATCTCAGCAATGACAGCGAACACACATGCTGATTTGGCTCTCAGATCCAATCTTGGACCAAGATCCAGTTCTGTGTGGCTAACGTCGACAATGCTCGTTTGAAAGAAATGGGCAAGGAGATTCTTGCACGTGCTGAAGCTGAGGCCAAAGCATCCGGGCTTGGGTACTCCGTGCAGCAAGTCATCGATTTTCCTGCTGGAAAGTTCTGGCCAGAGGCTGTTGATTGCGTGAAGAGGGCCTGCGGCGATAAGGGGATCGGAGCCGACACCTGGACTGTCCATGATAGGTGAGGATGCATATCGGATCTATGATGCGCGTATGCTTACATCTCTGCAGCTCTATGACGACCCGACTGTGCCCGACGGCTATGGTATTTGCCAGGGCAAAGGACGGGGTCAGCCACAATGCGAAGGAATGGACGAGCAAGGAAGACTGTGCTGAGAGTGCGCTCGTGCTTGGCCGAGCTGTCCTGAACTACGACCAGATCCTGAGGGAGAAGCATGCCTGAAGCTTGCCTTGCCTGGGGGAAGTTTGTAAGAAAGAGCTGTCCCTACTAATTTTGGTTATCTATGCGCAGACATGCTTGATCGCGGTATTCCCCTCCCATGTTCTCTCAGCAGTGCTGATGGTCGTTCGATGGCTATCAGCATGTGAAAGCCGCCGCGGGCGATATCGCGAGTAAGCATGAACCATGCTCGAATCTCACCCAATCCGATATCAACTTTCCCTAAGGCTCAAAGAGTGGCCTGCGGGGAGCTAACATTAACGACACCATTCGCATCTTCTAGGTTCCCTTTCTTGACACAGCTATCAACATGACCGCAACAACTCCCATCCTCTCACAATCTACAGGATACGGCCTCATCATCGGTCTGGGCTTCCTGTTCGCTTTTGGCATGATGTTCTGCACTTTCGTTCTCAAGCGCTACAATAGCGAAGTCCAGACTTCCGAAGTCTACAGCACTGCTGGACGTACCGTCAAGACAGGTCTCGTTTCATCGGCCGTTGTCTCTTCGTGGACGTGGGCTGCAACAGTGATGCAGAGCTCCGCTATCAGCTACCAGTACGGCGCCCCTGGTGGCTTCTGGTATGCAAGCGGAGCGACGTGTCAGATTCTACTCTTCGCGACTTTGGCGATCGAGTTGAAAAGGAAAAGCGCCGAATGCGCATACGGTGCGTTGACGAGATTTGATCTATCCGTTTGAGCAGTGCTGACACAGGAGTAGTTCCTCGAGGCTATTCGAGCACGCTATGGTCCTGTCACACACGGCGTCTACATCTTCTTTGGCCTCGCCACGAATGTCATCGTGACCGCAATGCTTCTCACCGGAGGTTCCGCAGTAGCTTCGTCGCTTTGCGGTGTGCCAACTCCTGCTGCGTGCTTCCTCCTACCTGGAGGAGTCGTCCTTTACACTATCTTCGGGGGCATTAAGGCAACGTTCCTCACCGATTACGTGCATACCATATGCATTATGACCGTGCTGTTCATCTTTGGTTTTACGGCTTACGCTACTTCCGATCTTCTTGGAAGCCCCGGGGTTGTCTGGGAGGCGCTGATGGCTGTAAGCATTCAACAAGATCTCGAGCTCGGCATCATCACTGACTATCGCAGGCGTCAGAGCGACATCCCGTAGCAGGAAATGCGAAAGGTAGCTACCTGACAATGAGGTCGCGAGAGGGCGGTATCTTCTTCCTGTAAGTTGAGCCGCGGCCCTGTCGTCGCGGAGCGCAATTTGTTAGGATCAACGTTACTGAGAACTTCGCAACTGTCTTCCTGGACAACGGCTACTGGAACAAGGACATCGCTGCTCATCCGGCTCATGCTCTGACTGGGTATGTTGCTGGCGGACTGTCGTGGTTTGCAATACCATGGTTCGCTGCAACCACGATGGGTGAGTCTCATCCATCAGATCCTGGCGTGAATGAAGCAATGAGTTTTGATTGATCATAGGCCTGTCGGCACTTGCTTTGGAGAACAATCCTGCGTTTCCGACGTGAGTGACTGTTCATGTTCGATTTCAAGTACCTCAGACTTATGCTTGTTGCTCATTAGGTATCCCGACCGAATGGACCCAGCAGATGTGAAAGCTGGGCTGGTGCTCCCAAACGCAGCTGTGGCTCTCCTTGGGTCCCATGGAGCAGCCGCGACACTGGTCTGTGCATCGTCTTAGATGCCTTTATGCATTCGCACCATTCTGATGTCGTTGCTAGATCCTTGTGTTCATGGCAGTCACGTCCGCTATGTCCGCCGAGCTCATCGCTGTGTCTACAATATGCACTTACGATATCTATAAGGTTTTGCGTCGTGGATGACCAACTCCAGTTAAATTGCTGACTCGGTGCCAGGCCTATGTCGATCCAAAGGCTCTATCGAAGCGGCTGATTCGAGTCTCGCACCTGAGCTGTATCGTCTACTCGGTCTGCCTAGCAGCCTTCAGCACAGGGCTTTATTATGCTGGTATAAGGCAAGTATTGCAGAAAATTACACGACTGGATTGTCTCTAACAACACCTTAGTCTCGGTTGGCTCTACCTCTTCATGGGCGTCGTAGTCAGCGGCGCTGTCCTCCCGGCGACATCCACCCTCTTCCTTGCTCGTCAGTCGTGGGCAGCGGCGACTTTCTCGCCCCCATTGGCTGTGGTCTGCTCTCTCATTGTCTGGCTCATTCATTCCAAATCGAAGTTCGGTCGCATTGATATCGATTCCACTGGAGACATGGACACTATGCTGACCGGAAACCTTGTTTCTCTGCTCAGTCCGATGCTCTTTATTCCGGTGTTGTCCCTGGCATTCCGAGTCCTGCATATGACTGGAGTAGCATGGCAAGCATATGCAGGGACAGCGAGCCCACTGAGACTCAGATCCAGAATGTGCTGCGACACAAACCCAAGTGAAGCACGACCAGGACGAAGCTGAGCGAACACAGCTAGGCAGCTCAGCCAGGATCGCTGGCATCTTGACCATAGTCCTCACGCTCGCAACCATTGTTGTCTGGCCGATGCCGATGTATGGCACAGGATACATCTTCTCGAAGGAGTTCTTCACTGGCTGGATCGTAGTTGTCTCCATCTGGTTGTTCTGTTCGTTCATCTGCGTTGGACTCCATCCCTTGTGGGAGGGTCGGAAGGCCTGTGTCAGGACTGTGAGGGCCATTATTAAAGATATTACTGGCAAAGGCCGCGATTCGAGTCATGCTGTGGTGCATGGGCTGCCAGTGGTCGCATCGATGACAAGTGAAGGCAACAACGACGGCCAATGGGAGAAGAAGCTGTCCGAGACTCTTCCAAGAGTTGAGATCAAGGAGTAGACCGGCTGAGCTGACCATTGATAGTACCTGCTGGACCAACTACGAAGCATCTTGAATTGGCTCTTTAGCAGCCTTGAGATTCAATGAACTGACATTGGAGACAAGCCACAAAGTTTCTTGGCCAGTCGTCGAGTGCTACAACTCTCAGCCGCAGCTGGAGGTAAAGAAGAGCATCGGAGCGGCAGACTCATGCGGTATACCTGTTGAGTACTACCTTGATCGGCAATGCCTTCGGCCTGCATTCAACATCACTCATAGAAGCTGAAATAGCTGACAACTATTCTTGGGTCGGCTTGTATCATTGGCTTGTGGTGCAAGTCAGTACTGTTTTCACTCTAGCGCTTGTTGCCTCTTTAGGCTAGTCTGTCGTAGGTTGCCGTGAGGGAACTTCAAGCCACTGACACGATCTACCTCTCCTAGACACCTGCTTCCTTCACGATCCATTTCGTGATGTCTTTACAACAGGACGAAACCAGTTAAGCAACGCCTCATGCTCTTGGCGCCCAGGCTGCGTGAGGGCATGGTTGCATTCGTTGACCGCACCGCCATCGTATTCCATCGGAAGCTGCAGATCTCCTTTTGGGTGTCATCCTCTGCTGCATCAGACCATCACCGGCGTTGGATTGTTGGTATTCGATGGGGAAAAGCCATATGACTTCCTAGAGGCTTACGCTCAGGCAATGGATTAGCGGACCTTGCATGGTAGGCATCAGGCCTATTAAGGGTCTCATTCCATTCGAACGACCACATACGCATCAATGCATCTCGCATGAGCTATTGCAATGAGTGGACGGCTTGCCCATTTGGAACAAGGCGAAGGATGCGGCTGAAAGTGTGATGCAATGAATCACGATGTCTTCACGTGACCCTAGCCTAATGAACTCCGGTCCCCTGGCCCTGCCGGTGCTACTGCCGTCTGATCATTTCTTGAACCCTCCTAGCAAATACCTTGGCTCTCTAGCAAGAGCATTCGATCGACGCCTCTTACATGCAGATCGACATTGCTCGTAAAGCTGAAAAGCGCCAAGCGTCGAGCAGACATATCTACGCCTGGAATGAGGAAGATATAAGTAGTAGTCTACCGAACCGCCTTCCTGTGCAACACGATCAAAGATCAAAGTATCTCAATCATCAAGCATTCGCACTCCATCACCAAAATGAAGACCATCCAGGCACTTCTTCCCCTCTTCCTCCTCGCTGGCCTTCCAGCCGTCCTCGCGGACTGCAGCGACGACGACGCCGCTGCCTGTGCCGACTGCCGAAACAACTGCGGCAACACATGCGCTCCGAATGGTGGTGACAGCGGCGCCGGTGCCGCATGCTCAGGATGCTTCACTGCATGTGCCAGCATCTGCAGTCCTTGCGAGCAGGGCACTAAGACAAACTGCTTGGAGTGAGGAGCAATCCAAGACGATGCTTCGAATTTCTGCATTACTGACCATGAACACAGCTGCAATGGCTACTTTGATTCCACACCTGGCTTCGGACACTGCGATGGCGGCAGTGGGTAAGTCGCAAAGATTGCCGTCGCTTCATGTTACTCTACTGACATGAGACTTCCTAGGAAGCTTTGCGCGTTCTGTCTCGCCATTGATCTCGACAACAACTGCAGTGAGGATGGATGTGGCGGTAATGACGGCAATGGGCGTTGTGCAGCTCCAGGCCCTTATCAGCAATGCCCGTGCTCGCATGACCACAGCTAGATTGCGATCTAGCGCTCAATCGAATCGGGTTTACGTGGGAAGGGACGGAGCTCTTCACGGCTTCTCAAAATATGTCCAATAACTCATTTGAGAGAAACAATCAATTCACGCTTCCTCTTCTACTTCGTTCCATGCGGCATTAGCAACAGAAGCGAGGTTGAGACCAGGTCAATGAACCAGTCGCTCAAATGATCGCGAAGTCTCCAGAAGGCTTAGATTGTTTGTCCAGGTCGTTTGCTTCACTCCAGCCCTGGAGACTCAAAAACAGCTTCTCGCCGCATCTCCCATTTTGACAACCCCGACATCTCAACAACGAGCAACACAATGTCGCAGCCACCTCAGACGCCCAAAACATACTTCGGGATGTACCCACTTCCTCCTCCCCCGTACAAATCGCCCGGGCCCAGTGACGCCGCCAGCCAAAGTCCCGTCGCGCATACGGAGCGGACTCCTCCTCCTCCTCCTCCAACACCTCTTGCCGCACCAGCACCGCCACCACGCTGGTCCACCCCTTCGACACCATTACCGCAAGGCGTCACAGAGCTACGAGATTCCGAAGGCAGAAAATACTTCGCCTTCCACGACTTCAAAGTCACCGGCTGGCTCGATCCGCGCCATGTCCACGATTACTGGATCGCCGAACCTGTGGACGGACACATGCGATGGCGCCATCGCTACAGCAGAGCAGTCGTGTCTACCTACAAGGAGCTTGAGCGCGATGAGGATCAAGACCCTCGGTCTCAGCCGCAAGTGCCATGGGCAAAACGTACGTGACAGACTACGATTTTGCATTGAAAATGAGACTAACCGGCCTCCAGCATCGAACACCGGGGGCTACAGCACGGGAGGGGAGCGTGCGGAAACGGCAACTTCTGGCCCATTGCTCAATTCCTCGAGGAGAGAACAAGAAGGGAGGCCATGGAAAGAATCTCCAACAAATCTTCCGCGTCGAATCCAGCTGAGACCGAATCCTTAAGCCCGTTCTCCAAAGCCGGAAAAGCGGCGGTCAAAGAAATGCAAGAGGCCAAGAAGTTCGATGGTGCTGGACGTGCCGGTTGGAGTGTATGGGACCGCGCCATTGGAGGTGATCCATCGCCGGGCGGTTCCGCGTACACGATGCACCAGCAGACTCCCAGCGTCGCTCCCACGGAGACCGATCCCACGTTGTACTCTGCAAAAGAGTATACCTACGACCCGAAGGCTCAAGAGAAGGCCGATGCAGCTAAGGAAGCTGCAGCGGCGGGTGTAGCTCGAGGACAGGGTACGTCGCAGCAGAGTCCGGGAGCAAGTCAGTCGGGGAAAAAGAAGAAGAAGGGTAGAAAGAGCCAGTGATGGATGAGCGTCCAGACGACGCAGTGAGAATATCCATGTGGTCGTCAATCGTTGGCCTGGAGAGCTCTTTGTCTTCTACCGGAGAGGACAACGCGGATTTTCCGAAAGCATACGCAACAGTCAGGAATCAGGAGCTGCTGTAGAGAGAAATTAGAAAGAGATCAGAATTGAATCATGCTCAGAAAGTAAGGATGCTCCATCTCGGTGTACTCTAACCCTCTTCCTTGGCCGATATCGCAGCTCCAGTATGGCTTGCGGGGAAGCTCTGCCTGGTTGAAAGGTAGAGGGGAACCACGACAATCACTCACCTCTGCAGCGCCATTCCTGCAAAATATTCCAAGCGACACAGCAGGCAGCTTGTAGAGCTTTGTGCTGACCAGAACAGACCAGAAAGTCAAAGCTCACGCTAGCGGGAAGCACGAGTGAATCTACTACTTCTCAGCCTATCACACAACATGCCTCCAAACGGACCGAACAGCAGTGCTGCCAACGGTGTAACAGCCAACGTGACGCCTGCCAAAGGAGGCAAAATTCTAGTGCTGCCAGGAGACCACATTGGGCCAGAAGTCGTCACAGAAGCATTGAAGGTTCTCGACATAATCGAGGAGGCAACTGGATCCAAGTTCGAACGAGAGTTCGGGCTCTGTGGTGGCTGCTCATTGGACAAGCACAAAGACTCGGTGACAGAAGAGGTATTGAAGAAATGCGAAAGCGCCGACGCAGTCTTCTTCGGTAGCGCAGGAGGACCTGAGTGGGGGCATGTGCAGCCCAATCCAGAGAGCGGCCTGCTCAGGATACGAAAGCGAATGCAGGTAAGCAATTGCTCAGCTAATGTTACTCGCTTGCAGCGCTGATAAACAGCAAGATATTTGCGAATCTGAGGCCATGCAAGTTCGCGAGCAAGACGATGATCGAACGATCACCCATCAAGCGAGAGATCATTGAAGGTGTCGACTTCATGCTCATCCGAGAGAACTGTGGCGGCGCCTATTACGGCAACAAGATTGAGGAGAAAGACTATGCTTGCGACCCATGGGAGTACTCAAGACCAGAAATCGAACGTGTAGCACGAGTCGCCGGCGCTCTCGCACTGCAGCACAATCCTCCGCTCCCAGTCTGGAGCGTCGACAAAGCGAATGTCTTAGCGAATTCCCGAGTCTGGCGACGCATCGTGACAGAGCTGTTCGAGAAAGAGTTTCCGCAAGTGAAGCTGCAACACCAGCTAGCAGATTCATTGGCGATGTTGTTCATTACCAAGCCGACTGCATTCAACGGTGTCATCGTGACCGACAATACGTTCGGAGATATCCTTTCGGACGAGAGTGGTGGACTTACAGGATCTTTAGGCCTGCTGCCTAGTGCGAGCCTGGCTGGCGCCCCAGGTACAGGGATAGGCCAGAACAGCGTTGGGGGTACAGTCGGATTGTATGAGCCGGTGCATGGCTCAGCGCCGGATATCAGTGGGAAAGGCTTGGCTAATCCAGTCGCGCAAGTGCTCAGTTTAGCCATGATGTTGAGGTAAGCTCTTTTGCAACCAGTCTTCAGGTATGACGAGCTCATTCGGAGACAGGTATTCTTTCAACATGCATCGCGAAGCGGACATCATCGAAGAGGCAGTCGCGAAAGTGCTCGATTCGAAGGCGGATGGAGGCCTGGAGATTCGCACAGGCGACTTAGGAGGCAAGGCGACAACGAAAGATATGAGCGAAGCAATTCAAGGCGAGGTCAAGCGATTGCTTAAGTCTTGAATGTTGGTGGAGGTGGAAAGAAGGAGGCGAGCTCCATCTGGGTCGGCAGCTGCCGGCGCTAGGAAAATTTCCACGTGACATCGGCGATCGTGCCCGGATTTTGACGGCCAAGTCTAGACGAGGTGGCTTGACCATGTGCCGCCTTTACAATCTAGAATGTTTCGGCGCAGCTGTCGATTCCACCCTCATCCGCCTCATCGTTGCTGTCTGTCTGATCAGGATCAAATGCGTTTCGACACGAACAACAGAGTAAAGTGTTTCGGTCATGACTGCCGGCTGACAGACCGGAGCCGAAGCCGATGAAGCTGGAGCCGAGCACGCGGTCGGAGTCGGGAGTTGAACGAGCAGCGGTCATGTGGAGCCCAGCCTTCACACTCGTCCACACCTTCTCGCCCTTCCAAGTTCTCATCCACGCTTCTCGACTCTCGGTGACAGCCAGCTGTGACACAAGCAAGGCACATTTCTCTCCGAACTCCTTGTCTGCCATGCAAGCCATCCACGCCACCAATCACGCCCACCTAATTACTGCAACTGCTACCGTAGGATGCTCGCATAATTAGGCATCCGTTATGCTCCCTCGTTTGCCGCTTCGAGCCATCCCATTTGATTGAATGAGTTACGGCGACCGGGGAGACATTACGCCGCCGCGGACGGAGCGACCTCTCGTGCTCTTTTTGATAAAGACGTCTCGTGTTTCTTTTCATTTTACTCACCACAGCGTTCATGATGGACTTCTTCGACTTTCTTAGGTCGTTACCGCCGACGGTGCAGGTCGCGCTTGCCGCCACCGCTTTATACCTAATCTACCAGACCATCAATTCTTTCGCAGTATGGCGCCGCAGAGAAGCAATCAGGCGCGAGAAAGGCGTCCTCTCAGCAAGAAGGATGCCTCAAATCGACCCGTTCTTCGGAATCGACATCTTCATGCAGAACATGAAGGCTCTCAAGTCGCACACATTGCTGGAAACAGTCCACGGACGATTTAAGAAACTCGGCGTAAACACTTTCCAGATGAAAGTTCTTGGTCGCCAACTTCACTTCACCACTGAACCTGAGAATCTTAAGACCATCCAGGCCATCGACGCGAAGAAATGGAGCTTGGGAAGGCGACGAAAAGAAGGCTTCCGCCCTCTCCTTGGAATCGGCATCTTCACCACAGACGGCCACGAATGGCAACACTCTCGCGACATGCTGCGTCCAAACTTCGTCCGCAGCCAAGTCGGAGACCTCGCCACCTTCGAAACTCACGTCAGTCATCTCATCGCCGCCATCCCGCCAAATCAACAAGTCGACCTCTCAGAGCTCTTCTTCCGCTTGACCATCGACTCCGCAACTGAATTCCTCTTCGGCGAGTCCACCGAATCTCTCACTAAAGGCAGCGCCGAAGGCTTTGCGGAAGCCTTTAATAACTCGCAGGACTACATCGCACATAGCTCCCGCTGGGGCAAATGGACCTACTTGTTCCCCGCCAACAAGCGTTTCGAGCAGGACAGGAAGTTCGTACACGACTTCGTCGACTACTTCGTTGACAAAGGCCTCGCCAAACGCCCCCAGCTTCTAGCGGAGAAATCAGACACCAAGTCAGGTCGCTACGTCTTCATCGACGAGCTGGTTCGACAAACGACAGATCGCATCCGAATCCGCAGCGAACTCCTCAACATCCTCCTCGCCGGCCGCGACACTACAGCCTCACTGTTGACCAACGTCTGGCACATCCTCTCCAAATGTCCCGACATCTGGAAGAAACTACAAGCCGAAATCGCCACCCTCCAAGGCTCCCAGCCCACCTTTGAAGAACTCAAAGACCTTAAATACCTCAAAGCCCTCCTCAACGAATCCCTCCGCTTGCACCCCGTCGTCCCACTGAATAGCCGCGAAGCGCAGGAAGACACGACTCTCCCCGTCGGTGGAGGCCCAGATGGCCGCGCACCGCTTTTCATCAAGAAGGGTAACCTAATGGCCTGGAGTTTGTACGCGATGCACAGACGAAAGGACTTCTACGGCGAGGATGCGGAGGAGTTCAGACCTGAGCGATGGCTGGATGATGCGGAGACGGGGAAGAAGGGATTGCGGCCGGGGTGGGAGTATTTGCCTTTCAACGGAGGGCCGAGAATTTGTTTGGGCCAGCAGTTTGCGTTGACCGAGGCGAGTTATACGACGATCAGACTGTGTCAGGCGTTTAGCGGGATTGAGAGTCGGGATCCGGAGCCTTGGGTGGAGGCGATTACTCTGACTTGTGTGAGTCGGAATGGGGCGAAGGTGTGTTTGACACCAAGGAAACAGTAATATCACGACAGAAGAAGATGGGGACAGGATTTAATTAAGGTATCACGATCTCACGACTCAACCCGCAACATTCTCAGCTACCTTCTCTCCATTCACGCCGACTTTGGCTTCAGCCCTCTCTTCCACTTTCGCCGGCGCAGCGAAGAGCTTCGCGATGGCTTCAACAGTCGTATTGCCGCCACTCAGCACGACTCCAATATTCCAGCCCTCTGGCCCAGCTTCCTTCTCAACCAGCCGTCTAAAATCCTCATTATAAAGAATCACAGCAAGCGGCACAGCGGAGCTCGGCTCAATGAACAGCTTCGCCCTCTCCATAGCCAGCCTCAGCGCGGCTTTGATCTGCTCTTCCGTCACGCTGAACACACCGACCAACTTTTCTTTATCCGTGATTATAGACCATGGGATTTCGCCGACGGGTGTTCGCAGACCGTCCGCGATGGTGAGAGTTTTGACTTTCGTGATTCGCTCGCCATTTTTGAGGCCCATTTCCGCATCGTTCGCGCCTTCGAAGTTGGGTTCGGCGCCGAAGACTTTGATGCCCGTGCCGTGGAGAGCGGTGCAGATCCCAGATAGCATGCCACCGCCGCCGATGGGAGCGATGACGGCGTCGAGTTTGGACTTCCCAGGGATGCTGAGATGTGGATTCTGAGCGATCAGATCTTCCGCTTGCTCCTCCAGTTCCAAAGCCTGTGTGCCTTGTCCAAGGATGATGTCGGGATGATCATACGGCGGCACAAGCGTCGCTCCTGTCTTCTTGATCACGTCCGCTACTACAGCTTCTCGCTCGTCACTCGTAGAACCCGAGAAAATGACATTGGCACCCCAGCTCTGCGTTCCTGCAATCTTAGAGGGTGTCGATATCGTTGGCATCACGATGTGCGCCGGTACGTTATGTGTCTTGGCCGCAAGGGCGAGTGCTTGGGCATGGTTGCCTGCAAGCACATCAACTCAGCCACTGTTCCCCAAACTATTATGGTTCTACCTCTCACCACTGCTATGCGTCACGACGCCTTTCCGTCTCACATGCTCTAGTCCTTCCTCTTGTATCAGTCGTCCTAGTGCGTGGAATGCTCCTCTTGCTTTAAAGGCTCCAATCCGCTGTTGGTTTTCGCATTTGAAGAAGAGCTTCACCTTTGGCTTCGACGTTCCATTGCTCGTCTCGCTTACAGGCTGGCCTTCTTTTCGTTCGGACTGGGCCGTGGATGCAATTTGATTGAGCGTCTCGCAGGTGACTACGGGTGTTCGGTAGATGTATGGTTCGATTCGTTTGTGAGCTGTTTGTACGGACTCGCGGGTGAGAGGCGGGCAGGTCGATTTGTCTGCCATGGCCTGAGAGTGTTGTTGAAGGTGAGAACTGCTAATAAGTGTGATTGCAGTCAAGTAGTTCGATGCCGTGATCGAGTTATCTGGGGAAAGTTTAGGCTGAATGTTCGCCTACCTATGCCTCTTGCTGTACTACAAAGCCGTGCTCGTCTTTGCAAGAGCATGGCTGGATGGAAGATAGGCCATCAGTAGACATGTTATCTCGTTGACAGCTTTGTAGGCTTGCTGTTGTTGCTATGATCTGGAGGGGAGATCGTAGCAGAGGGAAGATTGCAAAGCAGGCCCATACTTCAGGGACCGGTGACCGGAGCGTGCACGCCAAGTGAAAGCCGACTTCACCTCGTCGCAGGATGCGTCTTTCACATGAACATGCCTGCACAAAGTATCTGCAATGGCTGTCCCGAGACTCATGAGGGTACAAAACTCTTACGCTTACTCGCAATTCAGATTTCCTCGTCCACAGGCCCCTTGAAGCAGCGCCCGCTCGCCAGAAAATGTTGAATCGAGAGCATCCAGATGCGCCGGGACAAGTTATGAACTCCTTGTCCGCTCCAATGCGAATAGCAGGACTCTCTGGAACATGGCCCGCCGCTTGCAATGTGCGATCTCAGGTATCTGGTCTTCCGCGAAGTCATGCAACTAGAACTTCTCCCGAGTCGACAGCAGAGTGGTTTTTCGCCGGCGATCGTCCCGCTATCAAGAACCCACGACCCCAGACGATGCAACTCGGTGTTCATGGCGGCATTCGCGGCTGGGAGAGGTCCCGACCGTGTCCGACGATTGCGCCGCAGGAGGCCATCATGCAATGGCATATCCAGTTGCTCGATTGCATTCCAGCTCATTCCTCAGGTATTCTCCTGGCTCTTTCTCGAAACTGGCATCCATGTTGAGGCGCCCAATGATACTGAGAGAATGAAGCGTTTTCGGTCCAGAAACCTCAGGAAGGCGTTCAGGTGCGGAAGAAAATGTGCAGCTGCCGGCCGGAGTTCATTCCAGGCGATGCAGCTCGAGTCCGTGTGCTCCTCTCGCGGCGCGAAATCTTCATCATCATCGCGGATCTTGCTCGCTTGCATGCAGTCTGGTCGCGCCAAGGCATGTCAGACGTGCGACACAGCAAACGCTGCCGCCTGACTAATCACCGCCCACCCAGCCAGCCAACCCGCCGCCCTCAAGAAAACGCAGCCAATGGAGTGCCTTTCTCGGTTGGCGGCACCGCTCAGCCGAAGCGCGGCCGCAGTAATAAAGCTATATAAGTTTGAAAAATGCATCCGCTTTCATCGACTGGGCGGAATGGTCTAGTGGAACTGCATGCAGCAACACTCTTCTCTAAACGCACGTGAATCTCGGATTGCCCAGGGCGGTTTGAGCTCTTTACGGCGGAACGGTCCAGTGGAACTGCTTATAGGAAAGCTATTCTCTGAACGCATGTGAATCGCAGATTGTTGATGACGAGCTGGGCTCTTCACACCAGTCGTGTTTTTTTTTCGATATCTCTCGTTTTCATTTCTATCGTATTGCTCAGCATTCCTTTTTGATCGTACTAGCTAGCTGACCCTTTCTTCCGTTTTGCATTTCATCTTGAATCGCTGGTGTCTTCTCTCGCTTTTCACATCAGACGACAGGTGCGCAAAAGCAACCATCTAATTCGCATGTGACGATGTGCTATTCCTATTTCGGAAAGTGCGAGTCTGAGGCAAAGACCTCCAGTCACGGGGCAAATCTCCCCAGCGCATAATACGAGCAAATGAAGTTGCGCAAGGTCACAACTCGAAGCAAAATCAGAGCCCAAAAGTTGTCAAATTCATTTCATTCCATTACACCTCAAAATCATCATCATCATCTATCCTCTATATCCCAATTGATTTAAGCCAAAGTTCCCTCAAGCGGCAAATCCCTACTCGAAGCACCAACCCAAACCTTCTTCGTCGAATTCCTCACATACCAATCCTGCTCCACGGTACTCCAAGAAGCAATATCCCTCCTCGTCAACTCGGCCTCAAAAGTCTTGCTCTCACCCGCCTCAATCCAAATCTTATCAAAGCCTCTCAACTCTCTCACCGGGTCATACGGACCGCCACGGGAGACGTACAGCTGCGGGACTTCGTAGCCGGCGACGGATCCGGTGTTGGTGATGGTCGTGGAGACTTTGTAGACGACATCGTAGAGCGAGGGGTTGCCACCGGGGGCGCCGCCGGCTTTGGGGATGGGTTGCGGGGCGCTGGAGGTGGCGTTTTCGGGGATGAAGCCTGGGAGGCCGTAGTGGGGGTCCGAGGAGGCGGCGGTGAGGTTTGTGCTGTTGAGCCAGGGGTAGTGGAAGAGCGAGACGCGGGTGAAGTTCGCTGGGAAGAGGTAGTCGGAGGGGTTCTTGCTGTAGTTGCCGAAAGTAGGAGCGGCTTTGGTTTGGCCGGTGTAGGGCACGTAGGCGGAAGCAGAGTTGTTGGTCTTGCTGATCTTCAGGTCGCTGTAGTTGAACGTGGTGTAGCTGAGACCGAAACCGAACTCGTAGGTTGGAGTGATGTTGAAGGCGTCGAAGGTGCGGTAGTCGATGTGCTTGCCTTCTTGGAAGTTGATCTGAGGCACGTCTTCGTTAGGGGTGTAGAGGGCGTCGACGCCGTAGTCTTCACGCTTCTTGCCGATTGTGAAAGGGAGCTTGGCGCTTGGGTTGACGCGGCCGTAGAGGACGTCGGCGATGGAGTTTCCGGTCTCTTGGCCTGGAATGCCAGCCCACAGAATGGCAGTGATGTTCTCGTGGTTCTTGTACTTCTCGAGCTCCTGGGTGCCAGGGCTGTGGATAACAAGGATGGTGTTGGAGCAGTTGCCAGCCACACGCTCGATGGCGGCGTCGGCGTGCTGCCAGAAGGTCAGGTTGTTACGCTCACCAAGGTTTCCGTCAACCTCGAGGTACCACTCGCCAGCGTCGCTGTTGGCGAAGAAGATGGAAACGTTGGCACGACGAGCCAAGGTGCCCATGGTGTCGAGAGCGAGGTTGTCAAGAGAAGACTCGTATGCGCCTCCATTTTTGATAACTTCATTCTGGATGGCAGTGTCGGGAGTAATCAAGTATGGGAAGTTCGCAGATCCAGATCCCCAGGCCATGCCCAAAGTACCGTTGTCGCATCCACGGTCGGAGCAAGAGTTTGGCCCAGCGAGGTTTGGTCCAGCATCCTCACCGAAAACAGCAGTCAAAGGCTCCTTGCCAGACAGAGGCAGAGTGTTGTTGACGTTCTTGAGCAGAACAGTGGACTCAGCGCCGTGCTTGCGGATGAGAGCTCCGTGGTCACCCTGGACGTTGACATGCTCGTTGACCTGGACGATTGGTCCCTCGCCAACATAGAAGTGCTCGTAGCCAAAGGTGTCGGTTGTCCATGAAGAGAAGTTGATGGGGTCACGCTCGATCTCCATGTCGACGTAGAAGAATCCAGCCATGATACGCATGGCCATGTCGTCAACACGCCACTGTGGGACGGTTCCGTTGAGGACAGCGACAGTCAAGTTGCCACCGTACCATGTCTCCACGGTGTTGTACTCAGTGGTCTCACCAGGCATGGTCATGTCCAGGCCAGCAAGAACACTGCCGACTCCCGAGTGGGTTCCAAGCCAGTCAGACATAACGAAGCCCTGGAAGCCGAGCTCGCCCTTTAAGAGGTGGTTCAGCAGGTAGGAGTTCTGGCAAGCCTGAGAATTGTTGACCTGGTTGTAGCTGCACATGATGGAGGCGACACCGGCACGCACACCATCAGCAAATGGCCAGAGGTAAAGTTCGTGGAGCGTCTCATCATCGAGGTTTGCTGAGAATGGCTCCGAGATGTTGAAACCATAGCTGGTAGAGTCTGGCACGAGACGGAAGTGGTCTTGCTCGTTCTGCGAATCCAGAGTCAATGATGAGTGCTTCCAGCATTCCATTGAAGGGGCCTTACCATGATGTAGTGCTTTCCACAAGCCATGACACCAGCGCTCTGAATACCCTTGATGCTCTCAGCGAACATGACACCAGTGAGGGCCGGGTCTGGCGAGAAGCCCTCCCAGTTGCGTCCACCCTCTGGGATTCTACCGAGAGGTCCAGCGACAGGCTACGACGCAAGTCAGCAAATCGAAGCTTCGTTATAGCAGTCGCATTACCACATACGCCGAGCTGAATATCCACACCCTTGCCCTTGTGCTCTTGTCCCATAGCTCGTCCACGGTCGTAAGCGACCTTGCGGTCCCAAGAAGCAGCAACGTTTACTCCAGCAGGGAAAACGCTGTTGTAGTCAGTGTCTCGGACACCAGTAGGGCTGTCCTGCAGACAGAGCGAGCGGAAGGCGAGGCGAGGGATTCCTAGAAAGAAGACCGAAAGCATCAGCATTCGAGCTCCCACGTGAAAATGCGTTGTACGTACCTCCAGTCTGACCAACACATCGCTCCAGCTCCCATCCAGTTCCAGTCGTCAAGTTAACCTTCTCCGCTAAAGTCAACTGGCTAACAAAGTCCTTTGCTTTCGCATAAGCCTCTGCCCAGTCTCCCAGACCCTCAGTCCATGGCGAAGGGTACTTGGGCGGGCTGGTCTGGAAGCTGTTGCTGCCAGCGACCACGATGGGGTTCTCCGAAACGAAGTCTGGGTACGTGGTGTTTGGAAACTGCAAATCTCAATTAGAACCTTTTGACTTCAAAGTGTTCTATCTCTTCTGTTGATTGGTGAACGTACAGGAGCTCCATAGTTATTCTTGCTAGCAGCCAATTGCGAATAGTCAAAAGCCGCCGCAACACCCGCGAGGGCAGCGGTAGAAACGAAAGACCGCATTGCTTCAAAGAAAAATAAAATTGAAACGAAGCAGCAACCTACAGATCCAGATCAAGAAGCAAAAACCGACAATCCGCCTGCCTCTTATACCTCCCGTCCTAAAACTTCTCACGATCTATCCGCACGCGAGTTGCCGTCGAGCCCGTCATCGCGTCGGCCCATCACGACCAAGTTTGTTCTGGCGTGTGGATCCAAACAGACGGATAGGCAGTCCGGAGAGGGTAGCGGTAGCATTCACGATGGGTCGTCTTCGGCGCTCCATGAAAGAATTTGGCCGAACCCCATGGCTGCTCCGGACTTGTCCCACGTGGAGTTCGATTTCGGTTTCGCCATTGTCAGATTAGACAGTCAGACATGTTCGCTTTCGGGCTTCGATTGCCCATTCAGCGCGATGCCGTGAGCTGAAGATGACCAATGAAGACCGTCCCATAATTGCTTTGCGAAAATGCGTGGTGTTGGAGAGCTGGAGATGTTTTCTGCCTCGACGTTCTAGCGTGACGTCGTGCGGGAGCTGGGGCATTGCGTGGAGCAAGCAGGGATCACACGCTGTCGCGTTCGGCGCCCCCAGGAACAAACGGCCCTCAATTCCGGTCGGCATGTGGATGGCAGTCGGGCGGTCGAACCTGCTGGAGGTTTTTGCATTATTCGCGGTGGATCAATAAGCCAATGTGCCTCGTGACGGAGTTGCGAGATTTTGCAGTGCGGTCCACAGTCCACCTTTCCCGATAGCAAGTCTGCCGCGACAGATTGCCGGCTTGAGAGTCGGCATCAGAAGGCAATAGCAACCACTCGAGGTAGCAGAATCTTCGAAAATACAGAAGTGTCGCGTTGGTGTCGTTGTTGGTTATATAGTTGTTTGGAAGATGCGTCGTTCGGGAGAATGCTACACCGAGAGGTGTGCCACTTTGACTGGAGTAGTATTGGTATGGCAGAGGTGCCCACAATCGCCTAGGAAAGCGACTGAATGGGCATGCCGAGTTACGTACGAGCTCTATGCTACCTTGCACCATTGCCGAGAGATTACCTTGCATGTCATCGTGCTAACTTCTGGCAGAGGCAGAGTGGTTCTGTTGTTCCCTTGACACAAACTTTTTCGACTCTTGCAGAGCCATTTGAGTCCTTGAGCATAGACCGCAACTTCAAAATGGATCCGCCCTCGTGTGTTGGCTGTACACGTTCGGCCAGCCAAGAAGCAGATTCATCTGGCTTGGCAGATGCAATGTTGGTGTTGTCGCGAAGATGACAAGGCTATCTTCATGTCGTGGCAGCAATGCCAAGTGCTGCTATGTGGGCTGATCGATTGTTTGCTCGCGCTGAAATGTGATGACGAGGCAGCTTATGCGCACATCGCTGGCGAGAAGAATGGCTTTGGTTGGAAGCTGTAGGCGGTGAGCTTGAAGTCTAAGTGATAAGTCTAATCTGGCTCACCTTTGAGAGAGCACAGTGTAGTGCTGCACAACAGCCGTAGCTGGTGCCTTTTCCTGCCAGTGGGCTGACATCAACGACATAGAGCTCTTCCTGGATAGTTTCGACATCTGCGACATCTGCGACATCTGCTCGCTGTCGTTAGGACTGGAGGAGACTACCATGCTTGGTGTACATACCTGGTCAGGTGGCATCGGCTCTACAGTTGATGTAAGCGTGCCGTGCACCTCAGGCACCAGCGTTAGAGACTGTATTGGCTCAGGCTTCGAATGCCTGGGGAGAGTGCCGAACCACGAAGGCTTTCGGAGAAGCAAAGGCATGGCGTCGACACCGATCGAATCTTGGCTGCTCTGGCGTGGTCGAAATGAAGCTTTTCTCCTAAGAGATGGCTGGTAGGAGAGGAAGCCAACAGACTCGGCGCCAGGAAGCATTGCTGATTGTTAGGGTGCTAGGAAAGCACAGGCGCTCATCGTAGAAGTTGCAGAGAGGAAGAAACGGTTTCTTCTCAGAAAGAGTCTGGACGTTGAAAACGACAGCGCACGAGCGCATCTTACATGTCCGTGAGACGACCAGCAGGACGATCCAGAATTGGAACAGAAAGAGGAGATGGGCCAAGAAAGCTTCAACGGCGCGCACCCATTGGGAGAGGTGAGCGGGAAAACGTGTGGTTTCATCGAGCGATGCCAGCAAGAAACTCCCCTTCCCCCATTCCGGTGAGCTGGGATGTGCGAGGGCGGCATACGGTCCGAGAGGTTGATACAGACGTGCCGACACGGAAGTTCAACTCTGTGTCAGCCTTATAGGCAGTGATGCGCTGCATTAGGAGAAGAGCTGGCCTCGTAGCTGGCGACAGAGTTCGAAGCTGCTGCTGGGATAGGCGGTGTTGGCAGCTCACCGCCAGAGATGGGCCTGTCGCGGACGGCGGAAAGTCGTTGCTCTGGCCCATCGGATGGCAACCGTTGAAGCTGACACTGCGCGTATAACAGACGTAGATGTATGCCGGCAGTCTAGCATTGCCAGCGAAGCTCAGGTTGCAACACTGGGAGGTCCAATGGGTGTTCACTTGAGGTGGCTGGACGAGTTGCCTCTTCCAAATCGATGCCTTCCTCTCCGTTGCCAGGACACCGTTGTGGTCTTCAATCTGAAGCCATCATTATCACTTGTTGGAGTTATCTTGTCGCGGTAGGACCATGGTACGGGAGTCAGGGACGAGAAATGTTCCTAGTGTCCCTGGCCCGGAAGAGATGAGCTGCAACGGCTCCTCGCCGGGGCAGCGGAGTGGTGACTGCATTGCGGCCAAGTACTGCCGCGCAACGTCGGATGATGTCGCTACTAAACGAAGCACCTCCGTCTGGAGTATTGTTCTTGTCCGCTGTCAGTCGTGAAAGAATTGCCTGTGGCGAGACCGGAGAGAAGAAAAGTTGGCAGCGATTAGAGTTGATGCACGTTGCTTCGCCTTGCAACGCTCTTGCTCGGTCGACGGTCTTACCAACACATCAGGTTATTCCTTCTGTGAGCTTGTCGCCGTAATACTTGCCATGCGACCAGAATGCTTCCGAATTGAGGTGAGTTCTGCTGACCGTCCTTTTCTTCCGCTGCGCCGCAAAAGAGAAACATTGCAAGGCGCCGTCAAGGTTGGCGTTAATGGGCTAGAAGTGGCCTTCGAATCGGCGACAGCGGCGGAGACTGACGGTGACATCAACGCACAGCAGACGCGCCCCGAATAAAAGGTCGAGGCAGGAACTGCCGATCGAAGCACACGACATCCTTCTTTTTCTTCTCTAGCACTTCTCTTCACCTTGCCGCCGCCCAGACAGCTTCGCCTCGCTGTCGACGAAGACCTACGATTCCCTCGATCTGTACATATTCACGAGACTGTCGCTACGACCGCTCCGATCCGCTGAATCAATTAGATCTGCTTCTGGGCATTTGCTGAAACATTCCACGCCTTGACTTTCTTTGCGACACGACGCCAACCGCCTCCAAACTTTGCGGCGCGGCTGACTCTCAGGAGAGAGCGAATCGCCAGCAAGCGACAAAACCCCGCGGGCTTCCACTTGCCAGCAAACAACATCCCACAACTTTGCCAACCGGCAACACATCTTTCAATCTGGCGCTGCAACGACTGCTTCTTCTGCGCGACATCCGGTAGCAGCAATGCTGTCTTCGCTGCTATCGGGGTGGAATCCCATCGTTTCGTTTCCCGACTACAACGGTCCATACCAAGTCGGGACCGTCGATGTTGAAATCCCGGGCTCAGACTTACCTTCACCCTCAGCAGACGCTCCGAAAGGTGCAGCGCCGACGATCGCATTCCGAATCTTCTATCCATGCGAAAAGCCGTCGTCTGGCGACTCAGACCGGCCAGTCCGATGGATTCCGCAGCCTCAGCGAGAGACGATCCGTGCCTTCGCCAACTTTCTCGGTGTCAAGAACCCCAAACTCGCCAACTTGATTTCGTACATGCCACAGCAGCTTTATTATATCACGATTCCTGCCCGTCGAAACGCGAAACTCCTCGACGCTCCTACCAGCAATGGTAGATGGCCTGTGACGGTATTCAGCCACGGGCTTGCTGGTTCGCGCAACGCATATTCCTTTGTGTGCGGTGACTTGGCTAGCCAGGGCATGATCGTGATTGCGCTTGACCACCGCGATGGCAGCAGTCCGATCCAGTATGTGCGAGAGACGAGCAACAGCGAAGCCCATATCATCAACCCCACGAAGATCAGCCACGAGCCGTGTCAAGAGGTGTATGAGGCGAGGGATAAACAGTTGCGCATTAGGCTGTGGGAGATCAGCATGGCGTATGAGGCGCTTGTGAAGATTGATGCTGGACAGGCTATTGAGAATTTGGACATCAATTCGAGCACGAAGCGCAAGGAAAGAGTAGAGGTGTTGTGGCAGTTTGATGGCATGTTGGACATACACAGAGCAGGAAAAGTGACATGGGCTGGACACTCATTTGGTGCCGCGACTACTGTGCAATTGGTCAAGAGCATCTACTACCATAAGGATCGACCCGCGAGCGCCGACAAGCCACTTATTGTACCAAACGCGGATGCGGCTGTTGTGTCCCAAATCATGCCTGAGTCTCCACTGCTTCTCCTCGACATGTGGGGTCTCCCCATGCGATCACCCGACCAAGCCTGGCTTTGGGAGCGACCTCTACCATCATACGCAATTGGCGGGCCAGCTGGCTCGAATGTATGTTCCGTACTCTCGGAAGCTTTCTTCAACTGGGGGGATAATCTGAACATCAACCAACACATTGTAGCGCCTCCCTCGCTCTCACGAAGACCATCTACCGCGCCAAGATTGACGCGGGAAAGGGGCAGGCTTCTTCCAAATTGGGCTCAACTTCGTGAGGAGTCGCCATCGAAGGATTCTGGATATGCTTCGGAAATGTCACGTTCACCTATGCGATCTCTCACTCGACAACGCAGTCGAGCGAGTGGACTGACGTCCCCATCGATGGCTACTTCACAGAAAAGCAAGCTATCTGGAGCCAAGACTAGCCCAGCTGATGGGGAGTCGCCAGTCCGAGGTGATGGCACGCACATGTTCTTCGTCAAGCAAAGCCAACACTTCAACCAGTCCGACTTCGGCCTACTCTTTCCCTGGATTGCAAGGCGTGTAACAAGGGCCGAGGAGCCCGTAAGGATCATGGAGTTGAACAACAGAGCCATGGCACAATGCCTTCGCCAATCTGGTATTGAAGTCGCAGGTGAACATGATGCTGAGATTCTAGACAAGGAAGGCGACATTCGCAGGTGGATTCACATTCCTGTGGAAGACGAAGAGTCGGAAGCCACCAACGACCAAGCAATCGCAGCAATCAGCCGTAAGCTATCCTTCGCTTCCAACTCTGGACGTACTATTGCGCCACCACGAGACGGCATGACCATGGGTCAGAAAACGGATGCGCAGCTGGAGCGGTCACCTAGCTTCAAGAGCACACCTAGCATTCGCGGAAAGGATACACCTAATCTTAGAGGAAAGGAAAAGAGGGATATAGAGCCATTGAGCATCTAGCATTTGGGAGTTTTGCAGTGAGCGAGCGTTTAGATTTAAGATCTGATACCCAGACGAACGATTGCATTGGGAGGGAAAGCTCGCCGAGAGAGGCTGAGTAGGGAAAATGGCGTTCTATTGCATAGCGTGACAGTATTGTTGAACTTATCTATACTGAATGAAAACTTCTATGTTCAAACTATCAGCCGAGATGACTTTCATGTTTCTTTCATGTGAAAGCGTCGGGAAGTCGGCGTTTCCGACGCGCCGCTTTGGTGTGGTGCGTGTGACGCGATGTTTGGTCGGTCGAGAACATCACCTCTGCATCCCACCAACCGCAAGCAACCGTCTCGTCCCTTTGCCCAGATAACGGCCATCATCTAACTGTCGCCGTAATGATATCCACCAAATAAACACTCTACCACGACCATTATCCTCGCCTCACGTTCAACACGACACTCTCACCGCCCGCGCCGCGTCCTGTCCTTCAAGATGCCTCGCCAACGACGCGGCGACTCCATCGCCAGCACCACCACCTCCTCCGCCCGCGACATCCCGACCCCAACCCACGCAAACGCCTCCTCCGCCCCGCAAGAAATGAACAGCATGTACGACTACCTCGCCAAGATAATCCTTCTGGGTCCCTCTGGTTGCGGGAAATCCTGTCTCTTGCACCGCTTCGTGAAGAACGAATGGCGCGTCCTCTCGTCCCAAACTGTCGGCGTAGAATTCGCGAGCAAGATCGTGAAAATTGGGCAAGCGCCGCGGAAGAAGAGGATTAAACTGCAACTCTGGGATACGGCGGGCACGGAAAGGTTTCGGAGTGTTAGTAGGTCTTACTATCGCGGTGCCGCGGGCGCCGTGTTGGTTTACGATGTGTGTGATCAGAGGAGTTTTGAGGGCTTGGGGACGTTTCTGGCGGATGCGAGGAGTCTGGGGAGTCGGGAGTTGAGTGTCGTTGTGGCGGGGAATAAGGCGGACTTGGTGGATCCGGAGACGGCGGGCATGGCGGAGGAGCAGCAGGGTGTTAAGAGTCCGGTGTTGCTTGGGGGGAGTTTGGGAGAGGAGGATGTCGCTTCGAGTGTAGGCGCAGGGAGTACACCACGACAGCACACGCTTCCTATCTCGCTAGGAAGTCAACAAAGGGCTACGATCAACCCTTTCGGCCGCGCGGTCAGCGGGCAAGTCGCGAGCAACTGGGCGAGTCAGAACCGCATCCCGGCGGCGATGGAGGTTTCCGCGCTCAGCGGGGAAGGGGTGGAGGAGATTTTTAACAAGTTGGCGAGGACGATCTTGACGAAGATTGAATTGGGGGAGATTGACCCTGATGATCCGATGAGTGGGATCCAGTATGGTGATGCTGGGTTCTATGGGTATGACGATGGGAGCTCGATTAAGTCTGGAGGGCTGACTTCGGATGGATACGGGGGGAGGGGGAGTATGAGAAGACGGAGAAAAGGGGGGTGGGGGGAAGTGTTCAAGATTGGAAGGTCGGGGAGTGGTGGTGGTGGAGGAGGGAAGTGTTGTTGAGTGGACTTCTCTCTTCTGCCTCCATTTTCGTTGGAAGTTGCTTTTGCTTGTTGGATTTGGATTGCAAGAGCGAGGTGTTCTTGGAGCGTTATTGCTTTGTACAGCTGTCTTGGTGTTTTGGTTGCTTTTTGCATCGCAGAGATACCCATCCGTTCGTTTTGAGACAGACAGACAGACAGAGAAGAAGAGCTGATAGAGATTGAACCAAATTTGGAACGGCCGCAGACTGGGCCGTGTAGCTAGTGGAGTAATGTAATGCTAATTCGATTTTCTGATAGGAAGACTGCAAATACAAGCCTGGTGGTTGAAGAGACTTAGTTATGGCTTTGTCTTGACAATTGACATTCTTGTCCTCTTTCGGGCGGCGCCTTCCTGAATTCCTCGTCCACTACTGCGCTAGCAGTAGCTCGAGCCATGCGCGGTCTTTCATTTCACATCTGATGCTTGAACGAGCTCCGTAACACGACCACCCTCAAAGAGGCAAGATTGAAAGAAAGCGAGTTCACAATGACTTGTTCAGTCGTCTTTGAGCTTCTTTCAGCCTCGACGCCCAGTTCTGCTCAACTGAAAACACGACAGCAGGAGACAATGCTCTGGCCGACACAATGCATTGTCCCCGTTGGCCTCAGTAAAAGACATTGTCTCTATCATACCTTCGGACCTTTCTTAAAAGAGGCATTGAGACCGCCAGAAGGAAGGGTTTTCACTTACAAGCAGCTTCTTCTTCGCTCGCACAGTACGTTTCTGGAAAACGTATTCAAGCGACCACAGCAACTCCGATTTCGACCAACAACTTCAGACCGACTCTCACGATAGATCCTCACCACATCCAATCCCCTACCCACAGCACATCCGTTATGCCTCTTCCAACTCGCCCCGCTTTCCTCGAAACAGGGCTGGTTCCTGTCTCAGACCCAGCGAGCAAGACCGGCTCCCCTGACTGTCCGATCTGCACCGAACCCCTGACAGACGCCGTGGCCTTGCCTTGCCATGAGACGCATATCTACTGTAAGGTGTGTATCACCCAATGGCTGACTGCACCAGGTACTTGTACTTGTCCCAACTGCCGTACGCAGCTCTTCGATCCCAACACTGTCGAGGAGGTTGTTCGGGCTCCGAATGAGTTGGCTAACTACCTCCCGCCTCCTGACCAGCGAGAAGAGCTATCTGAAGCGGCTCTGCTTGCCTCTGGCATCACTGTCACCACCTCTCCCCGTCGTTACACCAACACGACTCTAGACGTCTTCGGACGACGAGCCATGCCCCATGGCCACGTCATCGAAGGCGGTCAGGCTGCGAGGAACTACATCCAAATCTTTCGTGGTTTGAACGGCTTGTCTGAGCAGGAGGTCCACTACGACGGGAATGTCATTGACACCATTGTCACTGGGGAGGCGAGGATCCACAGCGACTCTCTCCTCCCTCGCATCGTCGCCATGTCTCACCTCATCCCTGCTATGGCTGAGATCCAGCAGCGCCCCTTTTCTGCCGGGGAGCGTCAGACCTGGCGCGCCATCGTGAGCTCCCTAGCAGAGGTGATTTCGGGCCGTAGCGGACGACCATACGATGTCGTTGCCATGTTCCCAATTCTCTGCCATCTCGTTGTTTCCAACTTCGAGGCGCAACGAGCGAACTCTAGTCTCGACTCTTCGGCTTTCTTCCCCTGGGGAACAGAGAGCGTGAGAAGCGAGGACTTCAATTTCTTGATCTGCTTTGTCGCTTTCGAGGCTTGGAGACATGAGCAGGATCGTGTGCGAGAGACAGAGACAGAAGCGCTGTTCCGAAGGCACAGAGAGATGCGAAGACTCTACACGAGTTCTGAGGTGAGTGCTGAGATGGCGGGATGCCTACAACAATGAGAGATTTTCGGCTGATGTTTTTTCAAGGCCGAGCAGTGGAACCTTTCGGATAGTGTCCTTACGAGCTCTGAGGTGAGTGCTGAGATGGCAGGACGTCCGCAAAAATGAGAGAATCTCGGCTGACTTTTCAAGGCGGAGCAACTGGGACTATCAAGTCTTTCGGAATGGATTCGTATTTTGTAGGAATTGCGCTTCTCAGAGAGCTCGGAAATGGTCTATTGGATTTGCTGATATTTGGTAAGACTTCCTCTCCTATCTCTTCTTCCTCTCCGGCACGCTTTCCTGGTCATGACAATGACCTCTCGCTCTAGGCACCTCTGTTACAATGCCTTGTTCTCAGAACAAGGCCATTGTATTCTTGAAGAGGCCATATACGGCACGAGAAACAATGGAGAGTTTTTTCGAGCTACGAAGACCGCCACAATGCCTTGTACTCAACACAAAGCCGCCGCATTGGTGAAGTCACAAAGGACATCGCAAGAACAACCTCGACATATAAGCTGGTTATACTCTCAACAAGATGCCTATACACAAATCAAACCCTTACAGTGCAAACAAAACCATTGACATCAACTGCAATGGACCCAAGCAAGCAGGCCAAGAAGCCTGCACCGACACCCTTTCCCACAAGGTCAGACTTCCTCAGCTCAGGGCTAACTTCTGTTACTGACTTGTCCAATCTAGATTCGAAAGACTGCCCGATCTGCTATGAGCCGTTGACAGACCCTCACCGCGTTCCCTGCAACGAAAGTCATATATTCTGTCGGGAATGCATCGAGTTGTGGGTCAAGGGCAAAGGCAACAATACCTGTCCGACTTGTCGCGCTGTGCTGTTTGAATTCCCGCAGGATGAGATTTCTTCCGATGAGGAGGATGAGGACGGTAACGCTGAAGACAATGGCAGTTCGCAAGCTAACGGAGAGCAGGATGACACGCTCCTCTGGGACGACGACAGCGACGAAAGCGACGATACGGACCCTTTCTGGGAGAACGACGAGGAAGAAGAATCCTGCTACCTCCCAGCCAGCCCCGGTTCAGACTCGCGAGACCGCCTAGCCAACAGAGCTCTGCGAGTCTCAGATCTGCAAGCAGGTCGTCGACGAGCCGGCCAGACTGTCGACACCTACGAGCAAGGCGACTTCGAGGCTGACGACCTTGTCACCGAAGCCAATGTCGCGGTCGACATCGTACGGCGTCTCCAAGGCTTCGCTGAGGATGGAAACCTGATCGTCAAGCGCACAGGATCAAGCGAGCCGGTCGCAGCTCAGGGCAAGGGGCACGTCTCCATGGAGCGCGTCAGGATTCGCCTCATTGCCATGGCGAACCTGCTGGACAGCGGCATCAATCACCTCCTGAAGCGGGAGTACTCTCCCACCGAAGGCGAGACATTCCGTCGGATTGTTGTGCAGCTGCTGAACGTCCTCAATGCCAAGCACGAGACGGAGGCAGAAGCTGAAGTTCCGGACTTGGGCGCCTGGATCAAGGAGGTGCGCGACGCTGTTCGTGCTGGGCTGGACGAGCAGGATAGGCAGATCTCTGAGATGACATTCTTCTCTCAAGTAGAGGGGCCAAATTCGAGAAGGGACGATGTCAAGCTGCTGTTCGGCGCTGTTGCGTTCTGGGCTTGGGAGAAACAGGCGTCGATTGACTCCGTTGAGAGGAGGTTAGCGAATATGCGGCAGGGACCGCTTTCTCGATTCCTTGGTGAGAGAAGTGCCTCGTCTTCGCCGTCGTGATGGGACATGGGGACTCATCTGTGTGCTCCTCTGGCGACTTGAGCGAATTCAATTAGTGTGGAACAGTCTAGCTGGCTTAGACTGTCGAAACCTGCGAGTGAGGGTCAATGATCACTATCGCGCACTGTCAAGCTTGGGGGTTGTTGTCGACTTATAAGTTCAAACTGATGTATTTTCCTCGAGCTTGGATGTCTGCTGGACGGAGTCGTTGTTCATCTTTCATCTCAAAGCCTCTCGTAGGTGGTGTTCAAGATTCGCATTTGACCGTTTATGCCTACTTTGTCATTCGCCGAAGTGTATCAACCTGTAATCCATGAATATACACAGAGAAAACTCTCCCTTGTCCCTCTCTCCCTCGTCTCCCTGGACAAGCGGCTCGAGGAATTGGTATAATCAACCCATTTCATTCTCCCTCTACTTGGCTACATCCTGAGGCTTGGAGCCGGCTCTCCAAATGCGCTTGATGGCCTCAGTCAAACCGACATCGTTGGTCTCGAATTCGTAGTATCCCCATCCGACGACGAAAAGGGCCAGGACGTTGGCCCATTCGAACAGCTTTCGGACGCCACTCATGCGCCATGAGGGAATGTAGTCAATGATGACGGATCTGGAACATATCAGTATGCACCGATGCGCAGGATGAGGTGTAAGATGCATACTGGAATCCAATGTAGGTGTGGATAAGCGTTAGGCCGATCAATGTGCCGTCCAGCAGCGGGTTGAGCGAGCCGGCCGCGAATGGCAGGATTGTGATGGGCACAAGCGCAGCAGAGACAGCTCTGTAGTTACAAAAGCAAGTATCAGCATATGTTTCTATACCATGTTCTTGCATTGTTTCTGTCCTACCTCTCTGCTGTCCAGTGGTAGCTACCGTGCGATGGGTGAGGCTCGGGAATATTGACGGGGTCATTGACGGTGCCCTTGATGACCTGCGGCAGCGGTGGGAGGATCTGTCTGCTGGCGGACGTCTGGAAAGCGGCTCGCTGGAGAGTCCATGACGGCTTCTGGGACAATCGCTGCTGCTGCGCTCTGACGGCGGGGACGGCGGAGGTGTAGACGCGCTTAGCAGGGGCGGCGAGCGCCTGGCGGAGGAGCGTGGGACGGAGAGTGCTGGCCATGGTGAGAGTGGTGGTGAGGGCGACGGCGAGGTGCAAGAGTCGTCGACTTGACGGAGAGATGTTGCTGGGAATAATGGGTATAAGCTACCTCGGCGTAGTCGGGACGTCGACTGAATAAACGGGCGCACGTGATTGGCCGACAAGCGAATCGATCTTTCCTGGGCGGAAGTTCCCGGCAGCGCGAAAACATCTGAAGCTTGACGACAGCGCAGCAGCGCAGACGACGAGACCTGCTCATCAGCTTCACGAATCTCCCTCCTCCACCGCACCACTCCCGGCCATGGCATCCAGAAGGCTCGCGCTGAGCCTCAACCAGGGCCTCCGCGCACAACGCGCCATCAACGCCGTCAAGCCCAGCATCACCCGCCGTGCGCTGGCTACTCCTGTTAGCCAACAAGCGGCCACCACCGAGAGCACAACCCTGAGCAATGGCTTCACCGTACGCACCCATTGGAGTCGAATGGTATATGTAATGGATAGAATGGCTGATGAGGATGGTATAGATTGCGACGCAGCACTCGCCCTACGCCCAGACGAGCACCGTCGGTGTCTGGATCGATGCCGGCTCGCGCGCTGAGACCGACAAGACCAACGGAACCGCACACTTCCTCGAGCATCTGGCCTTCAAGGGTACCCAGCGCCGCAGCCAGCAGCAGCTCGAGCTCGAGATCGAGAACATGGGCGGTCACTTGAACGCCTACACCTCGCGCGAGAACACCGTCTACTACGCCAAGAGCTTCAACTCCGACGTCCCTGCCTCCGTCGACATCCTCTCCGACATCCTGCAAAACAGCAAGCTTGAGTCTAACGCTATCGAGCGTGAGCGTGATGTGATTTTGAGGGAACAGGAAGAGGTGGACAAGCAGATGGAGGAGGTCGTCTTTGACCACTTGCACGCTACTGCTTTCCAAAACCAGGCGCTGGGCCGCACCATCTTGGGACCCAAGGAGAACATCCAGAGCATCTCCCGCGATGACCTGACCAACTACATCAAGACCAACTACACTGCTGACCGCATGGTCTTGGTTGGTGCTGGCGGTGTTCCCCACGACCAGCTTGTGCAGCTCGCAGAGAAGCACTTTGGAAGCCTTCCGGCATACAACCCCAACGCCCAGAACAACGCCCAGGTCCGTGGCCTCGCCACCAAGCCAGACTTCGTTGGATCTGAGGTCAGGATACGCGATGACACCATGCCAACTGCCAACATTGCTATCGCTGTTGAGGGAGTCAGCTGGAAGGATGACGACTACTTCACCGCGCTTGTGACACAGGCCATTGTTGGCAACTGGGACCGCTCCATGGGCAACTCGCCTTACCTCGGCTCCAAGCTGTCGACTTTCATCCACGACAACAAGCTCGCCAACTCGTTCATGTCCTTCTCGACATCATACTCTGACACCGGTCTCTGGGGTATCTACCTCGTCTCCGATGCCATCACTCGCATTGACGACTTGGTCCACTTCACTCTCCGCGAATGGTCGCGTCTGTCCTTCAACGTCACTGAGGCTGAGACTGAGCGCGCTAAGCAGCAGCTGAAGGCCAGCATCCTCCTGTCTCTCGATGGAACCACCGCAGTCGCTGAGGACATTGGCCGACAAATCATCACCACTGGCCGTCACCACACTGCTGAAGAGGTCGAGCGCATTGTGGGCAGCATCACAGCGAACGATGTCATGAGATTCGCACAGAACAAGCTGTGGGACCGTGACATTGCCATCTCGGCCGTTGGACAGATTGAGGGTCTCCTGGACTACTCCAGAATCAGGGGAGATATGAGCCGGAATCTGTCATAGAGGAGTGATACATAGACCGAGCGGAGGAGCGCGGAGCCGAGTTGGGACGTCGAGTGAAGAGGACAAAAAGAGAAACAGTGTAATCTCATAGAAACCGACACCCGACGGATCGCGCTCGAGCTGTTCAGGCCAGTTCGGGCGTGGATCTCTTGTGTATATTTAGCCTTGTGAGCTTTCATCTCCCACCCCTTCTTTTTTGTTCATCACACCTCGCTTCAGGTAGTAGCTCTGTCCGGCCCAAGGAGATGGGAGTATACCGTTGCACTGGGACGTTGACACGGCATGCAGTGACAGGTGTCTGCGTGTGTTTCTATCAACACCCGGACGGTCCTTAGTGGGGAGACGAGGTGATATCCAAGGACGAATTGGGAAGGCACGACTGCTGTCCACTCTCTTAGCGAAAAAGCTTGGCCATGCATAAAAGACAATTACGGCCCATGTGGTGCATCTCGTGTCCGGAGCGGTCCTATCAATCTATCTACAACACCCACCCCCAGCACCCGAAGGATCGAAGACGCCCAAATTCGCCTGCCGCCAGCGTATCTGGACGAGCGCATCCTGGTCGCGGCCACGCTGCACGCTCCCGCGCACTTCTTCGTACGAATCAGGGCGAGGATTAGCCGGCGTTCGGTTTCCACTCTTTCGTGCAGAAGTGGCATCGACGCCGCTAACGCCTCATCACACTTGTTCGCTCGCTGCGCTTCGGCCCTGGACTGTGCAGGAGAAGTGCGATCCTTCCAGATCTGCTTGTCTGTCTGCCTTTTCTCTCTTCCACGACCTTGCTGGCTGCTGATAAGTCTGGCAGCTCGCCGCCGACCAGGTCTTTCGCTCCTTCTGCCTCATCGTCCTTCGTTTGCCGCGACCGGCTTTTCTTCTTCGTTCGTTTCAACTGCTGTACTTAATTGTTAATACGCTTCTTCTTGAACGCGGTGGGGATGTTGTTCCAGACGGCCATCGCGGCGTTTGCGCTGGGTGCCGCGGCTCAGCAGTATGCTGGAGACATCATCAGTGCGAATCTGCCGACTATTGCGGGCACTGAGGTCGCTTTCTTCAAGATTCCGGACACCACTGGCGTCAATAACAATTTGACGTTGATCAACTACTACTCGCACGGCAGTGCTGGAGGCAGGATTGTCGAGTCCAATGTGCAGAGGGTGTTGATTACCGTGCACGGTCTGCAGCGGGATCCGTGGAATTACATCAATGATGTATGTTGAGATGTGAATATGAAGGATAGTATGAGCTGACAAGAATGACAAGACTCTCAATGCCTTGGACCTCGCCACGGCTTCGGATGCGAACATCAACAGAGACTCTGTGGCAGTCATTGCTCCCTACTTCACCAATGGCAACGACAAGGGGTATGCATACCCTTGGACTGACGGTCTTGCGGCAAATCAAGGCTCGACTACCAATGCGCTTGTATGGCCTGGTTCTCAATGGATGGGAGGTCGAGATAATCAGTACCCCTATACCTCCACCAACACATCGAGCTTCTACGTCATGGACACTCTGATCAACTACTTCAACGACGAGGGCCTCTTTCCGAACTTGAAGCAGATCGTGCTCGTTGGCCACTCCGCAGGTGGACAGCTACTGCAGCGATATGCTGCCGTTGGCCATAATCTTAACACGAGAGTCCCGGTGACTTACTGGATCGGCAATCCTAACAGCTATGCCTGGCTCAGCGAGGATCGGCCACTCTCCATCGCCGACTGTGCCGACTACGACGAATATCGTGAAGGCTATGCCAGCTACAGCGATGTGGGCATGACGTACGGAACAGACATTGTCAATCAGGGCAGAGAGGCATTGCAGCAGAATTTTGCGAGCAAGCAGATTGCTTACGCTCGCGCTATGCTTGATCACGGAGATCACTCGACGGATTGTCGTGCCAATACCACTGGCAACGATCGTCACGAGCGGATGTTCTTCTACATCTCGGCGTTTCCTCCGACGTGCGACGACCCAACTTCATTCAACTGCGATACGGTCGACCTCATTCAGGTCAGCCATGACAATGGCCAGATGTTCAATTCGCCTGCTGGTCTTGCTCGTCTCTTCACGGACAACTTCTATGGCAACCATGGTCGTGCTTATGACTTTGGATATCCTCGCGCACAGAGCGGTGATGACCCGTACCCGGATCCATCCCAGGCCAGCCTGCCCAACACGAACATCAACTACAACACGTACGCTGGCAACATGACCTATCAAGGTTGCTGGACGAATCAGTATCCCATAACGCCAGCAGCTCTGCCGACCATGCTGTACGACGCTCCGAGCAACTCGATCGAATCGTGCGCTTCCGCTTGCAACAACAATGGCTATTCGATTGCTGGGATGCAAAACCAGACGCAATGCTATTGCGGAAATGCGTTGAACAGCCAGTCGGCGGTGCTTGTGGTAGACACGAGCTGTCGTTTGGCGTGTCCGGGCAACACGGCGGAGATCTGTGGGAGTGTCAATCGCTTTTCGATTTTCTCGAACGGCTATCCGGCTTTCGAATGAGGGAGTGATGAGGTAGATGAAAGGGAGGGCAATGGGAATGGAAAAAGGAGTGATGATTTCTCACAGCAAGGGATAAAGGCAATGCCAACCAAAGCAACACAGGCTTGGTAGATGATGGATGTACAGATTAGCGTAATGCTTCAATACAGAACAGTCATAGATATGGCTCTATGCTTCTTCGCTTCACAGCTACTACATCCCAACCTTGCAAATCCAAGAAAACGACGACGACCAGGTCGATTTACACTTTAACCTCCTCTCTAGCGCGAACCCAGCGAACATGCTTGATGTTACAGTTTCGCAATCGGGTTTGAGAGCTGTCCGTGCCACGCACCCTGAAACCGATGATCACCTGTCGCGGCCAATCAACATGCGCCTCGAGGGATACAGGAATACGAAAAAGCATGAGGATCACCTATGACCACGGATGCTGGCGTCCCAAACTCCTGTTGATGGGTTGGGGATGCGTTGCGCGTCCCGGTCGTATCTTCTTCACCTCTGTTGCAACCACGCTCTTCACGCTTTTCTTTCGGGTCTTTGTCTGCGACATCGACATGCACCACTTCCACGTCGACGGATTTTGTTTCTTGAATTGAAGGCGGGCGCTTTGGACGGAGAATACACCGATCGCTGCACTGGTTTTGAGGTTACGCGCATGACGCAGTCGCTCCTTCCGTTCTTTCATTTTGGTTGAGTCCGGTACCTGGAGCTTGTATTTGGTCTGGGCAGGAGCTTGATGGTACATCAACATCAAACAACAACTTCAGACTCGTCCTTCCCTTCTTCTGGCCTGCGCATGCGCGCACCACCCGGGCATGTGAGATGCTGAGCTTCCGGCGACTGGGCTACGGCCTGCTTCTGCTCGGCACCATCATCACGCTCTGCTCGTACATGGGCTGGCTCGAAGAACCGCGCGCAATCTTTGATACGACG
This sequence comes from Phaeophleospora eucalypticola, assembly GCA_022814565.1. Taxonomy (NCBI): domain Eukaryota; kingdom Fungi; phylum Ascomycota; class Dothideomycetes; order Mycosphaerellales; family Mycosphaerellaceae; genus Phaeophleospora; species Phaeophleospora eucalypticola. Next base: position 728,455 of record JAKLNG010000001.1, on the reverse strand, counting down.
GATCTTCTCCACACCGGGACGAGGAAATGCCACAGCGAGCTGGCCGATGTGCGGAAAGCGCTGAACTTGCCGAATCGGTTTCAATATGGACGACGGACATTTCTAGCCAAACCGGTGAAGAAGTTGCTGCCGCAGAGCGTGGTGCACCGGGAAGAGAAATTATTCCAAGGACTCGATGAGATCAATTTCCATGATCGCGACTGTGCGGTTTGGGTGGAAGATCAGCCGGTGGAGATGGAGTTTCAGATGCCGCAGAGGACGATGGTGGATCCGGCTGCTCTAATGGTTGGGGCGTCGACGACGCTGTCGAGGTTGGAGAAGGCGTTGCCACAGATGGCGCGCTGGTTGGGGAATACCAGTACGCCGCTGATTGTGAATATCAAGGACAGCAATGATTATGAGCGGTTTGAGAAAATCCAGGAGCAAGCTGAGGCGCTGCATATTGATGCAACGCTGGTTTTGAACGTGGATCACGGACCGGAAAAAGAGGACCGCCATGCCCATCGCCATTTCTCGATTCTCAAGGTCCTGAATCGCTACAAGCTCCCTTCGACAAAATGGTTCGCCATCATCGACGACGACACTTTCTTCCCTTCCCTCACGAATCTCCTCGAAGCGCTCGAACCCTACAACCCAGCCGAGGAATGGTACATCGGCGCCTTGTCCGAGGACTGGCACACCATCGCCAACAGATTCGGCTTCATGGCCTACGGCGGCGCGGGAATTTTCCTCTCCGCGCCGCTCTTCGACACTCTGTACGAAAACTTCGAATCCTGCAAAGCCGTCGGCGGCCTCGAAGGCGATCGCCTCTACCGCGACTGCATCTACCTACATACCTCTCCACCGGTCCAACTGACTCTCCTCCCGGGTCTGAATCAGATGGACTTCTTCGGCGATCCCAGCGGCTGGTACGAGTCTGGAATTCCCAAAGAGAACGGACCGCTGAGTATTCATCACCTCAATGGATGGCATCGCTACCCGGTGCAGTACGGCCACATCGTCTCAGATATTTGTGGCGCAGGGAAAGCAGGATGCTTCCTGCAACGCTACAAATTCAACGACGATATCATCTTGACGAACGGGTACAGTCTAGTCGAGTATCCCAACGGCATGATGCCAACAGATCTCGACCGAGTGGAGGGCACTTTCCTACATGAAAAGGGGCAGTTCGATTTCAGCTTAGGTGCGTTGCGGGAGAAAGTATCAGAAAAGATCTCCTGGAGGCTGGAGTACTCGGTTGCAGAAGAGGATGGTAGGGTACGGCAGTTCTATGTCAAGAGAGGGGGAAAGAAAGACCGGCCCAAAGATGACGAGAAGAGGATGGAATTGGACGTCACGGGTGTGTTTGAAATTGAATGGAGGGTGGTGAAGTGACCAGGAAGAAAGAGACTCGAGTCTTGAGTATGCATGCATGCAGCGTTTTCGCAAAGTTCTAATCTTTCTCCGCCACCGTCGTCTCTCCACCACCATCACCATCAACCACTTCCTCCCTCCTCCCCCTCCTCTCCTTGAAAATACTCCCACCCGTCCAAACCGCCGTCGGCACCGCCGTAAAAATCGAAACACATCCCAAAATCAACGTCGCCGTCGGCCACCCGGACGCCTCACTCGTCAAACCCGCCAATAACGGCCCGATCATCGACCCAGCCGCCCACGCCATATTGAACAGCGCATACGACTGCGCATAAGCTCCATACTTCCCAAAGAACCCCTCCGGTCTGCGCTTCGCCTTCGCTTCCACGGCATAACTGAACTCCGCCATCAGCGGCGTCAGAGCGAGCGCTAAGCCTAGCCCAATCATGGCGAGGAAAGCGCACAGCATGACTTTTTGGCCGATGGAGTTGTGGTCCACCAGACGCAGGAGGATGAGGAACGGACAAGCGAGCACGAAGCCTGAGGTTGCCATCCAGCGGGGTCCGTATTTGTCTGAGAGTTTCCCGATTAGTGGTTCGCCGAAGGAGCTTATTACGATGGGGAGGAAGATGAGGCCGGCGCCTGTGGAGTCCCAGCCGAAGGTGTTTTTGGTGAAGAGCGGGAGGATGGAGTCGAAGGAGGTGAGGAGCGCGGATTGCATTATTACGGCCCACAGGCCGGCGAGGATGCGGCGGGAGGCGAGGAGGGTGACGATAGGTGGGAGGCGGGCGAGGAAGGTTTGCAAGGAGGAAGGTGCGTGTGGGGCGATGGTGGCGCCAATTCCTGAGGAGGTTGAGGGTGAGCGGTGGATTGGGGCTTGGGAGGGGAGGTGGTGGATGGCGTCCTTGTCGTTGTCTGTTGGAGCCGCTGCCTCGACGTCGGTGTCTTGGGAGGGGCTCTTCTCTTCGATCGAAGGCTGGTTCTGCTCCAAAGTCGGCTCTTCGGGAAGCCATTTTCTTGCTGTCTTTCTCTCGACCATGATGAGTCGCAGGATTATGTCCAGGAGGATCAGACCGAAAGCCATGGCGTACACGGCGTAGTAACCGGCATTGGCGAAGACCACACCAGCCAGAAGTGGCGCGAGAAGAATGGCCATGCTCATAGACAAGCTCACGTATCCCATCGCAGTTCCAATCTCGCCAGGTCCGACGGTGTCAACAAGCAACGCAAGTCCCACGATCCAGACGACTGCGGCGCTAGCTCCCTGCAGTACTCGACCGACAGCAAATACAGCTATGCTATTCCCGACGCACAGAATTGCCGTCGAACCGCCGAGCAGCACGAGACCTATTAAGTACGGTACCTGGCGGTACTTCATCCTGTCTCCGAGCCATCCGAATATGGGCGAGAAGACCAGCAGTGAGGCGCCGTAGATGGCGAGGAATATTGAGAGCCAAGTTTGGACATTCTCTTCCGGAATTCCAGCTCTTGTTGTGAGGACGAAAGGGAAGACTGCGAGCCATCAGCTATTGAAGATGTGGCGAATGGGGGTGGTGTGATCGGCTCACCTGGCACAACGATGCCATAGGCAAAGACTATTCGATTTTGTCAGTCTTCATGTCGCATCGGTACAGCTTGGGGATGCCGCCAACTCACTGTCTGTGAAAATCGACGAAGCAACAGTGACGATGATGAACGTCTTAGAGCTCCGGAACTTCAGGAAGATGGGAGCTTTCGTCTCGGAGCCGAACAGCCAGGCGAACATGATGTCGACGCTCTCAAATTCCCCAGCTAAAACCAGAAAGCATCCCCGAGAAGCACAAGGAAATATAGTCGATAAGTTATACTACCCAGGAAGTCAAGAGCGCGGTCAACGATTAAGCTAATGCTTAGTATCACGCCGCACCCATGCAGTCGGTCAAAATGCTGGGGAAAGATTTTCTGCAATGCAAGCTGCTAGATGACCAACAGAAGCGGAGCATGTCGGTGAAGTCACCGCGACCGCATTTTCGAAGCCCGCGAATATGCAGACTTTTAGCCTGGTCTTTGCTGCAAAAGGGCAAAAGGTACGTATGAAGGGTTCGGAAGAGGCTGCATGGTCGTGTCAAAGATCTGCTCTGAGTTTAGTGTGGTCGCCACGTGCGGGCTTGGCGATGATGCTTTCTCTGCTGCGGAATTCGTAGCGGATCGGGATCGGAGTTGGGGATGGATAGCCGCTTTGTTGTCTGGTTGTCTGTGTCGGCGAATGCTTGCGAACGACTTTTTGTGATTCGGAATTCCACAAGTTCGGGTGTTGTTAGATTGCTGCGTATTCGTGTGAGTGTCAGAAGCGAGTATGCTCGCGCCGAATGGCCATCGTGACCGCTCCGATTAGCTGAGGCGGTGGATGCGGCTAGAGAATTCGTTGTCGGCACAGTATGGGGCAATAGATGACAATGTATTGTGATGGCCAGCGCATGCGCGCATCCTCATCCTCGTCCTCGTCGCACAGCATATTGAGCTGTCCACGAGCGTCGGCTGCGTCGTCACCAGGAAAGTACGTGAGCAGGCTGGCTGTAGATCCTTTCGAGTCCGGGCATGTTGTCGCCGACTTTCAATATGGGGAGAACTCGAGCATCGGGGCAAGCACGATATCTTGAGTATTGGCGCACGACTTACTGCAGAATGAGGAGGTGAGGTTGAGGAAAGACCTGGTGCTGAGGTGGTGACACAAGAAAGGAGGATGATGATCATGACGAGAAGTACAGCGCCCTGTGAACATCTCAGACCGGGAACCTGTCGAGGCTTCCTCCTTCGAAGCACAGCAAGTGGCGCATCTTTCCAACATCGACATGACAGTTCTTCCTTTTTGAGGCTCTGGTGACCCTACGAGGCATTTCCAAGGCCTTGAACACGACCAGACGCACCAATTCAATGCCTAGAAGACGACCAGACGCACCAATTCAATGCCTAGAAGACCCTCCGACTAGCAGTCACCGAGACGCTGCGCTTGCATTTTCGTTCATGTGAGCCAGCCCACTTGCCGTTGTTGAAGGATGTGAGGACGCTTCTTCTTCGTCGACACGTGGGAAAAGAAAAAGGAGCATACAAGACGCCAAAGACGAAGACTCCCTTGAACTCCAACTTTTACGCTCGGTAAGCAGTCATAGTGATGATGATGCCTCCATACGTGCTTCCGCACCTTCCAGAAGTCCCTGGCGTTGCGGCCTTTGTGCGCAGCCAATCAGCAATTCTCGCGACGAGGTCGTCTTGATAGGGAACACAATGCGTGCAGCAAACAGTGACATGGAAGGAAGTGGCGTTCCACGGAACAACAGCACAAATCGCGCTGGAAGATGAAAACCAAGAACATGTCCGAACACAAGCACTACCCTTGCCACTACCACGACCGCAACTCATCAACTCCATCTACGCCACACACTTCCACCCTTTCTCACCTACCTTAACCACCAGCAAAAATGGACCCCTCAACATCAACACCTCCCTACCACGAACCCCTCGCCCTCGTCATCATCTCCTCCATCTCCATCGGCCTCGGCGCGGTCGCAGCCCTCCTCATCGCCCTCGACATCATCTGGCGAAAAGGATGGAAATCGATGATGGGGATCATGATCCCAGTGTACGTGATCAATGCGCTGTACTTATGGCCATTGACACTATGGGTGTATCTGAATTACGGAAGGCCGACAATACCGACTAAAGGGTTGGAGATGGGAGGTGGGCATTGTCATGGTGGTGGGAAGGAGGAGAAGAAGGTGGGAGATGAGGAAGACGCATCGGGACCAGCAGAGGAGGATCGTGGACGAGCTACTACTGCGGCCGCTGCTTCGAACCCAACGTGCCACGAAGCGAATCCAGCTCCTTCCGAAGCGACCGAGAAACAACAACAGAGCCCTTCCTCCCCCTCCTCAGACGAAGAAAAAGCCACCCCTCCCGATGCACATGCACACTGCCACTCCTCCGGCGCCGAACGCCCCCTCTTCGCCACCCTCACCGTCGCCGTCTGCCACTGCGGCGCCGGCTGCGTGCTAGGCGACATAGTAGGCGAATGGATCGTCTACGGCACCAACGCAACCATCTCCGGCCGCAGCCTCTGGCCCGAATACCTCATCGACTTCGGCTTCGCCATTCTCTTCGGCCTGGTATTCCAATACTTCTCCATCGCCCCCATGAGCGGCGACTACAGTCCCAAAACTCTCTGGCGGGCCCTGAAAGCAGACTTCTTCTCGCTCATGTTCTTCGAGATTGGGTTGTTCGGCTGGATGGCGATTTTCCAGATTGCGATTTTCGATTGGAGATTGGAGATGAATACGGTGACGTATTGGTGGATGATGCAGATTGGCATGTTTTGCGGGCATTGGACGGGTGTGCCGATTAATTGGTGGTTGATTAAGACTGGGGTGAAGGAGCCGTGTGCGTGAGTGGGCGAGATAGCTGTCGATAATGGTACAGTTGGGTCTATTAAGTGTATGATTAACGATATCTCGATTCGAATCCCGATCGTCCTCTGGTGTGAGTGCGCCAAACTCCTTCGCTAAGATTATTCACAATGTCTCTATCCTGGTGCTGTGGCACGGTATCACCTGTCGTTTTGCAGGCTCTATCAAGGCTAAGTCCTCGTGTCGGTCACAGGGCATTCCAGATTGGTCGTTCCTTTTATCAATAGGTCAAGATCTAGGGTATCATTCATCGATAACTCTCCACCCTGTATTTGATGTCAGGATCACACTTTTCCTCGTCAAACTCGCGCGAAGGCCAAACATCCACCAAAGATTCTGAGAGCAGCAAAGCACACGCGCAAAAAGTTCAGTCGCACGGGTGTTACGTACCAACGGGTCGTCCGTACAGCTCTGTCCAGCAGTGCTGCGTATCGTCACAGTACACCGCGTCCTGGTAAAACAGCACGTGCCACATGTACTCCATAACCGTTCCAAGCAGATGGTCATCCGTGTCGTTCTCCTCCATCAGGGCCACGAAGCGCTGGTATTCCGACTTCGACCGGCGGTGCAGCTGCTGTCTCGTGATTGCGAATTGCGCGCAGCAGGGTGTTGCTACTGTGTCGATCTGAGCCTTCACGGCCTGCTCAGTCATATTGAAGAACTCGCCGTACACCTTTGGCCACAGACTGTCGACTAGTTTGGGTTCGTCTCGGTTGGGCTGTACTTCGTCTGGACAACCGGGGAAATCGATGCATCGCAGATTTGTGTACCCGCGTCGCTGGACTTCGGCGAGCTTTAGCTCCTTCAGCATATTCACTGCGTCGTAGCCCTTCGCGTCGTTGTGCCAGGCTTTCGGATATCCCTTTCTATGGGAGTGCAGAAAGACGGCGACGTCGGGAAAGTTGTCGTAGTGGTCCGCCATGTAGGTCAGATAAGGCATTGCCTCACGAGCCTTGTTCATCTTCGTTCGCAAGCCGGTTGGGGAGGTTGCGTTGCCCTCCAGATCGACAACGTAGATGGCCGGTTCCCAGTCGGGTAAGAACTTCTGCACCCAGTCGGTGTCTTCTTCAGAAGTCTTGCCCATTACGACGACTTTGCGAAAGGCGGTGCTGGTTGGATCCGTAAAGGAAGCGGAAGTGCTTGGCGTTGAGGTCGCAGTCGAGAGCTCCGCATGCGGCATGCCATCGGCAGTGTGTGTCGTGGATGATGTTGTTGTCGAAGTCCTGGGGAGGTAGTATTCCGCTTTGGCTGCAGGATGGTCCTTGAATCCTTCCTGTTCTTCAGCCTGAGGTCTGTAGGGAAGATCTGCGGGTGGGTTTAGTTGCGGCGCATTCCCGGCCTGCTGCCCACTACTCGCGCCTGCCTTGGCAAAGTCCTGCTTGATGTCCTGCTCCTCGGTCTGCGGTCGGTACGGTTCTTTGTGTTCGTGGCTTCCAGTCAAATCCGAGATCAAGTCTTCAGGCGACTGCGGTGGCTTCTCTCCGACCTGCTCGCCTTCATCTTGAGGCCGATATGGGAGCTTTGGGTTAGTCTGATCCTCTTTTGTGCTCTGCAGATACGTTGACTCGGGCAACTTCGCTCTCCAGTACTCGCGGTAGGGCTTGGTGTCCAGAAAGTTGAATATGACCAGAAAGACGACGATAGCCAGGACTCCGCCAGCGACTCGGCTCCACTGTTTGGAAAGCAGCATGGCGCGCTACTGTCTGCGAAGCTTCGGCCGGGCGCGTTGGTGTAGGGAGAGGTGGGCGCGATCACAGCTGCATCGTGGGATTGTAGATAGAAAGAAAGAACAGGAGAGGAGGAAGCGGAAAGAGAAGATCTGGACCTACCGTCGCTTAGCGGGAGTCGGCTGGGTCTCGCACGTGTGAGTGAGATGAGGTGCGTCGTCGTGTCGGTCGCGTTGCCTCCACTTATCGTGCGAGTGTGTCTGGTGCGAGATAATCCACCCCAGCGCCGCTTGAATTCGCTTGGGAATGCGATTGCGTGGAGCACAGGCTCCGTCTAGCGCCAAGCCTTTCCGGACAAAGCTTAGCCCTCGGTACTGCCTCCGCCCCTTGTTGGGCTGCCGAGAGATTTGTTGGTGGTTTCAGATGGTTTGACTTCAACCAGAACAACAACCGCATCAGCCACAGCCTCTTATCATCCCTCAGCCTCATCTGTCCTTACATGGTACATACGATGCACTGTGCTTGAATGGATTGTATGCTGCGAAACATGCCACCCACCACACCCTCAAAGGGCATGACGAGCTCTGACAAGGATTGTGACGATCACCTACGTACGACCGAGGCACGAGAACGCGTTGAGCACCGCACGGCACACGCGTCTCGCTTGCAAGACAGAGATTGCATTCCTGCATCTTTTTAGAACTAGTCTGCTGCACTCTGTCGTGGACCTCAGCCAGCCTAGGAACGCCCACGTTCTTGACAGAGGAAATTACCCGAGCGACTAGACTCACTGCATAAAAGACCACCTTCGCCAATCAAGTCGCCTTCTCGAAGACATGCTGCTTCACCAAGTGACACAGTATGCATTCAGCCGTCCTGTGCACTCACTTGGCTCTCATCGACTGCTTTGGCAGAGTCAAGATGGCGAGGCTGAACCGTAGCTTTTCAGCCCTTTGGCTGAAGATAGGCATCAAAAACGTGCAGGTCAGGCCAGCCACAGCTCAAGGCAGTCTTACATTTCGAGCCTCTCTGGACTAGTTGTCGAGCACTGGACACTGCGACCAAGATGCGCATCATTTCGCGCAGAACTAATCGCAGTGAAACCCTTGTACGTCTCAAAGTTGGACAAGCCTCTGGCTCTTTTGATGCTCATTGCGCTCTTCATTGGCATCTTCTTCCGCCCTGCCTCAATGAGATGTCACTGAAAGTTCGCAGCTTTCTGTTGGAAGTAGGACTGACCATCTCGCACTGACACGGGCACTAACACGAGCACTGATATGTAGCATTCCTTTCTGAACTGTCTTGCAGCTTTCAACAGCTGATTCGAACAACATCAGAGGCTTGCTCATTCATTGTATGATGCCCGTCTGTGGTGTACGACACGCCGGAGCTCTGTCAAAGCAGTGGACACCGTCTAAAACTAGAGAGCTTAAGAATGCCCCACCTCGGCAGTGATGGACAAGCCTTAAGAGCTCTCGCCAGAAGAAGGTCGATTTACAAAACAAGTTTGGAAATGATGTAACTAGTGGATTGCGAGCTAGACCTCTCCTCCAGCTTCATCAGCATCCAGCATCCAACACCCTCACCGGACAACTGAACTCATCTCCACGACCGACCCGTCAACTCAAAGTGACCCAATTGAAGGACTGAGAAGAGAAAACATCCACAATGCCCCTCACAGTCCACCACCTCGGCCACAGCCAATCCGACCGCGTCGTCTGGCTCTGCGAAGAACTGGGCATCACCTACCAACTAAAAAAGTACGACCGCGCGCCTGTCCTCGCTCCAGCGGAATTCAAAGCCTTGCATCCCATCGGCGCCGCCCCAGTCATACAAGACGATGGCGGGGTCTTGCTGGCGGAAACCCAGGCTTGCGTCGAGTGGATTTGCAATAAACACGCCAATGGCAGACTGATCGTCAAACCCGAGGAGAAGAATTATGCGGACTTTTTGTACTGGTATCATTTGACGAATGGGACGTTGCAGCCTAGTGTTGGTGAGTAAGAGAACGAGGATTTGTGTTGGAGTTGTTTGGGGGAGGGAGGGAGTGCTAATGGGGAACGATAGGTCGCGTGATGGCCATGCAGCTCGCTGGTCTGCCCAAGGACAACCCGACTTTTCAACGCTATCAGGCGAAGATCTACCAAGTCTTGGACCTCGTTGATAAAAGACTTGGAGAAGTTCCGTATCTGGCAGGACAAGAACTGACGGTTGCGGATATCATGATTATTTTTTCGTTGACGACTATGAGAGAGGTATTTCCCCTCAATTCCCTACATCCTCACCAATTGACGGAGAAGTGCTGATGCGGATTTCTAGTTCGTCCCACTCGATCTGTCAAAATACAAAAACATCCTGTCCTACGCACAGAAAATCATCAAGAGGCCTGCATATCAGAGCTATCTCAAGAAAGCAGACGCAGACATTGAGATTGAGAACTTTGTGCAAGGGCCGCCGCCGCCGATGCATCCGGCTCTCGCAGGGCACAAATGAACACATGGACCCTCAATCCGAAAACAGAAACTCTGAAAAAAGTTCCAGAATCGAGAGAATACTCAACTCGCAATTATTCTTCTTCTCCTATCCCATCTTTGTTCGAACTTCCTCCCCCCTCCCCCACCTCCCCAACTCCTCCGCTTGCTCCGCATACCACCGTTCCAACGTCGCGGAATTCACGTAACCCATATGCGGCGACAGAACCACCGCGCTCTTCGCCCATGAATCCGTTGACCTCCACACCGAGTCTTTGGGAAGCGGTTCTTCCCAGAACACGTCCAACGCCACGCCTCCAATGCCCCCGTCCTTGAGACACTCGATCAGAGCGGACTCATCAATCAACCCACCGCGAGAAGTATTCACCAACAACGCATCGGACTTCATTTGCTGCAATTCCTCCTTCCCTACGACCCCTCGCGTCCGGTCTGAAAGAACAAGATGTAGAGAAACCACATCCGCCTCCCTCAACAACTCCCCCTTCCCCGCCGCAACCCTCACCCCCAACCCCAGCGCCCGTTCCTCCGCGCTTTCCGCCGTGAGATTCTCACTCCAAGCCACAACCCTCATCCCAAACCCCAAAACCGCCGTCCGAGCCATCTGAACCCCTAATTTCCCCAACCCCATTACGCCCAACGTCTTCCATCCTAGAGAAATCGCAAGACCGGATTGCCACTCCCTCCCACCGCCAGTCTTAAGAACCCGATCATCCTGCGGAACCCGTCCCGCCAGACTGAGCAGCAAAGCCCAAGCATGCTGATTCACAGCCGAGAAATCTTTCGGCGGCGCGGCCTCCAACCCTTCAACCTCCACCGTCCCCGTCGTCCCGCTCACAACGATCCCCCTTTCCTTACAAGCCCCCAAATCAATCGCCGCGTTCCTCGTCCCTGAGCTCAAGAGCAATTTCAACCTCGGAAGACTCTCCAGCAATTCCTGCGGAAAAGGGCTGCGTTCTCGCATACAAGAAACGACTTCGAAATCTTTCAGCCGAGCGATTTGAGCTTGCAGATCTTCTTGCTTCGTGGCATTCAAGGTGTCCGGGAAGCAGACGATTTTTGATAAATGGCCTTGTTCGACTAGCGGTTGGAAGTGTTTGCTCGCAATTCCGGCGTAGTCGTCGAGGATGGCGAGAGAGGAGGGCATATTGGGCTGAGAAATCCGGGCTTTGGGTTGAGGGAGAAGGTGCTTCGCCTCTGTTGTGAAGAAGCTGGAGGCAGAATTAGCAGCAGTGTCTTGAATTGAACGAGAATGAGCAAGGAAGTGAGGTTGTGTGTAAACACTTACCCGCCGATGGTGTAAGATGTTGTAGCGTGGGGTCGAAAGCCGGCATCGGACAACGGATACGCAGCCGTAGAGCTTCACATCAATGCAACAGCATTATTAACGAGAAGCAAAGAGGTGTTGTAAGCAGACAGCACTCAGCAGTCAGCACAATCGCTACATCATGACTCACATGGTCCAGGATAAGGTGCTTAAAAAAAAGCAGCATCGAACATTGATATCATCATTCATCACCAAGATCTCCCTACATACTCCCTGCTACATCCCATCCATCAACTCTCATCCATATGCTCCCTCGCGCTCGCCGCACGGATCTCACGCTTCATCTGCTCCAACCTGCGATGCATCTCCCACAACCTCTGCCTCTCCTCTGCAGGCACCCTCTCTCCTCTCCGCTCCATCGCAGCTTGCTCATCGTACAATTTGGCGTATTGCGGATAGTAGACTTCGCGGAACTTCTGGGCAATGTTGACGCCCTGACTGTAGTTGATGTCGTTGATGATCGATGATGCGCTGTCGCTGCTCGTGCTCCGTTCCAATCTAGCATCTTCGCTGGAGTGGGACTTGCGAGACTGTGAGGATGATGAAGACTCCACTTTGCGGTGTTTAGCAGCGACTCCGTTCTCACGCGGCTGTGAAGGCGAGTCGACGGCTTTACGTTTGAGCCCGTTCTCGGTCTTGTGGTTAACTCCATTCGCTTGTGCAGGCTTCGGAGTGCCATTAGCAGCAGCCGGATTCTTGCGAGGCCGGTCCCCATTCATCTTGTCCGCTTGACTGGACGACTCGTTACTGGTGACGGTGTCGTGCCGTTTCCTGAAGCCGTTGGTGATGCCGAGTCCCTTGGGAGTTTCATTGCCGTGTTTGACACGCTGCACGCCGACGGCTCCCCTATCTGACACGTCAGATGCCACCCGCGGGCGAGCAGCTCCCAGCGGCGAAGGCACAGTCGGCCGACTGTCTGCTTTCTGTGGACTCAGTTGGCTCTTATGTCGGGCAGAAGACGGCGCTGAAAGCCCGTTCGGCGTATTCTTCCCCAGTGGAGCAGGTCTCTTGGAGGTCGAGAGGTTCGACTTTGCAGCAGTAGATGGTGTGCCCGTTTTCGGCGTATTTCCAGTCTTTGGGGTGACAGTCGCTGCCGCCGTGGACTTGGGTTTTGCAGGCTTCGCTTGAGCACTAGGAGTCGCCGATTCGGCAGGCTTCGGTTTAGGCTTAGGAGCAGCTTTGTCTGCAGGTTTGCGTTCGTTTGGCTGCGGTTTCGTCTGGCTGCTCGAGACAGACGAGCCGCTATCCTTGACTTCTCCCTCATCCTCATCGCTGGAATCCTGCACAATCTCCGCAGATAGGACTTTCGGCTTACTGGCGGTGGTCGTTTGCTTCTTCCGTGCTGGCTTCCCGCCCTCCTTGTCGCTGGCTGCCGCTGCAGCTTCCCGTTCTTTGCGTTTCTTCTCCTTGGTCTCCTCTGCTGCACGAGCCTTCTTAGGATCCTTTGCGAACAGGCGTTTGGCATACGCATCACTCTTCGGGCCAACCTTGGGTGTGGAAGTGGGCCCCAAACGCGGCGAATTTGTTGCACTAGCCATCTTGCTGTCTCCCGTACCATCTCCTTGGACCAGCGGACTCCCTGCAAGATTCGGTGTCCTACTCGCAGCTCCTGCACCCAAGTGCAACTTCGACAGCACAATCCCCTTATCTCTGTCCTCCTTGGGCAGCAGCATCTGCCAGATCTTCTCATCCTTGCCCAGTCTCATCCTGTCAAATGCTCTTATTGCGTTGTCGATCGCGGCCTGCCTGTCATCTTTCGTGCTGTATCCAAACTTCCACACATCCAATTCCTTGTATGCTCTATCCGACAACTGCCACTTTCCCTGATCTGGCTTTCCAACTTTCTGCAGGACTTCATCGATATCGTCCTTGGGTATGTGCGTCTTCTCCATCATCTCCTCCTTCGACAGCGGGCGCATGGCCATCAAATACGTGAGAGCAGTCCGCATGGCCTGCGTCCTCGCGGCATCATCACTGGCGGGTATCGAAGTTGGAGCCGCTCGTCTCGGCGCGGAGGAAGCACCAAGGGAAGGACTCGCCGCCTGCGAACCCAACAGTCCTCGTCTGTGTGCCTGCTTCTGCTCTCTTGCAGCCTCCCATCTATTGCGGTGTTCCTTCATGACCTTATCACTGATGTTCACCGCCTTGGCCTCCTTCTCCTGCTTGTACGAGGCCAAGCTGCTCTGCAACGCAGCCAATGCGGCATCGCTGCCCACGCTCTGCTTTCGCTCGGGTAGCTTCAGCTCTGCTCGGTGGCCTACGACACCGGCGAAGTCGAGGTCAGCCAGAGACTCGGTGGATGCCGCGTAGAGTTCGTGTCGGAAGGCTTCGGGGGTGATTGTGAGGTCGATGGTTCGCTTTCCCAGTCGTATTTGCTGTATCGATATCTTAGTAAGTGCTCACGTTGGCTCTCTGGAGATTTGTGGAATATCTTACGGGAATGCTCCCAGTGACGAGCTGCAGGCCATTTGGAGAGTGCGAAGACTTCTTGACGTCTTGAAGCAGATCATCGCTGAGCTTGAACAGTATGGCAGCGGATCGGGCATTTTTGGGATCCTCGTCTTGAGAAGATATGCCGTGCAGCTGGAGGCCGCTGGACGGGAGGGTAGAGAGCGACATTTGGGGCGAGTTGGGCGTTATTGCTACCGTCGGTGGATGGGAAGAGCACTGGCGGTCGAGGACGCCATGTGCTTGCTTGGTCGGAGGCAAACAATAGGGCAGCTGCAGTGAGGACAATGATGAGCGGACTGGACTGGTGTACTGGTGCCAATGACGTGCGGCTGGCGACCTACCAACGGCTGCTATTTTAATCGTGGAGATGTTTGCTGCCAGACATGTCCAAGAGGCGGGTGACGAGCTCTCAGACAGCAGTTTGAAGTGGTCAGGTGTATGGGTAGGTGTGATGAGGATGTTGTAGGGAAGAGAGGAGTGGAGATCGGAGGGCGAGACAATGAAAGAGAGTGGTAGTAGTGAAAGCGAGGCGGGAGGGATGCGGATGGCGGAGGGCGGAGGGCGGACTGCGCTGCGCCAAAGGAACGAGGTGCAGGTGAGCTGCTCACACTCATCACGCTAGAACGAGCACCGCGACTCACCCTAGACGAGCCTAGCAATCGTAGACCTTCCTAGCTTGATATTTACAATGAATACAACTCGTAACATCTATCTGTTGAGACCATTGCTTTCACCTCCCCAAGCCGATAGACTGCTCACTACTTCATTTACTATGGATTCATCTTTGACTCTGTATACGCCTGACCGCCGGAGCAGTTCCCACGACCAGCATCCCAGAGTCGGAGGAAAGGTTGCGGTGTTTCACACGCAGCTGCAGGGCCTGTCTGGGCGTGTCAAGGCTGGCCCGGCCTGTCTTGAGCTGTGTCTCGAGCCCTCGTACCCCGTGAGCCCGCCCCCGTGAGCCTCCTGGACCTCCATTATCCACCACATCATAGACACTCGAAGCGAGCCTCACACGATTCCTTTGGGCATACATTCATTCACATTGATTTAATTGATTGCACGCTCCTCGGAGACGACCCCAAATCGCCGAAGGATGGCCTGCACAGCTGCATCAGAAAGCCGGGATGGGCGCCCAGGATGGCAAGTACGAGCCGACGCGGGCTCCCGTTGCTACCCGCCGCTGTGGATGAGCCAATCGTTTGCCGAGTCCGCTCGCCGCCCGCCGTGAACGTGCACCCTTTTCCGAGTCGTCGCTGCCGGGCCCTTGCTTCCGGGTGGAGTCCTTTCCACTTCATCGCCAGCAACACAATCATTCAATATATTTTACGGAATAATGCGCCCTCCATCTTGGCATGCCATCTCCTTCTCAACACGACTTCGTCAACGCCACTGTCAAAACCAATGCCTCCTCGTGGCGCCCTTGATGAGTAGAAGATGCAGCACGCCAGCGGCCCATTTTCGCTCCAACCGGAATAGCCGTCCACACCAGTAGGACTACGCTTCGGCACGGCGCATCCACCTCCACAAGCGTTCAAGCACTTCTTTCGTGACGACCTTCCGTATTCCTCTTCAGTCAGCACCACGGTGTAACTCGTTCCTAGCCCTCGTTCTCCCCTACTTCCCCCTTTGTTAACGCCCGTATATCAAAATAGAAGTACGGTCTGCGAGACCAACGTCAAGAGTATCCATCCAACTACACTCTCACTTGACAAAAGTCAAGACGAAATTCTAACCAAGCGCCCTCGCCGCCAGGATTGACTTCGCCTACCTTACAACTGGACGCGGGGAGCTCCAGTCAAGCCGCCCACGCACTTGCACTCATGAAGAAGGCGCTTGTCACTTCAGTGCTTCCATCCCACATTGCCTTACTTACGCTACTACTACTGATGTTGCTCAGAATCACTCATCGCTCGGAGACGGCCGCTCCTTTCTCCTCGCGCACATTGCAGACCCACAGCCACATGTACTGCTCGCATGTCGGTGTTTCTAACACGAACACATGAAGAAATGACTTCTTCCTCCCAGCGAACAGCATCGGTAACCCGAACACATCTTCAATCAATCAGCCCTCTCATCGAAACAGGCCTATACCGGCTCCTCGCCACGTGTCACAGCCTCAGGGATCCGCCGGCTTAGGAGGACAGTCAGCTTGGAAGTATCACCAGGAAGTCTCCCCATAACCCGGTCGACTGGTTGGGAGGCTGGAATTGTCATGTGGTACTCTTTCTCTCTGAACGCGTAATGAACATTCTGGTTCTACGTTGCGACTTCGCCTGGACGGAAACCAATGTCTTTTCGAGATGCGATTCTCTTCGTCCGAGCAAGTCCGTCCCGTCATAGCTTCAAACGCACGTGAAGATTGCCACATGCCCTCGCTAATGCTCTCAAAGTCTAGAAGGCCCAA
The DNA here is from genome assembly GCA_022814565.1 of Phaeophleospora eucalypticola. Taxonomy (NCBI): domain Eukaryota; kingdom Fungi; phylum Ascomycota; class Dothideomycetes; order Mycosphaerellales; family Mycosphaerellaceae; genus Phaeophleospora; species Phaeophleospora eucalypticola. The sequence continues at coordinate 712,322 of JAKLNG010000001.1, read as the reverse complement.
CTAGACGACCGGCCTCGTTCGCAAACGATCTTGCAAGAGCCCCGTGAAGACGGGAGAGAAGGTCTAGAACATAATAACAGTCAAGACATGTACACCAGATGAATCCAGCAGGGAGGACCGCGGTAAATCACCAATATCACCTTCGGGGATTTGATTCTGTGTTTCAACAGTGAACCTCTCAGGCCAACCAGTATCGTCTGTTCAACTTGCGTCTGCAACAGGAGGATGTAGACTTTCTTCCCTTTCACCTATTTTCAAGAACCACGCCCTTGTATGGCGCTTACAGCAGAAAGCACACGATGGAAGTGGTTTATAGGTAGCTTCAGGGCCAGGGGCAGTGTATTGTGACAGAGAATATATACAACAGAAGAACTCTAGACTACAGCCTCATGCGAGGGAAAGCACTCATTGATCAAAGTTCTTGAGATCCGGCATGAAGCCCATCCCACCGCCACCAGGCTTATGCGCCGATTCCACCTTACTCTGGTCGCCCCCAGCAATATGCACACCGCCCGCACTCCGATCAATAACATGCTTCCTCAACATGGCCAAAATCTCCGAGTTCTTCCACCGCTGCGGCACAGGCCTATACGCCGGCTTGAAGGTGCCCAACGTATTCTTCCACTCCCCCGTCGCCGGCTCCCGGACCCGCTCATCCTCCAGTCGCACCGGTTTTCCGTCTACCATATCTTTGCCCTGCACTTCTTTATCCGCGAACCCCGGACCCGCGCCCTCGGCGTACGCCATGCTGGTGGGAGGCGCTTCTTGCGTTGCCCAGTAGTAGATATCCCAGTCGTTCTCGTCGAGGAAGAGGTCGTATTGCTGCATTTGCTTGGGCGTCATGCTGCCGAGATTTGCGTCTGCGAAGGTGGAGAGCAGGAGGTCGCTTTCTAGCGTGCCTCTTTTCCGGGATTGATCTACACATCACACACAATAAGCATCAGTATCGCCATTCTGTCCCGGTGGGTTCGATCTTACAGAGCAAGCGCGCACGCATGGTGTTCACATCCTCGCCGGTGCGGCGAAGCGGCTCAACCTTGAACGTGCCGCCTTCGATTTCACCTACTTCGAGATCTGCATTCGGGCCTGTCTTCGGGCCAGGGGCTTGCGAGCCGCCGGTCATCTTCTCCGTGTTCGCGGGCTTGGAGTCTTGAGGCGTGTACTTGGGGTCCACCGAGGTGATGAGTTCCGGTGGAGGCCCATCTTCGCCGATGCTGGGCATTTCGTTGCTGATGGTCGAGTTGGTGTTGGTCATGTGCGGGTTCAGCGGCTTCTCGAGCATGTAGCGGCGGTATTCGTCTGCCGTGTCGTTGCCGCGCTCGTTCATGGGGACGGCGAAGCGTGGTGTTGTTGTGGACATGGGACGCATGGAGGTGCGCATGGCTGCCATGCGGCTTGTGGTGCGGAGGAGGGCGCGCGCGGAAGACATGGTGGTGGCCGATTCGGTATGCAGATCTCGAGTGAGTTGTTGGAGAGAGGAAGAGAGAATCTGCAGGCTTCGGATGATATACAGAGTCGTAGTGTCAATGGGTGCGATCCAGGGAAGACAGTCCATGACGTTCGGCGTGAAGCTTTCCTCTGCGAGCTCGGACCACCTCTCGGGAATAGTGTTGTTGTTCCTCGGACTTCACATGTCAACTTTTGAGAAGGTAGGAAAAGACCCGCACTTGATGATTGCAAACATGATGGATATGGTGCTCTGATCTTCAAAGACATCTCATCTCTCCAACCGCCGCATTACAACTATATACACATACACGAACACTCAGCTCAGTTATTAAAAGTCACTGTCAAGGAACAATCAATCCAGCCTTCTCCAACGCATCGACATCCCCACCAGCTTCCATAATCGCTCTCATCGCAGCCTGACTCAACCTCCTCCGCTTATCAGCAGCCTCCTTCTCTCTCCTCGCCTTCGTCTTGGAGCTCCCAGAAGGCGCCACTCCGCTTAAAATCTTGTTGCTGTCGGAAGGCGTGAAGTTGACGAACCCGCCTTTGTCGCCCTGAGCGTGGCGAGGAGTGCCATGTGAAGACTTGTTCCGTCGATGACGGGAAGCTCGTCTGGAAGACGACGCTCGCCGTGACCTTGAGTCCGTTGCGGGTGGCGACGGCGAGTGCGAGGAGCGTCGACGATGAGGAGTAGTTGGAATCGATCGTGCATGATTGTGTCGAGTAGGCGAAAGTTGCAGTCCATTGGGCTGTCCAGGTACGAAGAATGGACTTGCAGAAGACATTGGCGGCGGCTGGTAAGTCATGTTCGGCAACACTCCAGTATCCGCCACCGACGGTCCTGTTGTGTAGTTGGAAAGGGCATTCGGATCACAGCTAATGCCCAATCCTAAAGAATTTCCACCAGACCCAGGCATAGTATCAATCCCGCCGAAAGGATCCTGACCGCCGAATGGATCGGCATTATATGGCACGGCAGGGAGTCCATTTCCCGGCGCCGAACCCCAATGGTCGTCAACAGGCGAGCTCGAAAACCCAAAGTCGAATGACTGGATCCTGTTGACCGTCAAGGCATCCGCCTCCGGATACAGAGGGGCAGTATCATTCAACGGCACCGTCTGCGTCGTGTAAGGATTCGATGGAAGCGGCGGTGCTGCATCAAAGTACGAAGCAGACGCATGACTCCCAGGACTTAACAGAGGCGAAGCAATCGGCGTGTGAAGTCTAGCCGCCTGCTGGAAAGTGCTCGCCAAAGGCGAAATCTGATCATCGCACCCAGGCAGCGGAGGATAATAGACCGGTGATCCGAATGCAGCGAAAGCGTCCTGGTGCGACGACCTGGCCGAAGGCGGCGGTGAATCGGGGAATGCATGCGACGCCAACCTCAGTTCGTATTTCTTAGGACTGTTTTCGATCCGCTCTGCCCAGACGTCCTTGAAGCCTGCGCGGTATCGGGATGGGTTCATCATCTTGGACGGCGAGGCATTGGGTTTGCGAATCGTGGCATACGGGTTGACAGCAGCAGAGGCAGCAGGCTTCGTAACTCCCACTGGTCGTCCACGTGAGACTGATCGTAAATTGGTGACGCTGCGCTGGGTTGGTGTCTTCCTTCCGTTTGCAGGAGGAACCCTTCCCCTGGGACGCTGTGCCGAGTACGATTGGTCTGTTGGCGAAGGAGGTATAGCGGGAGGCGAAGGGTGTCCTCCAAGACTAAGGAAGTCGGGGTGCGACTTTGTTGTCCGGAGCTTCTGTTGACGCCTCTCGCATTCTGCAGCATTCTGTTCAAGTGCTCTCAGTTTCTTCGTCCAAAACTCCCCGGGAGCTTTGGCTTTGGGTTGTTTGGCTTCTGTCTTTGCTCCTGCGATAGACGGCGGCTCATCCCAGGAAGGTATTGGCGATGTTACGCTCGTCTGGTTGCTTTGTTCGCTCGATCCTGAGAAGTCGAAGAGATGACAAGAGTCATCGGAGCTGCTTCGTTCGCGCGGGCTCCCATCAATCCCGAAGATATCGTCGTCGTCGAGGTATTGGTCAAAGACATTGTTGCACAGGCTGGACCACTCAGGCTCTTTATTGCCTGGCCGGATTTGGTAACTGCCTTTGCGACCGACCGCAGCCATGCTTGTTGGAGTCTGATAAGATTCCCACTGCGAGGTGAGTCGTAGTGGCAAGTTTTCAAGAGTGAGAGTGATGTAGTGTTGTTGATGTGCGTAAAAGGAGCAACACCTGCAACCCAGTGGTCATCTGGGAGATATACAATCGTCACATAGCTATTGTAACTATGGCCACCAGCCACTTCGCATTCCACGCCGTAGGCCCAGAGACAATCGGGCAGGCCACACTCCGTGACGTGGGATATCAGAATGGCTTTGTGATAGGAAGCATTCCAGCGTGAAGCAGGGGCTAGATCAGGAATGTCGAACCTCAGAATCTGCTCCATCCCGTGCGAGGCGGCTGTCGGATCGTGAAAGCTTCCGCAAATGGGTATATTGAACGTCATAAAAACAGAACCACACCATGGCTCCTCATCGATTCCTGAAAGGCCGGGAGAAGTCTCGAACACGGCCTCCCGACTCTCCCGACGCACGAGTCCCAGACATCTCGGCATAATCAACAGATGCGTGTGTGAACCATTGATCGTCGAAGCTGGTGTTGGAAGAAGCAGTGTGTCGCGGCTGAGGTTGAGGAAGCGATTGCATGACGTCTGAAGCCGACGGCGTAGTCGGGGCGGACAGTGGTGTATGCGTGGGCAATCTGAGGCCTGGATAGTAAGAACAGCCCTCTGAATGCAGGCCACCTGTACAATGGCACGAGTTCGCTCCAGGAGATCCGTGCAGTTCGTGCGGGTTCGCGTCCTCCAGAGAGTGTGACAGTGCAGAGACGCCGGATGTCGCACAAGCAGATCTGTTCTGGATCCCAGACCTGAGGGGCGGATCGAAGTAGCTCTGTCGATTTATATCTGACGGCGTGAAGAGCGGACATCCTCTGCCATGAGCTGTGCCCTCGCAAGCGCAGTGCGGGACATAGGAGTAATGCGTCGTCGCAGAGCTCATCTGTCCCAAACCCAGTCCCAAAGAACTCTGCGCTCTCGCGACTCCATCCTCTCCGCCGGCTCCTACCTCACCATTCTCCTCTCCACTCCCACCACGCAACTGTCCAACTCCACCTCCTCCAGCCCCCACAGCCTCATTGGCCGTCGGAAAGCCTCCCTCCTCCTGCATCCTCCTCGCCCTCTCCACCAACTTCTCCGCCATCTCCCCATGACTCTTCTTCATGTTTCTCCTTATGAATCCACTCATAACGACATTACACCTCAAGTCCACCTCTTCCCGATAATACAGCCCCTCCCTCGGGATCCCTTCTTTCTCCTCCCCAAGTTCCCGATCCTCCCTGCGCTCGCCAGGCATGTTCCCGCCGACACTCCACTTTGCTCGGATATCTACGCCCGCGGGCGCGAACACGTGCGTCTGCAAGCCGTTTGGCAGGTCGTAGAAGCAGGCTTTGTAGGAGAGCTCGGAGGTGTAGAGGTCGAAGGGCAAGTAGGCGATCTTGTCAGTAATCTCATACCAGGTCGCGTGCGCAGCTTCGTCGGGAGAGGCGGCGGGTGGAGGATCGCATTGTGTATGTCGAAGGACTAGCGGATTGAGGGAGATCATGGAGCTGTGGTCGTGTAGTTGCGCGAGGGCGGTTTGCCGGGAGATGGAGGGTGGGAGCGGCGTGATGTGCTGGAGGAAGCAGCGTTTCGACATTGTGATAGTGTTGGCGGTAAGAATCTGAGGGCCATGCTATTGCTGTGCTGGTGAGAGGTAGAGAATGAAGGAGTGTAGTTGAGGCAGTGGGATGTTGTTTGAGAGAAACCGTTGGAGTTTACCTAGGCATATCGCAAGCTAAACCTGTACGGTTACGAAGGATCTACGAGAGGCTGAGTCCAGCTGCGTTCGTCTTGTGAGACATGCAGTCGAAGAGATCTCCCTAGACGTGTTGCTTATTCGAAGATGCGTATCAGGAAAGACATCCGACTTATGCTCTCGAATGAAGTCGGAAGCGTTATCTGGTAGAACGGTTCGTGGACCGGGTTGTATCCCACAACCAAGCCGTGGGTCCATCCACACCCGCACGTTGCTCAACTTGGCAATTCGCGCTGTACTACTCTCCACATAGCACAGAAAGACGCTTGAGCCACTTCTATAGCTCAATAGTAGTATCGTCAATCATTAGCTCCAACATCGAGGCTCGCCAAAGCACAAGCATCGCAAGCCTCGCAGTCATGCGCCTACAAGCCACAAGTGTCTCACACTTTCCACAAAGCCGCGAGACCGATGAGATCATCATCAAAACTCCCGATCAACCTCAGACGCTCCAAAGACCATTAACAACCAGATAGTTGGTTACAGATCTACAACAAACTTTCCATTCCTTGGCACTCTACCATCCATCCATATTCTTTCCATCTCAGGATGGCTTTGTAGAAAGCATCCACTCTGCCGGAACCCGGGACTCCGCTTCTTCTGAACCTGTCGCTGCTGTCGCCGCCTTCATCGACATAAGCACCATCAACCTTCGCCATGGTCTGGTCACAGATCGAGGCGACGCCGCCGCATCTCACCTATTTGCTACTGTCCGGGTTCCTGATTAGCTATGTCCTCTTTTGCAGCTTTCTTAAGAACAGACGTAAGTCCTATCCCGCACATCGTGGAACGCGACAGCTGATTGATGATCATAGTACATCTCTCCGAGCCTCCCATCGCCTTACTCGTAGGCATAATACTCGGTCCAGAAGCACTTGGATGGCTCACTCCCAACTTTTGCGGACCGAAAGGCTGCGCCGAAGGCGTTGTGATTGCCAATCCAGACGATCCGGGCCTCAGAGGCTGGGGTTGGGGCGATGATGTTGTCCAGGAAGTCACACGAGTGATCGTGGGAATTCAGGTATTCGTTGTCGCTGTCCAGCTGCCGAAGGTGTACTTCAGTCGTCACTGGCGCTCAGTCGCGATGATGCTGGGTCCAATCATGACCGTCGGTTGGGTTGTCTGTGCAGCATTCTGTATGCTGATATTCGGCACCGATTTAGCGACTTCGATGGTGGTCGCCGCATGTCTGACGCCCACGGATCCGGTTCTGGCAGCTAGCATACTTTCCAACAGCCAATTCAGCGACCGTGTACCCAAGCGCCTCAAGGATATGCTCTCCGCCGAGTCCGGCTGCAACGACGGAATCTCGTTCCCGTTTCTGTACATTGGACTTTTCGTTCTGACCCAGCCGACAACCGGCCTCGCGATCAAGGACTGGTTTCTGATTACTATCCTCTGGCAATGCGTATTCGGCGTCACTATTGGCTTGATCATTGGTGTGTTCTTCAACAAAGTCCTGCGCTTCAGCGAGAACAGAGGGTACATCGATCGATCTGGGCTCATTGTCTTCTATCTTCTGCTTGCCATCTTCTCCGTCGGCGTGGGCTCGACGCTGGGCTCTGACGACTTTCTCGTAGCCTTCGGAGCGGGATATGGCTTTGCTCGAGACGGATGGTTCGCCAAGAAGACTAAGGCCGCGCACCTTCCTCACATTGTCGATCTCTTGCTGAACAGTGCCATGTTTGTGTACCTGGGAACCATCCTGCCCTGGTATGCATTCTCTCCACAATGGATCACTCCTATGATCACGCCAGTGCGGCTCGTAGGATTCTTGGTCCTGGTCCTTCTCTTCAGACGCATTCCCATCATGCTGGCCATGTACAGATGGGTGCCCGATATCAAAACTTTCCGCGAAGCACTCTTCTGCGGACACTTCGGTCCGATGGGTTTGGGAGCGTTGTTCCTGGCGATCGAAGCCCGCGCAGTCCTTGAAAATGGAACCAGCACTCCAGGTAAGCAATCAAAAAGTAGTTGCGTGGAAGTCATCACCGACTGACGACGTCTCAGAACCTCATCCTCCAAGGTTTGGGAGGCCTTATACGCCTAGAGAACAAGCAATAGAGACCGTATGGCCCATTGTCGCGTTCGTGGTCTTTGGAAGCACTATGGTGCATGGTCTGAGCGTTCTTGCACTCAGCGTAATTGCGCATTTCAGGCGGGACAAGGAAGAGCGTGCGCCACTCCTCGGGGCAGAGACGGATCCGTTGACGGGCATGGAGCATGAGGTTGGTGATGGAGCCAGTGAACCCGAGAGCGATGAGGACGAGCCGTAGCAGACCTGAGAGGTCTTTCGAGGTTATCGTACATTGCAACCAGTGGAGTCTCTCTTCAGACCGCTTGGCTGCTATCCACTGTCGTACATCAGCTTCGTTCTGCCGGCAAGCTTAGTCTCCAAGGCTTTTCGTGTCTTAGTCGTGAGGTCATCCGAGAAGAAAGCAAGTCCAAGTTCTTGACTTGTATACCAAGATGCTCTGTCCATATTCCCGCTGCCAAAGACGATGGCATGGTCATCCACAACCGTGAGTTTCACATGTGATTGAACAGGCTCCGCTCCACCACTGACACCACTTTTTGACACTACCATCGGCACGTAGTACGATATGTGTAGCCGTCCAGGCTTGATCAATCCAGCTTCTTCATCCGGTTGCTTTGACCTCAAGCGCTCATGACACTTGATGAGATGCTTGACGCAGCGTGCAGTGGTAGTGCCTGCGGTCACCAATTGCTCGAGAATCATGAGTCTTTCGCTTGTGACGATAGTTAGGGACACGCCGCGCTTCATTGCGCTCATCAGAGCGTCCAAGACCGGAGGTGAAGTGACGTTAGGTGTCTGGAGATAAATGTCCTTCCGAGCATTTGCAAACAGTTCTAGCAGCTTTGTGTTGAGTGGTGTATTGGGAGCTGGCGCATACTTTTGCCATGGAAACCTGAATTTTGGATTGCGGCAATGCCACGAGGGCAAGAACTGGCAAGCGATTTCGTTCATTCGTATTACTCCTGGTTCTGTGGGGATGTGGCCGTCCAAACCAGACAAGCCAGAGACCTGCCTCTGAAGCTCGTCAGTCGATCGAGCATCAAGCAGTCTTCGATCCGACTCATTTGCCCATTTGTCTTTCCAGAAACTCAGAAATGAGTCCACAATTGGGCCACTCAATTCAATGCATCCTTCGAACCAGTCTTCCCATGACACGTTGCAGCTCGGAAGGAACACACACTTCCTGTCAATGATGACGAATTTGGGATGCCAGACGCTGAACGGCAGAAAGAAGATGCTCTTGATCTCGAAATCAAGACCAGCCAAGTCTTCTTCTCCAGGCAGGCCCAGCTTTCTACTCCATTCGGAGGGAGAGTAGGTACGTCCGGCTGGCGATGAAGTGTGAAACAATTTCTGGAAGAGTGAGCATGACGAGAAGCCAATGCGGACCTTGATCTTGTTCCCTCTTTGAAGACTGCTGCTGCTCAATTTCAAAAGCGTCTCGTTTAGAGTGTCTTTAGCTGACGAGTCGGCCCAAAAGCAAGTAACCAGGATGACTTCGGACTGGGCAGCTTCTATGGCGGGCAGGATCGTGGACTTGAAGATGCTGTATCCCGTGCCGAAGGTGACACCGTGTATATTCGCTCGTTCTTGAGCTGGCATTGTGGCCGGGAGAGAGGCACAAGCGGTGTGGCCATGGTTGAAAGCGCGAGGAGATGCAGCGGTATATTGAGGCCAGCAGTTAGAGTTCCACGTCTAAGCCAGACACGTGCAAGCGCGACAGGCGCCGGAGAACCGGCTGCAGCCGACGCCAAGCAATGCGGCTCGCGGCTGCCCACTCCAAAATCTTCTGGCATTGAACTTTCCTTGTCGAGCAACGAGCAACTTCTCACCTCACCACCAACACATCTTCACACATCTCCTCACATACGACACAATGGCTGAGCAGCTCGTCCTCCGCGGCACCCTCGAGGGCCACTCCGGCTGGGTCACCAGCTTGGCTACCTCGCTCGAGAAGTGAGCTCCAAATCCATTCGCTTGCAACGGTATACACGTGCTGACAGCGGTATTTCAGCCCCAACATGCTCTTGTCCGGCTCTCGTGACAAGTCCCTGATCATCTGGAACTTGACCCGCGACGACACCAGCTACGGCTACCCCAAGCGCTCCCTCCACGGTCACTCGCACATCGTCTCCGACTGCGTGATCTCCTCCGACGGTGCCTACGCCCTCTCTTCTTCCTGGGACAAGACCCTCCGCCTGTGGGAGCTGTCCACCGGCCAGACCACCCGCCGCTTCGTCGGACACACCAACGATGTCCTCTCCGTCTCCTTCTCGGCCGACAACCGTCAGATCGTCTCTGGCTCCCGTGACCGCACCATCAAGCTGTGGAACACTCTCGGTGACTGCAAGTACACCATCACCGACAAGGGCCACACCGAGTGGGTCTCCTGCGTCCGCTTCTCTCCAAACCCACAGAACCCTGTCATCGTCTCTGCTGGCTGGGACAAGTTCGTCAAGGTGAGTGGCAGATTTGGCGCTTTTCTCTTTCAAATGATGCTACATTTAAGTATTTGCTACTTCAGAGCCTCCGGGCCATGAGACACACTTTGCCTTCACCGGCGCACTGATCCGGATCGCAATGCATCTCTAATCGTGCGAGCATCTTCTTGAACGCTCACTAACATTGCACAATTAGGTCTGGGAGCTCTCCACCTGCCGCCTGCAGACCGACCACATGGGCCACACTGGCTACATCAACACCGTCACCATCTCTCCAGATGGCTCCCTCTGCGCCTCCGGTGGCAAGGACGGCACCACCATGCTCTGGGACCTGAACGAGTCCAAGCACCTCTACTCTCTCTCCGCCGGTGACGAGATCCACGCCCTCGTCTTCTCCCCCAACCGCTACTGGCTGTGCGCTGCCACCGCCAAGGAGATTGTCATCTTCGACCTCGAGAAGAAGAGCAAGGTTGATGAGCTCAAGCCTGAGTTCCTTGAGGGTGGTGGCAAGGCCCGCGAGCCAGAGTGTATCTCTCTCGCTTGGTCCGCCGACGGCCAGACGCTCTTCGCCGGTTACACCGACAACAAGATCCGTGCCTGGGGTGTCATGTCTCGCGCTTAAGCGGAGAACGAGCGTTCACGGAAGAGGATGTGATGAGGAAATGAGAAGATGAAAAAACGGGCGGGGATGAGCGATACGAGGATCGCTGGATTGCTCTAGCAGAGGAGAGTATGCGCTAGGGATCCAGCCGACTTCCGATGAAAGGTCGCTGCGCACGTCCTATTTAGCTTCGAATGAAAATCGCTTCAAATAAAGTTCTTGAAATCTCTCTGCTTGTATCTTTGACTGTCGTAGATCCTCGGTCATCTGGATAGGTTCGAAGTCTGCTCTTCGAATGCAACACCTGTCGTCTGGTTGCGTTGGCTTGTCGTCGAAGGCGACTGAGTATATTTGTCTCTGAATGGGATTCAGTCAAGGCATGAAATGCCAACTAGAGTGCGAGGCGCCGCGAAGATATCACAGCCTACATGACGACAATAAGCTGTGTTGGAGAGGAAGCAGAATGAAGAGAACAGCTCCTACAAGGAGAAGCCAGGGCCGAGGACACAATCTCCATTCTATTTTGCGCCGTCGCTACAGAAGCCTCCAAAAGCCACTTGCTATTCATGACAATCGCTTTTCTTTCAAGTCTGCAATCCTCAAATATCAACATCGATGCCCAGATCCAGACCCCCAATGACATCGTCATCCAGGCTCTTCTGCTTAAGAGCGCCCACGGGTCCTTTCTTCTTGACGACCTGGGAAAGCGGCGTGGCGGCGCGGCTCTTCTTAGGAGTGTCGGTGCCGTTGGCAGAAGGAGTGCCTGCGCGACTAGCGTCTGAGGTCTCGCCGAAGAGGTCCTTCATGTCTTTCTTTGCCGAGTTGGCCTGCGCTTTGGCTTGCAGACTCGCGGCTTCTTTCTTGGCCTTCGCGGCGTCCTCGCGCTCTTTGAGAACTTTCTTGCGCTCTGCGATGAGGGCTTGACGCACTTCTTGGGTGTTCTTGTTTCGGTTGCTGGCGTTGAGCTGGGCGAGCCGGTCGTTTTGAAGGAGTTTGTTGGGGCTCGACTTGGGCTTGACTGTGCCGTTTGAGGTGCTGTCCAGAGCTTCGAGTTCTTCATCACATCGCTGGATCTCTTCTTCGTCTCCGGTTTGTTCTGCTTCAGCACGGCGCCTGGCAATATCCTTTCGCTTCTGCTTGGCGATGTGGACCGGATCATGCTTGAGTTCCACTGCTCGCTGCTTGGCGAATTTCTGCTGTAGAGTCTCTTCCGTGAAATTCGTGTTGATGAGATTGTTGATGGATTCAACTCTGAGGCCCAGCCATTTCTTAGTTGGGAGCCGCATGTTGGCCTTCGTCATAGTCTCAGTGTAGCGCGCAAACTCGCTGTCAGTAAATTTGCCATCTGAGCAGGCTGCAAACGGGAACTGCTTTTCGTGGGGTCCTTGCGCAGCCAGTATGTACTGATCGACCGTAAAGCGCTTTCCGTTGGAGCTTTCCATCTGGTATGGCTTGCCTTCGACGAACCCTGCACAGGAGGTTAGTGGCGTTTTGATGACCAGTAAGCTCCTTACTCACCCTTGATTTGAGCAATGCGGTACTGGTTCTGTCCGGTCTCCCTGTTGACACCAATGCTAATTCTGGCATAGCAGCCCTTGATTGCATCCTCGAATCCGGGGTAGAAGCACACCTTCGCAAAGTTAGAGCGACCAACTCTGCATCTTTCGAAATCTCGGAGCTCAGGCGGTGGGTCGGAGCGGCTCGTTGATGAGGGCTCTGCCCACTCCACCTCGCTGTCGGCACCAGCGTCGCGATCCGACGCTGAGGAAGGGGAGCGCTCGTCTCGCCGGTCTCGCGCAGTGTCACGGCGGCCCCGATCGGCTCCTTTCTGCTCTCGCGCTCTCTTGTAGTCATCCAAAGCAGACCGCTTCTGTGATTTCGGCCGCATGGATCTCTTGTTGTCATCATCCAGCTCCGCCGCCTCAGCCTTGCGCTTGATCCTATTCGCAGCCGCATCCCGCTGAGCCAGGGCTTTCCTCAGCATAGCATCTTGCTTCCTCTTCTGCTCTTCTTCTGCTCGGTCTGCAAGGATGGCTTCTCGCTCGACTTCTGGTAGTCCCATGACATAGTCGCGATCAGTCGTAGACATGAATTTGCCTTCGAGCCAATACTGCGGCTGATCATCTGCCGCGTCGGCCGGGGCGTCGTATTCGCCCTCGGATTCGTCCATACCGCCTGAGCCTAGAGAAGGCGCGCGTACTGGAGATCTGGAAGACATAGCGGAGTTAGCGACGGCGACTGAGGAGAGCGACTGGATAGAATCCACTTCAAGAAGATGATGGATGTCTGTGTAGAGGTGTGGTAGTGTGGTGGTGCTGTTCTTGCTGCTGGCGCTGGACCTGTTTGAGGTCACCGCGCCAGCTAAGTGGCAACTTACCCATCCGCGTCTTCATCCTCACTCTCCTGCTTGCGCTTCCGTCCTCGCCGAGCTTTGACCTTCTGAGCAAGACCACGTCGGTTGCCGGCAGGCTCCTCTGCCTTTTCCACACTCTGTTTCGCCTCTTGACTCGACGGCTGGTCGTCATCGGCGTCGACTTCGTCGAGCCTGTCCAAGTCGTCCACACTCTCATCCTCCGAGTCTCCGCCAACCATATCCAACAACTCCTCGTCTAGGTCAGACATGATGGCGGTTGTATGTCGCGTGTATTTCCTGTGTTATCGAGATTTTCGGCTGAAAGCGTTCGTGGTTTCGGTGCGTGGTAAGAGGTGTTCAGGAGTAAGTCTGTGTCGAGACGCGACCGAGTATACCAGGTGTTGGGATCGCAATTCCGATGTGGCGCGCGAGACGAACAGAATTTGGACAATCGACGGTGTCAATACAGATCGTTCGTATTGTCGCAGGCGTGAATGACTGTTGAGAGGGCGTGGGCGGACAATAGAGGATTGTTGAGTGGGCAGGATGAAGACAAAAGCGTGAAGTCGGAAGGACAGGAGTCTGCGCTAGCTTTCACGTGCCGTCATGCAGCTCAAGCTTTCCCGCTAGCAAGGGTCCGACCGATCACCAAAAAGCTTCCAATCGTGACGTTCACTACGCGAAATCCACAGCATTCACTGCTCACTTCTTCAACCCTTGACATCTGGATGACAATATCGGCTCCGTGATTAATGCCGTCACAATGGCTCGTGTCACGCCTTCATTACCGCTGAAAGCACGCCTCTCGCCTCAAGCGTTCCAACTCCAAACTCGTCATGCCTCCCGCCGCACGTTCGCATCGTCTTGCATCCGACGAGACCAAGAAGAGCGTACTCCCGCGAGCCTGAATAAACCCCAGTCTGAACGGAAGAAGCCTCTGAGCCGAGCCCAGAAAGAATTCCTGGACGCAGCACTCCGCGTCAATCATGCAGGGGAACTTGCGGCAACATTGATTTACACCTCCCAAAATCCCCCGATCATCAAGGCGCATCCACATCTGCGGCCTTTGATGAAGCACATGTACGATCAGGAAGCCGGGCACTTCAAGAAGTTCAACGAGATGTTGGCGAAGCACCGAATACGGCCGACCGCGATGTATCCTGTCTGGCACGCAGCTGCAACGGTCCTAGGATGGAGTACGGGAGTGATGGGACGGGAGGCGGCAATGGCTTGCACAGAAGCTGTGGAGACGGAGATCGGGGGCCATTACAACGACCAAGTCAAGGAGCTACTGTCGTGGTTCAAGGATATGGAAGAGCGAGGGGAAGAACCCGGCGAGGAACTGAGAAGTCTTGTGCAGGACATCCGCAGAATACGAGACGAAGAGCTAGAACATCTTGATCATGCAGTGGAGAATGACGCGAAAGAGGCAAACCCGTATGAGCTGTTGACAGGCATCATTCGAGGTGGATGTCGTGGTGCTATTTGGCTCAGCGAGCGAGTATGATCCTTTGTCGCCACAGCATCGAGCGTTAGGAGAAGCATCTCGTCTCTACAGCCTTCGAAAACAAGTTTTCGCGGATAGAAACACTCGTCGTCCCTCACTCGATCCGAATGTAAGACTTCCGGTACTAGCGCGAAAGGCTGCCTCTCTGAAATTCATCTATTGCTTCTGGCGCTGCTCACGAACCTCTCTCCCTCTTTTCCCTTGAACATATACAATAAGAATCCTTGGCTTATTTTTCGTCACTGAAATCGACGAACAATGGGCAGTTGTCTTTCACCCCGTGGTGCTGCCTTGCAAGCTACTATAAGCAGGGAGCTGGACTTACGCATTCAGGTATGCAGAACAATCACTTCTTAATCGCATCTAAAAGCTAAGATCTTCAGGCACTTCCACGGGAGCTACAGGACTGGATCATCGAATTTGTAGTCGAAATCTCCATAGCCGACCTGCCCAAGACAGTCAACATCAACAACGACGATGGAGTCATCTATCCGATCATCCCGAGCATTGCTTCGCTCACCCGCGCCATAAGAGAACGAGTCGCGGACGCTTACTTCGAGGGCCGAGTCTTCCAGCTCGTCATGCGCCACGGCGCATACGACGAGACGAGAACAGAGGCCATCCTTGACCAATGGATGAGGAGCATAAGTCCGGCCCATCGGGCTCTGATCGAGCGAGTCCAGTTCTTCAGACCGACATATGTACTGCGCGTGGTGCACAGGGGAGAACCACATTTTGCGCACATTTTCACCGTTGCCCAGATCCTCTTTGACGTCTGCAGCAAATATACCTGGCATATGCCCGGGTTGAGTCTCGCGTGCTCGAAGCGTACGGCGTACAGTTCGGTGGCCACAGAGCCTATGGAGTTGCTGATTTATGAGGTGTCGCAATCACCGCCGGGATACTCAGGCTGGGGAACGTGGAGAATCGAGCGCATCTGACATTGCTCGAAAAATTTTTGGGTTGAGAGCAGGGCTGATAGAATGGGCTTCATTGAAAAGCTGTATCTTCTCAAGTCTGTATCGCAGTATTCAAAGCCGTAAATCCCTCGTCCGGAGGCTGCAGCCAGTTCTTCTCATCATATTTGTGACCGCCCTCAATCATGTGGAAGGTGTATATCATTCTCCCCTTCAGACTCGTGTTCTTTTCGCTCTTGTGTAGCAAGTTCCCATGTATCAGCACCAGTGTTCCTGCCTTGACTTCTCCCAGCTCATATTCCTCCTCGCCCTCTAACGCCTTCTCCTGCTTCAAACCTTTTGGCCACTCCGAGCCTTCATTCTCCCCAAATGTCGTGCCTTTGCCGTCTTCACTGCGGATGAAGCGCTGCGTGACCGGCGCTCGCTTATGCGATCCTGATGCGAACGAGAGACAGCCATTCTCCACCGTGCAGTCCTCCAACGCGTACCAAAAGCCCACCGCTGACGGTGGATCTGTATATAGAAAGACAGAGTCCTGGTGTGGAGGTACACGTCCACCAATCTCAGGCTGCTTGCAAATGACCATACTCTGCAATACTCTTGGGTCCTTGAACCCCAAATCCCTCGCTATCGCGGCATTCTTTTCTGTTATCGATGCAGCTTTGAACGCCGGGTTGAGCTGGTGCAGGTAGTGTCCGATCTTATTTATCGCGCGCTCTTTAGGCTTTGTGAGGTTGCCAGCGGCGTTGAAAGCATCCTCCTCGAAGAAGAAGCGGACCTTGTCGCCTGAAGTCAAGAAGTAGTCGTCGCCGACGTGAGAGGTGTTTTCGCCGGTGGAGAAGCGGGTCATAGGGTGGTCGGAGAGGGAGAAGTCGCTCAGTAGGCGTTGAGATTCGGCAAGCAGGTTCGAGGTTTCTGATTTCGAGAGGGCATCGGGAATGAGCAGGTAGCCCTTCTCGTTCCAGGTTTCGATTTGGGAGGGTGTAAGGCCTGGGGCGGAGTCTGAGGACGGTGGAGGGGAAACTCGTGAAGGCGCCATAGTTATCTCGTCGAATTATCGTAAGGGTGTTTGAGGGCTCTTACGAAGTGTAGGTTAGGTGAAGATGAACTTGTATAGGATATCGATGATATAACAAGGATAAGAGATACGAGTACGACTACCCCGCTATCTTCACATGCCTGGCCCATGCGCTTGCCTTGTCTCACAATCCTTGCTTTCATCATCCACCTCACCTCCCCCAAACCCCAATTACGGTCATCATTGTGACCGAGCATTCCGAAGTGCCGATAGCTTCTACTTGATCCGCCTTCCGCTGACTGATGACGGAACGCGTATGTGCAGCGTCAATCAAAGATTTTCACAGCGGCCCCCAAGCTTTACGACTTCATCAGTTGGATAATCTCATGGATATGCCCAGACTTGCTCAGCTCGTACACAACGGACGGTCGCTATTTGGTGTAATGCAAAAGAGACGCAGCATGCATGCATAGTAAACTGAACTCAAAGGAGCTACAGCGCAGCGTTCTCCCAAGTCATTTCAGCCCTCCACAGTTCCGGGACAGTCTGCAGCCATGAGAACCTTTAAGAAGTTCCGTATGGTCTGCTCTGAATAGTTGAGCGAGGTATTTCTCTTTCGCTATTCGACACAATGGCATTCGCTTCTCAACCCGTTGACTTCACCAAACCAATCGACTACACTACCGTCAAAGGCAAGACAGCCCTAATCACAGGAGCAGCAAGCGGCATAGGGGCGGCTACGGCCAGAGCGCTCGCAGAAGCTGGAGCAATCGTCATTATAGCCGATCTGAATGCTTCGACCGGCGAGGGACACGCAAAAGCATTGAGGGCAGAAGGGTTCCAGTAAGACATCCTAACCGCAATCCCCAGCAACGATCTCTCAACTCAAACGAATGGTCTTCAGAGCCTCCTTCGTACACACAGACGCGACCTCCTGGGTTTCTCAAGTCGCCGCCTTCAAACACGCCCTCTCCGTCTCCCCAACAGGCAACATCGACATTGCAATCGCCTGCGCTGGCATCGCAGCCGGGACGATGCTTCAAGACTCTCCTTTCACCGCTTCCTCTCCCTCTTCAGACCCACAGCCCCCGACTGTACAGATCGGCATCATCAACATCAACCTCATTGGCGCCATGTACACCGCTACGCTAGCTACGCACTACTGGCAGCGAAGTCCGTCATCGAACGCCAAAATGAGGGACAACGTCCTCATCCTCGTAGCATCGAATGTCGCCTACTACGCCGCGCCGGGCTATACAGGCTACGCTGCCTCCAAATGGGGTCTTCGCGGATTCTGGAAATCGCTCAAAGCCACTGAAGAGCTCCAATCCCTCATGCGAACAAACTTGCTTGCACCGCACATCGTTCGCTCGCCCATGACAGCAGGTCTGCAGCCTTTACTCGACGCAAAGGCGATCGCGATGACAGAGATCAAAGGCTGTGTGGAGTGCTTGATGAGATTTTGCTGCGATGCTGAAATCCGAGGCAGAGCAGTGGAGGTGAATCCCAAGGGCAGCTGGTTTGATTTGAAAGATGACTTGGAGGATGCAGATGGATCGAAAGCTTTCGATAAGCACTATGAGGAGACGAAGCCGGTTTTTGATTTCATGACGAATCCTAATTTGAGCATGGAATGAGCAAGAGAAAGATTGCGTCAAAAAGAGTGGCAAGCCAGTGCCGATCTGAAATATATTATGAATGTTCAAAGTCAAGGGTATCTCTTACGCCGAATGCCAATCTGTGCCGTACGCCAAATCCCACACAGTCGAGTCAAAAAACAAGTGTATCCTCCACCTCTATATTCTCACTCCAAACTCCGTCAAGTGTCCCGCACCAATTGGGCACAGTCTAGGCAGTCTTCACTCTCCAGTGCCTGACGACCTCCAGGCTCGGCATTCTCCTCTCCGAAAACTCCTCCGCCGGCCAACCCTGCATCGTGATTCCCTCATCGACCACATCTCCAGCCATGACCAGCGTGTGCTCCAAGAGGCAAGAATCACTCTCCATCCTCGCGCCGGAAAGCAGTCTCGAACCACTGCGCAGCACAGACCGATCGCCCACGTACAAGGGGTTGAGATCAAATTTGCCTCTCGTGTTGATGTGGCCGACGAGCGAGGCATCATCAACGGTGACACGGTCGCCCAGAGTCAACAGGTCCGGCTCAGTGAACATAAGACTAGGCAAGCCGCCAGCGAAGAGGCTGCAATCTTTCCCAATGCGAGCACCGAGAGCGCGGAAGTATAGGACGATCCAGTGCGAGCCTGTCAGCATTCCGAGGATTCCGTATCCGCCGTAGCAGTGGCGGCGGAAAGTCTCGAGCTTGAGGAAGAGCTGCCAGCGTTGGCAGTAAGAAGATCTGAAAATACTATCAGTAAAAAGCAGGTAGAGAGAGAGATGCGAAATGGAAGGAGACGTACTTATCCCAATCATAATTTCCAGGCTTCCTCTTTCCGATCACGACCCACTTCGCAGCAATCATGAGTCCAATCACCAAGATCGCCTGCAAAGCCATCATACCCAAGATCAAAGCCGTGAAGAAGATGTACATAGACAGCGGACGCCACCAGCTGCGAGACAGGAAGCCAGAGACCAGATAGTTCTGATGCTGGTAGAGGTGACTAACAACTTGAATAGCAGAGACGCTCGGCACGTTCCAGAAGACGCCGTTGACGACGGTAATCAAGGTCGAGTAGCAGAAGATGGTGAATTGGCCCCAGACGCGGTATGTTGCTTTGCCTTCATAGAAAGCACGGCCGAACGGCGATGATGATTCCTGAGGCTCTTCGGTTGAGGAACTTGATGGGCGGTTGATTTCACTGACGCGGGGTTTCTTCGACTTTTCAAGGTCGTAGTTGCGGGAGTCTCGGGATTTGCTGTCGCTTCTCTTGTCAATCTCGAGACTGGAGCGCTCAGAGTTGACACGAGTGTTGTTGCAGCTTGTAGGCTTCGACAAGAAGTTTGCGAGTGTGGTGTTAGTCGAGTTGGCGCTGACCATGTTTTCGAATTGCGATGCTCGCTTTTCGTTGTACTCGCGAGAGATACGACCAGGCCCAGTCGGCGTGGAAGAGCTCGACGAATGATCTCCCGACAAGCAGAGCGCTTCGCCGACTTTGCTGCCAACCCAGGTAGTTTCGGGAGCATAAGCCTTGTTTCGGCGGGTAAGAGCACCGCTGCCCATAACGGTCTTCTCCCCAAGCTCGACGCCGGGTAGGAGTACAACTCTATCAGCGACCATGGCGTTTGCCCCGACTTTGACATAATCGCTTCCAAGGCCGTCCGAGGTGACGATATGAGATCGCGAGCCGAAGACGACATTATCGCCAATGTCAAGCAGATCCCAATCTTGGACCGAAGGCCCAGTGCCAGGCCAGTATACCTGCTTCCCTACTTTGGCCCCTAGAGCTCGAGCGAGAACAGACGTAGCCTCATAGTGCGTGCCAAACAGTTCAGTAAGGTTGTGAAATTGAGTGGCTGGCATCACAGACCTCAACCATTCCATGCGGAAGTTGGTCATCTGCGAGCGCTGTTCCACACTGCTAGGACCTATCTTCCCGCCGCCAAACAAGTCGAAGATCTTCTTGAAGATCAAGACAGCGACAAATAAGAAGGCCGGACCGAGCGCCACGTTGGCGGCGAGAGCGAAGTAGTGCCAGCCAACTCGGGCAGGGGTCGCGAACCAGGTGATGACCTCGACAAGAGTGTCGTCGTTGTGAACGGGAGACTGGCGGACTAGAGCGACTAGGACAGCAAGCCAGGGGATCATCCCAATAAACTTGACAAGCACCTTGGCCGGAAAGCCCAAGAAGAGGTTGAGTGCCCAATGTGCACCAGGAATCTTGCTGGCTGCCAGGTCACGGTTGGACTCGTCGGCAGAATCTTTGATCTCCCAGCTGGAAGAGTTGGGGCGAATGCAAGCGTTCGGCGGCACTTCTGTCCCGGCAGCGACGATAGAAGACAATCCAATCGATGCGTTTTTGCCAATGCGGATGCGGCCAAGATACATCGAAGTATTCCGCTCAGCCGCGAAAGGCCGCACAATGCAGCGCTCCAGCACAGCATCGTCTTCAATGGTGATCAAATCCCACTCGCCAAACGTAGCTCCTTTCTGGATGCTAACATTCTTACCAATCTTGACTCCCAGCAGACGCAGATAGCATGCTCGGGTCGAATTGGTCATGCCGAACACGCCCATCCCGCAAATGGCAACAGTCTTCTGTACGAGCCACCATCGTGTATGATACGAGCCCCACATTGGGTAGAGACCTTCCTTGTAGCGACCAATGACGAGCCACTTGAAGGCAATGGCAAACCAGGGAGACACGATACGAGTGCAAATGCCACCAACAGTGATGGAGATCACGAGGTCCACAAGTCGGCCGGGGATGCTGTTGAATGTGCCCCAGTGCGTAGTCTCTTGAAGCATGTACATGAAAATCGTCCAAGTAAGGGCTCGCCTCATGGGATAGAACACGGCCAAAGGCAGAAGCTGGAGGAGCATGACGATTGGGTTGGTCGAGCTGCATTTCTTCTCGCATCCTGGCAGGAAAGGTGGCTCTTGGATGATAGGTTTGTCGTTGTCTTGGCCAGAGGGATTGCGCGGCAGCTTCTCGTCGATGAGTTGTGCCAGTAGAGAGACCTTGGAGTTGGTGAATAGGACATTGATTGGCAGCCGAATCGGATACTCTTTTCGCAGAGCGTTGAGTAGACGTCCAGCACCCATGCTGTCTCCGCCAAGCTCGAAGAAATTCGAAGATCCGTCGACATGTCCTGCGGGTAGTGAAAGTACCTGAGCGAACACTTTGCTGATTGTTGCCTCAGTGGGCGATAAATCGCTTGATACGGAAGACGTGTTCTGCGAATTGAGCTTTTTGGCAAGGGCGATCTCATCAATCTCATCACGATCGTTGCGAGGGAAGGGCTCATCTAATTTCGAGATCTTGGTTGGCATATCATAGCCGTGTACCTCCGAAGATAAGCTGCCCCCTAGCTGCTCGACGGAGACCTCAATCGCAACATCGTGTGTGGGTGCGATGATGAGCTCGGGGTGAAAGTCGGTAGCTTTGACAAGGAAGTCAATATTCGCTGGAAACGTGGCGGCGCATGCTAGCTTCAATGCTTCGTGAGACACGCAAAGGCTGCTGCAGTTGATCGGTGTGCTCAAAGGCGTATTTGGCGGCGGGCAGACAGCTTCAAAGTACCTTCCACTAGGTGGTGTGTGATCGGTAATCTCAGGCAGACCAAGACGGTCCGTAAGCTTGATTCGCAAGACTTTGTTGTTGTTGGTCGGGACTCCCCCGTCCATGAATACCAACACCACAGGCACTTTCACCTGGCTGAGCACAGACTTGACGGCCTCCTGGATGCTTCGCAGACAAGCTCGTTGTGCGCCAGCTGGCGTAACAACAGCGAGACCGACGACCTCTTGAAGGACATCGTGAGTGACTGAGAATGCAAGAGCTTTGCTCACTCGACCAAAGATTGGACTGCCTGGCTTGGATGCAGCAGCAACGATGGCTTCTTCGACTTCAAAAGGAGAAATGAGCTCGCCTCCTCTGTTGATGACTTCTTTGCTGCGACCCGTGATGTACAAGTACCCTTCGCTGTCGAGATATCCCATGTCTCCTGTGTCAAACCATCCATCAGGTGTGAAACAGGATTTGTCGATGACATGATTGTCTTTGAGATACCCTCCAAAGACCGGAGAGCCTCGCACAGCAATTCGACCGACTTCGCCAAGAGCAGTCTGCGGCTGATCTCTACCGTCGAGAATAGCAATCTCTGGGCCGACACTGACACCGGACGTGCCGGTCTTCTCGAGTCTGTAATTGAGTGGAGGTGTTGAAATTGGCATACACTCCGTCATGCCATAGCTGGGCAGCACGATGCACTCGACACTCTTCGCAGAGAAAGTCTCCCGCAGCTGAATTGCCAGACTTGGGAGTAAACCACCTGCGGCGTTGCAAATGAGCCTGATCTGACTCTTCTTAACGCTTTCGGGGCGAGCAGCACCGGCTTCAAGAATGACTTGATGCATGCTCGGTGACGCGTAGTACCACGTTGGAGCGTAGTCTTCCACACAATCCCAAAATAGATTGGCGTCGAATGCACTGCAGCAGATCACCGAGCCGCCAGAGAATACAGGTGCGAAGAGGTTTCGAATCAACCCGCCAACATGGTTGAGAGGCATCTGATTCAAACACCGCATTGATCGATTCAGTCCCCATGACTTCTCGACCATCGCGACGCCACAGACCATGGAATGAACCGTAAGCGGAACAAGCTTCTTGGTACCACTGGTCCCACTGGTGAAGAGCATGATGCCAGTGTCATCAGCTGTATTTGGAATCGGCCTGTCTACCAATCGCTTTATCTCCATACCATCCAAGTCCCGAACGAGGAGGTCCATACTGTCGGAGAGTTCCACGAGCAGCACGGGAATCTTGGCTTCCGCAAGCCAAGAATCTCGGAGACCCAATCGATCAACGTCTACTGCTGCGGCCAGGACGAGGTTTGATTTGCTCTGAAGAACGTCTGACTTGAATTGTTCTTTCCCGACGCCGCTGCCGTGGGCGACTGGTGCTGCTGTGTAGTACGTCGCGGTGGCCAGCACAGTGGTGGCCAACAGAGCTCCGTTTGGTAACGATATGGCAACTATCGGTTTGCGTGACCCAGATTCGTGTTGCAGCGGCAGATGGAATTTGCCAACGGCTGCCGCAAGATCTCGATGTGATGCACGATTCCCGCTGGCCGGGTCGATCATGGCGACTTCTGAGGAGCAGGAATGGTAAAGATCAAGCAATGACGAATAGGCGGATTTGCATCGCTGAAGGGTCTGATCAAGCATTCGCTGGATAGTCGGAGACGCTCGGCCAGCTTTGGCCTCCTCGGGCAGCTGTTTCCATAGTTCTGTGTGCTTTCTTTGCAGTTCCAATATTGAAATGCTCCCTGCGAGAGCCTCGTTCATGTTTTGCATGAAGGAGCGGTATTCATTGGGAATACACGTCCCTTCCGAGGACTGAACGGCCATGAGCGAAGATAGTGTGCCGGAAGCCCAAAGTTCCGTTTGGCGTACGATTGCTTGAATGAACGTTGTCTTCCAATGACGGATGTAGTCAAACGACACTCAGCCAGAGCCTATGTCGTGGAGTAGCCAGTTCGGAGGATGGCGTGAGGGTCCACCTGGGCTGCAGGAAAGTGCCGCTGATTGATCTCGTCTTGTTATGGGTTCAAGGCAAGTTGCACTCCGGAAGTACAGCGGTCCAGAATTGTCGAAGGTGCTGAATAGTCTTCTCTGCGTGGTATGACTTTGTCAATCCGGAACGCTTGCTTGAACGATACGCAAGCCGTTGAGAAGGAGATCATATATGGAAGAAATGAATTGATGATCAAAGGCGTGGGCGAGCGAGTGTGTACTGATTTCAGGGAGAGTGAGACATGCGCGGGGGTTGAGGGTGAAGAGTCGGGTTGAGCGATAGGCTAAAGGGATTGAACGAGCGTTATCGAGAGAAGAGACGACGGTGGGGAGGGAGAGCTGGGGGTGTGTGTGTATAACAGGGTGGGAGGAAGAACATCACAGTGGGTGGCCTGTGACGATGACCTCAACGGGCCAGGTACTTGCCCCAGTGCCACCTCCATGCGGCGAACACGTTGACTGGCGAAGAGCACGCGTCCTGGCCGCATCTTGATGAGAGAACCCAGTGGAGGCTGCTTAGATGAGGCGTTCGGTCCCAGCCAAGGGAAGATTTCAGCTGAAGCGCACCGGGTGTTGACAGGCGGAAGGTCGAAGCCTCTAAAGCCCAGGTCGCATTCTGGGTCCGCCTCTGGCAAGGCTTGGGGAAAATCGAGAAGCCGACGGTGTTTGGTGTGCATATCATCCCGGTAGTACTGTGGGCGTCCGGGCAGTGGCAGGTCCCCACAGCAGGCACTTGCCCTTTGCCAACGGGCTAGTGCGATTGCTGATCAGCGTCCGATGAATTGATCGGGACATGTCCGGAATGGTATCCCTCGTATAGCTGCTACTCTGATGGCGAAGCGGCTTAAGAACATTGCTTTGCTGCCCGAACAGGACGAAAATCATTCGGAGCGCATATGGTGGTTGAAAATAGGCCCCGCAGCTGTGTCGTTAGCTCAGCGTCTAGTGAGATGAGCACCAGAAGGGCACCGCTGGCACGTCTCTGTCAACTCCTGTCAAGAAAT
The DNA here is from genome assembly GCA_022814565.1 of Phaeophleospora eucalypticola. Classification (NCBI taxonomy): domain Eukaryota; kingdom Fungi; phylum Ascomycota; class Dothideomycetes; order Mycosphaerellales; family Mycosphaerellaceae; genus Phaeophleospora; species Phaeophleospora eucalypticola. The sequence goes on along the minus strand of JAKLNG010000001.1, from coordinate 687,897 downwards.
CTGTGAGAGGCATTGCCATTGTGAGCCTCCATGTGCACGTCTCAGCCAGGGAAGAAGAATTGGTGCGCGGTTCCACGACATGGACGCCACTGAAGCTGAAACCGGAAGATCTGGAGTGATTACCTGAGGTACGCGTGGTGGCACCGTGGGAGAGCATCGCGGGCACTCAGGTGGAATTGGTGGGTGTGTGATGATGGAAGATGTTGTTTTCTTCCCGGCGCGTCGGGGGCGAGGTCGAATGTGAAGCGCTAGCGTGAAGTCCGTGCTCGAGTGATGTGAATGGATGGCCCAGAGCGGAGACAGCTCCGGCGAGAAGCTGCTTCCCAAACTGCCAGCCACGACTGAGCCACTTCTTGCGACAACATCGACTTCTCAGCCTAAGGTAGGAGGTAGCTGCTCCATCAAATTGGCCATGATCATGATCGGACGACTCAAGGCACGGTCTACCCGGCCTTCACATGCGCGCGGCAATTTCTACCCTTAACTCTCCCACTGATCAGTCACACACATGTCACAAACGCTCGGCTTCTCACCATTGTCGAGCCAACGCCCCGAGCGCCGCCGTCATGCATTTAACCCACGTCCATTCTGGTATTCTGGGGATTGTCGGGCTCGGTCAAGCTCTTCATCAAGACTATTGCCGGCCCACTTCGTTCGCACGTCTTCGCAAGCTTTGCCTTGGCAGACTGGGATCCTGAGGCTGCGGTGGGTACCGTTACCTCCACCGAACTCGTCTCGGACACGACGATCCTCAGGCCACAATTTCTCCGACTAAAATCAGGCTGGCATGATGCTTGCTCCGTACGATAAGCCATCTGCGAACTCTGCAAACAGCTGATGATGTTCGGGCGTGGTCTTGGACTTCACGTTAGTGCATGTCTGCATCCTGGGTGAGTAGGGCATCCTGCCGCAACTCTCGGTCAAGTTCGGCGAAGCGTCCGAGCAGAAGCAGTCTCTACTCTGTTTCCTTGCTCTTGTCGGAATCTCTCGCCTTCGACTGCTTGAGCATGAAGATCCGCTCCCACACCTTTCGGCAGCGTGCGTCGACGCCAAGTCGGCCTCAAGCAACAAGGCGTTGCTTTTCGATCGGATCTGACTCCAGTGGCGTCTTTTCAGTCATCATCTCTTCCCAGAGCGCTCTGCCACTGACCTCTCAACGATTGTTGCCACAACAGACCCAGATCATTGGCGATTCCGCGCCATCCTGTTACGGGTAGACGTTGTTTTGCGCAAGATGCAGGAAACCGCGATGCAAGCAGCACACGAGAAGGAGTGAAGTGCAGATAGGCGCCATTCCCGGCAGAACCCTTGTCAATAATGTGCAGGCCTCAGGAGAAGGTCAACCCGTTGCTGGACAGGCGAGACGGCAATGCAGCCAATTCGGATCTCACCGCTGGCGGATCTGCAGCCTTTCACATGGCAGACACACCGGTGCACACCACTAGTCCACCGAGACGATGATCACTGAGATAAGTGGCCCCAAGTCGGGCGCTTGTTTCAGTCCGTGATTGACCCATGGCCGGCTAAAGATTGAGCAGCCCAAATCCATGTGTTCAGCCTCGCTTAAATCACGTCTTCCCAGCAACCATCCACTGGACATCACGGGAACCAGCAGTAGTAACATGCAGCCTTCCAGACTCTGAAAATTCCTCACTGCGCTCTTATCTAATGACGGCGACTCGATCGTTCATCATCGAGCGAGCATCCACACGCCAGACGGCGTCTCAATGAGACCTCTCGATCCTCAACCAAATGGAGTCACGTTCCTCCACGGCCTTTCGAGACTTGCTGCAGCCTCCCTATCGAATCGCCAAACGCCTTGGGTCTGGTCTTTGGACAATGATTGCCCAACTTCACCCAGCAGCTTCTGCGCTACCTCGTGTCGGTCCTCCTTCCTGAAGAACAACGGCCGCCACGATTCCTCACTCGTCTCAGGCTTCTTCCGCAATTCGCGTTGCGCATTTTCCAGCTTTGACTTGTTGTCCGCCACACCCTGCATGTCGCCGGACTGAATGGACTCAATCACGCCTTTCCAAGCCTTTCGCGATTCCCAGGGATCCTGCTTCTCCATTGGAGGAACTCGAAAATCTGTCGATTGTGCCGAATTCACATCGTAGGTGTCGATCACATTTCCAGAGCTGTCTTTGACTTCGAAGCTCTCAGACCAGCTGCCTTCTGCCTCGTAAATTGGCTTCGAGCGCTTTTGGTCTTCAACGGTAAATACCGAAGCGTGTAGATGATTCTTCTTTCCAGTCATGCCCAGGAGCTTCTTACCGCTGAAGTCGACGTCTGCAATGTAGCCAGACGATGAGACGATCGAATGCGACCCTACAAGCTCCGGATAAGGCGAGCCAGTGAGGATGCCTTGGACCTTCACGTTGGGCAAAGGTACGAGATAGTCCTCGTCGTATTCGTCCAGATGCAGAATCGCGTGACCGATTTGCTGGATGTTCACTGTGCCAGAGAACGTGATTTCCTATGCGCAAGCGTGAGTCCATCGCATGCTAGCTGATTTAGACGGTGGCTTTAATGCCGTCGGCTTACCTGGCGAGTGTAACCTTCTGCACGAACGCCGTGCTTGTCATTCCAGAGATAACAGGCTGTCACCGGAGGATGATGGCTAACTTGCTCCGCGACCATCTTGGTCTGGTCTTCCGGCGGACCGCAATCTCCGATAAAGACCTCTCCCAGGATGGCATTGAGCGGTTTCTTGATACCATCCTTCGGGTTGCGTCCAGCATACTGTTGCCCTTGCAAGCTCGATAGGAACCACTTCAGCACAGCAAGCATGCGCTTCGCAGGATCTTTCTCGTGCGCCGGAGCGCAGAACAGTTCCGGATGTTCTATCCAGTATCTTGGAAATTCTGTTGTCGACTTGTCGGCAAGCACGAAAGGCGGCGCAGTGATGTTGCTCAAATCGCCTTTGATCGTTGATATCGACTACTGATACATTAGAGACTGAGCGGGCGGGTCAAGTCATCGCCGCACTGACTGCTATGAATTCCTTCAAGCTACTGCGCTGTGCACTATTTTCCGCCGCCATGATCGGTTTGGAGTGGGTTCTGGAAGCACCAAATACGTTGAACAAGAACAACATCGGGAAGGAAGCAGTCAAGAGTAGTGCCGACACAAAAAGAACACACGCGCTGTGGGCTACGGACGCCACGCAACAACGGCGCAAACTATACTTATCATGGCATCTGTGCTGCCTTTCAAATCTAAATAATGCACACTGGCTACGACGCAGCATGGCGGAGCAATTCCAGTGTTCTTGGAAGTCTGTGGTCGATGTCGTCATACTTGGTCCTTGATTTCTGGGCTTTGTGGTTCTTTGAGCTCGGGAATTCGATCGTTGCAGCTCTGATTTGAGCTGTGCCATCGTGCGACTGCTTTGTATATCTGGATTCGTTGTGACTGGCGAGATACCGCCAGCATGGATGGTGATGCGCCGAGCCACGATGACGCCTCATTCGACGAGCAGGAAAGACGTGAGCTGTCTCGGACCTATTTGGCCGTTCAAAGGAGAAGAGCTCTTGACAACGACTTTCCGCTTGATGTAGTGCGAGGAGGCCGTCAATCACGCCAGGAGACAACGGTATACGATTGCTGTCGTAAGGAATGGTAAGTAAGAGAGTCGAATTCTTACATTGAAACTTCATGTTTCTTGTTGCCTGAGGCGTCATCGCGGGCAAGCTTTCGGCAGCTCGAGCTTGCCCGACGTCGCTGTTGACCTCACTTCTTCTTACAACACAATACCTTACTTTCGTATACCTCTAAACATTTCAATTTTTTGAAGAGAAAATGGCGAAGCTGTTGAAGAAGCCATTGAAGCTGGCACTCGTCCAGCTGGCCACTGGCTCCGACAAAACAGCGAATCTTGCTCGAGCACGATCAAAAGTGCTGGAGGCAGCCAGCAATGGCGCCAATCTGGTTGGTAAGAGGCGGCTCATCGCACCAAAGCAGATATCATTTGGGTCACTGACAGGATGAAGTCTTGCCCGAATGCTTCAACAGCCCGTACGGTACGAAATACTTCGCCAAATACGCCGAGACGCTCCTGCCCTCCCCACCGACGAAAGAGCAATCGCCTTCCTTCCATGCATTGTCCGAGCTTGCCAAAGAAGCCAAAGCCTACCTCGTTGGTGGAAGCATACCCGAGTATGGCGAAGAGACGAAGAAACATTACAATACATCCTTGACCTTCAATCCGAAGGGAGAGCTTATTGGTACACATCGGAAAGTCCACCTATTTGACATCGACATCCCGGGCAAGATCTCCTTCCACGAGAGCGAAGTTCTCTCGCCAGGAAATAAAGTCACAATGATTGACCTGCCAGAATATGGCAAGATCGCTGTAGCAATCTGCTACGACATTCGATTCCCCGAGCTCGCCATGATCCCGGCCCGGAAAGATTGCTTCCTGCTGTTGTACCCAGGTGCTTTCAATCTCACGACAGGCGCGATGCACTGGGAGCTGCAAGCACGGGCAAGAGCGATGGACAATCAAATTTATGTTGGACTCTGTAGTCCTGCAAGGGATATGGAGGCTGATTACAATGCATGGGGACACTCGTTGGTAGTGAATCCGAATGCGAGTGTGCAGAGTCAGACGGACGAGAAGGAAAGCATTGTTTATGCGGACTTGGATGGAGACACGATTGTGGAAAGTCGGAAGGGTATTCCGATTTATACGCAGAGGCGGTTTGATGTGTACCCGGATGTCAGTGCCGGGAAGGTTAGGTACGAGGAGTGAGGGATCAAGACATCCTAATGCTGGCAGGTACGTTACAGCCAAATGATAGGAACGTTCTGAGAAGCTGAGGCAGTCGCATCAGGCGTTCCACCAGAGACAATGGAAGCTCATCCCAGGTTCTGACTCGTCCTCTAATCTTCCCATCCACCACCCTCAACGCCTCACATTGCGCCTATCCTTACGCCTTCCTGTCGCATCCTCGAGCAGACCCCAGTGTCTACTCCTCTTGTCCTCCGCATCACTTTATCCCTCGCACCTCAACTTCCTTCCGCCTTGGTTCGCAATCCTTGATTTGCAGAACGCTTGCTCCCAAAGCTTCGAATTGGCGCCTCTGAGGTCTCGCATTCGCTGAACCACCAACTTATATCTCTCACCCGACGCATTACCTCCCTAATGGCGAATATTCGCTTCGAGTTTTCATCTACTGAACCTCACTCGATCGTCGAACTCGATGGAAACGACGACACGCCCTCTCCTGGCAAGACAGACGGTGAAGCGAAGCAATCACCTACTAAGACGCCTAGAAAGAAACTGCCATGGCTGGAAGGACAAATACTGAAAGCGGCGGCGCAGCGTACAGATGCAGAGCAAGCGGTCGAGAAGAATGATGATGCTGATGTGGACACTTCGCCTTCACCCTCACCATCTCGAACTATTGTACTCAAGGATGGCACGAACGCGCCAAAGACCGATACCAACGCACCTGTTTCTAGGACCCAGACACCCAGTCCACGCACTCAACTGGATGTGCCCTCCCCTCGATCTCGCTCTGTGCTAGGATCGAACCGTGTCGGCGATGTTGATCCAGCAACGAAGTACATCTCATCCGAGTACAGCTCCATGCCAAGCGACAGCGAGCCAATGCCTAAGGCGCTGCCTAGAAAGGATCCTGCATCTTACGAAAGACTAGTTCGACGACCTTCTGCTCCTCCGCCAAGGCGTTCGTCTGGTCGTGCTTTGAATCACTCCAGCCAGAATGAGCATGAAATGTCTCCCCGCAACATGCGAGTCCACAAGGACGAGGTCCCCAAAAAGGGAGGCACGGTAAGACCAAAGCCACTCCCCAGCCGAGTTCTCGCTCAACGCGCATCGGCGGACAATCTTGCCAGACCTCGACGTTGCAAGTCGTGTGACACAGAGATTGAGCAAGCGTTGCCGACGGCTCGTGACCTGTACCTCGAGCACCAGGATAAAGCGCCGAATGTTCGGAAACAACACCACCACGGTCATTCACGAAGCTCAGGACAGCAGACTCTTCATGAGCTGCCTCATCACCTGATGGCCCATTCAAGCTCGTCTTCCCAAAGTAACGCCGAGAGACAGCTGGACCTACTGAGAAGGGCAGTGACCGAGACTTTTGGAAGAATGCCGCCGGAAAAAGGTCTTGCACGAGCGGTCACTGTGCATGGAGATCTCATGAGCGAGGCCGAATCGATCGCAAGGGAAGCCGTAGCTCGAGGATATGGAGAGGAAGCACTGCAAGCATTTCGCTACAGTGATATGGCGCTCGTTGATGTCGAACAAGCAACGTATCGCCCTCCTCCCTTGTCGCCACCTCGATCACTGCGCTCATCCGAAAGCAGTGTCGGCCAGACGCATGGTTCGCCCCAGCCGCAAAGTCGACGAACCTCAGCTCACGCACAAGCTTTCACCAAATCTGCTAAACCACAAAGGCACCTCGCCGCCACTGCCTCAAAGTTCAAAGAAGCCCTGTCAGACAATATCACAGGCCGCGATGACCGTGCAGCTCGAGTGTCCTCCTCAGGGGACTTCTCGATGACGAAAACACCGCCGCAGCTGTATCTCCCGCGATCTGCAGACTCCATCGTGAAGGACTTTGCTTATTTCGATCCCGATGGAAGAAGGCGATTCTCTGCGCACATTGACCGCAGTACTCAATACGGTGCAGCTGCAGATTTCTACGGAGACCATGGAGAGTCGGTAGCGATGCAGCCTGGTGTTCGGAAAAGTTACGTCGCTTATGAGAAGCAGCTGCCAGCAGTTCCCTTATCTGGTCGCAGACACAGTGATGTCGTACCTGGCAAGACTGAAAGGGTTCATCGTGCACACCACATGAGGCATCTCCATCAGAGTCGAGGCCTTGCAGATGATGATGTGACCAAGCCAAATGGCAAGCAGAACGCGAAGCTGCTGCGGCCACCGGCCGTGCGACAAGCTACAGTCGAGAGCATTCACGGCCCTGCTGAAGCCGTTCCACCTATTCTCAGAGAGAAGCTGGACACGCCAAATGAGCCAAAGACACCCACACCACCGCTTAAAGCAGACTCTCAAAAGCGCCTTGGCCACGGACACGGCTCGCATCACGGCCATGCTTTTATGCAGTCTGCTTACTACCGCACCGATGATGATATCGTCCGCAAGAGAAGTGCAGCAGCGGCAACCACGGACTCTAGCACCCACCCGCCGCTCCTCGTCTCCCACAACTGGAGCTTGAAACATCCTCGCCGTAACCATGTCAGTCTGAAAGAAGGCGAAGGCTACAGTCTTGGTCGATTCCACAAGCGTCAGCCAATTGCACGGGAATGGAGCATGCGTCGCAAGAGGCTGACTGCTACAGTTGCCTGCTTGAACACGATTTTCACTGGCTTTATTGCGGGAATCTACGCTGGCGAGGTGCCTCGCATTCAGTATCAGCTTGCAGATCAGTCGCACTGGGTCATCTATGGCAATCTGCTCCTGTTCGCTGGGATGGGCATCACGACTCTGCTATTCTGGCCATTACCTCTTCTCCACGGTCGGAGGCCATACACCTTGCTTGCGTTTGGATTGATGCTTCCGCTGCAGATTCCGCAAGCACTTGCAGTGAACAGTTATCGTTCGCCAGGCGCTCTGTTTCGTATCGGTCTTCTATTGCCCAGAGCGCTGACCGGGCTAGCTTTGGGCTTCGCGAACATCAATCTACTCCCAACGCTTTTTGACCTTTTCGGCGCATCGCTCATGTCTGAACGTCCTCACCAGGAAGTCGTAAATTACGACGACGTGCGCAGGCAAGGCGGTGGCATTGGCGTCTGGTTGGGCATCTGGTGCTTCTGCTTCAGCAGCTCACTCTCCATCGGCTTCTGCGTTGGCGCATGCATCATTTCAAAGCTCGATCCCAGCTGGGGCTTCTGGCTCGTCATCATCTTGCTCGCCTTCTTCTTGCTACTCAACGTGCTGGGTCCGGAGACGCGCAAGTCCGCGCATCGTCGATCAATTCACCACTTCTACGATGATACAGACCCGGAGAAGATCAAGCGAAGGGTGGCGAGGGGAGAGGTCAAGTTGCACATCTCGGACAGTGGGCCGAAGTGGTGGTGGGAAGAAGTCTGGGCTGGCGTCGTCTTGACGAAGAGGATGGTGGTACAGCCGGGATTTTTCGTTTTGATGACTTACTTGGCCTGGATCAGTGCGCAGTTGACGTTGGTCATTTTGGTGAGTGAGATCTTCCAATATTGGATTCCGCATCGCTGACTTTGACAGCTGCTCGGCGCCCTGCTCTCGCGCAATTACCGCTGGCCTTCCTATTCGATTGGTATAGCGGTGCTCTCCGTACCGATCGGCGCTCTCTTTGCCTTGCCTTTGACCAAGGCCTCCTGGCTGAGTCGTGCTCGAGTCACACCTCCGCGAACTGACAGCATGACGATGCGCTCGCCACGCTTTACGTGGTCTTCGCACTTTACCCGACGTGTCGTATTCTCACTTCTACTACCCTTTGCCGGCCTCGGTTACTGCCTCACCGCTCCTGGGCCGCCTTTGCATTGGAGCGCCTGCGTCATCTTCTCCGGATTCGCGGGTTTTCTCACGGACCTAGGTACCGCGGAATGCGTCGGCCTCATCATGGAGACTTTTGACACGTGCGACTTGCAACCGGGTGTGAACACGAAGCATCGCTTGCAATCCATGTCTGCAGAAGCGAAGAGACGGAGGACGAACTACTCCTCATTTCCACGTGTCTGCGCAGGCTTCTTCGCTTCGCAGTCTCTGGGCTTCTTTCTCGCGGCTGCTGCGACTGTGGTTTCTGGCCGAGTAACGGATGCATATGGAAGTCAGACGGCGATCAGTATCGTGGCGGCGATCTTGCTGGGTGTCACGGTGCTGTTCTTCCTAGTCGTGACGAGGTGGAAGGAGGTTCAGGTTATTCCGGAGTTTACTGGTATGGCAGGGACGTGGAAGATTGGACAACAAGGGCAGGCGGGGAATTTGGGAGGTGGTGTTGATTCGGATTGGAAAGCTGTGATCATTGGGCATCCGAGTGGGAGGATGAGAAGGGTGAATTTTTTGGAGATGGGAAAGTGGAGTCGATGGAGTGAGATTCGGAGGTTGAATAAGTTGGTGAAGGATTGAGGGTTCCTGTGATTCGGAATAGATGGAGAGAAACCACCTAGGTAATGTTTGTTATTGCTATGCCTGTTGCTCGAACATGTTCCCTGTTGTCAACATTCTCACTGGCGCTTCAACTCTGAATCGCTCCAGGTGCCACCGGTCCCCTTGGCCCTCCATAGAATCCCATGAACCCAGGGCACGCACTTCTCAAGGCAGTAAGGTTCGCGTTGGAAATGGTTGGGCATCCTGTCAGCACGCCCGCGCTATTCAGTGCATTTGTCAGTCTGGCCAGCTTTGTAGCGCTGATGCCAGACGTCTGTGCATAAGACGCGAGTGCAAATTGCGCGCCATAGCAGATGGGATTCGCAGCTGCGGTCTGCGATGTGAAGGCTCCGCCAGTGAGGACGGAAGGATCGATCGCCGTGTAGCTGTTGACGCGACCGCGATTGCAGCCCACGGAGGCGATTTCGGGATACTTGGATGCGAAGGCGAGGACGTCGGTTGCAACTTTGACACCAAAGTCGTCAGCATCGATCACACAGGAGGAACCAAAGGAAGTAAGGCTTACAGTAAACTCCACCATACTCATCCGCCTGATTCCGCTTATACCAATTCTCGGGAAACCTTTCATGGCCTGGAACCCATTTCATTGACTCGCCTTCCCCTTGAATAGACATGAAGGACTTGAGGACTTGGCGGTTGAGGATGCCTTCGGGCGCCTCGGCGGATTTGTTGGCCATGAAGCGGTAGATGAAGGTGAAGGCTGCTTGGGAGACGAGGATACCGGTGAAGGGGAGGTCTGGTGGTGAGGTGTGAGTATGGATGAATGGGAGTGGGGAGGTGGGAAAGGGAAGACGTACATGTGTAGTAAGGGTTCTTTGCGATGGATTCGTCGAAGCGGGATTTGCGGAAGTCGCGCAGGATGTCGAGGTTGTAGTTTGCGTTTGTGGCGGGTTGGCGATTGTAGAGCTGTTTCAATGGGTTAGAGGTAGCAGCACTCGAGAGAATTGAGAAGGACTGTACATTTCTGAACTGGCCCATGATCAACTTCGTGTTCGAGCCATACTGGTTCAAATCCGACTTGAGCGGCGAGCTGTCCGTCTCGTAGTTGTTATGGGAGCCGAGAATGCCTGTGCGAGGCAAACCGCCGATGGACCAGCTGGTGCCGTCGCCGTCGACGAGAGCACCGTAGACGGCAAGGAAGGTTCCGAGGTCCTAAGAAGGGTCAGCATGATTTGAATGATATAAGCGAGGGGTGGCATACTCGAGCCATGCCGAAACCTTTGTTCGTAGCGTCGATGAATTGCTGAATGGTCGCTCGGCCATTTCTAGGGAGATAGCCACTGTGAGATTGTGAGTACGATGTCATTCGTTTGTGTAAGAAGAAGATTGAGACGCACTGGTTTGCCAGAGCGTTAAGGCCGGGACATTCGCCACGCTCATCTTTGGGGCCGGGAGCGCGGAACTGCGTTGACTTTGTCAGCTCAGTGAAAGAAGGCGAGAACAAAACACCGTACATCATTTGGATACTTGGTGCTCACACGCTGCGCAACAGCGTCAAATGGGGGCGGTACGAGAGGACCAAAACCATTTCCTTGCGGCCCTGCGGCAATCTGACGAGTATCCAGTCCCGAGAGAGCTCCTTCGACAATGGGGGCCGTCAAAGCGTCCATCATTGGGAATGCAGCGACATGGCCGCCCAAAGCCAGCGTGACAGCAGTGAAGAACTTCATCTTTGTCTACTTTCAAGAAATTGAGGTGAAACAACAGGATCCGAGGGGCAGGGGTATCAATACTTTTCATATAGAATACTAATCATCTCCCCGCAATTGGTTCCATCTCCTTGCCATGATGGCGAGGCTTGCCTGCGACCGCTTGTCAATGGCAAGTTGCTTGGTATTCATCGGGAAGTGCCTGTCTCGCTTCTTGGTATAGGAAGCCATCCAGCAATATGGACCAATAGCAAGGCCGCTTAAGCGTTGACGCAGGCAAGCTCTGTCGAACAAGGGAGAGCGTGTAGAGCCCATGAGCGACGTAGCGTCTTGGTATATCTATGGCTCGACCGGTATCGAATCCGCGTCCAAGCAGCCTGCCAAGTTGTCCTCCGATGATGTGCGGGGCGCACGTGTTCTCCTCACATGTGGCTTCCCGCTCTGCAAGCCACTAAGTCCGCAGGTGTCGCATGATCTTCACATTCTCTTGGAGGAGCCCTGCGAACGGTGCATCTTGCGAAGAAATATCCTTGAAGATAGTCTGCGGTGTCAGAGATGTTGCTTCGTGGACCATGTGGCATTCAACGGTAGTGCATTGCCTGCACTTTAGCCTTGAAGTCTGGTCAAGCCCCAAGACGCAGCTGCAGCTCAGCCATGAACTCTAAATCAAGCTTATACCGATCGGTTAAGAATGAGAATCTCGATCCAGTTCGAGAAGTCTTGATCCAATGGAAGCACACGGCTCTCGCGACGACTTGGCGAGAGGAAGGGTAGCTGCTCCTGGTCTGAACTGTATGAAAGTGCCTCGGTGGTCTTCTGTCACTTCAGAGTCGTCACTCTACGTTCGTGTTCGATGGTGTGGCTTCTGGCGAGACCTCAAAGACTTCGTCTTGTAACCAGGTATGCACCTCTTCCCAAGGTGTCTGCCGATACCAGGAATTGATCAGCTTCGAGCATTGCTCGATCGCATCTATACATCCATCCATGTCGTTAAACTGGTCCAGGTCAGAACAATCCGCATCGTCCATCTCGCGATCTCCAAAGTCGTACTTCTTATGCGCTTCTTCGTCTTGTCCGCGGAAGGAGTGAAAATTGAGAATTCGGCCAAAGCGCTTTGGGTCTTCGCTCTTCAGGATCTCCCTCTGACAGTGCCCGCGAGCGTAGGAATCTTGCACTAAATGCAGGCAGATGCCGATTGCTCTTCGATCATGCTTGACGTTCGGATAGGAGTGGTCATGCGTCAGAAGCGTATGAATCGTCATCCAGTCTGCAGGTCTCGTGCCTGCGTCGAAGAGGCGGCGCAGCGGGTACCGATCATGCTCTTCTTCCCCAGCTAGCTCGACATCCCGCAGCTTGGTGGCGATTGAAATCTTTCCGATGGCAATTTTGTACATCACCTCAAGCCAAGTCATGATCTTCTTCTTCGTCTCGGCTGGTTGCTCGTCCACGTGGTCGGCCATGGCGTGCAGAAATTGCATGTCTCCAAAGTGGGATCTGGCTATGATGTTCTTATGACCCAACCAGCCCTCCTTGGTGCAGTCTGCGTCCCAGATTTTGCCATCTGCAAATTGCACAGCCCAGTCGCGTCCGATTCCTCGATGATAGTTGTCTGGCTTCGCGAGCCACCAGGTGTCGTTGAAGAGAAGACACGCCGGGTCGTCGTTCCATACTATGCCGCGCAAAAACTCCAGTGTGTCATAGTGATACTCCTGTATGGCTTTGTTGTATGTCGTGTTCGGGTCGAGTTTGAAATCCGATCTGATGAGCGCGGCAAGTGTGAGGCATTCATGGACCGGCGGATGCTTGAAGGGTCCGATACCACCTCCGATGAACATGGCGAAACTCCCCTCTCGATGGGAACGTCGATCTAGTCGATGTTGCAATATGCGTGGCTGTGTATATATGTGGCGATTACCGCGATTCTCGTCGTGATGGCGAAAGTCAGCACAAACTTTTCCCGAAGTTGAGATTTTGCTGGCGAGTAAGCTTTTGCTGATTTCAGTGACGCGCAGATGGCATCACTGACCGCGGGATGCGCTGTAAAATGTGTGTATGAGATGAAGAAGCGAGTGAATAGTAGAAGGTGAAGAGATGAAGTCGATTATGAGTCGCGATAAGATGTCGGCGAGCGCGTCTCGGAGAAGCCTCGTGCATGGGCCAAGTTTTCTGATTCGTTCGTGTCCTTAGGCTGATGAGTAGTGGTTAGCTGAGCGGTGTCACCTACCGGTGTCCGAAGGCTGCTCGTCACCTTGTCTGATTAGAAGCCTGCATTCGGTAGATACGACAAGTGTGATATTGCAAATGATGCCGAATGCGGTGCTGGACAAGATGGAATGCAGAGCCTTGGAGGGTGGACATCGCCCGTATCCGGATTTCGAGTAGACAGATCTGGTAGTACGGTCAATGGCCATGTAGTGTATCACAATGACCATATAGAACTTTTCCAAGTTGTCTCAAGAGGTTGCACAGTGGTTGTACGGAGAAAAGATGAGGTGAAGTGGAAGGTAAGGTAGACATCTCCCGGTGGTGTAGAATGTCACTGCCCAAAACAGCTGTGATCGCCCCATAAAGTATTGATGGGAGCTTGATTGATATCCGCTTGCACGTGAAAAAGCTTGGCAGGATTGAGTTCAGTTCCAGATGCCTCGGCGTTCCCGACATCAATGTCGATCGCGAGCTCTAGCAGCGTGACCATTGCAATCGCACCCAGGCACCACCATTTCTTGCTCTTTCCGAACAACGGTCGTACAACGGAAGATTCCTCGCCCTCGTTCCCGCAAGACTAACGCGGCACGCGCGGTGGTGGCTTCACATGGAAGGAAGCGCAATAATCCACGCCGAGGAACATGTTCACTCCGACCATAGATGACTGGCACCGGCGCCATGGTGAGGCAGCAGGATAAGGCTGCCTCTTGCTCAAATACTAATAGTACCACGTCCGTCACTGGGGAAGCCGTACCAGATATTCATCACTGACCTCCCCTCCTCACACGACCACCGTCTTGTTGACATACAGCACTCGTCTTGAAGACTTCAAACAATCCCAAACAACCCAGCAAATCTCCAAGCTTGAACACCGCCAAAATGATGCGCCTCTCGAAATTCTCTCAAATGGCCGCCAGTGCCAAAGCAGCCTTCACCTCCCGCGACGCAGCCAGCACGCAACAGAACCTCGAAACAATCAATGCCTCCGTCCTCAAGCTCACGCAGACCACCACCGCCTACACCGGCGGCTTGCTCGCCGCGTCATCCATCTCCAACGACGAAGCGACGCTGGGCCAGAACATCAAGAACGCCATCTCGGACGCCAACGCCTCAGAAATGGTCACGGAGGACGAGGCCGACGCTATCATCAAGTACATTGTCGACACGCTGGAGCCGAACATCAAGGCCTGTATGGGCGCGTTGCAAGCGAAGAAGGAGGAGTTGAAGAAGGCGGGGTTGCAGGGGACAGTGAAGGGAGATATGGATGATTTGAGGAAGCAGACGAATGACTTGGGCAAGGCATTGTTAGCCAAGGCGCCAGAGAGCAAGAGGCCCGAGGGCGAGAAGGCCATGAAGGTTGTGGATGGCGACTTTGAGGAAGCTGTGAAGGCCTTCGCTTAAAGAGGTGGGAGCATAGCACAAATTTTGTAAATGTATAGCTTTGATACCAGATGATTCTTTGATTTAAGAGTTCTGTCAAAGTGCAGTATAACCTACACTCCGAACAGCCGTCTGTGAGCTTCACAAGGCCGAGACGACCATTGTCATGTACATGTGCATGACCATGCAGGAAATCGATCACGCACCCAGTGGTTTGTGGGCTTCCGCTGCTCTCGTGAGGCCCGTGATGACCTGGAGAACCACCTGCTCGGTATAAGACTCGACGCCCGAGCCTCAACGCCCAAGCCTTCTGCTCAGACATCATCGACCGCGCCTGCCAAACCTCTCGCGAGTCTGGGCTCCCTTTTCGATTGGCTAATAGCATCCTCATCTGGCCTCGGACGGAGGAGCACTGCGAGGTACGTTGATGAATTGTCGGTGGGTGGGCCTGGCAGTACGGCGCCTGGACCCCAAGGAACCGAATCCAGAGTTGATACTCGACGTGTCCAGAGAGCGGGCCAAGTGTTTGGAATGGTGAGCTCAAGTGAGTCTATCTCGCTGGTTGGACTTTTTGCCTGGTCTGATACTCTGCAGGCTCACTGTGATGCGGCGAGGAAGGAACACCAGAAGATTATGGCGTTGCTCGAGTTCAACCAAGAATAGCTGAGCAGATTTCCCAGCGAGATTCTCTTTCCCGCCTGAGGTTCCTTGGTGGATCCATTGTGATTTGGTGCTTCTTACCAGACATTGGAGAATCTTCACGTCCGTGGTGCCTGTGCTCTTGCCTGTCCTGCGTCTGTTCGGCCCAAGTCGTCCTCGTCCTTCAGGCCAACAGTGTGCTTCTTGATGAATTCGACATAACCAACCCTTCTTCCCTTCATTAAGCTGAGGGCGTCCTGCAATAGACCAAAAAGCAATCCAGCTCTCGCGCCCAACTTGGCAGTTCTCGCGGCCGTGGGCAATGGAAATTGGTTCCAGGCGCTGAAAGTCCCGGCAGTTCCCAGTCCAGCCAGCATCGAGCTAAAGCAGTCGCGATTCATCATGACTTGCTTCTCATCAACTGTGTCTTCCTGATCTTCCGCCAATGCCTGCTCCAGACTGCTTCCCTTCTTGTACTCCCCGCCTTTCACTCTACCCCAGAGCCTCATACCCGCCGCCCGTCCTCGATCCACTCCCTCCTCTAAAATGAAGAACATGCCAACCCATAGTGTATACTTCGCCGATTGCTTCAGCCCCTCCATGACCCCGCCAAGCATCATGTTGTAGTTCTTCGACTTGTGGTAGAAGTACCATCCTGTCGATGTCGTTGGGAGTCGATGTGCATTTTCGGCTTGGAAGCGGTACCCAGAATCTGACGAGCCTTTGGCCAGTCCAAGGAGAAGACCTGAGAAAGAGCCTATTGTGCAGGCTAAAGGCACACGGAGGCCCAGCGGGAGAGACAAGCGGTCTTCGAAGGTGCGGAGTTCGGCGAAGGTCGATGGACCCGTCTTTTCAGGCGGAGGTGCCAACTCAGTGGGATACGCATCTGTCGGCGAGCGCGACGCCATGATACAGAGCTGCGTCGATCACCACGACGAGGATGTCGGGCTGTCGTGGACTGCATATGATGGAGCGTAAGTGAATGTCGAACATGCGGCGTTTCTCGGGAGTGAGGTCCGAGCTCTCCAACCCCGGACGACGTGAGGCGTCGACTTCGTGATTTCTTTGCCTCACATCTTGAACTTTTCCAACCTCGCCACTGTGACGACGCCCTTTTAACGATGCTGGCATCTCGGAATGCCATCGCTCGAAATAACGCGAATTCTGCATATGTCTGCTTGAGCTGCAGAAATAAACGACAAAAGCGGCAACATCACGATGGCAACGAAACGAGTGCAAGAGCCGGGACGTTTTCCACGCTGGAAAAGGATGCATTGTCAGGCGCATATGGGCTTAAGGAAGAGCTGGTGATCAGAGATCGAAATGCCTCTTCGATCAGAAGAAAGAGCTTAAGAACGCAGCAGGCGGGAGAGGATGGCGATGCAGTAGACCTTACACGAGATGAACTTTCATCCGGCTCCAGAACCACACGGCGTACACTTGACCCTCGAGGTGGCCATTCTCGGATACTTGGAACCAATGCAATAGGCAGCGGACCGCTAGCAGAGAAGAGGAGAAGATATCGATCACTCGCCATTAGAAGCAATCCCCAAAGCAAATTTCCGAGACATGAGGCTCTTATGCGCGCACCTCTGCAGAAAAGGACGCTACATACCTCCATACGGTCGAAACAGCAGGCGGCCGAGGCGGTCGAGTCTGATTTCGTTCCCGATTTGCCCACGTCAAGCGTAACCCATGACGGCTTGCACGGCATTCGTGCGCAGCTCGGAAAATGGCAGCAGCTTCACGGTCATGAGGACCCCGTCCCCGAAATACCTCAGAAGATTGATGACACTGGAGATGACGAGCCTTCCAACAACTTGACCCGTCTACCCGACTCAAGTTTCTCTCGTAGAAGCGAGGAGCAAGAGGAACAGCAAGAGGAGTACGAGCGTTTGCTTGGCGGAGGCAGGGAAGGGTTTGACGGATCTGTTGGCGATGATGGTCGCTTTCTGAAGATGGGCGACCTGGTCGAGATCGAGAATCCTCACAGTGAGCGGGAGAGCGTGCTTGCGGTCTATGTCCAGAAGATGCAGTCCGGTGACGCTCAGTTTCTCAATATGCAAGGGCGTTGGATGCATGTTTCCGACAGGGCCGTTCAATACAGCATCTCGGGATGGATTAGCCCAAAACTTGTCGAACCTTTGTTGAAGCACCTACCAAAGCCGGATGAGCCAAACCTTGATGCCCTTAGAGACAAGGCCTACGTCGAAGATTTGTCTGTCCCGAGAGAGCTGGCCGGGCCCTTGATTAGCCGCTTGGTCCAATTCCACAACGAGACCCAGGACATATATCGTCGGCACTCGTCGAGATTGGATGATGCGCACAACCTTCTCGCTCATGAAACTGATCTTCGCTACGGGTCTCTGACGTCTGCTGCTACCACTCTCCTCAAAATGCCCAGCGACAAGATCACACTCGCAGGGTTGTACACTGTTCGAAAGGCGCTCACCAACGGAGGTTACGCTTTCAACATTGATCGTCGCTCTCATCGATTGACTGGGTACATGCAAATTCGAAGCAAAGACCAAGTTAGAATGATCGACCAGGTGCGTGGTTGGTTGCGAGCGTGGCAGGACGATCTAGCCATCACTGCCGGGATGAAGCCATCACGACTCAAGACCCACACACCTCAGAAGGGAGCCCAGATTGTGTACAGCTTTCTCGACAAGGCTCGCAAAATTGTTACAGAAAACCGGAAGAATCGGCAGCCAACTGAAGCCCATACTGTGAGCATCAGTAAAGTCCGTCTTCCCATTACGGAGGACAGTGATTGTGTGAGAAGCACATCAGCACAGGTTTTCACTGATGAAGAGAGCGAAATAGTGCGTTTCTTAGAGAGCTGGTGTTGCAGCAACTCATTCTTTGGACTTCCTCGCTTGTCGAGCTTGCCCCCTCTGCTAGTGCAAGCGACTGGTCTGTACAAAGACGTCGAAAACATTTCGAACTGGACTGGATACATGTTTCTTCAAGAAATGGGCACCATCATGCCATACGACAACCGCATTCGATTTGACCAGCACCTACTCCTACCAAGCTCTCAGCACAGTAAGCCGCTACAAAATTTGATGACGAGTCTGCTGCAAATGGGGAAAAATCATGACTTCACCGACTCCATGGCTGGTCTGCGCCATGATTGGAAGGATCTTCCTGTCTACTGCATTGACGATGCTGGTGCTCACGAGATAGATGATGGTATCTCTGTGGAGCCTGCTGGCGTCGGGCCCGATGGCCAGGAGCAGCACTGGTTGCATGTTCACGTCGCGAATCCGACGGCTTTCTTCTCTCGTGACCACCCCATGGCCAAGATGGCAAGACACATGGGCGAGAGCATCTATATGCCGGAACGAACATATATGATGTTGCCGCGGTGGGCAACAAAGGCGCATTTCTCACTGCAGAAGGACCGACCATGTTTGACGTTCTCAGCCAAGATCAGCGGTGAAGCGGAACTCTTGGATCTCAAGGTCACTCCTGGAATCATTAGAAACATCGTCTCGTTGACTCCATCAGAAGTGGATGAGGTGATCACGGGCAGCGTGAAACCGTCTCAGGCAAAGACTTATACAGTCGGCGGCCAGCCTCCACCGAGGCCTGAGAGGGTCAGCAAAGTCCCTAGTCTGGAAGAGCGAAATCGCAGAGACCTTTCAATCCTCAAGGAAATTGGAATCAAGCGAGGCCAGCTGCGAGAGAGGCAAGGTGGATTCCACTTCAACAGACCGAACTTCGACTTCTCTGTCTGGCAAAGCTGGAAGAGGCAGGGTCTTTCCTGGGACCATCCCTACCGTAAAGGGATTCGAAGAGTCGAAGGTGATCCTGTCGTATCACTCCGCACAACTCCAATGGAGAACTGGTTCGCGTCGTCGGAAGACTCTCCAGCAAGCAAACTCGTGCGCGAGAGTATGCTGTTCGCCTGCGAGATTGCTGCACGCTGGTGCGCTGAGCGGCAGGTGCCAATTGTGTATCGAGGAACCGTCGATGTACCGGGAACAAACCGCGAAAGATTCTGGAAAGAATACGTCCAACCGAGGCGAAGAGAGGACGGCAGCTTGCCAATGCATGTCGGTATAGAATGGCTGCAACAGAGTCGTACCGTCCTGTCGACTGAGGCTGCGCCGCACAGTTTGCTCGGACAGACTCATTACAGCAAGGCTACTTCGCCACTACGGAGGTACGGTGACATGATCCTGCACTGGCAGATTGAAGCAGCGCTGCGCGAGGAAGCGAAGACCGGCAAGAGTTTGGTCCTATCTCCGGGCGAGAAAGTCAACCGGTCCTTCCTGCCGTTCTCCAAGCAGGTGCTCGAGACCATCATTCTGGGCCTGCAGCCGCGTGAGAATGTCATCACAAAGACCAAGGCCTACGCGGAGCAGTTTTGGGCCGCGATGCTGGTGTTCCGGAAGCACTTCCAGCAGGACGGCGAGCCGTTCCCGTTTGGGACTCGTGAGAGCCCCATGAAGCTGTTCATTCATTCGCCAAATTCAATTCAAAAATCTGGCATTTTTGGTCTGAGCCTTGATCTTGGCCTCAGTGCTACGATGCAAAGGCCGGAGCAGGTTGGATTTACTGAGCCAGTAATGAATGGTGATGTCTGGGAGGCGGCGTTTGAATCGGTGGACGTGTATCGACGAACGATTCTGTGCACGCCAATCCGACTTGTCGGCAGAGAAGGTGCTGGCATCTTGTAGATGTCTGTTGGAAGACGACTACATAGAGGTAGACACGTAAAGATAATACATCTCTACTCGTGAGATTCGGTCTGTGTCTGCTAGAAAGCGGATATGAAAAGCTGCATTTGAAGCAACCTACCTACATTGCATGTCCCATCCCGTATCTGTAACACAGACGCTGAGTCTTGACGGCTGCACCTTTTGAAGGAGGGAAACTACAAGTCATTGTTCTTGGCTGGGGAGGGAGAGCTCGTTACAGACCCGGTTTCCGCAGAACCCTGAAGTCCTTCCCGAGTGCTCTCTCCCGTTTTTGCCTTTCCTACCGCCCTCATGGTCCCGACAGGTGAGTGAAGGGAGAAGGCGGAGGCCGTTTTCAGCCATTGGTTCGTGTGTGCATACCGGGGCAAGAAGACGTAGAGTATGAAATGAAATAGGTGTGGTCGAAAGTGGCTTTGAAGGTGTGTTGGTCGCATTTCTTCAGCAGTCGCAGTCGCATTCATCATGCTTCTGCGCCGCTCCGGCTACTTCGAAACTTTCCGGGTTCAAGACGCTTCTTTCTCATCCATCTATTCCCCGTGACATGATGATATCCGTTCAATTCGTGCCATTGCCGTTGTCCGTACGCCGAGCGAAAAGTCGAAAAAGCGAGAGATCGAGTCGAGAGCAGAGAAAGGCCTGACAGATCCTCATTAGCCTTTCCTTATCCATATATCTCTTCTTGTGCGAATTTCTCTCACCATTCACCCCTCCCATGTTCTCATTTTGACCGTCTCTTCTTATCTGCTTCCGCTCCACACGCCCTTCAAGAAGCCATCGCGCTGGGTAAGACGGTTCATGCAGTCGTCGCTCTCGCCCATGGCGCGCACGAAGCCGCAGAGAGCGTAGACCTGGTTGTCGCCGGTGTAGCGGCCGTTCTCGTCCACCTTGCCGACGGAGATTTGCACCGAGGCGTGGTCCTTGGCCTTGATGATTCGGTTGGTCGCAGAGCACTTGCGGGGGACGTAGCTGTAAAGGAAGAAATCCAAGGTTAGTGAAATGCGATTGGGGTCGCGGATTAGGGGCTTCCGTACAGGTCGACGAGCTCGCCGCGTTCGTTCTCCATGGTGACGGTGGTGGGTGGTGTGAGAGGGTGGAGGTGCTGGTGTTTTCGTGCGATGCGGTGCGGTGCGGTTCAATCCAAGGCGAAAGTCGAAGTTCATTCGAGATCGTCCGTGCGCGAAGTGTGCGTGCCAAGGCTGCTGAGTCACGTCATTCTTTTGCCTGAGGCATAACATCACATGCCACGAGCTATTGAAGATAGGCGAACACCATGAGGTGCATCTTGCTTGACATCTTTTCGCATTCATTCGTCTACACATCCCAAGTTGCGACTCATCTACTGCGGCAACACTCGATGCCATCTAGTCCTTTTCTAGTCGCACAGCAGCATTGCTCTCGATGAAACCAAGATCCACCTTGTGTCCCAGCAGCTCTCTGATGTTGCTCACAGCGTACTTGATCATAGTAGGTCGCTCCAGACTCAGACCGAATCCGTACACTCTCAGATCCTCGGGCAGCCCCATGGGCAGCAGCATCTCGGGTCTGAACATGCCACTGTTGCCGATCTCGACCCACTTGTTCAGTCCGTGATGGAAACCGAACACCTCCATACTTGGCTCAGTGTAGGGGTTGTACGCAGGCTTGAAGCGCAGATTTGTGATGCCGAGCTTTGCGAAGAAGTCGCCCAAGAAAGCCTGCAGACCACCAAGCGTCAGACCGTAGTCTGCGATGACACCCTCAACCTGGTGGAATTCTGCCAAATGCGTTGCGTCGACAGTCTCGTTTCGGAAGACGCGGTCTATCGAGAAGTAACGTGCGGGTCCTGGGTTGGCGGCGAGGCGGTGTAAGCAATACGTGGAAACAGCAGTGGTGTGTGTTCGGAGTACAAGTCGGCGAGTCTCTGCCTCGTTGTACGGATACCGATAACCCACTGAGCCGAACTTGCCGTCCTGATGTACTGTCTTCACATCCTCAAAGTACTGTTTGTAGTCGAGCTTCTTTGCGCCTGCTTTCCGGCCGGAAGCCTTCTCCATCTCGTCCAAGGCCTGGTCTGCTGGAGGATCTGGGCCTGGCAGACCTGATTCGGGCGGATCTGAGACGTAGAAAGTGTCTTGCACGTCACGAGCAGGATGCTGTTGCGGCACGAAAAGCGAGTCGAAATTCCAGAATCCAGTGTCGACGAAGCGCCCTGTAGGCATCTCGGTGAAGCCCCAGCCGAAGAAGATCTTACGGAACTCTTCTCGCACTTTGTTGAGCGGGTGGAGAGCTCCAGCATTTTGAATCGCTCCCTTTGCCTTGAAGTTGTACGGTTTGAAGTTGGCCGTTTGCCAGCTGCCATCTTCAACCATCTCAGCAGTCAGATCCGTGACTTCCACGGGAATCTCCTTCGCCCACTTCGGGCCCTTGAAGACCTCGTAGGTAATGATCTTCTGAGTAGTGACCAGTTTGCGCTTCGATAGATCCTTCAACAGCTTCGAGTCCTCTCCAGGCACCGTCTTGGTCTGCTCCACATACTGCAGTGTTTCCCGTGTCGCATCTCGAACCTCATCCTTGACTGCCACGAAAGCGTCGCCGTCCTTCTTGATCCAGCCTTGCTTGATCGCATTGCCCTGTCCTAGCTTCGCAGTCGGTGTTGAAAGTGCTGGGTCCTTCGGTGTTACCCTCCCCGCCTTCTTGATGGCCTCCCACACCTTGTACTCATGGCTTCCTTCGTCTGCTATTTGCTGGCCTTCTTTTGTGAGAGTCACTTGCTCCGAGTCGCGGTTTTTGTACGTGAGCATTGCCCTGCTAGCCAAACGGTCCAGAGCGGCCTTGATCTCTGCCTGCGGGACTTGCGGGTATGCAACTTCGCTTTCGAAGGGATCATTGTGTTCGAGGTGGTGGAGGATGTCGAGTGTGAGATCACGGTCGCCGTTGCCCATTGGCACGGGCACTGGGCCTCGCTGGCCTGGCATCGTTACTGCAAGATGCTTTCCGGGTGGGCGACAAGTCTTGTTCAGAACGCTCCTGAGGACACCGATCTTGCGTTGCGGATGTCGTCGACTCACAACTTTTGTGACTCGGAACTGAGCTGCCAGCTGCGCGAAACTTAGCTAAGATTTGATGCACGTTTCATGAGAGCGGCCCGATGCGAGCGCTAGTGCGGCTGCAATGTCCTTGCCTCTTCTTCACCCTCATCACATGCATGTTCAAAGACTCCATTACGTTCATCACCATCTAAGAGATTCTCGACTTCGAGAATGCCACATGGAGGTCGAGCTTTGCTTACTCCCGTGAGGTTTCGGAGCTACAGAGCTTTCACAAGCACGATGTCCATGTCAACAACGATCGAATAGTTCCCGTTCTCCATGCAAGATTGCGCGTATCAGAGCGCCAGATAATGAAAGAGGCCCAAAAGACGTCCAACATTGCAATGCCTGCTCTTCATATACGCCTTGCATTCACTGATCTTGGCGGGCATTGCCAAAAGGCTGAGCTGCAATCCTGCCGCGGGAGCTGTCTCTTGGCATAGGACCACATCTACGTCGCTAAAGAAGATACAACTTCCCAAGTCAACACAATAACACCTTCTTCGATGTAAAGAGACTTTGTTTGAGTTTACTTTCGACTGGCTTGGGACATTTCTTTGCAGCTGCCCGTCTCTCCAGTTCTTCTGCATCATAAACTTTGCTGGCTCTTCCTTTCCATGCAACCAGCGTGCCTCGCATACCCAACATGTTGAGCGACAAAGAGCATCTTCAGAGCAAAGCACCCTCCAGCGAACCATCCAACTCAGCCGCCGGTTTCACTACCAAGGAACCGCAAACATCACCTCCCTCCCATTCTGCCCCGGCTCAGGATCCGTCCGACCGCCCCCCAACCTACAGCGCCCTCTTCTTCACCTCCCCACCCCAGATAACCTCTGAACCCGCCTCCGCATCTCGCATCGCGGCAGTAATGGGGACCCCACCACCCTCCTCGCCATCAAACAAAAGAACCCTTAAAGAACGCTGGAAAGACCTTCGAACCTCCCTAAAAATCGACCTACGGGATTCTGCTTACGATTCGCGAGCCAAGCCGCGGACGATGGGGAAGTGGAATGTGGATGGGACGGAGGTGGGGAGGAGGAAGGGATGAGAGACCGAAAGGGGGGATGGGCAGGTAGAGGGGAAAGGAGTTATTATTACGATCTGTACTACTACTAAAAAACTAGAGAAGAGAACCCAGTTGTATTCGTTGCTCCTGTTCGTTATCCATTACCTCTTTTTCGTTCCATCGTAACATCATCATAAGGCCCTTTGGGCCGAGACAAGATCACACCCCGTTGAGCATCTGCAAAGCAAGCCGCTTCTAGCTGCGCCGCCTTCTGTCGCTCCAGGGGCTCTCATCCGGATATCTTCTGCCGCTCACTCCCGTGTCCGCAAAGCGTGTCTGCTTCGGTCTGCTGCGTGCAGGAGGCGCAGCTTCGTCGCCTGAATAGTCTAGATCTTCGGCGCTCATCCTCGCACTTCGACGGTCTCGCGGGTCCCGGTCCCTGGGATCGCGAGGCTCTCTCATGTCACGGGAATCTCTGTGATCGCGCGGATCACGGTCGCGAGGATCTCTATCACGAGGATCGCGGGAGTCGCGAGTGTCACGAGGGTCTCGAGCATCGCGAGGGTCGCGCATATCTCGCGGGTCGCGGAAATCGCGCGGATCTCTCATGTCACGGTGGTCCCGTGGCGGAGGGGCACCAGCGTCTGCGTATCTGCGCGGGTCGACAGGACCAGGGTGAGGCGACGGCAGTCCTCCAGGCCCGGGTGGCATGTCGTCGTAGGGCGCAGGAGGAGTGTCGTAGCGCGAGCCTGGTGGCGGACGGGGACTATCGTACCTGCGATCTCGCGGGTCTCTTGGATCTCTCCTGTCCCGAGGATCCATTGGAGGTGGAGGACGACTGCCAGGCTCGGGACTCCTGCTCGAGTACCTTTCTTGTGCGCGTCGCACAGACGGATTCCTCAACGGAAGTCCTCCCGAGTAGTCGCCTGGAGGCGGTGGTCCTGGAGGTGGTCGTGCTTGAGATGGAGGCTGCTTCGCCACGTGCGCCGCAAAGAGAGGTCCTGCAGAAGGTCCAAACGAGGGGCCTATACCGTTGCCAGGAGGAGGTGCTGGAGAGTGCGCATCGGGTCGGTCGTGCGCAGAATTCCTTCTACGCTGCGAGTCATCATAGCCGACGCCAAAGTAGTCATCACCTTCTTTCTGGCTCGGGGTGGGCTCATGGCTCTTCGTGTGTCGCAGGCTCTGGTCTCGAGACTCTGGGCGAGAGTGATGGCGCCGATGTCTACTTGAGTCGGAGCCTGATAAATGCTTCGGCGGCGGACTGTACACAGGATCCTCGTCCTCAGCATCAAAGCCTTCATCTTCCACAGCGCCAGCGACAGGTCGGTCTGGCCTGTCCAGCTGTGAACTTCTCCTGCGATGGTGGCCGTGTCCAGAATGCTCTCTTGGTGAATATCGATTGTCGTAAGACCCAGCGCTGGTTGGTGGCAGCTCGTCGGGATGCATGTGGCCTTCATGGTGGCTTCTCCTCTTCGGATCGCGGTCTCTACTACGACTGCTTCCCCTGCCATCCCAAAGATGCGGACTGCCTACGTTGCGTGCAATGCGGCCAAATGTCGAAGCAGCCTCTTTGCCCTTGCCCATCATTGTATGGCGAGGGCTGACTGCTGGACGTTTCGAGTTTCGTCGGACAATTGAAGGTCTGCCGTCCACGTGCCGATACAGCGGATTGCGAAAATACGCTAGCGCTGGGCCTCTCGAGTCCACTGAACCCTCATCATCTGTAGGCGGATCGCCTTCCCGACGAGGCGGGCGCTCGCTGGCATGAAGTCTCCTCGGGGGCTCTTCGTGTTCGACCTCAATTTGGTGTCGGCGCTCCTCTTCCTCTGCCTCCTTCCTCAAGCGCTCAGATACGCCTTCGTACCACGCAACCATGTGCTTGTCCGGATCAAGCGGAAAGCATTCTCGAGGGAGAATCTTTGGGAATACTTCGCCAGTATCCGGGTCTTTGATGTCCCAAGTCTGCACAGCTTCTCTGATAAACTCAGAATGCTCTTCTGGGCCCAGTAGAAGCTGAATTGTCTGCCACATGATCCATCCTTCGGTCTTGAGTGCAGGGACAGTCGGGTCGGTGAATGCGGTCGCGTGCGTGTACGCCGGAGGTTGCAAGCTGTGGAGACATCCCAGACTCTTGTAGATGAATGCAATACTCTCGTTTGGCGTTCCCAAGAATAGCTGGTCGTAATTGCCGTGGAGGTCGCGGTAGAAATGAGCTAGCTGGTTCGGCGTAAGATCTGGGTTGTCCGAATGCTCATATCTTTCGTTCTACAAGAATCAGCACATATACTCTGCCATGTGTGTCCTGTCGGCAGCGCACATACCATGAGGTTCTTCAACCCTCGCAGTAAGCTCTTCAGCTTATCCGTGCCGGTCTTGTCGGGCTTGAAAAGATATCCCCAATACTCATACGCCTCTCGCTGCTCAATGTTCTTCTCATGTTCATTTGCGCGGTGCTCCCTTTCATCCACTGCTGGCTCCTCTGGTGGCGGGGTGTGCGCAGGCGCAGCGGTCGCCATGTTGCGCGAGTACACTGCGAGTCTGTCGTTGAGGAGTAGAAGGCAGCGAGGCCTCACAGATCAATGTGGAAAAGCGAATGTGGGCTTTGGTCTGCAACGGTCGCTAAGATTAGGTCGTGCTACATGAGGTAGAGCTCGAGTAAGTCGACGCCGGTTGCTAGGGTGTCGCGCGAGGTTTGAGTGCTTATGCAGCGATGCGGACTCGGTCGAGGCAATGGCTGAGAATGCTCCTGATACCGGCAACAGTCGGGTGCTGCGACATGTCACGAGAGACGAGAAGTGTTTGAGCTGTGCATCGGTGCTGCGCAAGTGTTTCCTTGCGCCTTGCTGTCCGAAGCTGTGTGATACAGCTACGTCACCAAACATCTGGCGCAGGATGCGCCTCGTATCGGGGCTTTACAGCTCATGTGAAGACCGCACCAGCGATCTGAAAAGTGAAGCTGGTTTCTCTCATCACAGGTCTTTTCGTTCACCCATTTTAACTACTGAAGACTCGCTGTAGAAGTCTCATGCATCACATACAGTACCCACCCCAGATCTACTGGTGCGGGACCTGGGCGTAAACCACTGAGCGCCTTGCCCAGAATACATCTATCGCAGTGTAGAACCGAGA
Organism: Phaeophleospora eucalypticola; assembly: GCA_022814565.1. Lineage (NCBI taxonomy): Eukaryota > Fungi > Ascomycota > Dothideomycetes > Mycosphaerellales > Mycosphaerellaceae > Phaeophleospora > Phaeophleospora eucalypticola. Next base: position 660,973 of record JAKLNG010000001.1, on the reverse strand, counting down.
ATCACCTCTGCCGTAGCTACTATTTTGCACTGCGATCACGCGTGGATCAAGCAGAAGCATCGTGTTGATCATTCCATCTATTGCTGTTCCGTGTGTGTAGAACACTACTCATGGCTCGTCTAGTGCTCGAGCAGTCTCAAGCTGCCCTGCACCACGACGTTCTCGAGCACGGATCCTGGTGGGATGTCGATTGTCTGACCCTCGGTGGCGACGATGATGACGGTGCCCTTGCACACAACGCCGCGGCCAAGGTTGACAGCGCCAGTGATGGTGAGGTGGTCGAGCTCGAGGATCTTTGGGATCGAGGGAATGCGAGACTGGAAGTTGGAGACCTTCTTGAAGTCGCTGCCGAGCTTGATGAGAGGAGCGGGGCCGAAGCGGTTGGGGTCCATGATGAGCTGACCATGCTTGAGGGTGTAGAGGTCGGACTTGACGAGCATGAGGTCGGAGCAGGTCTTGACTGGCAAGAAACGGCGACGTGGGACGTTGACACCGTGAGCGTTGTTGAAGTGACGGATGGCAGCACCGACCGCAGTCTCGAGCTGGATGATGCTGACGTCGGCCTCTCCCTTCTTGTCGGCGGGGATGCTCTTGCCGTTGGGGATGATCTCCATGGCGAGCTCGTTGTTCTCGACGATGCGCTTGACGGCACGCAGGTTCATCCAGATGTTGTTGGTGTTGAAGTACTTGAACTTCTTGATCGACTTGAACTCGTTGACGTACTGCTTTGGAACCTGAGCGATTTCGAGCAGGCGAGCCTGTCCCTCGTAGTCGATGATGGTACCACCCTTGACATCGGCCTTGGTCTTGTCCGTCAACTCCATGATGTACTCGGCTCTTGACTCAACCATGTGCTGGAGGATGTTCAGGTCCACGACAGCTCCGAGGTTGTCGGCGTTGGAAAGGAAGAGGATCTCGATGCCGCGGTCGAGCAGCTTGTCGAGGATACCAGAGTTGTAGAGCGACTCGAAAACGTCACCGTGGCCTGGTGGGTACCAGTCCGAGATCTGCGAGTCGTAGGACTTGGGGGCTGGAAGGAGCGAGTCCTTGAGCACACGTGGGTAGCGAGACTGGTTGAAGGTCATGATGTCGATGTTGTGGCCCTCGTACTTCTTGATGATGTTGGCAGTGTCCGAGTCGGTGTTAAAGGAGTTCATCAGGACGAATGGGACGTTGACGTCGTAGGTGCGGTTCAGGTACTCGATCTGACGGACGGAGAGGTCGAGGAAGGACATGCCCTCGCGAACCTCAATGACGGATTTGGGGCCGACACAGCCCATGGAGGTACCAAGACCACCGTTGAGCTTGAGGACGGCGAGCTTGTTGAGGAACTCGACAGACTCAGAGTTGCCCAGGGAGTTGTAGTCCACGACCTGGTCTGGCTTTGGTGGGGAGATGCGGGACCACTCGATCTCGTTGCCCTTGGCCTTGTCGTTCAAGTAGCGGCGGAAGAGGGCGAAGAAGTTGTCCATCTCAGTCTCGAAGCGCTGCAAAGTGTCAGATATCCGCCTTCCATCTCTTCATCATCACCTCCTGTGCTCACCTTCTTCTCCTTGGGGTCCTTGACGGTGTCCGCCAGGTTGTTGAGGGCGTTGCGCATCTGGGATGCGGCAACTGAGGTGGAGGTGTTCTCGAAAGCCTTGATGATTTCATGTTAGCCATGACCATACCTGTGTAAGAACAAGAAAATCCAAGAAATGGGTGCTGCTGTCATCCTCGGGTTGCAGAGGTCGTCGAGTCGTTTGGCCAGGAAGTGCATATTTTGAGCCGCTGGCTGAACACTCCCATGGGTATGTCGCCGCAGCAGAGAGCTTCGTATATGTCGACCTCGAGGTTCGAGAGGTGTCGTCAAGTCGTGCAGCCGCCACGTGACACTACAGCTGTCGGTGGCTGCAGAATCTGCACAGCCAAGTGCTGGAGGGCGTGTAGAGGAGCTTGTAGCGACTCGATGTAGCTGCCACGCAATTGCTGGCAATGGCCCAGCGTACAGCCGGTGCCGGTGTCCAAAAGGCCAAGTTTCAGGCCCGAAAGCCATTGACAAGTTTCCTCATCCATTCCAAGTGCTGCTGCTGCTCTGCCGCGCTGCTGCTTTCCACCGGTGCAAAAGCAAAACGAAATGTTTCAGACTTACCACATGGGAGTGCGACTTGCCGTGGTGACGCTCGCCCTCGGCGCCATTGGACTTCAGGTGGGCGGGCAGCGCGTCCTTGATCTTGGAGGCCATCTTGTCCATTCAGGGGCTGTGTGTGTTGGTGAAAAGAGTTGTTTCTGCGAAGAGCGGTCAGTTGGAAGTCGAGGAGGAAATGTTGTCGGCTTGCAGTAGCTCACCTGGAGTGCTGTGGGGTCGGTGAGGTCAAGTTGTCGTGGGGATGATGCTGCTGCGCAGAATTTGCGATGACAGCGGGCGAAGTGTGCAATGAAGAGAGAGAAAAGGGTATGTGTCGAGTGAAGCGGAGGAGGAGACGTGCAAAGGTGATTGTCGGTGGGCGGGTTGTTTCCTTAATATCCTGCCCACGTTCTGGCGTGGAAATATTTTGGCGGGGCACCTTCCCTCAAGCTGCGGCGGCAGAGCGCGCTAGGCCAGGGTCCGGCGTCAGGCGTTGGGACAGAGACTCGCACCTCAGCAACACCTCAGGCGGCCAGACGCGGATTCGAGAACTCGTGAAGCTGCACTCGCCCGCTAGCACCTCATCCATCACTGATTCACTGTCTATTCTCGCATATTTTCCTGTTATCTGTGTGCTGCTGCATTCCGTGTGCGACAGTCGCCGGCACGCCCTCTCCGCCCCTCCATGTCGTCCGCAATCAACCCCGATCGACAGCCGCTGTTTCGTTATCGCTGCCGAGTCTCAGCCCAGCGACAACCACCTCCACTGCCTCAATCACGCCTACCTTTATAGTGACGGGTATCAACCTTATAACATCCTGGACGGTGTCACTGCCGGCGAGACTCGACGCACATGCAGAGCCGCACAAACAGAGCCTTTCGTGGTGCCCGCCCAGCAACTTTTTGACTTTCGGCTCTCGCCCAGCTCCACGAAAGATCTGGAGAAAGGACCACGTTCGCGAGTCCACCACGCGACTGACATACATTCCCATGCTACAGAACATGTCAAGTGTACCACTCTGATGGCAGCCAGCAGGGCATCTCCGCTTTTTGACACGTCCGCTGTTCGCTCTCAACAAGACAGCCACGCCGCTCACCACCGCTATTTCACGGCATACTGCTGCCGAAAGAGTTGCCTCCGGCTGCACTTTAGGCCTTTGATGGCAGCCGCCGATCAGATCATCGCTTCTGCAGGTCCCGCCGGCGCCACCCGCAGTCTCACTCTTCTTCGATGCGAGGCCACCGACTGCCAACACGTGTGCGTATAAATTAGATCTTCGAATCGATACCTGTAGACATATAAGAAAGTCGTCGGTGGCTTTCCAGGGAGATGCAACGGTTTTGCGATTTTGAATCTGTTGTGGATGTCCACTCTACTCTCAGGAGACGGCACTTCTCTCGCTCCAACGCAGCAATCTTTTCGACAGATTTCTGGCTTCTGCTATCTGCAGCGAAGACCTGATACTTGACCCATTCTAATGTGGATCTTTCACCTCGAATTGGTTCGAGATGCAGTTCACCGCTTCGAAGAAGCATCGCGCTTGCGCATCCACCCCAGAACTACTACTGCGGTCTCACATCGGAGCACCTTGCCGTCTGCATGTTTCCTACATTGGCGTTCTGGCGCCTGATTTCGAGACCACCTTTCCCTGTCAACCCGGGAGTGGCTCCGGCTAATATTCACATTTATCGCATATGCCTCCCTTCGAGACACCTCATTCTGTGTATGGCTTGATGACACTGAGTCTGGAGGACGCCCTCGAATCCACTACGGGCGTCGCACTCCTGTCGCCGGACGGCGTCGATGCTCTAGCCTTCTCCATCGCTGAGCTGACCACTCTTGTCCCGCGCTTGGACTGCTCTCTCGAATACGGCACATCCCTCACAATCTCTACCGCAGGTGCATCCGCGAACGCAACAGCGCGAGGCTTCTCGATTCGCAGCTGTACTCGCGTCCCAGGCAGTACCGCATCGAGCATCTTCTTCCGCAGCTGCGTAATCGTGAAGTCCGCGAGCATCTCCAGCGTCTCAAAGGAAGTCTCCTGAATGATCTACTCTCCAATGTCAGCCATCCACTTTCACTTCCCCATCCACCATCAACTGTAGATCCATGACTTACCTGCACAACCAACCCCTCAAAATTAAACACCGCCACCGCCTGCCCACTCTCCCTCGTCTCCGCCTCCGGCCGCAAATGCAACACCACACTCACCACCAACGGCTGCTTCTGCGACCTCTCATACCCATTCACCCCAATCAACGTCATCACCTTAATCCCCTCCACCTTGAAAACCCTCGCATACCCCACCGTCCTCCCGGCCTCATCATAACTCGTCGTATTGATCAAACTCACCCCCGAATCACTAAACATCGCCGCCTTCGGCAACTTTACCTCCACCGTCGCCCGCGCAACCACAAACCTGCCATCCGCTTTCCTCGCGAGCGTCTGGATCGCCGCCTCCACGTGCCCCGACATCTCGCCTGCGGTTTGGTTTTCCTTGCTCGCGCCGCGTATCGCTTTCGCGAGCTGGCCGTAGTGGATCGTCGAGTCGTCTAGCTTGTCGTCGTGGCATTGGAACGTGTTTTGGAGGAGGAGCGAGAGGGAGAGTTGGGCTGGTTGCGCTTTCGCTGAGCCCCAGACGTCTGGGGCGATGAGGCCGTGGGGCAGGGTTAGGTTGCTGAGCGTTATGAGGTCCCGGGTTGTGGGGTCGTGGGAGGAGGAGGCGGTTCCGGAGAGATTGAGGCGCGAGGAGGGGCGGGTAGCCATGAGGTGTGAGGGTGAATCTTCTGAGTCTTGTTGGAGAGGTGTGGTGGTGGAGGGATGTAGTGGGAAGTCCGGGATTTGGGAGGCCATCAGGTTGGTTTTGCCTTTTTGATTTTCTTTTTTCGTTTTGCTTCTCCTGATTGCTTGGGCTTATTTTGGCGTTTGGCGTGTTTGACACTCTGCTGTTCCTGAGTCGGGTGCTTGCCGTCGTCGGGGCGTGAAACAGACTGCATCGGATCGGGAGGTTTCAGAAGTTTTGCCCCACTAGCGTGAGCTGGGGGGAGCTTAGGGTTGTAGGCTTGGGGTAAGGACGGCTCTAGGGTTAGGAGCCGGCAAGGTCACATTGCATCTTTCTTGCGAGATGACTATGGGTTCATGCATCTTCGAGGTAGGGGAGAAATGTTTGGAGTGGTCCGGAGATATTTGGTGAGGTTTTGCGAGTGTTGGTCGATGAGTATGTCGCCAACGGAAAGTGCATGTGAAGCGGAGGTTTTGGAAACTATTTTGGCGAATTGACAGACCGCCAACAGGGGCATATGGGGACATGAACATGGTTGATAGTAGTAAAGAGTTTCGAAATGTCGATTGAAGAAGATACATAGCGTTCCGGAAACTAGAAGAATGGCGACAACGGCAACCTTTACTCACCGTACTGAAGAAAGGTTCTGTTGTGAGCGGGCGGAGCACCTGTTCTTGATGGTTCGAATGCCTCGAGCGTTGAGGCTCACATGCTGAGGTGACAAGACTGATAATGAGATCGAGCAGGCCACCCGTTGATCGAGACAACTTCTGCAACGCTGTCACGGCTGCGTAGAGATGCAAAAGGTTGGTTTCACCCGCTGGCGCTCGAAAGCGACTCACAGAAGGGAGGACGATCATGCGTTTGGGCATGCTTTGACTACTTCTACTGCATTGGGGGCATTGGGACGACTGGTCAACGCTCGCGATGCTGCCCCAAGAGCTGATTGTCAATGTCAAGCCGAAGAAAAGTGCAATCGAAGATCGAAGGTCAATGGCTCCCTCGCTTTCTTGTGCATGGCGAGATTGATATCGCACCACCCTCTGTCCTTCTGCATATCCACGTCGAAGGACTTCTCCTGCACAGCTCTTATGACTTGACCAGACATTATTACTAGAGCTTCAGGCTCAAGCAAAGACAATTGTATGGTGACGAATTCGGAAGTATGTTATGAGGCCCGTGGAGACGTCGTCATACGCAATCTCAATCATCTGGTAGGGCTGTTAGCCCGTAGCGAAGCTGATTGGCGATCCTTACGACACGCCGAACAGCAGGTGAAGTTGCTCAGCGTCGACGCTCTTCGAGGATTGTGCCTTGGCTGATTGATGGCGAGTGGCGTCCACGCACGATGCAGTGCTCGGCTGGCGGTTGTACAGCGGTGGAGGATGGCGATGCGGTGGATGGGTCGGAGAAAGAAAGCAGTTGCCTCGCTGAGCATCGAAGAGCTCAATCTGCGCCATGGCCCGAGCTCGAGCGGATTGCAGGGATCGGCTGCGCGCGATGACGCTAGTGGACGCTCGGGTCGCGAACATCTTGGATTGAGGCCGCGGAAACAAGGCACATGTGCAAGGCCAGCGACACTCGGCGGGCACACGAGCTGCAGATATGGCATTGGAGAGTAACAACGGAAGTGGCAGGCTAATCAGGCGGGCAATCGCTGACATGTGAACCCCGGCGAAGAGGTGAAATGCCGCAAAGGCAAATCAGCAATGACATTTGGGCGACAGAGTTGGCGCTAGGCAGCGTGCGAGATGCAGCGTGGCTTCGCGTTTCCAACTCGCCCGCCGAGCTCTCCCACATTGCGCAAGCTGCACTGCGAAGCACAGCGCCTAGGCCACCATCCACCGTGTGAACCTCGCCTACATCCTTCTCACCATCCACAACACCTCTCTCTTCAGCCACACCTCGACCTCTCTCTCCGCTGCCTTTCGCCGGTACAATCAGACACTCCGTCTCTCCTTCGTGTTTGCTACTGCCACATCACATCAACACCAGCTCTAGGCTTCCAGCTACCCGGCGATTGCGTCCCGACAACTGACCTGCGTGCAAACATTGGCCCTCGACTAGCTGAACAGCTGGCCCGCGCAGCTTCAGCTTCACTTCCCCGCCGATAACCTGTACCAGGTCGCTTCCGCTCGCCAGCTTGAGGGCACCGCCGGACGGCCCTCTGCAGAGATGGAGCACTCACAACAGGAGCTCAAGTCCCAGGGCATCATTGAAGCTGCCCAGGATCCGAACAGCAGCATCAATGCGGAGCAAGCCGAGCAGGCTGTCATGAAGCAGGCCCGGCAAGCAGGTGCTCCAGCCTTCGAGTTCGACCCAGATGCTACTCCTGAGCAGAAGGCTGCACAGGCCAAGGAGGTGAGGACAGAGCCCAATGTCACTTGGAACTTTATGAGTTTAGAAATGCTGATTTGTCTGTGTAGCGAGCTGGTCCAGGAATACATAGGAAGCACAAGACCGCTGCACTTGTCACCGACGCGGACGACGGCGAGGATGCCGGCTACGACCTCCCTCCACCGAGCAAAGAGGGCGCCATTGCGGTTCCGCAATCCCCTACAGCAGACGGGGCAAACGGCCACATCTCCAAAGACGGCGAGGACGAGTTTGCCAAAGTGGGTTGGGCGCCGCGATTCGGCAACCCGTCAGATAAGGAAGAGGTTGTGTATCAGGACCACCAGACATTTTTAGAGGGCAAGCTGGACGACAAGTTCTTCGGCGATTGGTACCACAATGCAGCAGTCATTGTGTTCGCTTGTCTCTCTTCCTGGGTTGTTGCGGTGCTCGGAGGTGGACTGGCCTGGGTCTTTCTGATCATGGCGGCTTGCGGCACATACTACCGGACATCGATACGCAGAGTGCGGAGAAACTTCCGTGACGATATCCAGCGCCAGATGGCTATGAGGCGATTGGAGACGGATACCGAGTCTTTGGAGTGGATAAACAGCTTCATGGCCAAGTTCTGGCCCATTTACGCCCCGGTTCTGTGCTCGACGATTGTGAGCTCCGTGGACCAAGTCCTGAGCACTTCCACGCCCGCGTTCCTGGACAGCATGAGAATGAAGTCGTTCACTCTGGGAACCAAGCCGCCGAGAATGGAGCACGTCAAGACATACCCACGAGCCGAGGACGACGTTGTCATCATGGACTGGAAGTTCAGCTTCACGCCAAACGACGTCTCCGACATGACCGCGAAGCAAGTCAAGAGCAGAGTTCAGCCGAAGGTCGTGCTGGAAATTCGAGTCGGCAAGGCTATGATCTCCAAGGGCTTGGACGTCATTGTGGAAGACATGGCCTGCACTGGTACAATGCGTGTTAAGATGAAGCTCCAGCTTCCTTTCCCACACATCGACCGTGTCGAAATCTCTTTCTTGGGCAAGCCTCAGATTGACTACGTGTGCAAGCCTCTCGGTGGGGACACTCTCGGCTTTGACATGGGCTTCATTCCAGGCCTGCAGAGCTTCATTCAGGAGCAGATCCACGCCAACCTGGGACCAATGATGTACGATCCGAACGTCTTCCCGATCGAGATCGCGAAGATGCTTGCAGGCAGTCCAGTCGACCAGGCTATCGGCGTGCTCCAAGTTCACTTCCACGGTGCCGCAGGCCTCAAGAATCCCGACAAGTTCTCTGGCACACCCGACCCCTACGCTACTGTTTCTATCAACAACCGTGATGTCCTGGGCAAGACCAAGACTGTGCACGAGAACGCCAACCCGAGATGGACAGAGACCGTCAATGTCATCCTGACAAGCTTGCGTGAGCCGCTTACCATCAACCTGTTCGACCACAACGACTACCGCAAAGACAAGGAGCTCGGAACGGCCACATTCAACCTCGAGCAACTGGAGCAAGACGACGAATGGGAGAACCAGACGCTGGAAGTTATTGCCAACGGTCGACCACGCGGTACTGTGTCCTGTGACATTCGCTTCTTCCCTGTGCTTGAGGGCCGCAAGTTGGAAGACGGCAAAGTCGAGCCGCCACCAGAGAGTCTCACAGGTATCGCCAAATTCACTGTGGAGCAGGCTAAGGATCTCGATGGCACTAAGTCTCTGGTCGGCCAGCTCAACCCGTATGCCGTTCTTCTCCTCAATGGCAAGGAAGTGCAGATCTCCCAGAAGTTGAAGCGCACCAACAACCCAATCTGGCCTAACGCTACCAAAGAGATGCTCATCACGGACCGTAAGAAGGCCAAACTGGGACTGGTAATCAAGGACGATCGTGACTTGGCTACCGACCCCATCCTCGCCAGCTACCAGATTAAGCTCGATGACCTGCTGGACTTGACCAACAAGGGTCAGGAATGGTACAATCTCGCAGGAGCAAAGACAGGCCGTGCGAAGATGATGCTGCAATGGAAGCCTGTCGCCCTCAGAGGCATTGCTGGTGGTAACGGCTATGTCGACCCGATCGGTGTCATGCGCTTCCACTTCCAGTCTGGACGAGACCTCAAGAACCTGGACACCGTTGGCAAGTCTGATCCATACGCCCGTGTACTCCTCTCCGGTATCCAAAAAGGCCGAACTGTCACCTGGAAGAACAACCTCAATCCCGATTTTGACGAGGTCTTCTATGTCCCGGTGCACTCCACCCGTGAAAAGCTCACCGTCGAGGTCATGGACGAGGAGAACGTTGGTAAAGATCGCACAATGGGCCAGTTGGAGGTGAACGCTGCCGATTACATCCGACAAGACGAGAATGGAGAGTACATGGTCCAGGATACCAAGAACAAGGTTATCTCTGCACAGCTGCGCGTGGGTCACAGCCAGCCCAAGGGCACGATAAACTTCACGGTAGCCTTTTACCCAACACTGCACGTCGTCGACCCTGAGGAAGAGGCCCGTGAGAAGGAGAACGAGACAGCGCGAGCAAGTGTGGACACCACAAGGACCCCGAAGAAGAGCATGGAGTCGCAGACGAACGGCACTCCGGCCGGATCCCCGACCACTGCCTCCCACCCACGCATTTCTCGCAGCGACACGGTTGGCACCATAAGTAGCTTGCGCCCTACAGCCGACGAACTCGAAATGCGCAAGGCCCTTGCTCAGAATGAAAAGGAGCAGACCGAAGCGGACGAGGTCCACAAGAAGGAGGTGCCGAAGGTGAAGATTGGAGTCGATGATCTCAACCAATATGGTAAGTCTTTCGCCGGTTCACAGAATGAAGATCTGAACTGACATTTCGCAGAATCGGGCTTGATAGTATTTACGATTCACGAGGGTGATCTGGCTCATCCCGGCAGCTACCTCGAACTCGTTATGGATGACATGAAGTTCGCATCGTACACCAGCTCCAAGACTCGCTCGAAACACCATGTCTTCAACGAGACAGGAGATGCTATGGTTCGCGAGCTGGACTTGTCCCGCATCACTCTGCGCCTTGTTTCGGAGGTGCACGAATCGAAGGGCACCGAAGCCCACGACATCAAGGCCAAGATTGTTGGCAACACCATCGAGACTCTTCGTCGATGCCTGTACACGCCGACTGTCTTGACATTGAAGGACGAACACGGCCATGAGAACAAGATCAAGGTCTCGATGCGCTACTTGCCTGTCAAGATGCAGCTGGATCCCAGCGAGTCATTCAACAACCAGGGTAACCTCCGCGTGGAGGTGCTTGATGCCGCCGACCTCCCTGCTGCCGACCGCAACGGATATTCGGATCCTTTCTGCCGCTTTGTGCTCAACGGTGAACAGGTGTACAAGACCAACGTGCAGAAAAAGACTCTTCACCCAGCTTGGAACGAATTCTTCGAGACTCCTGTACGCAGCAGAACCGCCGCCAAATTTGAGGTCAATGTGTTCGACTGGGACTTTGCGGACAAGGCTGACTTCCTTGGCTCTGCCACGATAAATCTTGACGTGTTGGAGCCATTCCAGGCTCAAGAGGTTGTGCTCAACCTGGACGGCAAGAGCGGATCCATCAGGCTCAAGATGCTCTTTAAGCCAGATTACATCACGAGGTCTAGGCAGGGCTCGTCAACGTTCTCTGGCACATTCGCAGCCCCAGGCAAGATCATCGGTGCGCCCGTCAAAGGCGTCGGAAAGGTTGGCAGCGCTGTCGGTGGAGGCATTTTCCGAGGAGCGACCTTCGTTGGTCGCGGATTCAAGAGGCGAACTGTCAGCGGTCAGGATGTTCCAGATGACGCTACGGCTGAATTGCGAGCCACGAGCATGGAAACGACCGAGGTCGACAGCCGTCCAAGCACTGCTGCGAATGGAACGACCTCGATGGATGGTGGGCTCGCAGCTCCCCGTACGCCACACAAACGCCAGACGAGCTTTGGACAGTATTCGCAAAGCCCGGCCGTCGCTGGTGGCGAGCAAGGAACTGCTACGATCTCGGTGCTCAGCGCTTCTGGGTTTGAGGCAGACACCAAGCTGGAGGTGCATGTTCACCAGGAGTCTAAGAGTGGCCACAAGGAGGTCTTCAAGACCAAAGCGATCAAGACCAAAACGGGCGAAGTCACTTACCCAGAGGATTCGAAGAAGATTACCTGCAGTGCAGCCAGCCAGTTCAAGGTCGCGGTCAAGAACGACAAATCATTCGGCCGTGATGAGGACCTTGGTGAAGCTGCGTTCTTCATAAATGACCAGGCTTCAGGCGGCGAGCAACAAGTGCAAGTCGGACAGGGTGTTGTCGTTATCCGGACATCTTTCCAGCCTGCAGATGCTGGCAGCACCCTTTCGCCTGAGTCGCCGGCTAGCAGACAGCATCTCGGCAGGTTGATCTCTCGGCGCGAGCGCAGTGTGACCCCGTCTGGATAGGAGCCGGATGAAGAAACGAACGTTGTCCGACGAGCAACGAACAGCCTTCGGAATCGCTCGAAGACCCTCCCTAAAAAGCTTCACATTGGCTCTTCCCGGCGCAAGTCGAGCACCACGAGCCTGACTCCTTCAATAGTGACATCAGCCTCGGTAGCTGCCGGCGAGGAGAGACTTGATCCGAGCGAACAGCGCTCAACTTCGGCGGGCTCGTTGCCGATTGCTAATTACTACATGCGAGAGAAAATGGAACGAGGTTCTGAAAATTCGGAAGAGACCATCACGCAAAAGCAACGATGGGCGTGATTTGATATTTCTTGGCCTGCGAACGGAGGATTCGTAGGGAATGTGTTTTCTGTTTCTTGGAGTGGGCTGGCACCGTTTAAGATACCATTATGCGCGCGTGATTGATTGGCAGAAGCAAGCGCGACAGTCTCCTTAGTCTGTTTTATATAGTTGGTTTATGAGAATTCAAAACACTGCGAAAGCAAAATGCCTTGGACTGTATCAAGAGCGGTAAATGCCATCAATGTGCCTGTTTCACGTGCAAAGCGCTGTCGGCTGATTTCTTGGCTGACGATCGTGCTGGAAGCTTCGACGAGAGAGCTCCAGGGCTTGGCAAAGACTCTTGCGGTTCTTACTTCTTACTGCACGAAACAAAGCTTCTCACAGACATCGCTGAATCGTTGCAGAAGAAATCACAGTCACGTATTCAACATGAGCGCCGACGAGCTGAAGGCCGAAGGCAGTAAGGAATTGCGGCAACATCTTGATCAATGCAGCACATGACTGACGACTTTCGTTCACAGACAAGCTGTTCGCAGCGAAGGACTTCCAGGGTGCCGTTGAGAAGTTCAGCGAAGCCATCGCCGCCGACCCTTCCAACCACGTCCTCTACTCGAATCGATCTGGCGCATACGCCTCGCTAAAGAACTACGAAAAGGCTCTCGAAGATGCCACCAAGACGACCGAGATCAAGCCGGACTGGTCAAAAGGATGGGCGAGAAAAGGCTCTGCTATGCACGGTACTGGAGACCTCATGGGATCAGTGCAAGCATTCGACGAAGCATTGAAGCTGGATGCAAACAATGCCCAGGCCAAGAGCGGGAAGGCAGCTGTGGAGCGTGCGATTGAGCAGGAAGCAAGAGCTGATGGAATTGATCCAAGTGGTGGTTTGGGCAACATGTTCAACGACCCCAAGTTGCACGAGAAGTTGGCGGCGAATCCGAAGACAAGTGGACTGCTGGGCGATGCGCAGTTCATGCAGAAGCTGAACAACATGAAGAGCAACCCACAAGGCATGCAGCAGGAGATGTTCTCGGATCCGCGATTCTTGCAGGTCATGAGCGTGCTGCTGGGAATTGATATGAATATGAGCGCTACCGACGACGCAGATCGTGATGCTGCTAAGTTCCGGAAAGACAACGAGGAGGGCGAGGATGTCGAGATGCCGGATGCGAGACCTTCGTCGCAGCCACCGAAGAAGGAGGAGCCTAAGAAGGCACCTGAGCCGGAGCCAGAACCAGAACCGGAGGATGAGGAGGCTATTGAGCGCAAGAAGGCCAAGGAGGCTGCGGACAAGGAGAAGGCGAAGGGCACTGAGGCGTACAAGAAGAGGCAATTCGACCAAGCGATTGAGCATTACAACAAGGCATGGGAGACACACAAGGATATCACATACCTCACCAACATGGGCGCGGCCCACTTCGAGAAAGGCGACTACGACGCTTGTATCGAGGACTGCAAGAAGGCTGTCGAGCACGGACGTGAAGTGCTGGCAGACTTCAAGCTCATCGCCAAGGCTTTTGGACGTATGGGAACAGCGTACGAGAAGAAGGGAGACCTTCCCAATGCTGTGGAGTACTACGGCCGCTCATTGACCGAACATCGCACACCAGAGATCCTCGCCAAGCTTCGCGCTGCTGAGAAGGCGAAGGTCAAGGCCGAAAAGGATGCATATATGGACCCGCAGAAGGCAGAAGAGGCACGCGAGCTAGGCAACGCAAAGTTCAAGGAGAACGACTGGCCTGCCGCTGTGGAAGCCTACACCGAGATGATCAAGCGTGCACCGGAGGACCCTCGCGGGTACTCCAACCGTGCCGCCTGTCTGATCAAGCTCCTCACCTTCCCCAGCGCCGTCTCCGACTGCGACGAAGCCATCAAGCGTGACCCCAAGTTCGTCCGCGCCTACCTCCGCAAAGCCCAAGCCCTCTTCGCCATGCATGAATACAACAAGTGTCTGGACGTCTGCGCCGAGGCCACCGAGCACGACACAGACGGAAAGAACGCTCGTGAGATTGAAGCCCAGAGCCAGAAGGCCCTGCAGGCGCAATTCGCCGCCCGTGAGGGTGAGTCCGAACAGCAAGCCCAGGAGCGTATCCAGCGCGACCCGGATATCATGGCCATTCTCCAGGATCCTGTCATGCAGAGCATCCTGCAGCAAGCCAAAGGTGACCCGGCGGCTCTACAGGATCACATGAAGAACCCGGAGATCCGCATGAAGATCCAGAAGTTGATTGCGGCTGGTGTCATTCGATTGGGCAGGTAAACGCGGGGGAGATGGAGATGAGGATCAAGACCATGATGAATCATGTTGTAAGTGACGATCGGGCATAGCGAACGGGTTCGAGATGGCGTTGTTGCTACGCTCTGACTCCTTCAGGATGAAAAATAGTTTGAGTTGCGCATAATGTAAAGTGTACTACAGTGCACAAGATTACGATTCTCATTCGACTCGCTCAAGGTTTTATTCGACTCTTTCAAGGTTCCTTCACTGCGAAATGCTGGCTGCTCTTTGGAAGTCTTTATTCAGCCGTGCTTCTGGACACATTCGATTGTGCAGCTTTGCCACATGGCAAGGCTCGCTGCCTTTGTGCCAGTCTCATTCTCTCTTGTCTCTCACTCTTGCATTTTCAGCTGGATCAGACAACAGCAATCATGTTGCCAGGTCCACCTTTGCCAATCCAGGAGAAATTGGACGGCTTCTCGCGCTCTCTTTTCGGAATTAAGTGGTCGAACTGTGACCCATGGTATGTCTCGTTGCGAAGGTTCGGGTCCTGTTCCTTCAAAGCAATCCCTCCCACTGCTGCAGGTCCCACTCGCTGAGCCCGCACATGTATTGCATAAGTCGGGACGCAAGCTCGTAGTTGTACACCACAGCGATGGGCCGTCCATCCTCATCAGTAGGAGGGCATGTCCTCGCAAGTTCCTGCAGGTGGGCGGCACGTGGGCCCTCCCAATCGCTGGGCGGAGGCATGTCCTTGGTATAAGTCTCCAGCCGTGGCAGCCTGTCATTGCCTCCCAGGCTGACGAAGTGGCTCATGGTGACGTGCATTCCCCTAGGATGATCTCTGATCGCGTCGAACACGACTCGCCATTCGTCCACCGTGCCTCTGCCCATGCTGTAAACTCCATGAAGGGACAGCGTGCTCAGGCTAGGACACTTTCCGATCCAAGAGGCGAGCTTAGCGGGATCAGTGTGTCCTCCGCACATTTCGAGACTCTCCAAGACAGGCATAGCCGGGCGCTTGCTTTCGGGCCACGTCCCTTTCCAGAACTCTCGCTCTATTTTGCCGACGTGGAGATGTTTGAGGAAGGGTGCCAGACTGGGTAATGGGTGTTCTAGAAACCCCTCTTTGCTGGGACCAAGTCCCCACTCGTTGACGCGCAGAGTCTCCAGTGAACTAATATCCAGCCTCTGCCACCACCGTTTCGAGGGATCCGTCGGGTCTGTCCAGGGATTGACTTCCCATTCCAGGCTGCGAGGCTTCGTTCCTGCCGCAACCATGGCGCTTATGGCGGGTCTGTACATGTCCACATAATTGCGCAACTCTCCAGATGCAATCGGGTAATGCATTCCTGACCGATAATCAAGGATCAGGATATCTGTAGCATTCGGCACCTGCTGCAATGCTTCGCTCCATTCCAGCTCCGCTTTGCCGCTGGATATGTACTCGTAGGCTTTTGCCACATCTGAGCAAAAGGTATTATCGAACTCCACTCGCCGCACGAATTTGGCGATCTTCCTCAGACCCCGTAGGTCTCGGATTGTGGCGTGGGCGTTGAGGCGGAGTTTGCGGAAGACTTTGGATTGGATGTAGGTGCTGTACGCGAGGCGTGAATGAGTGAGGCGAATGCTTTGCATATCCTTTCGGAACTGGCGACGTTGGCGGTAGTGGTCCTTGGGTATGCTCTTTTCGAGTTCTTCGATGATCATGATGATGAGTTCTTCTGATAGGCGGTAGAAGGCGGGCTCGGAGTCGAGAGTGGCCATCGTGAAGCACACGGCTTTGCCAAAGGCTTGTCGCCTCTTCTCATGGGAATCTGTGCGGCGAAAGGCTAGCTTGCAGACGACTGTTGCAGCAAGTACAAGTGGGTAGACTGAAGGAGTGTCGATCAAAAATGGGTTGGTCGAGAAAAATGGGTTGGTGTGTCGAGAACGAGTTCCAACGCGTGTAGGAGGTGAAGTCAAGAGACTTCATGCTGGCAGATACGTCTGCGTTCTGAGATATACTCGACCGCAACATCTAATGTTCATTACTTGAGCCGTTGCATTCGTTAAATATTGACCAGTTCGGATACACATTGGGCGGGAACTCAGGTGGTATTCGATATTAAACTACGCATTGAATTTGCCTACAGCCTCGACTGAATCTTCTGAGGGGTGTCGCCCATCGCATATTGCACAGAGTACTTCTTGCTGAGCACCTGCTTCGCCTCCTCCATCGATGGCGTCTTCGCCGCAGTGGCCGGGTTGTACTTCCAGTTGGTGCCTTTGATGACTTCCTGGTCCGACAACTTCTTGTTCTGCTTCCCGTCCGCTCGCTTGTAGATGTTGATCACAACACATCCACCCAATCCAAGGTTGTGCTGGAGAGCGACCTTCGCATCGACGTGTCTGTTGTTCGCCCAGCCACGAAGCTGCCATGAAAGCTCAGCGCACTGAGCGAGACCAGTGGCTCCCAAGGGGTGGCCCTTAGAGATCAAACCTCCAGATGGGTTGACAACGGGCCCCTTTCCGCCGAATGTAATATCTCCATTGCGAACCATCTCATGGGCCTTGCCCTTTCCAGAAAACCCAAGGCCTTCCAACAGGACGAGCTCGTTTGCTGAGAAACAATCGTGTAACTCACAGACGGCAATGTCTTTGGGACCAACGCCAGCTTCTTGGTACGCCATCTCCACGGCATTCTTTGTCATGCCGTATCCAACCAGATCCATGGCGCTCTTGGAATAGAGCGATGGCGGGTCAGTCTGGAGCTGCTGGCCTGCCATAAGGATTGCCTGATCCATGAGATGAGGCTTCGACTTAAGGAAGCGCTCGGATACAATGACCGCGGCTCCAGATCCATCGCTTGTCGGGCTGCATTGAAGTTTGGTGAGGGGGAAGTGGATCATGGTGGATTTCTTGATCTCGTCCAGAGAGTACTCCTGCTGAAATTGCGCGTATGGGTTGCGTGTAGAATGCTCGTGGCTGATACGGCCAATCTCTGCGAAGTCGTCTTCCTTGGCTCCATATCTGCGATAGAGGTCAGCAAAGTGGTGACCTTGTAGCCACGTTGGATGAGGTACTTACTTCTCCATGTACTCTCGCCCGGCATTTGCAAAGTACTGCGCATTCCTCGGACTGTCGTGCTTGCCAAACTCAGCCTCCATCATCTCCGTCGACAACCCCATGGGGCTCGGTCGGTCACTCCATCCAGACTTGATTGAACCAGGCTGCATCTGCTCAAAGCCAATCACCATGATACAATCCGCGGCTCCAGCCCTAACCAGCGTCCTGGCCATATGGAGTCCAGTCGATCCCGTAGCACACGCGTTGTTGGTGTTGTAAATTGGAATTCCTGTCATTCCGAACTGGTAAAAGACTCGCTGGCCGCTGGTTGTGTCGCCGTAGCAGAACGTCGCCACCCCCATCTCGACATCGTCGTAGTTGATCTGGGCGTCAAGCATGGCTTTGACGCCTGCTTCGAAGCCCATCTCCACATACGAACGCTGCTGACGGGGCTTGATGAATTTCGTGAGACCTACGCCAAGGACGTAGGCGTTTTGCTGAGGTTTCTTGGTCTCCATGTTTGCGGCTGTTGTGACAGAGTGTTGAGATGTGGCCGTTTCGCGAGAGCTGAAAGTAAGAGTCTCTTCGTAGCTGGTCGATGCAATTAGGTGTGCGAAAGATGAAGATGAGTGTATTATTATTCTTGAGTTAAGAATGAAGTTGAGTCGTCGAACGCGAGTATCGGGAATAAGTGTATGGAGATCATCACGTGGAGCTCACCTCGGATATGCTGCCCCGCAATAGAGTTCACATAGCCGAGGGTGGGGAATGTGGTTTAGTCTTCAGTGTCAATTTATGTTGTCCTTTTGATGGAATAGTCGATGTAGTCTGCGTCTGATATAAGCACATAGGTTCGTTGATGCGAAGTTCGTGAGTCTGGGATGATGAAGAAGGATCGAAAGGTTGAAGTCCGGCTTATTACCGGCGCACGTGCTGGCGTGTCCTTAGCGTGGATGGCGTCCTCGCCATACATGTGTACATGATGATTGCGTTTTCTTCATCGTCCCACAAGCTCACTCAATGCAATACTCTGCACTTTTCCCTCCATCTTGCCAGCCTCCGAAAATAATCATTATGCCGTCGGACAGGAGATCGTCGGAGCTTTTCAAGAAATTCACCGCCGCATTCGATGAGTGTTATCCCCGTCTTACAGTCTTGCATATCCTCAAGACTGGCACTCTTGAATAGGAACTCACAATGGCACAGAAAATGCGTGAAGAGCTTGTACTGTTGGCGCGGTGAGCACGAAAGCGCTGAAATGATATGCAGGCTCCATCTATGCTGTAATCCACTTCTTCTCGCTTGCAGTACCCAGCGCCTCGTACCACAACTTTGCCATCTTCTCATACCCCTGATCACTCGGATGCAAATCATCTGCGAGATCTCCACTGCCCTCGTGCCCGATCTTACTCATGTCGACAGTGAGGATCTTGTGACCAGCTTCCGCCTTCCGCGCCACAATCTTGGGGATCGCCTCATTGAACACCGGGATGCGATCCTTGAAGGTCGACTGTGGACAGTGAATGATCTGCGCCACTATCAAGGTCACTCCAGGAGCCTTCTCGAGCAGGCTATCGATCAGATGCTCCAGACGTTCCGGTGCTTTCTCAGGGTCCTCGCCCGTTTCGTGTTTGGTGAATTCGTTGGTCCCTGCATGGAGGAGGATGACGTTGGGCTTCTTGCCTAGCGATTCTGAAAGACCAGGGACATTGGCGATGCCAGAGATGGTGAAGCCTGGATAGCCTTCCGTCTCGCCATTTTCCATGAATCCAGAGTGTTGTGTGCCTAAGGTCGAGCGTCAGTTCAGGACACACACACATTCGAGTGGTGCTCACATACCTATGAAGGTTACGCTTCGCTTATTGCAGCTCTGCGTGAGATAGTCGTAGAGGTTGGCCCGATAGCCATTGCCATAAGCACTGCCGAATCCGTAGGTGATGGAATCTCCAAAAGGCATGATGCGCAGATCCACGTCCGGACTGACCATACATGAGTCTTTGCTTCCTCCTTTGGCTCCAAACTTTGCTTTCTTCGCATCATTCCTCGCTCCAATGATGTTGTTGCGAATTTCGAACAGCACGACAAAGATGAAGAAGATGATGGCCGCCTTTGGAGCCCATCTGGGCAGCGTTGATGACATTGTAGATCTGGCAACTTTGCTGGGTGCGACTTCTGTCAATGTGAACGTCCAGGCACTCCAAAGACCGGCAAATCAGGAAACTCCAGCTATTCGAGATATATGGTAGGCCAGGGTATGAAGACGCGACGCGGCGGATTCGATTGATGAAAGTATGGTAAAGGTAAGATGTCCAGGTCGCGTGCTCACCGTGCCGTTCCAGGTACTTGGATTTCGCGGGGCATTCCTATGCACCCCTTGCGTGCACAAAGTTTGACTGTTTGGTTGTAAGTGGGTACCGGAGATACAAGACTTCACTGTCTGCGTTCTGACCAGAAATAGCAGTTATTCAATTGCATTTTGTTCCAGTCGCACAGGGGAGAGGCGACGTGGGAATAATATCGTGCGACCGTGCCGTGAGCTCGCACCGGCGAAGGATTGGTACCTCTCCTGCTTACGCGAAGCCTCATTCGTTTATCATTCGCTTACAGGGTATTTCCTCTGTTGTAATAACGTGAAACCTCTTGGCACCGATACTTGTTCTGGCGTTGGATCCCGAGGAGTCTGAACTTTGCGCAGATGACTGTCGCAACGCCACGGCTGGCCGTTCAGCAGGCGAAAGGAAAGACGCTTTGCGCTGTGGTTTGGTGCAGCCACAACCGCTCATTCTTGAGATTTCTCCGCATTGTTCATGCGGGCGTGCAGAAAGGAGATGGAAGGATTGTTGACCTTTGGTTGAAGTGTGATGAAGAGGAGGAGAGCCTTGGGAGGTGGTGGCGAAATTAAGTTTCGACCTCGGCCCCTGTACCGGCCCGATCCCAGGCCAAGTTGCAATTTCGACTTCATCTTCCACCGTCTTCTTCTCGCATTCGACATGATTGGCTTGAAGATGGCATATTGAGAGACGCATCTGCTGCAACTCTGGCGCCTTGCTGGCCAATAGAAGTGAATTCGACGGGATCCTGGAAAGATGGAGACCGGCAAGATCTGGCCGTTGCGGTCATGTCTGGACACATATGCTGCTGCTCTGCAAGACCGCCTGGCCGGCTACAACATTTGCGCTGCAATCGTCGGGGCGCATAAAGCGACTGTTCCCACCGTAAAGACCGCTCCGTCGGATCCGTTCGCTCTAGCCGTTTTGTTTGCCTGACCAGTGATTTTGCATGTGCATGAGAGAATGAGAAAGAAGAATCTGAGAAGGACGGCATTCCATCTACTTGCAAAATCGGGGCGTTAAGCCAAGTATCAACACGCAGAAAGTCCGCTATTCCAGTGAGGCGAAGGTAGACGTAGATCTTTTGGAAGATCAGCATCAAGCACGAGTGGGTGGATGAGCGCATCATTGTCAAGGTACGAGACTTTCGTGCAAAGAACGATTGATGATTGCTTCAGGGAATGTTGAAGAGGGAGAAGATCTCCGCACGAAGCGCTGCTTGTCATCGAGATGCTATCTAGGTACCTCATCCCATCTTGTCATCGTCGTCATCCTCGCTCTTCGTCACATCCGCCTCCAGGCGAACGAAGTCCTCCTCGATGAGGCGCTCGCGGCGGTTGACGAGCCCCATGAAGCGGCAAAACACCCCCTTGAGACTGTGGACGAGGCGGCGGAGGGCCTCGTTCTCCTTCTTGAGCTTCATGAGCATCATCTCCTGACGGGCGCGCGCGTTCTCCGAGATTCTTACAAAAGAAGGAGGCCACCGATAGGACGACAGCATAATGACAGGGCGCATGTTCTTCGAGATGCTTCTTGTCCCCGGGAGAATGCAATCACACATTCAGCCTTCCAGGGAAGTCATCTTTCCGTGTTTCATTCACTCACAGCATGTGAAACCCTCCTTTTTAGCAGAACGCTACACAATTCCTCCTCGAAGATTCTGGCCACTTTCTAGGCCACACACGGACTCACAGCACTACGGACGGTGCGTGCGTCAATACACGCCAATGCCGCTGAATGCAGACGCATCTCTGACTGCTGAGCTTTCAATCGCATGAGAAAGAGCCATTGGCAGAGTCTCTATAGAGGTATGTGATACTCTATTGCGAATTTTGAAGGACATTGCCATGTTGCAAGATCGGTATAATACCCTGACGACAAAGCTTTGCTTGCAAGGACACCCTTACTAAACTTCGAAGTTAAAGCCTCGCACTCACCTTGTTTCATCTCGATTAGGAAATTGTCTTGGATACAACTCTTCGGAATACGAAGATGCCTGGGTTCATCGCTACCGGCATCCTTAAGATAGAGTCGTCACCCCTGAAGCAATTCGACTTCCGCGAAGATCCGGGCGACGGCCTGGATACTCCCTCCCATTGCCGATCGTATCGCGACAGCCAGCTAAGCCCTACAAGCTTCGATTCGAGCCGACTCGTGGCTCTTGGTTACATCAAGTGTTTCAGAGGGACTACATATATCTGGTGCCTCATGCTAACCATCGCAGATACGCCTTCCTCTCCACACGCTTCTCACCTTCGCACATTGTGACTGCATTGAACATACTCCATACTTTTTCGACCTTGTTCCCAGCATGACCAGCAAGCTTTTTGTCGCTTTCTTGGCCTCTGTTGCCGCTGCAGGGGCTTTAGCCGTGCCAGCCAAGGTACCTGAGGTGAGCTCAAGGTCTTCCGATTTAATTTGCCAGGAGCGCTGACGATATCAAGGGGCAGAATTTGCAGCCTCGAGAGGACCACGCTCAGGATGAGAAGCAAGGCTATCCACAGGACAATGATAATGACAATTATGTCACTTTAAATCCAGACAAGAATCGCGGCGACGGCACTATTCCACTTGGCATCGGCGACGAGCGAGCCGAGTTCTGCCAGCACTCTTGCGGTATTCAACTGTGTCCGTGCGAAGACGGAAGTAATGGCAACAATGGGGGCCAGGATCACAGAAACATTCCATACATCCCTCCTGGCTTCGGACCTGGACCGGTCATCCTGAACGACCCTCAATCCAAAGGCTGCGGGAGCGAAGAGAATCCTTGTCCATTCTACCCTTCAGACACTCGGAACTGGAGACCGCTCGACAACGGCCACAACAATCATCCATCAACTGGCTGCGGTAGCGCTGAGAATCCCTGCCCTTTCGACTCCTCGCCTGTTGGTCATTACTAAGACGTGCAACTGGAGAAGGATGCAATTCCTTGATACAGACGAGAGTATGGGCCTCTCCAGGGAGGGGTCAGACTTCCAAGTGTCTACTGTCCTACAACAATGTAACAGCAGCATCGACAGTCATTACAAAGAACATTGCCAGCCATTTGCTTCACTGCTTCATCGCTCCGGACTGTGGGTATTCTCAGATTGCTTCGCAGCTTTCCAGCTTGAGACAATACGCTGAACGACCTACTCTATCACTTTCGTACCGGCTTCCACGCCCTTTGCCACACTACTGGTCGCCGCTATCGTCCGTGATTCATACTGGTATACGAGGCTAAATTGAGCTGCTGGTGATGTGGCCAACTTCTCTGCGCCAATTTCCGTTGATCAGGTGGCCTGATGGCTACGCTTCTATGACACTCCGTGCTGTTCTGGGTCTAGATGCCCTATCCAGATCGCAATGCCCTGGCATTAGACTCCTGTCACCATGGTTGGTACAACAAATGACAAGCACAATCAAATCTCATTAAGTCAACGCAGGACGTGGGATGGATCGCACCCGCCCGTCAGCAAGCATGACCCTGCTGCTAATAGTTCGTCGATCAAAGCTTCAGCTCATCTGCACAGGGGCACCTCGTCGATGCATACCAGTGACGGCTTGTCAAAGAAGATGAGAGCGGCAATTGTGAGCGCGTGTGCTCCTCCTCTTAAAGTCAGGCAACTCCCACAGGCCCAAAGGAAAGATTTCCGTTGCTGCCACTTCATATCGTCGCTCGTTGTACACTCACTCTACGATCAGAGCCTTTCGCAAACCGTTCAATCCGATTCTTAACGTCGAGGCTCAACCAGTCGAGACGACAAAATGAGGACTTCACTCGCTCTCTCTTTGGCCTTTTTGGCATCCAGCGGTGTTTTCGCCAGGCCCGAGGTAAGTCATGCCTGGAGGTTCTCGACTCAAGACACCCGAAGCTCACGCTTGTTGTTCAGTCTCGCAACATCATCGTCGCCCGTGAGGATCAAGGCGCCAACGCAGACCAAGCCGCCCACCAAGACCAAGAACACGCCGACGCCGCAACCAAGGAGGCCAAGGAAGCGAAAGCCGCACTTCCAGGCTTTCCTTACTGCAACTACCCGTACACCGATCCATACTACTGCCCACCACCCAACAACCCGTGTCAATTTGGATGCAACTACCAAACCTGCCCTCAGCTGTGCTACAACCAGCCCGATCCGTGCCGATTCGGCTGCAACTACCAGACCTGCCCTCAGTTGTGCTACAACAACAATAACCCATGCCAGTTTGGTTGCAACTACCAGACATGCCCACAACTGTGCTACAACAATAACAACCCATGCCAGTTCGGATGCGACTACCAATTCTGCCCACAGCTGTGCCCGGGAGGCGGCAACCCGGTTGCCAATGCGTTCGCCAACAACCCTCAGCCGTTCCTGGATGCCGCGTCTAGCATTGCCAATGCCTTCAGCCCATTCGGGAACAACAACCAGCAGCAGGACCAGACTCCACCGCCGCCTGCGGCGAACTAGGTTGTGGCTCCTATCAGGGATTGATGCTGTATCGAGTGGGGTTCCTTCTCTTCTGCATGGAGTTGTCGCCGCTTCGGTGGTGAGCCAGGCTTGGTCGTGGTCGTGTTGTATTCCTTTGTAATGGCAAGCTGTTGTCGCCTACATACATCATGAGATATATCTCTGTATGATCTCACTCCACTCCTTCTCTTTCAGGCGATTCTGACCATCCTCTTCCCCTCTCTTCAGTTCCCGCAGGCTCCTTGCCTGGATTCGAACGCGGCGTGCCTTCAGTAAAGAGCGCTGCCCAGTCGGACGTAGTCCTCGACGACGGTGTGCTATCGTTGCAGGACTGGTTGGTGGCGATAGAGATAGACGTTTTCGAGGGGTTGCTGAGCAAGCTGGAGCGACAGCCCGACCTTGGAGTGTCGAGTGACGTCCGTCGCTGACGTCGACGCGTCTCGCGCCTCAAGCAAACAATGTCCTCGCCTTCTCAGGCAGCCAATCAGGAGAAGCTCGCCCACCATCAGCTATTAATTCGTAATCTCCTTCTCATCTAACATCAAAAAGAAGGTCTCGTAGCTTAGTGGTCTAAAGCGTTTGGGCACCCCCGACTGAGCCACTGCCGCCGCAGCTGCCACTGCCATGCCACCAGTCGAAGCGCCCAAATGACCTAGGTTCGAATCCTGGCGAGGCTGCATATCTGCATTATTGTTTTTTTGGTTCCATTGTCTTTTTGCATTCCATCTCTCGACTCCGCTGCACATCTGGCTGCCATGCAAGCTGTGTATTCAATTTTCTCCCCTTTGCACATTTGATTCTATCAAATTGCGCCATCTAGCTTGAAACACGTCCGTCTTTCTCGTCTATTGCATTCGAGTAACTGCAGAGGCAACTGACTTGATTTTCTTTCCGCCGCCTGTGCATCGCGCGCCGCTCGACCTGGAGCTCGCTCATTTCTGTTCTCCTCCCTCAACCGGCATATGCGGCGCAATGGCATCTGCACGAGCGTTGAGCTTCTCTCCGCTGAACTCTGTTGCTTGATTTTATGCTCCTCCTGTCTTTTGACCCATGGCGCGACATCTTCCAAAAATGTGTTTCGGAATTGCGCAGGAAAGCTTAGTCAGCATGCTTTCACATGAAAAGGGGCTTCTCGAACGCGGCAGTCGAAAGACAGCTCGTGAGCCATCCGTCGCACATGCACTTGGGTCGCAAGCATGTGAAATACTGTGATTATGTGCCTGGAGCGCGAGAATAGCCTCGCGGAACTATCAGAAACTCCCGTGCTGTAGCTACAATGCCAAGTCTTTCTCCCACCTTGATCTATGCGATCCCCTTGCGGCGAGCACTTTAAGTTGCTTGAAACAGATCCGAATGCTCAGGTATACAGCAATATAGGTTCGTTCACCGTTTCAAAAGCGCTGCCGTTCACTGCGAAGGCGACGGAAATCTCGATCTGAAAGACTTGCGTCTCGGGTATCTGGCATCACGAGCTGCTTTCATGTGCAACGTGCACAACTTTCTTCGGTCTCGGCAAGCGAACTTACCCGCAATAAGAGCATTAAGTACCCACAAGGGCCACAGGGAGTTGCGGAGTAGAACGACAGCCGCGAATTCATCGTGATGACACTTCGTTGCAAGAGACCATTTTACTGTTACGGATCCTGCGTTTCAGAGCACCGCGTTCAAAACCACTCTTAACGCCATTGTGAAAAAGGAAGATGCACTGTTGTCGAAGTCTTTGAGACATTGATACGCCATGCTGCGCTTCCCTCCTTCTCTTGTACCCTCTCGATCTCATCCTCAATCATCTCCCGGTCTTCCTTCCAAACCCAACAAGACACAACGTCCTTAGCTCTTTCAGTGGCACAGCAGCTCCTTACTTGCCAAAAACCTTTTGTGCGCAGCGGCCCCATCAGCAAGGTACGTTCGTGGGACAGCCAGGGCCGAGAACAGAAGGAGAAGTCGAAATTCGGAATAAGTTGCATTCCTTGCACTCGCGATCGGACGGGGTCTCGCAAGACTCGGGGCAGCTTCTTGCTATTCTTGCATCGTTCCTGAAACATGGACAATTAGTGAAGCTCGTTGACGTGGAACTGTGGCCAGGCTTTGCTTACCGATCAGGAGGCCATCTTTTGAGACGCCCAAACAGCTCAAGACCACGGGAGCCACGCTTGTTGTCTTGAAGGTATTCAGACCGCAGTGGACCAAGTTTGCCGCTGCTGAATGGTGTTGCATCGGCCGAACCGGGATCCTAAGCATTGCAGCGCGCTCCGCGTCCGCGAGCATCGGAGAAGCAGACATATCTGGTGGACGAGTGGAGCCACAAGCGCCGCAAGAGTGCTGAGAACTCGATGCAGTTGAGCACTCCTCAGACGAAGATCGAAGATGGAATCTACGAGACCTTTGCGGACGGATCCTCTACATTCCTCAGACGAAGGTCGAAGATGGCAGTAGAGGATCCATCGGTAAAGGCCGCGTAGAATCCATCTTCGACCTTCGGCTAAGGAGTGCTTAACTGCATTGAGTTCTCGCCACTCTTGCGGCGCTTGTGACCCAAGGGACTCGGAAGGGAGGCCGTCGAAGATTAAAGCCTTTTTACGCCTGGTCCGTGTCAGTGATCCGCAATGGTATGTTCTGAGTGTCTTGATTTGAGGCGTTTTACCATGCCTAGGGCGCCAGTTGCCTGGAATATAAAGCCTTTTGACGCCTGCCGCAGGTCAGTGAGTTGTGACACATCGAAGTGATTGACATCGGAAGAGTCTCACCATGCCTAGGGCGAAAGGCTAGCAGCGCCGGCCCTCAAAGGGAGAAGATTTGGAAAGGAGCAGTTTTATGCCTGAAAACAAGTCAGCGAGCTGCAACTCTTATCATCGAGCGGAGACCGGTCAAGCATACCATGCTCAGGGCAAAGAGAGATGTGAATGATGCCAAAGCCCGGAAGCTCTGCATGCGCTTGAAGTTGTGGATGGCCTGGTGGGCGAATCCAGCAGTCGGTCGGCGACTGATCAGTTGATGGCGCATGGCGCGCAGTCCATCAGCAGTTGCCAGGGAGAAGGACTAATGAGCGATGTGCGTTGTGCGCAGCTGAGATGAGCAGCGTGGAGGTGGGTGATGATGGTGGTGGTGATGGTGGTGTTGACGAGAGGGGAAGAAGAAAAGCCGGAAAGAAATTTGCAGCTTTGGAGGACAAGCAAACGGCGAGAGGCAGCAGCGCATGGGCCTCCGGATCACCTTACCGAATCACCACCATTGTCCAATCAAGTGAGGCCAAAACCATTGTAGCATTTGGATACTCCCAAGGATAACATCTCCCTCGAGCATCTTCGCGGGATCAAGGGCAATAGGCCGTCAGAGAGCATTCTGGGAACGACTTCTTCCGTGTAGATGACACCCCATTGCATGAGGCTGCCACCGGGAAGCATTGGCCATTATCCTCAGAATTACTGATCCACGGATGGCCTCAGGCTCGATACTCAACTTCACCTGGTCAGGTTCGTTCAGCAACCCTTGTGCCGCACTTCTGCGCTGCCGTCGCGCTGACACCAGACTCAACCAATTGAGAAAGGACAAGTCGAATCCATCACAATTTGACGACACCAAGCTCCAGGTATCCGAGAGCTGCAATAATGCGGGTTGCAATGTCGCCTTCGTTGTAACCGTCCCGATCTTTCAGGACCGGCCTGCAGATTGTTGCATGGGTCGTCTTGACCACACCAAAGTACGCTTTTTGAACAGTAATCATGCGAACAGACAGTGCGCCAGCCTGCGAGAAGCACTGGTTATGGATGCTTGACAATCATTCGACCGCTCGTGTCTCCTATGCATACGAAAGATACAGCAGGCATTAATAAGTCCCAAGAAATGCGACTTGATTGTTCAGCTCACGTCTGAACGAGAGAGAACTCTCGTGCTGCTCCAGCTGCAGTACTTCGTTTATTGTTGTGAAGGGGAGCTGCACGTGTAAATGCCGGCCTGATGAATCCAAACATCTCTATCCACGATCTTATCCGATACGCACGACATCTCCACACTCCGCGTTTTGAAGTTTGGACTCTCCAGATCCAACAAAGATCGACAAAGATCAACAGAGATTCGGTTCAACTTTACCTGCTGTGCGCTTGAGTGGCAATACATATTCTGGGTGCAATTGACGTCACGAGGCTTTTGGCTTTCACATCGCTCCAAGATGATGGGACCCTAATCGACAGGACACCCTCCAGGCTTCAAAAATCTCCCATTCTGGAAACTACACTCGCCCAGTCGTGTGAGCACCATGCAGGTGGGTGGGGCCATTACACGTAGGGCCCAACGTAGAACAACGATGAAGAAAATACAAAGTATACGACCTGGTGCTTTCCCATCTCTCTTCAACGCTCTCAACTTCTTTGGCAGATTCTTGCGACAATGGGGAAGGGAACATTGGCACTTGCCTTGCTGGCTTTGGGCAGTGAAGCATCTATCATTTCTCAGCTATCCGGACCAGGACGTCTGACCGGATCGAACTTTGGCATCGTCGGCAAGAATGCGACATACGACTATGTGATCGTTGGAGGCGGACTGGCAGGCTCAGTTGTTGCTGCTCGACTCACGCAAAATAGCAATGCATCAGTTGCGCTGGTGGAGGCTGGCAATTTCTACGAGTTGAACAATGGCAACTGGAGCCAGCTGCCATACTGGTCAGAGGAATGGGTTGGAGCAGGCGAGGATGACTGGCAACCGAACATCGACTGGGGTCTCTTCACAGAGCCTCAGGTCAACGGCAAGCGAATCCATTATGCACAGGGAAAGAATCTCGGAGGCAGCAGCGGCAGGAATCAGATGATGTATCACCGACCGACGAAGGGTGCTTACCAGCTCTGGGCCGACACAGTGGGCGATCAATCCTACACCTGGGAGAACATGACCAAATACTACGAGCGGTCAATGCACTTCACTGCGGACGCCATGAACAGAACTGCTTACCAGGGAGAGATGGTCTATGATACCGAGGCATACTCCTCTAAAGGCGGTCCTTTGCAAGTGTCTTACCCAAAGTTTGTCAACGCACTTAGCAGGTACGCTCAACAAGCGTTTGCTGCGACAGGACAAAAGCAGCTCCCTGGATTTGCAAGTGGTAAGCTGGACGGCTATGGCTGGTGGCAGTTCACCATTGACCCAAAGACCGGCCTCCGTAGCTCTGCTGAGAGCACTTTCCTCGAGCAAGCGTTCGGTCGACGAGGATTGACAACCTATGTCAACACTATGGGCCGCAACATCCTCTTCCAGAATGGAACTGCGACCGGAGTCAACGTGACTGGCATGGGCGGAGAACGACCATTCACCCTGACAGCAAAGAAGGAGGTTATTCTTTCGGCTGGTGCCTATCACTCGCCGCAGCTGTTGATGGTCTCAGGCATCGGACCAAAGGCCACCCTGCAGAACTTCAGCATTCCCGTAGTCAAGGACGCACCCGGCGTTGGCCAGAACATGTGGGACACTACCAACCCCGGCGGTCCGGTTTGGGAGATCTCAGTTGCTGGCTATTCCACCTGGCAGCAAGAGCGTCAGATGGACGAAGCGATCACGCAATTTATGTCCAACGCCAGCGGCCCACTCACCAATATCGGCCTCGACATTGGCAACTGGGACTTCCTGCCAGACGCCAACCTCAGCGACAGCACCCGCCAGGCTCTCAAGTTCTTCCCCTCGGACTGGCCTATCATCGAGAATTCCATGTCCAGCTCAGGCTCCATTCTCACAGCTACGAGCGGCGAGACGCAGTACGGAGCTATCGGCTGCTTGCTCATTGCGACGTCCTCAAGAGGTAACATGACCATCCAGTCCGCCAGCAACATGGACCGCCCTATCATCAACCCCAACTGGCTGCGCGACGAATCCGACCAAGAGCTCGCCGTAGCCGCTTACCGCCGCGCTCGAGAAGTCTGGGCTGCCGTTCCAGACGGCATCAAAGTCGGCGAGGAAGCTTTCCCTGGCAAGAACGTCACCTCGGACGCCGACCTTCTGGCTGCCATCAAACAGAAGATCACGCCTATCCATCACGCCAGCTCGTCTTGTGCGATGGGCAAGAAGAGCGATCCCATGGCGGTTGTGGATTCGAAGGCCAGGGTCTTTGGTGTCAGGGGCTTGAGAGTCATTGATTCGAGCAGCTTTCCGTTCACGCCGCCTGGACACACGCAGGGCGTTACGTACGCGCATGCGGAGAAGTTGGTGGATGACGTTCTGGAGTCGTATTTTGCTTCGATGGGCATGAGGATGAATGTGACGTATGCAGCGTAGACTGCGGCCGTAGGATAGATGGTTCATTGTATAGCTGTCTCTCGAAATACCATTGGCTTTGATGTATTCCCTGCTCTTTTCTGTACTGCGCAGTGATGAGTTTACTTCAGCTTATCTCTCTCCCTTTCCTCCGCTGGGTTGTCTACTGATTTTCAACGACGTGAGGCGCATTCTGAACGGTCTTAACGTCACTGGTCGAAGCCGCGGCGCTCTGAAGGACCTCTCTGGGAGGAAAGGAAAAGGCGAACAAGGAACATCCAGCAAGCATTTGCGTTTTCGTCTTGGCAAATGGTACTTGCTTGCTAGCAGACTGCTGGCGTCGTAACTGCCCCGTCCGTTTGGACCTGGGTACTGTCCCTCGCCACAGATGTACTTACTGTCCCCGCGCGTCCCATCGGCACGTTGCAATGCAAGGTAGACACCTTTGTGGACTGCGCTGTACAGAAAATTCAAGGCCGCTCACAGCCGTCAAGGTGGGTTCTGCGCCAGCGTGAGAGCAAGACTGGTCTGCCGTCTCCTTTAACGCACTGTCTGCTGTATAGGAGGCGCCAGATCTGCTTCAGTGAGACACATCGTGAGAGCCAGTGAATTTTTCAGTCCAGATGTGCTAACGTCGATGGCGAATGGCGAGCGCACTTTCGCAACGCGTCGTATTTGAGTCCTTTGATTTACTTCCAAGCTCTTTTATGCCCCGATTCCGCCGTACGTGCCAGAATCGCTGCGACGTATGAGAGGAGTTTGTGATGGGCATTGCCTCTTTCCCAGGAGCGCTGCCTCTGTTCTGCTTGAGGCGCGCCGCTGCGTCTTGGTTGGCCGTTTTGTATCAGCTTCCGGAGGAGTGTGACGAGTAGGAGGAGGAGGGTGAGAATGAGGGGCAACGCAGACGGAGTGGCTATACGCGCGTAGTCAACGTGTTGTCAGGCGGCGCTGATTGCTGAAGATTACCGTGTGGTGTTTCTTGTCCATTTGGCGGAACAGCATCTGTGTCGTGTCAGTAGGGCTCGAACAAGCTGTGCGGCGAGTACACGACCTGATGAAGGCGTAAAGACGCGTCGCGATGGCACGCGTTGCCACCTTGCAACTGCTGTTTGCTGAAGCCGTTGGTGAAAACAAGGCCTTCCGCTGTCGAGATCGTTCTGGAGAGCCTGTCGGCGACGCTGAGACGCGCATCTTGTTCACCACCATGGAGGAAACGCGTCATTTGCTTCTTTCATGGCGGCCGAAACCAGCCTCAACTTGAATCTTACAGTGTAGAGCTATCAAAAAGTACTCAGAGCGCAGCGTCCTTTGCGGCACCTCCACCACGACGCCCTCTCGACGGAGCTACAGCACAACTGAGGGAACGGAAGCCTTGCGTACACCAAACGCGATCAGCACGACGACAGCAACAACGACACAGGCATGAGGATGAGCAGATTCTTCTCCAAGGCTTCGTGAGACGAAGGCAATGATGAAAAAAAGGGGAGCGTGGAGCGAAAGACCTCAGTTGAGCCTTCATCAGTACAATCGCTGACACACGCTCAGTTCCAAAAATTGCCTGGAGGACCGCAGTCATCCAGGACGTATCGAAATGTCTACCTGTGAGCAGAAAAAAAATTAGCCCACGGAAAGCATGAGAGGAAAGAAGAAGAGAACAGGAAGGCGAGCGAGCTGGAGTTATAAATGCTTCGTTGGGGCCCGTGCACGCTAGTGACAGGCCAGCACGCTAAGCAGTCTCCAGACTGCTCAATTTGTGACTGAATCTACCCTTGGACATTGATGCCGTAGCAACGGGACTGCTGATGTTTTCGAGTGAAGCGGCGGTGACGTTGGCGCGGCTCAAGTGGTGTTGCAGACAGCGAGACGGCTTGTGCCGACTGTATGCGGCGGCGGCGAGCGTGCAAGACAAAAGCAGCATGAGCTTGCCCATCTATTGCCATGCTTGAGGCCATTGATACCATTCGAAGAATGAATCCGTAGCTATTGGTTGACACTCATGATAGGTCTTGCCATCCCTTTTCATCTCTCCATCGTAATGTCACTGGAGTCATATCTTCGCTTCGAAGGGACAGGTGAGCTATGTGATTCACCTTGCAATCGCTCGCGGTCGGCAAGATGTATTGGTTGAACTATCGGACATGTCCTCGACAAGGGCCGGCTTGCCAATGAACCTTGCTGATTTCTTGGCTGTTATCATTGATCGATCCATCCAGGAGCCTCAAGAGTCTGCTTTGGAGCTCATGCTTCATGGTTTGGGAAAAGAGACGCGACATGTGATCGCCAAGCCGCCGTTCCGCGTCCAAATCCTGGTGGTGAATTACCCCCGCAGAGCCGTGAACATGAGCGGCAGATGCGCGGCTGCCCGTTCACCGGGTGAATCACAGAAATAAGCTGCCGCGCGTTGCATCGAGCGCTCTCCCAGCTCTCGCGTCCCCAGAACCATTATAAAAGCACGCCACGCTCTTCGATCTGAGCTACGATCAACACCAACACCAAGTCAGACCTCGACTCACCGCGGCGATGGCTTCATCTCGACCGCCGCCATCCACCTCGCAGCCACTGGGGCTTCTTCCCGCACCACAACAGAACACGCGCAAGAAGGGTGAGGCAGTTAGGGCCGTGTTCGAGGCAAACGACCTGGACATCGTCAAAATCATCCTCAAAGACCTCAAGATCTTCGACCAGTACCGCCTCCTTCTAGCGTGTAGCCCGACAAACGGCTTCAGTCATGTCCTCGCTCGCCAATCGATTTCCAAGCTCTACATGAACCCGAATCTACTCGTCGCTCTCGACCGATACTTCCCAGGTACTCATGCGAGGCTCGAAGACGCCGTCGATGGAGTCACCGGCACGAGACCGCGCCAAAAAGCGCGACGAGCAGCATTGAAAGAGGCATCTCATGACTTCAATGAGTTCACTGCACGACGCTTCTTGCATGACATCTTCCGCGGCCGCGTAAGTGCCTGGTTTGATAGCATATGTGCCGGATGTCTGGGAACTCCTCGAGGCAACGCGCTTCAAGAAGGATGCCGTCAGTGGTGCAGCCAGTGTGCAGCTTACCGCTTGAGTAGCGCTAAGGCATATCTTCGTAAGTATTCGCGATCCTCACACGTGTTCTTCAAGCAACATAGACCGCTAACAGTCATTTAGCTCTTCAAGCACTCCAACAAGCGCAGCTCGCCATCTTCCTCGACTTCAATCCCCACTTGACGGTGAAGACTCCTTCAAACGTGAGAAAGCCTCTTCCGGCTTACGTTCACACTGCTGCTGTAAAGAAGCTGATTTCGCAAATTGGACTCAGCATCAAGATTCCACAGCTGAGAAAGGATCCTTCAGCGCCCCTGACTACACCCGACCTCAAGAAACTGGTCGACTTTATCACAGATCACATCGAGCAGGCGCTGAGCGAACACTTCAACAAGCGCTCTTCAGACTTTCTGCAGCCCCTCCTGGACTTTTACGGACGAACATGCACGGACATGCTGGATGTATACGGACTGAGTCAGCTCACATTCCCCGACTTCTCCAACTGCATGCGGCGCTACCTCGAGCAACATGAGCAGTTCCAGCAGCTTCTGGAGATTGCGAAGGGAAACCAGCCGGATTACGACATCCGATACTGCTTCAATACCCTTAGGGATGAGATCAAAGACGGCTCCTTCTTCAACGGGTTTCCAATGGCGGTCATTGCCGACGCCACGAATGGCTCTCCAGGTAAATGTGCTCCGCCAACCTAAAGCAGAAACTCGGACTGACGGTATGTGATCTATATCTTAATATTTGGGCTCACATCGACTTCACGGCCATGAGCTTCACCCTCGGCCCAGACGCTCCAGTGTTTGACGGCACGAAGGACGTATGGCCATTTGTGGGAATCGATCTGTACGCGCAGTACCTCTCAGTTCGTCAGGACGTCTTCTCCCAAGCCCTGGACCCCGGTCCATCCCAACAGCTGTGGGCTGTCTGGATGAACTACGTGAGGACTTCTCATGGCGGCCGTCTACTTGAGGGTTTTGAAGTTCCTCGCCCGTCTGTGTTCAATCCCGCCTTCAAGGCTCGCGCCCAAGCCGCCATCTCCAATGGCGCGAATCTCGCCAAGCTCTGGCTGCACTGCTCGATCGCCCAGTCTTTCTCAGATGAGCTAATGGACTGGAGCTTCCTGGGTTCAGAGGAGGTAGTCTTGCGGAAGTATGATGTGGTCTTCAAGGTGGCGCTGGAGGCTCCTGTACTGCCGTGGCTATCGGAGCGCATGCAGACGTTTCACGGTGCCTATGCTGCCATCCAGTTCATCGACAGGAGCTCTGCATTCCCACTTTCCTACACCATGCACTCCAGCGGGCTCTTTGCGCTTCGCTCTAAGCGCTGAGCTCGCGTGATCGAGAACGTTATGGCTGACGAAGACGATGGAGTTGAAGGGCAAGAATCTTAGGGGTCTTCCGCGTCGGACGCTTTAGCTTACATCGGCGATCAGAAGAGCTCGGAACACTCTGGATTACTCGAGAATGGGGACATTGTTTGCTTGCTGCGAGTGATGCGACACTCTGTCTTTCATGCCCTTGCCCGACGCTGGGCATGTCTGACTGGATTTTTGCATTGCTAAAATGGGTCTCTGCGCGGTAAGGGTAGCTTTAGTCTAACGTATGCATACATCACATCATCATCCCTTGCTTGCGTTTTCTCTCACTGCGGAGAGGCTAACAGGGGCCGACTGATTTGCAGTAGTCTTTCAGCAGTTCATTACCCTACGGGCTCTACGAGATCTAGACGACCAGGACAGGGAGATATCGTAGAGTCTGATTTAGAGGCCTGTCTGATTCAGCCTGCCTCATTACTTATTCGTGTGCAGCTCGACATGGCTCTATCCCTCTCGCTTGTAATAGTCGAGCAGTCAATCTGATCCCCAGCAATCAGTTTCTGGAAGTCTCTCGTTCTACATCGGCCTCGGTATCATGCGTCAGTGTGCTTCATCCATCCTCCGTACGGAACTCCGTCATCTGCTTGACGCCCTCGCGACTTAGCTTGCCTCTAACCATCTTAGCACCTTGAGCTATCTCAAGCCTCCAATCGACCGCGAGCATCCAGGCGAGCTCCTCAGGATCAGTTATCTCCTCCTGAGTATTGCTGCTCTCTCCGTCTTGTAAAGCTCTTCCCTCCATGCTTGCCAGATCCGAATCGTCATCAGTCAGGCGGCAGCTAATCTGCTCGATCTTCTCCGGCACATGCAGCCACATTGCCTTCAGTACCTCCTTCATTCCAGCGTAAAGCGCAAGCTCCCGACCGATAGTCTTGTCTTGAGTTCCAGGCGAGTAGCGGAAGTGGATAGTGGCGGACCGAAGCGAAGTACAGGTTGCAGCGAATCGGGCAACCGCCTTGTAGTACTCCTCGCGGGAGATGTGGTTGTAGGAATTGAGGACAAGGTTAACCACCAGCCGGAGATGGTAGATATTGCCCAGGTGGTACCCTTGAAGGTTGGTGACACGCAGCTGAGGTCCAGATGCTGTGTGCTCGATATCCGCTTCCGAGCGCAGGGCTACGATGAAGACATTGCCCGGATAGAAGATGTCTTCATACTCCTTCTTCAAGTAGTAGTTCGCCTCGAGTCTTGTTGTGAAGTAGTCAACCGACTCGATGTCTTGGTCTTGTGCTGGAACAAGGTTGCCTTTGTACAGGTGCATGGGTCTTCGAAGTAGTGCCAAGTATCTGAGAACCTGCGTGCGTAGTTCCTTAGGCATGTTGGCAGTGTCCTCGATCAATGGCTCTCTCGCGTCAGACGCCACCATGCCTGCGTCAACCGACATGGCTCCTTCTCCGGTTTCGAGAGTGCTCGAGACTTGTGTTTCCGTGGAGTGTGCGACGCTGCGAGAGTACGGGCGAATTCAGGCAGAGTCGAAGCGAGGCATGCGGCACTTCTGCCGACTGCTTCCGAGAAGAACTTCTATAAGGTCTGTGCTACTGAAAACTTGGTGGACTGGTCGAAGCAGGGAACAAGAGCCCTCGCTCAAATTGATCGTTCGAAGTCAGATCGTCAGGATCTTGCTTGCGCGAACGAGAAGGCAAATCGAAAGCTGGTAGAGAACTGGACGTTATCACTGCCACTCTTGTCAGGCTCTCACATACAGTATCTTGTACGGCGCTTCCTGCGGGACCTGGGGCATGAGCTGCTCTCCAACGATCCCAGTTGCTCCTTGTTATCTGACATGGTCTCAAATCGCCTGGCAAGCTTGTGCGATTTCGCATTACAACTGTCCCAGCGTTTGGCCACGAGAAGCCGCCTCCTTGACCTCTTTCCGTTATGTGTCGCCCCGGTTTTGCCAAAACCTTCGCCAATCCGTTCGATCATTCCAAGGGTGAACGGGCGACACAGCTCTTTCTTCCAGTCAATTTATCCCAAGCTCTTCTCGCCAAACAAAGTGTGGTAGTATTGACCTCTTGCAAATTAAAAGCGAAGCATCTCGTGTTGGTTCTTTGATGCCGCCTGAGAAGCTTCGATCAGGAGCGCTCAGCTCCTGAGGGTTGTCGTGTCAGATCCCGATGCGCGAGGTAAAGACGGTGGTGATCGATCCAAGAATGCTGAAGTGGTTGAAGGCTGGGAGTCAAGGGTTGAACACAGATTGACGCGCGTGTCTGGACCTTCTTTGTGCAAGGCAACACAAGCTGTTTGCTTCATTAGTACCTCGCCTTCTTCGTTCGTCGACCTCATGACTGTGATCAGGGTGAGCGTGAGCTGGATGTCGTGAAGTTGTAGCCTATGTTTATGTCGTGAACGGTATACTGTGTCGCTGTAACTTGTTTGATCAGGATCTGCTCAGCACCTCAGAGGATGGCGACTTGCTCACCCGGCAATTCTCGCTGTCACTACCTTTGGAAGTGCTGCGGATCGGGGCTGGTGACCTTGTGAGGGTTGGAAGGAACGAGATGGAGCAACAAAGAGTTTTGGTCTTGCGCGGAAACAAATGGATGTCTTGCGATGACTACGTCGAACATTGGAGAGCGCTCGCGTGAAAATGGCAGGATGCGGGTGGCGTGCGTTTCGTGAAGTTGAGCTGGTGCAGACGCGTCGCGTGGCACCCTCTCACGATTTTGATAAGTTGTCACGATACACTCGAAAAGCGTCGCAAAAATTTGCAATCATCGTGCGCGAGCTCATAATAGGTTCAATCAACCAATTTGCATTGTCCAGAATCATGGGCAAAAAAACGGCAAAAAAAAGTGTGTTGGAGCAATTCTCTCAGAATTCGAACTCGACTACACAGTCTGTTAGCATTTCTGTCCGTTGAAGACCCCTAGTGAGTGTAGGCAGCCCCGCAGCCAAGAGCTACCCACACCGTTCGGATTGGACGGACCACCAAAACTGAATATATAAAAGTTATGTTTAGACGGCCCGGCATTTTGCCTTATGCAGAAACGAAGCTGGGCTCGCTGCAGGCGCTTCCAGAGCTGTGCGCGGACGCAGGCTCATCCATACTGAGGGTTCTACAACTTCTGCTTCGATTCTCGCTCTTTGTGACAATTCTTATCTTGCAGGTTTTACGAAATGCAATTCACAGTGAAGATGGAATGCTACACCCCTAGACACAAGTCTAGGCCAGCTCGTGTAGGACAATTGCAATGAGGAGGGACGTCCATGTTTTCGGAAGGCCCCAGAGTTTCCAAACGTCTTCTGACCGACTCTCATCTGCAGTACAGCATCTGTGCACGCCGGAAGTCTATTTCGTTGCCAAGTGTCCCAGCAAAAGCCAGGGCAAAAGCCAGGGCACCAACCAGTCACACATCCCCATGAGGGCGGCTTCGTCCATCGAGATGACCTTCTGGCGTACGAAAACGCTGCAATACCTGTAGCTTCCACCAGACATTTCCTTTCGTCAAATCTGAGGTTCTGAAACATAATCAAGGAAATGCTTCTCTATCTCATTTCCTTACGAGACACTTCAGCTTTCAGATCTAGCCCCCCATCAACGAATTCCACTCAGATACATCCCGACAACGTGGGATGGCTTGAACTCGCATGGAGCTCTATAAGCTACTTCTTCCAGAAGCAGGGCGCCCGGGAATGAACAGTCGATCGAAAATCATCGACAGAACACGAAAGCTACACATACAAGCTCCCCACTTGCGACATCTTCAGCACAGACTTCTTGACAGTACCCAGGTCTTCCACCATCCCAATGCCAAACGACACATCCGAATGTAGTGGTCCATCTTAACGTTTGATACGTCGGCTTGCAGATTAGTCAGGCGCACTCATTATACGCAGATGATTTGATGTGCCTTTCACCTGTTTTTGCTGCCTCAAAACGCCGACGGCGAAATTTAATGATGCACGGTTCACACTTGGCATTTGCATGTGACAGCGGGGTCGAAGTGAAGTCGGCTGCTCCGTGCACTAGTCCCAAAGCAGCGAAAATACATCACGTGGTCACGCGAACCTTGCGACTGCCCGGCTTCACGCTTCACGTCCTCCCGTATCGTCCTTACTACTTCGGAGCATCGAGGACCGCCGCATACACGTATTCCACCCAATCTGAATCTACTCGCAGCGATCTTCCCGAAATGCTCGCGACCCGCCCGCGGCATCATGACCGGCCGAAGTCCCATTGTCCTTGAATCCTCGCCACACTTCCGCGCCCCGTCCATCACCCCGCAGACTCGTCGCAGCACATCGAGTGCTCCCGGATCCTCTTCGCCGGGTCTCCCTTCGCTGCAGTCGCTCTTGAGGCCGGGAGGAGCGAAAGTCAAGTCCGGATCTCGAGCACAAGGGATCCCGCAAGGAGCAGCGACGGGCTTCACTTCGGCGGCAGGTCTCTGGAAGTGCGGGGGGCTGCTTGAGGCAGAGTCTGGAGCGAAGGACAGTCGGGCGACGACCAATGATGTATCTGGAAAAGCTTCGAGCGTCAAGAAGAGCACGGGAAAGCTTACGAAGCCGAAGAAAGCCAGAGCAAGGTCACCAGAGGCGGCAGACAATAGCAGAGGAGGCCTGGGTCCGCTTCAGGATTTCGCATATCGGGATGGAGATTCAAGACGGGAATCGTTGGGCTCACTCCCAGCCATTGGTAGTCCTCTTGCCCGAGAGTTGTGCCGCTCAGAGGTTTCAGAAGGCTTGAAGAAGCGCACTTCTTTGTCTGAGTACGACTTCATTGCTGATGTCGAGGAGCATCCACTGCCACGAGCGAAGGCCACCAAGAAAGCAGGACAGCCAAGAGGGTCGAAGTCAAAAGGTAGTGAGACGGGCGATGGTACCAAACCGAAGAAGCCAAGGAAGCGAGCAACGAAAGCGGAGGAGAAAACGGACAATGATCTTGTCAAGAAGTCGAAGAAGCGTTTCGCCAAGTCGGAGTCCATCATTCTCAACTCTGACGA
This sequence comes from Phaeophleospora eucalypticola, assembly GCA_022814565.1. Classification (NCBI taxonomy): domain Eukaryota; kingdom Fungi; phylum Ascomycota; class Dothideomycetes; order Mycosphaerellales; family Mycosphaerellaceae; genus Phaeophleospora; species Phaeophleospora eucalypticola. The sequence goes on along the minus strand of JAKLNG010000001.1, from coordinate 621,408 downwards.
GCCTGATGATGCTGCTGCGTCTGAGCTGCAGGGCGAAATGAAAGCGCTACTCACGGCGGATATCAACTCGTACGCCCACGTCGAGCCTAAGAAAGGGTTTGATACAATAGTCACCAGCATTGCAAGCCGGCCACCCGTTGCACACGGCAGAAACACTCCTACGGCGGAAACATCAGCATATTTTGGCGAGGTTGAAGGACTGCGCCGCCGACCAGTGGAGCCAGATGACAACTCCGAACCCTCGACCAAGTCGAAGCCAAAACCAATGGATACAATAAATGAAAGCGCTGCACCTTTGATTCCGCAGCCCCCTCGACAGGGTGTTTCTGCTCTTCCAATGATTGGAGCGGATGCATCCTTGGACCAGACAGCTCTGTCGGATGAGGATACACCCCTGCGCTCCTTGACCAACGTCCTAACCGGGTTTGGATACACAGATCAAGGACCGAGACCTGCTCCGCTGAGACGCACAGAATCTGGCGAAGCTTTGACCAAACGACGCCGAATCGAGTTGACCGATGCTGCAGCTGTGAGACCTGCGATGCCCAGAGCTCCGGACGAGCCCACTGTTCAGCCGCCCAAGAAAACGAAGGCTGCGAAAAACAAGCCACAAACAATCACTGATCTGGCGACTAAAGCTTATCGACCGCCGGCAGAAGAAAGCCTCCCACCTCCCCAACTCGCGGATTTCTTTGCTCCGCAGAGAACTGCCGCAGAGCAGGACACCAGCGTCGAGATAATCAAGCCAAAGAAGCCCCGCAAGCCAAGGGCCAAGAAGACAGATGCAGACGGTGGCGCAGGGCCAAGCAAAGCTACGAAGAGCGCTCAGACGAAGAAGGCAAAAGCCAAAATCAATGAAGCCGCCTATGTTGCCAAGCTGTACTCTCCAGAGGCAGCTCGCACAGCAGAGCAAGGCCAAGCATTCTTATTTGGGACGTCAAGTCAGCTTCAAGCGGAAGAATCACCTTCCTTCATCAGAGAAATGCAGACTGCATTGCTCGAGTCTGAGTATGGCTGTGAATCAGAAGCTCTCACTGGTTCACAGACAAAAAGCCGCGCGAAAGTCCCCAGTGCTTTGGACGGGACAAATCTTTCTGTTGGCCAGGGTGATCGGGACCTCTGGTGCACCGCAGCTCGAGATAAAGATGGACATACACTGGAATATCACCGCATAAGACCAGAGAGGCAGGTAGCTGCTAAGGTCGACCCTGTAGCTCCCTTCGCTCCGGAGTCGGCCGTATCAGAAGGCGAACCTGGACTCCAGGAAGCCATCAGTCGCCGCTCGCCTTCACCTCAAGCAGAAGCTCAACGGCATGAGAATCGCAAGCTTGTTGACTTGTGTGGTACATCCCCCACAGCACCAGCTCCTGTCGTCTTTGAACCGCAAGACAAGAGCCCACTGTCACCGGAACCGCTCACATGCATTCCTCCTGTACAGGCCGCCACAGAAGCTACAACAACAGCCGCTCATCCGCCTTCGGACGACAGCTGGATGATGTTGAGAAGCGACAGCCCTGTAGGCAATCAGATAGACAAGCGGCAAGAGCTTCTTCCTACGCTCTCTCCAAGGCCTTACATCTCACTCCCGCGTGCGGCTACATCGCCTGGGCTTCTCAGAACTGCTCTTGCAGATCTCGACGCCAATGTAGGCATCACTGCCCAAACTTCTCCAGTCAAAGCGAACGGCATCGGACAGAGGTCCTATGCGACAAAGTCCGCCCCGGAGGAACCGAAGCGCCGCAGAGGACGGCCTCGGAAAGGTTCAAACGCCAGTGCAGCAGCAAGTAAGTCGCCAAAGCGGAGAGGGAGACCTCCGAAAGCAGCTCCTACAAACGACGATGCCATTCACGGAGCTTCTCGACCGCATCCAGCCAAACTGCAGACATCCGCATCCCAGCCTACGACAGCGTCAGAGTTTGTGAACATTGATGAAATTTCAGACTCTGAGTCACCGACCACTCCATCACCTCCTCGCCGCCGAGCCACTTCGTCCCCTCCCGCCATGCAGCCGCTGGACCTTATGGCTATTGCATCGCCCTGTACGAATGCAAAAGTGTTGACGGCAGGTGCTTCGACATTGAAACCCAGCGACACAAACTGGCCATCCATTCAAAACAAGCTTTTTCCACAGATCACAGCCGCAGTCAAGTCGACGCCGCCAAGCAACGACATGAACCAGCCTACGTGGCACGAGAAGATTCTGATATACGATCCAATTGTTCTGGAAGACTTCACAGCTTGGCTGAATGGGCAAAACTTGCGTGCTGAGATGCAGAGGCTGAAGCCAAAGGCGAAAGCAAAGGGTCGGAAGAAGAAGGGCGAGGTATCTGAGGAGCCTGAATATGAGACAGTCAGCGAGGAACTGAAGTCTTGGATGGTGCAGAAGTGGTGTGAGGAGAAGAGCATTTGTTGTCTGTGGAAGGAAGGGCTCCGCGGCGGTGTCAGGACTAGATATTGACTAGGGTCAATCACAGTGATATTGTATAGTTTGAAGCGCAGCGAATCCAGAAACGTTTCTCATTCGTCCTCATGCGGTGGGTATCTCATCGTATAACGCTTGTTGGAAGAAAAAAAGCAGAGAACCGAACCAACCCAGAACACCCAGCAAAGACCCAAAAACAAACGCAAGCCTCCCATCTACTACTGCTGCTGCTGCTGCTGCTTCTGGTGGTGGTTGACCACCTCCTCCGCCAGCTCCAGCAGAGCCTTCTCCATCTTCTCCCCCCCGCTACACACCAATGTGGTGCTCTTTCCCGCCTCCTCGACGACGGCGCTCGCCTTGCGAGCCATCTCCTCCTTCTCCGCGGACAGGGCGAGGAATTTCTCCCGCCACTCGTTGTCCCTCCGGGCCATCTCAGCCCAGAGGCGATCGTTGTCCTCACGGAGAGCGATGTTCTGCGAGAGGGTGGCGAGGTGCTCGTGGTGATTCTGGGCCATTTTCCTGTAGAGCGCATTCACTCATCAGTATCTCGATATCACAGAGCGCCGACAGGATACTAACAGTTTGCTTGATGGCGCGGTATTCTTGGATGATTTCGAGGAAGATGCGGGTGCGACAAGGAGTGGTGAAAAATCGCTTCGTTGTGTCGCCGCTGAAGTCGCTACACGCAAGAGAACCTCAACTCGATCACTTTTGGGGCCCCGCAAGCCACCACCACGTTACATAATCAGAACAATGCATACAAACGCCATAGCAACATCTTTATCTCACTTCAAGTCGATTCTCTCCCCAAAAAGGACGCTCACGTACTCTCCTAACGTATCCGCCAGTGTCTGCCAGTGATATCCGTGCCCATAGTTCTCGTGGACCCATTTCTTCGTCAGCTCCTTGCAAGTAGCCTCTCCGCATTGTCCCATACAACAAGTATACCAGATCACCGCATGGCACATCTCGTGCAGCAAGGTCTCGAGCAGCTGGTACTCGCTCTCTGCGTTGGGATCCATCTTGATTTGAAGGATTGTCTTTCCATCCTTCCACTCTGAGACTCCAAGCGCCTTGTCTCCGTTCCAGTCGTGCAAGTTCTCAACCCATTCGATCACCACATTGCCGAAACATTCCGAGCTTTGACGGCCGAATAGAGCGTAGTATATCTTATCCCAATGCTGTATCATTGCTTCGTTGGTCGGCATGGATTTCTGCCCTAGGGCTTTCTTCATCACCTTCAGAAAACTTCGCAGGCGCTTGACTATCCATTGACGCTTTTGGCCAGGACCTCGTTCGGCCTTTATTTTCTTGATACCGGCTCTCATCAATTTCAATCCTTCGTCAGGCAGGTTGTGATTGTGGTCATCTTTGAGTTCTTCGGGCGTCGGTTGCGCGATTTCAGGGGTACCTGTTTGCTGCCCCTGAGATGACATCTCGAAATCTTCAATTGAGCGCAAAGCCAATGCAAGGTCGTTGATGGTTATGTCGAAGTCGAGTCGCGCGGAGATGCGTCGGGGGAAGCTGCTGAAATTGTTCGTGCAATCTCGTCGTCGTCGGCATGGCGTCCACGGCTTAGCGCCAATTTGAACTATGCTTACTAACAGCGCCGCTCAGCCGTCGATGAATTATTTACAAGACAACACTACGTTGGTATAGTTGCATTCTGCCTTTCTCTCAGATTTGACATGAAAATGAAGACCCACAGCACCTTCAGATCGAAGAGCCATACTGCGGACGTCAGCTGCGTTGAACTTGCCCCTGAGCTGCTGCTCCAATACGCCCCGCCGATCGGAGCCACAGGTCGATGACTGCTCTACATTCGCCCTACCTACATCATCATCATCATCATCATCATCATCATCATATATGCCGTGGACGGTCGATGATCATCTTCGAGACTGTTTGCTCTGTTTCTGATGAACAAGGCGGAAGCGCCAACAAACTTTTAAGGGGGCAAATCTGTCTGCCTATGCCAGCTTATACTCCCTCTTCAAGACCCCTATCCATGACTCCACTGTGCGGTCTTGGCCGTTTTTGACGAATTAAATGATCTACGGTTGAAAAGAATAAGCACACGACTCCCTTCATACTGATTCGACCCATATTCAGCAGCGTTCCCATAATCACGACATCAGAACGCTTTCGAAGGCGCATTCCCGAGGTTTCGATTGCAGAATAGCGGCGAATATGATAGGGTGAAGAGCATGGACTGGATACCTATTTGGAAGAGCATGGTCGCAAACAGGAAAGGGGAATCCCATTTTGAACGGGTTCAGCCACTGAGTTGATGCAATCTATCTATCGCTGGAGGACGGCGCCTGGAGACATGCTGAGAATCATAACCCCGGGGCCTTCACTCTATTCCTCAAGAGGATAAAGTTCCGGCACTCTGACAGACGCCAGCATCTCAGGCTTCTGTCCCACGATCGCAGATGTCGCCCACGGACATCTTCTTCGGAAGCGCAGTATCGCCATTCACTGCTGTTCCTGGCTTGTCTGAATTGGCTTCGACGACCTTGCTGGCTTCAGCAGCAAGATGTCCCCATTCGAGGGCAGAAGCATTCGGAGGTAGGCCCTTGGCCTCACGCTCCGCAGCAATCTTCTTCTTCAGAACGGGATCGCCGCCGCATCCGCAGTCGCACCACGGAGGGCTTGGGCCCGCGCCAGTCGGTGAGTTTGGTGGTGGGGTCGTCATTGCTTTGGTCTGTTTCGAAAGCTTTGGTTGTTTGGGTAGTTGGATTCTCAAGCGTCTCTAGTGGTTGGTTTGTTGTATCTTTGACTGGGTTGCTGGAAGGAAGCGTTGCTGATCATGACACAGGAAAGGGGCGCCACCGAAAGAGCTTTTTAAGGGAAAACAAGGCATCGTTCACGATTGATGCATTGTTCAATATATGAGGAGTCCTCGTCACTCATGATTTGACGGGCATGAAGAAAGCAAATCACGGCTTCGACGCACTCTTCCAGGACGATTTAAAGGTCTCATGATCTTCCCAAGCCGCAATGATTTGCTTCATCGATCGAGTGACTGCGGAAAGCCGACCAGATGTTTTAATGAATGTGCTGTTCGATGAAAGGTAGGACGTCAGGGAATATACATGAAGCCAGTGATCTTTCCAGGGCCGCAGAAATTCAGATCAATCATGACTGCGTGCTGGTTTGTCTTCTCAGATCGGTTGTGAGCAAACACAACAGCATCACTGTATCGGCAATCATCTCCAAAGCGGAAGCAAACCGGACTTATCTTTTTGCGATGCAGTCTGAACTGCTTTGCTGGTCAATGATCAGGCGGAGAGAGACTCTGAGAGGAAGAACAAGCCGTCAAGTCATACCAATCTATTACCTCATCACGCTCGTACTGTATCGTCCAGTTCATCTCACATTCGCCCGCATCTTCGTCTCCTGCCCTTATTCCTTCACGCCGGCTTCCACTCGTAGTGATGCTTGCCCTCCTCTGGTCGACCTTCCGCATCATCGTCCCATCGATCAAACATATGCCGTCCAAAGTAATCCAGCTGTGCCTCCTGGAATGCAGTAGGCAGCTCCGTCGATGTCTGATACTTCAAGTATTCCAAGCTGGCAGACAAGGCTGGGACGACAAAATCCTTACCCATCGCCTTCATAACCACGTTCTTGAGCTGAGGGAAGCTCCTCTTCAGGTCCTTCGCTACTGCGGGCTCGAAAAGTGGGTTCTTGTCCGGCTTCGACTTGTAGTCCTTGTAAATGGGCATGAGAAGGTTGGAGGAGATGTAGTCTGCCTGAATGATGCAGCCGGCTCTCCAGATTTGGAGCAGCTGGTAGTAGTCGACGTTGAAGTGTTTCTGCTTGTCGGCTTTGTCGATGATGTTCATGCCCTGCACGTATGAGCATAGGAAGCTGTTGAAGACGGCCATGCGCAAGTCTTCCAGAAACTGCTTCTTGTCCTGCACATCCAACTTCTGAGGTGGGTAGTCGCCACCAAAGTTCTTCTGGATGATTCGGCGTTGGTGCAAGTCACCGGAAGCGATACGGAGAAAGTGAGCGGCAGAGAGGGTCGGGGATGGAACGTGTTGTTCGACGCCTTCGAGGTTGGACCAGATTCCAGTCCCTTCTTCGCCTGTCCAGTCTTGTACTACTTTGTCGCCAACTCTTTTCATGACTCTTCCCTCTTTGTCCTCCGTAAGGCAGATCTCCGCTCCGATGCGGACCAGGAAAGTCCCCTGAAGCTCGCCTTCCTTGTTCCAGCGATGTAGCTCTTCTCCAATTTCGTCCAGAGACATTCCGAGGCCCTTCTGCATGATCCCGTAGGCTTCAGCCATGGCGGACATCATTCCGTGTTCAATGCCGTTGTGGATCATCTTGCAGTAGTGACCTGCGCCGCCGGTGCCGATTTTGCCAACGCAGGGCGAACCATCCGGAGCCTTTGCAGCGGCCTTCTTCAGTAAGGGCATGACGAGGTCGAGAGTTTCCGAGTCAGATCCTGGGCACATAGAGGGTCCGCGGCGGCTGGTCATAGCATTAGTATCAACTGGGCGCTACGAGGAAATGAATAAAGGGCTTACGCTGCCTGATAGCCACCGCTAACACCCATACCCACGTATCGAATTCCCTTCGTCACACACTTGCCAATCCTCCGCTCCGTATTCTCCCAGTGCTCGTTGGCCGCATCAATGATAATATCGCCCATCTCCAAGTACGGCATCAATCCAGCAAGGACCTTATCGCCAACATCGCCGTGCGGTAAGCTCCAAACGAAGACCTTTGGTGTTCCCAGATTGCGGCACATGCTGGCGTAATCTTGGTACTTAGAGACCTTGTTTCCAACACCATCTTTCTCCGCCTGCGCGAGGACCTTATCCATCGCCTCATTGGAAGGGTCCTGAAGGAGAACGTCGCAGCCATTTTCGGCGAAGAGGAGAGCCATACCGCCACCCATGGCACCGCAGCCAATCATGGCTAATTTCTTGATTTCCGTAGTCATCCTGCCGGTAATATTTGAACTGCCAATTTCCGTACTTCCACCGCCTTGATGTTGCACCAGCGTATTCTTCCGCTTTCCAGACTTCGCAGGCACAGGTGGAGGAATATCCTCTTCTTCAATCGGCAGCAATGTATGCGGGGTGTGGTCAGTCGGCGACAGAGGAGGCGATGGGTTCGAAGAAGAGGATGGCATCTGAAGTCATTCTCGATCAGCGCCATGATATAGCTATTAGCTCCCATTGCCGTCAACCGGTGGCGTGAAGCTACGCCGCGGATGCAGGTACCGTGCATTGAGGTAACGATGATGTCGATCTGGGGAAGCGTACCGGTGCTAGCTCGGTGTGTCGCGGGGACACGTGAAAGCTGCGGAATGAGCTTTACGGGAATTTTGCTGACGTCGCGTGGAACTTCAATGGTTGGTAATGGAGATGTGCTGTGTCGTTGAACGTTTGTGTGGTTGCACTGAGCCTCCCGGCGTTGTATGTGAGGAGTTGAGAGGGGAGGAAACACTTGCGGTGGTCTGGATGCAAACAGCCAGCAAGCGTAAGGAAATGCAGTCATGAGGAAAGAACAACACAACATGGAGTCGACGTTTCAGAGCAGCATGTTTCCAATTCGTTTTCGGTCCTGCTTCCCACTGCTTCCTTCACTTTTCTCACGCAACCGCAAAGCCTTTCGGCAACTGAATGGGTATCATCAACGCTCAAATGCCCGCCGAATGCATTTCTCATTCTTCATCTCCTTCGAAGCCATCGTCTGCTTCTTCGTCATCATGTCCTTCGAGGTCGTTCTCGAGATACTCCTCTTCTGCCTCTCCGTCGTCGTATCGCTCTTCCCCATCCAGCTTGCTCCACACCATGCTATCCTCGGCCTCCTCCATCGGCATGGGATCTACGGCTTCCAGCTTACTCTTCTCCATCTCGTCAAGTTCTTGCTGCTTCTTCTCCTCTTCCTGCAGATCAAACATCACGCTCTTGCGCCTGCTTGGAGGCCTGCCGCTTTCGACGCTGCTGTGGCTCTCTCTGCTTCTTCGTACGACGACGTCTCCGTGCCATGGTCTGCACTCTTTCACTACCTCTCCGCATCTGAGGCATATCCATCCTTCGCCCTCTTCGGCTTCAATTCGTTGTGCTAGGCACACGAAGCAATAGATGCAACCGCATGGGTCTGCTTGGTATGGATTGGTGATGTCAGTGTTGGCGCTTCCAATGATGCCTGTGTTTGCTCCAACGCTCGTGGATGAGATGACTTCTTGTTCGGATTGTCCGCCTGTCGGGTTCTGGTCTTGGTAGCAGATCGCGCACGTCCGCTCCGGGAGGAATGCCAGCTCGCCCTTTTGAAGATCTTCGTCTTCGTCGTCAAGATTTGTGTTCGCGCCCTGCCATAGCCGGGCTGTCGTTGATTTCGTCTTCTTCCATGCTCTTGCGATCCATCTTCTCCACCTGCTGATGCCGACGAGCGGGAGTAGGAAGAGGAGGAACTCGGTGAAGGCGTGCCAGACAAGTTGTCGGTTCAGCCATTCGAAGGAAACTTCTCTGCTGGTTTGGTTGGAGGAGGGAACAAGTCGTAGTCGTAGTAGTCGGTCGGTCAGAGTGCGATACCTGCCGTTGTAGAGGAATACGAGGAAGGATATGAACGCTGCGATGTTGTGTGAGGTGCCGAGGAAGGTGGTGAGTCGGCTTAGTCGTTGTATGAGACGGGATGGTTCGTCGTATCCAGTGTCAAGTGATGAGAGTCGCTCTTCCCAACGCGTCCAGCAGTATCTGCCGGTCACCGTGATGAGTCCGTATAACGCTCTCTGCCAATTCGTTGCTTCTTTGCGTATTCGTGCTGCTTCGTGTGGGTCTCCGCGCGCGTCGATGTACTTGAGACCTTGTAGAGATGCGCCGTAGCTCGTACCGTGGTCCCAGATCGAGAGCTTCCAGTAGACGATGCGGAGGAGGAGTGTGGTTTCGGCGTCCCAGTCGTCCTTGAGGTGCGCGCCAAAGAGCTTGAGTCCTTCTCCTGCTTGCTTCTTGAGTAGTCCTAACAACGCTTCGTCCAGCAGCTCGGCATCTACCTGGCCCACGCGAAACGCTGGCGACGTGCCGTACGGTGATCGGATGATGTCCCAAGCGTTGAGGAATTCGAAGGCGTATGATCGGAGGGAGGGGGGAAGTCGGGTGAGGTCGGCGGAGCGAGTTTCGTGGTGCTGGCGGTCTGCAGCAGTCAGTGCTTGTTCGCGGGCGGCGCGTCGCTCCAAAATGCGCTTCTGCGCAGCGGCGAAATCGGTCATGACAGAAACATTGCAAGATATGACAGAGTAGGGGAATAGTGTAAGGGAATGGAGTGTGAAAGGAAGAGGAAGATGTGTGAGAGTGACGGGAGATGTCAAGGAATCAGACGAGCCGAGGTCGCACTGGGATTGCCCGGACCGACAGACCGGGTCCGTTCCCGACTTCTCGCGGCTGTGAATGCATTGCCAAAACAATGTCAGAAGTCATCAGGCCAGCATCCGGTATCCAGCAACATCCGGATCCAATTGGTATGGCGCTCTGTCGGACGAGTCATGCTTCCCTTGAGGCCATCGTAGTCCAATCGTAGCGTTTCAGCCAGCCTGAGCGTCGGAGACTTGGCGGACTTGATTGCTGGTGAAGAATATCTCTCGAAGACGGCCGTATCGAAGATCCGATATTGTATCGAAGACCAGTGCAATGGGAGACTGGCGTAAGACCGGTGGAGTGTGCTTTCCGCGTCTTGTTTTGCTTTTGGGTGCCCAGATTTCCAGGACTATGGCCTTCTTGTGGACAGCTATGCTCTTTCTCGATATGATGGCCGGGCCTGATGACTTCTGACGGTGTTCTTTCGGTGTGCAGCGAAGACGTTGCAAGATTTGCTAGGTGATAAGGAAAAGCGAAGGAAGAGGGAAAGAAAACTCACCAGATCTGCTGGGTGGCCCACATCCAGGCCAGCACGATCTGGTACACATCGTGCAGCGGCATGTAGAAGCTACGAAGAGACCTCATAGTCAGTCATTCTGCTTCGATATCTCTCTCGCGAACGGGAAGGGCGATCTCACAAGGGATTTGGCCATGCGGCCATGCCGGGGGGAGGCGGCGGGATTGGCCCCGTTTGACTATGAATCTGGTCAGCGGCCGCAAACCCATCTCCAAAACTCTTCTCCAGAGCCGTGCCACTTACATGAGGAAGAAGGCGACCTCATACTCGTACGCGCCGAAGGGACTGCGGAAAAGTTAGCGCGCTTCTCCTCCAGCACCGGATCGATGGCGGCGATGGATACTCACTGCGGAATGATGAACCATTGGATGCCCCATGGGCCGCATGCGCCGTACCACAAGAGTCCGAGAGGCATTTTGGGGCTGATTCGGTGAAGAGGGTGCGCAGGTTGGTAGAAGAAGTTGTACGGATTTGATTGTGCGCGCACAGACCATCTGCATGTGAAGTTGCTAGGGTGAGGCCGCTGAGACTGTTTACAAGCTAATCCACTTCACATCGAACCTACAGTTGGTCTTGGCCAATGCTGCCTGCCTCACCTCTTGCTGCTCTGCTTGCATCATGTGCGTCGACCTTCTTCAGGGGGCGATATTCTGGAGTCCACATCTGCTCGCGAATCCACTCCGCTAGGTCGGCGTCGTTGGACGGTATCTCTTTCTCCTGAGCCAAGCCGTCCTTCATAGCTTGTTTGATTACGGCTGCAGCTATCTTGACAGAGATCATACGCACGTCGACGACATCTGGTAGCAGCGCCGCATCCGGGTCCTTTAGCGCTGGCGCCTGAGCTGCGAGAGCCTTGACCGCCGCCACAAGCATCTCCTTCGTCAGCAGCTTTGATCGACTCAGGATGACCCCGAGGCCAATACCTGTCCATTCTGTCAGCCAATGCAACTCATAGCTCCGAAAAATCACTAAGCTTACCTGGAAATGTAGTGCTATTATTGCATTCAGCAACCTCTCTCTTCTTTCCGCCTCCTACGTCTACAGGATCAAATGGACTTCCCGTGGCCGTTAAGACCTTTCCATTCGTCCATTCGAATAGGTCCTTCGGATGGGCTTCGTGAAGTCTCGTCGGATTAGAAAGAGGGAAGATGATCGGCCTACCAACATGTTTCGTCATCTCCTGAACCACCTCCTTCGTAAACGCCTTTGGCTGCGTGCTAGTGCCGATCAAGACATGCGGCTTCATGTGCTTCACCACCTCCAAGAGCGAGCTTCTGTCCACGCCATCCCAGTCCTTGTCAGGTTTGATGTATCCGTATTGAGCTGATGTCAACTCCACCTTCTCCTTCAAGCTCTCCACCAACAGACCCTCCTTATCCATGCACCAAATCTGCCCGGCCGCCTCCTCTTGTCCTTTGCCACTCTCCACTGCAATTGCGTCCCTGATCTGATCCGCAATACCGGTGCCCGCAGATCCAGAGCCAAAGCACAATACTCTCAAGTCTTTCATCTCCAGTCCTGCAACATGCGCCGCAGCATAGATGGCCGCCAGCGTCACACATCCCGTGCCCTGAACATCATCATTGAAACAGGCTAGCTGTGGCGTGTACCTTTCCAGCAACCTCCTCGCATTCCCAACTCCAAAGTCCTCGAAGTGTAAGTACGCCTTCGGATAATGCTTCCTCACAGCCTTGACGAAAGACTCCACAAAGTCATCATACTCCTTCCCTCTCGTTCTCTTTTGCTTCAGTCCCAAGTAGAGCTCATCGCCCAGTAACTTCTCGTTGTTCGTCCCCACATCCAACACCACCGGCAATGTCCTGGTCGGGTGCACGCCCGCGCACAGAGTATACAGCACCAACTTCGCCACTGAAATCAACACTCCTCCAACACCCTGATCTCCAATTCCCAGAATCTGCTCGCCGTCGCTCACCACCACGACGTCAATGTCCTCCGCGCCACCGAATCTTCCAATCGCCTCGTCCACCTCCTCAGGTGTCATTGAAACGTTCAAGAAACAACCCTCGGGTCTTCGAAATACTCTCGAGAAATCCGCAATTGCGTCTCCCTCAGTTGGCGTGTAGATGATCGGAAACATTTCCTTCAGATGCGCTTGGATGAGAGCATAGTAGAGCACTTGGTTCTGCTCTTTCATACTTGTCATGAAAGTGTTTTTGCCTAGGTCCGTCTTGTGCGTGCAGTACTGGTCGTAGGCACGCTGCAGTTGTTCTTCGAGAGTATTGATTTTTGCGGGCAGCAGGCCTTGTAGTTGGAATTCTTTGCGCTCCTGGGAAGTGAAGGCTGAGCCTTTGTTGAGGAAGGGAGTCTGAAGTAGCGCAGGGCCGGTGATTGCGCATTCTTGGGGTCCGCTGGTGGAGAGAGGGAGCTGGGAGAATTTGTTCTTCTTGATGGAGGTCGACATTGTTGAAGAGAGGGCGAAGTTCGAGGAAGATTGGTGAGGGTTTCGTGTTTGGTTGATCAAAGGTCTTCCGGCATTGAACTTTCTCCGTCCGTACTTTGAGGCGTCAAACCAGCATCGAGCTCGCGGAATATGAAGCATTTGGGCATCTGCAATGTCTATCGTGAGGATGAAGGCCGAGACGTCGAAGGTGGAACTTGATACGCAGGGTTTCATTAAGTGAACGCACAATGACGCTGCACCGCAGGGTCCTGAAGCTTCGTCAGCTCCACAGGTGAGCTTGACCAAGATGTCAATGTATTTTGGGTATCACATCAATCTATTCTTTCATGCTGCTGTCTTCGCTAATCTATTCGAGTTCATCCTCATCCACATTCTCGACCATGTCCTCTTTGTGCTCCTTGAGCATCTCCTCCGCCGGTCCTTGCTCCAACACTTTGCCCTTGCCCAGGACGATGCAGTAGTCTGCATTCTTCACAGCCTCCAGTCTGTGCGCAATTGTGATGACCGTGGAGTCCTTCATCTCCTCGTGCATCACCTGCTGGATCTGCATCGCCGTCTCGCGGTCGATGGACGCGGTCGCCTCATCCAGAATGATGATGGCGCTACGGCGGAGGACAGCACGCGCGAGACCGACGAGCTGGCGCTGGCCCTGGGAGAGGTTCTTTCCCCCAGCCTCGACTTTCGTCTCCAGCTCCCAGCCCTGGCGCTCGCAGACTCTGCGCAGAACAAGCTCACACTCCTCGTCGGAGTGCTCACTGACCGGATCCAGGTTCTGTCGCATCGTCCCGGGGAACAGCACCGGGTCCTGGGCCAAGAACGTCACTCTCGTGCGCAGGAGCTGCTTGTCTACTTCGGAGAGATCTATGTTGTCCACGAGGATGCCGCCCACATCAGGTACAATTGTGGCGAGCATGGCCAAGGCGAGCGTAGATTTTCCAGAGCCGGTGCGTCCGATCACAGCAGTCTTTGAGCCTCCTCTGACTGTGAAAGTGACTTCTGCCAGAGCGGGATCCAGATGTGGAGCATACTTGATTGTGACGTTTTTGAAGACGATGTCTCCAGAGAATGAAGGCCACCAGGCAGGGGGACTGACTTTACCCTTAGGCTCTTGCTCCAGGTGCAGCAGCTCGACCACTCGTTCCACGGAAACAAACTCCATCTGCAGCTGACCGTATTGCTTGCAGAGCCCATGCGTTGTGATAACGAATCTGTTCGCGGACATCATCGCAAAAGCCGTGAGACCCGCCGAGAGATTTGTTGCCAGAGCAAGGACGAAGAGTAGAAATGAAGCGAAGCTTGAGAGCACGTCGTACCGGTACATGAGCCAGGCCTGAAGACTCCAATAGAAGTGATCCATCTTCTGAAAGGTGTCGACGACGTGGATGACCCGATCTTGAAAACGGGACTGTGCGCAGAAGGCTCTGACGGTAGCTAGGCCATTGAGAAGCTCCCCAAAGTTGGACATGAGCGGAGTGAGCGAGACCATTTCCAGTCGGCGCAAGTTCTGCGAGGTAGGTATGAAGCGTCGGAAGACCAAGTAGAAGAGTACTACCAGGATAGCTGTGAAGACCAGGAAAGCTGGCGTGATCGATGCGATGACGATGACGGCAGAGACCCAGCTGATCAGCATCCACGAGATTGCTGAGAATTGGTAGCTGATACCTCCATCAATAACACCAATGTCAGACGTCATTCGGTTCATGAGGCGGCCAACTGGTGTTACATCGTAGAAGCGGAAAGTGGCGTAAGCGACCTTGTCCATGATGTCTCGAAACATGTTCTTCGCGGCCGTGTACACAATGACCTGAACCATGCATTGCGAGAGCACGTATGATATCGACTGGCCAAGGGCAAGGATCATAAGCCACAACAGCCACGGCTTGATGTTGACTTCCGGCGGTGGCAAGAAGTCGAACAGATCAGATGTGTGGTAGACGATCTCTTTCGAGTGCACGAAATGAGAAGCCTTCGCTTTGGTATTGTATGCCTCTCCCCACGACTTCAGGAACCAAGCTTCAGCAACGGAGAACAAACGGTACGCCGCCAAGAAGACGATTGTGATGGCCCAGAACTTCAACGATCCGGCTTTGATGTATTCCCAGTAGACGCTTGCTTTCACTCCTCCGTATGCGCGATGCTCGTCTTCAATGAACTTGTCGGGTATAGCTGCCGCTTTTTGCTCCGTCTCTTGCTCTTCAGTAGTTTCGATTTCACTCTGTTGGGTCTTTGTAGGAACGAGGTCGTTGTCTGCTGCTGCTGCATCGTTGTCCAGCACCTTTGCCTTTCCGTCTTCAATCTTGATAAATTGAGTAGCAACATTCAGGACCAAATCCGTGCGGTGGGTGACAAGAACAGCAGTGCGGCCTTTGAGCAACGGCCCAGCAAGACAGTTGCGTACAATCGCTTCCGCAGTCTGCTGGTCGAGAGCAGCAAGCGGGTCATCGAGAAGCAAGATCTTGGTGTTGCTGTAGACGGCGCGCGCCAGAGCAACTCGTGCTCGCTGTCCTCCAGACAAGCCAATGCCGTTTTCGCCGATCAGAGACAAGTCACCAGCCTTGAATTCGGCCAGATCGGGAGTGAGCGCACAGGCATCCAAGACCGCTCGGTATCTCCTGTCTTCGTAAGGTGCTGAGAAAAGGATGTTTTCTCGGACGCTCATGCTCTGCAACCATGCCGTCTGAGCACAGTATCCAATCGGCTCAGGTGGGCGAATCAATTGTCCTTCAAGCATGTCAAGCTCGCCGAGGAGCGCTTGGAGTAGCGCAGTCTTGCCCGATCCCACTTCGCCGCATACTACTGTTATGCCTTCAGGGAACGAAAGGTCTACTTCCTTCAAGACCGGCGTGATACTTCCAGGCCAAGCGAAGTTCGCCTTATCAATTGCAAGCTTGTCTCCGATAAGTGCCTCAGTTGCCATCTGCTGCAGATCTGGCTCTGCCATGAAATCCTCAATACGGGTCATTGCCACCCAGGCATTGATCAAGGCTATGATCAAGCTCGGCAACTCCTTGAGCTGAGATGTCATCATGCTAAAGAGTTGCATCGCAGGGAATGCGATGTCCACAGTCAGAGGCTTCTTGGAGATGAGTGTATATGTCGCGAATGCTGCCACTGGAGTGAGGTCAAGCGCAAGAGCGTTAATGAGTGCGATTACAAGACCCCAGGCAGCAGAGAACACTCGCAAGATCAACTCCTTCTGTCGGGCTGACAAGACTTGGTCAAGCCAATGGTCTTGCCAGCCGTACCAGCGCAGATGACGGATTGCTTCCACAAACTGCGATATTATCTGCAGCTTGACATCGGTCGCTAGACGGCGCTTCTTCTCGTAGTAGACCAGTATCCTGGCAATGATTCCGTTCATGACCTGCGCGAAGATCACAAGCGCCACGGCCATCATCGAGGCCCACCCGAGGTAGTTCACGACGAGTGACACTGACAGTGTGATAGCAATTGGCTTCCGTATGATGTTGTCGAACTCCCAAAATCGTTGCGCCACTTCGTATACGTCGTTACGCATCAGGTTCAAAATCTTGCCCATGACTGCAGGCTCCTTAGCTGGCGGGGGCGACTTCGTGCGGTTGACAACACGGCCAACGCTTTTCCGAAGGCCGCTCCACCACGAGCGTTCTTTCTTGTCCTGTTGTTCGCCATCTGCATTCCCATTTGCATTTCCGTTGGCATGTCCATTCTCTTGCGGAGTAGATTCCTCCTTCTTGCCCTCTTCCTCATTTTGAAATGAGATCTTCCGTCCAAGCGTCTTCTCGTAAAGCATCGTAATCATCTCTCCTCGTGTTCTCTCGTAACATCTCCTTCCAAACCACAAGCTGAAAACTCCGATCTGAGCGGCAAGTAGTCTGGCACACAGTCCAAGGCCAGCGTATGTCAAAGCCACACGTTTCGGTCGCTCTGGGTCTTCCATGGAACTCAAAATCAGCTGCAGAAATACTGGCGAAGCATACTGTGCAAGTTGCTCCAGCAAGCCTAGGAAAGTGATGATGATGAGATCGATGGCGTTGGCGTTGATCAGCCGACGGATGACAGATCCTTTCAACTCTCGAAAGTTCTCGTGCAGCGTCCTGTGCTGAAACTCGTAAGGAAGACTCCAAACATCTTCATATTCAAGTTGCCGTGCGCTTCCAAGATCCATCAATGGTTTCATCCAGCTAACAGTCAAGAATTGCCACACACTCAGTCCTTCCTCGGGGCTTCGAAGGACGGAGGTTGGCGCTGTGAACGGTGCGCTGATGTCTTTCGATGGGAGGACAGGGTCGCGGAAGGGCATCATAAGCATGACCAATATGTTACATGCCCCGAAAGCCGTAGCGCAAATGCTCAAAACACGTGGAGCGCCCGACCACCAGTCATTTTCCAACAAGATTCCTTGCGCAATCAACTGGAGCGCCACAATGCTGAGTACGCCGTACGGTATTGTCCGCGGTCTATACACGAACACTTCCAGTGTTGCCACAAGCCAAGGAACAGCTGGCAAGAATGCAATGGGTAACTTGGCGTTCAATACCGATGCAGCCAACTGAAGTGCGAATGAAATGCTGCAAAAGCATGCGAGACCCATTGTGAATATCGTCCATCTCCGGATGGGTACCAGATCAATTTCCACAGCCGGCTCAATGATTTCTTCAACGAATGGTCTCATCCAGCGTGGGCCACGAGGCAGCATGATCCTCAGCAATTGAATGACCAAGATCGCGGCCGCCACCACGGCTGGTATCATCGCGATGACCGGCAGGAAACATGGTCGGAAATGCGCTTCTTCCGGTATCCACACGTTCTTGAGGCGTATTTCCGTATTGGGATATGAGGCGATAGCGGTCGCACCGGTGCCGAAAGGCTCGGCGGATAGTATTTGCTGCATCGTCGCCATTGCCGCTCCGCGTTGTGTTATCTCGATTGCTGAAGATGCTGCATTCTCACGCTCGATAGCAAGCAATACAGTCGAGGGATGCCACTGGTGCCTGGCGAGAAGGATGTTGAAAGTTATTGTACGACTGTGAAGGATGCGCGGCTTGATGCGCGGCATGAGCTCGCACGAGGGAACCCTAGGACCTCGGATCGGTCCGAGCGCTACGCTTGGCAGGAACGATGCTCGGCTTTCACATGCTCGTACGGTTTTCTAGTGAAGTGACAAGGATACACGAAAGGAGCGTTGCGTAGGTAGTAGTTTAGAAAACTGTCAAATCTCAATGATTGGATATCTGGCCAGGTCTCTATATTCATCTTCGCACCAGATTTGTAAGAACAGCATTTATCTCCTCTAAGTCCGTGGAGCAGACGCTGTTGAGATGCTTTCGATACTGTATTCGTGTCTTGAGGAAGAATTTGCGTCTTAATGAGCAATGATTGATGGTGTTGCTAGATAGAAGAGCGAGCTTCTTGTTGCTCGGAATGCGGCCGAAGAGAGACACTCGAAAAGATCCATTGGGTGAACCCAAGTATTCGCCCAGCTCTTCGATTGCGAACGGGACCGCCTCGGTCATAGCTCTTCTAATAGCCTGTGTCTCTTGATCAGCACATCTTCAGAATCTCTGCACTTGCAATATGTGCGGTATGGACTCGGTCATTGGGCGTTGCCAAAATGGTCGCTTGATGGTGCTGCAAAGTCCTTTCTGCTTCAATATCTCGACAGTCTGGTCTTCCGCCGGGATTCAGTATCTCTCGATCGCCCCTCTTGTTGTTCCAGATCCTGCTGCTGCGCCTGTTGCTGCTGCAGGCATGCTGGTGAGTAGCTGAAGAGTCCCCTGAGGAAAATGGCGCTGATCGATTGCCTCCTTCGACAACGGATCCACTGTCGTTAGCTATACATTTTGCGAGCCCAACTGGTTGCAGTCGGAGGTATGAGATGCGCTGGTACCGGTCAGCATCGCTAGTATCGCTCACAGGCTAGAAAGAGCATGTTTTTCACGTCGTCCTTAGACTTATCTGGTCCATCTATGCTCATTTCAATTCATCATTCATGGCTCCTCAGACTCCGTGAAGTGAGGTTGTCTCCTTTTTCCTATTCGTTTGCCATTGTTGTTGCATATGACGTGAGCTCGCTGGCGTTTCCAGAGTGAAGCAGCGTGACCACCATGGCCAAAACTTTTGCCGCAAATTTCGAGGATCCAACCACACAACACAACTCAAGCCCGACGCAAAGATAGCACACACGATGGCCTCCTGGCAATGGGTCTTTCGAGTGAGAGTGGGCCCCGTTGTGTTGTATGCGCAATTCGTCTTCACGCCGGACGAGGGCGCCTGGGTGATCCCGCTCCCTCTACCAATCCCTGATTCGTGAGTCTCCATCCCCGAAAAATTGAGCGCTCTACGTGGCCGCCTGCGCCCTCGAATGGCTGTCCGGTACTACAAGAGAGGAGAACGAAGGCTGATGTGTGACTTTACAGCGCCAACACCGGTGACGGCGACGATGACGACGAGGGTCTCATCGACCTGGGCGAGCCAGACGACCTGCCGCCGCCGCAGGACCATGCCTACGTCCGGGCTCTGCGGGCGCTGTTGGATCCGGCCGCGAACGCGCCACCCACGCCACGGATGTGGCACCTGGACATCCATGAGGGCTATCAAGTCCATACTTGGTTGGAGCGGGGAGTTGGGTGGACGCGGGTCACGATCAATATGCGTACCGCGAGCAGTTGGTCGGAGGACGGTGAGGTGGATGTGGAGTTTGAGGGACTCTGGACGACCAGAGCATAGGTATGTGGCCGACTATCCCTGTTGATTAGCAATAACCAGCAGGAGAGCGATGAGCAACGGACAACGTGCGCACCCGAGTATCCGGCCAGGAGTCAAGAACATCAAGAGCGAGGATTGCATACCTTATGAGGAGCTTTGGAGCCTGGAGCCTGGGACCGATCCACAGAATACACTTACGGCAATCTGGAGAAGGCTTTGCATGTGCACTATGGATAGGTAAAGCCCAGATGCCGAAATGGCTTATGAAATTTGCAAGGGCAGACCAGATTGTGAGCTTCGCATTCCCAGCCAAGAATCGGGTTAGTTATTCTTCTTTCACAGGCCAGGAGCACTACCACGTCCAGACCGCAACGCTGGATTGATATCGATCTTGCCCATGGGCTCAAAGCTCAACCTTCAAGAAAGAGCGGCGAAGTCATTGCCATGATCTGCTTCAACAGGGAACAAAAGTCTTCCTGCCTGGGCAACCATGCCGACAGAGCGTCAGTTCAGACCATGGTCCTTGGTGTCGAACGAAAGACTCGTCAATCCAACATGCTCAGTCCTGGTCTTCAAACCCCATTCATAGACTGGTGCATCCATTCGAATTCCGGTGCTTCGAATGCTTTCGACGACGCTCCCGCCCAGAGTCGATACCTTCAAAAGAGAGGCCTCTCCTGGAAATCCTCTCGAGGTTGAATCCTGCTACCAACGCTCTCCGGCAGACTCCCGTCTACCTCCACAGTGATCTGGCGCTGGCCTACCGTCTGGACGCCTCCGGACGAATTAATTGCTCATCGCTCTCTCGCTGGCTCATATTTTCGGAGTGTCTCGGTCTGCCATGGTGTACATTGCTGACAGAACACAGGCGTAAGTTCTTTCCCGACCTTCCCGACATTCACGAGCCTGACACGCTAGCGTCCCGGCCCCGCGGCACGCGGACGCACGGGCCTCGATCGCGTCACCCGAGTCTTGAGTACTTCAGGCTTCCACCTTCATCCCAAATTCCATTCTCCTCCACCACCCCAATGCAGCGCACAACCGCTGCATGTCCTCCCGCACACTAACAGAGAAGTTCAGACAGCAGCACGATGGCCGCGCCCGAGCGCATCACCTTCTCCGACGACGACGACGACCTCCCTCCTCCCCCCAAGAAGCGCAAGTCCGCCGCGAAAGCGGCACCAAAGCAGATTGGTCGGCCGAAGAAGGCCAAAGGCTCCATGGTGGGCTTGCGGCCTTCTTCGGCCAAACGCGCTCCCAGAAGACTGCTGGAGAGCGACGACGACGAGAGCGAGCTGCCGGACGACAAGCTGCCGCAGTACTTGAAAGAGCGAGTGAAGACGAGAGATCAGCTCGGAAATGCAGGCGCACTGCTTCCTCCCACCTACGATGACATCGAATCTCCACAAGACCGATACATGCACAGCCTCGTCGAAAAGCCTGATCTCCCCGCCAATATCGAGCCGCCGAGACCATATCAAGACACCTACGTCGGTTGGGATACTGCAGTAATACCAGCACCCATTGCGCAGTACCTCAAGCCCTACCAAGTTGACGGCGCGGAATTTCTCTACAAGAAGTTTTTATTCCAAAAAGGCGGCATACTCGGAGATGACATGGGCCTCGGCAAGACAATCCAAGTGATCGCATTCCTGACAGTGGCTTTTGGCAAGACCGGCGATGAACGAGATGACAAGCGCATGCGCTATGTCCGCAAAATGGATGACAATAGGTGGTACCCGCGCATCCTTCTCATCTGCCCGACTACCCTCATGGTGAACTGGGAGACCGAACTGGACCGTTGGGGATGGTGGCACACCTATCTCTACCATGGAAACTCCGCGGAGAAGCAGACAGCACTGGATGCCGCAGAAAAGGGTTATTTGGAAATCATGATCACAACGTACGACAGCTACCGCAACAGCCAGGATGCCATTAACAGCATTCGCTGGGACTGCGTTATCGCCGACGAATGCCACAAGATCAAGGAGCGCAAGGCCGAGATCACAAAGGCGATGAACAACGTCAATGCTCTCTGTCGATTGGGACTCAGCGGAACCTCCATCCAGAACAAGTACGAGGAGCTCTGGACATTGCTGAACTGGTGCAGTCCTGGTGAACTCGGATCGATGTCGAGTTGGAAAGCGCTGATTTGCATGCCACTGAAGCTAGGCCAGAGCCATGACGCTACCGTCTCTCAGCTTTCGAAGGCTCGACGCATTGCCACAAAGCTGCGCGACCACTTGCTGCCCAAATTCTTCCTACGCCGAACAAAAGCTCTCATCGCCCACCAATTGCCGAAGAAGAGTGACCGAGTCATCTTCTGTCCTCTCACACCAACTCAGGCTGAAGCATACAACAACTTCTGCGATCACGAGCTTGTACACACCATTCGAGACTCGTCGAACCCCTGCCATTGCGGCTCCGGCAAGAAGCAAGGTTGGTGCTGTGTCACAGAGGTCGAAGGCTTTGGAAGATGGCAGCTTCATCCATTTCCAGTACTCGCAACTCTCCAAAAGCTCTCCAACCACATTGGATTGCTTGTTCCCTCTGGAGAGATGGATCGGGAGAAGCATGACAAGGATTTGCAGAAACTTGAGATCGCAATGCCAAAGACGTGGGAGAAGCTCTACAGAGATCGAGACAACCTTCTTCAGTATGCCAACACCGAATACTGCGGGAAGTGGAAAGTTCTGAGGAGACTGCTGAAACTCTGGCACGACAACAAAGACAAAGTACTCATCTTCTCACACTCGGTCCGATTTCTGACCATGCTTCGAACACTGTTGAGCAGCACCTCTTACACCGTATCATACCTGGACGGAAGCATGCATCCGGCAGACCGTCAGGCAGCGGTGGACGAGTACAACTCTGATCCCTCGCAATTCGTCTTCCTCATCTCGACCAAGGCTGGTGGTGTCGGCTTGAATATCACCAGCGCAAACAAGGTGGTTGTCATGGACCCGAACTGGAATCCTGCGTATGACCTTCAAGCACAAGACAGAGCATACCGCATTGGACAGACAAGAGACGTCGAGGTCTTCCGTTTGGTGTCGGTTGGTACAGTAGAGGAGATTGTCTACGCTCGCCAGATATACAAGCAGCAACAAGCCAACATCGGATACAACGCATCAGTCGAGCGGCGATACTTCAAAGGTGTTCAAGACCAGAAAGATCAAAAAGGAGAGATCTTCGGCCTGGGTAACCTGTTCGCACCAGTCAAAGAGAACGTGGTACTGAGAGACATTGTCAACAAGACCAACGTTGCAGAAACCAGAGCTGGCGTGGAGATCGCCGGCCTTGACTTTGAGACAAGCCAGGAAGACGAAGATGATTCCATGTTCAACAACAAGGAGGACGCAGCCATGAGTCAACTGGCCGCCGAGATCATCGATGAGCCTGGAGCACGACGACAAGCCGCCAAAGAGACGGCAAAGAAGAGAGATCCGGTACAGGCTATTCTCACATCGGCCGGAGTCGAATACACACATGAAAATGCGGAAGTCATTGGAACTTCCAAGATCGAGACGAAGATCTCAAGCCGAGCGCAGAAAGCCGAAAATGATCTCGACCATATCAACGAGCTTGCATTCGCTCGGGGAATGGAGACGCAACCACAGCAGCGGCAAGACAACGAATATGTCTACAAGCAGCCGAAGAATGGCATGGCGGACGATGAAGCCGTCGACTTGGACGATGGATTGGGCAAGATACACTACATCTACCGTCCACCGATCGAAGTTCGCAAGCGGCAAGTGGCAACCATGGCAAAGGAGTTGGGGTATGATAATGTTACGGACTTCGCTTTGGTCGTTGAGGGATGGACGCAGGAACAGCGGAGGAATTGTCTTGAGAAGTTCTACTTGAAGCGCCGGGCCAAGTTGGCCTGCCAGCACAAGTGAGCGAGGAGTTGGGGCATGGATGATACCCATTTGCTTTTCATGATTGCGACGAGTTTGGGATTGGAACTGGCATGATTACGGTTAAGCACGACTTACGACTGAGATACCCCACGAATGAGCCCGCACGAAAGCGGAGCTAAGATACTCGATTGAGTGAATGAACCAGCGCAACGGCGCCTTCTGACTGTGATGTCTCTTTCCATTGTTGTCATCTGCCTCCTCATCTGTCGCATTAAGCAATACTCGGTATATCCCGGAACAGCACTGTATACATCGTGACAGGAGTCATTCTGCAAATCATACCTGCCCTAAGCCTGTGGCGCCCACTTCAGATGCAGATCCTCCTTGAACAAGAGGACCTCTCCTTCATCAGGTCTTTGTGTCTTCATGGGTCCCCGTAAGCCTCTGCACAAAGTCACTTCGTTGTGTATCTCCGTCCAAAGGTCTGCCGCATCAATCCTCAGGGGCACCTTGATCCTTAAGGCAACGTCTCACCAGATCCTTCAATTTTTGGGGGTAGAAGTCTTCCGCGTGCTTTTCGAAATGCAGAATCTTGGGATCCGAGTTGGGGTAGCAGGCTGGAATCGAATCGTCTCTGGTATAGGGTTTCAAGTTCATGAGGGATTGCATGACTCGACCGACAGAGAAGACTTCGGCAGGTGGTCCAAAAGTCTTGAATTCGTTCTCTGGACAGTCATGTTGCTCCTGTTGACTATATTAGCAGTTGTAAAACACCGTGCATTGGAAAGACTCACAGGTGCCATGTAAGCTTTCGTACCGTGACCGAGGAAATCCCTTTCCTGGTGGAGGCTGAAGGCATGAGCAAGGCCATAGTCGCCCAACTAATATACGTCAATAAGTACTCGCGAAGCGTGTAAGTCTGTGAAGTGGTGAGCCTACCTTGACGACTGGTATTCCAGGCCAGACCTCGGTGGATGGCCTTGCGAGAAAAACTAAGGGCAGTCAGCAATCTTCATATCGTCCCAGATATGGATGCTCCTCACTATTGTCAGGCTTGATATCCGAATGAATGTACGGCTCCCAGTTGGGAAGTTTGGTGTTTCCAGGGAGGTGTCCCGATTTCAAGAGACAGAGGCAAGAAGCTAGAGCCTCAAAAATGGCCCACATGGCTCTGACTGGAATGTGACTGTACAGTGTCAGTGATGCTTTGAAATCTACTACGAGAACATCTCTTACCACTCTGGGGCCAATGATGGCTCGTTGTGCGGCCGCACTGACTGGTACGAGGCGAAAGCAGCAGCTTGTCTCCGAATCAGATCTTCCAGACTGCCGTGGGGGCAATTCTCCATGTAAACTCTGTACATCTGCTCTTCATCATCCCGACTGAATGTCTTGTGCCGAACGATGTTGTCCGCGTGCTCGAGGAGTTGCAGTTTTCTTGGTATTGTGAACTCGTTTGGGCGCCCCTGAGTCCAGTAGCTCGGGTGATCCCAAATCTCTTTCTCCATGTAGGTCTCCTTGACCAACATTCGATCGCTAACTCTCAACGACCTGTCGTACTGTACCCATAGCCCGGCATGGGATGTTTCATTCTGGCCGATGGACTCTTTGAACTCCCAGTTACCGGTCAGTCCAACCAGCTCACCGCCGAAGCCAGCAGACTTCGCTTTGGAAGCCTTGTCCATAGCCTCCTGGCCCGTCTTTGCTCTTTTCGCGGCGCGATGGTGTCCGGTAGTATCCTGTCGTTTGTTATTTTCGTGATTCCCCTTTTCATCATACGCCTCCTCGTCCAAAGTCCAATGGTCACTTGCCTTGCGCTTCTGCGGCTCGTTCTGCATCGCGGTCAATTGTCTCCTAAATGCTTCTTTCGGTTGAGGGTAGTGTTGCAATCTTTGTTATTATGTCGAGCAAACGCTGCTTCGAGACACGTCACTTATGGCCGTCGAAGAAAACGCAGCTTTTCGGCTTAATCCAGGAAGTTTGCCATGGGTCGGCTTCAAGGGAGCGGATTCGAGAGAGAAGATTTTCACGGCGCAGATTCTGAACAATGCAAATTGGCTTTCCTGCACGAAAAAGGTATTGCAAACTACATTGCTCTCGACCACAACGCGTATTTGTCCGGCTGGTAGTACAGCAACTCATCATCTTCTCCCTTTCTCATCTTCAATGGCAGGCCTCGCAATCCCTCAAAACTTGCAACTTTCAAACGAATTTGCGTCCACAGTTCAGCGACCGAGATCCTGTTGTCCGGCAATTTCTGCAAACATGCTTTCACAAGCTTGCACAAATCTTCCGGATAGCTGCCTTCTGCGGTTTCGAAGTCCACGGGCACGTCGCCTGAGGAGTCGAGGTTGAGAACTGGTATCTCCTCATCTCGATCGTTTCTCGATTGTAGCAGATTCATGAGCGATAGTATCGTTCGACCAATGGCCCAGACATCGCTCTTTGACGACATTCGGAGTTTGTGGTACCATTCACTGGTGCTTGCGTATTCTTGTTGCTCCTATCGTGAAAGTCAGTTTTGCCTTCTTGCCTCGGTCAACATGACTTACTGGAGCCTCGTATCCAAACGTTCCTTCTCCGTCTCCCCATTCCACGCCCTCGTCGTTCTCAAATCTTGCCAAACCGAAGTCGGCCAACTATCCCATTGTCAGAACAGTCAAGTCAGATCTCGCTGATATACATTACCTTCACTACTGGCACTTCAGGCCAGAAGGTTTGGTCGGGGGTCGTCAAGAAAACTGCTCAGGGTCAGTGGAAGAAATCTATCGTTCATCATAGCGAATCTCACCATTGTCGGGCTTGATATCTATGTGTATGACAGGCTGGTGTCCAGGTACAAGCTCAGGTTCGCCGTTGTCAGGCAGACTTCCATAGCGCATCAGGCAAGCAGCGGAGGTCAGCGCTTCCAAGATTGCCCACAAAGCTCTCGCGGGTATCGAGCTGGACTATGTTAGCATCGCAAAGCCCATGTTCCTGGAGTCACTTACAATGAGGACAAGTTTTCACCATGCTGATCAATTCTTCGCCGTTGAGAAAGCTCCTTATATGTTGCAATAACACCTTCCAGCGTCCCATGCGTGCAGAGCTCGAAGTAGAGCCTGTGTATCTTGGCGAGCTCATAGATCGAAAAGGTGCTCTCAGTGTGTACTATGTGATCGGAATCTTTGCAAGCCCTCAACAATTGGTTGACTTTCCATTCCTTTGGCATTCGCAGGCTCACGTCTTGATACCACGCCTTGGGATCATCCCACCATTTCCCCAGGTATGAGTCTTTGGCAACGATGCGGTCTACTATGCGCGCTGCGCTGTCAAACTTCAGCCACAGTGATGCATGACCTCGGCCCCCTGCCCCCAGTATCTGTTCAAAGTTCCAAACTCCGCCTATGGTGCTTCTGTCCTTTCCAGGGCTCAAGTGTTGAGCGTGCCACGATGCTGTGGGTACTGTATCTGGTCGGCTGGGCAGTCCAGTAGGTCTCCAAGTCTGGCGTCTAGTGTCGAGTCGCATCTCGTCGTAGTACCCGAGCCACTTGCGATATTCGTCAAGAGTCCTTGCTTCTGCGATCACCTTCTCCCAGGTCTTGTGAAAATTCGCATGGATCTCATTTCGCACATGTTTGCGCAAGTTAGCCAGGTATCTTGGGCTCTGAAGAGCGTCGGTAAGCTCGATTGGCTGGATGAAGTTTCCGTACTGATCAAACTCTTCATGTGCCAGGTGCCAAGCATCATCAAAGCGTCCCTGAGCGTTTTTGTCCGTTCCTCTCGCCTGTAAAGCTGCCCGAGCTTCGTTCCATTTTCGACGCCAGAGATACTCGTCCACACTATACGGAAGATCGTGATCCTCATTGTTGATGAAAATGCTGGCATAGGCTCTTTTCGCATCTTCATCCATCATTGGATTATCCCCAGCCTCGAACTCATCGTCCCAGACAGGCCGGAGGAAGGATATAGCTCTTTCAAAATAGTCATTCCGAAGTGTTTCTCGGACGTACTCGTCTGCTGGCTGCTGTTGTGGCATACCCGGTGGAATGAAGAAAAGTTTCTGTCGTTGGGTCCGCTCTCTCAAGCGAATAAACTCGAGGAGAGCATCTTCGGACATCATGTTGTCCCAAAGAGCCTGCTCAAGGCGCTCCCATTCGTACAGAAAATCGCCCTCTTGCAGCGGCCATTCATCCTCGACTTCCAGCTCACCAGAAATGTACAGCGCAAAAGGGGGTGCCACCCGCCAATTGCTTCCGTCGCCGTGTTTTTTGATCAGCTTGTTCAGCTTTCCTTCCCGCCAGGCTAGTTCGGTTTCGGGGAAGTTGTACGGCTGCATGACCCATTCGACATAGTCAAGCAGCTCTATCGAAGCGCGCTGTTCTTTCAGCTGAGCCAGAAGCGATGCTGGGGCGTCACGCTCGGTTTCCCGATCATAATCACCCGTTTCGGTCTCGTTCCTGGCCGTGGGCTGTCTTGTAGCCGTTGGCGCATCCTGCCTTGCATGAAGCGCTGATGATTTGGACGGCAATTCCTCTCCAGTTTGAACCTCGCCTTCTCTTGCGCCAGTCTCAGTCGCTTGGTGTTCGCCATCTTGCAAGGGCCCGCCGGGCGTATGCTCTTCGGGAGTCTCGACAAGATCATTCGACTGCCCGGTTGCCGCTTTCTTCCCTCTCTTCTTTCGGCTCGATTCATCTTCTCTGCCGCTGGAGGATGCTTTTCTCTTCGGGGACATTTTGCGCTTGCCAGATACGGGACCCTTGTAGTTGGCTCCTGAACGCCTTGGGCTGCTTGGTGCGATCGTGCTACGTGTCACAGTCAGCGCACTTCAATTGTGAGTGTAAGGTAATGTTGACCAGAAGCAGCAGCAGTGTTCTTTGTTAATGTGGCAGCTAGTCGAACAAAGCCACGCTCCCCCATCCCCAGATCATTGTAAAGATACTCTGGCATTACATCTTCTTTGTTCGTATCAGCAAGCGCGTGTCTCTTGGGAAAAGAGTCTGCAAGAAGGAATTCTGAGAACCACAGCCTGAGTTCAACACCAGGCACTGCTTTCCCACTAAGTGACCAACGGCCTACTCAGATATTTTCAACTCTTCCGAAGCCAGGTTGATGAGCTTGACGCCGTTCTCTGCCAGCTCTTTGCCTGTCGCAGCTCTCGCTTCTTCCCAACGCATCACCGAATTCGTCCCCTCCTCAATCACGAATGTCGTGAACCCGAGCTCTGCGGCATCCACAGCAGTGCACTTCACACAGAAGTCAAAAGCAAGCCCAACCACGAACAAATGGGTCACTCCGGCGTCTCGCAGGTACGTCTCCAAACCCGTCGTGCCGTACTTTGGATTGCGAAAAGGCGGACCAAAAGCGGAGTAGGATTCTGCACGATTGTCCATGCCCTTGTCGACAATGTATGTGAGCTTGTCTGCGTGGATTTCAGGAATCAGCGCGCAGCCGGAAGTGCCTTGAACGCAATGATCCGGCCAGAGTAATCTTCCAGCACACATCATCTGGATCGACAACTTTCCCTGAGCAGTTGGAGAGCAAACTTACGTGCTTTGGGTCTCAGCCTCATTCTCTGGGTTATGGATTGTGTGGGAGGTTTTGAACGCCTCGGCGCCAGGATGGACGGAGGCGAAGGAAACATGGCCGCGGGGATGAAAGTCTCTTGAAGCGACTTTGACGACAAATCCTCCCACAAAGTCAGCATCGATCAAAGTTCACATCTGTTTTCAATCCTCGAATTCGAACCTCTCGCACGTACCTGGACGAGCCAGCAGCTCGTTGATGACCGGCGCGAGCTCGCGGCCACCCTTGACAGCCAATGCTCCCTTGGGCTCGCAGAAATCTTCTTGCATATCGACGACCATAAGACCGGCCTTTGGAATGGCGATTGCAGCCATGGCTTCTTTTTTCCTTCGATCGTTCGTGATGCGGCTGTAGTATGCTTTCGCTGGTTTCCCGCCTTTGGGCGCCGGGCAGCAAGAGTCCAGTCGGGGCGATCACATGCAAAGTCGGCTAGTGAATGAACGAGATTTACGTCACGATTGCCGCGGACGAATGAGAATCTGCGCGTGAATTGATGATTGTGTTTCAGGTGGAAGTGAAGTGGGCGAAGTTGCAGCAGTCAAGCCGTGACGTAGACGTCCCGATATCGGTCCCTTACTCGTTCGAGGACGAACCAGAGGGGCCACCAGATCTGTCTTGTCGATAAAATGAAAATTGAAGTAAAGCCGAGGAGCAGAGCAGTCTGTTGTTATCGAGCACAAACAGGAGGTTTTTCGATGTTTTGCGAGACGGCAGGAGCCCGTGTGGGTCTGGAAAAGGGCGTGAAGAGGAGACGCCAACCTTCCCCTGTAAACTCAATTCAGACCTCACTTCAATCTCTACAATAACCCTCTGTGCAATCACATGCAAAATATGCTTTTGGTGAGTATTCATGGCAGATCATGATGGGGAAATGCTGTGACAGCTATGCGATTGTGCTCACATCCTATGGCCAATGTCGACTGCCGGTATACTGCAATTGCGTAAGGCTTCCCACATCTGATTGCCGTGAGTGTCAGCATCCTGGTGTTGTAATTTTACCCCCTTCTCAAAACATCTCCGTTGACAGTATCGTCCACGTATACATGTATGTCCCTCTTCTGGCGCGGTCCACGACACATGCGCCGGGGATGGCGCGCGACCTCTCGCCTTCAGCGCTGCTTCACTTTCGTATTGTCGCCTAATCTGAGGTGAGGTGAGGCCTTTTGAGTGAAGCAGAGAACGTAGCGGATGGTCCCGCAGTCTGTGAGGTAGGTGATATATATTATACTGTTTCTTGCTGAACTTCTTCCCCTTCCCTCCTTAGCAACAACAGCAACAGCAATAGCAGCAACAGCAACAGCAACAGCAACAGCAGCCAGCAGAAGAATGTAAGTCCACTCCACCTTTGCGCCTTTCCAACATTATCCCCATTTCAACGACGACTGGCTGCGCTGAGCAGATATCTCTGAGCGCATGACGGCGCCTGCAAATTTCGAGAACGCTTCGCTGACTGGGTCCAGTTTAAATCCATCACATCAAGAACCTCCCGGCCTCCGCTCTCCTCTCCCTCCTCCTCCACCGCACCACCGCCCTCACCGTAAGTACTATCACTATCTGATGTTCTAAAGGCTCATTCTAACTCATCCTCCGTAGATGTGCGAGTACGCGACCTGGGTTCGCTGCCCAACGAGGCACCAGGGTGTCTGCACCCGCCCTGCTGACCGGGTCACGGTCACCAGGGCGGAGTGTAAGTACAACTCCGCGCACTGGGGCCCCACGCGGGCACTCAAGTGCTGGTTCGGCCGCGAGGTCGCCCGCTGAGGCGTGCCTTGCCAGGCATGCCAGGACCACGACCTGGGTAAGCACACTCCACTGCGGTGAAAGCGGTCAAAAACTAATAGCCTCCAGCAATCCTCCAGGCCCTCGGCCTGTACCAGCCCCCGGCCCCCGCCGACTGAGGACGGTCCTCATTAAAAACCAAACCAGTAAGTTATTCTACTGCACACACATTCGCGAGCAATAACTGACTTCTCTCGTAGCCAACACCACCGCCGACCCCGCCGTCTTCGTCTCCGCCGTCGCCGCCACCAGGCGGTGAGAATGCTCTGTCTGTTTTTTGTTTTTTTAAATAGCATATGAAACGAGCGGCCCTTCGGGCGCGGTGTCTTGCCTGCCGATACGTATTCTCACCACCCAATCCCATTGTTAGAAGTCATGAATCGCCAAGCCCAGCTACAAGGCCCCTTTCAATTGCATTCCGAACAAAGAAGCAAGAATTTTCCATATGCGGAATTTTGAGGAATGTAGAACAAAGCGATGGTTCTTCGCCGCGCAATATTCGCAACGCGCTGCAACATCAATTCTCCACAGACCAGCTGCTTGCACAGCAATCAAGTGCTGCTATGGCGCCTCTTCCACCGTCCAGTGATGGCGACTGGCAATGCTTCGTTCAGTGGGAAAGATATCGCGCTCCACTAATCCAGCTATCAAGTCCCGCGCCGACCGCAATCCAGCAGCTTGCAGATGAATGGGCTCAGATACCGAACAAGAAGACACTTGCCGACGCGGTGCATAAAGTCCAACGGGCCTTAGAAGATGAGCAAAAGGCAGGAGTGAGACTGCAGGTCAGAAGGGCCGCGCTGGAAGCAGAAGATGAAGCGGTGTCGCGTTTAGTTGAGCTGTCGCGAGACCGCGTCAAAGAAGGGCTGCAGTCCTTGCTGGAAAGCAGGGAGATACTGGCGAGAGATCTGCGTGCATTGCAGAAAGTGCAGGGTGCATTAATCAGTGAGAGAAGTCGAAAATACACTGCTGAGCTGCTTGAAAAAACAGACGCGGCGATCGAAGAAGTCCAAGCCGAGCTCTCCGCTTTCCAGCGCCGACCATCCAGAGACTCCCACGACCGTGACACCGCACGTGGATCTAAGCGACGAAACGACGACGATACTTCCGACGGCGATGATGACGACGATGCTAGCGGCTTTGGCAACAAAAGGAAGCGCTCCGCTCCAAAAGCGCCGAAGCTAGGAAGCACACACAAGAGCGGATCAGCAGGCAAACAAGGGCAAGAAGGTGCTGATGACAACGGACAGCCCGATATCTTTGGTGCCGGACAGACCCACGCTGCAGATGGCCCAGGAACCTCTCCCAAACCTCGAATACAGCCTCCCAGATCCAGTCATAAGTATCAATACCGACCGAATTCTTCAGGATCCGATCGACGACCAAACTTCTACCAATACGCGCCGAGTTCGTCGGGAGCCCAGGAGGCCGCGGTCGATATACCTGTTGTCGCCAATGCGAATGAAGAAGGTTTGGAGCCTCGCGAAAGCAGTGTAATGCAAGAAGATGATGGACAGAAGATGGATGATGAAGTGGCCGACAACGAAGAGCCCAATGGAGAGGACGATGCGCCAGACCCTGCTGAGGTACTACTCCGGGCTTTCGACGCGTCTCCAGCATGTGTTGTGTGGTTTGAGGCACTGGACAACAGCGGCCTTACGCGGGACGAGAGGGAGAAAGCAGGTATTTTATTCTGGGACTTGGTCGACATACATGGCAGGGAAAATGAGAACTGGGGACTCGCGCCATTGATCTATGACTACGGTTATGGCGGCCACCCTGTCATTGCACATATCGGAGACTCTTGGATCGAGGACGAAGACGAGCTCGACGAAGCTTTCACGTCGGGCTGGCAAAAGGCGATCTCGGACTTCGAAAAGAAATCCCCAGGTTCGAATTTGATGGCTTTGATGCGAGATCGCCAAAGAGAGGCGGATGAGCATTACCAGCAGTACGGCGAACGCATCTTCGCACCCGTCTTGAGGGAGTCAGACACAATCACAAAATTTGTTTTGCGTGTGAGAGTCAAGATCGATGAAGAAAAGAAGGAAGCTCTGATTCGAAGCTGGAATCAGGAGATCAGACTCTTGCGTGACAAAGGGCTCAACAAGTCGGCTGACGAGGCGAAGAATACTTTGGATGAAGTCATGGAAAGATGGTACAAGAAAGAGTCCGTGTGGCGCCCTGACGAAGATCCACCTCAGTCTGATCACGCAATCAGCTTCGACGCTGGAGCGGATAAGATCGGCTTCGACGGCGAGCGAAGTGGCCTAGAGGGCAATTGGGTCTTCGCGCGTGAGCTTGGTGGCGGCGGACATGGCCAAGCGACGCTCTGGGAGTCATTTGACCAACACAACGGACTGAGGACTCAGCTCGTCATCAAGCAGGTTTACGTTCCAGATCAGTGGCACGATGAGCATAACTCCATCTGGTACGGCGACAGCTCTAACAATCGGCCTAAGGAATTCGCATTCAATCGTATCCTCGCCTTGTTGCATGGGTCGGACAACATAGTGAATGTTTATTCCTACGCCACTTACGAGGCTCTGGAAATGTATCGCATTTATGTGGGTAAGTTGTCGGTAGAACAGAGCTCCAAAGGCAACCCTCGCTGACTCCTATTATAGAATTCTGTCCGCACGGTGATTTGCACGGACTCATGAAGTTGTATCGCGAGACAGGCCGATCTATGGGGTACGGTGGAAACAGGTGAGCCCTGTCAAATTCCTTCAAGCTACGATGAGTGCTGACTTGGGGATTTCTAGTCAAATGGGGGGCCTCATCCCCGTTCGTGTGATCTGGAGCATATTTGAAGGTCTGGTCTCGGCCGTGTGTCTTATGCACTTCGGGTATCTGCCGCCATCGAATGAGAACAAGACTTTCGAGCCGCTCATGCATCGAGACATCAAACCATCAAACGGTATGTTGCTTTTGTTGAATTCCGATGCAGTGAAGCTGACTGTTGCTAGTATTTCTATCAACGCCGGACCCGACCACCTGGCAGGGAATTCCTGTGGTCAAGGTATGCAATTATCTACAACTCCAGAGGACTCTACATACTGACAATGCTTACAGCTCGGTGATTTTGGCATCACAATCGAAGACAGCGACCGTCCCAATTCGAAGGAGCCAAACATGGGCACCCATGGATGGAAGGCTCCAGTATGTCTACTGACTCCCACCAAGCACTCTTACTAACAGCTTTTCAGGAGGTCCGAAAGAGCGACGATCGTCTCGCAATAGATGACGACATAGGTCTTCCAAGCGACATATGGGCAGTTGGCCGGGTGATGCTTGCGCTCATGAATATGGAGACCGAGGAGCAAATCAAAAAGGGCGCGTACGGCGAAAACGATGAGCCTGCCTTCTTCCACGGTGTTGAAGATACATATGGCGAATCGCTCTGCAAGATAGTGAGAATGTGCTTAGAGAAAGAGACGGCAAAACGACCCTCTGCTATGAAGCTTTGGAAAACCATACACGGCCGCGTTGCGACAATGTATGGATTGCGCGGGACGCCAGCCAGTATTTTGAAGCTTCAACCTGGGCCTCCAGGCGAGCTTTTGCGGTACCCAAACTATGCGGCAGGGCTCACGGTGTTCACATGAAGAAGAAGCGGTCAGAAAGCGGGCCAATGACACCTGTAACGGCCTCATATCAATACGCATTCGCAATGTCCTACGAAATTCAATCACAGGCTTTAGTATTTGATTGTTCGAATCTACAATGTCATCTTCAACAATGTTGCCGCTGCATTACTGAATGCTGACAAAGCATCAAGAACAAGGGTTGAGCTGGGCGTTGCAGACAAAGAGACTATCCTTCTGCGTGGGCATTATCCTGCAAGGACTTCAGTTTCACCTGCTTTGTGTGTGGCTTCGCCGGAAACAGACTTCATAGACGTAGAAGTTTGCGACTAAGTCAATCAGTAGCCTGCGTCACGCTTGACTCAAGATATCCCAAGTTTATCACGCCCGGCTGACCCACGATTCAAACGACAGAATCAAGGGTCGTTAAGAAAGATGGAAAAAGCCAGGGGCGAGCCTAAGGACGACCGATGGGCAGAATGGAAAGACCAAATCGAAGGGCTGCGGAATGAATGGGGCGAAGATGCGGCACAAGAGCTCGAGCTACGACTGAAGGACACGCAAGCAAAACCCCCAGATCCAGACAAGCCGGCCCCAAACGTGGGATACGCACTTTGGAACACACAATGGAGGACCTACGAAAGACGAGTGTTGGCAACAAAGCCGTCTAGCAATTTGTTCGGGCGCTTCAAAGATGCGTTGAACATAGCAATCGAGCATCGCAAAGAGCATGGAGAAGACGAGTATATCACGCCTCCGCTGTGGAACAAGGGCAAGTTCTTGGTGGACAACTTGGAAGATTTGCGACAGGAAGTCTTGAGGCAGCGATGGGACTTGGCGATGCGTGCATGGGATACTGTAATTCAAGGACACAGAGAAGCTGGCAATGAGGATACGGCGAAGGTATTTGAGTCGGGCAAAAACATGCAAAATGCACGAAGAGTCGATCTCGAAGCGATTCCCCGCTGGCCGGACGAGGCTCCTGGATATGAAAAGAAAGCACGAGACCAGATGACCAAGGAAGAAAAAACAGAGGAAGATCTTGACTTCACTTTGAGTCTGGGCTTTGACGACGAGCGCATCAATATACCTCAGAAACATTGGTCCTTCAAAGAGGTACTTGGACGTGGAAGCTTTGGCATTGCAACACTTTGGGTCCGGTACGATATGTCTGGCAGAATCACAGGCCGTATCGTGATTAAGCAGAACATCGCCAATCCGGCGATGTGGGATTGGGAGAAAACATGGTATGGAGACAAATCGAACAGGATACCAATGGAGTATCA
Source organism: Phaeophleospora eucalypticola (assembly GCA_022814565.1). NCBI lineage: Eukaryota > Fungi > Ascomycota > Dothideomycetes > Mycosphaerellales > Mycosphaerellaceae > Phaeophleospora > Phaeophleospora eucalypticola. The sequence continues at coordinate 585,901 of JAKLNG010000001.1, read as the reverse complement.
TTTGAACACGCAGATTGCCACCAGAACTGATGCGTTCAACGTGGTACAATGTCGGACGTACGCTACGTATGACAATCACAAGGTGTACAGCCTCTACTTAGAGGTGAGATCGGCCTCGTTCTGCCAGGCGGGTGATCAAATGCTAATGGATGCAGTACTGTCCCCATGGAACTCTCCTGGACATAACCAACAAGTACAGACAACACGGTAACTTCTTGGACCCCAACGGTGTTGCGTTCAAAGAGTTAGTATCCCATTATGTCCTTCCCGCCCATGACGATCAATAGTTGACGATCAATGCAGGGGCAATCGTCATCTAATTCCAAGCCGGATCATCTGGGCAGTCTTCGAAGCATTGGCGTCCGCGGCCTGCCTCATGCATGACGGCCACTTGCCGTACCAAGACGAGGACACCGCATTCAAACCGTTCATTCACCGCGATATCAAGCCTGAGAACGTCTTTCTCTCACAACCTGACCAATTTGTTTGGAAGGAGATTCCAACACCGAAGCTGGCCGATTTCGGATTGGCAATACACACGAAAGATTCAGAATCCAAGAAACCCGGTACAGGTACATCCGGATTCATGGCGCCGGTAATTGCATCACACTTTGAATTAGAAACAAAGCTGACACCCACGCAGGAGCAATACGCTGAAGAGCGCAGTCATTCAAAGTTCAAAGTCAGCCCAAAAAGCGACATCTGGGCTATCGGTCGTACCATCCTGTGCATGATGAACTGTGAATATGGCGGCAGTGTTGAAAAGTTCACTTTCGGATCTCCAAGTGACTACCCTGATTATGCTGCGGGTGTCGAGGATTTCTATCCGGAAGCTTTGCGAGATGTCCTGACAGGCTGTCTGGACAAGGATCCTGAGCAGCGATACTCGGCGAAGGACTTGTGGGAAGAGATCCATGTTCATGTGGCTGCTTTACAAGGCTTGAGCGGCGATGTCAATACGATCTTAAAGCTGCAGAATCACAACCCAGAAAGGCAGCTGCTGCTATACGATGAGGACAGGCATAGGCTTTGGGCTAGATAGTTGGATTGCATGTGGACTTGTTGTGCTCACTTTTGACTCCGCTTTCGCGTTTGCTCCTGCTCTCACACCGCCTGCGCAAAAAACAATGCATCAGGACTGCTCTTCGACAGGATTATCCGTAGTAATCCACGCCGATATCTCAATGGCTGCGGGAAGCCTTTGTAGCCAATGTTGAAGATTCGGGGATCAGCGTTGTCAGTGGTGCTTGGGGTCCGCAGGTGGGATCTTTCTGAATCCCTCTTGGACAATGTCATTACCTTGTGTCCACAGCGGTAGAGCTTTTGTGATATGATTGTCTTGCAGTTCTTCTTTCTGAGTTGTGTTCCTTCTCTTCTTCCATGCTCTGTTCCATTTCTTCTAGCCCCTAGCCCCGTAGCAGTGTCTGCCGGCTCTAAGTGGAGCCACGCCACTCTGCTGCTGGAGGGCCTCGGAACGCTGGTGCGCGCAGCCAGAAGAAATGGCGGAGGTCGTTTGGGGTGTTCATAGATACCTACGCGCCACGTTGTTGTCTTCGGGGCGCTGATATTGATGCTTTCCTCGCGGACACGACTTGTCGCCAGTTCCAACGTCCTCTCCGGCCGGGCATATTCGTCGTAGTTTGCTCTTTCTCTCTTGTCTGCTGGCTCTCTGCGTGCTTCTTCTTGCTGTACGCGCTCTGTCGGTGTTCTCCAGGAAGGAAACCAGGTCGATATCGCGGCGACGTTCGTGTGAAGGGGCTTTGTTCTGTTCTCAGCTGTCAATCAATCTTCTACCATGATTTCAGTACCGGTAGCTTCGAGGAGCCGAGAGTACAGCAGACGCGTGGAGCGCTTTTTTGGCTCTCCGAAGAGCCTCAAAGGTGGGCAAGAACAGGCCGCATTGGATCGTAGCGCTCATAAATATCCTGGGGGCGGTACTGTGGCGGTACTGTGAGCCGCTGAAGAATTGGGAAGATGAATTGACAAACGCTATCCAAGCACTGTGAGGCTTTCAACAGAGAAGACAATAGCGAGCGAGGCTTGACGCGTGAGACGCGGCGCTCAAAAGGGCGGACAGAAGCTGCGGGTTTAACCAGAGGCGTTGTTTGCGCCCACGCGGTCCATGCGGCCGAGATGGCCTTGGAAAAGCGCGTCGAGTGATTGATGAGTTCCGCAGTGGATGCTACAGCGCGCGGACAGATCGAAGTGATACAGCGACGGCGTGCTGTGCGAGCTCGCTGCGAGACACAGCCAACACTACCAGCGAGATGGTTCAAGACAATGATGATGATGAAGCTTCTTCTCCAAGGCCTCGCACAAGGCAAGACGAATGATGAAAAAGAGTGGCATGCAAGCATACGGGGGGTTCAAAAAATTCCCTACCGCCGTAGCGGTAGAAGTGTGGCAGTGGCAGTGGTATGAAGAGAAAGAGAAGAGGAGAGCTGGGGGAAGAGGCGCCCTTTTTGATCTCTCTGTTGAGGCCCGTGCGCTTAGCGTGCCTCATTAAAGCGAATTTGTGATCAGATCTACGCCTGCCTGGCGGTGACGACAGCGATAAAGAATGCCCCAGGCAAACATTTCTCTCGCCGGGCTACTCAGGAGGAAAGGAGGTCTTTCAGGCGTAGCTCTCAGTCCATTTTGACGAGACTCAGTCACGCTAGCCGCACAGGCCACAGCGAAGAGACTTACTTCCGTGTCGCTTCCTTGCCAATCCTTCTCCCTTTCCTCCTCATACTTATTCTTATCCAACATATTTACCGGACGCTGGCTTCGGCTGCGCTCCGCTGCTGCTCAATTTTTGCTGGCATATCCAATCTTCTCATCAATCGTCTTGCTTTGCAAGAGCTTGGAGAAGAGACTCACACAATGCGACCTTTGAGCTGCGTGTTGCCGTGGTTGTGATTGCTACCGAACAGTTGCAAGCGATCGTGGCTCCGCGTGTCTCGCTCCGCCCGCGACGTCGTGCCTTGCCCAGCATGCCATCGCCCTCCACTCCATTCCATCGCCTCCTCTTGGTCCGCGAATGTCTTCAATTTTATCAGCCCGTAGCTCTGTCACGACTTTGCTGAGCGCCGCGCTGATTAGTCGGGGCGACACAGCACGGCGACCACAAGCCACATCAAGGCATCACGATGTTTGCATTGGCAAAGGAGGCGCACTGCTTCGACAGGAAGCGCAAGGACATAAAAGTCTTCGGCAGCTTGACGTACACGCCCATTCGTTTCCAATGTTTCCAATGCGGGTGGTCAACATAGCAGGGCCCTTGACTATCTCTCCAATCTGATACTGCGAGCTCATAGCGACGGCCCTGAGAGAATCGCTGTGTCGGCGAGCAGCAATCAGGGCATCTTTCTCCATGGTCGTCTCTGTGCATCTATTCCAGTTGAGGGCGCGAGCGGCATCTTCGTGGCCCATTTGAGTCCATCGCGTCCAGACCTGCTCCTATCGTGGCCCGAGATGCAAGACAGCACAGTTTCAAGTCACTCGACGCCGCGCCGGCCGTGCAGGGCACGACAACACGCGTGGAACAACAACGGTTATGTGTGATATCTTTCGTGTTTCTCCTTATCTATCCTGAGACCGATCAACCGATTACACGGCCATCTAAAACTTCACGCCACGCATACATCCTGTGGTCCGTCGCTGCTCCTCCAGAACCTCAGCCCGTGTCCCTCCGTCGGCGCCGGCATTGTCAATTTGCTCCAGCTCTTCCTCATAACCCCTGATACCCGCCCCGTAGTTGCGCCCGCAGACCATAGGCCGTGGTCGCGTCGGTGTGCAGCTCGATTCGGTCATCGTCGTGCGCCAGTCTTGCTGTGATCGCGTCTAGATATCAGGAAAGAGCCCTGAGGGCGGAGCATCGAGCGCGTCGCATTTAGGGGTCGTGCTGGTGCCCGACGGCTTCCGTTGAGTCGTTCAGGAGGATCGGAGGTGTTGCCACTGGAGCTGTGTATGAAGAGCATTCGCTGACGTGAAGCGATTTCTTGCACTGGAGACGACGATGAAGTCTCACACGCTGGCGACGTGTCGTGTCGCGCGCGCTGCAAATTGTCGGAGTCAGCATTCATGAGCGGTTGCAGCCTCAGAAGTGGACGCGATGCATGGCTGGGCAGGCCAGAAGCACTCGCTGTTGGTCTCAAGCTCTCAATTTCTAGAGCACGTTCTGCGATGTTCTGACGCGACGACAAAGGCGAGCTCACGGCACCGACGCGTCGACGACAGCCCCATCAAAGCCAAACACCAACAGCACGAGCACAAACACCACCACAACAAGGAAAAGGAGAGGAGCTTCTTCTCCAGCACACCGCACAAGGCAGCAAACTGATGAAAAAGAGGTCGCATCAGCTGGAGGCAGTGCAATACCAGCGACACGGTGCCACCAGACATGGGCAAAACCCAGCGGCCTTGGCGGCAAGTTCAAAAAATTGGTCGGCAATGCTCGACTTCTGACGGCAAACTGCTGGCGACGCCCCAAGCGAGCAAGGAAGGGCCTGCTCAGTCAGCCGCCGACTGGAGAGAAAAGGGAGAAGTTCGTGAGCGGCGCGAGCTGGCCTTTTTGATCTCGCTGAGATGGTCTGTGCGCTTGGCGTGATGGAGAATAACGAATTTGGGCTCAGAGGTACGCAGGTCAGAACGGCGGGAGGTGATGATGCTGTTTTGTTTTGGGCGGTGCGGCGGTGTTGCTGAGGTGACTCCCATCAAAAGGCATGCTGAGGGCTACGCGTGCGCTGAGCGGAAATTCCCGGCTTTCACATGCTCTTGGCAGGGGTAAGCACAATACCGCAGGCACCGTATTATCACAATAGAACCTCACATAGGCAGTAAAACAGCATGTGATCCAGAACCTGAGTGAATGAACAGCTTCCCAAAGGGGCACAGGTGAGGTGAGAATTTTCGCACTTTTATATCTTGCAAATCGTAGCCGCCAATTTCCTCAACCTAGCGACACCCACCACCATGACTTCCGCTCACCTCCCCTGCGCAATGGACGTGCTCTCCACGTTCTCGCACGAGCCCAGCGATCTGGCGAACTGCGCGGCAGCATGGCAGGCGCAGATGCGCCGGAGATGGAAACCCCTGACCTCCCAAAATCTTCGCGAGAAGTGGACTGGATCCACGCCTATTTCCCGATGGTATCGCTGGCGCAAGGTGAGCTTTTTAGCTCGAGATACAGGTCTTCAAGAACACATAGCTGACTTTGGTAGAAATCGATCTTCCAGATAGACATCCTCCGCCGCGCCGTCCCCGCCGAACTGCTGCAAGAAGGCTTCACCATCCTGAACGAGCTCTTCTTCGCCAGCACCCTCTCCTGCCTCCCGCCCGTGATCCTGGATCACAGCATCGTCTCCGAGCATAGCGCTGCAGGCCTAGCGAAGCTCAATACGGACCTCGCCGAGCCCGTAAAAATCCTCATAGATCCTCACCACGAGAAGACACTCGGGATGAGCCGCGGGCGGTCAATCATCTGCACTCTTTTGCACGAGATGGCACATGCATTTTTCTTTACGTATAGCTGCTCGTGGAGATTTTGCGGGAGTGAACAATGCTCGCAGCGGAGCGGGGGTGTTGGGCATCAAGAGCCGTGGGCTGCGTTGGCAGCAGCGATAGAGAGACACGGAAAGATGTTGCTGGACGAGTATTTGCACTTGAGCATAGAGGAGGGTGCATACGGAGACCGAGCAAGGGCCGTATTTGAATGAAATGACAATGTCCTGTCTATGCGGGCCGCTGCAGTATCTCCAAATTCCCGTGCGAGCTCAGGGGCTCGAGAACTCCCCCAATAGCTTTGAGACTTATCGTGGCGCGGAGACACAGTCGCGAAAAGGCAAGGTTTCGTCTATGCGGGCCGCTGCACTATCTCCAAATTTCCATGCGAGCTCAGGGGCTCGCGAATCCTCCCAGTAGCTTTGAGACTTATCGTGGCGCGGAGATACAGTCACGAAATCACGGTGTTCTGTCTATGCGGGCCGCTGCAGTATCTCCAAATCTCTGCACGATCTCAGTGGCTCGCGAATCCTCTCAGTAGCTTTGAAAATGTCCATGATACGGAGACACGGTCTGAAAGCGGATACAAGTTTGGACGTTCACATCATATCATACACATTAACTGCGTGCTCATCTGCTATGTGCGTTACAATCTGCCATTTCCCAAGGCTCTGTCTCGTTCACAAGTCTGTCTCCACAACGACTGTACTCTTCTCTCCTGTTCATTGAATTTCCAAGTCTCAAATTTAGAATCCAGCAGCCCAAGCCGCACCACCGAACAGAGCAGCCGCACCCATAGCAGCAGTCTGTCGAGCAGCACCAGCAGACGACGACGAGCTCTGCTGATCACGAGCAGAGCTAGCCGCAGCGCCCGCAGAGTTCAAAGCACCAGAAGGCGCCGTTGTGTACCCACTAGCCGCAGCATCAGTGCTGGCAGTCAAGCCGGTGTAGGTAGTCGTCATCATCATGCTAGACATGCCGCTGGTGTACGGGACAGCACCAGACATGGCGCCCGAGAAAGCAGGCATGCTCTCGTCCTCGTCGGGGTTGGGCATGGCGGTGGAGTTGGGGTTCAGGACGCCGTCGATGACGTGCACAACACCTCCCGAGACGAGGACGTCTGGGTTGATGACGCGGGCGGAGTTGACGAAGACTTCGCCGTCGATGATGGTGATGTTCACGTCTGGGCCGGCCATGGTGGGGAGGGAGGTGTTCTCCAAGAGGGAAGAGTAGGCGACGGTGCCGTTGATGACGTGGTATTGGAGGAGGGACGCGGCTTGCGCGGTGGTGAGGTTGGGGAGGATGGAGCCGATGTCCTCGAAGGCGGCGTTGGAGGGCGCGAAAACGGTGATGTCTTGTGCCATATCGAGGGCCATGGTGAGGTTGGTGGCCTCGAGGGCGCCGGCAAGGGCAGTGAGACCGGCGGCTTCGGCGGTGGCAGAGACGTTCTCGGGGATGGTGAGGGGAGTGTTGATGATGTGCACCACTCCGTTGGCGACGGCGACGTCCTGAGATACACTATCAGCTTTTCTGCTCAATCTCCCGAACAGGTTGTTGACTGACAGCCATGGTAACATTACTCCTCTGTCCAAGACCAGAGATAATAGCAGCAGTAGCCTCATCATTCTCACTGTCCTCATCTCCTTCGCTTCCACCAATAAGACGAGCACCAACAACCTGACCCAAAGACACATTCGAGTACATGGTGTTGTTGAGCAGGGTGTGGACGAAGGTAGGGGTGCGGGAGATCATATCCGACATGACGGTCATGTTCAGGACGTGGTAAGCCAGCAGCGCCATGACATACTCGTCGTTGTCGAGCATGGGGCTGTCCATCAAGGGCTCCAGAGCATCGTTGCTCGGTGCCAGGACGGTGATGTTGGTGGCATTTCCAAGGGTCGAGACGACTGCAATGTATTAGCGATGACTTCTTCGAGGCTGGCAGGAAGGAAATACTCACGCTCAGGAAATCTTCCAATCAAGGTGTTCAGCGTCGACAAGTTATCCGTGCTGTTCAGCGCACTGGTAAGCGTAGGCGCATCCTGCGCAACAGCCGACGCGAGGCTCGTAGCCGCGATGAGGAAGTTCTTCAACTGCATATTGTCTCTTCAATCAAACAAACAAACGACAAAATCTCTCTTCTCTCGCAAAACCAAAGGAAATCACCTCCCCTCCGCGCGGACGAGGCTCGACCTTTAAACCCCCATCGCGGCCAAGATGTCCTGTTCCGAACCGCCAAGCAGGCCATACCTGCCGCGAGCACGATTCGACATCATGGATCGCAGCGGCCAGCCCATCACATCGGCCAAGAAATACCACCGCCGCAGGAAGTATAGCCGGTGCAGCGCGTATGGTAGGAGCCATTGATTCGCGCGCGGGGAGGCAGAGTGAGCTGCAGCCGTGAAAGGCCAGACGGCGGTCGATTACAGCAGCCAAGAGGTGAAGTCGGCGGAAGGGCATCCATGTGTCAGAGGCGCAGTGTGGGGAGGAGTGAAGTTAGTAGTGTTCTGTTGGAAGACGTTTCATGTTGCGCGGGTGGCTGTCGAGATGTAACTTTCGCTGGAGTGTGTAGAAGGTGAAGCTTGCTGTGCATCCTATCTTTCCCCCAGCTCTTCGCATGTTTTACCATCATCGCCATCTGATAACAATCAGCATCTCTCAATTCTCAATCACAATGTCTATACCATCATCTTCATCGGTAGCACCATCAACGCACAACGAAGAAGCATTCCAGCAAGTGGAGCCGCCCCCACTGACGTCTTCGATTTGGTTATCAATGCTGCACCCCGCCACAGATCTTGGGAAGCACCCTGCACGCAAAGCCATAGCCAAGACATCTGCGCGATCCTGCGGCTCATCACTCCCGACTTCAGGCTTTCCAACTCTGCAGCTCCGCGAAAGGCAATAGCCTCATTGGTTTCACTGTCCTGCCCACGAAGATGCCAAGTCCACGACCGCGCGGCAAACGTGGGCGCCGTCACCATCACTCCAATGGACACATTGACGAACGGCACGACACGGCCAGATATGCCCGGCCGACAGCTACAGCTACAGATACGTGTGCCAAAGGTAAGGGGTAGCGACCATGTGACGCTGAATCTTCTGTCGTTGATTTGTTGCCTTGCGGCAAGAGACCGTAGCTGATGTCGGCCTCGGGGTATCTCAGTATCTCATCTCACGCGATGGCATTCTAAACCATCAGCAGGTTCGCAATCGGCACGCCCATACTCTCAAACCAGTATCGCCTCTTCACGCCCACGCCTCCGCTCTTCAATCCCTTGTTCTCGTGCAGAACGCCATTCGCGTCGAATGATCCCTTCGCTGTTGCCGTTCTCTCCAAAGCCTCGACGATTTCGTCCGCGCCGTCGACCATGACCATCGCGATTGGATTGCGTCTCTCGAAGCCGTTCGGAGTAAGTTGAGCCTGGTCCAGCAGAGGTCGAATCAGCCCATCCGGCCTGTTCGTAACGCCCTCTTCTGGCACCGACACGACGATCACAAGCTGCAATCCATCTCCAGAGGGAGCAAAGCTGGGAATGTTGGACAGCTTCTCGTTGAAGCTGCAGCCACCGCGCTTAATGACGAGGATGTTGTACGATTTGGCAAGTGAAGATGGCAGACGATGGTTGCACAGTGTGTCGTCGAGGTAGAAGATGCTTCCGAACGGCAAACGACCAGTACCGGCGGTGATGGGGATTGGATCGGCCTCCATGAGCGCAGGCAATGGAGCGGCACCTGCGCCTGTCGGAAGGATGGCTGGGACAAATTGACGCGTGAACGTCGGGTTTCCCCTGCCGTCATTACGTGAGGAAGGCCCGCTGGGAGGTTGCGTTCCCGCCCCTGACAGCAAACCATACACCCACGCCTCAACCTCATCCTTCAGTGAGTCCAAAGCACCGCCTTCGCTGATCTCCATCTCAGGGGCATCATCATCGTCCATGCTGTCGGGTAGGATTGGCACGTCAAGAACAAGATCGACCATTTCGAGATCCTTGATGCGCGTGAAATGTGGATCCGTAGGGCTCACTCCTCTGAGCGCTTGATCGGTGAGTAGGACCTTCTCATCTCTGCCAAGGTGAAAGTTGGCGATGCCGTGAATGCGGTACTCATCGCCAATGTTCACCTCCTCAACCAACACGCCGTTGTTGTCTGGAAGCAAAAGACTTCTCGGTTGCTGCACCATGTTAAGGCGGAGATTCGAGAGCGAATTGACCAAGACGCCTTCAATGATCTTATGCAATGAGCCAGCAGGCATGATCCCCTTCTCGGCTTCTGGCGTATTTGGCCCAAGATTCGGAAATGTCAGCGAGCTGACAATTGGCAATGTCATCACGGAGCTCAAGCCGTTCGGCGGGATGAGGGATTGCGGCAAAGTCCATGGGTAGAACGAGTAGTTCGACGGGCTTCTGACGTCGGCGAACGATATGGCTGGGCCATCTGGTGAGTTCTCCATCAACGGAGATTCGCGAGTCGGATTGATTGGGACCTTGTGTAGCTGGACCATTGCTCCTGCATGGAAGAGGTCGCCCCGGCTAGCAGTGTTACTGACGGTGAGTGGCACTGGACGCAAAGGTGCTGGACAAACCGGAGCAGGTCCAGCTCGTCCGCGCTCGATTCGTCGAATTTGTTGGTTGACGTTCCGATGTGACTCTGAATATCTGAACGCATCAGGAATGAGAAGCGGGTGTCCTTCAGTGGTGAAGACGACAGGACGATCCATCTTAGTCAGCGGATGATCTTCCGTGAACAGCAAGTACAGATACTTGGCCGTCTCCCCAAGGAAGAAGCTCTCCATGCGGTCGCGCTGTTCTCCTGTCGTGACATCGCTGAGGTCTGCCCACCCGCACTTTGTCCAACACCGGCGGCGGATATCTCTAATAGCCATCTCGCCAACGTGGAGGTAGTATGGGTCCTTCGTAGCTTGGTAGAGATGGAATGTACTCTCAATGAACTCAGGCCGTCCAGCCCAATACTTGAAATTCGGGTCAATTGTGGCAAACTGAGTGCTCCATCGCTCGGGCAAAGTGCTGTATCTTGTCCAAAGCGCACTCCAAAGGAGATGTGACTCGACAGCTTCATCCAACTCACCAGCAAGCACAAGAAGTCCAGGATAGTAGGCAGAGAGATTGTCAATCCAATTGTACCTCATTGCTCCAGTGAATGTGTCGACCTGGGCATAATACGGATGCTTCTCTTTGAGGCTGGTGTTGTAGATGTGCCGCTTGACTGCTGCATGAGCCTGTTTCCACACTTCCAGGAAGCTGTCGGGCGAGTCCACAGCAGGCATACTTGTGTTGTATGGGAGACCAGACAGGAGGATATGCGACTTGATTGAATACTCGAAAAAGGAGTCGACACCGGCACCAATGCCTGAGAGAGCGGGAACAGTCCAGGTTCCAGTTTCCGCATCGATGCCATTTCCAAGAAGATCAATTCCAGAACGCCGCTCCCAAATCGCCCAAAATGCACGCTTCCCGAGAGACTCAAAACGTGAATCGCCAGTAAGGCGACTGAGGGTTGCAAACTCCAAGATCAAGCTGCCTGCCCCAGCAGCACAGTTCTCAACGATTTCTCGCGGATCTGTCGAAGTTCCATCCAATCGGCAAACACCGCTCTCCGAGTCTCGATAGAATGGAATGCCAGTCCGCAGATTTACTCGTGGGTAAGGTATGCCAGTTGGAGTAGAGAATGCAGGCAACAGCCTCTTGCCCAAGTCGTATGCCAACCGCAGCAGCTGGCCATCATATACTAGACCATTCTTCCATTTGATCCCAGGAACCTTGCCGTTGCTGTATACCGGCTTGTATCCTCTGATTGGAAGCTCTCCCAATGCAAACAGATGTGCGGACAGCAGTCCACCTAGCCCACGAATGTTGGTCTCAAAGACTTGCACCTTGCTGTCCACGTCGAATCCACAAGCCCTCGAGCCGCATCTCTTGCTATCCGTCCCGTCCCCGTATAGTTCCACCAAATCCTTGACGCCATTCTGAAAGTCGAGAAGAGGGCTGCGTTTATCTTTCCTGTCCGTGTCGCCGGAAGCCAGGATAGCGAGCGACGAGAGCGAATCGATTAGAGTCAGGCTGTAGTTGCCCAGGACATCGTTCAGACCAATGTCGGCGGGGTTCTCTTTATTGCGTGTTTGCGGCTTGCAGGAAATGGGCTTAACTTCGTCTTCGGGAAATGCATATCGCATGTAACTGTCGTATCCATGGTAAAACAAGTCTCTTGTGTCCTGTCTAGAAGATTGTCAGTCTCACGTGCTCACATTGAGATCACATGCGAGGCCATGATCGGTGATGAGGGGAATGAAACGGACCGTAGTACTCGAATCTCGTCAACGGTCATGCACGTTCCTGCCGCGGGCCAGAAGGCCAGGAACAGCAACACGGAACAACAATACATCGGCCATTTCCATATCGACTTTGTCGCTGAGCAGGCGCGAGAGTTGGTCGTAACCAGGATGCCAGTTGGCTGCTCAGACGGGCGCATGGGCGACCTTTTGATCCGTTACCGAGCGTGCATTTGTGAGTCAAGTGCTCACGGACGACGAGAGCATGCGACGTTGACCGATGGATGCGAATGACAGGTGGAAGTATTGAAGTGTTGGCTGTGAAAGCGGAATCAATGTTTCATATGTGCTCACATGTCAAGTTCCACTGCAAGTGAATTGGAGTTCTTCTGGCAGCTGTCATTCGGCTCTCGGCTCGTCGGCTGCTTGCCCGCGGCGAAGCTGCCAGTCACGTGCACCAAACTGCAGCTCTCAGAAATCTCGGATCGGCATCATCCCATCCCTCAGCCAAACGTGCGAAGCCAATTCCATCTCCATTATTCTCTCCCATCCACCTCACCTCACCACTCCCTTTCAATACGCTTTTCTGTCTTGTAATTATAGACGTGCGATGACCTCTCGCTAATACAGCCTCCTGCCACTCCATCACCCGCCCGCGACACGAGCTCCCTCCGAGATGCTGCCCCGAGCAGCGCTGCGATCCCTCAAACCATCCACCCTTCACGCATCCCATCTGCGAAATGCTGCCTCAATAGCCACCACTTCCTCTTTCCTGGGCCGCACATACGCCACCGGCAACAAACCTCCGCGACCGCCTCCACCACCGCAAGGCTCGCGACCTCCGAAAGCGCCTGCCTCTAAAACCTCGAAGAGCTCCACAGGTCAGGCGCGGCAAACATCGCCAGGCACCGCAGTGCCCAAAGACCAGACATGGAAGCCGAAAGATGCCATCAAATTCGGCGGCCCATCGGCTGCAACTCCGAGTGGTGCTGGTGAAGCTGGTGCCACGACAGGTGCCACTTCCCCAGTAGAAGGCGCAAGACCAGACGACAGTGCTGCGGAGAGGGAGTCACCTTTGGAGAAGGATGCGCCAGCCCCGCAAGAGCCGATTGCACAACAGAAGGATCACGATGAGCCTGTGCCTGGGTCAGCCAGAGATCAGGCGCAGGACAAGATCGCCGAATCAGAGCAGCAAGAGCAGCCACCCGAGACTCCTCCACAGACCGGCCCTCTGCCTGACCTCCGACAAGGCATTCCCTCGACTTTTGACTTCGAGTTTGCCCAGAGCAAGCAAGAGGCGAAGAAGGAAGAAGCGGCTGCTGAGCAGTCGCAGGAGCAGTCGCAGGAGGACAAGTTGAACTTGACTTCAGAGGAGGCAGAAGAGGGCAAGCAGCGAAAGGGTCGCGAGGAGCGTGAACGTGATCGATCTGAGTACGAGACTTCTCTGGACAGACGAAGAGCACGCCTGGCCAATTACATGTACATCGGTATCGCGGCGAGCGCTGCTGCAATTGCTGCGTACCTCGCTCGTCCGCTGGACTCGAGTGAGGATATCCCGGCTGGCTACGACCCGGAGATCGCTTCGGGTTGGTCTCCCGCCAAGATGTACAGTCGTGTGCGTGCTCGCACGGGAAGCCAGGTTGGATACTATACCGAGCCTTCGTTCGGCAAGCTTCTGCCTGATGTCCCAGAGAGCCAGCGTCCACCATTCACCCTCGTCCTGAGCTTGGAAGACCTCATGATCCACACGACATGGGACACCAAGCACGGATACCGAACTGCAAAGCGACCTGGAATTGATTACTTCATCCGATACCTCTCGCAGTACTACGAGCTCGTCTTGTTTACCTCTGCCCCGCGAGCAATGGCCGATCCAGTGATTGCCAAGCTTGACCCGTACCACTTCATCATGTGGCCGCTGGGCCGTGAAGCCACCAGGTACGAGAAGGGCGAGTATGTCAAGGACCTCTCATTCCTGAACAGAGATCTTAAGAAGACGCTCATCATCGACACCCATGCCCCACACGTCAAGAACCAGCCGGAGAACGCCATCATCATCCCCAAATGGAGCGGCGACCCGAAGGACCCGCACACCAAGGACCTGGTATCTCTGATTCCCTTCTTGGAGTACGTTGCAACCATGGGCATTGACGATGTGCGCTCGGTCATCAAGTCGTTCGAGGGCAAGGAGATTCCCGAAGAGTTCGCCCGAAGAGAAGCCGAGGCGCGGAAGCGCTTCAACGAGCAGCTCGAGACTGACAAGCGACGAAAGCCGAGATACTCACTCGGAAGCCTCGCTGGCTCTCTCGGCGTCAAGGGAGGTGCAGGAGGTGGCATGGTCCTTGCCGACGGACAGAGCGTTTCGGAAGGTTTTGCGCAAGGCAAGATGTTGTCAGACCAGATTCGCGAGCAGGGTCAGAAGCAATACGAAGCGATTGAGAAGCAGATTCGTGAAAATGGAGAGCAATGGCTGAAGGAGGAAGCGGAGGAGATCAAGAAGTTGACTGAAGCTCAGATGAAGGAGACCAAGAAGGGCTTCACGTCTTGGTTTGGTGGCGGCAAGGAGTAAGGAAGGACAGGACGAGGGAAGATTCGATTCGCCGCTCATGTAGGTTGTAAGAAGAGAAGATGAAAATGTACAATGTGAACAAAGCTGGGGAATGATGTATGTGTGGAAGAAAGCTGGAGGGATGCATTTAGCGTGCTTCAGGGGAAGTGGTGGAGTTGACTATTTCTAGGCATAGGTCCAGTACTGGAGTACTGCTGATGTGCTCACTGCGGATGTGCAACTCCTTTGCATACGCTCCCATACTGCTAGACATGTGATGCCCCTTCACAGTTGATACCTAAACTCTTCATTCTCCCGATCCGTCATATCCGCAAACTCAATATCCGTCCTATGCACCAACCCCCTCTCCACCCTTTTCCTCTCCCTCCTCCTATTCTCCCACACATAGTACGCCTGCAACATCCCCGTAAAACCCATCGCTGCCGCACACGTCACAATAATAGTAATCTTCGCCGGGATATACTCCGGCGCGCTCTTCGCCGTAAACGTCAACGGACCAATAATATTCCCCACACAAAACGAAATCAGCAAGATAGCATTCATGGTGACTTTCTTCGTGTGTCCGGCGTAGTTCGCTGCGACCCAGCTGTAGAGGAGCGGGAGGGCGGAACCGATAGCGTTCGTCGAATAGTTGCCGATTAGCTTGCCAGCTCGGTTGGTTTCTGGGAGGAAAGCCATGAGCGCGCCGCCGAGGATTCCGACTGCGAGGAGGGGCAGGACTTGGAAGCCGCGGGCGTTGTAGCGGCCGGCGAGGTAGGTGGAGCAGAGGATTGCGATGATGGAGATGCCGCCGGAGGGGATGGAGAGGAGGGCGGTGGTTTTGCTGTCGTAGCCGAAGTTGCGGATTATCGTGGCTTGGAAGGAGGAGACGGCGCCGTTGGGGACGGAGAGGGGGATGGTGATGAGGATGAGGAGGTAGGTTTGCGGGTCGAGGAAGCACTCGAGGACTTGGTGGGGTTTGATGTGTTTGTTTTCTATTCCAGTCTGGTTTTCGCGGAGGCGCTCGATTGCCCAGACTTTTTCCGAGTGGGAGAGCCAGCGGGCGGACATGGGATTGTCGGGGAGGAAGAGGAGGACGAGGAGTCCGACGATGCAGGTTGTGAGGCCGACGACGAGGAACATGATCTGCCAGCTGGTGAAGGTGCGGATTGTGACGTGCTGGAAGCCGTAGGAGATGAGGCTGCCGATGATGGTACCGGTGCCTATCCCTACGTACCAGATGCCGGTCCTCGCAGGCTGTTCGGGGCGCTTATACCACATGGTCGTGATCAGGATGAGACTGGGCGCTACGGCGGATTCGAAGACCCCAAGGAGAACTCTGGTTGCGACAAGGGCGGCATAGTTCTTACAGGCGCTCGTCACAGCGACCATTGTACCCCATAGGAACACCATAACGCCCAGGTATTTTGCTGTAGGGAGACACTGCATGCCGTATGCGTGCGGGAATTCAAACGCCAGGTACGAGACGTAGAAGATCAGGGCGAGATTGTTGAATTGATCCTTGGTCATTCCAGTGTCGGACTCGAGGCCCATGACATTGGCGTAGTTGATGAGAGTCTTGTCCAGGTACTGCAAGCAGTAGCATGCCCACATGAGCGGCATCACCATCCAATCGATCTTGCGGATGAGTTTGCGCTCATCCTCGACGGTCATTTCTGCAACATTTCCTTCATGGCGGAGGAAGGACAATGCAATGTCCGCATTCTTGACATCTTTGACTTCGCCGGCTTGGATGTCGCACTCTGCTGGAGAAGCAGACGTTTCGATGTCCTTTTCTTTGATTGAAGACATCTTGGAGAAGACGCGAGGGGAATGGTAATAGCATATGCAAGTGGCTTGGGACAGAGATCGAGGGCGGATCCATCTTTAAAGGTATTCGCAAGTATGGAGGGTCTGCAAGGATTAGTGTATATGTTAGCACATTTCCACGGCTAGATGATAGTAGATGCAACGAGCTCTATCTCCCTCCATGCTGAACAATTGGATGGTCCAGTCTTATCACTTGGCCAAGTGGTCGGTCCCAGATCCAATGTATGTTTCGGTTTCGGCTGATGCTCGCTCAAGATTCGACCACTTTGCCACCGGATGAATCGCTTAGTTTACCTGATCAGGAAGCTGTGAGGTGTCGGCCAAGGATATTGATAACGGGCAAGACTATGGCGTGTCGTCTTGTTGACGGCCCAGTCGGCACTTGAGCGTCCCCATTCATGTTGACGCCTTCGACATTGAAGCAGGCCAACTCTGAATGAAAATTAAGCTATTGCCGAAAGACTCTTGCGCTGAGTCGAGCTCGAAGATGAGAGTTGGCCGATCGGGCATTGTTACATAAGCAATCCTTGTAGAAGTGAGAGGGGAAGCACAGGTCGCACCGCTGTCTGTATAATGAAACAGTCAGTACTTTTTGGAGCTGTACTTCCTCCGATCGACTGTTCGCCATGCCGAAAAAGAGAGTGCTCGTAGGATACGGCGGTACGATGTTGAAAGTCGCGAGTGTCCTCAAAAGAGCCAGCTAACTGGCAATTTAGTTGATGTCGATGCTGTTGCGAACTGGATCAATACCTGCGATGGTAAGCAATTTGCCTTCCTGTCAGAACATAGTTGACGTTGTCAGGATCACCGCAAAATCCAACGAATGTCTCTCGTGGCATCTTCGGAGCAACCGTAGGCATTGATCGGCTGCTAAAGCTGTACAACCAGTACGGCATCAAGGTATGCCTCTTCACTTTCTTCGCTGCGACTTGCTTTCCAAAGCCGGTGCTGACAATAGTGCAGGCAACGTTCTTTACACCTGCGCACAGCATCGAGTCATTCCCCCAGCAACTGGCGAAAGTCCGAGACGCAGGGCACGAAATCGGCTTGCATGGCTATACGCACGAGTACGTCTCTCAGTTGTCCGCAAATCAGCAGAGAGACGTACTCGTACGGTCGATCGATGCCTTGACCAAATTCACAGGCAAGAAGCCGTTGGGGTATACAGCTCCGAGCTGGTGGGTATGCCTTCGGAGATTGTCTGCGAGGAGGCGCTGATATCATCAGGTCGACCTCGAAAGAGCTCATTCCACAGCTGGAAGAGATGGGTATCTTGTACGACCACAGCTTCATGCATCATGATCTTCAACCGTACTATGCGCCAGACAGCAGTGAGTCCTGGATTGAGACGAACCACGCCAAAACTGCAGACTCATAGATGATACCCATGACGAAGCTGAAACCCAGCAAAGTTGTCGAGATTCCCGCCAGTTGGTATGCTTCCTGTTCATGGCCTGCTGATGCTCGGTGGCATTGCTGATGTATCCCAGGCACCTCGACGACTGGCCGCCGCTGCAGCCAATTCCTGGTAGAGCCGGGGCTCAAGGATTTGTAGATCCGCATGTGGTAGAAAGGCTATGGATGGAACAGTTCGATTTCGCATATCGGGAGTATGACACGTTCATCTTTCCCATGAGCATCCATCCGCAGGTCAGCGGGAAGCCTCAAGTCATTCTGATGCATGAGCGGTAAGTCTCCTCCAGCATAAGAAGTTCCGCCGGACTGATACCGCAGCAGGATCATTGAGCACATCAACAAGCATGAAGGCGTAGAATGGATGCCGCTGGGTGACATGGCGAAGGAATTTCTGGAGGGCCGGATGCCAGGAGTGGAGGTCGAGGGAGGCGTCTAGAGGGGAATGTTCGGCATTCGATCGGCGAGGCGTATGTAGATAGCTTGCCGATTGCAGTGATGTAAATCGATGATGATGTTGTTGCGAAGGAGAGAAAAGAAGGTCTTGATGAAATCAGGAATAAGTTGCTGAAACACGCGCGTTCGTGTCGCGTTGGCGCCTCAACTCCGAGCTCCGGCTTCTATCAGCATTCCTTGACTTATACGTCAACATTTGTGTAGCGCCCATTATCACAACAAGCGGCGCTCGAAGACTTAGAGTCTTGTCAAGTTTGCCGTTCCAAGCAACTCCTCGTTGCACCGTCGTGACTCCCTCGGTCTCGTCGTTGTTTCTGGGACCCGATTCTCTCGGCCCCCTGATCGTGCTCCTTGGTGCTTATCTCTTCAATGAGAAGCACCGAAGACTGTTCAGGGGCAGGCAACGAATGTTTTGGACAGCAATTACATCCAACAAAGCTTCAGTGTATTGCATCTCCTTTGGCACGATAAGAGCAGGGCTTGCACAATCGTGACAGCTTCCGACATGTCGGCCTCGCCTAAGTGCGCAACCGACATGCAGCTCCAGCTGCACAGCTTGCAAGGATATCCATCCTGATCGTGAGCTGGCGGTGCATATCGCTCGGAAAGACACGACACTGTGAGATGTGCTTGAAAAAGTGGCGATCGTGGAACCGCATTAAGGCCGTACATACCGAAATGTTACAAAACAAGCAGTACATCGACTCCTGCAACATAAAATCTGTCTGCTAAACTAGGAGAATCGTTGTGTGCAGGAAGCGTTCAGCCACGCCGACTCGACCTGTTCAGCTGTTACTTTGACGACCATCAATCGTCCTGTGAATCCGTTTCAGGATCTCGGGTGTCGTATCCTCCAATCCTGTGCAACCCTCTGGAACAGTTTCTCAATATCGAATTTCTGCTTGCCTTCCATGTGCAAAATCCTTTTCGGTCGTAGCCACCATTGCCCGGTGGAAGGGAAATCAAGAGACCGACCCATGCTGTACGAGATTGCTGTTCAATCTCCTTGGCATACGAGGCGTTATGGATCTGGCCGAGAATCAGAATCCTCACCCGACCTCTACGCCATTCAACGAATTGCCGTGCTGTCTCGAGCGGAATCGATCCCGCCGTTGCTCGGCGATTATGATCGTAGAGACTCTTGTCGATGTACAAGGAGCAATCGAACCGGTTGCGGAATTGAGCACCATTTGCAGCCGAGCTAGCCCCGGGCGGTGGTAGGGGCTCAGTGCGTCTCCAATGTTCCCAAAGCTCCTCAAATGGAGCACTGTAGCCGTCAAAGGCCAGCTCGTTCGGATACCTTTCATCCCAGCTGACATGCGGTACCATGGGTGCATTTTGCACAGGCTCTGCATCCCAGAACTCTTTGGGGACGACGAGCGTCCGTTCGGCTCCATGCGTACGAGGCGAGACAGATATCCCGAGGTAGGCTTTCCAGCACGCCGTATCAGGAGTTGCAATCTTGTGAAGAAAGATCTGCGCGATTGCCGGACAAGCAAGATTCATCTTGTAACAGAGCTTGCTCTCTAGGAAAACAAGGCTCTGATTGCCTCCTGAATCTCGTGGGCCAACGTCAACGCCGAATATCTGTTGGATACCAAAAATTCGATCTTGGAGCCTTGAGCACCTGCGATGTTTCGCAGCTTGTAGAACAGCCATTGGGTTGCGTGCATTGAGAAGATCGAGGCCTGCCTCTTTGATCGGCTGATGGAGCTCCTCGTCGCCGTCGGTGAAACGCACGTATGGAGCGCACTGATCGATCAAACTTCCAAGACTCAAGTCCCACGTTGACCAGGGCTCCCCCGGATCAATAGTCACTGTTTTCCCAGTCTTTGATAGGAGTATGCCACCTGGGCGTAGAAATGATTCTTGAAGGGTCCAGAGTGATTCGAAGTACGGGTCTTGTAGAAGCGGCAGCACCATGTCAATTTCATTTCGTCGCTGAGCCTGTGACTTCCTCTCGTTGGTCCGGTATCGCCGAACAGCTTCATCGGCAGCTTCGGCAGCGTAATCCATCGAGTCTTCCAAGGACGGGTGCCCATCTTCTTCCTCTGTCTGATGCAACCAGATAAACGCCATCGAGGCATTCCTGAAGATAGATGCCTGGATACCTATTTGGTTTTCGTTATCGTGGCGCTGGTCAACACAAGCAACATCGACCCAAACGTATTTTGCCCTGGCTTCATGAGCTATCTTTCGCAACACCCTCGTGAACTGCTCGGCAGTGAAACCTCTCTCCGGGTCAATGCTTGGTATGTCCCAATCAATGCCAAATACCCGCAATTTGGGCGTAGATGTATTGTTGTTCCTCTGAAATACCCCGTCAAAAGTGTATCTGCCATCATTCCGGTATCGTCCCCAGGTATAGGAGAGGATGGCGTATCTCGGCATTTGGTCATTTCCATACCAGGCGCTCCCATCGTTGGAGTCACGTCGTCTGTAGGACGTCCAATCTTCGATGCATAGCAGCCTCGCGGGCCAAATTCCCGTTCTCAGCTGATGCAGATCACCCTCCTCCATTGTTTTATCTGCGCAAGACCTCGCATGCGGGCAAGCCAAATGAGCGGTCTTATATAGGTTCTATATAGCCCTGACGCTGTATTGTCGTCAGCAACTGCACTATTTGCATGTGCCAACGCCATGTTCTGCATAGGCGCCTAACCTTTGAGGCTGCGGTATTGGGGTACTTCTGCGCGACACTGAATCCGTAAATGATCTTGCCGCCATTGCCGCCTCGCCATCCACCATCGGCAGACCCACGCGACAGTTGTCCCAATAGATCGTGGTTGCCCGGCTACAGTACATCTTCGCGACTGTGCCAGTGGGCCCTGCTACCTTCGCTTGATGCTCGACGCTGGATGAGGCTGGTCAGCTCTCATGCATGGATCCACACCAGCATTGCTGTGCATTGCAGCTGCTTTGCTGTTCTGGCGGCTTGATACAAAGACATAGCGGAGGCTCATTCCTCCATTGCGGTCTCATTTTGGCGAGAGAAGTGCTGGTATGGAGTAGCAGAATGAAAGTCCTTGACGCGAGACATGTCTGAACCATTTTCGACCACGCATGAACCTCACTCTCAGCTTGAGAAGGAGGAACGGCAGATTTCGTGCACTATCATGTCTTGTGCTCGACACGAAATTCAAGGCTTTTCGCAACCTCTATAGATGTGTTGATGTTGGAGTCGATGTTGATGTTAACGTTAATGATGGTAAAGGAGAGAGGGAGATGTGAAACCTTGGAACGCCGCATCACGTGTTCTCGCGTCAATTCCGAGCTCCGATGTCGCCACGACGTCCAGCTGCTGTATCACTTCGCCACAATCCACACACTTCTCTTCATTGACTTCCTTCTCATCCGTCCGCTCAAGCAGCATCGGCAGACGACTGAGGCCTGATCCTGGAATTCCACCAAGAGACACGTGATGAGCGCATTTCGAAGTGAAGATGACAGAGTTCAGGGGTCCCGGCTGCCAATCTCCGCATCGACGCGATCTTGCTCAGAAACATAACAACGCGACATGTCACTGATCTCCGCTGACTGCCGAGCAACATCTTCAGCAATGCCGAAGCGCGTCTTATCCAGCCGACCGGATGTCAATCCATTCAGCTCTGAACGAAACAGCAAACGTCCAGCATCATTTTGGCTTGGAGCACAATGCTGGCAGTACGACCGCAAGACCCTGCGTCCACGACCGCGGACCACTTTCCTGGACTTGCCGTTGGAATTGCGAGAAGAGATATACCATTTCGCGATGATAGATATGGGAAAGAAGATCAATCACCCTTGGGACCCCTTGCCTGGATTGGACCGCTTTGAGGCATACTGCAATCTGCGGCTCATCAATCGTCAAGTCAGTGCGGAGGCGAAGAAGATGTTCAAGCGGTACTACGAACCGGATATGATCCTCTACTTTGACAACACGCCTGATCTCTGGGATCAATGGCAAATGTTGAAGGATCACCCACGTCGGCGCATGACCCGATTCTATTTGAGAGCAATGAACGACGACGAGACAGCGGTTCTGAGAGAAGCAGGCGAAAATTTGATTCGCGAAGACATCGAAATGCTTATGGAGGCTCAACATGATGTAAATGAGTGGCTGGATTGTCCTTCCATGTACGACTGCTATTGTTGGGATCAATACATGAGCGGCGACAAGAGGATGCCCGATGGGTTTGTCATGAAACTTGGCGACCATTTCAATTGCGATTTGCGACCTTCAACCGAATGCGAAAGATACCGGGAGCTCGAGTATCCTCCAATTGACCAATCCCTTTCCATACGTGGGTATGCGTGGAGGCAGAAATTCCCCCACGAAGATATTCCTGGACGCTATCAGTACTGGGACATCGGATCGCATGTGCTGCAAGGCGATATTTGCGACATTAATTGGGGTGGGTACGACATTCAAGCGAGCCGAGATGAAGTTTTCCGTCAACGCAATGGCGAAGACTATGGTCATTCGGACGAGAGTCTATCCGACGGCGATGAGAGCGACGAGAGTGGCGGAAGCGATGAGGGCGCCGGAATTGACAACGACATTCTGACAGATCTGGATCATGCTTTCGAATCTGCATCCGCTCAAGGAAGCGACGAAAGCTCCGCTGATGAAAGCGATTCTTGATGGGTCTCGTGTGTTACAGTGTTTCCGATCATGAGTTCTCTTCGCAGCTCGTCTCCGGAGCCGCCACCTTCTACTTCTCTTCAGCCACTTGACTAGCGAATGCCGAATCAGTCCCATCGAAGTGGCAACGCTGTCGATTCTTTAGCCTATAGAGCTGCAACGAAGGATTATGCCTAGAACGCGTCGCTCTTGGCAACCCCGTACATTCCCCCAGATCCCCGCCTTTGATCCTAGTCGCCCAGGCTGTCATGCAACGTCGGCTTTTGCAATGCGCGTGCTTCCGCGTGTTTGACAACGTCGCATGGCGAGCACGAGAGCGGCCCATTTCCTACTGCAGCTTCTGGCCGGCCGGAGGCGGCGAAGGGGTTGATACCTGGTCTATTCAAAAGAGCTTGTCGTCTCTGCCAACTCTTTTCCAAGCTCTCAGTCTGCCTCTTTCCCTCTTGCTTGCCGACAAGCTTCCACCATGGCTGACCTCAAAGATCAAAAAGACTTCTATGGCGGAGTTGAGCAGATTGAGAATGGTCACGCTTCAGATGGCTCAGAACGGTCTGCGCCGCCGAGCGAATTCACACAGGAGGAGCAACGACGCATCATCCACCGAATCGACCGTCGCCTCATTATCACTGTGGGAATAATGTACTGCATTTCGCTCATGGATCGCACCAATCTCTCTGCTGCTGCCATTGCTGGGATGACCAAAGAGCTGAACTTAATTGAATTCCGCTATGTACGTCTTGTGCAACCAGTCTCATTATTCAGAGTGCTGACGAAGACCATCAGAGCATTATCACCCTCGTCTTCTTCACTTCGTATGTGTTCTTCCAACCGCCGGCCACGATTGCCTGCAAAAAGATCGGTCCGCGAGTCTTCCTCTCCAGCATCTGCTTCCTATGGGGTTGTGTACTCATTGGAATGGGATTTGTCGACGATTGGAATGTCATGGCAGGATTGAGAGTCATTTTGGGACTTCTGGAAGCGGGCTTCTTCCCCGGTTGCGTGTACCTTTTAAGCACGTGGTATGTGAGATGTGAGTAAGCTCGATACACTTGAATTATGTGAATATTCGGCGCTGACGGTATTTGGCAGATGAGATGGGGAAGCGATATGCATACTTCTACCTCCTCGGAATGTTTGCGTCAGCATGTGCTGGTATTCTAGCTTTTGGACTGATGCAAATGGACGGGTTGGGCGATCTAGGCGGATGGAGATGGATCTTCATTATGGAGGGCATTGTAAGTCTCCTGTCTCCATTAGATATCCAATACTGACGCGCACCTAGATCACGGTCCTCATCGCCACCGTCGGATACTTCTTCCTCGTCCCTTTCCCCGACAACAATCCTCACAAATGCTGGGGCTTCCTTAACGAGCGCGAAGTCGCCTTTGTCATCGCACGAGTCGAAGCCGATCGCTCCGACACCAAAACCGAACCTTTCAATCTCATCAAGTTCTTGAAGCCAGGCTTGGATCCGAAGGTTTGGGGATTTGCGCTCATCTTCTGCTGCTTGACGACTGTCACATACGCATTGGCCTACTTCCTTCCCATTATCCTCCGCGAGGGTAAGAGCATCTTCTCGGCCTTCTCCCCTATCCAACTAACACCGTCTTAGGAATGGGCTTCTCAATAGGCGCTAGTCAGTGCCTCGTCACGCCTCCATACGCTTTCGCTGGCATCGTTATGTTCATCACCGGCTGGCTTGGCGACCGATATCGCATTCGCGGCCCACTGCTCATTTTCAATGCCGTCCTCTGCATCATTGGACTGACGCTCATGGGCTGGGTCGACACACTTGGTGTTAGATACTTCGGTGTGTTCTTCACGTGCGCCGGTGCGAATGCGAACATCCCCTTGTGTATGAGCTACCAGGGAAACAACATCAGAGGCCAGTGGAAGAGAGCATTCTGCAGTGCGACGCTAGTTGGAATGGGTGGTGTTGGCGGGATTGCGGGCAGTTTGGTCTTCAGGTGAGATGCAAGAGCGAGGAAAGACGATAGCGACATGTGCTGACTCTTTTTGGCAGGTCGCAAGATGCGCCGGAGTATCTGAATGGTCTGTGGGCTTGCATTGCCGCGAGTTTGGTCATCATTTGCACAGTGCTGGTACTGGACACGTATTTCTGGTTTGCCAACAAGAGGCAAGCTAGAGGAGAGTTGGTCATTGAGCCGGTTGAGGGTGCTGATGTAAGTGAAGCTCCATCGCCGAGTGACTGCAGTGGGTCGCTAACTGTCGCAATAGGAATCCTTCAGATATACGCTGTAAGAGTTAGCGTTTGTGAATTTGTTCAACCCAGTCGTGGACACGAATGGAATTCATTAATCGGCCATCATTATCCCTCAGTCCGCGCGGCCAAGACCCCAAGAGCTTAGGTGCAAAATGGAGCCGAATTTCTGATGCGACGTTCATTCAGCCGTTCCGTGATTCGGTAAGTGGACGAAATCTTTGGGACGTTTGCTGATTTTAGTACACGTTGTGTCGCAGATGCGCGATGTGGTCGGCAGATGTCTGGGCCTCGTTCATGCCGTCTCCGCATCTTGCCATGTGCTGGACACGAGGTTCGCCTATGCAGTCAGCGCGGCGAACGCTCCCTGTGGCACGCCTTTGTATCGCACCCACATTGTCTTATTGAAGGCATTGACCACCGGATAGGAGCCAGCCGACGGCCTCTCTGCTCTTCTCCGACTCTCATATGGCACATGCTACGCTCCACATTCAACTCCGCACTGCTTGGATTGTTGCGTGCCCACCATGTGGCCATACAAGGCCAAGGCTTTGCTTCATGCGTTAAAACCTGGGAAACGGAGCGCCTGAATTATGTTCATCTTTCTGGTGGACGATTGGAGGAAGAACTACGATTTTCCGGGCAAGCAATCGCCAAGGGCTGGAACATCAGCGCAGCCTTGAGTCGCATTTCGTGATTGGTGCACTAGAACGGTATACACAAGGAGCTAGTAAATTCCGCCAAGTGCGGCAGTCTGAGCATTCTCAGCACAGGTGCTAACTCAGCAGGCATATGTATTCAGCTGAGTCACCCTCTTGATGAGAGATGTTGTTCTTCACGGCAGGAATCTCTGATTTTAACCTCGCATCTGCGCTGAGGACTGCATCGCAACCATGGCTCTACCAAAGATCTACAACACCTACTTCGTGGCGATCGTAGCCACGATCGGAGGCATGCTATTTGGGTTTGACATCTCATCCATGTCTGCGATCATCGGTACAGATCAGTACAACGAATTCTTCGACACTCCCGCTGGAATTCGTCAAGGAGCTATCGGCTCTTCTCTTGCTGCTGGCTCCGTCTTCGGATCTATCATCGCTGGTCCAATTTCTGACTGGATAGGACGACGGAACTCGATCGGCTTCGCATGTCTCTGGTGGCTCGCTGGCACCGCAATGCAGACTGGGGTCACCGGCTTCGGCACCTTGATCGCA
The DNA here is from genome assembly GCA_022814565.1 of Phaeophleospora eucalypticola. Taxonomy (NCBI): domain Eukaryota; kingdom Fungi; phylum Ascomycota; class Dothideomycetes; order Mycosphaerellales; family Mycosphaerellaceae; genus Phaeophleospora; species Phaeophleospora eucalypticola. The sequence goes on along the minus strand of JAKLNG010000001.1, from coordinate 559,822 downwards.
GGGCGTGTGCTCAACGGCGTTTGTGTGGGCATTACCAGCTCGCAGGTGCCGGTGTATATCGCGGAGATTGCGAAGAAGGAGAAGAGAGGTGCTCTCATTATCATTCAGCAGTTGGCTATCGGTAAGAGCCTCGTCGCTATCGTCTCCAAAACGGCTTCGCTGATAAATGAATCTTCAGAGTGGGGTATCTTGATCATGTACTTCATCGGGTATTCGCTGCTACGAACTACACTCGAGGGCTTTGGCGCTGATACTTGCAACAGATATGGCTGTCACTTTATTTCTGGACCAGCTTCGTTTCGCACAGCCTGGGGAATGCAATTCGTGCCCTGCTTCATCCTGATTATCGGTTTGCCATTCTTGCCAGCATCACCTCGATGGTAACAACTACAAACCAAACCAACAGCGCTCAATATTCTGACCTCTCTCAGGCTTGCGAAGAAAGACCGCGGCGCAGAAGCAATCGACATTCTCGCCAAAATCCAGGCCAGAGGTAACGTAGATGATCCGCTCGTTGTCGCTGAGTGGGAGGAGATCACCACCACTCTGGCTGCTGAACGAAGTGCTCCTCCGGGCTGGCGCAAATTCGTCCTCAATGGCATGTGGAAGCGTACGCTTGCTGGTTTCACTGTACAAATGTGGCAGCAGAATAGTGGAGCGAATGTGAGTGTCCAGATGGATTTCTGCCAGACACCTGCTAACCTTCTGCGCTTTCCTCCCAGGTCATGACCTATGTAAGCGAGCCCTCTCGAAACTTTGACCACTCAATTCTCTTGCTGACCTGATGGTAGTATGTTGTCTACATCTTCCAGATGGCCGGTCTCACCGGCAATATCAACCTGATCGCATCCGGAGTGCAGTACGCTCTATTCATTGTATTCACATCTATCATGTTCTTGTAAGAATACGAAATTTCCTTCCCTCTGTTTCTGGCTAATGGAAGTTTGTCAGCTACATCGACAAGACTGGGCGACGACCACTCCTTGTCTACGGCGCTATCGCTATGGGCCTCTGTCACTTCGTAGTCGGAGGTGTCCTTTCGGGCGGCAGGGAAGTACCTGGAGGAGTAGACGGCAATCCAAACGTGCTGATCGAAGTGTCCGGAGCCAAAGCAAACACGGTCATCGCATTCTGCTACCTGCTCATTATCATCTATGCTTTGACCTTAGCACCAGTATGCTGGGTCTACGCCGCCGAGGTCTGGAGTCTAGAGACCCGTGCCACGGGGATGGGTATTGCAGCGAACGGCAACTGGCTGGTAAGCAAACATCTTCCCACTCACTTCGAGTCTCCGGCTGACACATGCCTCATAGTTCAACTTCGCTCTCGGCCTATACATTCCTCCCGGCTTCATCAACATCAAATGGGGCATGTTCATTGTCTTCGGAGCGATGTGCTTCCTCGCCGCCATTCAATTCTACTTCACGTACCCTGAGACCTGCAACAAGACGCTCGAAGAGATTGAGGATATGTTTGCACCCGGCGGTCCGAAACCCTGGAAGACGAAGCCTGGACAATCGAAGCTGGATGAGCGCATGGCGGAAGCAACGGAGAAGCATCTCACTATTGCAGATGTTGCTGATGATAAGGTTGCTCATCGCATCGGCAGTGTGCACAGTGAAGAGGTGCATGCTCAAAAGGTATAGTTGGTGTTTTTCAAGGGCGCTCCTGCAAGGCCTGAGTTCCGTTCGGGGAAACCTCAACTGCTTTGGAAAGTGGAATGAATATCTACCGAGCCAAGTCATGACAGTAGTCTGGCTATCTCCGGTTCTCACAGCTTCACCTTCTTGATGTCGGTGCAGCTTGCCCTCGTTTCTCATACCACGCAATCCGCTCACGTTCTGCCTCCTGCCGAATTACCACCCTCTCGGCATCCCAACGCTTCGCCAAGTAGTACGGTGTCTGGTCATGATGTACGCGCGCCATGCTGAATCTCGCTGAGCTTCGCATGTTGGACGCCACCTCACTTGGCTCACTCGGCTTTGTGAAAACAACGCCTCTCGCATCTTCCATCCAGCGCTCGATTTTTGGCTCATGCTCTACCGCACGAAACTTACGATTTCTGTGAAACTCGGAGTCTTCGCTGGCTGTGAAGCCATCCATTGGATCATCCCGCACACCGAAAAGCTCATCATGCACGCCGAGAAGGTCTTTTGCGAATACGAAAGGGTCTTTCGTTTTGTTCTCCATCAGCCGATTGCGAGCCTCGAAGACAGCTACAGTCTTGGCTCGGATATCGTCAGCTGCTGCTTTGACGTCTTCTAGATATATCCTGTCGAATGAGTTACCAGGACCAGCACCTTCCTTGGGCCTTTCGTATTCGTAGGTGGAAAAATGTTGTCGTTGCCGAGAGGAATAGGTCGCTGGGAGATCAAATTCCAGATAGTTTGATGCATCGTCCAACTCTTTCAAAGCCTTCTCCAGATCGTGCAAAACCTCAGTTTTCTGACGTTGCTGTTCCATGTCTGAATTCGAGCTCACCTGATCCTGATTTGGTGAAGTCTCTCGCGGCGTGATCATTCCCACTTCCTCCATGGTTGGCTCAACGGTCCGATAAAATCTTTCTAAGAGGGTTCGGTAGGTTCGTGAATTGATCCAGCCTCGATGAGCTGGGTCAAGTGTAATATCACCGTTGACTACAACGACGAGCGGAGCGCGTGCTGGGCGATGGGCGGATGCTCCGTCTTGTACGCGACTTAACAAGAGAGTTCTAGCAGCGTCAGAGACCCATCTAATGGCATGTCGAAAGCGTAATGGGGCTGTGGTCTCCTCGGGATCAAAGAGCATGAGATTCCTGAGAAATCCCCGGGCGGCGGTAAACAACTGCCGCTCTCCTGCGCTCAACCTCTCTAGTACCTTGTTCAGTCGGTTTTCTAGGCAGTTAATATCTTTCAGTAAGGCCTTTTGCTTTGCAGTGGTCGTAATCAGAGATTGCGATAAACGTCTTTCGTGACCCTCGCATTCCAAAACGACATTCTGATCTCCTACTTGGCTGGCGTGGCCCTTCTTGTTGACGATATGCTTCGTGTCCCCTTGTGCCTGGATAAGTCTTTGCTCTTCTATCAGATAAGCCTCTTCTGCGTCTCGCAACTTTGCATGGGTAGCTTGACGATCTCGCTCTGCTCTGATCAGGCTTGCTAGATTGTCCGTGAAACGAACAATCTGAGCTGCAGAGCGTTCAGATCCCAGAGAAGCAAGGGAATCGTCGCTTGTGGCTGTTTGGATTGCAACATCTGGTGCTTCGGGTTGATTCATCTCATTCTGAATTGACTGTGACAATTGGCGGACGTGCTCTTTCTTCTTCCTTCTCGCGAAGCGACTCGCATGGCGATTTGCCCGCTCCGCCGTCGTCCATTCGATGCTGCGCGCTTGCAATCCTTCGATGGTGGGAAGTGGAGCGCCCCTCAGCTTTCGACTTTGGCCAAGATACTCCCGAAGACTTCGTCGTACCAGGATTTCTGAGCGATTGTTGCCCACAATTTCAGTTCTTGGTATGTCTCGAAACGCTCGACGACGCCTGCGTCCAGTTCCCGCTTCGGCCTGTGAGTTAAAGAGCTTCATTGCAGATGTCATTCTACCAGCGGTCTCTGCAATTACTTTGCATTTCTGGAATCTGGGAAAACATTATGAGAGCGCTTTGTTCCCTATTCGCATGCCGCAACCGTCCAAGTTGGCATTCCTTTGCTCTGCGAGATTCAAAGCAGCTTTTGAGTTCGTTATTCTTTGATTCCAGACTGACAAAGCCCCTCATCGATCCTGATCACTGAACAATCTCTTTCGCTTCTCCAATCCAGAACAGTACATTTCCAGCACGATATGGAGGTTTTTTCTGCTTTATCGCACGCGAATTCGAAGTCATTTCGCTTGAGCTTCACAAATCGACGATTTCCAAGCAAGCCATCTAAACATTTTTCTCCTCAAACCCAAGCGTCGTTGTTTCACATTTAGATTCAGCTGCTACCCAGAATGGACGACGTGGTGCAAACACCTGTCGAAAGTCACGCAGTCTCATCCCATTTTTGGTCGACATTGATTTAGTATATTATGATTGTCCGCAGTGACCTTCTGCATGAGCTTCCGGTGCTAATTGACCATCCCACGATGCCAAAACCCAGCAATGGCTCAGCTGTGAAAGCATTCACCTACATCATTCGCACGGGCCACTTGGCTTCGGCGCTAATGCAAAGAAGCCTCAGGCTTCCAAAACAGATTCTTTTCACGGCGTCGCTATTCCATTTCCAGATCCAAACCAACAGCTTGTGCGCCAACACATAACCTGACACGCCGGTCTAGCGGCCCAGCGGCGAGAATTGTGCGCGATCTCGTCTACACCTACAGTGAAGCCTCCAAGCGCCTCTCGCCGCCGAGCCCGCCTCGAGCGGAAGGAAGACTCGGCAGCATCGGTATGAGCGTTCTCGTCTCTCTGAACACAACACATATTCACATGGCAGTCTCATAGATCATGATGCCTCTTTTGCTACAAGCTGCTCGCTCACGTGCCGAGCTCGGTATTGAAGCCTTCCTCAATGACTTTCTCGAGCACAACTCGCCTGTCCTTACGGCTATCCTGAATACGGTAAAGTATCTTGCGTCCAACGAACTCCAGTATCTTTACGCGAAACAGAAGCATCTCGAGGCGTACATTACAGCGCACCGCGCCAATTTGGGTCGCGAGCCGCCGCAGCTTGTGCTCGAATTGTTCAGGTTGTCTAAAGCAGCAACAGACTTCAGCAGACTCGAGGATCAGGATGTCATTCGGACAAAGAAGCTCATCGCTTTTCTGCAATCGAGTCTCAAGACTTGCTACAAATCCCTCAAACAAGAGCTTCTCGGTTGCGCCAACCCGAAGGGTGGCCTGACAAGCCATTCAATCGTCGGTCCGCTGTTCTCGAAGGCGTATAAGATGGTTGTCGTACGCTGCCCAAACAAGTCAGACAAGGTTATGGGACACCGCCTCACAAGCAAGCGAGGGAAAGGCTTGGAGGCTTTCAAGGGAAAGGACAGTAGGAAGCGTGAGAACCATACGCGAATTCACCCAGCAAGCCAAGCAGCACTACCTCGGACAAATTATGACTTCCATGAGCCCATTGCAGTCTCCAACATGGAGGAGCGCAAAGGCTCCATGATGTGCCATGATCTTGAGAGCGTTCCGTTGACCACGCTTATGGTGGAGTCGCAAGAGTACGTGGAGACTCCGAACTTGCAATCGCTGGTACAACAAACGAACATCCCTCTGACACAAGATGACATCGAGAGCAATCGAAATGGCGTTCAAGACAAGCTCAATCGACTTGCGGCCGGAGAGATTTTCCCAAAACCAGACGCAACTCCGCTATACGGACTGGAACCGAAGCCAAAGACGCTCTCCGCATCCTCCTCCCCGCGCGCAGAAGCTTCGAGTACACTCCAGAACACCAAAACAGCATGCGAACAGCATCTCACTAACTGCTCCGCTCCGTTACCGACGTTTCTGGAGCCCGAGACGTATAGTCGCATCGGCAAGGAATGGGAGAGTTTGCTCGCTGGTATTACTGGGAGCATCATACTGGGTAATGGCTACCTGGGCACAGTCGACAAGAGCCTTTCCACAAACGCTTCTTTCTCTGGTGCGGCTTGTCGACCCGACTCTGCTGCGGGCGAATCCGCTGGCCAAGAGCTCTATGGAGGAAGCGGAGGAAGATTGTCGAATGAAACCCACGAGGCTCTCATTGATCATGCGGTCAAAGGACAAGGTGCTGCACCTTCGCTGCCACCTGCCTGTGATCCCGACCTCATTCCATTCGAGGAAATCGAACCATATCTGCGGGGGCCTATGAGTGAGCCCTTGTCGCCAGAAGACTCCTTGGCCGAGTTCTTGTACGAAGAGCCAGAAGCGCACGCGACGACAGGGCCACCCAAGATTGATGCTGGCAATGAGGCTTTAGCAATGACTGTCTCCCCAGACGCCGTCTCGATCGACCCTAAGATGGGTCAGGACAACGCCGGTAGAAAATCCATCTGCCACTCCGAAGAGGCCAGTGAAAACTCAGACACCATTAACACTGCTGCTTCATCACCTGCGGCCTCACCTGGCGCTTCAGAGCAAGTCGAGACTAGTATCGCGTCGGCCACCAATGCTTTTGCCGCATTCCGCAACACTCTCAAGCCGGAACGCGGCTCACTCAAGCGCAAGTCTGGAGAAGATATTGAGATTCCCGGAATGCCCATCAAGAAGCCCAAGACTGGTGCTTCTCAGCACTGCGGCCTCACTGACAACTTCAAGAAACACGCAATCGAAGGCAAACCGCAGGACCCATAGATTTCGTTTCCAATGCATGATGCATCACACCAAAATCCCCCAAGGACTGCAAGATCCTGCTCGTCTGCCTATCTCACCAGCAGCAGAGAAGCATCCCAACACCATGATGCGACTGCGCGCCTTTGTTTCTCGTTTGTTTGATTGTGCGACACACCGACGGACCTCTTCTGCGCTGCGCAGACCCTCGCCGACGACGTGGGATGGAGTGTTGATCGGAAGTGTACTTGCAAGGCTGTCCACGGCATGTTCTCAGAACAGACGGGCTCGAGTGACTGATGGATTTGATGACGTTTGTTTCTTACTTTACAATGGCGATACCAACCCGACTTTCTGAGGAGCTGTGCGCATCTGCTGTTCAGTGAAGGGGCCGCACAAGCGCTACCGCAGTAGCTCAGTCCAGAACGGCCCAGAAAGACTAGGGCTGAATTTACAAGTGCTCACGAAACCCCCTCGCAGGGCTTGAATGCTATGCTTCCGCTGATCGAACTCACAGCGAGCGAGTGATATGCCATCGTCCTGGCTCCTTAAGGGTCCTATCGGCAGAAACGAGCAAGCATGTAGCGATCGAATACAAGCTTCTTTTTCAGTGAGTCAGAACATATAGGTTCCGATTTCGTGACGTCCAAAGCCTTCGGTGTGGAGCGTAGCTCGATCTATCGTTCCTGCAGCGGCCTTGTGCGGAGCGCATCGCCCAAGGTCCTACAGAGCCAAATCGGCAATGGACGTCTGTAAAATCGACAGTCTGCTTAGATCCGATGATGCTGTGTGTGCACAGTGATCCACAGGATGACTTCTCGGCCCTGCGAGGCCGTCTGCCTCCTTCGGGTTGAGTGAAGATCGCGCATCTACAAAACGCAGCATGAAAATTGCAAGAGCGAGTTGAGATGGCCGGTCCCAGGCAGGAGTAGAGTGAGGTATTCAGGCTTTTCTTTCTTCGCCATAAAGATTTCAGAGTGGGGATGAACCTTCCATTCCAGTGCTCATACCCACTGCATCTCGTCGCCGCGAAGCTCGTCCATATCTTTCATCATTGCTTCCCAATCCAACCAACTATTGTCGATAGGCAAAGCAGCCTGCATCTCCGGTGGGAAGTCAAAGACCGAGTCGGGCATCGGCAGGGGAGTTGGAAGCGGCATGTTCTGCATGTTGGCCATAGACGCATTTGGAATGGCGGGCATGGATGCATCCATCATTGAAGGTTGAGCATCCGAAAGGTCGATTTGAGGTGGAGGTGGCTGTCGCTGTTGCGGTCGTTGCTGCTGCTCGGTGGTGTTGTTGCGGAAGGCGGCAGCTTTACGATAGAGCTTCTCTACGGGTTTCCACAGCATGCCGTTTCTGCTGTCAGCGACATGGTTGCCGTAGCGTTCCATCGCCTTATCTACGAGGCTCCACGCTTCGTCTGCGACCTCCGTTCCACGGATCGAGCACAGTCCTGCCAGTGCCACGGAAATTGCATGCCATGGAACCCAAGGCATGCGTCTCCATAGTCCACTTGAAGACTTATGACTATACATGTCATCCGCGTTTCTCAAGATGTTCAGCGCAAGCTGCATCACCCACGGACTGTCGACTCTTGGCGGTGGTGTGGAGGGATGAAAATGCATCGGTCTGACTGCTCGTAGCATAACAGAATGCGAAGCAGCGGTGGCCGTGTGCGCAATCATCGTATGTTTGGGGTTAGCGGGATCGCAGAACTGCAGAAACTCTTCAGAAATCATGCGCGAATACTCTTGAGCCAACTCTAGCCGTTTTTGCCATGCTTTGTTGTCATTGGGTACGCCTTCTGGTAAGGACATCTTAATCGATAGAAGCGATCCTTCGATTGCGACGCATGCAAGAGACATGTCCGTGATTTCTCCTTTCCGCCCGACGATAACAGGGCTATCCTCGTCGAAGTCGGAGTCGTTCACGTTCAAAGGAGGATGCCTCGAAAAGGTGTCTGGATGAATGGCTGGTTCAGATCCACGGTCGATAGAGGCGTAGCAGTCCAGGAATATTATAGTGTGCCAGCATCGGCGACGTATCTCAGCCATGTAGGCTGACTCTCCTGGCATTTCTCGGTGAACATTCATGGCGCGGGCGATACGTGCCACAAGTCCAACCATAGACCACGCTCTTCGACTGAGGTCAAATACACGTATTGAAGCCTATGCATGTTAGCGAAAGTGGGTTATCGAATCGATTTGGCACTTACTGTGTACAGAAGAAGAGCCTGCAATGTTGCAAGGTCGTTGGTGTTGAGTGGATCTGCTTGGTAAATGGCAATATCAACCATGCTCCTGAATTCCCGTACCAGCTGGTCCGTGGGCTTGCCGAACATTGCTTGGCTTTCATCGTCTATCAAAGAATTGACTCCCGCAAAGTAGATCGACATCCTCAGAGCTTGATTACAAGGCGCATCAGCAGGCTGACCCAAATACAATTCGCCATTTTCCACAAATCTCCTCAACGTAGGAACATGAAATAGCTTGTGCACAGGCTCCACGTGCTCCAGGTATGAGTTGAACAAGAAGATGCCCGTCGCTCTGTCCGGTTCCTGCATTGCTCCAGGCATCACATACAGCACGCCAGGAGGACAAAATATCAGCTCATAAGAACTGCTTGCGGAATTCGGATCACCAAGCGGATATGCAGCGGAAGGTGGCGTTGTCTCGGGGCTCGTAACGTCCTCGTCGCCAAAGTCATTCTCCTCAAAAGCATCGGCCAATGCTTTCACCTCATTCTGGAGAGAATACCAGAAACCACCAGCAACATACTTGTTGATTGCAGGCGAAGCTCCTTCAACGGCTCCAGGGCTCCCAACACTGCCCGACCTTTTGGAATCCGAAGAAGAGCTGGTCTGTGGGGACGCTTTGAATTGTGGACTCTGGGCCTGATGCGACGTGGAAGATGCGGGTATCGCGCTAGTGCTTGCTTCATCGCCGGCCTTCTCATCGTCACCCTGGAAGGTCTCAACCAATTTCTCCAGCTTCGCGATCCTCTGCCTCAACTCTGCATCCGCAGCCTTTGCGCCCGTCTTGGCCCTGGGCTTCCGCGTGCTGGCCATGCACGAGAATCCGGCGCGTGAGCATTGTCCGCAAGGATAGTTCCGATCGCATTTGATCTTCTTTCTTTGACATTCTCGACAGGCCAGGTGTAGTCCATGAGGTGGCGGGCGCTGAGCCGCGCCGTTTGACGTGCTCATTGTTGCGTAGTTACGCAAACATGTGTAGACAATGACCAGCGATGGTAAAAATCTAAGTCGTCATGTATAGGCAGGTGTGCCTTGGCTCTGATGACTGTTCAAGCATGTACGAGAGCAGGGATAGTCTGGCGTCTTAATAATCCTTCCTCGGCGCGACCGAATTCAGCTGAGACAGCTCGGTCCAGACTGTGTACGAAGACCCGGGATGAAACCCAATCAAAGGTCAGATTCAGCTTCCGAATCCGAGTGGTGCGATATCGAGGAAAGTAAAAGAGTTGTGTTGGTATATGCTGTCTCCGGGGAATTTGGGTCATTTGTTGGTCAGCGATATACCATTTCAAACAGCAACTCCGAGCGTTGGAAGACGTGAGGTTGAAGTCGAAGACGTAGTTCGGCCAGGGAAAGCGAGACCGACATTTCGGCCTCAGGCATGAACATCTACCCCAGCTCCCACTCCGACTAACCCCCTGATCATCACTCTCTCCTTCCTGTATATCCTAAATCCATACGCGTACATCCATACACCACATTCCTTCAGAACAATGTAACGACACCCACTCCAATTTCTTCCTTGGCAAGCCAGACCATGCGCCTCTCCACCCTCCTTCTATTCGCATTCCGATTCCTCCTCCCTCCAGCGCTGATCGGAACCACATACCTTTACCTCTACCCGATCTTCCAAGGCTGCGCGTTCCCAAATGCCAAACCTAGCGAAGCGGCCTGTCTCGCGAATGGCCAGCCCGGTCAGGCAGGCGAAAGGGCGCCCTTCCGCTTGCTGGCACTCGCAGACCCGCAGCTGGAAGGAGACACGAGCATCCACGATACCAAGTGGGGCAGCTGGAGCAGGATAACACAACATTTGCAAACACATGAAGTACAAAACTTGAATTGGGAGGAGCTATGGAGAGATCTAGAAAGCCTTCTCCGCGAAGACTTGCCTGAAGCTTTGCAGAGCTATCGCAAGCGCTTGGATTTGTGGGGGAATGATCTGTACCTTGCACATGTGTTCCGGAGCATGAAGTGGTGGACGGACCCCAGCCACATCGTGGTGCTCGGTGATTTGTTGGGCAGTCAGTGGATTGGCGATGACGAGTTTTGGAGACGGACAGAAAGATTTTGGGAGGTGGTGTACAGAGGAGGGAGAAAGGTGGAGCAAGAGATCACGGACACGCAGAGCATCCGTGGAGAGCCTCTTGGATCAGACAAAAGGTGGAAGAACAGGATCATTGTCGTTGCAGGGAATCATGATGTTGGATATGCTGGAGATTTGGACGAGAACAGGGTTAAGAGGTTTGAGGAGGCGTTTGGGAGAGTCAACTGGGAAGTGCGGTTCCGACTAAACGAGGCTGCGAAGAATGGTTCGAAATCAGCTGGATTGGACTCGGACCTGTTCGTAGGCTCCTCTCCAGTACTGAGGCTGGTCGTCTTGAACTCCATGAACTTGGACGAGCCAGCTTTACACGATGAGCTGCGTCAAGAGAGCCTAGACTTCCTGGAACGGGAGCTTCACCCTGCACATCTCCAAAAGGACGTCGGAACTGTTCTACTTACACATATCCCTCTGTACAAAGAAGCCGGGATATGCGTCGATGGGCCTTTCTTCGACTACTTTGGAGACCACGAGGGCGGAGGAATAAAAGAACAGAATCACCTCAGCCAACAGATTAGCGACAGGATCCTGAATGGCATTGCCGGACCTGAGAAGCAGCATAAGAGCATCATCCTCAATGGACACGACCATGCTGGATGTCTGTCTGTCCACACATACGAAAACGCAACTGCCACTCCTCCACCAGAAGACTCCATGCCGGGCGGAGAAGAGAGGTGGCGGGCACGCGAGTTCTCTTCACTTGCATTTGAATCTACATCTGGAGCATTTTCTGGCGTTCGGGAAGTCACAGTCCGCAGCCAAATGGGCGAATTTGGCGGAAATGCGGGTCTCTTAAGTGCATGGTGGGATTATGATACCCGGGAATGGAAGTTTGAGTACGACGATTGCGTTTGTGGCGTTCAGCATATTTGGTGGGCTGTGCATGTGGTAGACCTGGTTGTCATTGCATTGGGAATCGGTGGCTTGCTTGCATTGGTGATCGAGGATCTGAGCAAACCACCAACGGTTACGATGAGTTCTGCGAAGAAGACGAACTAAAGAGATTATACTTGTACAGGAATGTGTAAATAGAATTGCGGCTAACTTGGAGCAACAGCGAACAGTGCACAGCATACAGAGCTGAACCACAGAGGCCACAAGTCAGGATCTGCAGGAGTTGTTTCCCTGTTGCGAACTTGGAAAATGGGCAGCAATCCAGGCACAATGGCACATGTTTGGTGGGCCTGACCCACTCGGCATGAACACAGCAGGACCCAGGCACCTGGATAGCGAGGTCAGAGAGCCGGAGTGATGCGCTGTCGTGGGCCAGTCAGACGAGAAAATCGCCGAAAGGCTGACGGCAGTCGGGTGCTATTCTCATCATCAGCTGAGAGACAGCAAGATCCAATGACCGACGTGGGATTTTTTCAGCCAAACAATACGAGCTGCGCGAGCTGCGGGCGTCCTAACGCAGTAGCTCGTTGGTGGAACTCTGACAAGACGGCTGAGGGATATAATTTCCACGCCGTGACTCCCACAACAAGCAAGCAACGCAAGCTGCGTTCGACAGAAGACATCACGTCGCAGTAGACGGATGCAGCCCGCGTAAGACGGTCATGGGCGACTTGAGAAACGGGCATACGCCCCGATGCAGACTGCACGAGATGTTTGAGTAGGCCATGGCCGGAGGCAGGATTCCTGACGGTGATTGGAGCGCGGAGTGCAGAGAGCTGCATGGCACATGTGCCTTGGCGCATCGCTAGCCGGGGACGGAGTCGCAGGTGCAGCGTGCAGCGTACTTGCGCAGAGACGGCAGCAGTGTCGCCCACCCTCCTCGTTCGTCATGACCGCGTGCGGATAGCGCAGGACAGAGCAGAATCTGCAGTCGAATACACCTGGACATTTGCACAGAGTCCTGCCAGAAAACAAACTGCCAGTTCAACTTCAATACCTTTTATTATCGATCTACGTCTACGAGCGCACGTGACGCTACGATCGCCCGCTGACATCTGCCAAGGCGAGTGGAAGGCTTCTGGAAGGGCAAGCTGCTGGACGCCGAGTGGACCTCGTCCTGTCCTGTCTCGCGACCATACCGCGACCATACCGCGACCACATCACTTCCCATTATTACACCTGTATACCATACTTCCATTCTCCGCCGTCCCCCTTTCTCTCCTTTATTCTACGACATCACGACGACACGCGACCCATAATCCACGGCCTCCAGTCCACCGCGCCATCCCTGCGCCAGAATCTTCCTTGCCCGTCTTCTCCTGCAGCGACCCGCGCCCCGAGAACCACCATCACGACCGCCTCACGACAGCCGCCATTGTACTACCCGCCACTGCAGCACATTTGGAATCGCCCCAGGCCTACAACGCGCAGTTGCTTCTTGCTGTGCCTTCCATAGAATCGCGTCGGGGGCTTGCAACGCAGTGATCAACTTCTCGCGCTCTGTAACGATACGAACACGAACTGAAACGACCTCCTATGCATCTCCAACGCAGATAGCACCGAGACGGGCAATGGACCTCTCGCGGGACCGCTCCCACGCTTTCGAGAGTGCTTTCCAACGGTATGCATCCCTTTCCATGCATCTGTCCTGCTGGAATGTACACACTGCATCCCCGGGACACGGCTTCACAAGAAACCGCCAACGTTTCAGCAAGACTTCTTTCCAGCTGCCGCTAACATGCACGCAGAGAGCAAGCCATCATTGATCCTACGAAGCCATCGACACGACATCCAGCTTATGCGCGCCCTTCTGCGACAGCATACCCCGACACGCCAGACTCCGATGCGCCTCTGGTGTCTCCTGTGTCTAACAACGACGAGAACGACCAACCTTCCAATGTCACAATCACTCCTCCGCCGCGCCATCCTGAGCTCATTAGACACCATTCTGGCCTCCCTCCGACTCCGCCGACCATGACGAATAGCGAAGTGTCCGACGCGAAACCCGATCGTGGTCTAAGTCCTCCTCCTCTCTTCGCGGATCGCGTGCGAAACGCTTTGGAAGTGCAAAAGTCGGGTAACAGCACGCCCGCGCTGGGGCACCAGAGCCCTCCAACGCCAAAGACATCGCCTCCCGGCACCAGCGAGGACTTGCTTGCGCCGCGACCTTCTTTGACCCACTGCCCGAGCTCCTACGCCGACTCTTTCAAGACGGCGCATGAAGGTCTTAGCAACAACACCAGTCAGGCAGATCTGAATTCAGCTCAAGAGGATGAGCCGAGCCAGCAAGAGCGGACTTGGTTGGAGACGACTAGGCCGTTGCGCTGGGCTGGGATTGGGCTGGATATCGATCAGGCAGACGATTCTGAAAGAGACGCAGTCAGAGTAAAAAATTACCAAATGGAATCAGACAGCGACATGGACAGACCCGTAAGCCACCGTTCGAGCAGAAACGAGAGGGGTGCGGAGGACTCACCTGCCTCTCCTGTCGAGCGAAAGGTGCTAGACCACCGCGCGGCGTATCAGCGGCTCAGGAAGCCTATTCAGCCTGGCGATGAAGTCAGACGGCCGAACGAATCTCTCCTGTACGGTTCGTCAATCCCGTGGAGAGGCCAGAAGACTCAAGAATTGCCCAAGCCCCAGCCGAGACGTGAAATGGACACCGAGTTTTTGAGAAACGCAGACCTAGTACGTCCCAAAACTCAGGAATCTCCAATGCAGCCGCCCTCGCGGAAAGATACAGAAGAGGAGACGCCACGCCAGACCAAAGTCCCGACAGAGGCTGAAACACCGCCTGCGAAATCGCACGACTTCACTCCATCTGCGGCACCGCCACGTTCCCCCTCACCTCCTGGTACTGCTGAAAAGGCATCACTGGAGGAGAACAACAAGATCTACCAGATGATACAGGAGGAGAACGTCAAACGGCACAGCGCCATCAGCGACGGCAGCGTTCAGGCCAAAGTGTTGAGTCCTCCAGAGCACAAGCGAAAGTTGAGGCATATGTCGAAGCGGGAGTCTTTGCGCGGCGATACCAGTTTGGCTAGCTATGACAAGCGTAGCAGTTCGGACAGCGGCCACAAGTTGCGACACAAGCGAGCGATGCGCTCGTTGAGTCCAGAGACCACTCAAGAAAAGACACCAGAGCGCGTGGAGTCGACAAAGCTTTCGGGGAGGATCTCGAAAGTGAACTCCGGTGACAATGGGTACGACTACTGGTCGGCGATTCCAGACGATAAGCAAACGCCGCCAAGGCCTGTCGAGGCGAATACATCGAGTCCTCTGCAGCCATCGCCTGATTCTGGTATCAAGATGCGCAAACTGAGAAGATCTGTCAGGGAGCAAGGTCTCGACAGAGTTGCTTCGCTCTCAAAGGCTCCTGACCAGGTTCGTCCATGGAGTATGGATGGATCTATGTTGCAGCAGTCATCAGTGTCACCGAAATTGCGGAGGACATCTGCAGAGCGGCAACTCCACAGGAACGTTGAGGTGCGACGCACCAGCCTGGGTAGAGACCCACGGACAGAGGTGCAACAGCCCGACGAGCCAGTTCAGGATCAAACGCGCGAAGGTCAGGAAACGTTGGTGGAGCAGGCTACAGCAGGTGCGGAGTTGGCAGAGACCGGTGATCTCACATCGTTGAAGGAACGACGTACCTCGTCCCTCAAGACAACGACTTCACCTCGCAAGAGCCTTGATCCGCGGTTTCTACACCCGATCGAGACGCCCGTGTCGTTTTCGATGAGCCAATTTTCAGATCGAACTGAAGCCGAGCTTTGCGAAGCAAGAGGGGTCGAACTTTTCCCGCATGGCAATGACAGCCTGCGATTGATTCAGCATGGCCCGGCTGGCGACTACAATGCGTTTGCACCAATCCAAGAGAACGAGAATATAGATGGGCATACGCCAGTAGCGCAGCAAGCCACTTTCAAAGCTGTGGTGGACGGGCCGACCGACTTGACGCAAGAGATGGGACCTGAATATACTGTGGAGAGCCCGCTCACCAACCCACGAGCAGCACCGGAACCGCCGACGATCAAGTTCATTCCGCCGACGCCGAATGAAGAGCTGCAGAGACCTCTTGGTGAAGTTGAACGAGCGGTGGAGGATCCGAGGAAAAACATGCAACGGCGCTTGAGCCTCTCTCAGCGGGTGAGACGGTACAGTGAGAGCCTGATCCAACCTCTGCCATTTGGTCGTAATGGATCGATACGAAAACAGCAGGCCAAGCGAGTTACCACCATGCCCGAGCAGCGGCCGACGCACCTTTCTTCCTTCTGGCAACCACGAGATTTCTGGGACGACTTTGATAGCGACGAGGACGATGATTATGCCGACGATGACGATTACGCACCCTTGCCGCCTGGCGGCGACACCTCCAGCCTCGATAATGTGAACAGGAGGAAGTCACTGTTCCCTCGCAACATGAGCGTGCGCATGCCCGGGTTCCGCGGCAACGGAGGCTTCCTCGTCGGCAATTCTCTTGGCATTGGACGACACGGTACAAATAATCGGCGTCATTACGTGAAGCGACGGGTCAGCCAAGACACACTGCGAAGGTTAGAGGCCAAGAAGAGGAGGAGAACATTCACGCTGCCATTCTCTGGTGGCGCCAGGTTCGAGTTCGTAGGCATGGACGGGCTACGAGAGTTAAGGGATAAGCGGGAAGAGAAGGCGTTGGAGAAGAGGAGAGAGAAGCTCAGGGGAGCGATCGGAACCAGGGTCTTTCATGATGGATCTACAACCTCAGCTGGAATTGATCGAGAGGCTTGAGAGCCAGATAAGCGAGGAGAAGTAACGACTGGATGATTCTGGATGTTGACATTGATGCACTTTTTGCATGCGCTTGATGAAATTACGACGACTATTTGGGCATGGCAGATGATGAACGAACATATGGATGATATCTGCGATGCGATGAAACGGCATTTTGTGTACTATATTTTACGACCAATGATTGCAACGGCTTTGGGATTTGATCAATCACGCAATCTCTCTTTCTTACTCACATCAAATGCTTCTCATTCTGACCAGCTTCTTCGTATCCTCGGATCCAGGAGCGAGAGATGCCGCTTATGCAGCACGGTGGAATATCGGGTACTGCGAAGCCCTAGGTGTTGTGAGACAAGCGTGCGGCGTGCTCGAGGGTCGTCGTGACGAATACGGACTGGAGCGAGGGTTTGGGAGTGAGTCGCCTTTCTATGATAGGCAAGTGTGTAGGCCTTATGTTGGCTGAGGCCTGATATGGATGATCTAGCTTAGCAGAATTGGGTGGGCTACGAGCTCGCTTGTTAGCGTAGGAGGTACTGATCGGGGTTCAATCAGGTGAAATGGGACAGAATTGTTGTCGCTAAAGATCTTGTCTTTCTGCTTCCCTCGTTACGGCATCCAAGGAGAGCAAGAAGCAGAAACGAATCCGGATCCGACATCAGACAATCAGCAACGATGCCCTCCATCCTCCGCCTCTTCCTCGTCGGACTGTTGTCCTCCTCAACAGTGTTGGCCTCCACGCCTGTCCGTCCGAGGGATCCCGTACCAATGCCCGGTCCCGCCGCCCTTGATTTGGAGGAGAGGGTGCGTCGACTTTTTCCAATTGCTCTTTTTGATTGCTAACTGGGTTCGAAGGCAACCGACTGTATCGCCACTTGTCCCAACGGCGAGCAAGTCGGCTGTTCGTGCTCTGTGGGATATATCGTTTGCGGTAGTTTGGGGAGCGTGCCTTGTGTAAGTCTACCTGCGCCGGCGACTGTAGCTGCTTGTTAGAGATGCGGAATGGCTAAGGTGCTTTTTGTGGGACTGTAGGTGAGCTCTGTTGCGCAGGCGTAGTAGACGGGGCGGTCTGACGGCTAGATGATTGGGCTCGTCATCGGTGATGAACTGAGTGGAGCAGATGGATCGGTGGCTGTGTAGAGGAACGAGTCCGTGGCAGCAGCTTCCGACTGTATGGCTCTGTTTTGCTCGAAGGAAGGTATTTCAGTAGACTACCCATTTTAGACCTTCCAGACTGCGCCGTACACCATTCGTCCAGTTCTGTAGCTTTCTTCTCACTTTCAAATCTAGGCCAAGAGCTCGCGATCAATACTATTGATGAACGCTATCCCCTCCTTTCTCCATGTATCATCCTGAACCCAGCTCCCATTAGCATTGAGCACCATATTCGTCGGTTCATCCAGACTATACTCAGGCCAAGTCGGCAGCCCAGTCACATTCTTCGAGCCAGCGCCATTCGGATGATGCAAATTCACAAAGCTCGCATACGCTTTCCCAATGCTCTCGCTCAAGTCTTTGTAGCTCTGATACTTCGGCAGAGGACCCAAAGCGCCACTGATGTTCTGGAACGAGAAGACGACGTTGTCGAAGTGCTTGACGCTGATAGGAGCGGAAGCGTTCCAGAGCGGCGTGTCGAAGCGATAGCTGTACACTTCCTGCACGCCAGCTTGCACGTATTGTTCGCACGTCTTGCGACGCCCGGAGATCATCACGAGATCGCCGCCGATGGCAGCTGAGCGTCGCCATTGCAGGCCATATTGCGGGTACGTCGTGTTAGATTGATCTCGGTAAGGCGGCTCTTCGGACGGGATGTTGGGGTACAACTCGAGAAGTGTGCGGATTGAGGGTGGTGAGAGAGCGTAGTTCCGCCAGTACATCAGATTATTGAAGATGGCAGTTGCGTTGTCGAGGCCTCTGGTGCTGAAGCTGGCGCCTTCATCGCTGTTGGCGCCGATAAGAATCGGGACTTTGACGAAGGAACCGTTTGCCGCAAGGTCAGATGGGTAGGCTGTCAGAAAGTCACCGTCGACAATGGGATTCCAGGTGACAGAGTAATTGCTATCGAAGAGTTGCTCGCTGGTGAGACTTCGAAGACAGGCGAGTCTGTCCGAACTGCTCCAGCATCCGACTGTGCGAGTCAGATTCTCAAAGGCAACATTGTAGAAGGGAAGGGCGTTCAGCGATGCACCAACGGCGCTCCCTGATTCCAAAATCGCAGCGTGGTAGAGATCATCATCTCGCCCGCCGTACGAGTGAAGGTGCAAGGCGATAGATTGAGCGCCAGCACTTTCGCCCCAGACTGTAATGCGCTCTGGGTCTCCTCCGAAAGCGGCAATGTTATCTTTGACCCATCTAAGGCCCATTCTTTGATCCAGAAGTCCAGCGTTCGACGACCCTTCTTGTAGAACTGCTGGATTCTGTAGAAAGCCCCAGACTTCCAGACGATAATTGATCGAGACGCCGACAAAAGGCTGCTTCGACTCCGAGGCAGTCTTGACGATTCCAGAGATGTTATACTGCGGATCGGCACTGGAGCCAGCGTACAGGCCTCCTCCGTAGATCCAAACTAGAACGGGGAGACTTTGATTTTCGTAGCCCGATGGTCTTACCACTGCCACTTTATTAGCCTCGAGTCCTCTACAAGCGTCCGTGAGCTATCACCTACCATTCAACGTCAAGCAGTCCTCGCTCAAGTTGAAAGAGCTCCCATACTGGTAGCAGCTGTACCCATACTGCGTCGCATCTTTCACTCCTTCCCAAGACGAGTTCAGTGATTGCGGCCATTTGAACCGCAACTGGCCCACCGGAGGCTGCGCAAATGGAATTCCCAGAAAGAAGTCCTGATCCCATTGAGGATTGTACGACCCACGCAAAGTTCCGTTCTTCACGTCGACTGTTGGAGATTGCGCCGCCACAAGCGCAGCTCCGAAGGAGCAAAAGGTTGCCAGTAAACGTCGCATCGTTGTCTGATTCCGATTCGACGGAAGCCAAATCGTGAAGGACCGAAGTAGAGAATACTCTGGTACTCATCCCCATCAACAGTACCTCGGACAACATCATCAGCCTCCTCTCAATTCACCCACATCACCATACCTCGAGTGGAAGGAAGCAATTCTTCCGAGTGGAGATCGACCTGCTCTTGTCAATGTACCTGCATGCGTCGTGCGGAGAAGACTTATAAGAAATGTTGGGGGTCACCTGCCGTATTCAGTAATTTCATTTCAGCCATGCTTTGTATAGCACGTGCTCGGGTATGCTACATCCTTTCGCCCTTCCACATCAAGTTGCATGGCTATAGCACAATTCCGAAGAACCCATATTTTCTAATCCGTAATGCACCTGGTTAAGAACGCCGTTCGCTGATGCATCAAACTTGTTCCATGACACCTCCCATCGCTTCGTATCCATTTCAGGCTTAAGCCAGGTTGTCGCTTCGGTCCACCCAGACGTCCTCAAGCTCGGCGAAGTTCTGGAAGTGGACTGGGCGGTGCACATCATCGTAGAATCTCTTCGGGATTCCAACGCCGACGTAGACTCGGCCCTTCTCTCGCTCACCAAATCCGCTGCCCAAGAAGCTCCAGTTCCAGCGCTCGTCTTCGGGAACCAGAAAGTAACCACGAATCTTGTCAGACAGCAAGAGCTGACTCTTCTCGCCGAAGCTGGTCTTGAATCCAGCTGGCTGGTCAGAGCTCATGTCCTTGTTCTCGGCGCCCCACTGGTAGCCCTCAGGAGTGAGCGACCAGGCCGACAGCGAGACGGAACCAGGTGTGAAGTTGACAGTCATGGTGACAGTCTTGCGGTCCCAGGATTCGTGAGCAGCCATCAGCTTGGCATGCTGAGTCACATCTTGGGCAGTCATGTAGTTTGTCTCGTTGCCGGCGGAGGTGTGAATCATACCGAGAGGCTCAAGACCATTCAGCATTTCATTCTCCGGAAGATTGCGTGGAAGCTGGATGTCGCGAGTGCTGCCGACTTGTGGGATCATCACGATACTCTTGATCTCCTTCACTTGCTTGTTGTCTGGCGGGCTCGTTCCGTACAGGTAGCCAGCAACTTGCACGCGGAGATCCGAGATGGCGATGAAGCGCTTCAAGATGTTCTTCGGCATGACATATGTGTAGTGATGCTCATCATCACGGATGTCCTCAGACGAGATGTAGATGTTGTTCGCTCTCGTCCGCAAGTTGCTGGTCGCAATGGCTCTTGTCCGCCACTCGGTCTTGGAAGCGAAGCTCTGTTGCTCGTACGCTGAGGTGGTCGTAACGATCATGTCTTCTCCAGCAACGTTCTGGGTCTTCGTTGTGACAGCTGTGAGCTGCGCCTGATCTTGTTGCTGTTTCTCAATCTCGGCAGCCTGCTGTCTCTGCATGCTTGGTGCGCTGATCTCCATACCCAGGATGATATCACGAATCTCGCTGTTGGTGAGCGATGAAGTGTTGACATTGTTCTTCTTGCCGTAGTCATTCAAGATGAGATCGCGAAGCTGCACTTCAACCTTGACCCAGTCGTCGTCCGAGAGTGAAGGCCAGATGTGGTGCTCCTGGGTGATGACAGTCTTGTCGGGCCGCAGCAAAAGCTTAGTCTTGTCTTGGTTCACGTGCAGCGCACGCAAGATGAGGATGAGACGGGAGAAGGCGGTGTATGAAGAGATGCTCTTCAGCCACTCGTCGTAAAGGTTGAAGAGCACCATCTGCGGCTCAGTGGCTCGCAAGATCATGTCACCAAGCTTCTCGACCTTCATCGCAGCCTGGAATGGCAGCTGCAGCTCAGATGCTCGAATGCTGATGTTCGGGAAGTCGAGCAAGTGTACTTCGAGAGGATCCAAAAGACCCTTTCGAGTAACAATGAGCTGCTTGGGCTGCTCTTCCACGGGCAAAGATCGAATAAGGGCAGCAACTTCTTCAGCCGTCTTCCACTTCGCAAGCTGACCGAGACGCTTCTGTCCGGCCCAGACGCTGGTGTGAATAATCTTCAAGAACAGCTGTCCAGTTCTCGGGTTGAAGATGAAGATGGCGCCGTTGATCGGCTTCGTGGTCAAGTTGCCTTCGAACGTCTTGTGGATTGTCACACGGTAGACATTGGTGTCGTCGATGAACAGCTGGATCTGGTTGCTGAAAAGCTCAGAGTAGTTCTGAGAATTGAGGAACTCCTGGTTGCTCTCAGAAGCGTAGAGCTGGAGACCCTTTCGGATACGCTCACGAAGGACGTAAAGCGCTGGGTTTGCCTTCATGATCTTTGCCATGGCCTGCTGCACCAACTGCTTGAGACCAGGGAAGTATTGTCCGTAGGCCGAGTACAAGTTGTAGGCCAAGTCGATACCAATCATGAGACCGGTAGCCGATGGGTAGATGGACATGCTGTCGGTGGTATAGTCCAGGTATTTGGCGCGAACGTAGCGCTCAATGTCGTGAGAGTCGTAGTCACCATACCGCAGCTGCACATCGATCCAGAACTTGTTCGTCGTGGTCAGGCCCATGTTGTCCTTGGTGTCGTACAGCAGGCTTGGGTTGCTGACGCTCCACTTGTGGGATGCGAAGAGCAAGATGTCAGCGCAAGAGGAGTTCATCTTGTAACTCTTTCTGGGATGGATGGTCTCCTTTTGCACTGTCTCGATACCAAGAGCCTCGAGCTCTTGGTCGAAGACCTGACACAGATCCATGACGACAGACTCGTGGATCTTCTGCCACAAGTGAGCGCGGAAGATCTGGATGAGGGAGATCTTGAGTGTGGGAATCTTTCCGTGGAGGAAAATACCCGTCAGGTCGAGCTGGACCTGGAAACCGACGTAGACGTTCGCGCGATTGATCGTAGGGCTCCACCAGAGAGTGAAGCGGCGGTTCGGGATCTGGTTGAGACCAGAGCGTTGTGCGTTGGTGAGTTTCTTGAATTTCATGCTCTCTTCGAAGCCGGACGCCTAGGGAAAAAAGTTAGCACTTCAGAACGACGACGACGACGGTAACGATGCCACAATACCTTCTCCCAGAATAGCCCTTCCCACGATGGGAACGCTGTGGCCTTGAAAAGGGTGTGTTCCAAAATGGTCTCCACTCCGCCGAGCGCCTGGATGACGTCGGTACGATAGGCATTCAGTTGCCACAGCTTACCGTCATGGCGCTGAGATGTCCACCAGAATGGATTGCTCTTCATGTGCTGATAGAGCTTGAACTCTGTTCGGGGGCGGAAACCTTTGTCGAAGGATAGGGTGGATCGATCTTTTTGGAAGAGGGTGTTGATTCTGGGTAAACCTCGGTCCCACGAATCCTCCAGATCCTCAAGCGTCAGGCGACGGTTCTGCTGGTTAGCTTCTAATCTCTTTTGCGAATACTCAGTCCAAACACGCTGAGAATCAATGAATTCTGCTTCCCAAGGGATGATGTATCGGAAAATGTTCGGGATGAGCGTTTCTTCGTCGTGGCTCATACCAGCACGGAAGTGGGACACTCCGCTGTCCGTCTGCTTGCTCCACCGCTTATCCGACGCAGGAATGAGAATATGCGATCCAGAAATCATTCCCAGGCCACCAAGTTCCTTTGGTGTGTAGAAGACTGCTGGCGGGAAACGAGACGGCATCTTCGAGTTGAGACCAATCTTGACACGAGTCTGAATCTTCGTCTCGCACTTGACGATGGTGTCCAGAAGATTTACAGTGCTGACTGCTGCTTCACGATAGTAGGTGAAGAGAGCGATCAATGTTGTGTTCCACTTGTTCGCAATCTTGGTGAAAGTCGTGCTTCCCGAGCTCATCAAAATTTGACGGATCCTGTTATTAAACTTGGCAATGTCTTCTTCGGTGACTTGCAGGAAAGCGTGCGCAGTGCGCTCCTTTGTCGCATTGTCCACGAGCGCCCACACCGAGTCCTTGGTTGGGAACTCATCGTTCATGTTCCGGCACTTGGGCAGAATGCGGACCTCGAAGCCGTTCATCGCGAACAGCAGGTTCGGATTGTCCCTGCTGTAGACGCTGGCGAAAGTGTCGTCCCACTCAATTGTGGTAATTGATCTCGGCAAGCGGTTCTTCATATCCCAGAAGACAGCACGACCGAGATTGACATCGTGCCTCATCAGACGCATTCGAGAATCGCGAGGCCAGCATTTCTTGTTCTTGTAGCCAATGACGTTCTCGAAATTTGGATCGGGCTGCTCGGTCAAGAAGCGCTGAATCAAATCGCGAGACTCATCTGCGGTGAATCGGAAGAAGATCCAGATCTTGTCAATGTAGCGGGTGTAAAGTCGGATAGGGTGGCGAGTCTCAGTGACACGGTCGCGGTACTGCAAGAAGTCGTTGGGAGCGTTTGGTGGACCAGCCATCTCTGAAGCGCGCTGTAGGCCCAGCAGGAGCAGATCGATAATCAGGCCGTAGTACTGGAACACAAAGGCACTGAATTGCAATCCACGAATCATACCATATGCATTGGTGTGATTCATATCCTTGTAGTTGAGCTGGACGTTGTTCTTGCTGGAAATGTAATCCGCCAAGTTGTGGTCCATGATCAGACGAAGCAGTCTGTTGAGAAGAGTGATGTCAATCTTCTCGTAGACCTTATCGAGACGAGTCTCGAGCATGACATTGCACTCGCCCTCATCCACACTCCAAACATTGGACAGGTTGTTGATACCCTGTGCCCACTTGTATGTGAGAAGTGGAGGTACCTCCGAGTCTGAAGGCTTGATCCAACCCGGGAACAGTCGGCGCTGATCGGCCTGGTACCAAAGGTACTGGTCAAGGTAGGCATCTGTAATCTTCTCGATGGGCTCGATATCGTAGACGGGGTTGATAGAGCTGTAGTTGTCATTCATGTCAATGCCAACTTCCTTGAAAGAGCGCTGCGTCAGCAGAAATCTCTTGATTCTTGCCAAAGTTGTGCCGGGGCTGTCGTAAGCTTGCTCGATAAGTGCAAGCTCTTCACGCTGGCTCTGATTGAGTCGACCCTTGACCGAGTATGCCTCACGCAGTCTCTCCAGAGCCAAAATGAGGATCTTCGTGTCGTGCTTGTAGCTGACCGACGGGAACGGAATTGGCTGGAACTTCCGGCTCTCGAGCCAGTGCACGGCCGTGGTAAAGATCGCAACACCCTCCTCTGTGCTGACGTATGGACCGTCCTTGAGGTAGTTGTGCTGGCGCTCCTGTTCGGCCTTTAGCCAGAGTCGAGTGAGACGTCCAAGATTCTTCTTAGCGACAGTCTTATCGACAGTAGCTCCTCGCCTAATGCGCTCGCGGTTGTAGTGAGCCACAGAGACCCACCAATCCGCCTTGGACTTGACGTATCTCAAGATGATATCCTCAATTGGTTTCGGCAGACCTGGCACCTTCCATGGAATGTTTGATTTCCAGCATCGCCAAGCCTCCGATAGATGCTGCAGCACGGTGTTGACCTTGCTCTGCTTGATACCTTCCGGCATCATGTCCATCAAGTCAGCCATGACGGATGCTCGCAATTCGAGGTCGAAGTGCGACTCGACACGCTGCTTGGTCACAGTCTTAGCCACACCCTTCGAATGACGGCCTTCGAACTGTCTGCTCAGGAGGTTGCCCAGCCATCGCTCAAGGAGCGGAATGATACCGCGGAGGAAGAAGAGCCACACCCGCCAGGCTAGAGCCCAGAAGCCACAGCCGGGGCCCTTGCCGACAGGGCCAGAGTTAAAGCGGTAGTAAATCAAATGCTTCAAATCCTTGCACGACCGAATCTGGTGCATGAGCTTGTACTTGTATCGGTACATACCAGTAAGCTGGCCCACGTGGTTGAAAGCATACAGAATGCCGTCTGCAAGCTGGAAGGCATCGATGTTGCCAAGACGGTACTGAACTTGAGCATCAACAATGAGCTTGGTGAGACGCAGAATCTCTCGCATCAAATGGAAGGCGTTTCCGAAGCGAGACTTCTTCCGCTCCTTAGTGGTCAATGTCTTGATAGGCTTCAAGTTGAAATTGTAGTCCAAATGCAGGTATGTCAAGTTCTTGCGGTGAATGAGCAAGTTGAGCATATTGAAACCCTGTCGGCACACCTGAAGACCAGCCTCAACCCAGTCGATGGTGGTCTGCTGAAAGAACTTCGTGCTCTTCAGACTTCGGCAGAGATTCTGCTTGTTCTGTGCTTTTGGCGGCTTCTTGTGCAGCTCGTTCAAGACGTATGTCTTCAGCAGCTTCTGGTAGGATACTCTGACTTTGACTGGCTGGCCCTGAGGAACGTGCTCAAGATACCACTGCTTGACGAGAGGTACATCTTGAGCGCGCACCATCTTGCCGGAACGTCGGTCGAAGGGGTATGGTGCCCACCACAGCGCAATGGCTGAAGCAGTATCGTCGTTGTACAAGTCATGGTCTTCCAAGAAGGGCTCGACCTCGCCAGGCAGGCTGAAACCGCCCTCTTCCTCATCTGGCTCCTCGTTGTTGCCACGACCAAAGATCTCATCTTCATGACTTATTGATAGGTTCTTTGGCGCTACTGATCTGGAGGAAATTGGGTTGATGATCGGGTCGAAGTAGAAGGGAGGCAGGTTGGGATCTTCTGTCTTCACATAGACCGTCTGAGGCTGACTGTACACGCCAAGCTGGACGCTTCTCGGGAGGCTGTTGTAAAGATATGGGAAGGCGACTCGGTACTCTGTCCGGATCGGTGCTCGGAAGATGATGCGGTCAATGGCGTTGAACTCACCGAAGTCCTCATCGTTGGGATCGATGTCTTTGTACAGTGGCTCAAAACGAGGACCTCCGGGAATGGCTACATTCAGCGCCTTCGCTGTGGCAAACGCAGGCATGTCAAACAGATGGAAGTAATTACTATCTGTGATATCTGACAGCAGCGGATTGCTTAAGCGATGCAGAGTAGCCATTTGAGGTAATGTGAGATTCCACTCCTTGTAGCTCGGTCCATTGACATGACTGGTATCCGAAAGCGGTCTTGGGTCGTAGAACCACTCGTAGACTGGTCCATCCTCGTCCTCGTCCAACTCCATCTGGATAGGTTCCAGAGGCTCGACGTCCTCGATGTTCTCGCTCCATGAAAGAGGCGGCTCCTCGTCGTCGAAAGGTGGGAATCGCATGCGCTTGAAATGCCTTCTGTCGCTCTTTTCACGTCTCATGACAACCCACATTGTGGCCCACTGCGCATGAAATACTGGCTCGATCACTCGAGGTATCTCGTTTACCAGCGTTAAGCATCCATTGACGTGATATAGCACCTTCACATCCTTGCTGCTCTCCCAAGGCATAGGCATGTTCTCCAAGAGCTTCAAGACGGCGTGCGGCATGAACTTCAGCGCGCCCAAGTAACTTCTCTTGTCGGCGCTGAACTTCTTCTGCGACACATCTCCAATATCCTTCACGATCTTGCGCAGATGCTCTGGAGGCATATCTGCCTTCTGTGTCTCCACGAATCCTCCTCTACGCTTCTCCGCGAAACGCTGTCTCTGTTGCCGCACCCATTTCTGCTTCTTCTCCTGCAACTTCGCGGCCTGGGGATCCTTTGGTGGCGCATATCCTGGTGGAGGCGGCGCGCCAGCCGATAGACCCGGCGGTGCACCTGGAGGGGGCGGAGGGGCCCAGCCGGGCGGCGGAGGTGGTGGAATACCAGACATCTTCGCGTGATGTGTCGTGGAATACCGTGAAATGGAACTTTTGCTTCGGCTCACGGCGCCGAGCTAGCCGTCGTCGTGTGTCCTGCTCGTCGTCCGCCGCGTCCCGTCACGCCTGATGCCCGTTCGATGATGCCGGCGCGACTTTGCGTTCGATGCGCTGTGACCTGCGCGGAGTGTGTGATGGCGACGAGGACGTGACTGGCGATGGAGTGGCGCCCGCGAATCTCTGAAGCGCAAACTTCGAGGTGTCGCCCCGATTCATACTAGCGCAAACCTTAATTCTTCGGAGTGCCAAGCCCCACGAATTTCATCGCACCTCCTCGACTTGCTTGAACTTCTCGAGACGACAGATTCGCCGGAGCGCTGAACCACCACCCAACGACAACCCAACACCGCCGCAATGGGATCCAACAACAGACTCACCTACGTACGTGCGACCCGACGAGCTCGAAATTGCGATGGAGGAACATAGCGAAATGGCATGGATGGAGGACTGACAGCACAACAGAGGCGTCGCCAGCCGTACAACACCAAGTCGAACAAGGTCCGCGTTATCAAGACTCCTGGCGGCGAGCTGCGATACCTCCACCTCAAGAAGAAGGGCACTGCGCCGAAATGCGGTGACTGCGGCACGAAGTTGGCAGGCGTACGTTTTCCCTTTGCGATACCTTCGAAACACATCCAACCGAGCACCCGAAAAATATGATTGGAGACATCATACATACTCTAGATATGCACTGGAAGAGCAGAGGACATCACACTGACATGAGTGGCTCTACAGATCCCAGCCCTCCGCCCACGTGAATACGCTCAGATCTCCCGCCCCAAGAAGACCGTCCAGCGTGCCTACGGTGGCTCGCGCTGCGCCAACTGCGTCAAGGACCGTGTCACCCGCGCCTTCCTCATCGAGGAGCAGAAGATTGTCAAGAAGGTCATGAAGGAGGCGGAGAAGAAGACCAAGCGATGAACCAGTTAAAAAAGCTGAAGCACGAGGCATGGAATGGAATGGGCTGGCTTTTGGCGCAAAATCATGGTCGCTGGGTTTGCATCGAGTCTTTATACTCACATTGTCACGAGTGGCCTGATCGGCTGAATGAGAAGCGATCGGCTAAGTGACGATATACCTCAAGTGAGCAGCTGAATGAAGTCCGTTCGGTGAAAAGAATACGTTGTCTCTTGCTCTTCTTGTGACATGGCGGGAATTGAGAGCTCTGCATAAGATGTTTGCATATGTCATGTTCTCTCGGGCTACGTTGACAGGGAACTGCCTTTTCCAGTCCGCACTCGATGCACACGAACACGATCCGGAGCTTCAGCGCTAACCGAATGTCACATGCGAACGGAAGAATACCTGACCCTATCGACGTTCATCTTCTGGGAAAACATGCACGGCCATGATGATGATGCCAACACATGCACTGCACCATATTGCCAACGTGTCACCCTTCTGCGTTCATGCATCAGTCTCGGGAATGATCCTCATTACCGGCTCCCTCTCAATCTCTGGCGCGCACTCCGCATACGCATGGCCTCGATAACATTTACAGGGGCTCCCATCTCCATAGCACTGACCCAACTAATCAGCGTCCCATCATCCTCTCCGTATTTGTCTGTCTCTACTGACCGGCGACGTTGAGTCACATACGATCCCCGCCGTCTTGTTCAGCAAGCAGACTTGATACTCCTTGTTGCATGTCTTCATATTTTGCAAAGCAGCATTCACCTCCCAATTGCGGCTTCGACTGAAGCCGTTGTGCCTCACCGATTGCAGGATGACAGGGCCATCGCTCACTTCACTTGCCAGATTAGCCACGGCAGCAGTGAAGAGAGGGACGAGAAGCATATTGTCGAGTGATACTAGGGTGATGTCTTGATTGCAGGGTATGAGTAGAAATGAGGATCTAAGAGAAGCAGCTCTTCTCGGCAGCCTCGCTGAAAACATATATAGTTCCTCTGTTTGTCCATCGCCGCACTCCAAGTCAGGGTGTTGCATAGTGTGTGTTTATATCTGCGTCTCAAGTCTCCCGGCTTTCGGGCTTGTGAGACGGTACCGGCGGACGTAGAGGTTGTACTGATAATACGCTTCCGGCGGCCTCCAGCAGGAGCATCGGCATTGCTACTTTCTGAGAAGGACGGTTGCCAGCTTCCGATGGACATGTCCCATCCTCTTGTGTTGTTGAGGTGATCGCCGGAGGACACTATGCTGATCGAGCAAGGACTCCCGTTCAGGATGTTACCAAGTCTCGTCCCACAGATGGAACACGTAGGAACTTGATGTTCCTTCAGAGAGTAGCAGCCGTCAAAGATGTCTCTGTCTTATTCCCTCATTGATGTGACGCTCGATGCACGCCTCCGCCAGCGTCAACCGCGTCCATTCCACAACGCGGCGCATCGATCGGGCATTCCAGTGATTGGAACGTGTTCTGTTCCCTCTTAGTCACGTTAATAGCCCTTCTTGCCCTCCATAATCTTCCTCTCCAGGATCCTTGGGTCCAGGAGTGGTGGTTTGAATGTCGACGAGTCAAACGCGATGGGTTTCTCTTGTTTCTTTTGAGCTTTTGACCGGATCTCAAAGACGAGGTCGCCAGCGACGTTCACCTCACTCCGAGGAGCCGGCTTCTCGATAGAGATTTTCTTTTGACCAGCTTCTACCATTTTGAATGTTCTCCAGTAGCCCGGAAGATGTCGTTGACGATGCCGATGTGCCTAGGGTTGTGGAGACGCTTGATGCCAGGGTTGAGTTGGGGTTATTTCCCGAAGGCCTGAGGCAGCAAATCTCGCCGCGGGGGTTCAGCTGGTGACGTTCTCGCGACGCCTTGACGCGCTCGAATTTCTCGACGGCAACAACGACTCTTTTCTCGCTGACCGCACACGCAACCACCGCCCTTGCTCGGTACAGTCACTACGGGAACGCACTTCATCAAGAGCACAAGAAAGAGTGTTGGGAAGCTTGCCTTGACCGAGAAAGAGAGCTACAATCACCCGCCTGGACCACACATTCGAAGCACCGCATCACAGGAGCAAGAAGGCAATATCGTTTCCAGTACAACGATGTGCTCAACCCCGACTAGTTTGCTCCCGAGGCTCTCGTCTGCGATCACTACTCGAGCTTTGGCCACGACACGATGCGGTATTCATACAACGGCGAGACAACTGTCACAATCACGCCCTAATGCCTCTGCACTGACAATGTCCAATTGCCAGAATGGGAGATATGAGACGATTAGAAATCTGCATGTCACTGTGCGACGCACGGCGGCGCCGAAGAGCAAAGATCGCGGGCCGAAAAGCCAGGAGGAGACACAGACGGACTTCGGTGCAATGAATGTGTTGGGTGGTATGCCTCCTCCCACAACAGGGGTGGACACATGTATGGAAGATGGATTCGCTCTCAATTCCGGCCTCAAGGTCTCCGGATCGGGCGTGCTGCTAGTCGCAGGCGAGGCATTCAAGTGGCGACCATGGCTAAGAGAAGGGAGGAAGGAAGGCACTATCGGATCTGGCGGTGTCGGAGACGACAACAAAGGCGTGAAGAGCATGGGCGGCAAGCTGCAGAATCCCAAAGGACAGTGGGAAGTCGATGCAGCTGCATGGGGCATTCTGGACCTGGCCTGGCCCAAGCCCGATCTGCTGGTGTTGGGCACTGGGCCAAAGATGCTGCCCATCTCTCCAGAGACCAGGAAGCATATCAACCAACTAGGAGTTCGAATCGAAGTTCTGGACACCAGGAACGCCGCCGCGCAATTCAATTTGTTAGCAACTGAGAGAGGCATTCAGCAGGTCGCTGCCGCCTTGATCCCAATTGGATGGAAAGAGGGCAAGTGAAGCCTGCTCGACTGAGTTTGGTTCCAGGAACTGGATCAGGAACTGGAATTTTATTTACCAGAAGTTTAATCTGTAGGGCTGAAGAGAGTAGAGGCATGAAGAGGAGCTGGAGTCTGGCCTCCGGACAGGCCCTGCATGGAGCTGGAACAACCAGCTGAAGTTTGGACGTAGCATGGGATGTAGAGACGTCACCTTCTCACTCGCATGAACCGTCTGACGTTCTCGCGAGCTGCATGATGGTTGTCGGGTTAGGGTGAGGTGCGCACCGCCAGCACCCAGAGCGTCGGACCCGATCTCGCCACGTACCGGCGGGCTCTGAAGGCAAAGATGCGCATGGCGGTGCTTTCTGTAACATGTCACAGATTCTTCTCGACTCTCCAGTCGTGTTTCAGGCTTGAACAGGCTCGAGCCTGAGTGTTTCAGAACAGGTGTGACTCGTGAGCACAATACAAATGCACAAAGACAGGAATGATATGCAGTCGACTGATCGAGCAGCTCGTTTCTTCTTCCGCTTCACCTCGCACCTCAGCCTTTCCCGGACCCTTCGCCAAGACTAAACCGGATGCGGACGACTTATCGCCATGAATGCAGGGTCGGAGCTAACAGACGCGAGCCAACCTTGAGTGAATGTCTGGCATCATCACGTCCTTCGCAGATGCGGGCAAAGGCGCTCGCGATCGAGAAGCGGCGCGCCATCAGCGACAGCAATGCCAGCAGCACCGCGCAAAACGAATAACAACAACTGCGCGGGCAGAACCCTGGAGAGGAGATGGAAATGGTGGCTTTACGTCAGCGATCTTCAAAGGGACAGGCCGTCCTCGGCTAGCACCGGGCTGTCATGCGCGCCGAGCACAGCAGCGTATCCTCCAAGCGCGCATCGCACATTGGATTGCGGTGCAGCAGTCATCAAGCGCGCGCAGCTCGCCATGCATGCGTTCCCCGCTGAGAACAGGCCGTCGCGCAGTTGGTGGATGCTGGAGCAGGGCGCGCAGGGGATTGCGCGAAGGAGATGATTTGACTGCATGCCGGCAGCGCACACGAGAGCAGGGCGTGCGGTGGGAGGATGCTGGACAAGCGATATGATGCATTACTCGACGATGCGCGACGGCCATCAGCGCCTGCGCAGTGTCGGTTGGGCTGGGCATTAGGGTCTGGCATTCGCGATCGAGGGTGTGGTGAGTGAAGTCAATGTGGTCGCTGATGGTTGCCAGCATACCGTGCTCGCTTGCTTTCGCTATGAGAGTCGACTCACCGCAACGCTATCCAGTGTTGAAGCGTCGCTACGGACCGCATGTGCATGGCATTTGTGCATGGGAGAGGAAAACAGAGCAGAGCAAGGCACGCAAGGCCGGACTGGGGAGACTTCGATTAGGAGGCACGCTCCAACTTACCCCGCCTTTTGCCCTCCGCATCCGCCAGCGCTACGATGGATGCGTGAGGTTGCCTTCGCACATCACCTCCCCTCCCCCTCTCACTCGTCCAGGCTAGCACTCCTAGCACTGCCTGAACCGGCACGAAGCCTGCTTTGGGTCGTTCACATCCTTTCGACGACGTCAACCTCGTTGAATCTCCCTCCCACTCCGCGCTGCATTCACCTGACCGTCGTTTATCTCTTACCCAAACAATCCCGTTGACGATCATCGCCATTGAGAACTCCATCACCCGCAAAGCGATACCAGACATATACTGGCCAATATCCTCACAGACCGTCTTTCAGCCAGCCGGAAGCGATCTCCACGGATCTTGATTACTTGATCTATTGGTTTCTGAACAACGAACCGTCCGGCAGAGGAATCACCGCTTCTTCCCTGCGCCAGTCTTGGCCATCTCCCGCCGTTCGCGCCACTGCCCGTCGCCCTCTGCAGCAGGAATCGTCCACCTCCGCGCGCCGTCTCCGCCTTGTTCGCTCGCACGCACGCTCGCAGCACGCGTCTGCTGGCCTGCCACTCGATGGACGGCCAGCCTTAGGGCGGCATGCGACGCACTTTTTGGCCTCTGTCTACCCGCAGAACGCCTCTCGTCAGCTCCCTGTGATTATTGTCGGAGCTATCGCGACACCCTCTCCGCATCCGCGAAGCTTGCTCGGCGACCTCGTCATTTGACGTTCATCACGCCCCCAGCTTCCCTTCCTAACGCGACCCGCACTCCAGGAACGCCTCTGCTGCATCTACTACTGTACGCTCGTCGTAGCAGCCGGGAAACATCGCCTTTCGCCAACTGCTCGTAACCTTTTCTCCCCGCGTCCGTCAACCGCTACTCCGCTGTAGATACCTGCCACAATCGCAACCTGGACAACACCCGAGACTCTTCCGTACATTCGGCAAGCTTGCGGCCAATGTCAAAGACGCCTACCTGCTGAATGCGAGAGCCATGCATATCATACCTCCCGAGTCATTCACACGTCTAGCAACCGCACCGTAGCCCCAGGGCTGTCCGCACAGCGCAACCCGTTCAGCCGCGATGTCGTATGTCCCTCGTTTCCTTCTGTCGCTCATGCTGCATCCTACTCCACCAGCTTTCGGCCCGCCAGAGTAGCTCTTGCTTTACTGTACCCTCCAAGACCCAGCGCTTTCTCGTTCCTGATGAACCTCCCTCGACCCAACGTACCGAAACGTACATTTGGCTCCGGACTATGTACACTAACGACTTACTCGTCAGCAATACCTCGCCCGACCAGAAACGCAACTTGAACACGAACTTGCAGCACCAGCACCAGCAGCACCATCAACAGCAACACCAGAACACATACTCAGCCTCGCCTTCGCAACTGACGCTACCCTCGGACTTGACGTCGCCCGGAGGACTGGGCAACCCCTACCAACAATATGCTTATGTACCCAATCCGCACGACCCATCTGGCTTCGCCTTTCCCCAACAACCCAGTGGGTATCGACCTCAACCTCAGCTTCACACACAGTTCGCGCACCCTCAGCAACATGCCTACCAACCGCAGCAATCGCCCATCAACCCGCGCAAGCGACGCGCGTCCGAACTGGGCGAACCATCATTGCCAGGATCTTCGGGCAGCAGCGCGAGCGCTTTCACCAATCCGACAGGCCTCGTGACTGGTGGGACGGATCTGGGCGTGGATCCGTCGGTCGCAGGGCCATCACAGCAGACGCTTCCGAGTCCGTCTGTGCCGAAGAAAGGGCGAACCAACACGCCGTGGACGCCGGCGGAAGAGCAGAGGCTCAAGACGTTGAGGGAAGCGGGAAGCAGTTGGAGCGAGATTGCAAAGACATTCCCTACGAGGACGGAGGGGAGTGTCAAGAAGCATTGGTACAAAGTGCGTCTGATTGTCATCATCATCCCCATGTCCGATCGACTGGAGATGGGAAAATAGCGTGTGCTGACTGTGTTCACTTCCTAGGACATGCATTATGCGGAGTTTGCCGAAGACGAGGTCAGCAACTTCGTTCGCCTCACCGCGAGACCGTCGAACAAAGACATTGGCTAACGGAGTTGACAGAGTGCTGCTTTGTTGCAGGCGATCAAGGACTATGAAAACAATAAGTGGAAGGTCATAGGCCAGAAGGTTGGCAAGCCAGCGAAGGTGAGGCATCGACTTGGGTCGACTTCCACTCGGCGCATTTCACTTACATCTCTCGATCACAGGCGTGCGAGCAGTTCGCCAAGGAACAAGGCTGGAAAGTCTGATGCCACCATCACGGCAGGCGTTCAGACTGCATTGGACTTACTGGAGTGCCTGGAACTCCTGGAACTCCCCTCCTCTTGGATATTTTGTTGCTGTTGCGTGTGCTTTTTGGACCGAGATACCCTTTCGCTTCTGCTTTTACCATTGGACCGGGACATGTATGGAAAAACAGGAAGAAGCGTACACTCTTGGGGAATTTGGGGTCTCCGGAACATCATCTTCTTCCAGGCGAGGCGCTGCGGCGTTACAACAAGTTGAATTGGGAATGAACTGAAGGACGGCGGGAAAATTGTTGATGTGATGTAATTGAATTTGACTTTTTCTGTGTGGAATACATATGGACAACAACAAAGAGTCTTTGATCTGATTCCAAATACGTTGGAAGGTTCGAAAAGTTCTCCTAGACCTTGGGTATCAAGTGCAAGGAAGTGGAGTTCGCAGTCGAGGTAGGGAAGCCTGCTCTGGTTGGGACGCAACACGGACGGGGAATACAAGACTTTCTGCATCCTGGATGCGGCGGCTCAGATTTGGGAATCGCAATCCAATGGCCTGCCGTCACCACCTCGATGCAGACAAGAGGCCAAGAGAGGAGAGTGGCTGCTATGATCGCATATACGACGGTTGCCACAAGTGCACACAGACCTCATCCTGCAATCTTCTGCACTCGGGCTGTGGCAGGCGTGGCAGTGCAAGGCAAACTTGCAACAGGTAGGGCTTTGACGTGGTTGTTGGTAGGGATGGACAGGTGAGGTTCGAATTGAGCTGATGACGAGGGCGTCGACCTGCACGACTCACTGGCTGCTGAGACAATGAGGCAACAACGAGTGGTGCGTGCATCGGCGACCGGCCAGGAGGGAAGAAGCTTGGGATCGAACGGAGCACGTGCCTACCTCCTACACCACCACGATCTGTAACACTGCTTCTTCCCTTCAACCCTCGCTGTCACCGCGGACAGAAAAAGAAAAGAAGGTGAAACGTACGAAGGGTTTGTCTGGGGAGGGCGAGTCATGCTGGTGCTGTCAGCAGATGTCAACGTCGACGAGTTTCAGGATGGAAATCCTGTGCCTGTGCTCTCTTCAGATCTTCAAGACCGCCACTCCAGAGTCGCACGGCAAGACGGAGAAAGGCGAAGAGCAAGAGGAAGAGAGAGACACCCACGTGCAGTGTGTTCCAGGTGCTTCGAAGATCTGTCAATCCTGCGTTTCAGCATTCCTGCCCGACTCATGCCTGACGCCAGCTTCAACGATCTCTGAGCCGTGTGAAGACCAGAGGCAAGGACCCTGAAGAGGGTCTGTGAAGTACAACTTTGTCGACGAGTTTGTGCTCTCTGAGAGGTCGATATGCCGCCGACCTCGGGTAGTGCTATCCGGAGTCGGGTAATGATCTGCCCGACCTTTGCGGGAGATATGGGACTGATGGGCGTAGGTGTGAGCACGGCGCTAGGCAAATGTGCCGATGCCGACTTTGCGTCACTCGAGTTCTGGACTTCACCTGAACATCTCTCACGCACGAGCTTCCTTCGACATGCACCGCCGACTAGACTGCAGCAAGAGGGCATCAATACATTCACTCACCCGCCCTACTGCCCGCTAGCGCACCGGTCCCGTGACATCAGCAGCCGACGAGGATGATGAGGAAGCAGTGATGATGATTTGGCAGACAGACGAGTGCCGTCGGATGGCGCCAACTGGCGACATCTTCCACGTTGGACCCTTCTTCTTCGCAGCCCTTCTTCCGCTTCTCCCGCACCGCATCCCTGTCTATAATGCCTCCTTTCGGCATGCATCGACACTTCACGCAAACTCACTCGCTGTCGTCCGCAGATTGGAGCCGTCCTGAGCGTTGCTCGCCACACCCAACCCTGCTCTCGATGCGGACGTCTGCGGCTTTGGGCGCTGACCTTGTACGTCTATCGGCTGCCAGCCAGATGATCAGCAATTCTGACGGACGCATTGCCGGCCGCTGCTTCTATTTTGCGGCCCCTCTGTTGCGTGCACTGCCTTGCTCGCGTACGCCGGCCATCGACGTGCCAGCGGAGATGCGTTGTTGACGACGACGACGACGACGGCGAAGCGATGGAGGGTGATGATGCCCTGCGCCTGCTATATGCACATGGGTTGTTCGTCGCTTCGAGTGCCCGGTATGCAGACATTCACTCACTGTGGCGAGTCGAAACCTAGCCTGGCCTCCATGGGCGGCTAAGCGAACGTGGAATGGCTTCGTCGAACCTTGAAATTGCGTTCGCTGCGGCTCTGTGACTTGCATGGCCCCACGCGCCGGCAGCCAGACGACACGGACACCACCAGAGCAGCACTACCACACACGGTGCTCCGCTGGGCACCCGACCGGCTAGCAAATCTGGCATTCACCCAGTCAAAGTTGGCAGGCCATGGCAGCAGCCAGAACCACCGCCGCGGGTGGATCGAGCTAACGTCG
The DNA here is from genome assembly GCA_022814565.1 of Phaeophleospora eucalypticola. NCBI lineage: Eukaryota > Fungi > Ascomycota > Dothideomycetes > Mycosphaerellales > Mycosphaerellaceae > Phaeophleospora > Phaeophleospora eucalypticola. The sequence goes on along the minus strand of JAKLNG010000001.1, from coordinate 523,035 downwards.
TACCTGCATGAGCCCTGGCAACGAATGCCGTTACAGCACGACGTCGTGAAGTCCCAACTCGAAGGTTGCTCTATGCATGTTTCATGTATCAGATTTCTGCACCCTGAAGCCCTCACCTCCCGAGTCGAGCCAATCTGGCCTTCCCATAGCCCAAATCCGTCCGCCTTGTCACCCATTCTCCATGCCACTCCACGCATGCAAGGATGGCGATCATGCGAGCCTGGCCGTTGGCTCGTGAGACGACTCTTGATCGCCAGCGGCTGAGCCGTATCCTGTTCGCCGCGCAAACGGCATCATGCTTAAGTATGGGCTTCAATGCCTTACCTTCACCTCGCCGCTATTCTCGGATCAGTTGCGACCCATTTCCTCCCCACTCGACTGCTTTTGCTGCCCTTTCTTCACCACCTTGTCACCTCTCCCGTCCTGTCGGAGCGTTTCATCAGCAAATTACTTTCGCTTTAATACTGCTGCTGCCCAGCGCCCGACCTACTATCGATTTCCAAATTCATCACCCACCATACATCCTTCCCTCGTTATAATACTTCCAACATCTTTGTATTTCCAATTTGGATGTTAATTCAGTTGATCATTGCGTTCTGAGCGAGCGACGGCGGAGTACCTCAACCAACACCAACGACGACATACTACTACAACCTCCTGCTATCAAACCCTCTGCCATCAACAATACCGCCATCATCACCGCGGCGACGATCTCAGCAACGATCGAATATCGATATCGCAACAAGGGCCAACGTTCTACCACGACGTCCCCTCCCAACAACGACAAGCTGTCGTTGACTATCGTTAATCACTCTTCCCATCAGTCTGGCTCGTCCACAGCAAGCTGTCTGAGCAGTGAGCTCTGGCAGCCTCTGTACTGAGTGGCAACTGTGGCGCGACCATTCCAAGAATTCTCCTTCGACTTTGGCAGCGGTGGACATGGGCAAGAGCAGAATACCAACGACCCAGCAGCTCTCCCGGTGACCAGCAGTCCGGAGTACCAGCAACTCATGTCTCAAGCCTTTGTGACGGATCCCGGGTACCTCCAACCGCAACACGCAGCTGGACATACTGGCGCCACGGCCCCTCCACAGAACAACAACTACACCCACTATGGAGTGTCGAATATCTTGCCCTCGCAGGTCTCTGCGCCTGAACCGATATACGGGATGGAGGCACAGCAGATGCTCGCATCCCAAAAGCCCCGCCAGATGTCGCAGATGTCCCAGGTCGGACCAGCGTCATCACACTACGGCAGTCCATACCAAAGCCCGCCAGTTAATGTCGCCTACCAACAGCAAGACCCAGCTACAGCGCAGCAACAGCCGCCTCCTTCGCGCAAGCGCAGTTTCCAAGATGAATACGACCACTACAGCGCCTACTCAGGCCTTCCACATCTTCCACCCGGCAGTCGCGAATTCACGCCTTATTCTCAGCAACAGATGCAGCAAGCGGCGGCGAGGTTCCAGTATCCGCCGCCCTACCCTCCGCAGCAGACTTCCTCTCGCCCTTCGCCGCAGCCTTCGCATTCGAGCCAGAGCATGCGCTCCTCTTCCATCAACATCACACACCAGCAACAACAGCAGTCGCAGGTGCATCACCATCATCGACTTCCGAACCAGCAGCCGCCTGCCAAGCTGGCACGCTGGGACCTCTCACCCACGTCCTACGACGAGGATGATCACGGTCCGCCCAGCGTCGTCGGCCAGCCCGGCATGCCTGCGCCGGCGCCTCGACCAAAGGGCCCCAAGCTGAAGTTCACACCTGAAGACGACTCCCTGCTGGTGGAGCTGAAAGAAACCAAAAACTTGACCTGGAAGCAAATCGCAGACTTCTTCCCCGGAAGGAGCTCTGGCACTCTGCAGGTGCGCTACTGCACCAAGCTGAAGGCGAAGCGAGTTGTCTGGGGGGATGATATGGTACGTTCTACCATGTAAAAACAACCCGACCCTACCACCATCATCATCACTCACTCTCATGAGATGGGGACGATGGTGTTGGTATTTCTCTCGTGCGTGATGCGCTTTCGGTGGCTCTCTCACTCTCGACCGTCCGTCCACTAAGTCGTCTACTGACCACCCACCCGACCCTTCACCAACTCTTACAGCCCATTCGATTCTTCGCCTCCAACTGTTACGTCTTACTTTTGCTCCTTCTAACCGGTGAAGTGTACGTGGAGAGTCACCTCGCAATCACGCTCCCCTCTGCTTTCTTTTCCCATCAAAACACAAGCACCAAACTCGGCAACCTTGCTAACATCATTCTTCACTTTAGATCGCCAAACTCCGCACTGCAATGCACGAATACGATCAAGACCGCTGGCGCATCGTCGCCTCCAAAGTCGGCAACGGCTTCTCCGCCGCCGCGTGCAAAGAGAAAGCCATGGAGCTGGAAGGTCTCATACCTCCCGCACCACCAGAAGGCGACGAGTCCACTATCATAGACGAAGAGGGTTTGGGAGACAGCAACAGTTATGTTTACGACACTTCTACGACGACAAAGGATACGATCACTGCGACGACGACGGATGAGAAGGAGCAGCAGCAGCATTTTCACCAACAGCAGATGCATGAACCGAGGTTATATCAGCATCATCCTCCTCCTCCTCCTGGTGAGGAGTGAGGTGGATCTTTTCCCGACTTTTGGATATGGGCAGCAGCATTTCGAGAAACCGACTGGACGAAGGAACAAGATCTTATTTGTACTACTACTATTCCACGAACGACATCCTCCATGATGAATGATGGAGGCATGAACTTCTGTGGGTGCTGGACACCTTCAGAAAGGAAAAGACGCAAGACGATAATGCTATTTTCAGCTTTTGCTGTTTGGATTGAGTTGATTTGATTTGATTGTACTACTACTCGCGAGGCGCAAAAGAAAGGACATGGGAATGGTAATGGGGATACCCACATCTGCTTGATTTGGAATTGGATTTGTTGTTTAGCATTAGAAGAGAAGAGGAGAGGTTCAGACCTAATACCAATCATCGGCAGATGAGAATTGAAGTCGAAATTTGCAGTCAGTACAGTTCGCTCTCCTCTGTCTTGCCTTGTAGTGTTTTCGCTCTGGATCTTCCCGCATTCTGCACTCTGCTCTGCACTGCTGCCTCGTTGGGCACCGCATTTCCCCTCCCTCTCCCTCACCTCCCTTCTCTCAGCAATCCAGTTTTGTAATGAACCGAGGCGGACGAGATGATGTCTGCTCGACCGTACAGGATGTACCCTTGTAAGCAAAAGCTTCTTCTATTCTTCTGCCTGACCGGGAAGCGGTCTTTGCGTTTGTGGAGAGGTCCTTGCGTCTGCCTGACCAGGAAGCGGTCTTTGCATGTATGGAAAGGTCCTTGCGTTGGTGACGTCGACTTTTCAGTCAGCCGCAAGTGGGCACGTAGCGTGATTTGAGTTAGACTCACGAGTGTGGAAGTGACATGCATGTACGGTTTTGTTAATGCGTTGATGATGGAGGTTAAATGGATCTATCTTTGGTGTCTCGATGGTGCAGATTGGGAAATCGCTTTTTGAGTGGATGCCTGGAAGTAGGGTGTCTCTTGCATTGGTGTATTGGAAATGCGGATTTGGAAATTGCTTGACTTGAGTTATGTGGTGATGCCGCGGGGATTTTGATCCCTGATACTGTGGAGGTACATTGATTTTGATTGATGTAACTTGGAGAAGGCGTGCTGGCAAATTGCCTTTCTTGCTCGCCTTTGCCGTCGTCTTCCAAGCCGGGTTTGTTGGGCGTTACGATTGCGGGTCGGTCTGTTGGGATTTCTGCTTCTGCCGCGGATGGTTTGCTCTGTTCGTCAGGATGTTCAATCCCAAAGGGGACAGCCAGAAATGTGTCACGAGGTGCTAGTGCCGCTGTCTCCACCATTACTAGCGCTATAACAACGTCCTCACGGAGTCTTTTGCGACTAGCTGGACAGGCCCGCGTACCGTGAACTTGTCAGCACACCATCATGCAAGGTCAGTCTGAATGCCCGGCGAACGAGCGAATGCCGTCATCATCGCACTCTCGTTGATAGGTAGACGCATCTGTCCTCACAGCTTGACGTTGAAAGTAGGTCCGATATCACAGCAGGGAAAGTGCTTGCCAGCTCGCAGGGAAGGACAGCTCTCGTCACAGAACTCAGCCGCGAAACTATTTTCAGAAATCTCCGATTCCCTTCGATTCCCGTCTGGCGGGTGTTGTGGCGTTGTGGCAGTCGCGATCGAGTGTAGATCGGTTTTACCTGCCGGCCATGGATCCGTGGTGACTTGTGCTTGCTATAATGTGGCGTTGTTAAAGGTATTTTGGTGTCGCGTTTCTGATTGTTCTTGTTCTCGATGGAGGAGCTGTAGGACGTGAGGTGAGCATTGGGTTGTTTCCGAGGCGATCAAAGGCTGGATATGACGAGGAATAACCAGACGATTGCAATGTCTTCGCCGATGTTGTGGGAGAGATGCTGTCACGGAATGTAATTCGAGAGGCTGCTCGCCGCCTGATTGGCTCATTTCGCGTTTTCGGGTAGCGCCGCTCAGAGGCTTGGCAATAGGGCTGATGTCGTATATGACTAAGCTTTAGGCGTTTCCGACTTCACTTTGCAACCTTCTCCTTCTCAAAAATCATTTTGACCATTTAATTTCTTTTTTATGGCAGCCACAATCGTGCACAGCAAGTGCGATCGTCTCATTATCGTACATGATCCTGAGCATAGTCTCATTGATCCGCCCCAAAATCGCCCGGTCCCTTTTGTGAGGACAAAATTCAACGTGATGGTTGCATGAAGAACAGAATGACTTTGGCTAAAAAATACCATACCAGAGACACGCCTCATAGAATCCACGCGCTCGTGACTATTGCTTGGACGCTCGAGTCAGAAAGAATCATCCACCGGGATCCATGGTTGGCTCACCGCATTCTGTCCTCAGTCGTCCAGATATGGATAATGCGACGGCAGCGGTCCCGATGTCCATTGTTTTTGCGGTACGCTAGGGCATAGTCATCCTGGAGAGCGGATGGGATAGAGAAAGAACAGCTACCAATGTCAATTGGGCCAGCGGGCCGGCGTTGAGAGGAATTCTTCATGAAGCCTCACTACGTTGGGCCAGCGGGCCGGCCTTGGAGGTGTAAGCCTCAGGCTGTGAAGCGCTGCTCCACTTTCGCTCGACCATCGACCCAGAGAACCCGACGTTCTGAGTGGATTACTCGCCGACGGCAGCGGTGACTGTCATCAACTCGCGCGGTAGGAGCTGAGTGCGTAATCACAGCTACCCTTCCGACATTGGTTGCACTCGAGTGCTGCTTCCTGCTGATGAGGAAAACAAACCATGGTCGAACTTCTTGTTCGACAACACTGTGTCGTTTCTCTGGTATTCCACACAGAGCTCGAACATTACCATACGCCGTCTTGGACGCATTTTTCCTCGCTATAAAAACCGGAGCGGCGCCCGTATCGTTTCCGTCTTCTTCGATCTTCATCGCTCAGTCCGACAATCTCATCTGCACCTGCATCTACCTTGCACACACAGCAGCAATCCGACAACAAGACAACCAAGAAGCTTCACCCAGAAAGCCTTTGCACCTCAGCTTTCTCGTCAAGAGCTTCCACTGAACGGTCAACCCCTTTATCACACATACAGACACACCTTCAACACTCAAGCCCATCTCACCTCAGTCAACATGGCTCGTTCTCCTCGCAAGGGTTCTCGCTCTCGTAGGGCTTCTCCTGCCCACTCCGGTAACTCCGGCAGCAGCAGGCCTGCCAGGGGTCGTTGGACCGCACAGGAAGTAAGTACTGTCCATGTCCAACATCTGCTCAATCGCTGACCCCTCCCCAGGAAGCCTATCTGGTGCAGCTGCGCCGTGAAGCAAATAATATGCCATACAGAGTGATCGCACAGAGGCTTAACCGTACCGAGATTGCTTGTCGCATCAAGCTTCACCAGATAAGACGACGTGAGGGCGGAACGCGACCAAATTCAAGCCCCCGACGCCGCCCGAGGCCTCATCGTCCATTGCCTCAGAGGACTGAGACTCCTCAAAATGCTGAGGCTGGCCCATCTGGCTTCAACTCAAGAGCTCCGAGCGCCGGACAGTCCAGCTCTGCACAGTCCACTGGTGCCGCGGCCGGTTCGTCTCCAGCCGCAGCGGCTTCCGCATTCGGCCAGACAGTCACTCCGCTTACCCAGCAGAGCACTCAGTCTGATGAGGAGGTAGGTGTACCGTGGCCTCATGTTTTGATTGCACCGACTGACATATTCAGGCCTCCGACCCATTGAACTTGTCGAACTTCAGGGCAAACCAGGATGAGGAGGCTGCTCCACAGCAAGAACAAAGCTCCAGGAAGGGATTCGGCATCAATGATCTCCTCAACCCAGAGGAGTAGATGGGTATGTCTCCTCAAAGCCCCACTCACACGTGACACTGCTGATCTTGAATAGGCAAAGACCCCGACGGTCAGGCGATGAGAATCTTCTCATTGGGACCAGGCAATGTAAATTCAGCAAGCGAGATGGAGTTTATGGGATGGCAGACGCACTTTCTTTCATGAAGAACACCGCTCATACTTGGCGATATACTGATTTTCAAATTGGAGATATTGACGACTGTCGCGTACGCATGACTGCGTCCTCTGGAGGAGCAAAAATACTAATAGTGCTTTCGTCTCGAAGGCACAGATATATGTAGAAAAGAAGGTGTTAACTTTCGCACGTCTTCTCTCGATCTTCACTTGCTCTGCCCTTACGACGTTACAATGGAAAAGCAGCTGACTGACGATCGAAGAGACTGATGATCGAAGAGACTAATCTTGCGCAGAAGACTCACGACACATCTACAAAGAAGACTCGCGAGTCACAGAATGTTGACTGTACATTGACCACTCTTATTGCTATCGGAGACCAAGACATCTGGAAGGCTTTGGTAAGTCTTCTATGCTATCCACGCTGCCATGATGGACGCTCACAACACTTGCAGACAGATACATCCGCCGGTGGATGGGATCTGATTCGTCACTTGACGCCGACCAGATGCCGCCGGCCGACCGCCGTCGAGGAGCTACTCTCCATCCATCCGCTGCCGATTGCGGTCTCGCTTCCTCTCACTCTCCCTCAAGCGCCCACCACACCGCTCATGACTCGACATCTGCCTCCAATTTGTGGCATGAAAACTTTGTTCTGCGTTCCACTGGATCAAAGACAGATCCAAGAGCGGGACCAGTCATTCACATGACAAAAAATTATGACGTCAGCCAGACTAAGAAAGTGAATGTCTGTTGGGACTGCGATCACTGGAGCACTTGGAGCTTCTCATGCTTAATCGACTCGTTTGCCACTTCTTGTTCTACCATGGGGGGACTGCCACCATCACAAGCGGCCCGCTCGGGGAAGAATGGCCTTGCTGCCCGACGAGAATGCGATTCCTGGTTTCTGGAAATTGCTCTTGCTTGCAGTGCCGTTGGATATGGAAAAGTCAGTCGAGTGATATCAGAGGTTTTGACCTGTTACAATTGTTCCATTGTAGATGTCCTCATAGGCATCTTCCGTCGCTTTGTCATGTGAGTGGAGTCGGGATTGAGTCCTAATGAGGAGAAGTTGAGCGGACGATACGTGCATGGTCTTTGCGTTAAAGCGCTTTCTCTACTCTTCGAAAAATTAACATTTCAGACATGTCAAAAAATATCTTGTTCTTGTTTCAAGATTTTGATATCGGATTCCTACATCTTCAAGGGACTCCAAAAGGGTCCACCACATGGCACATTGACAACGGTGCGACTGACGAAAGTGCCAATATTCTGTGCCTCCACGTGCGCTAGCCAAGTCGGGCAAAAGAAATATAAACATCGTCGACAAATGGAAGTGCGAGAAAAAGTCTGGTTCCGCAGAGGGAGCGGAACCGGATGGCGGAATGAACGGTAGGTTAGAGCCTTATTCTATGACTCTAAAGCTGTGAGCTTTTGGGAAAGTTGGGGAAAGTCAATCTCGACTACACCGATGAGGATAATCAGTTCTGGAAGTTCGTTGCCATATTCAGAAGCCAAGGAATGTGTTGTGCATTTCATGTATCATCTCCTAATTGCTCGTAACACTTAATGTCCTACCTCATCACAGTCGTCTCCGTCGTGATAACCCCAAAGCGGTTCTCGGCCTCTCTAGCGTTGCTGTAGACGCAGCATCGATGCCTCTCCATCACGCTGAAGTGCGACTTACTGTCAGGGCCGAGTGTGTATGTGCGACATGGCATACTTACAAATAGGTCCATTGTGGCAATCATAAGACCGCATATGCGAAGCAGCCTGCAGCTCCAAAGTTGCCAACACGAAGAAGACGCTCGAGAACACCGCCAATAAGATGCTGAGAATCAAATAGCATTCCGCCCTAGCCAACGAGATCGATTTCGTGGGCTTCTGTTCTTCTTTCTCTGCTGCATCGTCGCAGAAGTCGCAGTCTTCGGAGAAGGCCTTCTCGGGAGGTACGGTGAGGGTCCCGTAGTTGAGGTCGTCAGAGACTATTTGGTAAGACATGGTGCTTGTGAAAGAAGTGAAGAATGGAAATCGTTTCTTACTGTATGATTGATCAACCTGGCGAGAAATGTGCAGCCTTTTGTATGAAAGGGTTTTTGATCAGCTTGTGGTCGCGTGGACGTCTCCAGATCTTCGGGGGGAAGGCTGACCTTGCTGAAGTTTAAGCTGTACAACGCAGATCTCACACCACCCGCATACAAGCCTGAGAGGGCCCGAGAAATTTAGGTAGTAGCTCGGAGAACGTCTACTGCTCTCAGTATCTCTGCCGCTGATGGTGTGGGTACTTCGACAAGTCACTATTGTGTGGCGCACAGACATTTCACTCACATGGGGCTGTTTTCAGATCACAAGTGAAGATGCTGAATAGCAAACAATAGAGACAATGCAAAGTGGCTGTGCAAATCGTCGGCGAAGATGTCTCCTCGTTCTCTTTCGGCGTTTGCCCTCAGCGAAACCTCACAAAGGGCGCAATTTGCAGCAGCACAGCCATCATGGCCTCTACTTGAAGCCAATATCATCGTCTAGCCGCTCAATTCGTGGAATCACAACATCGAAAGACTACTCAAATGTTTCCTCATCGCCAAACGCCCTACGACCCTGTCAACGACGTCTTCGCACAACATTACGACATGGAGAGGGCCCAGGAGTTCGGGGAGCAACCTGCTGGACCACAACGAGAGCCAGATACAGGAGTCCCTCTGAGAGCAGGCTATGTGGGACCACTGGCCGGGAAGTTGGCAGGACTGCGGATGGGAGGACCAAACGCCGGGGACGACCGATCTGAATCCATGGCCACATCTCTCGACGACAAGATTACCGTACTGGACGTACTCAGAGCATTGGAGAAGCAGCCACAGCGCCGTGTGACCATGAGTACCGCATTACGAGGAGAGGCCCTGCCAGCTATGATCATCATGTTCGCTGAAGATGAGAAACGTCGGGCGTGGAAACTACTGTGGAGCCGGATGGCTCTCGCGGTCAACCCAAAGCTTCCAACGTACGAGGCATCGTACAGCGAGCTATTGAGTAAGTTGTCAGCAATCGTGCAGATACTTGCGCTTCGTCGGATTGACTCGTTTTCCAGGCAGTTTTATCATCAAGGAACAGAAGGGCTATGAGCTTGAAATGCTGTCGTTACGAATTTTGAAGGACATCCAGACGTCCGAGAAGGAAGGCACTACTGATTCACAAGTCTCTTCGACTGGTACGACTGGCATCTCGAGTGAGGAATTCCTGACTCAGGTGGGCCAGACTACCTACGCACCTAATGGCTTTGTCGATGAGAGAGCTCGTGGTGACCGCGGCGATGTGCAGCCTGATGATGGCCCAGGTAGCGAGAAGAGGAGAGTCCAAACGCAGTTGTTGGTTGACCTTCTTGGTGGTAAAAAGCCGCCGGGTGCATAGTTGGCGATGGTGTTTTCGGGATTCTAGGAGGAGCCGCTTTTTGTGGCCAGATACGCCGAATTGTAATGCCAGAATGAGCAGTCCTTCAGCAGATCAAGGATAAGCAGTCATTCCAACAGAGTCCTTCCGAGCACTGTTTTGAAGTTCGTGTTGAAGATGAGGAGGGAAAGCTCGAGCGAGGCGAGATGCATGTGAAAGTATTTGCCCCTGCCTACGCACAGACCACCGGAGATACCCCGCCAACCATCATCAACAAGCATTCACCTCGTCCTCACAAACCTTCTCGAACGCGCCCTCACCGCAACATCAGGCCACGCGCCGCCGCGATGTTCACATCCACCTCTCGACCTCCATAGCGCGACATCGACAATGCCTGGGATCTCGAAAGCCTTGACGAGCAAACAAGCGAAGGCCGCCTACAAAGCCCGCGGCCGCCCGACTCTGTCAGAGAAGGAATCACGCCAACTCGAGCGCGCCTTAGAACTCGAGAGACGCGCCGAAGCTGCAAAAGAGGCAGAGAAGAGACGCGCTGAAGCGGCGAAGAAGCGTGCAGAGAAAGATAAGGTGGATGCGAAGAAGAGGGACAAGGATAGGTTGGGCACTCAGAGAAGGAAAGACCGCTTTGGGTTTAAAGCGAGTCAATTCCATCTTGGGGCTTTCTTTGGAAAGCAAAACGAGAAAAAGCTCGAGGAAACCATAGCAGAGGATGACGAAGACGAGGAGTCATTCGGTGATGATGACTTGGACGATGATGTCCTGTTGAGTGCTTTGGATGTGCCCACGCCAGAGGTTCAGGCTGCGGACAGAACGAATGTGTCGATGCACCCGATGTCTGACACTGCGCTCATGCCTCCTCCGCCTCTTCCGAGGTCTGGTGCTTCATTACAGAGGTCCAAGACGGAGTCTTCTTTGGACATTGGTGAAGATCTGGACAGCTTCTGGGACGACCTTGACAGTAGTACTCAGATTGCCCGAGAGCTGGATACTGGAACTGCCAACGATGCAAAGCCTCGTGAGGTATCAAGCGAATCATTCAGCTTTGGCGACTTCGACCTGACAGCCGAAGATCTGGACGAGCTTGATCCGCCAAAGCCTTCAGTGGCGGCATCTAATGTGCCCGCACAGAGGACGATGCTCCCGCCGCCTGCTCCTCCAAAACCACAATGGAAGCCACAGAAGTCGTTCGTTCCGAATGCAGCTCACAGGAACTTGGTTCCAACAACGAACAGCAAGCCGCACGTACTCTCCAAGCCAACCCGAATGCCTCCTCCTGTGCAGACTGCGAGAGCAAGCAAGCCAACTCCCTCCTCAAACAGTTTGATCCGAGCCTCTGCAAATGCACAGAAGCCGCAGAATGCGATTAGGGGCCCGTTTCTGCGTGCTTCCTCACTGTACTGCTCGCCGGACAACGGCTTCACTCTTTCTCAGCTGGAAACTTTCATAGATGATGACATCCAGCTCACACAAGCAATCCCAGGATGACAGAATATCTTTCCAAGGCGCGAGTCTTGCAAGGGCCTTTGCTGATGTCGCAAACAAAGCCCTGTCTCTGGTGACAATGAGCAACGCTAGAGATTCGGTTCTCAGACACCGGACTGGGTAAGACAAAGAAACGAAACCAGGACACCATGTACTTTGGAGAGGAGCTACAAATTCTCTCAATCGCGAGCTTGGATACCGCTAATCGCAATTTCGGCATCATGCTTGATGCGACGGAGAACAAGACCTGGCCGAGCGAAGAGTCGTCGAATCGAGAGTACCAAGACGTCATCAGAGTTGACAGCAACGTCGTCTACCCTCAGGGCTACATGTTCATACATACGAACGATCTGCATCCACTCCCGGTCTTCCAGTACGTCCGAGAAATGACACTGGCAAGAGGTCGCATCTTATACGAAGTACATGTGAGTGAATGTCTTGGCATTGCTTTTCGTAGATGAGAAAGCTGAACAGCGGAAACCAGGATCCGTACACCACTCGCTTTCTAGGGTACATCTGTCCTCAACAGGTCTATACGGAGGCCATCTCGAATCGCTTCGGTGCGGCTGTCGATGCTTGGAGAAAGCTCCCACCAGAAGAGCTTAGGCACCGTCAATCGATGTATCGCCGCGTAGTTGATCGATTCCCGCGAATCCCACTTATTGCGGCGAAGCTTGTCACCGACAAAGTAGCCCATAGCGTGGTTCCACTTACGAAGGAGAGCTTAGATGGAAGTGTCCTCGACCACTGCTGCCACTACTGGACATCATTCGACTTTCGGCTAGAAAATCAGGACATACCGCCTTTCGAGGCTTTTGCAGCGGTCAAGCCCAGAATCAGGCGGATGATACAGAGTTGGCTTCCATTTGACCTGTCGGATGGGCGACTCGCTGAGTTCTGGTGGGACCATCAAATACTTGACGAGAAGAAGGGTGCAAAAGGCGAAGGTGTCACGGCAGACGTCTTCTACACGCCGTCTGTCACGCAATGGTATGGCGGTGCCGAGCTGCCTGTGAATTTGTGCAGTGAGCCGCATGCCTGGCTGTAGTATCTGAGGATAGACACGAATGAGAAATAGAATGTTGAAATCAGTCACCTTAATAGTACCGTCTTGCTCTGCATCAGGAGTCAGCCAAACAGACTGCCGGCAAAGTAATGCCGAAAATCCCCCGAGGCACGGCTCTTCCCGCCGAGCTTTCCGAACCTCTCCTGCATCGCAAACAGCTGCGTCAAGGCATTGAAGATTGCATCCTCACCACCTCTCCGCTCCGCCTACACACCACCACCATGTTCCTCCGCCGAGTCGCCCCGGCGCTTGCCAAGCGCGCCGTGATGCGGCCAGCTGCGACCGCCAACTTCACGCGCTCCTTCGCCGTTTCCACGAGAAAATGTACGACTCCGAACACAACCGACCAGGGAAGAAGAGGACAGCACTGACATAATAGCGACAGGCTCAGAGCGAGACCCCAAAGTCGGCGAGCCGAGTGGCCAATTGAAGCCATTTGAAGGTGAGGAAGAGGGTACGGGGAGTGCTGAGCGGGCGGAGCTGATTGTACGGCGCAGAGATCAGGAGCGAGAGCGACCTGCTTCCTCCCGGTGGACAGCCTGGTACCATCCCTACCGACCTCGAGCAGGCCACTGGTCTTGAGCGTTTGGAAATCCTCGGAAAGATGCAAGGCGTTGATATCTTCGACATGAGGCCTCTGGATGCCAGCCGCAAGGGTAATGTTTCCCAATAGTCCGGCGACCGGCTTCGCTTTTACTCACTATTGCTGCACAGGCACCATGGACGACCCGATCGTTGTCAAGTCCTTCGGTGACGAGCAGTACGTCGGCTGCACCGGTGTTCCCGTGGACTCGCACGTTGTCCTCTGGCTCACCACCTCGCGCGACCGCCCGATCGAGCGCTGCCCCGAGTGCGGAAGCGTCTACAAGATGGAATACGTCGGCCCAGCTGACGATGGACACGGCCACCACGACGACCACCACGCCCACGCCGATACAGATGGTCAGCATAACTTCGAGGGCGAGCCCAAGACGATGGCAGATTTCGTGAGGCCCGAGTACAGATAGACGCGACACAGGAGTTTCAGAAGAGAGGAGAGTTTGCATTGGAGAGGGGTTGGGGAAGAAGCGGCTTTGTATCATACACGGTGGATAGCTGCGCCGAATTCGAAGAGTTCAGAGAAGAAAGGTTAGTTGATCATCGGGTCACGTGATCGTCATGAGCCAAGACAGGGAGCAGTCAGGTAAGCATTTACAGAATACAAGGGGATTCTGCTAACAATGGCCTCAATTGATGTGATCCGAGGGACAGGTGTATGCATGGCAACTTCACCTGAAGCTCAGGCTGATCATATAATCTCCAACTGCGTTCGGACCGTGGCCTTCAGCCCTCCAGAACAACGTACCTCAAATGGCAAGAAGAGCTTGGAACCATTTCTCCAGCAACCAGAACTTGAGGGCTTCCAGGAGAAATATGCCATGTGGCGCTGGTGCAAACCTGTCGCGAATTGTCTTGAATTCGTCGCCCAAGTTCGATTTGGTGCCTCAGGCTTTCACAAAGACGGACGAAGCCGCTCGGACCAATGAAACGTGTACAATCCACTTTTCTACACGCGCATCTTTGTTTTTGAGGCGCGCTTCCTTGCATTCTTTTCTACAACTTTGGACGACATGCAAGCCTTATACCTGGTATCTACAAGAAGAGAAAACCGAAATCCCAACAATGCTTTTCCAGGACCAATCATGCCAAATCGTATCCTCCCACCAAGAAGGTCAAACGGTTCGGGCTCGCGCTCTGCACGACACCAGCAACATTCTGGCCATCGGACGGGCTCACATCATCGTATGAGAAGGCATATCCGAGATCATTCCACTCGTGACGGTGGACGCTCTGCGAGAAGTAGTTCCAAACGCCCTGCGAGGAAGTGTAGTACGCATTGGGCGCTACGCCTGGCTGCGTGTTGCCTCCGCCGTTGAGGAGAGTTCCGCGGTTGAAGGCGGCGCAGAGACGAGGCACGATTGCGTAGTGAACGGCATTGTCGCCACCCTGGAAGCCGAATGGGCCAGAGTTGCAGCCGAAGATGTCGGATGCGGAGGGTGCTGGATAGCCGCGGTTGTCGCCTTGGCAGTTGAGCGTCATGGTGTTTACGTCGGCGTAGCAGTTGACGTTGCCGGCAGCCGCTTGGGTGTTGATGGTGAGGGGCGTTGAGGAGTAGTGCTGGTATACTTGGCGGATGTAGTCGTCGAAGTATCCCTTCCAGGCGTTGGAGTTCTGGGAGAGGTAGTCGATTGGAGCCAGGACTCGAATGAGGTTGCCGCCGGAGCCGTAGACGCATTCCTGGTCCCATGGCATGCCGTCTCGGGAATGTTGGGACTTCAAATCATTGCAGACGAGCTGGACCGCGTTGGATGGGAGACCGAGGGCTTGTTGCTGAGCGGTGCCATCGCGGGTCGTGAGCTTGATTCCGAGTGGGAGACCAACAAAATCAACGAAACTGATATCGGCAAAAATGTTGGCAGAGTTCCAGGTCAACTCGGCGAAGCCGTAGTTTTTGCCAGCATTGGGGTCATTGGGGTTCACAGCAGCAGGCTCCACGAGGCCGGGTCCATTTGGTGTGCCGACGACGAAGAAGCTGAGTGGCCCATCGCAGAACCAGACTCGAGAGGCGGAGCTGGAAATCAGAAGTCAGATACGAGTTCTCTTCACCGCGCGAAGTCGACGCTGCTTACAGGTATCCCGGAATGGTCACAGACTTGGTGCTTCCTTTGCCGCCTAGCTGAAGAGCAATTGCCGAGTCGGGAATGGGCTGCGGAACACCAGATGTCGTTGACGGGTAGTAGAACTGGCCGTTTGGACCAAGGAAGACGAGTTGGTTGTTGGCGTTGAGACCGGTAATGTATGACTTGACATTGTTGCTGTTCATGTAATTGACCAGGTCGACGTTCAGGTAGGAAGCCGGCTGGCTGTTAGGCTTGGCCGCAAATGCCTCTTGGGTGGCATTGATGGTATTGTTGTGGGTGACAACGATGTCTTGGACACCTCCAGGGTGCACAATGAGTGGGACTGCATTGGCAGCGATCGAAAAGAGCGACAGAGAAGCGATGAGAAATGAACGGAACGACATCTTGATGTCTGTGCAGGGGAATGAAAGAATATGGTAAAGTCAAGGGTATCTTGTCACATCCAGAGGGCTGGAACGTCCTGGCATACTGACATTATTTATCTCCTCAGGCTCGCAAGACTAACTCGCTATAAGGCTTCAGGGGACGTTCAGAGCAAATTGGGCCTCCACTTCTTAGCTGCATATGCTCCCAACAACGAGTTGGACATCGGATGCTACGGCGGCTCAGTTCTTCGAAGCAATCTGCCAGCTAATTGTTATGCATTGCAAGTGGGATCTGCAAAAGCCACGATCGTGCTGCAGACGCCGAGTTGTTGAGGCCAGCTTGAAGGCCATCAGAAGAGTCTCGAACATCGAGTCGATCTTGTTCAGAAAAAGGAGAATGCTTCTTCGCAACAACTGTGCCGCGCGTTACGAGACAGCGCAAATCCCCAATGGATGGCCGATCTGATGAAGGACTTGCCGTCGCGGGACCTTGCAGCCGCCGCGAGCTTTCCGAACAGATGAAACCGAGGCGCACCATTCTCCGACTTCTGCCATTTGCTTGCATGGAACGTGGCGTGCGCGGGCGAATTGTTGGTATTAGGTGTATGCGGCTTGTGATTGGCTGAATCTAAGATGAAGTCAAAATACAGCTTTGTGCAGTGAGGATGCAGTCCGACGTTCCGAACGCTTTTCCAAATGCTAGCGTTAATGTCGCAAGGCTTGAATAAAGTGCTGCAGCTGGTGGAAAGCCAACCGGAGGTTCGCCATTGATCTGGTTACTGCAGCGCTCCAACGGGCTGGATAGGGCAGCTCGAACGTGCTGTCCGTTAGGAATCAGGATGATCGGCACGGCTCCACATGCGGCGGGAAATATTGACCAAACATATTTCAGAGAATTGCCTTTCATGTGAGAAGCATGCGCTGGAGAGCCGTTTTGTTGGTTCTTCGCCAGATCGCCGTTCCTGAATGTTTGGTTCGAGGCGGAGACTGGTCCTGTTCCTGCAGCGTGGACGCTGTGGAGGACAACTTGTGCCGAGCTCATATTCAACGAGACGCCTATGCGCCTTGATAATTTGGCTCGAAAGCCTTCACTCGACGTTACATCCGAGGCTTGTGAGCAAGATTGCAGCCGCTCTCTCCAAGGAGGGTGCCTTGGGTATGCATTGGCGGGATACTCATGATGTTGGGTGAGTTGTCCTTGCAGCTGAATGTCTGCGCACCATGCTCTTGCAACATCCTCAATCGTAGGCAGATCATCTTGAGCTGGCACAACTCCTTTCAAGAGGGTCTGACTTGCTCGGGGGTCTGGTCTGATTGGCGGTATTCATTCGAGCTTGCGTCGTGGAAGGATGCTCACCTTCGATCGGCTGCTCACTGAGTTGCGCAGGTGTAATCGTCGAAATCCTCCTGTTCAGAGCTCTGCGCGGATTGTCGATCGCGCAAGAGCATGACAAAGTACCATAGTTGCCGGTACAGCGACCGCGCCGACTCAACATATGCGAACTTGCGAAGCAGCCGTTCCCAGTCTGTGAACGGAAGCGATCCCATTTGCAGTCGATGTACAGCCGCAGCAATGGCTTCCAAACCTTCATCCGCGACGAGTCGGTTCAGAGCGCATATGGTTACTATCCCCCATACCAGCGGCTCGTCATACATTGGCACCTTGACGACATTCTTCGCGAATTTGACCGCTTCTTTACACATGACTGGTATGTCGATCATCGCAAGACCCGTCGATTGGCCTTCACCGTTGCTCAGGAAGTGCAGCATCGATGCGCCTGCACTCTGAAGGATGTAGTGCATCTGCATGTTTCTTTCGTCGCCGTCTTGGTCTCGACCTGAATCAGCGCACATCACATCCGTCATGCTCACGCCTGGGCTGTACTTCATGATGACCGCTGCGGCTTCGCCAATCATCTCGGTTTTCTTCGATGAATCCGTCGTCGTGTCGATCTTGCTACAGTTCATGATGGACTTCGCGAGCAAGAAGTTCAGATGTGTTGCTTCCCTCATCTTGACAAACCCAATTCCACTACCGTCCGGTCTGGCCTCAAGCTCCTGCAACTCTTCTATGCGGGACTGGTCGTCTTGTGAGAATGCTAGTATCGAGACCGCAATCTCATTATCACCGCCGCCATCAGCGAGAAAGGCAGAAAGAGTCTTCATGCCCTCCTGATGGGCTTTCCAAGCTTCTCGCGTACCCCACATCCGCTCGTACGCACCAAGAAGGGCGATGGCACCCAGGAGGCCGAGATCAGGATTCGAATCCTTCATGGATCGGAGCTCTTCGTTGACGCACTCGATCGCTTTCTGCCGCAGAGTCATCGTGATGGGCGTGTCTGTCGGATGTTTACGCTGCATACGAGCCAGTGCACAGCTGGCACCCATAACGAGCGCCCAGAATGACGGCGGCGAGCGGAGCGCAGTGTTTGGAAGGCCAACCTTCCAGGTGAATGCGACACCGCCGGTAAGCTCTGGCTTGATGGGCATGCGCATATCCATTAGCGGAGCCACGACTTCGACGCAGTAGCCAAAGAGTGAGTGAAGCATGTTCGGATCCTTTATTGCGTTGAAATCGATCGGTAAGATGCTGAACGGATCCATTTGCCTTCTGCCGACCTCAAGCACTGTCGGCGAGGGCCTTGGCTTTTGCTTGACAACCACTTCATTTTGGCTGGAGCTCGAAGTTGATTCCGTGGACGATGATGGCTTGCGTGGGACATTTCGGTATGTTCCATCCGTTCTTTTGCCTCGTTTCGACCTCAAAGCCGCGATGGTGTCTTTGCGGCTTTGTGCTGATGCAAGCGCTGCTTGTCTCCTGACAATCTTCTTCAATTCGTCGGGATCCGTGCTGTCGGCAAATTCGAACGTCCTCTGGCTCTGTTCTCCTGCATCCTGTTGTGCCTTTCGAGGACGATTGGGAGCGTCCAGTACTATGACTGTATTCATGATCGCCCGAGCGCTCGAATCAGTAGCCAGATGTCCCGTGGCTGCTCCTCGGCGCCCGTCTAAGCCTGCTGATGAATTTCTGGGAAGGGCAAATCAGGAGAACGCAACATGTCTCGGGATGGGAATCCCTATCACCTCTGCTCGGCGCCGTTTAGTCATCCATAGATCAGAGTCAGCTTCTCTCGCCCGGTCAATCGGAACGCCTTGGAGTAGAAGTCGACGAGCCGATCGTTGTACTGGTGTGCTGTTTCCTCCGCAATAAGGCCTGGTTAGGCGGGTGTGAAGTCGTGCTAGCTGGGTTTACGCGAGTCAAACCTGAGACAATGACGGGTTGAACCTTGTTGTTCCGGCCGTTAGACTTCTTCTGCAGTGACTTTTGCATTCACCACCGCTCTTTGACTTCGCATTGCCAACAACAACAACATCAGACCACGGTCTGCGGCATTGTTCCGTCGCCAATCGTCGGTAATTGACGACGATATTGCGCAAGCTCGGCGCCGGAGGAGACAGGACTGGTCTGTTTGCCAGAGACTCCAATTATGCCGCCCTATCCCGTGGCCCTCTGTTACTGGTGCATCGCTCAGTGTGCCACTGAGTCGGAGAAACACTCACAATGTGTATGATCCGCTCGATGACCCGGTGACTGGCTCCATACACGATCTCTTCACCCACTTCGTCGAGATCAGCCCGCCCGAGAAGTGACTGGGCTGCCTTACTAAACTTAAATGGACCCGAATTTCCGGATCAGTCAAGCCATGCTAGGGATGGAGCCTGTTCCTGTGTTTCGCTTTCTGGAACGACACGTCCTGCGCTACCAGAGGAGCAAGTGTTGCGCGGAGAAGGACTTGCCGCCAAGACCTGATGATCTTATATCCAGCCAGCAAATCAACCGACACTAGGCAAAGAAAGACATTAACATCCCAGCAGGTACTATGACCCCAATACAATGGCATCCACTTGTAATGGATGGAACATTACTCCTTGTGGTTACATTGCGATCGAAGTGGTCTTCGGCAAGCGAAGTTTGAATTTTGTTCAGGAGGTCGCATGCGATGGCCCGTCCCATTACCGCCCAAAAGTACAACAACGATTTACCAGGAATGCTCCGGGCAGTCTCCGGCTTCCACATATCCCTGTTATCGGTAGCTTTACTAATCAATGCGCGTTTAGGAAGGTTGGACCCAGACCACGTTCTCCTGCTGGCGAGCCGTGCGAGGGCAATTCGTGTAGTGCAGATCGGAATGTATTTCCTCTTTAGTGCATCATCTACGACTTCGGCTTTTCCTTCCGCCCAAGGACATTACAGTTTCGAACATCAGGATCCTTGGAGGAATCAAGAGCGGACAGCCATCACCAAGCATGCGTCGTCCACGCGACGGGTCTGACGATTGTTTTGGGAATGTTACAGATCCTCAAAACAAGAGAGGTGCACAAACATTCAGAGAGACGAAACTGGAACGGCCTGATCCGTCCTACGCAGGTCGGCTACTGATTTGGTCCGTCTGCCAGCTTAGCAATAGGTAGGGGGAGATTAGGTGTTTGTCGGCCATCGCATTCGTACGAGCAAGGGCTTGCTTACTTGGATGCCACATCGTCCGTGTAAGTGACTACCGAGTAACCAGTCAGGATTTCGGTCCCCTTATCATCCAACAGCCTCACGTGCGAGAGCGAACGCGAAGAAACTGGGACAGTAAGCGATGAACAAGGATTAGGGATAGCAATCAACTTATGTTTGAGCATATGGATCGAGCCGAGACTTATCCATGGAAGAAGACCTCTCATACGCGCTTCTTCGTCGTGCTGCTCGCGTTGGACTGACATAACAGAATCCACGCTGTCTCATTGAGAGCGCCCGCGGAGTGCTGCAAGTTTGCAACAAATCACTTTCCTCTCCAAAATGCGAGCAAATCCGAGCAAAAGGTCTCGAGAAATGCGAACCTCAAGCCATCTTTTCGATACGACAAGCATTCGTACTCGTGAAAGATCACATCACGAAGGCGCATCCAGCTTCGACCGAGATGAACTCTCGCAATCGACATTTCTGTAAGATTCTTGACGGACGAGGGCTCTCAACGAGGGCGGTCTTACCAGCTTCAAGTGACACAAGGGCGCAACGAACATCAAAAGAAGCAGTTCATGTCGGCAATTCGATGCGACAATTCTGCAAAAGCGCATTGCGGGCGAGTGTGACTATTCTCATATCTATCGTCCCTGGATGCCATTCTCGACACACGAGCATCCAAGCGAGCGACAGAACACGGTCATAGAGCGGCACGACAACTGAGACTTTAAAGGCGCCAAGTATGGGTGTGATGTTGAGGAAATGGAAAAGGGCTCACCAGGCTTGAGCATGACTTGAGCAACTCCAGCAAGGAAGAAGGTCGGGTTTGCAGAAATGCAACTCTCGCAGATGCGTGGCAACGCAGAGCACCGGCGTACAGAGCGTCGACTCGCAGATCATCGACATGCTAAAGACCGAAATGCTGGAGAGCGACGCTGGGAGTCGAAATGCTGGCGGTGAGAAGCTCACATAGCACACTGGCGACACTCGCCGACGCTCTATTCTTGTTGAGCTCGAACTCCTTGACATATGGATCCCCTACGCTTCACGACAACATGAAAGAGCAATGGAAGAGATGAGAGTTGCTCGGAAGGAGACAGGCTCTTGCACCTCTCTGAACTCGAAGCAGCGCTGTCAAGAAGGACAGACGGCACGAAAAGTAGTGCATACCTGCGGTGACGCATCGTTTCGAAAGGTCCTTTCAATGCGACAGAGCTTTGGCCTCGCTATCATCGAGCCCTATTGAAGGATCCGGATGCGCTCGACGGTAGACTGTGTATCCTATTCAGCTGGACATCGAGCCCTAACTAGCATCTCTTCTGCTAAGAGCATCGCTTCCATTTTTAACGCCTTCACCTTCTTATCCTCTTTCATGGTCAGACTTCTTGGTCAATTAGAGACACCTGAGAAGACACCGTTGCCTGCACTTCAGATTCGATGCTCGTCTCTAGCGAGTATTCTATCAAAGTAGCGTAGCACATAAATCTCGACCTCCTGCCTGCAGTCTTCTTACGAAAGCTATTTCTCAACCCTATCCTGCGCCAACGAAACCAAGGCCAAACCCAGGCCATCATCATGAGTCGTGAATAACATCATGAGCCAGTCGAATACCGTACGCCTGTCATCCTCCGTTCCTGCAAACTCCAAACTCACTCATAGACCTGCAAGAAGTCTCGCGCTCTCCCGTACATGTCATCGTCCGGATCGACCCACCGAGCGAGCCGAGGCTGAGAGAAAAACGGAACATTAGTATCATGGCGGGTGCTGGGCTAGAGGCGGGCTTTTTCTTTTCTGTCAGGTCTATCCTCTCGTAAAGGGGCTCTTCTTGATGACGCACGTTGACTGCAGCTGTAGCATTTCCTTTGATGGACGACTCGTCTGCTGTTGATGACATTGCAAGTCGTCACGCGTGAGCGAGCGCAAGGGATCGTCTCGACGACGTTGTGGCCGCACGTGTATTCGTGGGTGACGTTGGTGCACATCTTTGCCGTCATGCGCGGAGTGTTGGTGAAGTCAGGTTGGTAGTATCGGAGATGGTGTGTCGAAAGATGATGGAGTTCGATGAGAGGAGTATGTGTATCCTTCAAGGTACGTTATCCCAGGACCGGAGTGTCATTGAGGGCGGAGAGCGGCTTCTAAGTACCCGGTCGATGGATGCCAGGAGCCGGGTATTGTTTGTTATGTGGTCCTGCCTTTGTCGTAAGAGGTGATCAAGCCAAGTTGATCTGTGAAGGTGCACTTCCAGAAGAGGATCTGGGCCCGAAAGAATTCTAGACCTACGTAGATGGACACGTAGAGCCAGAGAGCTGATACAGCCGAAGCTGATTTATGATACAGAGAGCGTAGCATGAAGGGCTTTGAGAAGGCGCAGCGAAGAGACAGCTCCTTGCCGCCTCACGCTGCGGAAGGAAAGAGAGGAGAAGGACTATGGGCCATCCTTGTGAGCTGGCGACGACGAGATGGGTTGGCGTGGTTGGCACCTTCTCAGCAGCAGCAGTCATCTGCGTACAAACACAAGTCATCGGCTGAGAGGGGTGGGATGTGTATCGGATGAGAGGCAAGAAGCTTCCGGTTCGACGGGTTGGAGAGCGGCAAGTGGCGGGCTCATCCTTGGGGAATGTCTTGGGAGTTGTGCTGACCTGTGTCGAGATGGTCTCTTCTTAGTCCAATCTTTTCACTCTTTACTGTTCCATGCGGACTGCTTCTAATCAGCAATCGCAATCAAATTACAATCGTCAGGCAATAACTTGATTGTGAGCTTCGCTCTCAGACCGAAAAGCCGCACTGCTCGCGGAGCTGGCGAGGTTAGAGGCTTCTCTCAAGCACTGATCACACGGCAGGTGTTTCAGAAGCAGTCCCGCTGTCAAACGAGTCATTTTGGTTGGAGTTCGAGCCTCTTGCCTCGAAAGCCGGAAGCCAAACCTTCAGATGACCACGGAGTCATACCACAGCCTGCGCCGAAGCAGCAAACAGAACAAGAAGTACGTCCGGCGCTTGCTCTTCCGGCTATCCGGCACGCATCGAATGCAGACGAAGAAGTATCAGTATTGAATCTTCCAGCGTGTTCGACTGAGTTGCAAGGTTGAGCAAGATTGTTCCATCTGCACGCAGAGGTGGAAGAGATGATCCCGCGCATGTCTGTATTGCCGAAGATGGGAACCATTGAATCTTCGAGTATGCTGTATCTGAGAATTCTCACCAGAGCTGACAGCTTCCGCGTAGACATCAGCTTACTGCCCGCCTCGCAACGAGTAGGCGCTTGTACATGGCACTGACAGAGGCAGAAGGAATGAAGAGAATGGCACATGCACAGCTCCCATGTAGCCACCGACCCGAACATCCATGCGGCTTTACAGCTAGTATGGGCGCACGAAGTCACGAGAACATGATCAGTCTCGCCATGAGACCAGTCATGCCGAGACACAAGATCATCCTTAGGCTGTCCAAACGCGCGGCGGAGCAGCTCTGGTGGTGTCGTGGTCGCGTTCTTGACGCTTGGCGAAGATCTAAAAGGGTAGGATGAACCCGATAGATCGGTGTCTGCGACACGGCACCAATTCTGGCCAAGAATATTCAGATCTCAATGAAGCTCCAAGCTCGCGGACGAACGGCCCAAGAAATCGGCTCATGCGCCTCGCGAAACTCCCGCAAAAACTCCAGAGTGTGGTCGAAGCGAACCCAAACAGAGCAAGAAGGCCACTGTGGATTGCAAGAGCGAGGACAAACAGCACATGCCAGTCTCTGTGCCACTTCCATGCTCTCGATCAACAGCGCAGATCGGACACACTTGTCTGTAGCGGCGATGCTTTGAAACCCCGAGTCGTTGTACGCCATGCTGCAATCTGGCGAAGTACGAAAACGAGTACGACTAGCAACGTGATAAGTATTGCACTGTAAGCCAAGAAGATGTCTTTGCTCTTTGTACAAGCACCTCGTCGCTCGAATGTGGACACGCCAGCCTGACGTATCAGGCTCAGCCAAATTGCTGCCATTGAACTTATAGTCTTGACGAGAAAGGTAGTCCTGCATCTGGCGGACGTAAGATGACTATGCTCCATGCCTTGAATTGGGTTGGCAGCAGGTCTTCGGTCTGCTGTCGCAGGAAGCTTTCGGTGAGTCGCTGCTCACATGATCCCGCACTTTCGTTCGTACGAAAATCGGATTCAGGAGCATCGAAAAAGCCGCAGCACTAGAGGAGCGTCGCCATGGGCCGTCGCAATGGGGTCAATCGACGGAAGGCAGAGGCTCCCCAACGCAAGGAATATTCCTGCGAAAACAAGTTCTGTAAACCACGCCAACAGTTGCTTGGATGTGGAAATTGCTCCGATTGGTCTCAAGACTGCGACGAGAGCTGAGCTTGAAATGTAGGAGATACAGAGGCTGCCAGCATTGTCCCTCCACGACGCATGAGACCGTCCCAGTGAAAGGGATGGTTGAGCTATTGTTTCCGCTGAGTGGTCCCGCGGATCCAGCGGTGGTCCCGTACATTCTAGGCCATAGAATGCATGCGGATGGTGTGCGTATATGATATCCAATGACGAAGGTTCTCCGTGTGAGTAGCTGGCCGCATGTGAAGCACCGCTGTCACTCGACGCTTAGCATGCAAAGAAGATGGTTCGAGGGGACACAATGGCGCTGAGAACCCTTAAGGAGCCGATGTGGAGAGTTGTAGCCCGTGCGAGGCCGCCCTCAGCCTTACTGAGGTAAGCAGCAGGACGCAGTGTTGCTTGAATTAGGATGACTCAACTTGGCCTTGCCTGAAATCGCTGTTACTGTCGCAGGAACTTACTCTGTTCGGAAATCGTACATCAAGGGCACGAGCAGGGATACCCTAGAGCGTGTGCAATTGCCTTGTAGAACCTTTGTGCGAGCAGTGCAAGGAGCTTTATGAAACCATTTGATCATCCTCAAAACGACTTAGCGCCAAGATCAGTGCTGAGCTGCGCCTGCTCCAGGGAAGACCAAGGTCCTACGTGGCTGTTTCCTTCGAGCCGCCTCTCCCAGGCCTTGTTGAAAAGACGGAACGATAAACGACTTGAGAGTGCGCTGGAGTACACCTGCCAAATGGAGTCGCGCTCGACAGGCTCTTGGGGACGTTGCGTGGTTGAGAGGTCTTGCCGCGTGCAAGGCTGGCTTCGCAGCGGTACATTCTTGGCTGGGCGGGTACTTCTTGACTTGGCTATGGTTCAGAGCTGAAACGAGCACAGATCGGAGCGCGCCGCTGGAAGGCGACTGTGTTGTTTCAATCGCATTGGTGATAGTTGAAAAATGCTGCGCGGGACACTTCCATGAGACTGGCCAGATCAGATGTGCATTGAAGTGGGTGGCAATAGGAGGCTTGTGAGGTACCTCAAGTGAATGGCTGAAGAGGGAAAGTTTGGAAGAGGCGAAGAAGGAGAGACGCGGTTGCATTAAGGTTTCCCGCGAGCTTCAATTGAAACAGCCCGGGTGTACCCGCTAGCGCTTAAATTTTAATCGCATCTCCTGGACTATCTGAAGCCTCTCAAGACAATCTGGATTTCCGAGATCTCGACTTCGAACTGGAAATGCGTCTCGACGGGCAAGCTCGCTCTATGGTGATCTAGGACTATCAAGCGGCCTTGAAACGACCTACATTCTGGATATTTCGGATTCGGATGAAAAGGGGCATCTCGACGGGTCATCCCGCTCTCACGGTCATTTAGGGCTGTCTGGTGCCTCTGAAAACACTCTGGATCTTCGAGGGCGACGACGGCCTCCTTCGTTTCATTCAATGTGTTCAATTTGTTCATTTTGTTCATCCCTTCCACGTCCGTCACTTTCTTGATCACCGCACCTGTTGCCCCTTTACCAAATGCGACTTCCTCCCCAAGCACAGCGCCTTCCTCGCCCATCGCTCACGACTTCCTCCTTTGCTCATCGCTTTTCACAAACGACATCATCGTGAGCGCAGCGTTTTGCGGTGTTGTACACGCACCAGAGAAGGCATAGTCCCCGTACTTCTCTCCGCACCCAATTCCTTTCAGCTTTGTCCTCCTCACATCCATCCACGCCCATCTCCGGAAACAGCATCTTCTCCAGCATCACTACCTCGACCAGACTTTTGCATAGCATCATGACAGCCTCTCCAGTACCCGGCATCATCGCTTTACCCGGATTCATCCTCGCCAACACGCCCATGGCCCTCTCGCGCTTGGGCCTCGTCAAACCACCCTCGGACGCCTACGCTTGCTCCGCGTTCTTCATGGCCGCATTCCTCCTCATCACCGGCGGCATCATCTCGCTCTCTCACGATGTTTTCGAAGCGATCATGTTTCTTGGATACGGCGCCTAGTCGGCAACTTTCTCCATGATGCTGCTGTTCACGTTCCAAAACCGACCTCGAAGCGCCTGCGACGACCAGCGAGGGCTCTCAGCTTCTCCGAATGACGCCATGTTTCTCTCAGCTTCTCCGAATGATGCCATGTTTCTTTCAGCTTCTCCGAACGACGCCATGTTCTTCTGCTTGGCAGTGATATCGCTCCTGTTTGCCATCGGGGCACTGCGATACCATGTCTGCATGGTGGCAATCTGCGGAATTTTCACAGTCGTTTTCACGCTTCTTGGGGCTGAAGAATACGGACACATACACAAATCGATGGACAAGAAGACGAGACAAGCACTGGATTGGACAGCTGGACTTCTAGCATTGTTGGCCTGCTTGGTTGGATGGTATCTTTGGTATGCCCTGGTCTTGGATGCAATCGATTTCCCGATCCGCTTGCCGATTGGAGATTTGAAGGGATGGATCAAGAGTCGCACGGAGAGGCGGCTGGAGAAAGCAAAGAAGGCCGAGGAGCCTGTGGTTTGAATGGTGGTACTGTCGCTAACGACCTGAGGTGTATGTACTCTTCAATCCTAAGGGTCAACTCCGTCTTACAAACACAACGCCTATCCCTGGAAGGCTTCCATTCCCAAACCATCCTGGCCGCCAAAGAGACTCTGTCCCAGCCCAAGATTGCCATCCAACGCCCAGCTCAAAGGATCAAAGACGGCATTACCGCCAAATGGCGAGCCCCAGTTCATGGCATCGAGGTCGTTGGGCGGAAGCGTCAAGTGCGCATCGCCGAGCCCATGCATGCCGTTCGGCGGAGGCTGCGGCGTGTTGCGGGAATGAGTATCGCCAGGCAGAGCAGTCGGGTTGTCAACTGCGTGTGCAAGACTGTCACGTCCTGCTTGGCCAGCGCGCTCACGCCAGCGCCAGATGGCATCGTACAGCACGGAAAGCGATGAGCGACAACGCACCTTAAGCTGAAGGCTCTCGTCCGGCTCGCGCGCGACGCTGCCAATCTGTCCATCTTCCTTGAACATCCTCTGCTCTCCTGCTCCGCTCGACTGCCAGAGTTGTGCCATCACTTCGGCGAGGCGTTGTGGAAGGTCGTTGGATCGTACACTGAGCTTGCGCAAACCTCCGACCGTCCGTGAGAACAGGGTCCTGCCCTGAACGACGTCGACGTGTGTTGCATAAAACGAGTTGAGGATCTTGAGAAGCGTGACGGCTGCAGCCAGCATCATCTGTTCGATGTATCGTGGGACGAACGCGAACTGCTCCATATCCATATCGCTGAGATGGAGTAGCAACGCCGATGCCGCGATGTAGACTTGCTGAAGATCGGAGAAATAGTTCGGCTGTGAAGGCTTGTCGAAGAAGGCAGTAAGGCGGAGGTGGAGCTGTGCGGCCTTGAGGAACAGTACTTCGACGGCTACAGACAGTCAGCAGGGAGTCAGTAGATAAGGGGCGCATGAAACTCACGAGAATTGCTTGTAGACAAGACAGTAACTTCCAACTCGCCCAACTCTCGCGAGTACATGTTGATCTGCAGGCCTCGCTGAGCCTGGTCGACTTCGACAATGTGGTCACGCTGCATAGTAAACAGCGTACGTGTCACCGTGTCGACGAATTTCTCAACTTGGCACCTGGTTTGCAGCTCAGGCTTCATGCGATCGAGATGCAGGCCGTATGTGAACCAAGCCCACCGAGACAGCGGCGGCTGGCCGTTTCCAGTGCTGACGTTTTGCGCAACAATGTTGACTGCTGCCCACGTATTCAGTCGGTCTGCGATGTCTTCTTCTCGGAGGTCCACGCGGAAGCGGCTGAAGTCTTGGGCGTGGGATGGGCGGTGGAGACCGTACTGCATCGCAAGCTGGAACATGATCCCACAGAGCATCATCGTCGGCTCTTGAGATGTTGAAGAGGTAGGCAACGGCCATGTGCAAAGCAGAGCCAACGCTTTGCAGACATGATACGCTTGAGGGACTTGAGAGAGCGTTGTCCACAGAAGTTCCTCCAACGGACGCTGCAGCTCCATGAACAACCCCGGCTTTGCAGCATATCTCCGTGCAGCAATACCTACAATAGTCCAGTGTAAAAGCGGATGGTCTCCGTAGTAGTCCTTGTATGAGAGCTCCGGATTTAGAACTGGCATGAATGGATGGTAGGAACTGAAGAAGATGCTGTAGAGTTCTTTGAGTTGGGCGTCCGTCAACGTTACGCTTCCAAGTGTTGTATGCGAAGTTCCTGGAGTAATAGATGGATAGCTCGTCGGTGCCAGCTCGCGGTAGCCCTGGCTGAGGTCTAGTAAGCTCCTCGACGCTGCCGCTTCACTGGCACCTAGGAATGCACCTCCGCCGCTGTTCATGGGCGCGACTGGAGCTCCGCTTGCCGGCGACGCCTGGTAGCTGCCCGTGTATGTTGAGTCTTGCGGCGTCTCTTCAGGCAGATGCATGCCGAGGGCCTCGAACCGTGCCAGCTTCGACTTGCAGACCTCCAGCTCCTTGACCATCTCCTCATGAGCGGCGCGCTTGCCCAGTCGCTTGAAATCATTGTCGATGCTGCACTTGAGGTTGTGTTTCACGCATCGGTCGCACGGCTTGTACGTTTCGCCCGGTCCGGCCACGACGTTGCATCGCAACTGTGAAGTCGACGAGGTCAGCATCATGACTCAATGAAGCTTCATAGTACTATCGATCGGTATACCACACAACGCTCCACTCATTCACTCACCTTCTGCTGGCGGCAGTCGTTGCACGCTCGCTTCACGCCTGGCTGGTGTCGTGGCTTGTTGCCATTCGCATTGCTCGTCGGACTGCCCGCGTTGATGTTGCCATCGGCGCCCTCCGCTCCCCCGCCGTCTGCGCTGTCATGCTCCACGCCGCCGAGGGAGCTGCGCTTTCGCTTGCGACTTCGCGACGCATCGTCCGGGCTGGCGGCGATGGGGGTGGTGGTCGTCGCCGGTGAGGTCTGGTGCGGCGAGACCAGGCCCGCGGACGGTGGGTCGAATGCAGTGCCGCTGTGCCAGGACATTTGGCTTCAACTTCGGACTCGACCTGAGGCGTTTGGAGTGTTGCTCCGGTGTCGGGAGGGGACCAAGTCTGCGATTTCGCTGCGAAGTTGTTTCGGCGCAAAACATCACGTGAAAGGGCGGGGAGTAACACGTGAATTTCGGGACGGAAGCTCGGAGGTTTGTCGGCATATCCAGCTTACCACCCTCTCCAACCATTCACCAACAGATATTGCCGGAACATGTGGCATCCATATGCACCCCCTTGTACCTCGTATATTGCCTCACCATGTACAAATGCCCCCTCTGCCCCAAATCTTACAAAACCCGCACATCTCTCACGCGCCACTCGCACAACCACAGCAACACTTCTCAGCCCTCGCAGCAGCACGCATGCGGAACTTGCGGAGTCGTCTTTGCGAGACGTGATATCCTCAATCGGCATGTGAACAACGGGCACTGTGGAGGCAGGCATCGCGTCCATACTGCATGCGAAGGCTGCAGGAGTGCTCGGGTCAAATGTGACGGGAGCAGTCCTTGTGGAAGCTGCGTGGAGGCGAAGAGGCCATGTATCTTCTCTGCAGCCCAAGGGAAGGGACGGGTTAGCTGGGTGGGAAGGAGGGTGGAGAGGGACGACGAGAGCGATTCTGCCGAGGAAGTGGAATCCGTGCCTGAGCAGACTGACAGCAAGACCATGACGGCGATTCCAGATGGCCCAGGCGATGTTCGTGCGCACTTGCCTACTACACCTAGTTCAATGGGAGGCTTGGTGAGTCCCAAAGGCGAAGAAGGGGCGCGCAGTCCCAAGAATGAAGCAGTAGGCGACGTGCACAACACACCGTGGCCATGGCTCCACGAACGGAATTACATGGGCCAGGCAAAGCCTGCTCGCAAGACAAGATCTCCACAAAGCCAGCAACACACGCCTTCAAGCATGCACAGGACGAATGACAGCCAAGCAGAACCCTACAATGGCTTCGACGAACACGACAGCGAAACGATCACTCCTTTAGTCAATGTCATTGAGAATTTAGTGGCGTACGCAGCTGGCACAGCGTTCGCACCAGACGACCGCTCAACTCGACGAAGATACTGGGAGTCCGTCTCACTGCAGCTGGCTGACATTTTCCGGGCATCTGGAGACGACTCTGTGCGAGATGCTCACAGAACTCTGTACGAGCTTGTCGAGATATTTCTCAGTCGCTTCAACGTGCTGTGGCCTTTACTCAACCATGAGCAGCTGGATCCGGATACTCACCATCCTGTACTGTTTCTGTCAGCAACGTCAATTGGCGCCATGTTCGGGCAGAAAATTCACAGGAGATATGGAGAACTCATGCACAAGCGACTGCGAAGGCTTTTGAGTGCCAGCTTGTACGACTTGGAGGGGCCAGAAGATGAGATGGTGTGGCTGGCTCAGGCAAGACAGCTGAAGCAAGTCGCTTCCTTGTACTTTGGACAAAACCAAGGCTTCTCTTACGCACAGGTAAGCGTTCCAAGACATCTTCGATTGCACTTCAGCTGACAACACGTATAGCACCTGGCAGCAATCACAGTTGCACAGATGCGGCGCATGGACTTCTTCCGCGAACCGATTCCCAATGAGTCGAACCGCTCCCTCACAGCCCAGCAGGAAGGCAGCGCATGGCAGAAGGACGAAGGCCGTCGAAGAATTGCATTTGGCATGCTTCGCACCGACGTCTATACCTCCGTCCTGCTTAGCACGAGACCGCTAGTGACGCCCGAAGAGGTCAAGCTAACCTTTCCACGATCTGACGCCCTCTGGATGAACAGCGAACACCTCACAGCAGAAGGACGACTCTCTCGTCAGCGTGAGGAGGACTCGCAAAGCCTCCAGATGCCCTTCTCGGACATCGTGCGCATCTTCCTCGATCGCAACGAGCCCAAACCAGAGCTGAGCCCAGTAGGCTACGAGCTCGTCCTCTTCGGCCTGCAGGAAGCCGTCTGGCGCTTCTCCCACGACGCCGAGCTCTTCCCTCGTCTGACCGGCGCTTGCCTAGGAGACACCCTCTTCCCAACCACCACCGACCCATCACTCGATCACAAGCCACTCCCACCAACCTCAAACTCCCAATCCCACCGCCGCATGCTCGACCTGCACAACGACCACGCCCGCCTCATCGCCGCTCTAGACTCCTGGTCCTCCGCCGTCAACGCCGCCCTCGCCTCCGGAGCTTACACTTCTCACCGCGACACTTTCATGTCCTCCCTCCTGCTCTACCGCCTCAGTATGCTCCGCCTCGCCGCCCCGCTCGAAGATCTTCACCACATCTCCTACCGCGCCGCCTCACCTCCGACTGTCTCTCAACGAATCCTGTCAAAAACAACAGCCTGGACCCGCTCTCGCTTCTGTCCCGAAGCCGCGCAGCAGGCTTGGGATGTGAAAACTCTTATTGAGCAAGAATTGCTACGACCACCGGCGGAGCAGGCACGCTTTACCTTCTTGGCGTTCTGCAGTCTGCATCATGCGGCCGTGGTGCTTTGGACGGTTGCTGCAATGAGAGATCTGTTGCCAAAGAGTACCGCGAAGGTGCCAGAGGATCGCGATGTACAAAGTTTTCTGAACGAGTGTCCGAGACTATTCAGTTTATTGAGTCCGTTGGGAGGCAATTCGTTCGAGGCATCGGCGTATCGACTGCAGGCTTGTCGGTTTCCCAGGGTGGCGGAGTGATTGATTTCTCTTGTACAGTACCAAAACCGAAAATGTTCTTGTATATGTGAACAGGACGAAAGAGGAGGAACGGATTGCTTTTCTGAACAGTTTCTTCATTCTCATACACAAGCTTCCGCCCAGAGAAGGGCAGAGAGCTAATCAAGGAGCTACGAGACCAGGCGCAAGTCGTTCCGCTTGAACGCAGGGAGATAAAAGATACTATACAGTCCCCAAGAAGCGCCAGTCCATCCAATCGTTCCCAATGGTATTCGAAGGGTCTTTGCCTCCCAATGGTGTCGCTTTCCCATCCCAGAATCCCCAAAACGCCTTTCTCTTTTCAATACACAGTCTTCTTCAATGCAAAACTTCAAGTCGTCGCGGTAGTTGCGGTGATAGCAAGGGGTATCACAAAGTCATTTGAGCAGCCAAAAGCAATCAATCCAATGCTGCCGCGTGTGCGTGCGCGTAAGAGCTCAACGCCATGGGCCTTTTCCACCGGCGCTGCTGCCAGGTCGCTGGACGCTGGCGGGGGCCACGCTAGAGACCCGGCTGCCAGGGCGAGCGGGAGCTTTGCTGGCCTCGTCGCGCGGAGTGCCGTTGCCGCCGAGGTCGAACATGCTGCGGCGGTGGGAGAGCGGGATGGTGCCACGCGGCTTCGAGATGGGTGCCGAGTTGGGGCTCAAGACACTCTGGCGGACGTCCGACGGACGATGGCCAATGAAGCGGCGGGAGGTGGCACCTGTAAAGCTCGTGTCGGAGGGCGGCGAGCTGGCGGTCGGACTACGACGGCGATGGGCGTGAGCGCTCTCACGGTTGCGAACACGGGCGGCGGTGTTGCTTCCAAGCGAAGTCCGCGACTTGCGACGAGCAGCACCAATCTCCTTCTTCTCACTCTCGCTGCAGGAGGAACCAGACGAGGCCTCACTGCCAGTACGGCTCTCCATCGGGCTGTCTTTGCGCTTGGGCTTGGATTGAGGCATGCGGTTACCGTTGAAAGCTCTCAGCGGGCTGGACTCGTCGTCACTAGAGAGCGAGCCAAGGCTGAAAGCTGGCGGTGGCGGCATCAGCGCTGGAGAGGAGCTGTCTGATGAAGACTTCTTTGACAAGAAGCCGGTCGCAAAGCGGCCAGTACCAGGAGCCTTGGGCATCTCGCTGCTGGCCCCTGGTGGTGCGGGAAGCGGGCTCGATGGAATCTCGCTCTCGAGGGTGCTTGGGTCTGGAGCAAGTGTGAATTCTGGCTGAGTGGGAACAACTGCCTCGTTGGCGTCGCTCTGAGCGGAAACCGGCTTGTATGGGCTACCACCAGACCAGTACGCTTTGGGAGTGGCGCTGTACTCGACGAGCGAGCCATCAGCATCACCCTCGTCTGGCCAGCGAACGGAACGCTGCTTCTTCGTTGGTAATCTCTTTTTAGGAGTGCTACCAGTGAATGCCTTGCGTCCGAGCCCGGCGACCTTGACGCGCCTCTTAGGACTGGCCATGTGTCCACGGGTCGGGCTGGGTCCAGCACGCGGAGTCGGTGGTGCCATCTCTGCGGTGACATAGCGTGGGAGCTCCTGGATGCCGCGAGTCTGCGGCGATGCAGTGGGACCGTCAAGCGACTGTCGTGCATCCGGAGTCATTGACTGGCGCAGCTTGTCCATGATGGGGCTCGGGTCCTTGAGCGCCATCTTCTTCTTCTTGGGAGTTCCGGCCTTGCTTGGAGGAACGGCCTCAACGATCTGGAGACCACCATCTGGCTTGATCACTTGACCGGCAGCGTCGACGCAGGCGCTGAAAACCTTGCCGAGCATCTGGCGAGCGGTCTGAACTGCGTCCTGTTCGCCCATGTGAAGAATCTGGCCGATGATTGCGATTGTCTCGAATTGGGAGGACTCCAAGACTTGCATCAGAGCTGCCTCGCCTCCACGCTGAGACTGTGCAACAGCTTCCATCATCTCAAGCTTGGCCTGCATCTTGAGCTTCTCAACCTCCATGTAGAGAGCCATTGCTTCGGCACTGTCCACTCCCTCATCGCCAACCGTGGCGTCCTCAGAGGTGTCTTTGAGAGACTTGAGCTGTCGCAAGCCCTCCGCAAGCGCTGTCTCAATCGCGCGAGTCCAGTTGTTCTTCTGCTCTTGCTGATGTTGATGATGCCGGCTTTGCTCGAGCTCCAACAGAATGCCCTGCGCTGTCTTGCGGAAACCGACCAAAGCAGCTGGTGGCTCTTCGTCCTCGCGATTCTCGCAGCAGTCGTCGAAGTTGCCAATCCATGCGCTGAGAACGCTGATGCGACGGCTGATCATGGAGAGACGAACCTCGATGTTGATTCGGTCGTTGCGCTCCTTGGATGAGTGTGCATATGCGACACGGATCTTGCCCAAGCACGCCTTGAGGAGCTCGTAGCGCTTCATCTGTAGCTTGAGCACCTTCTCCATCGCGATCTCGTCTGTCCTCTCTTGGTTCTTCTGCAGCCTGTCGATTGTGTGTCGCTGCTCTTCAATCTTCTTGACGTAGTCCTTGACATGACGGTCCACATTGTACACATTGCGCACGCTCTTGGTCTGGATGTTCTTGGCTCGGTTCGCGTAGCGGAGGGTGTTCTGGGTTTCGTCGTAGTGGATGCTGCTGGGCGAGATGCAGACAATCATGACTGTCCGGCAGTTTCCACCCAAGCTGAACTTGAGCAGTCGCGTGAGCTTCGAATTTCGGTACGGCACGTGCGAAGTCCTGCCACGTTGATCGCACAGCGCGTTGATGCAGGAGCCCAGCGCGAGCAGAGACTTGTTGATGTTGGCTCCTTCCTGGAGACGTGCGCCGCGATTCTTGGTCGCAGAAGCTCGCTCCGATCCGGCCAAGTCTATGATAGAGAGCGTGGCGAAGGTGACGGGCTCGTGGACTGAGGCGTCGCGGTCTTTTAGGGAGACATTGACTTGAAGTACGGCGTGTGAGCGGGAAGAGGTGGCATTGGCTTCGGTGGGTGACTGCGTGCGGGCAGCGTTTCCGCGAATGACCATGTCCATAACTTCTTGCACATTCTGCGGCTTGTGCTGCGAGAGATCGGCAACGGAAACGGCTTGGTTGTTGTCCTCGCGCAGCATCAGACTCTGCTTGCCGCTCGCATCGGGATTGAGCAAGTCGCGGATGGTCTCATTGTAGATCTCCAAGTACGACAGGGTGATCTCGCTCTCCTTGGTCTCGTGGACCTCGTCGACCTTCTCAAACAGCTCTTGCATGGTCATGAAGATGATACCCGGCGATGCGGATGTACCGGTGATGGTGTGCGTCTTGCCGCAGCCGGTAGCGCCGTATGCGAAGACGGTGGCATTGAAGCCGTCCATGACGGAGTCGAGCAGGGTCTTGGTGGTGCTCTCGTAGACATCGGCCTGGGTGGCATTCTCGTCGAAGACTTTGTCGAAGCCGTAGGTCTGATCTTTGGTCTTCTTTCCGCTTGGCATGAACTTGGAGCCGAAGCGGTGGACAGCATTGTCTTCGGGTGGGTCAAAGATGCTGCGAGCAATGTTAGTAGAGCAGTCCAAACATAACAAAAACTTGCATGGATACATACAGAGTCTTCTCGTCCAGCACCTTCACAACGCTGCGAATGCCCTTCTGGCCGGGCTTGACACGCGGGGCGGCAGCGAGGGTGCCGTCGCCGAAGAACTGGGGACCGTCGTCGGTCTTTGCGAGTTGGGCGGCCTCTTGGACGGTGAACGGGCGAAGACGGACGGCGACCTGGATGCTGGATGCGCCATCACGGGCGCCGGCCGTCGCGGCCATGGTGTCGGTAGCTGTTTCTCAATGCGGACGTTTGGAGGATGTTTGTGGTGATGTGCAGGAAGGGAAGCAACCCACACCGACAACGCGATGCTGTCGTCGTCGCCCAACCGCGGATTGGAGTGGAATGTGGATGTGGTCGCGGAGGTGGTGAGGCGGAAGTGAAGTGGGTGCAAAGTCGGTGACGTGCCGAGTTTGGAGGTGT
Organism: Phaeophleospora eucalypticola; assembly: GCA_022814565.1. NCBI lineage: Eukaryota > Fungi > Ascomycota > Dothideomycetes > Mycosphaerellales > Mycosphaerellaceae > Phaeophleospora > Phaeophleospora eucalypticola. The sequence goes on along the minus strand of JAKLNG010000001.1, from coordinate 487,093 downwards.
CGGGAGTTCAGCAGTGAAGTGGTCGGCTGCTTGTGCTTCAGTTGTTGCTTTGCGCGGGACGTGAAACCCGCCAAGAGACACATGCGCTCGTCGTCCCAGTAACCATCCCGGCCCGCCCCTTTCTTCCGCAAATCTTGTTCCTGCCCATTTGCCGGACCGGGCTCCTGTGCAGATCTTTCACACGTCGATATCGTCTCAATGATGGGTTTCAAGACGAGAATTGTTCATGTTGGGCCAGATCTCGCCCAAGTGTCGATCGCAGGAGCGTTGTCTGCTCGTCGTTTCTGTCCAGATCCGCCAGAAGCTCGTGGGAAAGCACGTTGTGCAAGGCCAACTTCGTCACGTGGATGCGCTCACACCACGCGTTTCACATCATGGAACCACTCCGGCCAGCCAGACGAGTCGACGACTGCTCTTGCACCGGTATGAGCGTTGATATGCTCCATCTGGAGCCATTCGGAGCTGCGTCGAGCGTTGTATCGCGTGAATCCGAGCCATTCTGAAAGCTGACCAGCTCCGACAACGCTTCTCCCCTCGGCAAAACCAATTGATCATTCATCTTCCCGCAGACAAGCATTGCATTTGCAAGCCGTGCAGCGATAAACATAAGGAAATAGATGTAACAGGTCTGTATGCTAAAGATCGATAAGATGACTGCGACTGAGAATTCAAGATGACGCTCCCATCGCATCGGCACTCGGCGGGCTGAGAGCTCCAGCTCCGCAACAGCTCCCACATGCATCTCTCAGTACAAGGTACACATACAGCACGCAATCGCTCACAATGCTCTCATCATTGAAAGCAACAGCGAGCAGGAGACTCACTCCTATCGCTTCCCAAACACGAAACATGTCAACCCAAACGATGAAAGAGGCTGTCGTCGCCAAAGGCCCCAAAGTCACGATCCACGATGTACCAATCCCAAAGCCTGGCCCATACCAAGTCGTCACCAAAGTCGTCTACTCAGGATGCAACCCGAAAGACTGGTCAGTCCAGCCCACACACGTCGCGCGATCGCGACATTTGACAGTCGAGCAGGAAAAGAGCAGAGTTCATGCCAGATAAAGGACCTAAAAATCAAGGCGATGACATTGCAGGCTATGTGCATGAGGTAGGCGAGAAGGTCTATGAATTCAAGCCTGGCGATCGTGTCGCTGCTTTCCATGAGATGATGAAGCCTGGAGGCAGCTGGGCAGAGTATGCTCTCAGCTGGGCGCATACGACGATCCATCTTCCGCACAAGACCAGCTTCCAAGGTACCCTCAGTCGTAGACAACGTTGCATGCAATGCTATTGACACTCCTACAGAAGCAGCAGCCCTTCCTCTGGCGTCTCTCACAGCGGCAGTCGGTCTCTTCGCGCGCCTCCGCCTCCCGGCGCCTTTCCTCCCCGCTACTCAACCCATCCCCCTCATAATCTACGGTGCTGCGAGCGCGGTCGGCGCCTATGCAATCCAACTCGCCTCCAAGGCCAACATTCACCCCCTCATCTGCGTCGCCGGCAAGTCCACGGCGCATGTAGAGAGCCTTATCGATCGAAGCAAAGGCGACACCATCATTGACTATCGACAAGGTGCCGAAGGCATCGTGAAAGAGTTCGAGCAAGCCGCATCCAAACATGGAGGCAAAATTCGCTATGCCTTCGACGCAGTCTCTGAGAAAGGCAGCTATCAGAACATCTGTCAAGTCCTCGATCGACAAGGCGGGAAAATCACGACAGTGCTCCCGGGCAAGGAATATGACATTCCGGAGGGGATCGAGCAGTCCCTCACCACAGTTGGCAGTGTACACGGCGTTCCGGACGACCTCAAGGATCTCGGATACGTATATTTCAAGTACATCTCCCAAGGATTGGAGGAAGGTTGGTTCGAGCCACAGCCTCAAGAGGTTGTTCCTGGTGGATTGGAGGGCGTCCAGACAGCGTTGGAGAATTTAAAGGGAGGCAAAGCGAGTGCGGTGAAGTATGTCTTCAAGATCGACGACACGCCTGGTGTGAAGAGTAGATTGTGAGGAGAGATCGAAGAATTGCAAGAAATCAAGAAAACCAGGAGAAATCCAAGAGACCTTCCTGCGGTACTGCAGTGCGGTGCGGTGCTCTCGCCTCTGTTCCTCCCTTTCAGGAGGGTCACCGCGGCCCCCTTTCCTCACCTCCTCCACCCCTTCACCTTCTCCTTCACCCTCCCCCACCATCTCCCCCACCACTTCTTCTCTTTCTCCTCCTTCTCCTCCTTCTCCTCTCTCTCCGCGTGGTCCTTCTTCTCGGCGTAAAATTCTCTCGCCTCTAACGAATTCATTAGCAACACCCTCCCTTGTGCTTAGCCAAGAGCCATTACTCACCATCAACAAACTCCTTCCCCTGTAGGGCCTCTACGGCCCCGCGAGCCGTGTTCTCCGTCCGCAGCCTTCGGAGCCGCGCCATCTCGCCGGCTCCGAAGGCCTTGGACGCGGTGAAGTTGTTCACGCGTTGCGCGTTCTCGTTTTCGTTCTCCATTTTGGTTGTTGTGGAGGTTGGAATGGAGGTTTGGAGCGCGGCGCGGAAGTCGATGAGATGGATGGAGATGTGGTCGCCATGGTGGCGCGCATGTGAAAGCGGTGTGCCCGAGTGAGGGCGAGGGGGAGGAAGGAGTCACTGGCGATTTTCATGTGATAGGGGCTTGGCGGTGAGGGAGGAAGGAGGATAGGAGGGGTATGGTGGGGTTGAGGCAGTATGGGAAGAGTAGGCTATGTATGATATGAGGCTCCAGAGGACTTGTCATTGAAGTGAGAAGACTGAACAATTGCTCGGTAACGTTGGAGCCCCCTTCCCAAATCGGTCAATCTTGTTGAGGAACAGGATGACGCTTGTCTTGATGAACCATTGCAACCTCCTCCTTGAAGCGGTCGATCTTGTTGAGGGACCGGATGATGCTGGTATTGGTGCATCATCTCGAGTCACAGATCGAGTCGAAGAGCGACAATGCCTCCTGCATGTGGTTGACGGTCTCGTCTCCCAAGACGGCAACCGAAAGATCCAGCACCTATCCAGCACCCCCAACACCGCCACCACCGTACCACGGCCACCACCACACCCGCGTGGTTTCCTCGTGCGAACGGTAGATATGACATTAGCTCATTCGGTGCGACATGCATGTGAGAGCCCGTATACGGATGAGAAACCCTCCTCGTCAAGTCTTTGACGCGGGCCCCGTTCTGTCTTCTTGCAACCATTTCAATCGCAAAATTCGGGCCGCATGATCTCAGAACTGCTTCAGCTCCACCACCTTCCAAGTGACCTCCTTATACGTGATCTTCTCATCGAGCTCCAGTTTCTTAGCCTCGATCGCAGGGCCACATGGGATGATCAAATCGCCCATCCGAACCGTCCTCTTCCATCCCCCTACTGCACCCTTCCAAACCCACCTCTCCAGCGCCAAAATTCCATGCTCTCTTGTGATGCCGTTTTACTTGATGGCACACGCCCATGCCCATGCCCATCATGTTGCCCCAAACGGGGCTCGGAGAAGCTGGCTTCCTGGGAGTGAATCTGCCATTCTCGTTGATAGCAGCTAGTTGCTCCACCACGTATCTGTGGTATCGATTGAACATGATTAATGGCGCACCGACACCGGGAGGAAACGTGAGCAAGCGTGACTCCGAGAGCAGCCTGGCTTAATCTTGCCATCTTTGAACGTTCTCATACGCTTTTGCTCCTCCCAGTTGCTCCCGTACAGTGACGCCAGATCCAGGTACGACGAAGTGTTCGAATGATTGAGATCATCATGGTCTGTTCGGAACATGTCATGGATGATGATCGACGCCAAGTAGAAGAGCATGAATGATCTTTACTTGATGGCACACGCCAATGCCCAGAGCTTCCGCAGTAATTGTGCTGCCCGCGTCGACGAAGCCGTCTTGCTCGAACGGCTCGCTGCGTCTCGATTGTCCGTATGTCTTGATGCGGTCGGCCAGTCCGACGCCCGACCCCTTGAAGATACTACCTTTCTCGCAAAGAGGAAGACCAGGACGAAGAGTGCGGGTCAAGTGGCGGAGATGACGGGTATGATGGAACCAGCGGCGGTGGAAGGGACGGCGGCAGTCTCTGCTGCCGGAGCAGAGACGAGACCGGAGCCTAGAAGAGTTGGCCCAGGGGCAAGAGCTCGAGGAAGCCGAACATGGTTGAGTCTGGCTGAGCAAGTGCGGTGGTGTTGGCCGCCATTGTGCCTGTCGCGAGTGTTGCGGTACGCCAGGAGAAGACGCTATCGGCTGCTCCGCCGCTGCATGCTCCGCTGTCGCCCACAAAGATGATGACCTCTCGCTTCTCTCTCAGTTCATTTACCGGGTTGCAGAGAATTGTGACATGTGCGCCGGTCGGCTTCGTGGCAAGGACGGTTCTACCGCCGCCTAAGAGTGTGTCAGTCTGTTCTAGAAGAAGGAGGAAAACCTGTGCTTACTGCCAATGCTGATTTCGACAATCCCGTCCTCGTCGCGGAGCTTGCGGAGAGCAGAAACGATGCCCTGGCGAGTAGGCAGGCGTGGAGGCCCGTGGCGAAGCCTTTGGAGTGACCGAAAGCTCGTCTGTGGAGTCTCGGTATGTGTTGACCATCTCCAACGACATTGTCCTTTTCGATTGTGGAGAACGCGCTCCGTCGCCGGTCTGTGTGGGTAGAGGCTCTCCAATTTGCCCCCTCGAGAGCACGTGACCACTGCGGAATGATGAACCATTGGATGCCCCTCGGACGATGTTGAGGTGGTCAAGGGCAGTCTCTGTGCCACTGGATCGGAGACCCATGGCAGTGAGCCTTCATCGTCGCCAGCCATGGTCGATCGGCGGTTGTTTGGGAGGAATTCGAGGTCGGTATGAAGTCGCCGGCTTGCTGCTGTGCAAAAACCGTTAGCATCGAAGGGCGAGCGTCTGTATGGAGGTGATACTGACCCGGCTGCTCTTCCTGTCTCGCTCCCATCACGAGTGAAAGTCTTGCTCGTCATCCAATCACTCTCAGGGCCAAAAACACTGGATGCAGACCAGGAAGCTTGACAGGTCGATGTTGATGGTGTTTGTTGTGGGAATGTCGTTGTTGGTGTTGGAAGGTTGAGGAAGCTTGCGAGCAAACGCAACATGGGCCTGCAGACTGACTGTTGACCCACTCTTGTCACATGCGATTTCGAGGAAGGAGCTTCAACGATCCTGGTCTGCCTGGAGCTCACCGCTCTTCCTATCTTCGGACGCGTGCAGTCTCCCTCAGCTTCTCAAATACCCTGACAGCAAACGATCCTCCCTTGTCTGGGCACCAGAGCACCATAACCATCGTCAAAGGACAGCACGAGGTTGAAGAGAGAAGGCAACACTCCCCAAGATGAGGAAAGGCGCGATCTCCATACGGTAGGACTCATCTTCCTCCCTATCCATCACGGCAGGCCCTCGTATTCACGCGGCGAGTCTCGTTGCCATTGTCCTTGCTTGTTTGAGGGAAAGCAAAACAAAAGACGCGTCCCTTGCGCCTGCACTGCTCTTCGAACTGATCCACCGCCGCACAGTTTACTCGAGAACCTTCTGGCTCATCCCACCATGGCCTACGCCAACCCCAAACCGTTCTGGTTGAGCTTTTCATGTGCGGAGTCTGTCGCTCGTTGCAAGATGAGGATGCTAACTCTCATCCCTTCAGGCCCTCGACTACGCCCTCGCCAGGTAAGACACACTCTCTCGTCTGCCTAACAGTTGTCGACTAGCACACAAACACCAGCCATGCTCGCTCCAATCGCGTCTTTGCAAAAATCCTTCACCCCTCAGCATATCAGGCACAACAGCTGACTCTCATGCACAGGACGTTCGTGGCTCCTGGCCAAATGTGTCCTCCCATATGTGTCCTCCCATATTATATCGAAAAATACTATGAGCGCGCGCGACCAGCTCAGATCCTGCTCCGTCGACCTCGACTCGCCTAAGAACTTCCCTCTCCGCCAAAAAGCCCGCGAAGCCTGCCAGCAACTCGGCAAATCATCCGCGCAAGTCGAATCCATCGCCCGCATCGACAAGCCCGCAAAACTCCGCATCGAAGCTCTCAAGCCCATCGACCACCTACCCCGACCGCGTCGCTTGGTCCGGCCACGAAGGCGTCCGCCGCCCCTTCTGCCGACGCGCCGTCTGCCATGTCCGTTGGTTCAGCTACCGCCCTCGCGCTCTTCGTCCTGCTATTCCTCTTCCGGTACGTCCGCACGGTTGTGCGCATCTACTCCTGGAACATCTACACGCCAGAGTCGACTTGCCTCTCGCGACATCACGGTTGTGGTCTCAAGAACATTCATGGCGCTGTACGAGCTGCTCAAGTGAGAAAGCTTCGAGCAAAGTTGGCTATGGAAGAGCCGGAATCTGTTTGGATAACACCTCGAACGGCTCAGGCTTGGGTAAATCTGCAAACGCCGTCAACGGCCAGGGAAAAGTGGAATGGTGTCAACTTCATCTTCTATCACGGAGCTAGTCCTTCCTTCGACAAAAACCATATTGATCCCGGGTCGTCGCCCTGGTCAGCATCTACTTCGCAGCTTGTGCGGTAGCCTGACACCCAACGCACTGTCTGTGACCTCGAGCAAGTATCATCGGCGCGACCGCGATGGAATCTCTTCGTCCAAGTCGTGCTTCGCTCCTCTGGCATCCTTGAGGGATAGACCGGATTCGTGTACAACCACTCAACACTAGACTTGTACGAGGAAAGCAAGCTTCGCTCGCTTGTTGATATGGCATCCGCTTCCCTTGCAATTTCAATCAACGCGGACAATCACGCCACCGTGGCATCCCCTCGCGCCTATCTCAAGGAACCGGCCCCTGAATGGCCCTCGGATTCATGCACCAGCGCCGAGCCAGGCTTCTTGACAAGACGGAACTGGATGACTCTTGAGCTATGAGACTACTGCTCTGCTCAGCAGGTAGCCTCAAGCCGATTGTCTTTCGGTCAGTCGTTATTCGCACAACCGTCCATAATGACCCTCAACCGCTGACATGTTCGACACAGGCTTCCGCTGGTCGCCTTCAGTCACAGCCAGGTATTGAAGTGGAGGCCGTGTTTCTCCGTCGACACTCTGCAATGCGGTTGAGTACTTCGGAGCCTGGGTCTTCTTCACCAAGAAATGAAGGGTCGGATTCCAGTCGTTGACGCACAGATTTTTAAAGAACCGCGTTAGCCAAGGCTCCAAGGAGTAAGTCCCCACTCCACCCACCCTTTGATCAATGCTAAGGTGTGCCAGTGTCGGATACGTTGAGTTCAAGGACGGAGAATCAGTTCAGAAAGCAATTGGCCTCACTGGACAGAAGTTACTGGGCATTCTCGTCAGGGTTCAGCTACTTCCACGGCATGTCCTGCGTCTGCGCTCCCTTCGCCATGATCAGCGCGACTTGCCGCAAAGCATCGTGCAAAGACTCCAGTGCGAAGACGTTCACCCACCACTTTCCCAACGGCTCTTGGCATGGACGTTCCCTCAACAGCGACGACGACACGTGTCCGGCTCGCTACGTCTACAGCTACGGATGGAAGATCGTCCTTCAGTTCGCTGAGGAAGCTGCTTTCAAGATCACGATTGAGATCACCGTCGAGAACGACATCGGCTATCTCTGCCAGTGCATGCGCTGGGCTCGAGCTCACTGACGCGGCAACTTCACCGCATGCTCATGCGGGTGACAGGGCAAAGGCTGATCAGTACGATATGGCATGGTATGCAGAGCAGTAATGTGCAGAGGTCACAGTCAGTCGATCGTACGAATGGATTCATTTGCCTCCACACACTGATCGCGAGAGCAATGCAATGACTTGCGTCTTGCCGTTCATGAGTGACTCATGTCCAGCATAGCCTGGCGGATGCATAGGATCCATCGCAATTGTTCTGAATATCATCAGGAAGCGCCCGTACCGTTCTTGTCGTCTACTTCTCGGCTGCTATCGAGGTTGCAATACTGTTACGTAGATGCTGGTGGGTATACAAGACTTCTAACGATCTCATATTGTCTTCGCTATCTTGATATCTGATTATGCTCGCCTGGTAAGCACATCCAGCCAAGACAGTATGTGGCCCTGGATACTGCATTGAGGTACGACAAATTGGCATGTGAAAGGGTTGTTGATCGCCTCACTCTCAACTGCTCTACCGGTCGATACCCACGGACGAGCACCACGAAATGCATCCTAATTGGCCTGAGAGACACAACGCACTAGAGAAAATCCAAATGCGATCAATTGAGGAACTCTTTCAGAGATATATTCAGCTGCAAATATCTGCTCCGATATGAATCAGGAAACAAAAAGAAAGCCATTATTGCTGAACGCTGCAGGTGGCAAAGACGAAAGTCGAGCAAAAAGAATTTTACTTGATGGCACAAACCCCCAGCGACTTATACCACTGCGCCATTGGCGTGTGCCATCAAGTAACGGCAGCGTCGAAACAGTCTAGATATAAAAAGGTTGTTATTTGTGAAGGATGATAGGCGGTGAGGGACCTGGTAGCTGAAGTTGGCATTGGTTCGCTGCGAGGCACTAAGTACTGAGATTTGCTGACTAACACCGTTGGGAACGTTCGAAGTTGGACGAGGTCTACGATAGCAACACACACTGCTTAACTTGAGGAGGAGTGATTGGTCGGATCGGTCTTGTGTACGACAAACGTAGCAGCTATGTGCGTCGCTGTCGTGCTGCTCTCACGCTGAGGTCTGAGTGGACTGGCTACTCGTTGCTGAGATCAGGTTGGCGGAGGGTCGCTCCCTCTCGATTCCGAACATGAATGGCCGCTCAATGCAGAAGGCTGCTGTCGAGCTTTCCTGGCGGCGCTGTGGTGCGTGCTACAAGGGTGAGAATCAGGGCCATGCCATGTCACTGCTCCCTTGCCAAGCGCCAATCCTTTTCTCCTTCCTATTGTCGAGCAGCACCTGACCCGCATACGGTCTGCAGCAGTAGTGCTAGGCAACCATGCGCGGTGGTCAAAGCTCTCAGAGGCCGTTTATTTCCTTCAGCTTCTGCTCTTCTTCTTCTCCTCTCTCCCATCACCTTACAACGAAACTTTGCCATCAACCTCTTCGCCCTCGACCTCATCAGATGCTGGTGGTAAGCTCAACTTGCATCGACGCTCGTCTTCATACGCATCACTGACTCCGATAGCAGACCAGCAGGGGCGTGTGCCATCAAGTAAACGCTCAAGAAGAAGAGGAGTGGCTGGTTCAGCGCCGGTGAGTGACAACACGGCATTGCTTTCACCTCGATATGGATGCTGATCAGAGGATAGGCCACAATTTGCGCAGATGCTTAGAGGTCTGCAGGGCGAGCGAGCTCGCCAGGCCTTCCTCCACTTGACAGCGCACCATCATTGAGACAGACTCGCTCGCCCTGGAAGCCTCCCCACGCTTTGCAACATCAGTCCTGAGTCGGTGGAAATATCTCCATCGCTATCGCCGTCACTTCCACCGGCACCACGTCCGTCTGCGGAGTCGCCGTTCCTGCCATCGCAATCACCTCCGTAAGATGGACCTGGGCGAATCGATCGTCTGCCACCTACTTGCGAGCCTGCCCACGCTGTGCAATATTAGCACCGGCTCACGGATCTCGTACGCCAATGTTAGAGCCTTTCAGAACGTCATCCGCGAGATGGACCTGAGGGAGACATGCTATCAGCAAGTCGAATGATGGAAAGATCACCAGAGTCGACTTCCTCAACGCAGCACAGCGGATCACTCGATTCTCGCAGTTCACCCCCATGGAGGTGAACAACTTCTGTACAAGAACAGCAGCGACTGCGCCCAGAAAGTCATTGGGAATGACCTCCGCGAACTGTCGCCAACCCAAGACAGATGACCTGTCCTTGCTGATTCACTTGAGGTGAGATATGCCGGTATCACCTACCTCACCGCACTACCTCTCGACTGACACAGACACAGGCTACATCTCAAGTCTAGACGCCGGCTCACCTCGACCGATCTTCACATTCCGATGGGCAGCGGTGAAAGATGGAAGACAAGGATGATGCGAATCACACGGGACATCGTGAGGATGAGAAGATCTCCGTCGGAGCACTGGGAGCATAAGGTAGAATGAAGCGCCTGATCCCCGCGGTCAATGTCTGATTTCGCTCCTAATCTGTCCGTTCCAAGACCCACAATCGTTGTAGGCTACAGTCGGCACCCCATCTGCCTCACTCTAACATCCTCTCAGCGCCCCGCGGGCCTTGTCACCGCCCCGGGTCATAGATAAAATGTGCTGTTTACTCCAGATGGCCAACCTCCACGTTCTTGGTGCAAGTAGCGGCGCTGTTGCGATGAACCAGGGCACCGATCGTTGTGTCTCTTTCTTTCTTGTGGCAAGTGAAAAGCAGCCTCATGCCGTGAGTTGGCCTTTCTCCGGCGAAAAATGGAGCAGAATGCGAATGCCGCGGGTGAGGGAGCGGCCGCAACTCATGATGTTTCTGCGAGCCTTCAGAAAATGCGAGAGTCATGAACACTTGACAACTTCCTCGTCGGTGGATTGAATCACCTCTCAGGCGTCAGTGAAGCAACTGCCAGGCAGTGAGGTTCACGCTGCACTACTACTCCCTAACCCTCAGTCGATCATCACCCCCTACAGATACGACACCGTGACTGCCTTCACTCTGACCGCAGCATGGACGAGGCACAAACAGCGCCTGAGGCCCACACACCTGACCCCTGCACGAGACTAGTACCAACTCTAATTCTCGCGCCGCCCGCTCGAATGACCTTCCGCTCTTCTTTCCAAACTTCTTCCTCTCGACACCAACAACACATTCGCAAGCCCCCTCTCAATGGCAGAACGCTGCCGAACGTACGTATGCCCTGCTTTCCACCCGCCGTGCTCCGCCCGGTCCTCTGCCTCTGCCTCCGCTTCCTGCCCTTCTGCTTCTTCCTTCTCCGTGTCGTCGCTGCTGGCCTTTCCCGCCCATTGTTGATGCAAGTGCTGATGCTTGAACAAAGATGGCAGATGAAACACATACGTGGTCGGCCGAGCATTGGCTCCATCACCAGTCCTTTGCCCGGCCGGCTTGGCTGTGCCACAAGACAACAACTTCTACTGAGGACAAGGAGACGCCTCCGTCTGAGCTGGCAACCCGCTACCAACGCCAGTTTTCATACGCTTCCCAGGCCTCCAGCGTCGTCAAAGACGACGAAAGCAAGGTCTTCTACCACAAGCAGCAGCACGGCTACACGCCACAGCCTCGCAACAAGCCCTTTGGAAGCTGCGGCAACAGCAACGGCCTTGATGCTGGCGACGCACTCTCCCCCAAGGAGGCCAATCTACTGAAGCCCTGGACCCAGCCCAGGGGCAAACCTTAACGACCTTCCAACGCGGCCTCGCAGCGCCGCTGCTTTCTACCAGCTTCAGAACGACCAGTCGCCGGTGCCGCGCAAGAAGCTCAAGACAGAGCACAGCCGCAAGACAAGCAGGAATGGACCACGCTCGAGGAGCTAGATCATTACTCTACCTCGTGCTCAATCAGCACACCGAGGATGATGAATGGCTAAGTGAGAGGTGTGAGAAGCGAGCACGTCCAGTGGTATCAGGACGTGAGACGACAAGAAGATATCGTACGCCCATACGTGCGCTGGAGCGGGGATCGCCTCCAGCCAGTATGCAGTTCGCACTCAACCAGCCGCCAGTGTAAGTTGTCGTTCCTCTTTTTCTACCTCATGGGAAGCTTACTGACGCGCCCTCTAGTTCTGGTGTCGGCCCTCTTACCTCCCACCCACCAGTGGAGCAAGGCATGAAGCCAAGAAGAAGGCTCAGAAAGAGGTTGACAATGCACAAGAAATGGACTTGATCTTGAGCGGCGGAGATGCGAGCGAAGGGGCTATACACGACCACGGCGAAGTTGATAGTTGATCGGTCGCCTGGATACATACGGAGACCGGGAGCTCATCAGCCGCGCGAGGAGAGTAGCAGATTCTCGACAATGGATGAGCTTTTGATGTTTCAAGTGAGCTTTGCTCCAAGTGAAGGGACAAGCAACTAGGCGTCAAGCAAACAATAATGTCTCTCCAAATTGATCTCACTTCCACTTCATCTCCGTTTCTCGCGCCCTTCACGATCTACCACATCTTGCCCTTCCAGCATGGCCGATCACATCGCGCAAGGAGAACCGAACAATCTTGCTCGTGCACATGCAGGACATGTCCGCCAACTCACCCAGACACATCGCCGCAAATTTCTAAAGTGGCTGGCAAAGTTCACCTACCACCGCAATCTTCTATGCACATTCAACAACCAAGACCTTCGCGATGCATACGACCTCTTCAATACGATCTTTTTCGAAAACATATTGAGAAGAACAAGCACTCGAATTCCCATTGTGATCCAATGGGATCCCGCTCTCAGGGGTTGGGGTCTCACGCACTTCGACCCCGTCAGGAGAATCCTCACAATCGACATCGGCACACGTCACAAGAGCGGGCTTCACATCGCTGGGACCATTTTGCACGAGATGTGTCACATGTTCTTCAACAAGGCACCCTGCGATTGTGCGAATTGTTTGGACGAGATTCGGGACGCGAACGGGGTGGCTCGGCATGATGGACGGTGAGATACTTTGAGGCTGGCGATACAAGGCAGGACGAAGGAGCTGTTGGGGTTCCAGCTGGATTTGCATTAATTTGATACGGGACAGAAAGGATGGATTAGGATTTGGACAGCCACTCGGCCTCAATGAGATTCTCGATGTCGAGGGCGTCTCTGTCGCTGATGTCGATGTAGCCAGAAGGATTGGACATCCGTGGAACGATGGCAAAGGCGCGGCCTTAGAAAACAGTCAGCCAGGGAACTCTTCAGCATGCCTTGTCTGGTGCTGACGTACCGTTGAGAGAATCATCAGAGACCAAATGCATGACCGCCTTTGCGGCATCTTCAACTTCTGCAAAAATCGTCCTTCTCTCGTCACGGATGTTGTCCCAAAGCTCTTCGGAGACAAGCTTCGTTCGGATAAACCTGTAGCAGCGTCTAGGATCAGTTCAGTCCCACGAGACTCTTTCTTTGTTCCTGACCATGGCGCAATTGTGTTGACTCTAATCCCCTTGTCAGGCACAGTCGATCGCAAACATCTCATAAGTCCTCTGCAACCCCATTTGGCGGCTCCATACACTGGTGCTATGGTGTTATCAAAGTCACCTGCAATGCTTGAAGTGAGAACGAGGCAGCCTGGTCCTTTCGGGTTCAGATAGTTCAGGGCCAGCCTTGCTGTGTAGATGATGCCGATCAGAGCGGTGTTCACGCTCGTGATGTCAGGTTCTACTGGTTCGCCATTATCTTCTGTAAAGCCTGAGACCTCTCCTCGTCCTATTGCTCCTGCGTTGGCGAAGACGATGTCGATATGATCAGAAGCAGACTTCTCCAGTGCCGCTTTGAAGAGTGCTTTCTGATCTTCCCACTTTGTTACATCGCTCCGTACGTACTGTACGATGTCTTTGCCGAGTTCTGTCTCAAGCTTCTCGCCGCGCTCGTCTGATTCGTCGCTGAAAGTAACGAAGACTCCGGCTGCCACCAGTGTACGCACCACTCCTTCGCCGATACCGCTGCCACCTCCAGTCACGATAGCGCTTTTTCCAGAGAGATCCTTGGGCGCGAAGGCAACGCTTGTATCTATCAAAGGTCCGTTCCAGGCCATGGTCGCCATGCAGTTCCAACGATCGGCTTTCAAATGGGAACAGAACTTCACAGGGGGCAGCTTGCAAAGCTCGGAGTTGATGCATCGGTGTCAGCAGCTTGCAGGAAAAGGAGTGGATCCCTGATTTAGGCGAACAGCGAAGCTGTCTTAGCTGCAGAGACCCACAACTTTCGTGGGGGCTGAACAGGGCGCAAGCTCAGAGTCAATACCTCGAAGATACCGAGTATGGTAATCCTAGAAAGCATGTGAGAGGTACCTCAGACGTCTTGTGCAGATTGCTGATGTGGAAGGCATTCTGCTGGTCCCGTCTAGATCCTTTGATTTCTTGTGCGGATGCGGATCTGACGAGCTCGCCGATCGATCATAGTGCTATTGCGATCGATCTAGGACCTCTCCGTTCCATGGAGTTGCGAAGAGGAGAGTCCTTGGGAAGATGTCCCGGTTCTGGTCGAAGTTGTTTTGAGAAAAGAGCATTGAATCATTCTCAATCGTGTCGTATACGCTCTCTCTCGAGATAAGCCAATTCTTATCCCAGCTCTTATGGTACTTATTTTTCAAGCATCGTACATCATCGAGTGCCCCTGCTCTTCCATACTTTGTCCCTATCCATGCTTCTTCGGCGTTTCAAGCTCTTTCAGATCTCAAAGGTTTTACCCAATTCGGGACACGTGAGTCTCTTGGTCAGGCAGCGGCAGGGCCACTCAAGCAGCGACCTGCTGAGCGCGCCTGCTCGGTAAAATTCTCGGTGGGTCGCTCGACGAATGTGTAAGGAAGGACTTCCGGAGGATGCAATCTTGGATCGATCGCTCTTCTGCTGTACCGCCGAATGAAGAGATCCACAGCTTGTGCGAGACGGTATTTGGAGTGGTAGCTTGACACGAGCGCTGGTGGGGTGTGGTCGTCGCTCACATGGAGCCATATCGAAGCTCGAGAGGCGAGACGAGGTCGAAGAGAGCCGTTGGTCAGGCGTATTTGGTCTGATCAATGCGGATCGATGGGGTCGTAGCTCTTCAACTGATTTGCGGCTGCGATATCACGGGTGGACGCTTTGATATTGTGGATCGGAGCGCAGCCTCGAGCGTGCAACTGCTGTAGCCGGTGCGCGAGCCCGTGGAGCTCAAAAGGTAGATCAATCGCGGAAGGCGCCAAATGGCGTGACATGGTAGTCAGGCCGAAACACAGCGTAGGAGGTATTGAGTCCTACGCTTACTCGCAGGTTTGGGAGCGTCGGTTGAATGAGAAGTCGCGGATCAGTGGTGGCACTGAAAGCTGACGGCCCAGCACACACGAGACCCGTCGGCAGAAAGCCGGCATTGAATAATTCGAGCTATATCATTAATTTTCGCTGAGTTGTTGTCGCCTCACGAGGCATGGACTATTCTTATCGATTGCCACTGCCTGCCACGGTGCCGCTGGACGGCCACGGTCACTGATTCCGTATCGGGGCCAAAAAAATCCTGCAATACTGGATTTTCTCAGAGACAGCTCCGCGCCTGAGTTTTTGCATTTTTGATCTTTGATATGGGTGGTTGCGTTTCCAATTGATATCGAATTTCGATTTTGTTTTTGCATGGAGCTTGTCAAACTCTCGCATTGGAATCACGCCTGGTGGCAACAACCCATCATTCCTTTCTGGACTTTGTCTTCTTGCTTCGAACACTTCGAACTTGGGCGTCTCTTGCTCAAAATGAACTTCTCAAAGCCTTTAGGTACTTGTGCGCTCACATGAATGGGAAGGAGGCGTGAGATTAGTGTGATCTTTCGTAGTATATGCTCTCAACTGACCTCATCACTGCGCCTTGCAACTTGTTTTCACGCATCCTACACGAGACTACGGGCTCAAAGGAATCAGGTGGCCAGATGGAAAGGGGACCTGAACTCTGAGTGCTCATCGAGTTATGGTACCTTGCTTCGGCTATACTCATATAGATCGATATTGCCATTGGCCGCCGAATGGCTCTGAAAAGTACAGGAACGGCATTGGAATGGGAAGTATGTCTAGGTGCAGATTCTGTAAGGTTTTTGGTACTTTCAGTCAATTCACACAAATACAAGAGCGTAGGAAGGCATCTATCGCACTCTCCTCCACTCAATTTCCAGAAGCAGGATCGTTGGGGTTGTTAAGCAGCTAAATCAGGTAGGGAGTAAGGTTAAACTGCTTCAGAACTAGAAATCGGCAGTAGCTGCTGAGCCCGTGCAATGAGATTCCATTTTCTTGTCCGCTCTCTGTGTTTTTGCTTCAATTCCAATTTCATTGCCTCGCCAATTTATTTGCGTTCAAAGATCAAGCATCATCATTTTACCGTTTTCTTTCGATATCAACGCACTCTCGGAACCTCTTCTTCACCTTTGTCTGGTTCAAGAGCCAAATTTCCTCCCCATTTCGACGCATTTGACGACCTGCGCTGTATGTCTGCCTCCCGACGCTTTTCTTGCTCTTCATTTGCATCGCTGAGGTATACATTCTCAGAACCTTCAGCTTTGTGTCTTCTGTTGGCATTGGCTTTGATATTGGACGACAGGCAGATTTCCTTGTTGAACCCGCCAGCGACTCTCGCATTCGGCGTTGTACTTCCTCGGCTTCAACTCTGATTGCGTCAACGGTACCACTGGCTGCAAGATGCTCATCAAGCTCGTCCAAGGCCTCGGCGCCGCCGTCCTCGTAGTCTCTACCAGTCGTCCGATGTCTCTGCCTTCTCTGCCGGTGCTGTCATCGACGCCAGCAAAATGTTGAGTCCGGGATACGCGCAGGTCGCCGCCGGTCAAAACTTCGGTGTGTTGTCCGCCTTCTTGTTGCCTCGCTCAGATGTACCTCGTGTGTTCCCTCTTCTGCCCAAATTCTACCCGGTTACCCCTGGTCTCTTTGCTCTTTCTCGTACGTGTGCACATGACTGATTTCTTGGTCGGCGGTGGCTTAGCCACGGATTCACAATGACTCAGTGCGCTGCTATCAACTACCTGATGTTGCTGGAAGGTGTAGTGACAGATTGACAGTGGGTCCAGGCTCGATCACCAAAAGCTGGTCTTCCTCTTTGAAGTCTTGGTCGAGCCGAAAAAAGACACTCTTCGTATGGTCCTGGGCATGCACAAGAGGGGCTTCGTCAAGCATGTGGGCTTCGAAGGTCGGTGTGGAGAGAAGGGGGCTTTGAAAACCCGTCGTGCTCTCTTGCCCAGGCTCTGCATTGTCTGGTATGCGGCGTCCTTGCTCTTACAGTTGTGAACTTTTGCTCTTCTGCCATGGTCACTGAGAATGCTTGGAGAAATTAACGGTGTTGCATCGTTTGGAAAGGTTTCGAATATCCTCTGGCCTTCGGAGTTGGCTCGCGAGCTGTGGAAAGAGGCAATCATGAGGAGCAGGTATTTGCAATCATATCTGTGAGCCGTCAGTACTTCAAGACGGCATTGGTGCTTCAAACCTGGTCATGTTGTGCTAGTTGTCCTTGTCCACAGTGTCTTGTCGTAGTAGCGGCTTAAGCAAGCCCACCAAACGCGCTTCCGTGTCGAACTACCAGCTTCAACTTCAACTGCAGCAAACCACCCTCTCAGCCCATCCTTTGTTGACCAACACATCGCCCTCACCACTATCAACAAGCAAACATGACTTTCTTCACCGCCGCCAACGCTTCCATCCTCTGGCACGTCGCTCTGCGCCGCCGGCAGCAAGCGCAGCGGCTTGTCCTCGAAAACTGGCGCAGAGAGACTGCGCGCGCCAGCCTCCCGAAGACACCAGGCGTGGAGTACGCCATCCTGGGCACCGTGGGCCATTCTTGCTCAAAGCAGCGGGCGATGCTCACGTTCGGTCATTGGCAAGAATGGATTCGGAGGGGGGAGGTGGCATTGGGATAGCTGGAAGAGAAGGCTGCCTACAGGCGGCTCTTCGGGCCTCCCAAAGTTGCAGTCACTGCGACGCTTGGTTAGATCGCCGAGGGTGCTATCAGCGGTCCAAGGTCTCGGATCAATCTATCAAGAAGGATGAAAACCTGGCTTGGAAGAGCGTGGACCACACACAGAACGCCGGGGACGACTACAATATGGCTTGATACCACGAAGCGCAAGGTCCAAGACACTATCGAATCACTTCAAGATGTACGACCAACCTTGCAGTGCCCTGCGGCTCTCGCAATACCATCGCGAAGCAAAGTGCAGCCCCTGAATCCTTGCCAAGACTTCAAACCCTTTCTTGCCAGAGCTGAAATCGGAGGTACAGCAACAAACCTGCAAGCGAGCCATACGTTGCTACCCGGGACCGTTTCAAAGAAGGTCGACGAAAAGCCGGTTACGCTGAGAGAGAAGCAGTCCTTCTACTGCATCTGCAAGCACAAATGAGGCCACCGCACCGAGAAGCTGTCGACAGACCTCTTGCTGAGTCCATGGAGAGGGCCCGCTTCGCTCGGACACGGGAGATAACAAGAAATTCAAACAGCAGCAGCTCCAAGGACACACCACAAAGACCTGGTCGCTAAAGTTGCAGGAGATGAAGCTCGCAGGCGCTGGATTGCGTTCCGGCAGACTGAAGCGACTGCAGCATATGAGCAATGAGGCGGGAAGGTCTTGACATAACTGCATAACTACCAGAGCCGATCAAGACGTCGTGAACGACAAGATGTTCATGTGGAGATCAAGTTTGAAGAATGCTGGCAACTGAGACGACCCGAAGTATGTTTTTACCTCGCTCCTAACCTCGTCTGTTTGCTGGAAGCCGGAGCAGTAGGCAAGATGCCGGCAATACGCTGAAGACGAACAAGCAGTCAAAAGCCGCTCTGAATGGCCACGCCGAGGAAAGAACCGCGGTCCCAACGTCCAAATCTGTTAAAGTCAGTCAAGCAGCCAAAGAGCGGAGAAGAGCGTGCACTCACCTGCTGCCATCAAAAAGCTCGCCTCAAGACACCTCCACTTTGAAGTTCCAACTGCTGTCCCATGGAACGAAGCCAACCCCTCAAACCTTGAATATCGCAATCATATTGAGCCGCTCGAAGTGACCGAACATGGTGGTGTGTGTCTTCAACGGCCGTACGGCACACGCATCATGAGACACCAAAGCAAGATGAACGGAACGCAGCAACCGGGTCTTGAGCGACGCACCGTCAAGAACGCAAGAGGTAAAAAGCATAGCCAAATCCACATCCGGGCCTCGGGCGGCGCGCCGGGAAAGGACACAAGCAGTAGACGTTGCAAAACAAGCATATGGACCTGGAGCGGTGCACAGATGCCAAGCCAACGATTCGCCAGATCAGATGAGGACGTCCAGAACCAGTTGCCGGACCTTTGTGAGAACATACGAGAGTCGATGACTTATCTGTGGATTCCTTCGATGGCTAACGTCATAAAGCCGCATCGCTGAATCGTTGATGCTATAATGGTCGCCAACTTCGTACCCTGCTGAGCGAGAGAGTCCAATCGTCGACTTGGGTGTTGAACAAGTCGAGAACAGGGCCAGCGGTCGATGACTGGCAAGCAAGTGCTTCAGCAGGAGAGAGTGCCTTGTCCAGAAAGGGTGTATTTGTTGAGTCGAGGTCAAGTCGAGGCCAAGGGCATGCCGTTGCATTCGGATACCATAGTTTAAGGGCGAGCAGGATGAGTTGAAGGCCGATGAGGAGAAAGTGCGCAACCCGACCTCGCACCAAACACAATGGCATCGGAGGAGACTTGACTCCGCTTCGGGAGAGCGGTGTTGAAGCAAAAGAGACGCCAGTCCGGATGGTGCTCTGCCGAGTTCCTGTGAATATGTCAGATGCCTGGACAGCGAGGAGCCAACACCGCCATGCTTTCCATGGACTGCCAGGGCAGTCATCTCTGGGCAGCATAGCAAATGAAAGGCCGTTGGTCTTACTCCGGGTCCGAAGACACATCCGCTGCCAACATACTCTGCTGAACCAAGCAGCTGGGCCAAGATGGCTCCCCAGCGAATGAAGATGCAACAGCCGGGTCCAAAGACGCACGGACAGAGGGGCTGGGATGTAGTGATGAAACTCGATCAGCCGGGCCTAAAATGGCGCTCCAGATGAGAGAAAGGACTTCGCCGCATGAGGGACTCCAATTGAAAGTTCTCAACAAGGGCTGCATGGGCTTAGCCGGGTCTAAAGCGACGCTCCGTGCCAGGGAATATGACAAGGACTTGGGCATCAAAGGGACGCCAGGGGGGAGCCCTCAACAAGGGCTGCATGGACTTATCGGGTCTAAAGCGACGCACCGTGCCAGGGAGGCGAGATGACAGGGACTTGCCCATCAGAGGGACGCCAGAAGGGAGTCGCCAACATCAGGTTGCAGGGCTTAGCCGGGTCTTAAGCGACGCACCGTGCCAGGGAAGCAAGCGAAAAGGACTTGACCATCAGAGGGACGCCGAAAGGGAGTCGCCAGCATCAGGTTGCAGGACTTACAACCAGCCCGAAGGCTCGCGGATGCCAGGAAAAGGAATCAGTCTCCCGAACCGGCAGTCCGAAGAGTACCAGTGAGGGGTGACCGCCAAGTGCATGCAATTGGGCATGCGAAGGAGCAGCCGAAGAGGCGAGCCGCCCTAACCCACGACGTGAGTGACGTTCCGGTTTGCATGTGTTCGGCCAGACTCAAGCGGCGGAGCGGAGGTGCCGGTCACGTGAGCGCACCGACGTGTCTGATATTGGGCTCTTGCTGGTGTCAAGCAGTTGCCGTGGACGCTTCTGAGGGTGTCTGCTCTTTCAAAGCATCAGAAATGCTCTCTGTGTCCGGGAGACGGACGCTCGGCCGCCGAGTGGTACGGAAATCACCGGGGTCTGGCTTCGGTGGGCGTCTGAAGCCAGCTCGGAGGTCTGGCATCCCGGCGTGGGTATTGCATGTGAACTTGTCATCAGCGCTTGTGCCTACGTGCTCTCAGTCAGTGTTGCTCTGAACTTTCATGGGAGGTGTTGAGCATATCAGATCGCTGCTGCCGTGGCTTGTGAGAGTGAGCCTTGCCGTGCCGCTGGAGCGGTGCTGGCCTGCCGCCGCGGAGGATGATACAAGGTCATGCAGCTCGCAGCGGCCATTCGATAACACAAGTGGTCGTAAGGGTGCTTCAAAAAGTAGCAAGGACGTTGTTGGTATGCTCGCCGCCGCCGCCGCCGCCGCCGCCGATGCGGTGCTGTTTGCTTCGGAGGTGCTTGCTTTGCCCGCCAAGTCAACAGTGACACCCGCCTTCGCCGGTGAGGTCTGTCAGCTACAGGAGAGTATCTCCATACCTATGAGAAGGCCTGCTGCACGTTTCGTCGCCGCCGCCGGTGTGTGGAGGTGGTGGTGGTGGATGTTGTGGTGGGCTTCGGCGTTCGCTGCCTCATCAGGCCATTGCTCGCCCGCTCGAGGCTCAAATCTCACAAAACTTACACCAGGATGCTCAGACGAGCACACTGGTGAAGCTCTGCAAGGTATTGGAGATTGGCGGATGTCGTGGTGGATGTTGTGATGTGGTGGAGGTGAGGAAGAAGGTGAAGGAGGAAGGCAGCAGCGAAAGCCGCTTCCGCCGGGCTTCAATGCCAAGACCGCCTTCCCTCTCTTGCCCTCCGGGTTCGCTCTTGACAAGGCAACGACATCTGAGCCAGAATGCGTCTCGGCGGAGGCAAGCAGTGTATTCGAGCCATCGCGTGCATGTTCTGAGCCCTCGAGACCCTTGAGAGGAGTGCCCGAAGGCTGAGGGGAGGCCCAGCGGCGTTCTCCAGCATCAGAGAACAGCAACCAGCGAAGGGCGAGGCAAATTGGAAGGGTTGAAGCCGTCAGAGGACGTTGCCGTCATCGGAGGAGAGTGAGCATCAGGCAGTACCAATTGATGAATTTTCTGAGCGAAGCATTCGCCAACGTAGCTTCTCTAAGCACGAGCAATCGGCGGTTGGGCTAGCGGATCACAACGCCAGGAACAAGACTTTGGAGATCCCTTGAAGTACGTCGAGAGCAATGGAAAGAGACATTGCAGCGACATGGCATTCTGCCATTCCAACGACTATCATGACAACTTGCTATAGAAGCAAGGGATGATGAGACATTCTCAACCTCTTCTTGGCTCTTATGGCACAACCAAAGGCCGTAGCTAAGGCATGTACTAACAAAAGTTTCTAGTTAACTTCTGGCAGATCGATAGCAAGGCATTGCTTAGTGATTGCAGTAAAGATGCAAGACGAAGCACTTGATGTCGTCAATTATCGTTCTGTATTCCGATCTGTATGTAGATTCCATTTTCCATCCCTGGCTATGCAAGTCCCGTCAAATCCCTCGTCCCTTGTAACTGCTCGTAGATATCATCAATTCATCACCCCAATACCCAATTCAAGCCATCCCGAGCGAGCTTCTCATCCTCCTCCGAATCTCAACGCCCATAGCCTCCCTGGTACTCCTTGTCCGGCTCGCGGCATCTTTATTCTCCGCCGCTCTTCTCAGCAGATAGTTCAGACAATCGTGCATCTCACCCCATGTGGTACACTTGTAAACTTTCTCTTGGACGGCCTTCTCCTTTCCATCATTCGCTTTGGCTGCTGCGAGCAGGGTGCAGGAGACCTCGTCCGCCATTCCTTGGAGCTGTGCGTAGACCAGCGGCGTCAAGGGCTCGCTCCGGGAGGCTTGAGCTTGGCGTAAGGACTGGGCTTTCTCTACCGTCTCTGCATTGTGAGAGGCGATGACGACGTTGATGTGTGGGAATGTAGCGCCAGGTGTAGCAGGCCTCAGAAAGTCATTGTAGTCTCTGTGTATCAGTGCAGAAGCCGTGGTGTTGTACGCCTCGTGCGTGTCCTCGATGTTCGGCCAGATCAAGTCTCTCGGCTCACTGCCCAGATACGCTCCTCTCACCAGTTTGACTCCGAGAGTGAATCCTTCCGCCTTCGCCATCTCCATGTGTTTTGCAACATTCAGAGGGTTCTGCTTCAAGTAGGCCTGATAGGTTCCATACAGCAAACTCTTGCCGTGCACATTATACTCCCTTTGTAGATCCATGCACCACCGATGGAATCCTTCTAAGCTCCAAGTCTTCTCTGCCGCGCGCAGCAAGTAGATATTCCTGTCGCGAGATGCTTTGCAGACAGCATGCATCGCCTCAGCCATCTCTCGACTCGGATCGTCATTGTTCGCCATTCTCCGCATAGCAGCAGGTCCCATTCCACTCCACTTGAGGCCCAGAAAGTCTCCGGGCTGAGCCATGGCCACTGTCTCCAGCATTCCACTACGCCAGATCTCCACATCTTTGCTCTCGTCCGTCTTGGTATTGGCATCCACCAGCACCTCGAGCGGATACTCCAATACCACGCCGGCGTATCCCAATCGCCGCATCTCGGATGTGCCCCTGTCTACGCTGGCCTTGTCCCATCCCACGCAGAACTGTTTGTAGAAGGTCTCGTACAGAAGCTTCTTCATAAGAGGATTCCGAAGGTCTAGTATGGGGTTGTTGGACTCGAGCATTGTGCGCAGTGCGGCTGTTGAAGCGGACATGAGGGCGGGCGAGCTGGATATGCTGGTCATGAAGTAGGTGCGGAGGACCTGTGAGAGAGGCAATTGAGCCAGGGCGGGCGCCGTGACTGGCGGCGGCGGTGGACGAGCCTGGGCGGGAGTGGTAGATGAGGGCGTGGTGAACGGAATCGAGGCATCTTGCTGAGAGGTTGAATGAAGTCGTCGTCGGGAGGAGGACTGAGTCTTTTGGCCGCGACTTTGCCGGATGATAGTCGCCGTTCTTAATAGATGTGAAGACCTCTTCGGTAGAATGATATTGGGGCCTGCCGCCAACCTCGCCGTCGCCATGGTGTCCTGCCAAAGTTAACGCTCGAAAGCGCAGTTTGCGAATGTTGAATCCAAACTCCGCCAACAGAACAAAGAAAAGGTTGTGGAATGCAGAGAACCGGCCTCACCGTCGAATTGAAGGATGCATTGATGCACGCCCTATTGACATATCTTATCTCGAGAAGGTGATGTCGAGACATTCCACATTGACGGGTCGCTTATCGTCGGCCTTCCACAGCTTCCAAAGTGCCCCGCCAGAAGCGAGATCGGTCGTCAGGGCGAATTGCCCCGCGGTGTTGATGCCTCAGGCTGCGAGAAGCGAAGCTCTCGGGAGCGGCCGAGCTTCAACTTCAGCTCGCTCGGGATGTTGAAGATGCCTGACAGATTTCTGGCTGCAATGGTGCATTATCGTTGCCATACAACAGTCGATGCATGTGTTCATGATCGGATGTCATTCTGAAACTCTTCTCTGCAGAATATTCGCGATGTCTATCGTTTAACGCGCAGTCACAACTGCTTATATTCAATGTCTGATGATCTTGGCAGTCCCAGATCGTATCTAAACATGCGGCTTTGGCGTTTTGTCGCTCCATACAGTGGCTATAAACTTATCGCTGTAGCTTTTGATTGCCCTCTTTCATTTGCCAACAATTAATATGTCCTGTAGAATCTACTATGATTGATTTCAACGCCAGGGAAAGCCTGACGACTCGTCCCGAAGCGCCTCGTCGCCCAGGAAGACTCGGGACTTCGGGTCGCTTGAAGGTAGACGGAAGAGAGTAGGTGCCCTCATCGGGTGACCAGATCTTGGCACAGCTTGATTTAGAGCACACCGTACACGGCTCACACACCATCTTTGTTTCATTCTCCGAAAAACTCTCAAGAGTACAGCAGCAATACCGAAACGCGAAGATGTCGCTCGCACCCGCCAGTCAGTTTCTCTGCAGCTTTGACTTTGCGCCATGCTAACCAAACAAAGACCAAGCTGGCGGCGCGGAAGCTCTGCGCGAGGAGAATCAGCGTCTGCGCGACGAGAACGAGGACTTGCGTGACGAGCGTGAGAATTTGCGCAGCGTGATCGACGAACTGCAGTACGAGGTTGCCCGCCGCCAGTTCAGGATCGAAGACCTCCATGAAAGCATCGACACGCTTAGGGGTAATCTCGAGCGCGAGAGGGAGGCGGTCGCGTACTGGCAAGGCCGTACCGACGAGGTGCGGGAGGACAAGAAGTACTTCCGTCGTAAGAAGGACGAGCTGGTCGACGTGTAGTACGTCTTCAATGTCGAGTCCACTCGAGAACACTATCGCTAATGCTTTCTAGCCGCGTTGCCGAGTCAGTACTACATGCGTATGAGGGCAACATGGACGACGACGCGAAGAACTCACCGCTTGGTTTTGCCTTGAAGCAGCTAGCCATCGCCGTCAACCGGGCTGATCGCGCTTAGAGCGAGAGGGAGGTCGGACAGTGGACTGAGTGAAACAAGGTAATGGGATATCGGGTCTGCGAATGCGGCTTCTCTTGCGCTGTTGGACTTCTACCTTTCGGTGCTACAGACCGCATTACGTCTTCATTGTGTCTTGCGCTGTGTTACAGATAGCCCGTCAATGCAAAACTGTGTAGTCAATGACATGCTGTACAAGACTCTTCTCCAAGACCAACCCGATAGATTGAACATGATGAAAAGCGATGGGTTGTACTCCGCTCCACCACGGCTCAGTGCTATAAGGAAGCAAAGAGGCTGGATGGAGCAGAGCCCCCGAAGGGCTGATTGGCAGCAAACCCAGCCCACCCACCAAAGCCATGAGACCCGATGAGCGGAACTGGGGCAGCGAGGAAGAAAGGGAAGAAGATTCAGAGGCGTGCGCGCAGCAAGAAAAGTCTTCGCGGGGTTCCGGCTAGCGAGGTGTCTACGTAACGCGTTTCGGAGCCTCTCTCACGTGCACAAACAACACTACGGAGCGCCCTGCGGAGCGGGAGGGAGAGGCCGTCACCCACCCGCACAGTAATCATTTCTCTCTGCCCACAAGCCCGTTTCTTCTTCCCTTCTCCTCATCACGCTGAGCATCCGCCGGTTGCCAGCCGTCGACAACCACGTTCTGAGCTCTGGAGACACCCACCCAGCCTTCGGGCTCCCCTTCCCTTCCCCTTCACTAACCAACAGATCCGGCCCCGTCTCCACCTCATGGGTACTGCCTCGCTGTGGCTCAATGCCCGACTGGTTGTCGTAGAACAATGGAGACATGCCATGCGGTTAGACCCTCCGGAGCGAGCCAAGCCTCGCCCAGCGCATTGCGTTACAGTCGGCTGCCGGTGGGTTGTCGCTGCGATACCTAGTCTCTTGAGAATTCCACTGCTCTCACTATGAGGAGGTGTCGCATACATATCTTCGGGACTTTCTGGGGGTTTTGCCTTGCTGGGGGCGCTGACGTTTTTGGGGGCTTTGATGTTCTGGGGGCTTTGCCTTCGGGCTTTTATGCCTTCGGGCTACCTTTTAACATTGCACTTTTTTCATCATGTCGTCGCTGCTTGCGATGTCTTGGAGAAGAAAGGCCGGTAGCCATGATTTCAATCACCAGGTGCTGGATGTAAAACTCTGACGAGGCGGCTGCTGCTTCACGATCGAGAACACTTCCAAGCTCACGGCCTACCGCACCCTGGCGTCTACTATCACTCGCCTTGTTTCGCGTCGCTGTCTTTGGAGAACCATCGCCACGATTCCTTATGATCTATCAACACGCTTCTGACTGGCCAAGACATCTCCGCTGCACGATGAGCACCACGACCACGACTCCCCGAAGGCAACATCCGCCCGCGCGCGGCGGCTCAGGCGTCAGATCCAGAATAAACACGTTAAAAATAGGGAAGCATTCACACCAAAGAGACCCTCCAGAGAAGCGAAGAAGTGGAAGACTGACGGGTCAACTACGTCCGCTTCACTGAGTTTCTAAGTATACGGAATGCAGGACACGGACACAGCCCTGAGAGAGACCAGTTTGCGACAACTTCTCCTCTCGTCTCCGCTGTTTCGCATGACTACTTCGCTAATTAGGAGACCAAGGACTCTTTGCTAATGAGGAGACCAAGGACTGCCTCTCGTCACAGGTGCAAACGCACACACGACTGCTCCTCCGCCGCCACAAGTTTTTGCGCCGCCGCCGCCGCTGTATGCCCGCCGCTCTGTGCCCGTTACGACAGAACCTTGGTGAGCAGATACTCTGACTCCATGAGAGCAGCAAGAAGGTTTCGCCACATGCCTCCCTCGCAGAATGGGAGCGAACATCCTCAACCGTCGCGCCAAACTCTGAGTTCCTGCAACAACAACGACGCAGCAACTAGAAGGAGATGCCACGCGCATCGAGAAGAGCAGGGTAGAATGATCATGCAGTCTGGCAAACGCTGTTAAGCCTTGCCCTCACGGCAAGAGTGACGATGCAGATTGAGACAGAGCCAGGACGTAAATGGAGAAAACAGACAGGCTACGGTGGCGTTTGCGATAGACGATCTGATGAAGGACAATGATTGGAGATGAGGACGCATACATATGAGCAGCTACGAAACGTATCTACACAAAGGTTGAACAGGGAAAGAGAAATGTACGCCGCTCTTGCTCACCAGTCCATGGAAATGCGGAATGATGCTCTCGTGCGGCGCCATCAAAACAGCGGCTGAGTGCCTTGCGGGCCCAACCAGCAGTCTCGACGTGTGATTGATCTCCGATGCAGTGTTCGCAGGCACACCATGATAGTGGACGTGCTGCTTCAGCTGCATCGTTGTGAGTGTGTATCTACACAAGTGTTGAATAGGAAGGAGGGATGTCCGCCGTCGTGTTCACACCATTCCATGGGCTTGCGGACTGGTGCTTTCTCTGGAGGGCGCCGTCAAGACAGCGGCTGAGTGCCTTGCGGCCTCGACCAGGAGTCTCAACGCGTGATTGATCTCCGACGCATTATTAGCAGAAATGTTATAATGATGAGCATATCGCTTTAGCTGTGTCGTTCTGAGTGTGTAGTATATGTGTTTGCGAAGTGGGCTTGCGAAGACGCGCGAGAGGTCAATCGTTTGGCAGACGCTAATTTGCTAGCGTGCTGTAAAATGTGAATTTTGGTACCGCAGCAACGCTAGACATTCTCACATGCATGACGTTCATGCCAAACACTGAGTCGATTGGGGCGTGCGCTGTCTTCGGGGGGCTTCCTGCGGTGTACGTAGGGAAGTGACGAGGCAGAAGGTTTCATTTCAGGGGTTCAGGGGTTACTTTGCATCAATACGTGACGAGCACAGTAGTATAGCCCAAGAAGACTGAGATTGAGGCTGAGAACTCATCAAGAAAGTTGTTTGTAGACCTGATCGTGTGGTCTGGTTTCATCATCTTCCATTGAACTCCAGGGGGTATCTCAAAGCAAAAACGCCACCAAACCTCCCTCGCCGCAAGCAAAATGTGTAGTTGTGTCCAGCTATGCGCCACAGGCCGAAACGAGAGGGTCATACCGCTCTACGCTCGCCCTGCGCTGCCATAGCCTTCAGCCTCCTTGAGTGCGGATGAGATGCCAAACGAGAGGTTTCCCAGCCCGAAGGTGATTCCCCCATCCAGAGGAGAGGTCCATGGATGGCTTTCGCCGACCACACGAGACTTCACTCGCACTCAAAAGGCAGCAAACCAGCTGTTTGGTCGCGCGGTACGCACGCTGTGCAGATGCCGGTCGAAGGCAAGGTCCTGCTCTGCGTTCTCAGGCCACCAGATTCCGAGACGCTTCATCACCTCCTTCACTATGTCCAGATTGTATCCCGAGTCTGTGTCCACTGCACCGATGATGGCCTCAACGGC
This sequence comes from Phaeophleospora eucalypticola, assembly GCA_022814565.1. Classification (NCBI taxonomy): domain Eukaryota; kingdom Fungi; phylum Ascomycota; class Dothideomycetes; order Mycosphaerellales; family Mycosphaerellaceae; genus Phaeophleospora; species Phaeophleospora eucalypticola. Next base: position 458,946 of record JAKLNG010000001.1, on the reverse strand, counting down.
GGTCGCTCTCTGATGCCTGTTGAAGGGACGCTCACGTCCCTGTGCGTCCTTGTTTGGCGCTCCCCAGCGCATCCACCTCAAGACATCTTTCGTGTCACACATTTCTGCCAAGTAGGCATTGCTCGCTACGCCGTCATCATGCCACTGCTTCCAAATGTCTAAGGACTTTGTTAGTGGAATCTACAACTTCCAAGAGGGGGAAGAACTCACCCGTTCCCTGCTTCCGCTGGATTCTGATCCGCTGCATTATAAGGCGAGCGGCATTGTCGCCTTGCATAGCAAGGTCTTGGTTGTGCTCATAGCCGAGCATATCGCTCTTGCGGTTGTCAATCCTCACAGCGCATGTGAGTGCCGTGTCTAGCAGCGTACGATCGTGAAATTGGTACTCGTAGCCGTCCGAAAACACCAGCGTGTCTCCCGTCCAGATCAGGAGCGTCGTCGCCGGCGCAGGAGGCTGGTCGGCACGGAGGGGCTCGAGGGTCGCGGAGATATGTTGCGCGCTCATGGTGATAATACTGCACTTGGGGGAGGAAAGAGAGGGCGATTTTTGTGCAGTATTGTTGGAGGTGAAGCTGTCTAAATTCGGCCTCAAACGCGAAGGAAAAAGCCCGCTGCAACTTCGCTCGCGCTAGCGGGATCGGCCGTGATGCATTCTACAAGACATTGCACCTTAATACTCCCAGTACTTTCCTATCTCTCTCAAATCCTGAACCAAGGCTGAAGGATTGTCCACTCCCGGAAAATGCCCTCCAAAATCATGGTTGAAGTACTCAACCAGGTTTCCAACCTTTGCTACCGCGTCAGGAGGCCAGAAGCCCACGTTATACTTGAAGGCACTGTATAACATCGGCGCATCAGTCATCGCTTTGGTATAATTTTGTCTGAAGCCACCAGTCACCGCATTTTGGAAGTACATGAACACAGATGAAACGAAACTTTGGGTGAGACAGTAGAGCGAGACAGAACGCAAGATCTCGTTGTGGTCGAGTTTCGAAGGGCCAGTGCCTGCTCTTGGATCAGACCCTACCGGCTGCATTAGCATTCGTATTGCTCGTCAGCTGCAGGATCGTGCGTACAATTGATGAACTTTTCACCAATCCAGGATAGCTGCCCAACTGGGTTGTCGTAAAGAGCAAGACCGATTGTGTTGGGCTGGATACTCGAGTTAGCGAGCGGCATCACAAGCAAATGGAAATACTCGCCTTAGTGTTCTGAAGTAGCAAGTACGCATTGCCAGTAGCTGACCAGGCTTCGGTCTGCTGCCGTTCAAACTCCAAGAGGCTTGAGTTCAGAATGATGTTCTGCTCTTCAAACTCTGCTCGTGGAATCGGCAGGAAAGGGATAAGTGCAAAATGAGCTGCTCTGGTCGATTGGTTGTAGCTTTCGTACAGGCTATAAGACGGTGCAGAGCCCCAGTCGGTGCCAAACACTGCGAACGTCTCGTAGCCAAGAATCTTCGTCATCAGAGTGTTGTACACACGAGCAGTGTCAATAGTCGTCCAGTTGGTCGGCGGTGCGGAAGAGAAGGCGAAGCCAGGCAGGGATGGAACTACAACATGGAAAGACACATTGCCTCCGGTCGTCGTCTTTGCAGCCTCCGTCAGCGGCATGATGGTTGGCACAAATTCCAGAAATGAGCCAGGCCACCCGTGGTTCAGCATCAACGGAATTGCGTTGGGTTGCGACGACTTTTGGTGGATAAAATGAATCCGAAGACCCTCGATATCAACAAGAAAGTGGTCGAAACTATTCAAGTCAGCATTGATTGTTGGGCAAGCGTCCCATCCTACCGATTCATTGATGCCTGCTCTTCGTCCCAATCGAAATCATCGAGCCATTGCTGGCGCAATCTCTTGAGGACATCGAGGCTGATGCCTGCCGTATCATCGAGCGAGGGATATTCAGGCTTTTCGGGCAAGCGTGTTTCTCGAATCGAATGCAACATGCGCGGTACTCGCTCTGTCAGGTTAATGTGGAAAGGTCGAAGATTATATTGCTCGTTGATGGTTGTCACTGCCTGCGTAGATGTCAGACATGCGGAAACAATCAATGCGGTTGCTAAAGCCATGGTAGGCAATGTTGTCGAGAGGTGCAAGAGATAGGCGATGGAGTGCCTTATGTAGAAGCTCTCGAGCTGTCCTGCATGCTGCTGACTTTGCGTTGGGTTTGTCAGCTGCATTTGCGGCGTACACAGCATTTGCGGCGCTGCATCGTCAAAATAACATACAGCTCGATACGGCGAAGCCATCATGTAGCATATCCTATTTCGCAAGTCAACAATGGCATGAAGTTGACCTCGATACTTTGGAACCTGACTATCAAGCTTTTGGGGACATGCGATGATACCAGATATGGCAAATTTGGGTGAGCTAGTACCATCGCTGGTGGCAGAGCTAGGCCGGATTCTATTGGAGTGGAACTCTCAAGCCTTCTACGCTCTCAACACCAGACTGTGACTTGCGAGCTACCTCAGCTCGACGGTGCTCAACGCTCTCGCAAATTGGATCCTCGCCGCCGAATATCTCCTCCACGTGCTTCTTGCTCGGCCGCACACCGGAGCGGATGAACTCGTACCGCGTCCAGCGCACGAGTTCCAAGTTCACTGCGCTCAATCCCAGCAGCTGCGGCGCCCGAGTCTGAACAGCGGCGCCGAGCTGCAGCCACGCCAGCCCATGTCCAGTGCAGCCGATCATCTTTTCACCCGCATCGAGCCGCGTGACCGCCTTGCCCTCTTGATGGCTGACGTGCAGGAAGGCCACACAGAGCTCTCGCAGAAGGACAGACAGAATTGTCTCCTCAATTGACAGACCGGGCAGTGCCGTCATGTTCGGATCGATCTGCACGACGACGCAGCCATCGGCGGAGATGCTGGTGGTGGCGCGCAAGTTGGGGAGAGATTCCTGCTGAAGGCCAATGATCGGTGTGAGATCTTTGTTGAAGAAAACGAGGGAGAGGTCGGTCAACAACAGTTCTGCCATGGCCTTGTCCAGAATGGATCCGCAGAGATGGAAGAAGAAGAGATGATGTGCCAGAAGGCTCCGGGCCTTGATACGGCTGGCGAAGAGACAGATCGGGCCGTTAATGAAGGCCACACTCTTGTTAAGAAAAATGGTGTCGAGGTGCCACTTTGAAAGATCCATGATGCAGAGTCCAATGAGAGCGCAGGCCGGAGAGAGGATCATGAGAGCTGCGAGAAAGAAGCAGAAGAGCTCGATAGGGCTTTGGTCCTGCATTTTGATCAGTCTGGAAGCGGTATGTATGCTGGTAGTGAAGTCTTCAGTGTGTAAGAGAGAGTATGAATACTGTCACAGTAGGGGAGCGACTCGAAATATAAATCTTTCGCAACAATACTGTACCTTAAATACAAGAAGCTCTTTTTGGGTTGCTGCTACTGCTATTGTCAGACTCAGAGGGACAATGTGATGAGCCTTCATTCACTCAGACCCGCATGAAGTCGGAAGTGAGTGCCCCGACCAATCGAGGTCTTCAATTGGAAACGGCAGAATGACACAGATGAGGAAACGAAGCGCGCAGAACCGGGTAGTTCAAGCGGAACGGGCCGGTTGATGTTCTCAAACAATCGAGATTCTTCGTCAGGTTACTCTTCTCTTCCTGCTTCAAACATGTCCTGTTCGGACCAAAATGCCATTTATTTGACTACGTCGGACGCCGCACAACAGTCTTCAGCAGCTATCTTCAGCTTCTTCGGAAGCCATAGATAATCCATTGCTCCTGAATGTTGCAAGCCCTGCGCTTGTTGCCGTCCAAGAGCAAACAAAGTCTGCACGAGTTAAGGGTGTGTTCCGTCAAGGCCAGTGACCTGCACAAGTTTTACTACGCGCAACAGCTCTTCACCACATCAACTTGATAGCATCTCGCCGTCAAGGTGACGGCAGCGGTCCCAAATACATCTGCGACCTGTTGGCGTGTCAAACTGGTACGTATTGCATCCTCGATCTACCCAAAATTCGCTAACTCAGTTTCAGTTTCGTGAGCTCGTCGCATAGGTAGCCAATGTGACTGTCTGAGGCCGACCTCTTCGAAGCCTCCTTGAGATTCGCGGCGTTCGCTTTCACCTCAAGTCGGAGCATCCGCTACCCAAGATCAAACACTCCGCGTAGCTTTCGATGTGACCAGCTTCAAATCTCATTCGGAGCATACCTTACCGGCGTGACAAACCTTTGCTACTGTTGTAGCCACGGCGACATCCATGGTGGCGGCCTGTCTCGCGGAGATGGATCTGACCCGCATCTCGAAATCCCGACTGCTTTCTAAGCTACCGAGAGCGGCCTCGTGGTGCGGTAGCAGTGCGTCCAATATGTTCTGAGTTACTGACGCTGTTATAGAATGCATATAGTGCCACGAGCGATGAAATTGCCGCTCCCTCACGACCGAATCTACCTTCACCTCCCTCTCGCCGATCATGAACATCCTTTCATCCGCCTTGAGCTCGCTCGATACCTCCGCGCTCGCACTCGCACACACAGACGCTCACTCGTTTTTGCTTCAAAGCCTGACAGACAAGCGCAAGATCACACCTCGCCCAATACTCTGAGCAGACAGAGCTGGCACCGATATCTCGCTATGAGGGCAACCTTAAAAGGCCAGATCAGGGCAAGCGTTGGCCATTCGGTCTCGCTACCTACCTTTGATTAGGGTGAGGAAGTCCAAGAACAGACCACGCTCGAAATTTCTGCAACAGAATCTGTCTCTGAACATGACCTATGTTATGCAGACGGTTGCGAGCACAGTAAGGACCACATGTATACGATCAGAGCTGAGCGCGCTGGCTGGGCTCCACCGAATCCGCTGCGTGTCTCATCGACGATGACTCGTAAGGCAAACAGTCCAAGATCAACCCAACCACAACGGCTCGCAACGGCACTTGTCTGTGAGCATGACGCTTGCCAGTATGCCGTCATGGTAAATACTTTGTTCCTTTTGCAGGATCAATATCTCCTCAACGAAGGCTACTGACATGGGCTTCAATTGGCTAGTGAGCGCAGAGACCACTTGGGATACTCCGATAAAAAAGTATGAGGCCGCAAACAACAAAGAATGGGGCAGAAGTTGTTGACTAGAGATCATGGGATGCATTCCGCAACAACAAACATAACATTGCTTTTGCAGAGCTCCAAGACGAAATCCAAAATCACATACAGTCCTTCTGCACTCAAAAAAGCAGTCTTCCGCAAGGTCGAAACAAGTTGACAGCTCAAGAGCTCAAACACCGCCAAGTGAAGTAGGGCTTCCTTCATCTTGCTCGCCTTGGCTTACACCGTCATCGTGAGCGCTGGGCTCGCGCTCATCATGAACCTTGACCGCTTTCTTCGACGGACGATCTCGCTTCCTTTTCCCCTTGCCACCGCCGAATTCACTGTCAGTGTCATCAGAGAAGTCCGTCTTGCGTTTCTTCGGCCGCTTCTTCTTCGCTGCGGGAGCCGGTATAACGGCAACACCTCCTTCGCCCAGCCTGCCACCTGCGTCGGCGATCTTTTTGAGAGCCCGGTTGGTAAGGACTCGGAAGCTGTCGACACTGGCACAGCCATAGTCTCGACTGGCGCTCTGCCAGTCTATGGCGGATTGATTGCTGTGGAGATATATGCAGAGAAAACGGTTCTTGTCCATTTCGTTCAGCACCGACTTGGCTACGGAATAGCTGTATGAGGGCATCTTGACTTTGCTGATCAGGTAGATTAATGATGCGTAGGTGCTCTGCAAGGGATTGTTTGACCGCGGAAATGAGGAACAAAAACTGGTGTGGTTGGGCATAAATAGGCAACGGATAAAGCAAGTGGCGAGACGATGTGCGATTGATGGAAACCAGACATGCAGTATCTCGGTCTTGCAAGACCGAACTTACTTCATCCTGGCCATCATGCAGGCAGAGGGCTGCAAATGCGACAAGCAATGTCCGTTAATATCTTTGCGATGTGTCGAGGCCGCAACTGGAGTTGCAAGTCCTGGTAGTTAAATGTGCCAGGCTCCCTTGTTCAGAGCTTTGAGTTACTTCCACCAGAGCGTGGTTTGCATTGCCCCTTGCAGACAAAGTACATCAGTACCGATCGTTTGCATTTGCATGACTCGACAGAGCTGAACACGATATCGGCTTGGCACGGGATGTACCCTTGCTGCATCATGGTCCCTGTCAGAGAGGTGACTTCCAGTCTCCTGATCATTTTTGTAACGATGACAGTCTCGCTGGACTCCCCTTCAATGCGGTGCATCTCGAAAGCGCAAGAGGAATGAGAACACAGGTCATACAAATGGTCAATTTGGCGTACATTACAATCTCGAAGAGATAGGTGGTTGGCAATTTAATCATAGTACGAGCAACCAATAGCTCCGGTCCAACGTCAATCTCTCAAACAGCAATGCACACATTCTCTGGCTGAGCCACGTCGACGGCTTCCTCCAAAACTGGGGGAGTTGGAACTCTCAGAGCAGGATCGATCGCAGCTTCATCAATCTCTCCTCCATTTCCTTCTCCCTCCTCTCCCTCCTCCTCCTCCTCCCCCTCTTCTTCTTCTTCGGAGGACTCTTCATCGACAATGGCCAGCCTTTCCGTCTTTGCACGACGAGGCTGCATCACCCGCACAGGACTCTCAGATGCCACAAAGTTCCGGCCTCTGTACTCACTGCTAGCTCCGCTCTTGATTGAACCCTCGTCTTCAGATTCCTCGTCTCCGTCAAACCCGCCGCCACGCTTGCGTTTGCCCTCAATTGGAGGATCGAACAAAGTGCGACCAACCGTAGGAGAGCGACCACCACCGCTTGCAGGTGGAGTGTGAGGACCCGTCGGCTCGTCTTCCTCTTTGATTGACGAGGGTGAAAGCTCGGGGTCATCAAGGTCCCCAGGAGGAGATGGCATCAGCTTGGCCTTCTTCTTCATGGGGCCTTTGGTGCTTTTCTGTTGGGCGGATTTTGTCGAGCTCCTACCGCTCGGCTTAGCTGGAGAGACTCCCAGGGACTTTTTGAGCTTGACAATGTGTTCCGTAATGGCTCTCTTGGTAGGCTGCTCTCCACCATTTGTGCCTGAAAACCGTCAGCCGAAATGCGATCGTCTCAAGTCTAACTAACCATTCTCCTCAAGCCACTTTGCAGCAATTGCACCAGCATCCAATTTCACGATGCTCAGAACGACCAGAAGCAGCTTCTGATCCATCGCCGCGGTCCAAGAGACGCCCATGACTGCTGGTGAAGCGCTGTATCAGTGGTTTGGATGGTGCGGATCGAGATTATGAGTAGCAGAAGTGCAGCTGGTGTTTGAATCTCGTTGATTTGAATTGAGGCAGGCTTCATCTTCGCACAATATATGCCGTGCTTTGTACCAGCATTAAGATATCGAGCCTTGTTGTCAAAACGTCACTTCACGGCAATGATGAGCCCTCACAGGGATGTGAACATTGTCGGTTCCAATACATGACGACTTGGCAGAAGTGACAGTCACTATACGCCTGCGAGCTTTGGCATCTCATCCTCAAAGCACCATGAGTGCATGAACAGGCATGTGGCGAAGAAGTTTACTCCCCGTTTTGGCCGTCTGTCAACAGTATGGAACTATGTTCTGAACCTTTTACAATATAGATGAAAGCTAAACAATCCTTGCCCTCACTTCGGAGGATATGCTTGCCGAGGACCGCCAACAGCCTGCTATAGATCATCAGAGAGACTTGACGTGCTTGTGTAGAATGAACACAAGAGCTGAAATGGAATGGTTGTACTTTTTAAACCTTGACACATCCAAGCGCATCCGGTATGATTAAGGACCAGGCATACACAATTTAATTGCAAGGCAAAACATGAATGCTTTTGCAGAGCAGGTTCGGATTGATGCAGTCAAGAGCAGGAAGCTCCCTAGTGCACCCGAACTGCTCCTGAAATTCAGAATCCGTGCTTTCAGAAGTCACTGAGCGGCTGTGCTTCTCTATGGCTCTCAAGCGCTGAACTTCATCCCATACCTGTCGAGGGACATGTAGCGACGGTGAGGATTGTGTCTTTTTCTTCCTCTGTTTCTTCTCTACCACTCGACCTTGATCCTTGGCTTCTTTGATCATCACTTTTGCTTTAGTGCGCATGGGCTTGAGCCGTTGCTCCACCGTGTCGTACGAGAGATCAAGAAATCGGGCGATCTCGCCATAACGCAGCTGGATCAAATCTTAGTATTTTCCGTTTGAGCAATGAGGATGGATTACAGCAGTGTCCTTGTCCAAGAGCCAAGCAATGATCGCTGTAGTGAGATCTTGATACTCGGCGGCTCGCAGCTTCTTGCCGCGTTGCCCTCTCCGTTTCATTTCAACTTCGTGTTGTGTTGTCTGTCATAGCACTTTACTCCGGGTCACAAGTCCAGCATATCGATAGCTATATAAGTCGTCGTGAAGTTCGTGAAGGACCATGTACCACTGTGAGCTTCGGAAGTGCGGAGTAGAAACCTACGATAGAGCAAGCGAAACGTAGTTATACGCTATCGAAAGCTTTAGACCTAGGCATAGCTGCCCACTCCCCTACCACAGCGTGGAACAAAAGCTGGACATTCGTTACGACTATCTCCTATGTTAAAAAGATCATGGTAGAATGGGCAGCAGTGCTTGCCATGTCTAGAGAGCCACTCCCTGAGAAACAGGCCGTTCCATGCAACTATTGCTATTGCCCTGCTTGCACCGGAGTAGCGCAGATTCGAAAACGGACTGTGCTTTCTGTCTCTGCTAAAACCTTGAGGCCTTCCGTGAAGAGTCGTGAGCGATACATCTATGAAACTCATCCGTCGGATTCCGTACCAACTCGCCATTGCCAACGCTGCTGAGTTGCGTCGCATCAACTTGCAACAATTGTCTTCTGCCCCTGCAAAGCTTGCGTGATATCGGGTACTTGTCGAGAAGACGCAGCTGTGAGGCAAACCTCGGTTCTGACGACTCCTTGACAATCACATGATCGCCCGTCACGATCAATCAATTTTCTCTATGCCTCTCTCCTTCGCATTCCCACACGCACTATCTCCCGGCAATTGGTTCATAAAAGCTTCCAGTCGCAGAGCATACCATATTTTCAATCGTAAGGGCCTCTTCGAATCATCTTGTACGCAGCTAACAGACTTAGATGGCTCTCCAGTTCTCCGCACGAGAGACTGAGATTCTGGCTGCAGCCTGGAGCTGTCTTGACGGCGGCGATCCCAAAGTCAACTATCAAAAACTGGCTGAAGCAACTGGAATGACCAACCCGGGCTCTGCATACAATGCTTGGACAAAGATCCGCAATAAAATCTCTGGAAAGAGCCGCCCACAAAACGCAAGTAAGAAGCAGAAGTCGGGCGGAGTACGCAAATCGCTGCCCAGCCGGCGAGCAAAGACTGAAAAGCCTGATGTCAAGAATGATCCTGCCTTGGAGGATGACGGTTCTGAGCAGGAGGTTGATGTCGAAGCGGCTTCTTCGATCAGGAAAGTCGAGAGCGAGTGAGGGAAGACTGCATTGTTGGTTCAAAAGGCAACTTTGGACTGTTGATGCCTCACTTCAATCAGAACTACTTTCTCCATTGCAGATGTAGGAATGTATGTTCGACAATTTGACGGTCGAAAACTACCCGAAAGATCTAGAAAGTCATTAGTGCCCGTGAAGCCAGCCAAGATCTAACTGCATCCCCGGTTCGTCGAGCTAGCTCGAAAGGACCAGCTACTGTAACGTCTGCGATTCTCGTTGCAATCACGGATACATATTGACTTGTTCAGCCGAGAATCCCAGGGACAGGGATTCTCCAAAAGAGCTCAGTCAGACCCAGCAACGCTCTGAGCCCATGGTGGAAGCAACTGCTGCTGCTTGGCTTGCTATTGGGACATCCGATACTGCGTCTTTGGTATAATACCGAGCCTCTTCCTGAAAGCTGTCTCGGTCTTCACCTCACTCTGAAACATGGCTCCGCCATTTTGCATGCAACCCGACTTTGACAGTCTTTCTTTCTCTGGAGGAGCTTATGATTCCATCAAAATCCCAACACCCGCCGATGATGGCTGTCGTCCGAATGAAGAGTCTACACCACCAGCCGCGCCTTCAGCACAGCTGTTGATGTCTCCTTTTGAGCCAGTGACTCCACTTACACCGCCAAGTGCATCACCTTCTTGGGCAAGTTCCAAAGTCGTCTCCGAGACAACCTCATCGAACGGCTCTCTGTGCTCCTCACCAGTCACATGGCCATTTACACCAGTACCAGAGGCTGTAAAGCCTGTTTTGATCCACTTTTCAGAAATCGGAATCAAAGGCAAGCTTCCAATGTCGTTGCCCGATCGTAAGCAATATGATATTGCTGATGCTGTCCGTCCATCACTGAAAATTCTAGCGTATTCGAAACCTTATCAAGGGCTTTCCACGGAGTTGCGGCTGATAGTATGGCGGAGTTTGCTGGTTTCTCCATCTCCCGTGAACATGAATGGCAAAACATGGAGGTCGCGAGCAGAGCTCCAAGCAATATTCAGCCTTTGCAAAGAGGTCTATCGAGAAGTTCGGCCGCCGTCAGTGTGTGTCTCAACGCTTTGCTGATCCTCCACAGGCCACTGATGTGTTCTTCTACGACAACACTTTTCGAATTGACAATCGACACGCAGTACGCAAGTTCATGCACTGCATTCCTGAGCGCGCAAAGTCTCGCATCCGCAAAATTGAGATGATCCCAGGAGACACTACTCCCTCGCAGGCCGGACGTTCTTATACGATGGCGAAGTTGCGAGAGCGTGGTATCATCGACTCTTTCGTGAGACATATCCGCCCTTTGGCGAATCTGACCTGTTGCACAATCACATGGCCAGACTCGGATAACTGGTTTTGGGACAAGAACTTCGTGGTGAGTTCTCATTGCGATCCCGAATCATGTGGATTCTGACCGTTGGTAGTACAAAGGGTATCTCGGCATTTTCGCACTTTTCATAGAGCTGCGACAGTTGCCCGTAAACTGCAAAGTGGTCGTTCCAAAGGCATCTGAGGAGGTTCAGCGCATTTTCCAGACGATCCGCAACTGGCCGAAGGGCATTCCTGCAACGAGCGATGATCTTGATCGCCTGTTTCGGGCGCTTCAGCCAAGCTCTCATCCGTTTGGCTGCAGCCCTGCCAAGCTTGAGGTCGAGGAAGAATCCACTTGAGTGGTGATAATGAAATACAGACTTTCATCCGTGCCCTTGTCTCCCAATCCTTGCTTCTCGTCACTGTGTCAAAGTGTAAAGTAGCCGAGCTTGACGAGTCGAAAGCTTTGAGAGTTCCGAGCATATACATGTACAGTATTGCGCTCCAAAGTCTTCGTCCCACTCCTCACACTGCAAACCTACCCCAAGCCCAGGTTCTTCAGCGAAATGCCTTCTTACAAGGTCGAAATTGCAAAGGCAGTGTTGAACGAGGCAGACAAGAACCGAATTAATTGTCTGTACCTCAGTAGCGACCAGACATCGATCAACTGGCAGAAGGCGGCGCAAGACTTCGGCTCGACGAGCGTCGACGGCTTCAGACGAATGACCCAAATCATGCTCAAGAAGATCAAGGATGCTGGCGGTCTGGAGGATGAGAATCCATCGCCTGGGAAATCCAAGAAGCCGAGCAACAAGAAGCGAGAGGCTTCCGAGGTTGAGAGCGACAACCTGGATCATGGAAGGCTTAAGCCAGCTCGCAAGTCGTCGAAGAGGACCTGCAGCGTCGTGAAGTGCGAGTTATCGGGAAGTGACGCTGAGGAAGAGCTAGTCTTCGAGGAGTGATGGGACAGTGCTTGAGGTTCGAGCAAGTGTTGGATGAGCATCTTCCCAAGAGCTGGGGATGTAGTGTGGTGCGAAGAGTGCGAAAGTTGCCACGATTCCATACTCTTGCGAAACTAAAAAATGGTGTTCTTGGGTCTCCCGTACTCCATCAGGGACATGCGTACTGCACAATGAAGGTGTCTTTCAGCGCCGATGTTTCCGGTGGGGTGAGGAGGATTCCGTTCGCAGTGCACCAGAAACTTGCAGGCATTCCAAGTCTGTCACAAGCCTCGCCATGGGAGCCTGCCGTAGAATTGTGCGCCGAAGTCCGTGATGAAGATGTGAGGAAAGACGCAAGAAGCTGACGGAGCTTCACGACAGTTACCAGCGCAATGACTCTTATCTTGGCCCATGAACACATGGCCATAGCTCCTTTTGAGTTGCACGTGAAAAAGGCAGGATCAAGTTGGCCTGAATGCGTAAGCAAGGAAGTGCCGGAAGCGAGCATGCAGGGGAACGAAAATCGATCTTTGCCCTGGCAGACGGCCAGATTCCAGGTACTGCAACCTTGCAAGCTACCTCATATCAACCAGATGTATCGCACGCCGTGAGGCATTGTGCAGAGCGTCACTGGAAGGTAACGACGCCTCACGACGGTAGACGATTGCAAGGCATAGCTCAGTAGTGCCGGACTTGAGTTGTCTTTCTGGGAGTTTCTGATGGTAAGCTGCGCGTGGGCATGTCCCATCCTGCCTGCTTGTTCTTGAGTGGATACCACTTTGCGACTGTAGCGATACCCTTCCCGTGACAGCGACTTTTGAAACGTAGGCTATGCATTTCTCTCTGCCCATCGGGAGCTCGCACTCACAATACCAAAAAGCAACTTCTTCCAAACTTGAAAATCATGGCAATGGATTTCCAAGCAGTCAAGTCTGCCCTGAGCGAGGATGACATCAACCGCATTATATCTCTCTGGTTCACGACGCCAATTGAGCATGTTCACTTCATTGAGGCGGCCCAATTCCTTGGAGTGCCCGAACACGAATTCCTGAAATCCAGCCAGAGGACGTACAAACGAGCCAAAGAAGGCTACCTTGGGAGAATCAGACTCTGGGTCGAGAACGAGGATCGCCGCACAGATTCGCATATTCAGAGTCTTTTGGAGGCTGGCTCAGCCAAAGCAGAGGTCGGTGCTGAGAACAAGGGTGCTGAGCCTGGTCAGCCTACGGCGAAATCTGCCGAGCTTTCAAAGACACCACTGAAGGACGGCGTCACGAGGGGCGGCTCTCTGAGAGAGGGACATCCTGGAGATGGAGCTCCAAAGGACGGAAGTCTGAAAGACAATGCCAAGCGCAAATCCTTGGTCTTGACAGTGAATGGTGGAGAACATGCAGGTGCCCCAAAGCGGAGCAAGACGATGGCCAGTCCCGTGCAATCCGTCCGTCTCGATTGACTGCTAGGAAGGACCGAGTCTGTCGGCGAGCGGGAACTTGGGTGCAGTGTAGCTTGATAGTCCAATGTACTTTTCGTTGCCAAATACGATCTCCTGCTTGCCACGTTCTGATCCAGTGGCCGGGTTGACTTCAGTGGCCGGGCTCCGCGGGCGCCTGTTCGAGACCCATTCCGCGAAAAAGACCCTTGCATTCGTTGTGTCCAGCATGTCCTGGCCTGGCGCGAGATCTCCGAAAAGTTTGGACGACGACAAGACACGATATGTCTCTTCTCAAGACTTTGGCTGCTCAGACTCTTCCTCTTGATCACTTCTTTCCACTCACTGCACAAGATGACATATTCCTCAGCAAAAGCGCTTCTCACGTCGGCCGACATCTCCCGCATCCTATGCGTCTACTTCAACTCCGCACCTTCTTCCATTAACTGGAACCAAGCGACTCAGGACTTCGATGCTCCGAGCGTTGAAGCTTTCCGCAAAGCCATCTCGAGAATGCTCAAGAAAGTCGAAGGCGTCTTCGACAAGACCACTGTGCTGAGTCAAGCCGACATAAGCAGAATACTTTGCGTGTACTTCAACACTGCGCCGTCTGCTATCGATTGGGTGAAAGCAACGAAAGACTTCGGCGCTCCAACCGTCGAGGCCTTTCGCAAAGCCATCTCCAGGATGATGAAGAAAGTCGAGGATGCAGATGGCAATGGAGGTGCAGCAGGTGGCATCGATGGTGGTAATCAAGGGGCCAATTTGAGCAACATGAGCAGGAAGAGACAGGCGCCGGCAACTGGAGAAGCTGATGCTGACGATGAAGACATTCCGAAGCCGAAGGTGAAGCGAGTGCGCAGAATGGCGAGAAAGCGGACAAGGAAGTAGCTTCATAGGTCTTTTAATCGTATTCAGGAGTGTCGTGAGCGAGTCCGTCATTGGTATCGTGCTTCATCCCAACGTCCATGTAGCTTTCCTCTCTGAGAACCAATCTCTGGCAAGCCAGATACAAGCCATGTCACTCGATGTCAGGTCAGCTGGAAAGGGCTAAAAAGAAAGAACTTCCGAGAACGCTCGGCTCCCGTCTCTTGGCCGCCGAACTTAATCGAGGCTCGATCAAGCGATCCGTGAAGTCCTATTTCGCGATCCAGAAGGTCAAAAGTTCCTCTGACCACCTTCATGCACCTGTCACCTCTTTCTTGTCCACCTCACTGCCCACATTTCTCTCCACAATTGTCACCCTAAGTGCCCAACCAAGACAATGTCCAAGTACGACCTCGTCATGGCTGCACTCAGTGAGGCAGAGAAGAAGCGAATCTTCTGTATCTGGATGAACAGTCAATCCGTCAACATCAACTGGCAAAAGGTCGTCATCGATTATGGAAGCGGCAACATCGAGACATTCCGCAAGAGGAACCGAGAGACGTTTCTCAAAGTGCAGACTATTTCTCCAGTTGGTGGGAAAGCAGCAGAAAGCTCGTCACCGTTGACGCCAGAGTCGGAATTTGGAGAGGCTGAGAAGGGCAACCCGAGAAAGCGCAAGGCCGCTGGCAAGAAGGCGAGAGTTGCAAAGGCTCCAAGAAAGAAGAAGGTTGGTTCGAAAGCCTGTGAAGTCACGGAGAGTGAGATTGAGGCCGAGGAGGAGTGATGCGGAGTATTTTCTCTTGGTTGCGGTCTTGTGTTCTCCGCGTATTGGTTCTTCTCCAGAATGCTTTCCAGGAAGGGATCTGATAATCCACGAAAGCGATCAGATAACACTTCTCATGCGAAATGGTTGTCATGCGGTCCATCGTAGGGTTAATCTTTCCCAGAAGCTTCACCAGGTGAGGTGAGCACCTGCCACCAGCATGATGCTGACCGCCGACATGGCAAGCCAGCAGCCGTGAAGCTCAGCTCCCATGCCAATCAAATTCACCAAGTTGAGCTCGAGCACCTTTCCAGGTCTCAGGCAAAAGTCAAAAGAGCACTTCACCGCAGCTGCTGCTTCGCAACACCATCCACCACCTCACTCAGAAGCCACTCAGTCTCGTCAATGCGACCAGCGCTATGACATCCAAGTACCACCTCCTCACAGAAGCCGAAAAGAAACGAATCGTGTGCGTTTGGCTAAACAGCGACGCCGCCAAGATTGACTGGGAACGAGCCGCCTCTGAATTCGGCGGTACTGGAAATGTCGACACATTCAGACGTGCCATGCGAATGACTCTTCAGAGGATCCACGAAGGAGGGGAGGCCAATGCTTCGCCCGCAACGCCCGCGAAGAAGCGCAAAGCCAATGGCAAGGTCTCGAAGTCGAAACGATCCCGGAAGCAGAAGCAGAAGCTGGAGTCTGAAAGTGAGGCTGACCTCGAGAGTCCGGTGTGACTGGCGTATGCTCGATGATGGGGTGAATCAGCTCTAAGTTGGCTGTATCCTTCTGAGTCGTGCCCTCCTTTGTGAGAAGGTCTGTTTTTAAGCTGTTGATTTGTATTGCAATCGCTTCGGCCTACTGGGTATCTGTCGCAAAAACAAAGCATAATGCGCCTTCGCTACGCTGTTCCCTGTCACCTGCCCTGAAACGCCATCGCTGATTTTCAATCCTCAATCCTCAAAGCAAGAGTGCAAGCTTCATGCCTTCAGCCACTGCTCGAAATACGTGCATTCCTGTGGGTTGACCGGGCCGTCCTCGTGACAGAGCTCGAAGACCGGACAGCGACCACAAGGAGCCTGCGTAAGGCCAGTCCCGACGTGTTCCTCATAGTCGCCGTACATTGCTCCCGGTGGCTTGAATGCCACTCCTCGTACCGTGCGGTAGCCCCAAGCGATTCCATCCCTATTCGGCACCTTCTCCAGCTTGTCGTCCCAGATGAGCACATCGATGCAGCCTTGAATTTCCGGCACAGTAAGTGTAGCTGCTTTAGAGCCTTTGATGACATCGCTGTTGACCAAAAAGTTGTGGACGTCCGCAGCAGTGGGATAATTGTGGGTTCCAGCACGGTACAACAATTGTGTGAAGTCGGTTTCTGGATCGAACTTGAGCGAGCGCCGTTTGGTGGGAGGTCCAAGGTCTTCGATGTCTGCCGTACGCTTTCGCTTCTTGTTCGTGGTATCCGCATCGTCGGCCAACAGGATCGGAGAGTCTGTGTTGTTCTTGTGTGATTTCTTCTTGCCGTCCTTGTTCTCTCCCCAGCTCTGTGCCCGCACCCAAAACACGATGAGATTCATCAACTCGTCGCGGAAGCTCTCATCTAGGTCACCTGCATCGAAGAAGCTGTTTCCCGTGACTTCCTCGCTGGGTACCAAGTGGTACAGCATGAAGATCTTCTGAGCTGGGGCTTTCACACTCTTCACACTCTTGATGAGCATGTTCTTCTCCATCTTCGTGAGCGCTTTGCCGACGGCACTTTGGGTGATGCTCGTCTTCCTCCGGATATCCTTTGACCATGCTCCCTGAGTATGCGCCTCTTCAATAACTTCGTAGATGAGCTTTTCATCGCGATCCAGGGAGGAGATCTGCCCGGCAGCTTGTCGCGGCCTCACATTCCATCCCAGCCTCTTGTCCACTTTCAGCGTGCGGAGCAGGTTCTGGTTTGTGAGCCACTGGATGAGCGGCATCAACTCCTTGCCATTCGATACGCCTGCCAGGCTGACGAGGTCCTCCTGGTACCATATCTTGCTCTGTCTTCCGCCCTCCTCTGTGGACCTGCTCGCGGCCGCGATGTAGAGTTTGTCGGCATCTTCCTCGATCTGCTTTTTGTCCGCCATTTTGAAGGTCTGTACGGTGGCCGCAAGGGTCGCTGCTATCGGCGAAGCATGTGTCGTGTCTGATGAGGCGTTCTCGTGGGCAGCGAACGACTGGTCGAGTTCGAATGAGTTGTAGAAGTGAGTTGCAGAAAGAAGTGCAAGTGAGTCGGAAGAAGCTTTTCGCGAGCGGCGGCCCGCCCCGCGATTTCAGAAGCCGGCGCAGGGTCCGTGCGGCTGAACTCTATTCATCGTTTGCACATGCAACCGGTCTTTCCAGGTTCACAATGAAGTCGGATCAGAATGCTGCCAATATTATACTACTATTTTGAGGGAGCGCGTGCCAGCAAATTCTCTTATGCTCCAGCCTTCTCAGCTCTGGATTCTTGCAAGTACCGAGTCTACGAACCTGCAGCTGCTAAACCGCCTCGCTCTCCCTACATTAGATGCTCGAAGATAGGAACAGACAAAGACGAGAATCTTTCAATATCACAGCGGTTAATCGCTTGCTCTTCTTCACTCCAGCGACAACACCTTCCACGTCCTCGAATCGGTGAAGACCGGACTCAATTCCGCTCACCCGCATCGGTAACCCACCCCAAATTTCCGACATCCTTCTCCTTTTCCCTCACACAAACTCTCTCTCTCCTGCCCATTCGCCCGCAAAAGATCGCGAGTCGCGACTAAGGGAAAGAAAAGAGGGCACGGCTCGGTGCATCCCTTTAAGCCACATCCAGTAGGTTCCCATATTTCCTTCATCAACAGCGATGCTCTCATTCGTCGGCAAGAAAACCGTTGAAGTCGCACGACTCCGGCAGCTTGGAAGCGGTGCCGAAGCCGAGACGCGAAGGAGGCACAGCGAAACGGCTTTTCGTTGACGGATGCAATCCTCTGCACTGCACTTTGAGATCCTTCGCGACTTCTTTGACTTCACTTTCTTCTTGTCGAAAGACTTCTCTTTACGCTTGTGGAAAAGAATCGGGCGCTTCAGTCTTTCGCGCCAATTCTCACCTCGAGTCATTCGCTCTTTGCTTTATTGTTGTCGCTCATTTCGGCTGCGAAAGTTTCGATAAGAGGAGGTGCATCGACGAATACTGCATTCCTGAGGCAACCACACGACTATACGCCGGCGTTCCAGACCTGCCTCGACGACGTCGCATTCAAAGAAACTACAGTTCCACCAACTGCGTTCATACACAAACACACTTGTTTGCACTGAGCTCGAAGCTCGTCAACTAGCGCACCTTCTTGAACAACCATACGAACCACCATGGCAGGCGTCCGCGATCCCGCTTTCTGGAAGCGCTTCTCCACGGCCGTGCACCTCGACGAAGAACAACAAGCCCACAAAGAGCCATCGTACGTTCTCCAAGCAATCTCCAGCATTTGTGATTGATATTGACATACCTACAGCTCCTCCTGGCTCTCCCGCGAAAATGCAAAGAAGTCCCGCCGCACCTGGATCTGCTGGTCGTTCTGGCTGTGTCTACTGGGCTTCATCGCAGCGATAGTCGCGGTGATCATCTGGCTGATTTCGACGGGGAGATTGAAGGGTGCGCCGAGTAAGGTGACGTGAAGAACGAGGAACATGGAAGTGGTTGACCTTGGGCGGTAATGGGATACATAAGAACATGGACCAAACGCATGCATGGATAGATGGCAACACGGCCGCACAGGACTAGAGGCATGATATATGGGAAGGCAAGGTCGGGTTAGCGCTTGCTGCTGGGATCGGACAGAGATGGAGTAATGCACAGACTAGACACATGATAAGATGACAGAGAAACAAAATCAAGGCCATGATGGTCAATAGAGTACTTTTACAGCTTTTACTATTCAGATGCGTTCCAGCGGACGCGTGATCGACTGCTTCAGGTCTGTCGCATGAAGCGTCTGCTACTTGGCCCACCTTTCTCCTTCCATGCCTGAAAATCCTTTCCTTCAATTCCACTCCAATTGCCGACTGCATATTGCGTCGTGGGCCGTAAGTCGGCTTTCCATATACGCCGCACGATCTTCGGATACTGCTTCCTTTATATGCCAGGCACAGGCCGGTCCCGTGCATTCAACGGAATTCCGTGCACTTAGTATCTTGGGTTCTCAGGCTCTGGACTTGGGCTGCCAGACACACTGCGCTCGTCTCGGCCTCTCTCACGCAGCCACTTCTTCGTAGCCAGCTCCAGCTCCTTCTCCAACTGCGGTGTGGGCTCCTTGCGATGTATGAAATTGCAGAAGCCGCCTCGCACGCATCCCTCGCCACTGTTCAGTCTGCAACAGGCTTCTCTAAAATCCGTCACTGGACTCAGCTCGCAGTATATCGGCCGCCCTGCGTACCACCGGCTGTTCAGCGCATCACAAGCCTTCTGTGCCGAGTCCTCGTACTTGAAACGCGCATACACATTGCCGATCAAGTGGTCGTTGTTGTTGTCGCAGACTACCACCTCTTCAATCTCGCCGTACTTGCACATCTCGCACCAAAAGTCCTCGTAGAAGTTGTCGAAGTGGTTTTGCATTTGCGGGCCAGTCATGCGAGCCTTGTTGTCGTAGGCTGGGTTTTGGTAAAGATTTGGGAGGAGAATTGTCTGCGAGTATGATGGCTTCACATGCTTTCTTGAGCAGCGGTCGCCGTGGCGGCAGGCACCGATCTTGTAGTAGAACGAGCAGTTGACCTTGTCCTGCTCAGTTCCGAAGATGGAGGCGAGGTAGTTGGCCATTGTGGGCGAGGGTGCGAAAAGCGCAGGGGTTCGGAAAGAAGATTGTCGTGCTTGCGAGCGTGCTCGCTACTCGGGCGTCTGCGTGCGAAGGCGATGGACTGTTGTTCGTTCGATCGGATCCGGCGCAAAAGAGTGTCTGGTGTGAGTCGTGTGTCGTGAGCTT
This sequence comes from Phaeophleospora eucalypticola, assembly GCA_022814565.1. NCBI lineage: Eukaryota > Fungi > Ascomycota > Dothideomycetes > Mycosphaerellales > Mycosphaerellaceae > Phaeophleospora > Phaeophleospora eucalypticola. Next base: position 439,212 of record JAKLNG010000001.1, on the reverse strand, counting down.
CCTGATCCTGATCTTCCTGTGTGGCGATTCGATACAAGCAAGTTTGCTCTTGCTCTGAGGCTCAGGTATTCTAACAGTGCTTGTCGGTGTCTCGCTCAAAGTCGGTCGTGTCTCGAAGCTGGACGGATCTCGAAAGCAAGGATCGGCGGAATAGAGTTTCGGTAGCTTGGTCAGCGCGCACGGGCCTTCTAGCACCTTCGACTTCACTCGTTCTCGAGGTCAGACCTCGAATAATTCTGCGGCAAGAATATCACTCCACAGACGGCGAGATGGCATCAAGTGGCCAAGCCAGTGCTGGTCATATGGGCGCGAAGAATGGCAGACGATTCTGCTGCTGGAGGATACGAGACCGACGTGGTGAGAGCAGGACAAACTACAGCATCAGTGAACAGCGAGTAAGTCGTAGATGAATGTTGAAGGGCAAGCAGAACGACTAGAAAGAGATTTGGAGAACATGGTTGACCATTCAAAACTTCCCTCGAGACTCAAATCTATCTAAACAAATGTACAGTCGAAGAAGTATGGGTATCACCTATGCAAGACCGCTCGCTCCAGTATTCCATGCCAATTGCTGAGGACCCAATGGTGGCGGTCAACAGGAGCTAAAAGATTCCCGCCACCCTACCCCAGTAGCAATTTCCCATGCTTGTATCTATCCTGAACAGAAAACGGACGCCAACCAATGCTCGCTCACATTACTCATGCAAGGCCTCACCTGGAGACCGGACTGTCGTCGTTGATCGTGATCGCCATGATGGTTCGCACTTATGCGAAGTGGCGTGGGTGTCTTCGCAGCTTTGCGGCTGCAGAAGGAGAGGCGCTGCCGACGGTGGCCACGGTTTGGATGTTGTAGATGTTGGGCACCGTGGAGGATGACGATGCACTGGGAGGCGCCGAGTAGGCTGGTGGCGCGCTGACGGAGGAGGCCGAGCTGGCAGAAGCCGAGTACGCGGGCACGCTGGCAGCTGAGGAGGACGAAGCGGCCTGATCGGCTGGAATCGTTGAAGTCAGCACGACCACCGTGGTGATGGTAGTGACCTCAACAGACCCAGCGGCAGAGGAGCTGCCGTAGGATGCAGGTGCGGATGTCGCGGCGGGCGCAGAGCTGGTTGCGGAGCCATAGCCTGGTGCTGAAGAGGCTGGCGCGGTGGTTGCAGTAGCTTGCTGGCCTTGCGTAGCCGGCGCCTCGGACCATGGGATCTCCTTTGGAACCTTCAGATTGGCTGCAGCGTACGCAGAGCTGATCGCAGCCGACGAGCTGGCCGAGTAGGCAGAAGCAGCCTTATTGTAGACTACAGCGGCCGAGGAAGCAGCTGCAGCCCCAAAGGTGCTGACGACTGAGCAGGTATTCGGGACGAAGACTTGTGGCCACATGGTGAGAGTGGCGGCAGACTTGACGCTGGCATCCGCACTGCACTGGGAGGCAAAGTCGGTTGCAATAGCTGCGACCTTGCCGACAGTCTTAGTCCCCTGCATGCTGATGATCGGCGGCGATGAGGTGTAAGCGGTCCTGGACTTGAAGTTGCTCACAGCCTCAGACTGCGGGTTGCCGCCATCGCCGACGCTGAATGGCGTCTTCTCAATCTTCTGGTTGACTGAGCTGTCAACAACCTCAAAGTCGGCGCAGGTGGTGTAGTACTCATCCTTGCCGGCTGGGTTGTTGCAGTCGCGGTTAGGCTCAGTTGGCCACTGCCAGATCCAGTAGGTTGTCAAAGTGCCCGCCTTGGTGTTCTCGGGAATCTTGAGATCAGTCTCGCACCAGGACTCCACAGTCGAGGTTGGTTGGCCGGCGACGTGGTTCGGCTTGAGCATTTGTCTTTGCTCCGAGATGCTGCCGCAGTTTATCTGGTGGCAACGGCCGTCGTCAAAGTTCTGTGCTGTCATGAGGAAGCCGCGCTTGTTGCCACCGGTACCCTCAGTATTCCACTTCAGGACGTCGACGATCTTCTCATCTTCGGAAGGATTGGTGGTTCCAAATATGAAAACAGTGCCGGTGCCTGGAGGCTTGCCGGTGATGTTCCACGGAAGAGACACATGTCCGTTCTCAAGGTACTTCATGGCAACATAGTCACCAGGGCTGACCTGTAGCTTTGGGTACTTGGCAGTGTAGTTGGCGGTTCTTTGTCCCGGGTGACAGAGGAGGTCGCTCGAGTTGATGCGGGTTCGCGTTGTGCCGTCAGGGTTTGTCATTCCGGAGTCGGGCAGCATCCACATCATACTGAAGCCGTTGTAGGTAGGGTCGGTTCGGGGAACGTAGCCGCGTGAGTAGCCTCGCTCGCCGACGAAGGAGCCGTTGGAGGAGATGACCTGGTATTCCTCCACCCAGCTGTGTGCCAGAGTGAGAGGCGAAAGTGTGGCGACAAGCGCCAGGAGCGCGAATGTTCTGCTGAACATGGTAGTTGTGTTCGTTCGTGCCCTTTGTGTGCTGAGCGACATTCGTGTGTTTGTGTTTGTCGGAGTCGGTGTGCTTTCGAGCATGTAAAAGAAGGCCTGCTTCTGGGGGGTGTTTTGTAGCTGCAGCGTTGCTGGTGAAGGTTGCGATACGGGCGTGAAGAAGGGCCAGCCAAGTTCTCCGAGTTGTATGCAATGAAGAGACGGTGTAGAGGAATTTGGGGTCGCGCGAAAGTCTGTACAAAGGTCAGGCGAAGAAGGTTGTTTTAACTCGAAGGTTCGACAAAGAGTGAATGGCGGCCTGCGCTGGAACAATGGAGATGAACAATGAGAAACGCGACAATGGCTATGTCGGGGTCAGAGCAGCCATTGTCGTATATCGTCTTGAGAGACACGCAACACACGACACAAAGAAGTCGTGAATGCAGCACTCGAGGAGAGCCGCATGAGAGCGATCTTTTGAGTCGTTCTTGCTCCTCGGAGGTGTCACGTGGTGATTTGGCGAAGATGCATTTTGAGCAAGTCGCGCTTGGGTGCGGGTCTTGGGCAGTTTTCGCGAAACATCGGAGAATGTGGTGACAGTGGTGACTGGCGCATAGCTAGCCAAACGCTGTTACTCGGCATCTCTTTCTGCCCGGTTCTACGGTATCGTGAGGTCCAGTATAGCATATCGCCAGCGACTCGACGCGCCTGTGCGAGGGTTGAGTTCATGTAGGAGAAACATTTTGTGCCCAGAATACCCGGTTTCGCCGCGCTCGGCGGCCTCCTGGTCGCAGTGCACAGCGAGTATGAGCCAATGGAAGTGATCTGCGTCGGCGGTTGTGAGGTTAGACAACAGGCGTGTCCGACAATAGCAAAGAGAAAGCGGGTGGATGTTCTTGTTTCGGACGCGGCGCGTAGCGATGCGAAGCGCGTTGTGATTGGTGCGGCTCGTCGCGCGAACGAATTCGTAGCGCCGAGTTAAATTGCGATGCCGCACGTGATCATAACTTTTCCAGAAATTCCACGACGTTGAAGTACGACGATCAATCCAGGTTTGACAGATGTCAGGCTAGTGGTTCCAAGCATCGGATGTGACTGCTGCTGATCTGTTCTGGCCAGGTCTGTCCTGTCGGATGACACGACCCCGCCGTTGGGTAGGAAACGCTGATCCACGTTGGAGACTGTGTATTTTCTTAGGTGAGAGTTCTTGAAAGCCGGCGACAGGTGTCGAGAGTTGAAGCGACACTTGAAGAAGCTTTATGCGAATCGAGTCGTGACTGGTCAAGTTTGTCAATCTCAAGTCCAATTGCTGTCGCCATCCACGTGGCCTCATTTGAGCGTTTGCCTGGGCCTTGTTCGAGCACAAGTCTCTTACGACAGCTGATAAATGCTGTATCCGTTTGTGTTGCTAGTATGACTCCTCAGGCCACCGCAAGATGTCGTGATTCCGAGCACTCTGAATTCCTGTAGTGACTGCCGTTTCGAGCCCGTCATCGACAGATGTGCAGTGAGGTGCGATGAACTCCTCGTGCTTGTACTAGGCTGTGGCCATGCGGATGTTTGCTTGAATGCGAGAGCGCAGGTCGATGGGCAATTAAGATCGGGCGCGGAAACATGCTTACCGTTCGAAGCGATGTATCTCGATCATCTGCCAGACATTCAGCATAGCAACTAGTCAGACGGGAGGGGTTCGACAGTAGTGTGTGGATAGATCATCGTATCAACCAGTGTCATTGCGTCAACTCTGCATAATTACAGCAGAGAAGACAGCCAGTCCTGCAGCACAAGCCCATATCCGCTGCTACTGCGCCGGGCGCCGAGGCTATGCACATCAAGAAGTATTCCTATCCCGGTTCCGTCCAGCCATTTCCACGTCCAAGTCTCAGTTCGCGACTGAGATTGTTCTCATGCTCATGCTTTTGTTCTGTCGGCGAGCTCACAAGTCCTCGTCCATGGCATCGCCGCCAGGAGGGTGACCGTTCGCTGCACCATTCGTGTGTCCATTCATGGCCTTGCCTGCGCTGCCAAGGGAGTCCGTTGGTGCGGCAGGTACGCTCGCCTCCTTGTCGATCATCTGCCTCGACACAGACACGATGTTGTCCTCGATGAGCTCCTGGCCGACGGTCTCGATGTGCTTCTTGGGGTCCACCTTACCCACATACCGCGTCCGCAACTGCTCCTTGGTGAGCTCCGTCTCTTCTTTGACCCGCTTCTCATAGCCTTCAGCAAGCGACACCAATTTCTTCAGATTGGCCTCGTTGCGTGTGCCCTCGGCCGCAAAGTCGGGCATTGTAAGCGCCTCGGTCCAGACTGTCTTGTGCAGATTCATCAACATGCCCTCCTCGAGTGCCGTCTTGCGATAGCCAATGCCGATCGAGTAGTAGTGACGGTTGAGACCGTGAATGAGTGCCTGTATGCTTGGCTTGTTCAGGTGCCCGAGGTTGGAAGTGGTCTGCCGTGGTTCTTGGCCAAGCATGAGGGTTTGTGGGTTGATGAGGCGGAAAGCGTCAATGACGACCTTGCCCTTGACGGATTGGATGGGATCGATGACGACGGCGACGGCGCGAGGTGTGAGCTGCTCGAACGATTGCTGCGTGTTGATATCGACGCTGGAAAGCCAGCATCCGAATCCGGGATGTGAGTGGTACCAGCCGACGACGGTCTCTGGTCTGCAGAAGTCAGTACCTATCCAATGCAAACGCCAGTTCATGTGTCCTTACCTTCCCGTTTGTCGCAGCATGTCCATCATCTTGGTCTGGAAGACTGGGTCCACAGCTTCGACTGACACTCCCGTTCCTGACTGTGGCATGGCGAAGACGTCCACTACCCGCACTGTGTAATCGTCGACAAACTCTCCCAGCATCAGACCCATGACTTCCATGGGCACACCGGCTCGACCGTGACGCAGCATCTTCAAAAGAGCGAGAGAGGAGATGTAGACGGTTTCGGCGTTATCGATGATGTTGGTGTCCTGTGAGGCAAGCAATGTTAGCAATCTATGTTCGCGAAAGCATCAGCTTCCAAGTCATGTCCGCTACGGCTTCCAGAGTCGAGCCTGAGTGACAGATAGCGAAGTCCAGTTACCGATCCAATGTTGCTCATCAAGACCTTGGGTACAAGCAGAGCCTTTGAGAGCTGGAGCGGGGAAGTTGGATGCACTGAGTCTATCTGGCGGAAGACTTTCAAGAATCGGCGAACTTGTGTTTGATCGGTTCGTGTACTGCCCGTCGGGAAGATGTTGAAGGGGCCCGGATATGGTGGTGGTGGCCAGTTGGGTGGAGTTGGCGCCATGATTTGAGGTTGCAGTGGTGTTGATTGATGGCGGTGCATGCAAGTAGCAGGCTGATGGAGGGAGATGCTTTCAATTGCGCAGCCCAGTGAGAGGCAGGCGCATTTAACAGCACGAGGCAATCATGTCATTACCTCTCCAACCTTAGACATCAGGACCGTCGGCACCATGATGGCCTTCTCATACTCGCGCCTCGGGGTTCGAGCACGCTTTCTGTCCCATCTACGCAAACCCTTGAGGTATCCGTATCTGAAAACCGCATCAAATCCAGGTCGCTTAGACGGCCAGTCGAGGAAGGGGCCAGGCCAAGGCGACGGTGGCCAATCTGGTGGGTCTGGAGCCATATTTGCGTGAGATGCTGCGTATCGGATGGGGTGATGTCCTGCTCCAGCGTGAACGAGAAACGAACATGGTTGGCGAAGTGCAAGCTTCGTGGCTCAAAGCGAGGTCTGGAGGGAGGAAGGCGCAGATTGATGCAAGCGCAGGCTCAGGTTGGCTCAAGTCCACCATCGACTTCTCCAGCCCGAGCCAAAATGCAGATTATGACAACCGCACACCGCACGTGCCCAAGCCGACCTTGTGCTGATATGTCCCATCGCCTCCAGATGAAGGTCTCGTAGCTCCTCTTCCATCACTTCCTCAAGCGATCTCCGGACATGACTTGGAAGTAGCAGTTATCCCATATCTTACCTGTGCAGGCGCACTGTTGCCGCCACCCATGCCCTGAGCGGCAGCCAGCATTCGCGATAACCGATCCATGTTCAGTGATGTCGAAGTCGCTGCTCTTGGTGTTTGTTCGGATGCCCGTTGGCCTTCCGCTCGTTAGGTCGTTGTCGGCGCTTCGGCGGTCTCGAGGGAGGATTCTCTGTGATCAGATGTATATTCGGTGGAGTAGCAGCGGAAACGACGATGATGATAGGATGAGTGTGTCAGTGAGGGAGAATGAGGACGATGTGATGTTGAAGCGATGTCGAGAAGGTCAGAAGGCAGACGGAGCTGTCGCGTTGCCATCATCACAAGCTTCGGAGGATCGGCCACGGGCCGCTCGGCTGGCTGACATAACCCGCCCGAGCTCTGTCCCTGCCGCCAGCTCTCTGCTCTGCTCTCTTCCATCTCGCACCTCCCAGCACCTTCGATATCCTCATACTCATTCTCTCTGAACTGACTGTACCATATCGTCCACGGGCTCTCCACCGAAAGACTCGAGTCTCTGCAAACCTTCGACTGCCATCAACGCTTGCCATTGCGGTCTAATCAGTAACGCGACACCAGGAACCGCGAGTTGCTTGTGGAACCCTCTACGCGAACCTCTGCACACGAACCCACGAATATCGCCAGCATGCCTGGAGGCACCGGCGGCTTCACGCCGCTCGACCCTGCCGGCGCGGGTACCAATGCCGCTCCATCACAGCCGAAGAAAGTCGCCTACTTCTACGATTCAGATGTCGGAAACTACGCATACAACGCTGGACACCCCATGAAGCCCCACCGTATCAGGATGGCGCATTCCCTGATCATGAACTACGGCCTGTACAAGAAGCTGGAAATCTACCGCGCGAAGCCGGCATCCAAGTACGAGATGACACAATTCCACACAGACGAGTACGTGGATTTCCTGCAGCGCGTGACTCCGGACAACATGGACAACTTTATGAAGGAGCAGGGTCGATACAATGTAGGTGATGATTGTCCTGTTTTTGATGGCTTGTTTGAGTTTTGCGGCATCAGCGCGGGCGGCAGCATGGAGGGAGCAGCGAGATTGAATCGAGGGAAATGCGATGTTGCAATTAACTGGGCGGGCGGACTGCATCACGCCAAGAAGAGCGAAGCCTCAGGTTTCTGCTATGTCAACGGTAAGTTCGATGTCGATTCGAAGCGCGACTGCTCACTAACTTGTGCTTGCAGACATTGTCCTCGGCATCCTCGAACTCCTCCGATTTCACGAGCGAGTCCTCTACATCGATATCGACGTCCACCACGGCGATGGTGTTGAAGAAGCATTCTACTCGACGGATCGCGTCATGACCGTTTCCTTCCACAAGTATGGCGAGTACTTCCCCGGTACTGGAGAGCTTCGAGATATTGGTGTTGGCCAGGGTAAGCACTACGCTGTCAACTTCCCGCTGAGAGATGGAATCGACGACAAGAGCTACAAGAGCATTTTCGAGCCCACCATTGGCTGGGTCATGGAGTACTACCGACCGACAGCTGTTGTTCTGCAGTGTGGTGGTGACTCGCTTTCGGGAGACAGACTCGGATGCTTCAACTTGAGCATGCGCGGGCATGCAAATTGCGTGAACTATGTCAAGAGCTTCGGTTGCCCAACGCTGGTCCTCGGAGGAGGTGGCTACACCATGCGCAATGTTGCAAGAACGTGGGCGTACGAGACGGGACAGCTTGTCGGTGTCGGCATGGGTCCGGATCTCCCTTTCACTGACTACTACGAATACTACTCTCCCGACTTCGAACTTGACGTCAAGCCGAGCAACATGGACAACGCCAATTCCTACGAATACCTCGAAAAGATCAAGACGCAAGTGCTGGAGAACCTCAAGCGCACGACTCAGCACGCACCTTCGGTGCAGATGCATGACGTCCCACGCGAGCCGCTCGGAATGCACAACGCTGGTCCAGACGGTGAGCCCGAGACTTTCGACGAGCAGGAAGACCGACTCGACGATGAGGAAGCAGATGACGAAGCGAACAAGGACCGTCGGTACACTCAGCGACTGTGGGATAAGAAGGTCGAGCGGGATGATGAGTTGTATGAGAGCGATGATGAGGAGATGGCCGAGGCGCATGGGCTTCGTCCACAAGGCCGGCCGAAGAGAAGAGGCATCATGGATCATGTGAATCCTCATGCGCCTGCGGATGAGAGCGGTGCCAACACGCCGATGGACGATGATGCGCGAAGCCTGAATGGTGATGCGGAGGAGCCTGCTGAGGGACAGAACGGATCAGCCGCCGTCCAGACAGACGGCGCAAATGATGCGAATGCTGCTGTTGGTGAGGCGATTCTGGACGCGAAGGCGAGTAAAAGCCCAGCGCCGGCCGGACAACTACAGACCAAGGTTGAGACAGCCAGCAATCAGAGTGAAGGTGGAGCTGAGGAGGCTGGTGAGGCGAACGACGAGATGCAGGTCGACAAGGAGGAGGCCACTGCACAGGAGCCCGCAGCTGAAGCGAGCGGAAGTGCCGCACAGCAAACAAGCACGCCGCCGAAGTCGCCTGCCCCGCCTGCCGCAGCAGAGTCTACTGAGCCTGCGCCCGCTTCCAATACTGAGGACGTCGAGATGGCTGAGGGAGATGAGGCAGAGCGAGAGGCCAAGAAGGAAGAGGGCAAGATGGAGCGTGAGATTGAGGATGCCAAGGGCGAGGCCACGACCGAGATGGATGGTGGAGGTCACAACGTCGGCGGTGGTCCTGCTGTATAGTACGGCGAGGTTTGATCTGTATTTCGGCATTAGCGCAGGCGTTGGATGGCGTGCGGGATGAGGGCCTGATCGCAGTGATTGCGACAAGTGGGTGGACCTCGATGTGCTAGATGGCGATGCGAGATTTTGGGATTCGAGCTATGTAATTCTGACAGAATTGAGAACATGGAAACAGAAACGATTGAAATTTGATGTGCCGCATGTTGTTCGGTTTGGAATGCTAAATTAAGAAGTGGGCATACTCAGAATTTGGTTCGGTTTCGACCCTGCGCTGTACAAGTCAATGTGCACTGTAGAGATACCAAAATCTTCAGACATGTACTCTGGGTTTTACCAAGTGTCGTGCACTCATACTTCCAGCTGCATTTCGGTCAAGCTTTCGGCGAAACTAACTCCCGTCCTTCAAGCTGCCAAGATTGGCACCACCACAGAGCAGCTACACCTTCCACCGCAACATCACCCGACGAAACCGGACCCGCAGACCTCCAGTCCCACACGGAACAGTCAGAAAGTAAGATGCTAAATATCTCCATACTCTGCTAACACTAGTATCTTCTTTTCGAGTGAGGCAACTTGCTTCAAGCTACTACCGGGCACCTGGGGGCCACTCGTTGGCGAGCTTGTGGAGCACTTGCGCGCTGTTCAGTCCGATCTCGACATCCACTCTCAATACCCATCGATCCATGGAGCAAGTCCGTCAGACAAGTCATACAGCAGTGACTTAGAACGGAACAATGGCCGCCTTTCCGCGGGTGGACTTGCAGCGTGCGTTGTGGTAGAGGTGGGCGTACCAGAAGAGGAACACCGCAGTACGAATCGACGGCCTGCATGGATTAGCAACTTGCGTGGCAGCAAAAATCATGTTGCCTGTGACTTACTGGAAGTATCGCAGCACGTAGAAGAGACAGTCGTAGGCACCAAGGCGATTTGAGGAGATGAATGACCTAACGGCTCGTCTGCCGTTGCGCACATCGCGAATGCCGACGGAGAAAACACCGCGCACGTACTGCTGGTCCACCGTTTCTGGGTGAGGCAAGAGACGTACACAATCTTGGTTAGCACACTCCGGGTTGTAGTCCCAGAGCACTTTGTACCATTCGTTCTGAGGACTTGTTAGCACCAGTCTTGTAGGGCGAACTCGGTCAAACATACCACAATGCCGGCTCCGGTCCTCACACCAACCACACGGAGGGGACAACGAGGCAGATAGGCGTTGACCACTGTGCCGTTGACCCACATGGTCAGCTCATCGAAAAGAAGTCGCAACCCTGAGGGGGTTGGCTTCTTGTAGAAGCGCTTGATCTCCTTCCACATGTGCCGCATCACTCCCTCGACTCCCAGCACCCATGGCAAAGGATCATTTGCTCCTCCACCAATGAGAGATACCATGATCGCAAGGCGCATTTCCGTTTCAGAGCGTGTCGTCTGGAACCGGGCCTTGCTTTCCGGACGCCGCCGGACCAGGTAGCGCTCAATTGCTTCGAAGAGGCTGCGAACGTGCCACCAATTGTCTCGCATAATGAGATCCGAAAAGCCACGGAACTTGGTGCTTCCCAAAGATTCATCAACCACCTCAGCTGGACGCTCGGCAAGGTTGCTAAGGGTTTCCCACATCTCTTCGAAAGCTTCCTCGCTGAAACGGTGCTTTTGGGACAGCTGCCAAGCATTAGAACACGTCAAGCACGGTCTATAAATCGAAACTTACATCCGTCAAGTAGGCGGCACATGAGCCGAGAATGGCTTCCCTGTCGGGCACCACCTGCTCATCAACGTCCATATGCTGGGCCTCGTGCGACTTCTGTCGAGCTCTCTTGAACCCCGTCGAGCGGAACAGGCGGACACCCTCTGCGGTACGATCAGCTTCAGAATTCGCTCAAGGACTTTTATGCAACTCACCAGGATCCATCCGAGGCTCCTCGCCTTCTTGGCTGTCAAATTGTGACAGGCTAGACGAGGGAGGAGGGTTGGTGAAGTAGAAGCAACCCTTCACCGGTGGTACCCAGTTCGGATAAAAGAAGGCCGGATGCTTCTTGCGCAACTGCTGCTTGGCCTTCTTCGCAATCTCCTCAAGGCCAAATGGCTCGTCGAAGTCCATGACGTCGGGGCTGATGCCTTCTACTCGGGATACTACCGTGTTCAAGCGCTTACCGGTCGAACTCGTCGACGCTTCGTTGTCGTCCTCCTCCTCGTCATCGTCCTCTCCAGCGTCATCTTGGAGCTCTTCTGTGTACTCTGCATCTTGAATGGCGGTGAGGAATTGTTGATCGAAGTCGTCATCCGTATCAATGGTTGCCAGACCGTCGATCTCGACTGCGCGGGCAAAGTCGGGAATGTGGTTGACTGCAAGTCGGCTGAAGCGATCGATGAGGCTGTCGTCGGATGCACCGATTTGCTGATAGCGCTCAAGAAGCTTTCTGCCGGCCTCGAGATCACTATTCTTGGGATCGAGCATCTTCTTCAGACCACGCAAGTGCTCGAATGTTAGGAGCCGCTGATGGTTCACGGACTTCTCGTCCTGCAATTCATCAGCAAACGGTCAAAGTTCGATTGGGTACAAAGTGCCACTGACCTGGCAGAGTGTGGCCATTCTGGCGATGCAGGAACCGGTGGGGGAAGTAGGGTGCTTCCTCTGCTCGCGCTCGTTCTCATTGCTGTGAGGAGGATTAGTGGAGATTCTTGTTCTCGCACAACGATCAACTTACAAAGTGTTGAAACGCTCAGCCTCCACTTGATAGATGATATTCTGGACCAGGTTCGTGGAGGCTCCCACAATGTCACCGTTTGGATCCGAAAGCATGCCCCGGAGCACCTTCTCATATCCCTCTTCGAAGCTGTCGAAGTAGTCGTAGAAGCCTGGCAGATACAGACCAATCAGCCACTCCGGACGGGCCTTGAGGCTGTCGGACGTCAACTTGTGAAGCCCAGGAGTTGTGTGTTCGTCCGCAACAAGACGCTGAAACTCCGCGTTGCACATGAAGGCACCGGCGATGATGTTAATCCAGAGATCTCTGTCAAGGCCACTGACTAAGACTGGTATTCCAGGCTTGTTGGGTGGTTGGCCAGGGGCGTAGGTGTTGTACAGCTCTTTCACTTCCTCTTGGAACTGCTCACGCTCCTCCTCGTCAAGAGTGTCGTATGGCTTAGCCTCAGACTCAAAATCTCCAATCGGCCACGTCTGCCCTCGAACATCGCCGAATGGGTCGTCGATGGCTTGTCCTGATGCCATAGCTGCGTTGCCGATGAGACGAATGGAAACGTTTTGGAAGGAAGCTGCTGTGGAATGAGCAGGAGGTGGGTGGCAATCACGGCGATCTTGAGAGACGAATGCAATGTGATCTAGTATTGGGCTCTGATCACTGAGAAAGGAACTTTGGTTGTTTGGACACTGTCAAGATCCGGAACATTCTACACGAGTCAAGTGACGACGGACACTTCACGCCTCGCTCGTTTGCACATCAGTTGTTGATCAGACAAACGTTTTGCTCGGCAAGCAGTGCGGGATGTCATGTTGAATCTTGCAGATGACGAGTCGAAAGGGCTAAAACATTGCAACTAAGACTATCTGCTGGAACTGCAGCGATCCGCATGTGTCCTGCCATGCGGGTGCCGCAACTGGCGTGGCTCCGTGTTCATGTCCCCGTCCCAATCAATGCAAAGGATGCTCGCCCGCAGTAAGAGACAGAATTTTGGCTACCAGGGCCTATGGCGTGCTCAAAGAGTCCATACTTCTTTCATAAGCGGAAACAGTAGTGATGATGGTGCGCATCAAGTTGAGGGTATTCAGGACATTTGCGGTGGATACGCGCTGCGGCAGTACATTGTTTAACCCCAAGGTTGCCGATGTGTGACTGTGCGACCTCAATCTTCGGGTGTATGCACCTAACCAACCGAGCCGGACCAGCACCATGCAAGACCATCTGCTGGTATTGGACGCTTGGAGGGGACATTACTCCTCAATTGTTTGACCTCCCGGATGAGACGCTGGTCAAGCTGTCGGCAGACGCGGTCGAGACTGCAACAAAACGCTACTCTTGGGGATTGCGCGGGAGCAGCACATCGCGCATTGCAAGCATTGCCACCAAACGAAGTGGTGAAGGCCCCGCTCTATGCGTTGGCATGCCACTGATGCATTGAAAGGGAAGATGTATCAGTCTTGAAAGACACAACTGTCTGCCCCTGGTTTGGCTGTTCGCACTGCATTGCCGCATGCCTGCATATGCATTTGGCAATTCTTCTATGAGATTGTCAATGGTCTGAAAGCACAAATAAGTTTGTCGATACTTTTAGCTCATTTCGCTGCATTGTGCCATTCCTGCGATTGTTACCGCACCTGCGTCTATGCGTTTGGTCAATTCAGTTGCGTAGCCAGAGAGTTTGAAATCTACAGAAATGACAGGGTACCTGTCCCAGATGTGCAGGGTACTGACGGCCGTTTGCATACGCTGGGAGCAAACCCGATCAAGAACAGATTCTATGTGACAGACAATGCAGAGGCGGTGAAAGACTGGTACCTTCTATGCCCCAGGTTATCTCAGGCTCTCGCTTATTCGATTTTTCTATCAACATCAACAACCCAGACACCACAGGAGCAGAGAGGCCATGGCACCCAAGTCGAAGGGCGCTAAGCTGACCAGAGCAGAGGAGACCGAGAGAGAGATCGAGCGATTGAAGCCTCTCATTGAAGAGGAAGGCATTCGCGACGTCGGCTGTACGTTAAGATTATTGACACTAGTTTGCATTGGCTAATGAGAGGTACAGACGACGCAACGAACTACAACAGCGACAAAAACCAATGGATTCACACTCTCGCCGCTCACCTTGCAGCAGAGCCATCCTTCCGAGATTGGATGAAGAATCCAGGCGATGTTGCGACGGTATATCTGCACAAGGAGTGGCTTGGCCATGTCTATCTACGTGGGCGGGCAAGCAAGTATGACAGTATCACTGTAAGTCATCTCGACGGACGCGGCCGCTGTCATTGAGCTGTGTGACTGGCCTGTGCCCTTGCTCTTGCTGGCATGTTTCGAGACGGAATAATCTCCCGGCGCGCAAAGGCGCTGTACTGCTCAGACTCCCGGCGAGCATTTGCGTCACATACCAAAACGTTGGCAGTCATCCACTGATATTTCACTTACAGCTATGGCACAAGAATTGGTATTCAGCACCCAACTATGGCCGCGGCCGAGCCATCGTGGCCGAGGCAAAGTCCATCTTCGAGCAGGCTATTTCAGCCCCCGGTGGTAGAATGCAAGGACAGCAGATGAGTCTGCCGGGAAACGAAAATGCTGACAGAAGCAAGCGAGAGCAACTCTACAAGCTCCAAGCCACCCGACAGAAACTGGCACAGCTCGTGAACAGTTGTACTGACACTGAATTCGCTTTGGTCACTAACACGAAGGCGTTCTCCTCGTCGAAGGGCGGTCCTACCGTCAGCCAAGGAGTCTTGGAGATCAGAGATGAGCTCAGAGACCTCGAGAACACCAAGTCTGAGGCGCGCCGCATGCTTGCAGATTGCGAGCTCAACAAAGCAGGCAAAGAGATGCTGGATGCCCTCTTGCAAAAGGTTCCTGCGCGGGATGATGTAGGTTTGCTGTATCAGCTGCCGCAGGAGAATCGATTCGATGTTGCTGATCCCAGGTGAGGACCTTTTGTGTTCGAATTCCATGCTTTCGTCTGATGCAGTCTTAGCTCCCAAGATGGCGGCCAGTCTCAAGGTCAGACTGAAGCACAGTCGGGTCTTCAGGAGACACAGAGCGACGATGCCAACGTGTTCGGCGAGGATGGGAAAGTCGACGGTGTAGAAATCGATTTTCTCCAAGGTGAGTAAACGCACGCAGGGATTTGTCGCGGGAACAGAAGCAGGCTGACTGAGGTGAATGATAGGCCGTACGCTTGGGGAAGAGCCAGCTCCGTTTCATATTCATACGCCGCCCGTCAAGAAAGCCGTGCTTGAGAAGATGCAAACGACCACACCAATTTCCGACGGGAACCTTGTCGACGCTAGCGAGCTGCAGCAATTTGACTCGAGATCTGCTGCATTTCTGAAGAAAGCACGCAAGCAGGTCGATGAAGACAAGTTTGCGATCTTCTTTCGGGAGCTGGAGGGTTGCGTCGATCGCCCAGACAAATGCAAGACTGCTACGAAGCAGGATGGGATCTGGATAACTCCGAAATACTGGTTCACGGTCATGTTGGATAACGTCGTCCATGTCCGACGCTTTGTTGATGTGATGGTTACCCACAATCTCATCGAAGAGGAGGATGGTGACGAGCCCTACAACAAATTGCAACAATGTCTGCGGCGAATGTGGGCTCTTGTTGCTCTCGCTCATGGACTCTGGGAAGAGCCGGCGCTGCTCTGCACTATCGGTGACCAGCTGCTCGAAGATTTGGCTGAGTGTGCGATTGGACACAAGGATCCAAAGTTTGAGACTGAGCGGATGCGACGCATGATGCAGGTGCTCCAGAACAGTCAGCCTGACGAAGCGAAGGACTCGACTACAGTCAAGAAGTCTTCAACTGACCTGAACAAGCGAGAGCAAGAACACAAGGCTCGAATCTACTTTGAGCAGATTGCCAAGTTCTTCCGTGGCTCGCTTATCATGGCTGTCGCCTGCACCAACCCGACCACTGCAGGAACGAACGAGGATTCGAAGCAAGCATGGTTCACAGCTTTGCTCAACTACAACTCGGAGTGCGGTCATCGAGCCTGCACTGAGCAGTTGAAGGTCGTCAAGAAAGTTGATGCAAAGTACCAGAAGTACAGCTTGAGCATTGCTGTACACGACAGCCGCATTGGCTTCCCAGAAGAGAGGTACGCATTAATGTTGCCAATGACTTTGGTGCTCTGCTAAACTGATGATGACGCAGGTCCTTCATTTCGTCCAACCGGAAGTATGCGTACGCTTGCTTCTCCAACTTCATCTCTGGAGTCCGATTCCATTCCTACCTCACCGGCTTCTTCCACTACTACGCTCACGTCTGGCATCCAGCCTGCCGACCCTTCCGCGGAAAGCAGACTCTGATCGACGACATCGGCCTCGTCGATACCCGGATTCAGTCTCAGTCTCAGAGCCAGAGCCAGCTCTCGGAGGAGATGGAAGTTGATGATTGACGTCGCCAGACGGCAAATTGACTTATGCGACGGCATTTCAGCGAAGGACGTGTTTACCATCGACTGTATCACTTAGTCTGAAGTTGAGGAAATCCAAAACTTCCGGGAAAAGAATGTTTTGCGTTGCTTGGAATTGGAATGCAGGCTCGAGACTGGTCGAATTGATAGGTACATCGCGCTTGAGAATAGCACAAAAAATCAAATGAACATTAGCATCCTTATTCGTCTTCACAGAAGTCAAGTTTGTGTGCCAACTTCAATCCACGTCCAGTTTCAGCTTATTTCTCACATTCCAAGTGTTTCTCTTTGCTCTGCAGTTGTTACGACGAAGAAGACGATGAAGAAAAGCCTGGTGTGGGCGCAGAGGTCAGCCCCCGCACGAGTACCAAGCCCCTGCACAGCTTTTCAGGGGCGCAGAATTTAGATTCTCCGCAAAGATTTCAGCACGGCACCACATGTTACAGCAAGTAATGCAAAACCAAATAGTGGGTATTTGAAGTCTCATTGAGCTCTGCAAAGCCTTGACGAAAGCAAACAACGCCGCCTGCCGTCAATGGAAGGGGGTCTGCCCCTTGCGAAAGTTTTTGGAACAGATTTCATCCCAATATTCGGGCCGAGGTCTGGAGCTTCTTGTTCAACGCTTATAGCTGAATTTTATCACACCGTGCTCAACAATACACACACTGGCGGGTAAGAACAACCTCAGTTCTCCTCACACCCTTTCCTTGCTAACATGGAAAAATTCAGTGTGGCCGAGCGGTTATGGCGCTAGTTTCAGGCAATTTGCAACTGCGTTGAAGACAGGATCTCATATACTAGTGGGAAACCTCGTGGGTTCGAATCCCACCACCGTCACTATCCTGTGGACGCTGCAGCGAAGCTGTGGGTTGATTTTTTTGGCTTTGAAGCCGACTTTGGGCTTCTGGGCGGAATTTTTGGGCTCAGAAAGCGGAGATCTTGGCGTTCCTGAGGGGAAGACACTTCTGAAGAGCTGTGAACGTCTCAGGAAACTGTGCTGCTTCCAATTTTTGCTCTGTGTGCAGTCTTGGTGGGTAATGGTTTTCGGTCGATATAGTGATTACCAGGCTTTCATCTTCGATCCCGAAAGCTCCAGAGATCGCAGAACAGATCGAATGCAACGTTGAGCCTTCGTAGCACTCGTAGACAGCCTTGAATAAATGCATGAAGACGAAAGGATCGAAAATGACGATGTGAAAACGTTTGATTTGGTTGTATATCTCGTCCAACGCTCAAAGACGACAGAACGCTTGCTACTCGCTTCAATTCCTTCAGAAATCTGGGCCAGAACATCGAATGCAATCTACAATTCCTTCAATTTCCTTCCCGGGTCGCTTGCAGCCCCTGAACCAACGATCGAATCGGTCTCCTTGTACTCATAGTCCGTCACTCTCTCACCGATGTATCAGCTACGATCTCGGCTTGCTGGCGCAAATTGCGAGGATAAATTCAGGACCTTTAGCACATTCCAAGTGATGTAGCCGCATCATACGGTAGATCGAAAGTCACATGCACGCCTCGATGTCGGCTTGAGGTTTTCGTCGAGTTCTTGACGGGGCTTCCAGTGCATGCCCTTGTTTCGTTTGGATTCGCCTCGTTTTGGCCTACTATCGAGCTCGTTGGTTGTGTTGACGGCTGTGCGATATGAGCGGATGGTCCAGCGATTCGGGAGGTGAAGTCGAACAGCAAGAGCCGAGCGCACCGGCATGCAAGCCGAAACACGTGCGTAGCGCCGGCACTTGAGCCGCATGCCAGCGCACGCCTTCCAATATGACTCCTTCCAGTAATTTCCGCGAAGTATTCAGGCACTTCCATCTTCTTGCACCCATTCGCAGCCTCCACGCCCGCAACCAGCAGCTTTTCCCGAATATGGTCTTCAATAAGAGCGATCCGATTACCATCCAGGCTAGAAGGCTTCCTTCGTCAGGCACGCAGCAACTTCCATTAGAGCGCCTGCTGCTGCCCACCCAGAATCTCATTGCCGCATCTCAGAATAATCTTGACGAGCACGCCTGCTATTGGAATCACACGGCCGGCAATTTCATTCGTTCCATTGGCTCCGTCAGAGGCATGATTTCTCTCGATATCAAGAAGCTGCGATAGTATCGAAATCACCTGTGCTGGCCCTATGCGCATGCGACCCGCGCAGACCTTCCAAAAAAAGTTGGAAGGCATCCAATCCGGGTTGGTCTCCACGGCGATCTCTTGAGTCTTGAGGACATGACACTTCTCCAGAGGTCTTGTCCTACGCAAGAGCACGGACACGGGCGGATCGAACAGAACGCATTGCAAATGATCTAAGAAAGGGAGAGCACAAGCGTGCTTACCGTCTACGGTTCCTACGCGAACCCGTCTTGCAGGACTAGATCCTCCAGCATTTCCAGATTGCCATCGACTTCTGCGCGAGCCACGAGTCTCTTGACTCGAATTGCTGTGGAGCAGTCTCCATCCCCGGATCCGTGAAGGAACTCCGAATCTTGTACCATACAACCCAACTCTTTCCCGTCTTGCAATTTCGGACTTCTCTTACTCGCAGCACTTGCTCAGCCCGAGTAATACACAACTGTGGTCCTCTGAAGGGAGACATCTTGCGGTGGAAGGCCATCATCTCCCCAACCGAGGGCCATCATGAGGTGAAGACTGAGCAATTCAGATTGCTAACATGATATTCAGATTTCGTTGTGCTCGATTCGACAGCGTTGCGAGATTATGCGAGGGCGGAAAGTCTCAATGAAAGCAGTGTGTTGGACACAAGAATTCCAGCGAACGACAATATGGTGATTGTACAAGACTCCCTGAGCTGTGAAAAGAGAGACGAAGTCACTTCAGCTGCACGAGTCATGTCTCCCACAGCTCGCCCTCGGTCGGCTCCGCTGGCTCTCCCTCTTCTCGCCAAAGACTCTACCAAATCATTCCATCGCGACCCGTTCTCGCAAAATTTTTCCACACGCCTGCAGACTCCACCTCAGCATCAAGGTCTGCTCTGATCTGGGCTTTCGAACGCACGTGCAGGCGTTGGAAAATGCTTTCTGAGGGAGGCCCAGCCATCTGGTCCTCCTTCAAGGTGAGTCCCGATCCCGAATTTTCTCTTATCAGTCGCTCTCATCCATTGCGTTGATCTCATTCGCCGTCTCCTTTTGTGAGTTTAGGCGACTGTCGCGCTCTTCTCGCGATCTCTAATTGCAATATACTGGAAATACAACACTTCACCTGGCCAACACGAAGTATCGCGAACATCGCACGGCGGATAGTATCATCCCGAGCCGGAAGCGCCAGCTGCAGTGGGGTCACGGGAACCAACTGTGCCAGCACGCTCGACCTGTACATAACCCACGACTGAGCCCTCGAGCTCCCACGTCCACGCCGCCACCATGGCGATGTACGAGCGCCGCGGCTCGCTGGAGTCTTTCGATCGCTTCCGGTCATCTTCGCCAACAGGATCAGAACGAAGAAAGCTTTCCTTCAATCCACTCGCAGAATGGACGCCTCCGGTGCAAGAGCAGCTTCCCGTAGGAGCTTTTGAGGTCGGCAAAGGAAAGAGAATAGCTCAGGTTATTTTCGCTGTAATATACTGCTTGCTGGCTGCTGGTGTTGTCTTCGGCTTTGCTGCGATCAAACCAGTCTTCGTCGCGGAGGGCGTATACAAGGACAAATGCACTCAGAAAGAGCTGGATGAAGGAGTCTGGGTATGCTACGAGCAAGAGCTGCGTCTGAATTTGATGTTCACGGTCGCTGCAGTGAGCACGAACGTATGCGCCTTGCCAGTCGGAACGGTTCTGGACAAGTACGGACCTAGAGTTGCGAGCATTGTTGGAGTTGTGTTCCTCACAGTCGGCGCATTACTCATGGCATTCGCAAAGGACATTCCCGGCGACGCATTTATTCCAGGATATCTCTTTCTCGCTCTGGGTGGTCCGTTCGTGTTCATCTCCTCCTTCCAGCTGAGCAACACCTTCCCTCAGAATTCCGGCCTCATCCTCGCCCTCCTCACAGGCGCATTCGACACAAGCAGCGCAGTCTTCCTCGTCTACCGTTTAATCTACGAGGACACCAACGGCTCCTTCGATCTTCGGAAATTCTTCCTCGTCTACCTCATCGTACCAGCTTTCATCCTGCTGGCACAAATCTTCGTCATGCCTTCAAAGTCGTACAAGAGCGTCGGCGAGCTTCTCGCACAAGCAGAAGAAGCAGAACAACCCATCCACGACTCTGACGACGACATCTCGGACGAAGAACGCCGCACCCAGATCCAAGGTGCTCGCCGTGACGTCGTTGGCGAAGTCACGAACCTCCTCGGATCCAAGCAAGGCGAAGAGCAGACCAAGACTCAAGAAGACTCGGCAAACAAGAGCGGCGTCTGGGGCGCTCTGCACGGAAAGACATCTCTCCAGCAGATCCTCACTCCATGGTGGTTCCTCATCACGCTCTTCACTATGGTACAAATGCTGCGGATCAACTATTTCGTCGCGACCATTCGGACGCAATACACCAACATGCTCGGCTCTGAAACCGAAGCACGCCGAATCAACGAAATCTTTGATATTGCGCTGCCACTTGGAGGAGTCGTCGCGATCCCCTTCATCGGAGTGATCCTCGATCACACCAGCACTCCCTTCGTTCTCGGCCTGCTCGTGAGCATTGCCACCGCGATAGGTGTATTTGGCGTCATCCCCGAAACCTGGGCGGCTTACATCAACATTGCGCTTTTTGTCGTCTACCGACCGTTCTACTATACGGCCGTCTCTGATTACAGCGCCAAGGTGTTCGGTTTCCAGACTTTCGGCAAAGTGTACGGCCTGATCATCTGCATAGCTGGACTCTTCAACTTCGCTCAGGCTGGTTTGGATGCGCTCAGGAACAAGGTGTTCGGCAACGACCCGATCCCAGTCAACGCTATTCTGCTGGTACTTGCATTGCTTGTCGGTATTGTTATGGTTGGTTACGTATATCGAAAGAGCTTGACGCTGGAGAAAGACAAACTGAGGGAGGAGGCCGATGAGGCGCAGGAAAGATTGATCCCAGGCGCGAACGGTGCGCAGGTGAACAGGCCGCATGGCCATGAGACGTACGGAACTGCTTGAAAGGATGACTGCTGTCCCGACTATGTTGGCGACACCATTGCTGACGAACTGGATCTCACTGACTGCGGGATGAGCTTGCCGAAGCGACAGTTCCAAGTCATTAAAATGATATTCGTTTGATTTCTGACATCAATGAGCGACAGAAGTGCAGTGCACATGGGCGGGCAAAAGTTTGATATTGACATGTGATTGCTCAGCGAGGCGTTGGTGGAGCGAGCGTTGCTTGCTTTTATGTAAATGAACTTGTATCAACTTGTATCAAGTCACCTGTCAACGGACGGTCTATTCGCGTTCCAGCTTCTGCGTATGTTCTCGTACCTATTGAAGTGCCCACTGCTGCTGGGAACGTCCTCGGCTAGAGTTCGGTTGCGTTACCCTAGCAGTAGGGTTCTGAGCTTGGGGTTAGCGACGATGAGGTCTGACACCCACAAATGACCTCGGACCTCTACATTACCTATTGAAACGTTTTCAGAATGTGCGAAAGTATATTTTTGAAAGACCTCATGTCTTCGGGTGCAATATATCACCCGTGGACTCGGATTTTGATTAAAAACATGACTTGTCCAGAAAATGGGTAGAATGCCAGACGATTTGTTGTCGCAGTACCCGAACAGCCCGTTCAAAAGGCTCGACGACGATACAGGCCATCTGGTACTTCGGAGAGTATCGGTGCATATACTTCTGACAATTTGAAGTCATCACGAATGTTAAGCTATATAGAATAATGACTATAACATCGACACCGAGCCTCGCCGAACTTGACATTCACTCACGTATGAATCACGTGCCCACACACGACGAAAGCAACCGAAGTTCGGAGATGGCGCATGCGACAGACGACGGGGCAGATGACAAGAATGGAAGGAGACATCGCTGTCAGAAGGCGTCGTTGCGCTAGTTTATTCATTCAACCAAGTCGTGCTTCGCCATAACACTTCGCTCACCGGATTCCATGATCTCGAGATAAGCGCTCATATTCGACCGCTTCAGCGGACGAGTGTGATGCAGCACCGACTTTGCCAATCCTCAGCGATCACCTTCGCGACATCAAACGCTGTGCCGACCGCTTGCCGTAGCTGCTGCCGCCGCCGCTGGCACGAAAACCTCCGCAAGAGCACTCAACCTTCTCGATCCCTGGTAAGAAGACTGCATCGAAGAACCTGAATCTCTCCGCACAGAATCTGTTCTTGAAACCAGACCATCGACTGTTGAAGACGGAAGATGTTCCAGACCAGGTATGGTCATGTTCGTACTCAGCTCCTTACTATGCGTCAACGGCTTGGGTGTGGCAGAAGATTCTAGCAATGGGGAGGAAGCGTGAGACAATTTGGAGGGAGATTGAGACTGGAAGGTAGCGCGCTGTGTCTCAATCTGCTCGAGATGCTGAGCTGTTGTGGTCGAGATGGCTGGATCTGGTTGGAGAAAATGCTGAAAGTCATCGTCATCGTGTTCAATCAACTGTTGCCCATTGAGATCGAGTGTCGACATTGACGCGGTATGCCCAGGAGCGTCTTGAGTGACCGCTCGGTTTCCGATCGGCCCCAGACTCCAGGGCGGAAGGCCAGACCACACCCAACCATCCATGCAAAATGGGCCAGAGATCGATGGAGGCAAAGGGTAGAATTCTGGGAGACCGTTACGAACTGGCTGAAAGCCTACGATTCGTTCTTCTGACCCGTGTCCAACTGTTCCAGGTATCGCTGAAAAAGAACACTGGCACCAGGACCCAAGCTTCGGTGGAACATGAAATCTGATAGGCGAAAGCTCGTCACCCTCAATCGCCAGAAACTCATGGTCTCTCTCGAAGTTTCGATCTCGCTCGAATTCACGAGCAATACATGCGAGACAGGGCTGGCGACTGCTAAGCATCTTGCTGCTCGGCCGGAGGCCGTGGAAGTGACGCCGGATAAGTGCTCTGTGAATGATGTGTGCCGAGTAAGAGTTCTGGCAAACGATGTAGACCGGACACCCAGGAAATATATGGGGCATGGAATGTCAAAATTTCGCCTGAGAGACATGCATGCATGTCTTGCTTGCAGAGTCAGTGCATGTCTCATCTCATGGATTCGCTGCAGGACATGTCGTAGGAAGCATCAAGACGATAGGCAGTGCAAATAAGACGCTGCATGTTCCCGTCGTAGCGTCACTTCGGTTAGCATCATGAGTCTGAGACGGCGAGGAAAAGTTTTGCGCACCAAACGTTGATCGGATACATGCAGAGGCAGCTGCTTCTTGCTTAACGCTGTGCCCCAACCCTTCTGCTCGATATGGGACTGACTTCGCCCATTCCAAATCAAGCAAACCCCTTCCCACCCAATTCTTACGAGTCCTTCGTGATCCTCAACTTGCTCTTCGGCAGAGCTCTGCAAGTTGGACATAGCCACTGACCCTTCGGCTCTTCCGAAAGTCCCACACACTTATAGTGGAACCATTGGAATTGACAGTCGTCGTTGTCGCATCCCACCATGTCGCCAAAGCTGACCTTTTGACACTGGCAATACAAAGTCTGATCGTCGTCGTCAAGTTCGTCTTCTGCTCGATCTGCTGAACCGTCATGTTGGCTACGTTGCACGGAAGAAGGTGTAGGGGAAGCTGAATCCTCATCGTCAGAACCGGACAGGGAAGCATTTGTGCTAGGAGTTGCGCGGTCTCGGGCAAGTTGCCGGCGGCGGTCAGATTTCTTACTTGTACCTGATGGACGAGGGCGGGTCCCGCTCTTCTTGTTTGGAGGCGGGGCTTTGCGACTGGCTCCTGAAGGCTGCGCCTTCTTCTGGCTGGCACCAGGTCGAGATGGCTGAGCTGATCCTGCGCGGGATGAGCCTGTCGGGTTTGGCGTGCCTGCTTTGGGAGTGCCTGGTCCAAGAGAAGACTGGCGTAAATGACTCGAGGCTGTTGGTAGACTGCCTAGAGACACGTTCAGCCTCCTACGTTTGTTTGCCTCGCTACTACCTTCTCTTTGCGCTCTTGGTATGTTGACAGGGGTCTGAGAGCCACTGGCGGTACCTCTGCTTCCTGTGCCGGCGTTTTGGGCGAGTCTTGCCTGGGCTGCGTTCATCGCCACGTTGGGTGCACCGCCTGTGGTGCCGATGTTGCCACTAACAACTTGCAACGGACCTCCGGATGCGGCACCTCCGACACCTGAAGCTGGAGTATTGACTCCTGTTGGCACAGCGGATCCTGTCAGCATGCTCGGGCCTAGCCAGTCGGAGGGGAACTGCTCAGTCTGTGCCAAACCTCGCAGTCCGACATCTAGTCGCTTGACCTGGCGGTTGAGAACCAGCATCGCCTTCTCTGACAAGCCGCACTTCTCGGCCTGTAGGATTTCGCATTTGTCGTAGCAGTCGTTGATCGTCTTAGAGAAAGCTTCTTCCTTCGGGTTGTGGACATGGCCGCCGTTCACGCGCACCCATTTCTGGAGCTGTGCGTCGCGCTTGTTGATCTCGTCTTTGAACGCTGCGATCTGGAGGTCCTTGGCATGTATTTCCTCCATCAAGTGTGTGATTTCGGCGGGAATGTTCGCCACTGTTCATGTTAGCGCGCCGCTCTCTGTCAGCCGCTCTCAAAAGACAGCGAGCTACCTGTACTCACCATCGTGAACGAACTGCTCAAGCACTGATGCGGCGTCCTCAGGCTGCGTCATTTTTCGCGTCCCTCTGCACTATCGCCGCTGATGTTGCCGCTCCTCCTCGCTGTTCGGGGTTTGGTTTGCGCGCACTAGACTTGACCTTTGCAACTGACCGGGTGTAGCACTTGGATAGTGCAAGTTAGATTCTGGCGGCTTGTTTCGAGATGTGATGGAAGATGTCGGTGATCGCAAGTTGTTGATGGCAGAAGCGCAAGCGAAAGCCGAAGTTGAAGTTGAAGTTGCTGGCCCGGGCGAAGCCTATCCTTGCTAGCGGCGGCGATCTCCCGTCCTGCCGCCGAGCCGCACCTTCTAGAAGCCAGAGGTCCGGGACACTCCATCTCGAATTCGCGATACGCACCATGTTCGCTACATATACATTCGCAATCTATCCCATCACGAGCGCGATATTCGGAAGCGGCAGCTTGAGTCTATGCGACACCGGCTGAACAGCTGATACACCTTCCCGACTCGAATACCGACACTGAGAAGCACCATTCGGTGTGCCAGCATGCGCAGGGCATGGCCGGCTCCTTCAACCCTCGCGCAAACGTCCGCGACGGCATAGTCCAACAATGGAATGGCAATGGTAGTCGCAATGGCCATGCACGAGCGTCGTCCCCTGGCTCGCCTTCCTACCCCAATGGCCGCTCTTGTGGAATGGAAATCGGCGCACCGGCCACCCCGCCAGTCACTGAAGAGGAGGAGAAGCTCTGGCGCGATCAAGAGTTGAACGACAAAATAATGCGGCAGATTGAAGATCACAACATCACTCGACCACAAGGACACAAGGTGTCCTTCCATTACAACAGCCATGTCGAGGACATGCACTTTGGCAAGACACATCCGATGAAGCCTTGGCGCTTAACTCTCACCAAGCACCTGGTGCTGAGCCACGGACTGCAACATGCCATGGACACATTTGAGGCAGTATCTGCTGGAAAGGACGAGGTTTGCAAGTTCCATGATCCGGACTATGTCGATTTTCTCAGCCAGGTCAGCCCCAAGACATTCCCCGAGCTTTGCAAAATCGACCGGTATGCTCGCGCCATTCCTCCAAAGCATGAAGGCGAGTACTCTAATCTGTACATACCATGACCCATGATCTGACTTCTGAGATGCAGGCGATACTGTCGAACTGGGCCCGTTCAACCTGTCTACCAGCCCGGGAGCGGATTGCCCAGTTTTTGACGGCATGTCGACGTACCTCTTCCTCTATACCGGCGCCACCTTAGCTGCCACGCAGCGGCTCGTCACCGGGGCTTCGGACATCGCGATCAACTGGTCCGGCGGTCTTCACCACGCTCACAAGTCCGAAGCGTCAGGATTTTGCTACATCAATGACATTGTACTGGCAATACTTGACATGCTTCGAGTTTTTGCGCGAGTCCTTTACATCGACATTGATGTGCACCATGGAGATGGTGTTGAGGAAGCCTTTCAAAGAGAGCCGCGAGTTATGACACTCTCGTACCACCGATACGGACCATACGATGACACGGGACATAAGTTCTTCCCTGGCACAGGTGATCTGACCGACGTGGGTCTTAAGAACACCCCCGGCGAACATTTCGCCTTGAACGTGCCAATTGCTTCTGGTATCGACGACAGGCAGTACAGATATCTCTTCGAGGGAGTTACTGGCCGTGCAATAGAAGCGTTCAAGCCATCGGCCATCGTGCTGCAGTGTGGGGCCGACAGCTTGGGCGGTGACAGACTTGGCCAGTTCAATATCAATATCAAGCAGCACGGCGACTGTATTGCGTTCATCAAGAGGAAAGAGATACCACTCTTGGTCCTTGGAGGAGGCGGTTATACCGCGCGGAACGTTGCTCGAGCTTGGACCAACGAGACCGCAATCCTGACTGACAATGTACTGCCGGAGCACATTCCCATGGATTTGGTGCCGCGGCCCGAGGCTTTCACAGGAAAGGTGAACGGAGATGGAAAGATGTTCCCGAGCTTTGATCGGCTACACAAGAACGAATGCAAGGACGCGGAGCTGGAGGCCATGGTGAAGAAGCTTGAAGGCGACCTCAAGTATGTCCGCAGTGCGCCATGGGTGAAGATGGATCAACTACCGCAACAGCGAGCGCAGCAAGAGATCATGGACGACGTCGATGACGAGATGAGCCGTTCAAAGGCTGAACGCGACAGAAGATGGAAAGAACGCAACCCTGCTGGTCGAGGCGAGCTGCGGTAGTAAGCTCTGCCAAACTCTTGGCACCGCGGCCTTTGGATGAGAAGCACCTTACCAAGCGCTTGACAGAGTGCAACCTCTTACACGAATTCGAAATACTGTAATGATTATTGCATCAAACACGGCTCCGCTCTCCGCAACTCCTGCCGCCCCGTGCTGCACGACTTCCGCCAAGTCCGAATGCAGGCCTCACGCCCGAAAGCTGAACAACACCCGAATCCCGAATATCACTGCTTACTGCATATTAAGCGATTGTCATAGTGACCAGCATCGAATACGGCGCGCTCCCGAAGTAAGAAGTAAATTCCGGCTCAGAACCACGCCCGAAAGTTTCGAAGACAAAACGATCTTCCTGTCTTGCGCCATATCACAACCATCTAGCCACCATGTCAACGATTATGAATGTGCCGATTGTCCGCGCATGCAACACACTGTGCTCCATTTTTACGCACGCATTGTCTACATCAGCAGTGCAGTCTCACAGCAGCGCTAGCAGCAGCGCTCACCCGGCCATGCCATCGAGAGATTTAAGAGTTACGAAGGAAGGCGAGGTCGCAAGGAAGTCGGAGACGTCCAATCTGGAGGGATGGGATGCGTACTCTTACGGGTGTTGAAGTCGCAGCGTGGTGTCGATGGTGAGTATGCGTTTCATTGCCAGGCACAGCGCTGATTGGCGTTTCGCAGAAGGGAACTAGAGTTCGCCATTGACTGCTCTTGAGCAGCTGCGAGTGCCAGTATTTGATGGGATTGATGTGCGCTTATCCAAGAAAAGCGGTTGAACTATTTTTTGCAGTATAAGTCATGTACGTGAGACCTGCTGTGTAAGCCCGAAGCCAAACCTCGAAGCCCAAAAAACGAAGTCCGGAAGACGTACGTCCCATCCCGTGCCCTATGTCTGACTACCGAATGCATTGGAGTTCGTCAAATAAATCGTATCAACGTCGCCCCATCATCATCAGTAGAAGATGCCGAATTCCCACTTGCAATTTTACTACGCCTTGCACCGCACAGAGCAACACCCATCTCCATCAACCTTCCGTCAAAATGGTCCTCGAAAAAACCCTCTCCGCCGTCTCAGAAGTCGCGACGAAATTCTGGCTCCAAACACCTCCAGCGACGAAAACAAGGGGTTTTAGCAATACCGCTGTGAGGCAAGCAAAGGGATCATCTCCAAATGGAGGGAAGAATGACGCAGCCCAAAAGAACGCCGAGCACAAACGATAAGGAAGACACCTCAAGACAACCGAGAAGTGAGCTCACCGCCGCTTAAGATCGAATAAAGGGATGTGTAGATGATTGACGGTTCCGCGCAACAGATCCCCAACACGATTAGAGATACATTCGGGAAAGGCGCAGCATGCCAAGACAAGTCCCATGGGAAAGGCGCAGTTCTGTTATTCACATTATCCCATACGAAAAAGGTACCTCATGCGCTAAATAGTAGCAGTAGTAGTAGTAGTCTCCCTACTCTCAAATTCCTGGTCCTACCCTACCCAAACCCATCTCATCGTCCGTCTATTCCAATCGTCACCCCATCCCTTCCCACTAAATCCTCGAACCAGAACAAAAACAAATGCCGTCCATGAGGTATTCCGACCGTAAATGTGCTTCAAATAAGAAAAAAGGTCTTCTGATCCCGATGACCTGCGTAACGTTGCCCCCAACGCCAAATTTTTCCAATCCCAGAATCCACAACGCAAAGCGCTCAGAAGCGCGCATGATATCCAAAATCCCGAGCAATCTATTGCGGGAGGAGACAGTATGCCAAGCCATAAGATCTGATGTACATATACCCAGCAATCCACTCGGTGTCAAGGCGGAATCGGGTACCTCACGCTCGAGGAAGAAGCAGAGGCGGTAAGAGGCTGAGGCCGACACTATCGGTACGGATCGTACTCGCCATCGCTGTCGTCCGACAAGACGCCATTCGTAGCAGCGCCCGAATGCTGCTGATCGTTCGAGGAGCCAGAGTCGTTCCACTTCCCAGCCCAACCGAACCAGCCCTTCTTCGCAGGCTCGCCAGCCTTGCCAGCAGTGGCTGAGTGATTAGCTTGTCCAATCTGCGGAACTGGGATTTGCAGACTGTGCGAATCCTTGTTGACTGTTGGAGAGAGGCTGTCGTCGTAGAAAGAGCCGAGTTCATCAGCGGCTTCCAGATCCTGGAATTCGGACTTGTTAGAGGGGCGGATGTGTACGGCTTTGATGAGTTCGACGACGGAGGAAGTGAGGTTGCTGGCTGCTGCGTCCAGAAGAGCGACAGGCGAGAGACCGTGAGAGGCGGCGTGCTGCTTGGTTGCGGTGATGAGGCTGTTCGCCGTGCCAGTGACACGGGCTTTGAGCTTGCTGACACTAGGCGCTTGCTGCATGTTCGTCTCCGAAGTTAGAGGCGAAGGAGCAGGAGACGGGTAGCCTTCTGTTCGCACGGCGGCAGTAATGGCCTGCACGCTGATGACGACCGCCTTGACGCTTTCGAGCATGGAATCGGTGCTGGTCTGGCGAGCCACCTTGAGGAGCTCGTCGACCGAGAGTTGGAATCGAGTGACATCCGTATCTCGCACAAGACCTCCTTCTGAGATCAAGCCTTCTTGTCGCACAAGGCTGCCGGAGTCGAAGCCAGATTGCAGACCAAGACCCATCGTGGACGCCCTCAGTTGCTTGTTTTGCGCCTTGATCTTGGCGTACCGCTGCCGCCACTCGTTGTTGTCCTTTTCGAGTTTCGCAATCTTCGCTGCCATGGCCTCTTCTTGCTCGATCGCCTTGTCGTTCTGACGACTGAGATCTCGCATCTCTTTGAGGTAGGTTGTGGCCTCGTCGCGCACCTCATTTGAGATCTTCTCCTGTCTCGCAAGCTCTTCTTCCAATTCTTGGATTCGGTCAGAAGCGTTCGCATTGCCCTCGTGCACCTTGAGCTGCTTCTTGAGGCTATCATTCTCGTCTCGTACAAGCTGCAGGTTTTGATCATGCTGATTGCGAATTTCATCATCGTCTTGCGATTTCGACTTGTACGCAGCCAGCTCCTGTTCCAGGCTGTCATTGAGTTGCTGAGCCTCGAGTGCCTTTTGCTCCAGCTGCTCTCTTAATGTTGTCCATTCGCCTCGCTCGTCAGCCGAAGGTGTGCCCTCAAGCTCCCGCTCTTTCTCGGCCAGCCGTGACTCGAGGTCTTCTAGCTTCTCCCTCAATTCAGCTATCTCCATCTCTTGCGCTTCAATCCTTTCTCTATCCTCGGCGCTCGCCTTTTCACTAAGGCCGGTTCCCACGTGGTCCAGACCGAAGTTGTCGTCGTCGTCATCGTCCTCGACCATGGTGCCCTTGTTGGGGACAATGGTGTTACTTTGCAGGTGTTTGGGCAGCGGTCGTCCCAGAGAACCAGCTTCACTCGGCCTTCTAGGTCCGGGTGCTCCGTATGCGCCTGGAGGCCCAGGAGGGTAGCCTCTACCTCTACCTGCTCCGGGCGGTGGATAGCCGTATGCGCCTGGTGGAGGTCGCATGCCAGGGCGGCTGGCTGCTCTGCTCCGGCCACTCGCCATGCTTGATACACTACCGGGTCTGCCAGCGATGCGCGGCAACCTTCGCTCCAGCTCGTAGAATACATCCGTCGCCAACTGGCGGAACCGCTCAGTCGGCAGAGTCGAGAGCTTCTGTCGTGCTTGATTGCGCTTGGGATGGAAGTTCTTCTTGGGCAGCAAGAACCGCGGCACGTTCTCCACCCGTCCCGTGCGCTCATCCTCTCTTCGCAACAGCTCATCATACACATCTGTACTGAGTTCCATGAACTGCGTGACCGAGAGCCGCAACAGCTTGTCCCGAGCCCTATTCGGCTTGATGTTGCCCTTCTCATCCTGAAGATGCACCTGCAAGTAGGTCTTCAGCGCGGCATAGTGCTTCGAGAGCGCCTCTTCTACGTCGGGGTGCATGTGGCTGCGCGCGGAATCGCGGTTTTGATTCGGTGGTTTGAATCCTCCCATGCGCCCATCATTCGACATGCCCACGGAGCTGGCGGAGGAGGGCGGGCGGTTTCCATTCACGCTGCTGCCGGAAGCGGAGGGCCGTGACATGTCGGTCGAGCTGCTGGGGTGCTGCGAGGAAGGAGGCGAGGTCTGGGGCGGTCGCGCAGCTGCTCCATACGGAGAGGGTGGGACTTCAGAGGTGGGAGTCGCGACTCCGCCGAGGTTTCCGTATCTGCCAACAAAGGAGGATTCGTTGCTGCTCATCGACAATGGCGAGAGGGGTGGCCCAGCGCCGAAGTGTGATGACATGGATCACTTCGCGACGGCGCAAGTAGGCTCGAGAAGGCAATCAGAGTGAGGAATGTAACCTATGGAAGGAGCATGTGCCGATTACTGCGATGCGGTCGGGACCGGGGAAGGTGCGTGTGAATGATGAACGAGTGAATGATGGTGGAGTGAGGGTGTTCGTCCGGAGATCAGCCCGTCTGGAGTAGTCCCAGATGGAGTTCGTATTCGATGCTGGCAAGGGCGATCGAGAAGTGTTCTGTCGAAATTCCGTGCAGGCGATGTTTCGGGGAGCAAGCAACCGCGACCTCCTTTCCAGCTGCCGTCTCCTCAAGTAGCGGTGTCTCCCTCGCTCCGCATCCGCGCGCCGGGGGGGTGATGGCGAGGTGGGTAGGGTGGATGTGTGTATTAAAGACTAGCAGTAGAGACCGTAAAGATGCACACGCGGAGGGAGTAGTAGTATTGGGGGGAGAGTATAGTAGTCGAGAGACACGATAGTCGCAGTGGTCCCTGCAAAGAAGTGTGAAGTCGGCGTGGACGTGCCCCCTTTGCTGCTGACAGCCAGTCCACAAGTCGGCGCCAAAGCCAGGCCATACCACTTTCGGGCGGTACCTGGCAGCGGACAGGCCAATCGCTGGCCGATACCACGCAAGATCTGCAGCTTCCACCGCACCCACTCGTCGGAGCTTTTAGCTGCCTTTGGCGCCGCCAGCGACGGGGCCGTTGAGCAACGGCGCTGGGCAGACGACAATTATTCACATCCACTCTGTACTCTGCACATTTCCCACAAGACGACATTTCTTCGCTATTCTCTCTGTGTACGGGCATTTTGGCTGGAGATTAAGATGATGACGGTGGAATGAGAACGGGTCTGAACTGCATTCAGTTCTGTTTCTAATTCTGCCGCCCATGTACCCCTGAAGACAATCGACTATCGCCGACCAGGAACCAGGGAAGAGAGCTGGTGGGCCACTCTACGCGAAACCCACGCGCGCCCTTCTCCCGCGTTTCTCTCACCTAATAACGCCTTCCGCTTTGGCTTTCTCCTGCGAGTGCTCCTTCTCTCCAGACGGCTCTGCGTTGCGCCATATTTGAATCCTTCATCTCTCTTCATTTTGCCTGGAGTTGACTCCGATGGTATCCGTCGGTTCGCACACGCTGCATCGAGCCGACACGTTGGTCCTGGTATTGGTATAGCGCGCGCGAGTCGTGATCTATTATCATAACGGACAGTCTGCTGCCGAGATGACGAACCTGAAAGCGGCAGATGAGTCTCACTCTGGAGCACAGGGTCCGACGGCGACGGGCGAGCAGTATCCGGACAAGGAAACGGTCGTCGCCAGCGAGAATAACCTCGTTGCGGGACTCGATAAGGGAGGCGAGGGTCGCAAAGAAGATTTCTGGAATGTCAATGTGCCTGTTTCAGAGCAGACCAAGGAGTGTCCCGAGTTTTTGCGATATGCATTCGAGAATGAAAAGGATCGGGGGATTCTGTCGACGCCGGATGACCAGTATCGGCGGCAAACGTGGCAGGATGTGCAGCAGCTCATTCGAGACAACCGACTCGACCTATTCATGCGGGTGCCGAGCGAGCTGCGCCTGTATCGAGAATACTGCGCGAAGCTGATCCAGGACTATGGCAGCATCATGAAGTTTGTCGTGCAGGAGAGACTGTGCTGGGAAGACATGGCTTCATCTGCACCACCATTCAGCAATTCAAGTATGCTTACCTTAATGCGTAAGTATAGGAATGCAGCTGACAGTTGTCGCAGATGAATACAAGATCCTGTACAACGACTGGCCGTACGGGGTCGACGAGCGTATCGTGCACCTCGTCGTGTGGACCAAGTTCGAGCTGCCGCCCGATCCTGCGTCTGAGATCGGTGACATGTCGCCGGAAACCAGGCAGCTGGTGACTGATTTCGTTGATCGAACCTTCACGAGTAAATGCGGTGCAGAGAATGTGATCTGGTTCAAGAATTGGGCCAGCTTGAAGAGCATCCACGCCGTCGAGCACTTCCACGTGATGCTGTGGGATCCTGACATGCAGTTCATCAGGGACATCACGAACGACGACGTACCGCTGTTCCTCAAAGCAAAGCGAGCGAAGGGCGAGTCGAGCTGAGTTGGTGAGATGATGTTGCGAGAGAAATTTTCGCTGCTGCCGAAGTCGCTGTCGTCGCCGCGTATAAGCGAGCGTGATGAGGTGTCAGACGCTCGTTCAGCGAGGAAACGCCATTGACGCCAGGTCTGCTCGTGCGAATCGTGCGAGAGGTGTTGCTTATATCTATACCACGCAAGTCGCCGGCTTCAGAGCTCGAGCTGTTGGTGTGGCAGCTCGTCTCGCTGCTTCTTCGCAGGAATCGATTCCTGCTGTCACACGTTTCCTCGACGCCTGCAGAGTGCGCTCATCGTGGCGGAGGAGCGTCGTACTGCTTGTCAAGATGCGACTGCGTGTGACATGTACATGTACCTGTCGATGGATTGCAGGCGAATGTCTGTCATTCGCCGTTGCACCGCCATACCATCCCACGCAATCATCCAAGAAAGTCGTACGTTTCCTGCCGTTTGCGCCACCCGCGCCGCTCCTTCCACCCCGGCTTCACTGCCACCCGAACTTTGATGGCAACTTGATTGGAGCGTCATATAATGATTCAGCTGTCGCGCGTGGATGTAGGCTGCCATTCTGGCCAAATGAACTTCTGACAGTTCTCCCGCACCCTTTTTCTCCTTCACAATTCTTCCTCATCAGATGCATTCACGCACGCGAAGTTGGATGTTGATAGTCGTTAAGTAAAGTGGGACCCCTTTTATTGAGATTTACTTTGTGGAGAACAGCTGCCGACGGGGATTTGATTGGGCTGTTCCTGGCAGCCCCCGGAAGTCCACACACGGCAAGTTTTTCGTCGCGGGAGGGAGGAAGGGAACTCTTCACACCGCCTGCGCCGCCAGGCATTGGTTAGTCCATTGGTTGTGGCTAGTGCCAGCGCCGATATCTCGTTGAGAAGTGGTCTGAGTGCCGCTCTTCATCTTCGCTACTTACCGACGACCTCGCTGCGACTGACGAATCGAAGATTTGTTTTGGGCCTCCTTTGTGGCAGAACAATTGCAAGCAAGCAGCCACACAGCACCCGCCCAGGTCGGTGAAGTCGAGACGCAGCCTCGCAGGCGAACTTTTTGGAACCCTTTCTGGAGCTGCTCAAGGGGCGTGGCACGCGAACGCGACAACAACTTCATCTCTGACGACGATCGCCGCTGAGGTGAGATACCAACGACAACTTCACGAGGAAGCGACGCAGAAGAGAAGGAGAAGGAGAAGGAGCGGCGAGATCTTTTGAGAAAGAGCAGACGGGAGACATGAGCTTTGCCGCTTTCTAGCCCGACCGACCGAACGAACAATACCTGCACCTCTCCGAACGCTGCTCTTTGTAGCAGTTTACCCCATCCCGCTCCAACTACACCCGTCCCTCGCCGGGCGCCCGCCTTCAACATGCTCGGCTCGCAGCTGATCCCCACGCGCTGGCGGCGGAACTACGACATGAACGATCCTCCCAAGCCTGGCAAGTACAACAAGGCTCTCACTCCATACTTGCAGAATGTCTCCCTCAAGGCCTGCACGCACCCCATAAGAACAATCGTGTTCGTCTTCATTCTCGGGAGTGCATTCTATGTCAATCTCTTGGAGACAGGCTTCTTCCAGCCTTCGCCCACCAGTGACAGCAAGGTGGATTTTGAGCAATTGTCAGCCGGAAGCAGGAGATTACATTTGGGACCGCAGACTTCGTGGAAGTGGCAGCTGGAAGAGAATGGCGCGAGCAAGCAGGCTACGGACTCGAAAGAGAAGAACTTGGCATTGGTGACATTGGACTTCTTGGAATCGGCAAACAATTCGCCCAATGCTGCTCCGGTAGTCAAGGGCGTCCCTCTGCCAGAGAAGAGCACGGCACAACTCCTCCCTTCGAGCGAGAACATTCTTTCGCCCATTTCTTCAGACACCATGCTGGCTTTCTCCATGCCGTACGACGAGACACCCAGCTTCTTCGAGAGCGCCAAGGAGATCCCTGCTTCCACTGTGGCGCAGGAGGATGACGGCTCCGACGACGAGACTGAGCAAAAGAAGTGGCTCATGAAGACTGCCAAGAATGGCCATTCATCGCATGGTTTGCTGGAGTGGGCGCAAAACTCCTGGGCCGCTTTCCTTGACTTGATCAAGAACGCTGAGACTCTGGACATCGTCATTATGTTCCTCGGATACCTCTCCATGTACCTGACGTTCATTTCGCTCTTCTTGAGCATGCGCCGCATGGGCTCCAATGCCTGGCTCGCAACATCGACTATGTTCTCCTCCGCCTTCGCTCTGCTTTTTGGACTTATGATGACACTGAAGCTTGGTGTGCCTGAGAACGTGGTCTTGCTCTCTGAGGGTGTGCCGTTCTTGGTTGTGACCGTGGGCTTCGAGAAGCCGATTATGCTCACACAGGCTGTCTTGTCTGCTTCCGTGCACCGCAATGGAAACGGCAATGGCAATGGCAATGGCAATGGCAACGGCAACGGCAACGGCAACGGAGATGCACCCCTGACTACACAAAACGCGGTTTCTGCAGCAGTCAGGGAGCGTGGTTTTGAGATCGTCCGGGACTACGCCATCGAGATTGCCATCCTCTGCGCTGGAGCCATGTCTGGTATCCAGGGTGGTTTGAAGCAGTTCTGCTTCTTGGCAGCATGGACTCTCTTCTTCGACTGTGTTCTGCTTTTCACATTTTACACCTCCGTTCTCACCATCAAGCTCGAAATCAACCGCATCAAGCGCCACGTAAACCTTCGAAGGGCTCTCGAAGATGATGGTGTTAGCAAGAGAGTGGCCGAGAATGTGGCATCCAGCAACGACTGGCCAAACGGAGACAGCGTGGCGCCGGGAAGTGAGAATAGCATCTTCGGCAAGAAGGCCCGTGACAGCAGCATTCCACGTTTCAAGGTCTTGATGGTCAGTGGATTCGTTCTGATCAACGTCCTCAACCTTTGCACCATGCCTTTCCGCGGTCATCGCAACAACGCCCCTGTCACAACCGCTGGCCTATCCAGTGTCGTTACACAGCCGCCCATGGATCCTTTCAAGGTTGCTGGTAATGGACTGGACCACATCTTCAGTCAGGCACAGAAGAGCAACCAGCCAATCAGCGTGACGGTCTTCAACCCGATCAAGTATGAGTTGCAGTATCCTTCTGTACACTACGCCACTCCCGAGGAGCCTTCAGACTGGACCTTGTTCGATGGCGACTACGAAAATGGGCTCTGGCCTGCTTTCGGAGGCAAGATGGTGGAGAGCCTGCTGAAGAGCTTCGAGGACCCGACCCTCAGCAAGTGGGTCATTAGCGCGCTCGCTCTGAGTCTTGCCTTGAATGGCTATCTCTTTAACGCCGCCAGGTGGACGATCAAGGAAGACGACGAGGACATCAGCGAAGCAGAGAAGCCCAAGGCTAATGGTCATGCTGTTGCGCCGGCGGAGCCCAAGGAACCACCGCCAATGACCCCAGAGCTCGAGGAAATCGCGAACAAGGAAGGCAGGCGTTCTAGAGAAGAGTGCGAGGCGATGCTCGCGGCTAAGAGGGCTCCTCTCCTGGAAGATTCAGAGCTTCTTGATTTGTCGCTCCGCGGAAAGATCCCTGGATATGCCCTTGAGAAGACACTGGAAGACAAGACTCGTGCGGTCAAGATCCGAAGATCCGTCATTTCGCACACGCCAGGAACCTCGGACCTCACCTCCAAGCTTGACAAATCCAAGCTCCCGTACGAGCACTTCGACTACGATCGTGTGCATGGCGCCTGCTGTGAGAACGTCATCGGATATATGCCCTTGCCCCTTGGTGTTGCTGGTCCTCTGACAATCAATGGTCGCAGCTATTTCCTGCCCATGGCCACAACCGAAGGTGTCTTGGTCGCCAGTACAAGCAGAGGTTGCAAGGCCATCAACGCTGGAGGTGGTTGTGTTACTGTCTTGACCGGAGACGGAATGACCCGTGGCCCATGTATCGGATTCGAGACGCTCGCTCGTGCAGCTGCTGCCAAGGTGTGGCTCGACAGCCCCGAGGGCCAGAAGGTCATGAAGGATGCATTCAACTCTACATCTCGCTTCGCAAGACTGCAACAACTGAAGAGCACCATCGCTGGCACATATGTCTACGTTCGCTTCAAGACAACGACCGGCGATGCGATGGGTATGAACATGATCTCGAAGGGTGTGGAGAACGCCCTCAGCGTGATGTCGAAGGAAGCTGGCTTCAGCGACATGGCCATTATCTCTGTTTCTGGAAACTACTGCACGGACAAGAAGCCTGCCGCGATCAACTGGATCGACGGTCGTGGCAAGAGTGTCGTCGCTGAGGCCATCATTCCTGGCGAGGTTGTGCGCAGCGTGCTGAAGAGTAATGTCGATGCACTGGTTGAGCTCAACATATCGAAGAACTTCATCGGAAGTGCCATGGCTGGAAGTATTGGAGGGTTCAATGCACACGCTGCCAACATTGTGACTGCCCTGTTCTTGGCCACTGGTCAGGATCCGGCGCAGAATGTTGAGAGCAGTAACTGCATTACCGTCATGAAGAAGTAAGTCAAACCAATCTTGCTAACGACTTGAAGATCATGCTAACAATTTTTTCAGCCTCAACGGTAACCTCCAAATCTCCGTATCCATGCCTAGCATCGAAGTCGGCACCATCGGTGGCGGCACTGTCCTTGAGCCCCAAGCAGCCATGCTCGACCTTCTCGGCGTTCGTGGAGCACACCCGACTTCACCTGGCGGCAACTCGCAACAGCTTGCCCAAATTATTGCTGCTGGTGTCCTGGCCGGAGAGCTCTCCCTGTGCTCTGCGCTCGCCGCCGGCCATCTAGTGCGCGCACACATGGCTCACAACCGCTCCGCCGCTCCTTCAGTCGCACCAAGCCGGAGCCAGAGCCCCGGTCCCAGCGCCGCGAAGGGCGCCATGACACCTGTAGGATTTGCAATGACGAGCATTGCAGAGAAGGCGGAGAAGAAAGCCGGTGCAAGATAGACACCCAATAGTGCGAATGTGAAGTGACAGAGCTCAGCAATCAGCTTTCAGCGAGGCGTTTCGGGCGTTCTGCGCAGTGAAAAATCATGGGAGGGAGGATAATAGCATTATGGCTTCGCGGCCGACAGTTTTTCTTTTTTGCAAACTTTGTTGAATATATCTATACCACGGTCGCTGGAGTTTGCGAAGCATTGAGACAATGATGTGGAGGGGAGGGGAAGTGGAAGTGTGCACATATGCAGTTGAAAGGAACACATTCATCAAAACCGACTACTGTCACACAGGCACTCGTTGCTTTCTCTTCCAGGTCAAGCAGAAAGCGGTTGATGACGAGGTGAAAGTCTGAAGTTGGAAGTACTAAACTTTGACGGTTTCGTTTTTGGTGCTGTGGTTGCCTAATGGAGCTTGGGAGGGTGTTGATCGACTTGGTGTTGAGTTTATCTGGAAGTATTTCTCTCAGGACGACTTCACCTCTTCTTTTCATCATCGTCTTATATACACATGTCTGGACCGCAGTGGAATCGTTTTTGTTTTACTGCCAGGGAGAATTTCGCCGGTGATGGAGATTCGTGTTGTCGGCTGGAAGCCCGGATAGGAAAAGGCCTCACTCAGCTGGATGGCCGCGCTCACCGCACAACAAACAACTCAGAAAGTCGAAAGGAGGGAAAGGAGATTGCAGTCGAGGGTAGTTGAATGATTGATTCATCTTTCATCTTTCATCATCATCGTCATCTCTATACAACAGAATCTCAACACATCCGGCCAAAGTACCTTACATGGCTTCCATGGTATCAACAAATCCACAACCCCCATCCAAATGCAAACGAATGCGAGTCCGCTTTTCTAATCAAAACAACAAACGCAATGCAACATGCCCATTCATGCCCGACCCGACCTATCTCCCGATCAACTTCATCTCAATAGGCCTGAGAATCATATACGAAACACTGGCAAACGCGAATCCAAGCTCGCTTCCCACATCACCACCAAACGGCGCCTCGCCGGCATGCAGAGCGATCGGACCCACGAACCAAGTCTGGCTCATCCCGCAGACCATACCGGCTACACCGAAGCAGAAAGCCGCGACAGCAGCAATTCCAGGCGGGAGTTTCGACGGCTGGTCGTAATATTCAGGGTTGTAGCCTTTCAGGCCGCGCTTGAAAACGAAGTGGTCGGTGAGGGAGATGCCGGAGTAGATGGCGAGCCAGTAGCCGATGAAGTTCATGAAGTTCTCGAGGACTTCTTCGAAGTGCGAGTAGCCCGGGATGGCGATGGCGATGTACACGCCGGTGCCGATGATGGTCCAGACGAAGCGGGGGACGCGTTGGGCGTAGCGAGACAAGACTTGGACGGTGAGGGCGACGGAGTAGATGTTCGGGCAGTTGTTGGCGACGATGGTGAGGGCGAGGATGACGAGGCAGAATTTACCGAAGCCGCCGAGGTGGTAGATCAAGACGGCGCCGAGGAGGCCGCCGGTGCCAGAGGCTTTGTAGCCGGAGGCGTAGCGGTTGTCGCCGCCGTTGAGGTCTGTTGCGCTTATGACGGCGATGCCGAGCATTTCGGTGAAGAGGAGGGGGATGATCAGGCCGAGCCAGGTCCAGAAGAAGACCTTCTTGCGGGATTGGTTGACTGGGTGGTAGACGGTGTAGTCGGCGGCGTAGGAGGTCCAGCCGACTGCGAAGCCGTAGACGGTGGCACCAAACGACAGGACACCGCCAAGCTCAGATGTGCCGACACCACCCCATGCCGTGCCAACGAAGTCGCCGCTGTGGGCAAAGACGCCCAGGACGATGATCCAGATGATGGTGGCTGGGATCCAGGACCAGAACTCGTAGGCGTGCACGACCTTGTAGCCGAAGAAGCAGACGATGATGGTGCAGAAGGCGATGATCAGGATTCCCGCGAAGCCGGGGACGTCTGGGTTGACCGTGTTAATGAGCTGGGCGCCGACGATGGAGTTGACCGCGGACCACCCGATGCAAGCGAGTACGTTGAAGATGGCGATGAGCTTTACTCCCCACCATCCGAACCAGAATCGAGACAGGACCATCTGACGCAGACCGAAGACGGGGCCAAAGGTGGAGAAGAAGCAAACGGTCAGGATTCCGATGAGGTTGAAGAACAAGCAGACCAGCATGGCGTCTGCGACTCCGAGGTAGAAGAGCGACTTGGCCAGGATTCCAATGGCGAAGGAGGAGACGACCATGTTGGCGGACAGCCACTGTTCACAAGCATATCAGCATTGACCTTCTGTCCATATGCTATGATCTGGGACATACCATCGTCGAGGTGTTCAGCAAGGCTTTGAAGCCGACATCTG
Source organism: Phaeophleospora eucalypticola (assembly GCA_022814565.1). Lineage (NCBI taxonomy): Eukaryota > Fungi > Ascomycota > Dothideomycetes > Mycosphaerellales > Mycosphaerellaceae > Phaeophleospora > Phaeophleospora eucalypticola. Next base: position 398,480 of record JAKLNG010000001.1, on the reverse strand, counting down.
TTCTCTCATCCTCGGGGACACGCTCGATACCGCGCTGCTCGACCTGGAGCTTGCCCGCAAGGCGTTGGAGTTTCGCATAGTAGCTGTTGCCAATCTCGAAGCTCTCGCCGGGGACGGCGCCATTCTCGTACTGGATGAAGCTGTTCGTCCTCTTCTCGGCGGAGCCGCTGTGGTCGCTCTCGGCCGTGGCATTGACGACGCCGCCGTTCTTCTCGACGTCGTCGTACTCGTGGGAGTAGGCCATGGTGAGGAGGAGTCTGTGTGCGCGCCGGCTTCACGAAGAAGTTTAGTCCGGGCTAGGATGCGCTCACTGGCGACTGATGGGTGGATGAGGCCGAGCCGAATGGATATGACTGTGTGGATGGGATATGTGTGTGTGCACCGGCTTGACGAACAAGTTTACTCCGGGCTGGTGGGTTAGGAGGATGTTAGAGACGGTGAGTGGTGGTGCAGGCAATGGTCAGCATAACAAGGCAACGTCGAACAAAGGCATACAAGTAGTCACACTGAGGGGCGCGTGGGTGTGGTGCAGAGTCGCGCACGTCGCCGACAAAATGGATTTCAGCATCGCGTGGGCGCTGATAACGGGATAACGGGACGCGGTCGCCATGCCACATGGGGCGAGCAGCGGATGGGTCCAGACGGGTCCACCTCGCCATACACATTTCTTGGAAACTACTTACCGTACTCTTCAGCATCTCTTGCCGGTGCTTATCTCTGCTGAAGCCTTTGCTCGGCAGACTTGGCCCTGTCGTGCTTGCAAGGCCAATTCTGGGCGACTGGAGCGATGCACGCCAGCCGATCTGTCCTTCCAGAACGTTGACTTCCACGCGACAGAAGGCACAAAGAAGTCGACACGCGAGGACTTTCTATGGAAGGAGAGAATCCTTAGAGATAAGCAATCGGCCAATCGCAGCAGCTGTCGAGGAAGAAAAACGCGAGAGAGCGACGCCGCGCTTGCCCTGTTGCGGCGTGAAAGCCGCTTTCTCGGTGCGCATTCTTGGCAGTTGCGTGCCGTCGTCTTCCGATGGATGCCGACTTCTCTCACAACAACCACCACATAATCATCACCATCCAAATACTCAGCCATGCGAGATAGTAGGTCGAGTGGGATGACTACGACTAATTCATAGTCCAGTATACCCCATGATACGCTACGGGCGCCCTGACAACCTTCTCCGCGACTGCCATGCGTGCGAGGACCCACTTCCACGAGGCAAGCTGTCGGAGCCGGCCGACGATATATATCAAGATGGACTTTCCACATTGACGCCTTTTTGATCGCTGCGGAGCGTTGCTATCTGGTTATTGACCATGAGTCTTGTTAACAGTCAAGGCCATCCTTAAGGTTTGTGAATCTGGGATACCATCGGCGCCCAGATCGTAGACGATTCAAACTGGCTCCTGATGAGAACACACATCGGGGTAATGCACGCTCAAGAGAGCAAAAGGTGCCCAAGCGATCGTTGCTGGTTGCATTGTCCACAGACTTGCGAAGAGGATGTGCACCGGCAAGCGGACCTTCGACTCGTGGAATGAAGCTGTTTTGCTTTTGCTGCAACCGGCGGACTGGCAAGCGGAGCGAGCAGAGAGCTTCTAGCCTGTGCCGATCTATCTATCCCGCGGCATCTTGACTGCGAGGTGCACGTAAGGCAGATCTCTGCGATCGAGAGGTCGCCAGGCGGCCAACTCTGCCACTCGTGCTCGAAACAGCTGTGCAGGACCGCTAGATGTGCCTCGGGCTGTGGAGAAGATGAGCTCCGCGGGTGCTCTGTGAATGTCAGTAAGTGCTTCCTTTGCTACGGTAGCTGCGTTGTGTGTGCGGGCTTCTACGAGCAGAGCTCAAGCCAGGTCGAGTCTGTGAAAGAACCAGAGCTGTGAGAGTAACCTGAGCTGGATCGAGCATTTGGTAAGCGCTCCAACAGCTTCTTTTCCAGCGATATTGAACTGCTACGACAGTCTCAAATAGCTCGAATCTGCCGAACCGACATGTTGACAATCCAGGCTCAGAGTCAGGGAACGAACGAACGCAATGCACGTCCCCAAATGTTGCACCGCCTGCCGTCATCTATCCATCCAGGACTCTTTCAATTTGATTGTCGAATAAATGGGTCCTGGAGGCTCGGTATGGATTCTAAATCGACTCCAGCATGGAAACAACTTCTGGTGACTAGTCCTGGATGGTGTCTTGGCGTTCAAGTGAATGCTCAGACTGTCATGTGACTTTCGTACTGCTGAGTCATCCGGCCGCTTCCGCAGCTTGACATTCCCGTTCTTGCTTCTCGATGCCAGCAACAATTCACCTCATTCCGGGACCTCGCTGTCTCTCACGACCAACATCAAACGCAAGGCACCACCTGCAGAGAAGTGTCGCTGTCTGTGCGTATTGCTCAACTCGAGTAATTTGCGGCTCGGTACGATCCCGAGCATCTCATCGGTCAAGACGGAAGCGTGGTGACCGACTTCAACGACGGGCAAGACGACGCCGACGCCGACATCAGCGCGGAAGGGAGACCCACGCTAGGGCCATCGCAGCAGTGCAGTGACCAGAAGCACGGGAGCGGGAGACGACATGAGCGGACATCATCCGCCGCCGACGACGGGCGTGCTCGATCCTCGTCTGGGGGCAACCTCGCCGTCCAACAATGCACCACCGCCCTCATCGCAGCTGCAATATGAGCGTCCACCGCCGCAGTTCCCACCCGCCAGTAACGTGAATGCATATCCGCCGCAGCGAAGTCCGCAACCGTACTATCAGCCATATACGCCGCAGTCTCGTAGCACGCCGCAGCAGCCTGGCACGGGCATCAGCACGGCGGAACACAGCAATCAGGCGAGTCCCACGGGAACGACAGCAGCATACCAAATCCCCGCCGATGCTGCAGAAGATAGCCCTGGCGATGCTGGTCCAGGACAGCCCGCCGATGACCCCAAGCGGCCTCGCGCATGTGAGGCATGTCGTGGGTTGAAGGTCCGTTGCGATCAGGATCCCAACCATCCGGAGATACCGTGCCGAAGATGTCAGAAGGCGGGCAGGCAGTGCATCATCACCGCTCCCAGTCGCAAGAGGCAGAAGAAGGCGGACACCCGGGTAGCTGAGTTGGAGAAGAAGCTCGATGCTCTAACGGCTGTGCTTCAGCAGCAGCAAGCTGGGCAGGCATACGGTCCACCTCCGCCGATGGGTGGTGCTCCATCAGGTGTAGATACCATGCAAGGAAGAGCGAGCTCCTCATCAATGCCACAATTCGCCCAACAGAGTCCAGTTCCTGCGCATGCGAGCTCGGGCGGCCACACTCCTATGCAGCCGCCTCAGAAGCGACGCCGGACCGGGGCAGACCCGGACGAAGCAGATTCTCGAAATTCGATATCCCATCGCGAGGACTCAACAAGCGAGCAGTTTCGTGAGATGGTAGAACCCTGGGGTTCAACACAAGATTCGATGCGCTATCTCATTCATCGCTCACCAGAGGAGTTCATGAAGCGAATCAACTCGCTTGTCAATCCTGAACTGGGAGTTAAGATATTCAACAGGTACATGACAAAACTCGCACCCCATATGCCCGCCGTCGTCTTCCCCACTGGCACCACCGCGGAGCAGATTTGGAAAGAGAAGCCAATCCTCTACGTCTGCATCCTCTCATCCGCCTCTGCAGGATACTTGCACCCAGATGTGACGAGACAGTTGTCAAGGGAAGCCATCCGCGCGATCGCGGACTGTGTCGTTTGCAATGGCGCCAAGTCACTCGAGCTTATCCAAGCCATGCAAGTTTTGGCTCTGTGGTACAAGCCGCCAGAGAAGGCCGAACAGACCAACTTCTACCAGATCATCCATATGGCTGCTGTCATGTCTATTGACATTGGCCTGGGCAAGCGCTTCAACCCTGCAAAGGCGAGGAGAGGATTTGGTGGCCCGCATGCAGAATTCGCTCCGGGGCCACACATGATCTTGCCACAGAACTCTGATACTGTAGAAGCGAGAAGGGCGTGGCTGGCGTCCTACTACCTCTGCGCGAGCGCTTCCATGGTCCTCCGTCGACCGAACCTCCTTCGGTGGACCAATTACATGAAGGAATGTATTGACGTTTTGGAAACCAGCTCAGACGCATTGCCGTCAGACAAGCTCTTTTGCCAGCACATCAAGGTACAGTACATCTGTGAGAACATCGGCATGCAGTTCCTCATGGACGACAACACGGCCACTGTCAGTATCACGGATCCAAAGGTCACCTATCAACTCAATGTGTTGGAAAACGATCTCAAGAACTGGTCGGACAATATCCCGACCGAGTGCAGGAATCATCCCGAACTCAAATTCTTCGAACATGTCGCTAGCCTATACCTCCACGAGATCGCCCTTCACTTCAATCACAACATTGAAGACTTCAAGCTCCCATTCACCGAGGAGTCACTGAAGTCGGTCAACAACAGCTCCGAGACGTTGACGCAACACCAAATGGCTGCTCTTGAGGCATGTAGAAAAGCGGCGCATGGTATGCTGGACACCTTCCTATCCCTGGATGTGGAGACTGTCAAATCGTTGCCCATGCTTATCTACTTCGTTCGCTGCACGTACGCCCTCGTGGTTCTGATCAAGATGCACGTGGCCATCACGACACCGGGAAGTGAGATCTCCAAGATCATGTCTGCCGACGACGTGCGAGTCGACTTCTACGTCGACAGCCTGATCAGCAAGTTTAGCCATGTTGCGAATGAGCAGGAGTTCCGGCCCCATCCGAAGATTTTGCGCATTCTGTCAGTGCTAAAGGACTGGTTCAGCAAGCACAAGGAAAACATCGCAGCTCAAGGCCGTGGTGAGCAAGTACCTCATCCAGCTGCCTCTGCTATGCGAGCGAGTCGCCGTGCAAGTACCGTCGACGCCGCCTCCCAGAACACCCAGACCCCTCTCCATCTACTCTCACAAGTCGCGACTGGGAATCAAGGTCAACAGGGTGGCGATTCGAGAGAATGGACCTTCAACACCCCATTCCCTGTCGACTGGCACGGGAGACCTCCGCCTGGTCATCCAGACAACAAGTTCCCCGTCCATCAACAAGCACAAGCCGAAGGTCAGGCTTCGACGTATCCGCCTGCAGATGCAAGCATTGCGTATGCTGATCAGTTTGGCGGGATGGACGGTCAGATGTCGAATGATTACCTGTGGGGCTCTGGCTTTGAGCAGGCGATGGACTTGAGTCTTGGAAGTATGGATGGTTTGTCCAGTGGTGGAATTGACGGGCTGTTCATGGGCGGGGGCATGGCGCCGTTTGGCTTGAACGGTGATGGATTGGGTGCTGCTGGATGGTAGGATCAAGCTGACGCTCCCGATGTAGCAGGATGTCCCAGCTCTCGAGATCCATTCTAGAAATATTCGGAAGCGCATGTCGGTTTCGAAAAACACTCCCATCACACCGCCTTCCTCGTTCCATCAAGTTCTGCCGGATTTCGAACCCTACTTACTCCCTCTCTGCCGTATGAAACCCACCTACAAAGACTCCAACTTATGCCCACGCCCCAATCAAACTCATACAAAACGCGCCCAAAAACACCAACCCCATCGCCACTACCCTCCTCTTTCCCCGCAAAGTTTTCCAACTCTCATCAGACAAAAAGTCTTCGCCCAGTAAATCTATCAGACTCGTGTACGTCAACAAACCAGCGGAAATCGCATTCATGATCCCCACAACCAACAGTCCGGTTTGTGAATCAGGGGAGTACAGATTTCGCGTTGCGATGCCGAGGGCTTGGCCGAGGGGAGTTCTGAGAGGGAGCGTTAGCGTTAGCGACCGAAACCAAGTCCTGAGGAAAAGAAAAGTCAGAAGGGATTTTGGGGGATGCTTAGGACTCACGTGCACCCATACGCCAACGCCATTCCCCACGGCTGCAGCGCTTTCGGCTCCCACCCTATCGCCGCGATTCGGCTCCCCAACGCGAGGCCTTCGAACGTTTGGTGGAAAGATATGGCGATTAGGAGGATTATCTGTTCGGAACCTGTGGCGACGGCGAGGGCCATGCCGATGAAGATGCTGTGGAAGAGGATTCCGCATTCGAGGAGGAGGCATTGGGCGAGGAGTTTGCGGCGGTGGAAGGTGGTTTTGAGGGAGGAGTCGTCGTCTTCGAGAGATTGATGGTGGTGTGAATCCTGGTGGGGAGGGTCTTGTTGTTGGATCTGGTCTTCTTCCTGGTCGGGTGCTCCGAGTTGATTCACACTCCCTTTCCGATGTCCCCGTCCACTCCTCACTGGCCCTCCATGATTTCCCAAATCCCGCTTCCCCTCCCTCTCCTCCCCTCCCATCCCCTCCGCCCTGGGTCCGGCACACAAACTCCTCCCCGGAGAAAACACCATCTCGGCCACAGAAATAAAAAACACACTCCCCAGCGCCACCGCCCCAGCGAACGCGGGATACCCCTCCGTAAAGAAGGCCGGCAAACACGGATCCGTGAGATTCACAAACGCCGTCGGGAAGAGGTGCACGAAAGCGGTGGCTATAAGGACTCCGGTTCCGAAGTGTCGGAAGAGGAAGAGGGCTTTGGCGGGGATGTGGAGCGAGGGGACGCGGATGGCGAGGATTGGGAGGGCGCAGGCGGAGAAAGAGACTCCCAGGATTATGAACAGGGCGCCGATGTGCAGGGGGAGGTTGTAGGCTTCGAGGGAGGCGGGGGCGGAGGCGCAGCTGCTGGTGGAAGAGGACATGGTTGTGATGGTTGTGATGGGTTTGAGTGCTTCCGGTCTTGTGAGATGTCGTCTTGGTGTCTGGGTGGGCGCTGGATTCCGATTGCGGTGCTCTAATACTCAAGTCTCCAAGTCCGAGTCGGTCAAAGTCGATCCAAGAGATATCGTCCTCGAGGTTCCAGCTGCTCATTCACTCTCCCGCAGCATCCATCAATCCATCAATCAAGGTCGAATCCAGAATCGCAGATACGCTAAGTCCTTCACGAGCCCAAAGTTCACATCTGTATCCGATCCACAGCGGATATCAAATTCAAGTCCAGTCACTTCCACTGCAAAATGGGCCACCACTCGCGCTCAGTCTCCCAAATCTCCCACAACATCGAGTAATTCGAGTCCAGGAATGAGAGAGCGAACCATCTCTCCCAAATACGTAACCTCCAACAAGGTGCCAATGAATCCACCTCTTGGCGATATCTAGTCCGCTTGGCGAACGGCGACAAACCGGGATCGAGCCTCGATTCCGCTCGTACGGGCACGTGGGGCGCATGTGAACCTCACCTCACCCCAAATAAGTCCTTTGCTGCCAAGGATGGTTCAGATGGATGCGTTCGCATCCGAGCCAAGCACATTGCCAAAGTAGTGAGGCCCGCTGCTGTAGCTTCACGTCCGGATCAGTCGAGGTTCACCGCAGCGCGTGCCAAGAGCTCGTCCGTGGGGGCTGTCAACGTCTGCGCCTCGTCAGCTGAGATGTGTGACAACTACGTGGGCTGGGAAAGAATAGTCATGATGAGCAAGTATCCCTCTCTCCACAGCTCTCGCCGTCAGTAACATTTGCATAAGAATAAACCGTCTGTTTTGAGCAGTATGACACCGCATCCTCCCAATGATGCTTCCCGCAGAAGAAGCAAATAGGTATCTCTACAAGCAAATGCCCGCTCCCATAAACTCCACGCCTCGTTCCGCGGCCGTCCAGCGCAAATGGCCGTTTTGCTTAATGTTCCAAACGCCTTGCGCTCCATGCTGCACTTCAAATGCCTCACCCATGCCAAGGTCAAAACCTTTTGTCTTACTGATGATGGCCACCTCCACCATTGTAGTGAATAAGCGGCCAAGGCTGATTGGGATCGCCTGCAGGAACCTGAAGATTGCCCATTGTCGCAACCGCCATCTCAGAGAGTGATCCATCAGTCTTGCCATTGCCGAGGCCGATGAGTCCTCCGGCAGAGTTCACATAATCGTGACCGTTTACGTTACTCATCATGTTATGGGCAAAGTTTCTCCATGCCGCTGGTCCTGCTTGCGGGTAGACAGGTTGTCCGTTCATGACTGCAGCATGCGGTGTCTGCGGGAACCCGTTCGAGACCTGTGGCGGCGACTGGAAAGCTTGCAGGAATGTCGTAGCAGCTGGCTGGTGCGCAGCCAGGGAAGCGGTATGCGCAGCCAGTTCTGCATCCATGTTGGGCTTCTGATCGCCAGCGTATGCTGCGGCATCGAAGCCGGCTGTATTTGCGGCAGTATAGGAAATCCCATTTGCCTGGGTCGTGGGGTATGTGTATTGTGCAGGAGCTGGGTAATGACCCTGTTGGCCTTGCTGCGCTTCTGAGTAGGCCTGACCGTGTGCGCCGTTGAGATCTTGGGTGGCCGAGCTGTTGGCATAGTACCCGTTTGTGCCATTCGTGCCGTCATACATTTGCTGTTGTTGATTGTGGTCTGATACTGGCGAAGCCGTCGAAGCGACGGCAGCCGATGCAGTCTTGGCTGCGATGTGCCCGCTAATGTGGTTGAGTGAGAAGTCGACTACGCTTCGAATTGCATTCTGCAAAGCTGGGCCAGTGCCTGCTAATGTGTCAGCTGATGAATTGGTCCCTTGCAGAGAGAATGACCTACCAAGCAAGCTGCCTACTTCACCCATCACATCGAGCCATTCGTCCATTTCTCCGCGCAGACGTTGCAGGTCTGTCGAAGTCATCTGATCCCGCCGTTCGGTGGATGCAAACAGGGTCGTGAAGATTGCGGCCAAGAAGTCGGTAGAATAGTACCAAGTTGTGTCCAGACTCTTTAACGCTTTCAGCTGCACTGCGCATTCACGCATCTTGCCGCTCCATTGGATGCATGTATCCAGGTTGCTGCTCATGACTTCGGGAGACGATGACCTGCAGAGGGAGGGATGGTGCATCAATAGCTGGCACTCCGCCACTGACAAATCCAGATACAGCGCTGATACACGATCTTCGTCCGTTGTCTCCCGGCCGCCGCGCAGTTCCTTGGGAATGCTCTCTTGGAATGCGTCGAGCTCCTTTTCCAGATTCTTGACATTCTTCTCGTACTGGCCCGTCGACTTTATCGAGTAGATCGAAGAGTAGACCTGCATCATGATTTTGAGCAGCTTGAACCCGCTCACACCAGCTCGCCATGAGCACCTCTTCCATTCGCTGAGATCGGTCTCTTCTGGAAGGTTGTCGGGTGCGGGCTCGGGGAATTCAATGTCAAAGTCTTCCGTACGGAGAGGCATTGGCCTTCCAAGCTTGCCGCTGACATGAACATGGAAGACCATCAAGCTCCAAAAGATGCGCTTCCTCATCTCCAGGTGATGCGGATCCTGGTTCATGGTCGAGCCTTGCCATGCCTTGGCAGATCTGTGTAAGCCGGACTCGATCGCCAAGCCCAGGACCATGTTCGTGAACATCCATGTAGCGCCGGGTCGAGGCTGGTTCCTCAGCTGCGAGCAGATGAGAGTAAGTGCTTGAATGTCTTCAAGCTTGTGACCCGTCATCAGCTCTGGAATGAAACTGAGAGCATAGTGATAATGACCCATGGCGTCCTGGCGTGCCTGCTCGTTGTGGTTGCGTGCAGAGAATTGGTAGTTGATGACCGCGAGCACCATATGCACCATGACCGTCTCGGCGGGGCTCGCTTTGTAACTCTCGTGGTGAATACGGTAAAGCAGCTTCATGAAGTGCGGCTTGTGCAGGATTGGGATGAACTGCTGCACCGAGCGGAAGTACCATTCTGCATAGACCTTGCACTGCTTGTATGGAGGCAGCGTTGGAGTGTAGGGCTGTGTTCGTCCAAAGGCGTAGTTGAGGAATGTGCTGTAGGACGTCGGCGTCTCTGAGGGATCGGATTCGGCAGGCATGAACTCAGCCAGGTCGATCTTGGTTCCGAAGAGTGCAAGAGAAGTGCCTTCTATGGGACTCAACCAATTGTTTTCCGAGGATACGCCAAGATAGTTGTCGCCAATGCATCCTGATCGGAAATCCGGCAGCAGCGACTGTCCCTGAGAGCTCTGGCGATCGCTGCCCTGATCCTGCGCTTGTGTTGTTGTACTCTGCTCGTTGTTCCAATTCTGCAATTCTCCCCATGATCCGTAGTAGCTCCCTGATGGTGTGCTCGGGGCAGCTTTAGGCTCGATGCCATTGTTCCTCAACTGCTGCTGCAGCTCAATCATGTACATCTTCAGGGAGGCATTCTCATTTTCAATCGCTTCGGTGTGGCCGCGAGAGGTAGCACGGCCAGTAATTCGGTCGGTCGTTTTGCATTCGGTGTTGTTCTGGAGACATGGCGAGCAACCTCCGGGGCGGGCATCGCAGCGAATCTTGCGGATCTGTCGCAGCGCATGTCAGTCAACGATCCTTCACTATGTATCCAATGTAGCAGCATATCAATGCGTGCGTACCTTGCAGCGATCACATGCTTGGCCCGTTCGCGATGAGCCTGACGTCTTCTTCTTGACGGCGCCGGAGAAGTCGCCATTGCTGGCAGGGCCGCCCGTGTCGAGTCGCGGAGCTTTGTTCGGATGATGATGCGAGAGGTGGTTTAAATGAGAGGCGTGGGCGTCGGACAGGTCGTCGCCGGGCCGCTTGGATGCGGTAGGCATGTTCCGGGTGGTGGTTGTGGAAGTTGCCGTGAAGGCGCGTCAGTCGTCTGCTGCCACCCGCTCGCTCGGGCTGATGTGGTGCTTCATGCGGCTCGCTGGCCGGCCGAGCTCTTCCATGCGCGTGCGGGCGATATCGTCGTCGTCGTTGCCGGGGCAGGAGTCGCTGGCGGAGGCATGTGAGAGTGGGAAGGGCGTCGGCGGAGGAAGCAGTGGAAGCTGGGGCGGGATATGGGCGACGACGAGGTGGAGTTGGCTTTGGGGACAGCGTTGTTGGTGGTTTGAGGCCGAGGAGCCCTCCACTTTCACACTAGTTTCCTGACGGGGTCTGGACTTGGCCGGTCTGGGCTGCTGCTGCCCGCTGATTGGCTGGAAGTCCTTCACAGACACCGCACACTCAGCGCTATCACTGCTCACACTCGAACCTAGAATCAACCAACTTTTTGTACCTTCACGCACACGCAACTCAATCTGCCCAGTCTGCTCAATCAGCTGCGGGTGGTGTGAGGAATCTGGGGATCGAGGGATTCTCTGCATGCACGTGCTGCTGTCACACCCTCCCACTCCTTCCACATCCGTTCCAGAACCGCCCCCTCCGCCATGGAGACCGTCGTCCTTCCGCATCTGGAGCACCACCCCCTGCACCTCGTCCTCTTTCGGGACATCCAGAACGCCGCTTTCCTGCGTCAGCAACTCCTGCAGGGCAACACCGACTTCCAGTACGCCTTTCTCGACGCCTCCGTCATCCTCTCGCGTGGCCATGCCTTGTCGGCGTGCTTCAGAGCTATCACCGACATGCTCAATGACCGCATGAAGAGCCGGAACGTCCACTCCGAGATCGTCTTTGCCATGTCGCCAAACAACAATGTGAGTCCTACTTTAAATGCGACTGAGGCGCTTTGTCTGACTTGTCTGCTTTGTAGATCGCCGAATCATTCCGTCGCTTCGGCATCCAGGACGATTCCAAGAATATCGTGGCAATCAAAGTCGCCTCCGATCGCGAGGCTGTCGAGAAGCATCTCTTGGAGAATGTTCAAGGCCAACCTACTACTCTTGCCGATGAGATCCTCCAGTCACTCCACGACCCTGCTCGAATACGCAAGATCTACCGACTGGAGGCGCCCAAAAAAGGCGAGCCTCTGGCCCTGGGCAAAGATGCCGAAGCCTTCACAATTGGTAGTATGGCCCTGAAAGGCTCTTGAGCGATCCACCTGTTTGGAGATACCAATGGTCACGAGACGGAGTCCAGCTCCAATGTCTGCCTGTAAACTTCTGTCGCCACCAGCCAAAGGATCCTCTGCATCTCCAGGAGACACAAGATCTTCGGTCTGTGCTGGAACGAATCAGTCAATACTTCGACACGCCATCGCAGCTATTGTCAGCATTTTCTGAACTGCGGTGCTGGCATGGAGTCTTCGAAAGTCATTCCACTTGCATCGACAAACAACGAGCGCTGGAACATCCGATCAGCTCCTCCAGCGCCAGATTATGGCTACTAGAAGCTCACAGTAGATTTTCAAACTCTCCATCGCAGCCACAAATACCAAGAGCATGCAGAGAAAACAGCGATTTTGGTCGAAGAGCTGAGAAGACGGCATGGGAAGCACAGCGTTCGGAGTGACAATTTGGTCACACGCTGGAGGACCGCACGGTCTCTGACAGCTTTCTGCTAAATGCATTACTCGTGTCGACTGGTCTCGGGAGATGGTTTATCTTGGAGACAATCGATTCCTTGTCGCCTTCTGAAGCAACATCTCGCTGCGGCTTGAAGCCCTTCCTTTCCGTGAACCATGGTGACGGCGTTTGCCTGAGGCTCCATCGAATGCGGGTTTTTAAAATTTCAAGTAGGCGCCCCAGATTCCAGACTCCTGAAAATCAACCATTACATACCCAATTCGCACCATGTCTTTTCAATACGGATGCGCTATGGGCAGATTCCATGCTTACGACAAGATACCGATGGAGACCCCGTTGGCGTGGGATCGGGGTAGTCATTCTGGGATGGAGGATTTCAAACACGTTTGACGAATGTGTGTCGCTGAGCCCTAAGCTGCCGTTGGTCACTCGTTGCTCCATTACCGTGAGATGTACCTGAAGCGCATTGATGTTTGATGTGAGGCTGATCATTTGGCAATAGAGGCTGAGTGCGTAAGGTCGGATCGTGTGGAGATCTCGAGTGCTCTTAGCGCGGCTTGTTGGACTGCTGATTGCTGTCGAGTAGGAAGCCACGGCATTCAAGGCGTGGAATTGAAAGGGTCAGTTGAGAGTCACGCATGAGCGGTGGCGACGTACCTCCGAGTGCGAACGCATACATCTTGTTTGATGTAGTGGGCTCTTGCGTTGATAGTCCTGGTGTTGGTGTTGATGTGTCCTGCGTCGAAGCTGAGCGTGAGTCAGAGGCTTCCTCTTTTGTGTGCGAAAAGCGAGTTTAAGCGCCATTCTCTGCTTTGGTCGATGTGCGGCACGGGCAGTGAACGCCGGAGCAGGCCGAGGGAGTGTCATGCCTACGCCAGTGTCATTGACACAAACACGGTCAGCGAAGAGGGCCATGTGATAGGCATTGCCGGTGACCACAGTGGCGGCTGGTACGCTTGCGAGACGAGCAGTCAGGTCCCGTTGGTGGCAATGGGAAGCTATGTTGCAAACTTTTTGTCCATGATGGTAGACGTCTCCAAAATCCATGTTCGCGACAAGCTGTCAAGGAAGGGGACAGTACCATGGATATGGAGAGTGATTTTTGAGAGTAAGAAAAATCAAAGTTCAAACACATTCGAAAAGCTTCGTCCCGCTCACAGCTGACTTAAGGCCTCGTCCTCGAGCTCATGGAGATTGACGGAAGTGAATTCCACGATTAGAAGGTTACTGGAAGTGCTGTGGGCCAGATCGCTGGCGTCGATGAAGCCGCGGTTACAGTCCTGGGTCGATGTCGCCATTCGGCGATATCGTGCGGTTGGAGACTTTTTGATTTGACGATCGCCTGGACCCATACGACTCGTCATGTTGAGAGAAAGAATTGATAGAGCTAGATCAGAGATATCAGATATAGCGTGCGTCAACAGGTTTGTCTTCGCCGCATTCACAGAGAGTTTCGACGAAGCCTTGATTTCCCCGACGAAGGTGGCTTGATCACGCCACCTTTTCAGATCGATGAAATTCAATGCTGAAATCGAGCATCTGAAATGATTGAACTTCTTCTGCCTCATCATGCAAGTATTCGTTCATCATGCAGCTATCCTTATAGGCTTCATTCACTTCCATCCTAGCGTCTTCGGAGCGGGCCGACGACTGGCTTGTGAAACATCTGGTCCTTCTGCACCTAGCCGCATGTCTGAATGTAAGCAGGTGAGAGCACTCTCGAAAGATCTAGCCTCATCTCCACGAATGACACCTTGGCCAGATGCCATTTCATAGAAGGCGTACGGATGGCTGCAGAAGTGACACAGTCCCCTTCCAAGAACAAAGAGTTGCGACGTAATTGAAGATTGTGGTGGGACTGTGGCAAAGGGGGTGGTGTGCACGTACTCGAGCCTTGCGTACTTCGTCTGCAATTGGAATGTCTTATCACCGAGAATCGTACGCTTTGCCCCGGCTGCTTGCAGTGGTTGGCACACGGTCAGCAACGATCGTGTTCTGGGCAATTCAGCTCTTCGACAGCCGGCAACGGGGACTGCAGTCGCCATCAACGGATTTGCTGGGGCTAATCGATGCATGCATATATCCGAGCCGATCTTCTGGAACAATCATGGATCCTCGCAGTCCCACGTTTGGATGGGACAGCATCGTATTCGTCGTTTTGCGGGCGAAAACGCGACACCACGCACCCAATACACTCAGTGAGTTCCCGTAGACCAGCAGCGGAAGCGGCAGAAAGTACAACATGAAGTGTCCGGTCTTGCAAAAAGGGTGGTGTGAGATCGTAGAAATGGAAAGGTCCGCTCGGACCAAGCAGCTAGCATCTAGCCGAGATCCAGCCACAAGACACAAGTCAGCGCCATCCCCCGTCGCCATCTGAATTAAGCCAACAAGCGTCTTATCCATATGAAGACAGGAAAGGCGCCCGTTAAGTCAACGACGGCTCCGGGAGTTGAAAATCTCTATGCTTAGAGCAACTTGGCGTAATGGGCTCGAACACGAGCGAACCGGGTTTGGGGTGTCTGGAACGACTGTGGTGGCCTCCACGTGTATCCCCTTAAAGACGTTGAAGCGCTTTTTCTTTGAGCGGCTCTTGTGTTCTCAGGCTCAGGTTCGTGCGATCCCAAAACCATGTTGGACTCCAGCTTATCGCCCAGCAGTTCCTTTGACTGTATCAAGCCCGCTTCGCTGGACACCAAGGCTGGCTCTTCAGAAGTCAAAATTTCCTCGTTGGCTTCTTCGCTGGCTCCCTCGTCGTTTGAGAAGGGCGAGGTATTCGATTGTCCGCAACGAAAGCCATTGAGGATCAACCCCTTCAAGGCAGTTCTCAATGTTTCCCTCGCCTTTGGTCTCATGGGAGCGATCATTGCCGGATACGTTATTGGCCTCAGTATATTCGATCTTGGCATTACCTCGATAGGTCTTTATGGCACCATCCTGCTCGGGGAGTACTTCGTTCAGCTCTCTTGTGCAGTTTACAACCGCATCGACGTCAATCGGATTGTTAACAAACAGAAAAGGAATGTCACAGGCGCAGTCACCAGCGACTGCGAGAAGGGAGAGAAGTCTTCAACGTCGCTGGTCCTGAATCCTGGCGGCGAAGTCTCGATAGCCGTCGTTGGATATCGCGAAGATGAACAAGCCTGGCGACAATGCTTGCAAAGCCTTCAAACCCAGAAGCTCCGACCAAAGTGCATCATCGGCGTTGTCGATGGCAACGATGAACCAGATCTCAGTATGGCAAATGCGTTTGTCGACGAGTTCGAGTCGTACAAGGCGCCTTTGATTGACCTGCCAATCTTACTGTCCGACTTGCACCGCAATACATACTTCGACAATGTTTCGAGCGGCGCTCGTTCATGGCCAGTCAAGACTTGGTGCTGGCTTCGTGGAGGACATCGGCCTGGCCACGCAGAGGCACTTGCGGTTGCGAGAAAGGTGGTTGTCGAACAAGTCTCCGAGTGGGACAGAAAGTGGAACATCAGCAGCCTCGACGCCGTGTGTTTCAGCCAGCCACACGGACATAAGCGCACTGCGATGTTCACTGCTTTCGCAATGAGCCTGTACGCCCTTAAGACTCGGCATGCTGTGTTCACAACTGACTCGGATACACTCGTCCAGGACAATGGTCTGGATGAGATGTTGACATTATTGCGGTCGTCATCTGACATTGGCGGCGTTACGGCAGATGTCAAAATCTGGAATCGAGCTGAAGGAATGCTCACTCGACTCTGTGCTGCACGATACTGGTTCGCCTTCAACATTGAGCGCGCATGCCAGTCGCTGTGGCGTTGTGTCGGTTGCCTCTCAGGCCCGATGAGCATGTATCGGTCCTGCGATCTCGAGACGATCCTCGGTCCCTGGAACTTGCAGACGTTTGGAGGAAAGAACACCACTTTCGGAGACGATCGCCATCTCACGAACCAGCTGCTAGCCCATGGCTTGAACACTCGATACACTCACCGCACATGGTGTGATAGCGAGTCCCCGACCACCTTCGTTCGCTGGGTTGCGCAACAGACGAGATGGAGCAAGTCGTTCTTCCGCGAAGCATTCTGGTTTCCAGCAAGCTTCCTCTATCAATCTCCTTGGCTTCTGATGGAAATGACGATCCAAACAGTATATCCTTTCATCCTGGTTGCGACGGCATTCCACCTCCTCTTCGACATGTCTGACTCGAACAAATGGAAGCCGCTGATCTGGCTGGTCACGATGTTCGCCCTTGCGCTTTTCAAGTCGCTTCTGGCGTTGCTGATTTGTCCCGATCCATGGCTGCTCGTATTCGCGGGCTACGGATTCATCTATTTCTTCGGGCTATTACCATCCAAAATCTGGGCGCTGTTGACAATGAATCAGACCGGCTGGGGAACTTCGGCGCGCTCTTCAGCAGAGCGAAAACGTGGACAGTCTTTCCTGCAACGATCTTTCCACGTCGGCCATCTCGTCGTATGGTATGGTGCGATCTTCGTCGGTATCGGCTTCTTCATCTACCGCCTCTTTGACAACCCTCTGTTTTTGCTGATTGGTGTGTTCGCGGTCATCCTGTCGGTCTTTCTGTATTGGGATCCGTCCAAGTTTGCAAGCCTGCATGAGCGGGTGCGCGGGTTGACCAGAAAACCGAAGTCCGATAACGATGGGCCAAGCATCGTTGACGAAGCGCCCAAGCTGCCCGAAAAGCCGGCGCCCGTTCTGATGTCGCCATCAGAGAAAGACTTCGTAAGTGTTGATGTCAAGAGCTTGGGCACAACTCCAGCGACTTCGGCA
Source organism: Phaeophleospora eucalypticola (assembly GCA_022814565.1). Classification (NCBI taxonomy): domain Eukaryota; kingdom Fungi; phylum Ascomycota; class Dothideomycetes; order Mycosphaerellales; family Mycosphaerellaceae; genus Phaeophleospora; species Phaeophleospora eucalypticola. The sequence goes on along the minus strand of JAKLNG010000001.1, from coordinate 381,540 downwards.
GAAGATATCGCTGTGGTCACATACCCGCCTAAAGCTGCTAGATGAAAGCGTTAACGAATTCTTGTCCACTGCCCTTCGTCGTTGCTTTTTTGCTCAGTGAGACGTCTCATGTGATGCTCTTGGCGTACTCGCGTCGCCCGTATTCCCAGATCCGTTCTCGATATCCTGTCCATTGCGAGGATGACTCCCGCCTTAAAGCGTGCAGCGCAGGCACGTCGAGGAGATCCTGAGAAGGAAGATGTCAAAACCTCGCCTGTCCATTACGTTGCTTGCACCATGCTGTCAGATGCAGCTCTCGATACTCCGTCTGCTTCAAGAAGCCCGCATTCAAGACTCGCAGCGCAACGACAAGCTGGTGAAGGATATGAGAGAAAAAAGAGATTACACACTTGCTTCTTCACGACTTCCCTCGCATCTCACCTTTCGACCGCGCCAGATGGACCACTTCTAGGGTGTGTGGAGGGTTGACATTCAGAAGCACTTCAAATAGCATGAGGCAGGTGAAATCTGGTATCATGGACGTCGTCTCGCTGTTGCTGTCAGATTGCTGTAGTCCAGCCTCAGTGCGCTCAATCTGCAGTCCATGACATTCGGCTCCGCGTCATTCGGCTATGAGGTTGCCTCATTTGAGAGGGTGGGCCAGTTTGCAAGGGCGGAAGCGTGATATCCACAGCCTGCACGGCAAAGTGACGTCGTAAGCCGGTTCCAGCCTCTTTCGGTGAATCCTCCACGCTTGGAATTCCTTCACAGCATGAAGCGAGCTGACATGTCCTTGGTGCCCCTGACGATGTAGAATTGGGAGAGGAAGAAGAGAAAGATGCCAATGTCAGCGCAAATGCAGAGGAGCGTTGATGTCCATCTCGTGATGTCGATGCTGTCCCGCCAAGTCGTGGGGCTAGAGCCCAAAGCGGCATGGCCCCCAGAATCGTGACTTCACCAAGCGACATGTCTCCCCACTTGTGTCCTCCCCGCCGCCCGCAAACAGCTCCGAGCGGCGAGAGAGGCAGAGATACCGCCCGCGCTATTTCCAGTCGCCCGCCATGTTTTCCTTGTTTTCCCTGGGATCGTTCTCTCTCGTCGACAGTATCTTGGCCCGCGGCACGCGACGTCCTCCTTCCACTTGGCGTCGACGAGGATAAGACTGACGACGGACAACGAGCTGAAGCAGGGAATCACATGCAATATTAGGAACTCGCGGGGCAAGGTACCTGCAGGTTCTGGGCCTACGAAGGTGGATACGGAAGCCGCGTGTGGGCGTCGTGCTGGACGTACATTGCCCCGAAGCAGGCGAGAAGGATCTCAACCGACATACTCCTGCCACACACTTCGGCTGGGCGGCGGCCACGCGACAACCTTACCCTCCTGCCAACCCTTTAGCGTTGCGAACTTCCTCTACTACGACTCATCGCCGGTCTAACGAAATCGAATTCCACAACGATGCCGAACCAACGCGCTCGCCGTCCGGCGATGTACAACACTCCCGCGATTCGCACTGGTGGCTTTGGAGCGTTGCAGGTCGAAGCGATTACAAACCGACCGGCCTCTATCGCAAGACGCCATCTCGCTGCGAGTACATTGCGAATGCGTGATATCGAGCCAGACGAGCTGAGCTCGAGCGAATGGGTGCAGTTCCTTGTCATGGACCAGAGGGCAAGAGACCGTTTCATGGATCAATTCATCAGCAGGAGGCGGAGGGACAGTAGTGGCTCGTCAAGCAGCCAAGATGCAGAGTATAGGCCGGACAGACAGACTCAGTACGACAAAGCGGAGGAAGCAAGATTGGAAGCGTTGGAGGCAGGGTAAGAGATGCGCATGCGTTGAAGCATTGATATACAACGGCTGATCGAAAACAGAGATGAAGTCGGAGGCTCCGCAGCGCCTGTGTCGCCAACACCCAGACCTCGACACACCCATAGCCAATCCACTGGCTCGACGCCGATGGTCAGTCTATGGGCGCGTCACCTGGACGAGATTGAGCGCAACGAGCGCACCGATGCCGGGCCCAGCACATTCAGTGCCGTTCGCCCGAGACACGCCCGCCGTGAAGTGGACGACTTTGATGCGCCGCCCTCATACAACAGCGTTGTCCGCCCATCGACGCCGCCTCCCGCCTACGAACCTCGCTCGGACGACGAAGCTGAAGGATCATCGCGGCCTTCGAGAATACGACGCTGGAGCGAGAACGTGCTCAATCTGAATTGAATAGTCCACGATCGGTTTGTTGATGCGACCAAGTGCCATGACTTGATGAGAAACGACTGCATGGCAATGTTGGCGTCCGTGAAAGCCGGGCTCAGTAGCCTTGGGCCTTAGAAGGGCGGGTGAATTGGAAAGTTTTGGATTCTTGATGTTTTGCTATCTTGCTGAACCTACCTACGTCTTCTCACATTGATTCGGGGTTCTTGCGAGCTGTATCTCTGTCGTTCAGTGTAGGCTTAGTCCTACACAGATAGATCAATAATTGCTTGGAAAAGGAAACTTCGCCCAACTTTCAAGATCCAAGTCTACCACTCCATTGCAATGTGAATATTCATGGGCTTGTGCGTATGCTTGACGTCCTTACTAGTGGCTCAAATTGCGACGCAATTCATTGTATGTAGGAAGCATGTGAATGCCTCCTGTTTATTTATTCCTCGGCAGCGGCTCGACTTTCCCCGCCTGGAAGCTGCTCTCCCGAGGCCAGCAGCAGACTTTCCACGATGTCACCTCCATCCAGTACCTCACCTCTCGCGCTGACTCTGTCACGACATGTCGATATCTCTATCATCAATATTCACAATATTCGCATTGCCCCTACGAAACACTTTACGTTTTCCGGCTGAGATCCGCTCGTTCGCGACTTCATCTTGCTTCCGGACTTCCAAGATTGCCTCGGATCTACAGGCGCACAACGAAGAACTCGCGAAAGGCAAAGAGAAAAAGATGTCCGGATCGAATCTGGATTATTCTGGGGAGCAGAAGAAGAAGGCACCAGCAATTCCGAGGCCGAGCTCGAGTGTCATCCTCATCTCGCCCCAGAACCAAATACTGTTGTTGCAACGAGTGAAGCAGTCGTCTTCGTTTCCATCCGCGCATGTGTTTCCCGGAGGCAACGTTTCGGAATTTCACGATGGCAGAGCACCGGAGCCTGATCATCCAGATCGACATGTTGACGGAGAAGCGTACCGCATGGCAGCTATCCGAGAAACATTCGAGGAATCCGGCATCCTGTTAGCTAAGAACAACGGCTTTGGGAGACTCATCGAGGTACCGGAGAAGGACAGAGAAAATGGCCGTGTACAAGTGCATTCAAATCAAATCTCGTTCCCCACATGGCTGGCACAGAAGGGCGGTCGAGCGGATGTGGAAGGACTGTTGCCGTTCACGAGATGGATCACGCCTACGAATGTACCCAAGAGATTCTCGACACAGATGTACATTTACTTCTTGCCAACGCTGTCGTCGACGCCGTTGGGACAGGACGCGGCGAAGAGTGAGGAGGAAGTCGATATTCCGTCGCCGACGACGGATGGTGGCAAGGAGCACACGACGGCGAGGTTTCTCCCTGCGAGTGCGTGGTGTAGGCTAGCACAGGAGGGGAGGATCATTCTGTTCCCGCCGCAATTCTTCTTGCTGCATCAAATTGCACAGCACTTTGATGGCCTGCAGGCGCCGACGGATTATGGGAGTATATCGAGGGATGCTTTGAGTCGGGAGGAGCTGGAGAGACGCAGGAAGAAGCTGGTTGAGTTCGTGAAAGGTGGAATGCCGCCTTGGACGGAGAAATGCATCTCACCAAGTGTGCTGCCACCAAGGGATGGGAAGAAGAGGGAGGATGGCAGGAACATTCTGGGACTCAATCGGCCGGGACCTGAGTTGGAGGCGATGAAGGCTGGCAGAGCGGGTGTGAGTGAACAATGCGTTCTTGTGGACTTCAAGAAGGAAGGCCCGCGAAGGCTTGCCGTAATCTCGAGAGAGGAAGCATTGGCTGGAGGAGTGAAGCTGTAGTGTGATACCTTGTAGAGTACGGAACGATGCAATGTGATGCCCGATAATCATTTCGCTGCATTAGAAGTATTCATCAAGTTCTGGGTGTTCCACTCGTTCCTTCGTTGCACGCTTCTTGCGTGGCTTGCACTGGCAGTCGTCGCGTTCCTTGCGCCAATATGAAGTTGGCATCCGATACGTCTGCATACTCGCAGAACCCTCACCACTTGCCCAGGCTCTGATATGCTCATCTCTCAGCTCCTCAGCCTGACGAAGCGGCAAAGAAGAGTCGCACTACTTGCTCTTCTTGCCCGCAATCGCCGAACTGGCGGAGCCAGTGCTCATGCTCGAGAATCCCACGCCGTAGTTGTATGTCAATGCCCCTCCGATATTGGCTCCAAAGAGCATCAGTCCCAATGCAACGCCCTGCGCAATCACCATCCAGGTCTCCGGAGCAAATGCGCTGGCCGCAGTTCCCAAGCCGCCTTTCGTGCCCAAAGCTCCTCGTGCATTTGCTCGCCTCTGATACCAGACGTACGTGTTCACCGCGATCACCAAGTCGTTCACGACAGCATGGGCGATGGTGGCCTTGACCTTTGGCTTGATGGTCTTGTTGTCGGCCTCGTACATCCCCTGCTTCTGGATCATCTTCATGGCCTCACCGCCTCCCGTCACAACGGCAGGGATGCTGGTGAGGAGGCCCAGCGCGAGGAGGTAGTACGACGCTCGGGTGAGGTCGTTCGGCGCGAGGAGCTGGGAGGAGATGTTGGCTGGGAGGAGGGAGGCATTGCGGAGCGAGTTCAGGATGTCGAGGGCGGCGGAGAGGAAGACGAACGCGATCGGGAAGTGAATCGTTGCTGGGTGGACTGGTCTATCGTACCGTTAGATCGCCGTCATTAGATACAAGATGGGAGGACTCACTTCGCCATTGTCGCGATGTTTCTCGGAAATTGTCTTGAAGGTCGTATCCAGAGGGTGCTGTCGCTGGCCGGAGAAGATGCAGAAAGGCACAGAGATACGGAAAGCCGACGAAACAAGACGAAACCCCGCCTAACTTTTTATTCACGCCCGTCTTCCTGGGCGGTTACTGTGCTGACCTGCGCGAGCAACTTTCACAAGCTTCGGACCTGATACTCCCCATCCCGGTCCTGCATCATGCATCATCGGACTTGTATAGCCGCTGATTGGCTGAACACCCTGAGGAGCCGATGACCCACTGTCAGTTTTCGATGTTGTACGGCTAATTTTGGACTTCAATTCTCCTAGTCCTCGTCAACTTCATTATTTGGGACAAGATCTCGCATGTTCGGCTGCGGCATGGAACTACGAATCGAGTCGTTGTGCGCAGCTCGGTGCCGAAGCAGATGCTCAAGAAATGGAGAGTGTCAGCTCGAAAGATCTACTTCTACCGTCGACGGTCAAAGAGATTGAAACCAGTGATGAACGACTCATGCTGACCTGTGCCGTGCTGACATCTCATTGCACTCACCGATCCGATAGAAGCTGTGCTTGAGAGTGCTTCTCGCCAGCAGCGTTGACGGCTGGTCAAGCTATCATGTTTCGCAACGCCGCGGTTTCCCCTGGAGCTGAGCACTCTCTTGGACACTAGATGGAACATGCCCCGTCTTTCGCAAAGAAGAGCGGCTTGTGTTGATCGTCGAGAAAGCATTGCGGCGTCAGACGTTGCGCTGGAGGATTACTTGACGACAGCTCCAATGCCTCCGCACCAGAGCTGAGCTGATTGGTAGCACAGCTCACGCCCTGCATTAGAATACAACGAGCTCAACACGATAAGGTAGGGCATTGCTCATTTGGTATTACATATCGAGTGCCCTGGCCTGATGTCTGTTTTAGAGCTTATTCCACTGACCAGCTGAATTATCACAACACATCTACCATGGCAGGCAATCCGGTTCCAGTACCCAAGCCCGAGGAAGACATTAAGATCTTGTGCATCAAAGATCTACAAGAAGCAGCTTTGAAGAGGCTGCCGAAGAGCGTACTTGGTCAGTCTAGTAGTGACAATAGCTATGACTGCAAGCTGACTTTTCTCATACGCTCTCAGATTTCTACAATTCTGGCTCAACAGACCAGATCACAGTCCACGAGAACTCTACGGCTTACAACAAGTACCGCATACGGCCTAGGGTCCTCCGCGATGTATCCAAGGCAGACTCTTCGACCGCTCTGTGGAACCGCAAGATCTCCTTTCCTCTAGGCATATCTCCCGCCGGGCTGCAAGCCGCTGCTCACCAAGAAGGCGAGATCGCAACCGCTCGCGCTGCCGCAAAGAAGGGGATCAACATGGGTATCAGCTCATTCGCAAACTACTCTACCGCCGACATTCGCTCTGCAGGCTTGAGCGTTGGACCTATCGACCACGCTATGCAGATGTACACCCTCAAGGACAAAGATCTCGAACTTCGTATGATCCGTGAGGCAGAGTCACAAGGCTGCAAAGCTATCTTTGTCACCGCCGACTCGCCGGTCTTGGGTGTCCGCTACAATGAGTGGCGCAGCGACTTTCGAACTCCACAAGGTCTCGGGTTTCCCAACATCGGTTGGACTTCTGAGCATGTCAGAAGCCGCACCCATGACTCTGGATTCATGAGCTTCAATGCCGACGACCATAGCTGGGATCGCGAGGTTCCATGGTTGAGGAGCGTGACGAAGATGGAGATCTGGATCAAGGGAATGCTCACCGCTGAGGACACCTTGAAGGCGATCGAGATGGGCTGTGACGGAATCATCGTCTCCAACCACGGCGGAAGGCAACTCGATGGCGTTCCAGCTACGATCGACGCTTTGCCTGAATGCGTAGCTGCGGCGCAGGGAAGGATCAGAATTCATGTCGACGGAGGCATAAGATCAGGGACGGATATGTTCAAGGCACTCGCACTGGGGGCGGAGTGCTGCTGGGTAGGCAGACCAGCGCTTTGGGGTTTGGCTTACGATGGAGCAAAAGGCGTCGAGCTAATGATCGAGACGCTGGAGAATGAGTTCAGGAGGTGCATGCAGCTGACCGGCTGCACGAGCGTGAGAGACATCACGAAGGATTGTCTAGGCATCGTCAGAAGCGATGGACCCTTGGCGAGGCTGTAGGCGAGCATTTTCGTGGCATGTCTTTGTTGGCAAGGCAGCCAAGAAGAAGGCAACCCATTCAAAGCCTCACTACTTTTCAGCTCTGCAGAACGCCATCTTTCAGCTCTACCAGGATCATTGCAGCCTCAAATGTATAAAGCTCTTCGACTCTCGATTTCAACGCTTGAGCTCAGCCTTCGCAAGCATTCGGTCCCCAACTACCTCATCTCACATCACTATCTCACTGCACACCATGACGGACCCAAGCCTCGCCGGCTATGGCAAACAAATGAAAGCCGAGTGGACCGGCTCAGCCCCCACCAGATCTTCCGGCAAAGATGCCTCCATGGAAGCCGCCACGGCTGGCGCTGGAGCTGCAGGTGCTGGAGGGTTCCCAGGCGCTGCCGATCTTCCTAGAGCGGCCGTGAACGTTGCATCTACCGCTGCAATGGGAGCTGCGGCTCATACTGTAAGACACAAGAAGCTGAATCTGGAGATGTCGAGCGATGCTGATGTCTAAGGCGTAGATGAAGAAGGAGATCAGGAAGGGAGACTACAATCACACTGAAGGGTCTTACCGATCTTACACTGAAGACCCAGCTTTTGGGAAATCGAGCTAGGAATATCGAAGCGACATGGCGGACTTGTTCACTGCATTCGAATACACGGCTTGAAAGTAGCTCAAACACAACGATGGAGCATAAGGAGACACTCGCTATGCACCTGCAACAACGCTAGACATCCGTTGATTTGTCCAACTCCAGGACTCTTCCGTCTTTATTGATAGCTCCCAGCACTGCCCAAGCTCTGACCCAGGTTGCTGCTGTATCTTCGGCTAACACCTTGGCCGCCCATTCCGATTGGTATACTCATTCTTCGCATGACTCTCCTCGAGCTACGCCTGCTGAGCGTAGGTTGCAATCCAGGTTGCTCTTGCGAGGTCGTCCGCTCTAGGCCAGAAGCCTTTCGGCTCAGGCTTCGACTTGCAGGGGCAGACTCATCATCAGATAGCATGGCTGTAGAGGCCTGTGTGTTTGTTCTGGATAGAGGCGCAAGACCTCCGTATGCACGTTCCTCTTCGTGCTCCTCTTCTGTTCGGAACTGTGGAGGAGGTACGGGCCCTGCTTTGCCTTGGTTCTCTGCCTCTCCTTCAACGGCAGCGGCTCGAAGATCTTGTTCCTCCTCTTCCTCTTCCTCATCGCTGACTTCGTCGTCCCCTCCAAACCCTTCGCCTTCTACCAGCCAGAAGACGGGGACGGCTGCAATCACTGCGATAGCGGCAAGAAACCACCACGGAGCAATGACATATCCCTTCTTCACACCGACGGTGAACATCGCACCAGCCATAGCTGGTCCAGCTGCACGGCCAACAGCCGAGACTGATGTGGCTATGCCGTTCAACGTGCCCAGCGTCCGTAGGCTAGCAGCGCTGTTCGTCAAGAGGATCGTGCTGCACGGGAAAGCGAAGATTCCACACAAGCACTTCAGCAGCATCATGGTGAACATGCATCCAACTTGAGCCTTAGTCGTTGGCAAAAGGGCGGTGAAGGGCGTGATGAAGTAGATCACTGGGAATGAGCAAGCGACTACCTTCAGCCAGAAGAGCACACCATACTTTCGGGCCAGAGGCGGAAAGACAAAGAATTGCACGACCATTCCCGCGATGCCATATCCGGTACTCATGAGTCCGATCTGGAAGTGGTTCAGTCCGAACCCGCCAGCAAACTTCAGTGGAGGTGCATAGGGCGTAGATCCAGGAGTGCCAATCGGGCTATGCTGCGCGAATACCGGAATGAGCTGATCAAATGCCATGGCGTGCATTGCGAGAAGTGTGTAGACAATCAAATTGATGATAGCCTGCCGATTCAAGACTTCTCTCCAGCTGGGAGGCTCGGCTTTTGGCTTGGTCTCGTACGCAAGGCCATCTTCTTCGTCCTCTCCAGCTGTCGATCGATGTTTCAGAAGAGGATCGCGCTCTCCATTCGCTTGTGCGGCGCTTTTGCTTTTCGAGATGTGAAGGGCATCACTGAGTTTGACAGCATGGCTTTTGAACATGTTCGTAAGCTTGCTACCCAGCATTAAACCCCAATCTTTTCTCCCATGCGCAGTTTCCAGAGTCTCTTCAAGAAACAACAGACCTGTTGTAATGCCAATGGCGAAGAAGCATGCCGATACGATATTGGGCAAAGCATACGGAAACATCTCCAAGAGCGAAGGATTTCGTCGTTCTTCTCCCGGCTTGACATTGAATGGATTTGCCAACGCTCCACCGATTGTAGGTCCAAATATACTTCCGACATTCCACACCAGTGGCATCAGACTGAACGCTCGAGGCTGTAGCTCTTTGAACGGCACCATCTCCGCCACTGTCGTTCTTATGATGCCCACGTTGCCATTACCTGCACCTGCCAAAGCTCTTGCAACGATTGCCATAGGTAGACTCTTACTAAAGCCCCATAGCAGAGACGTGAACATTGTCGAAGTGAGACCGAGGAGGATTGCAGGCTTTCGTCCGTACTTGTCTGAGAAGCGGCCCCATGGAATACCCATGAGGGCCTGAAACAGGGAGAACACAGCGGCACAGACGCCTGCCCATTTGCCTACTTCATTTTGCGGGATTTGGAAGGACTCGACCATTTCGGGGAGGTAAGGGTAGAGCGACGTGCTCGCGAGAGGCTCGGCGAACCGACATATTGCTGTGAGAAGTCAGTCGGCTGTCGATAGATACGTTGGAGTGGAAGGCGGTACAGCATAGCTACTGCTCGGCATTCGAATGCTAAAGAGTGAGTGTATGGCTGCGTGACTGCTCCCACAGTGCTTCATGATGGGCTTCCGAGAGCAGCGTTGATAATGCAAGGCGCTTGAGACCTCCAGGATAACTGCATCGGCATGAGATTCACTTACCAAGAATGGACAACTGCTGGACGGGCAGCTTTCGCTCGCGGTGCTTGGCATGGACAGCCATGGTGGTGTACTAAAGCCTACGGCGGTCTTGGTGGTGTCACGTCAGTGTCATATACGACAAAAGACGGCGTCTTCTCTGGCTGACACCGCTGGAGGATGCTTGTCGTGCTTGTGACATGCTGGCGCGGTCCTTGCCCGACACGTCGGAGTCAGCAGAAAGAGAAGCAATGTCCAGGTTTGTCGGTCTGGCAGCTGTCGCGACTCCACTGCGTTATCGGCCGGTCGGCCAAGAGGTGTGGAGCACGTGAGTGGGAGGGAAGCTTGCCCGCTCGGGAAATTTCCGTCTCCCATCGCGTAGACTTGCCTGCTGCTTTCGCTGTCCGTGCGGGCGGCTTGTTGTCACCTCACCTCATCTTTTGATGCGAGTGAAGTTTTCTCTCGTCTTGCTTCTTGCCAATTTCGCCCAAGTCGCAATCCAGAATTGATGTGTTGGGATGGTGAATTGTTGCACGCGACCTCCAGCGCCTCCAAACCATTCTTCAAGCCGCAACTGCTACGAAACCATAACGGTTGCAAGCCCAGAAAGCAGCAAGCCGTGAGACGCAAAGCATGGAGGGTAATGAGATTTCGTAAGAAAACCAACGATAGTGTCTCACATAGCGCTGGTAAACAAAACATCATTAATACGAAGCTCGGCCGATGGTGCGAGCTGTTATGCGAGCGCCAGTAAACAATTTCAGTCCTGAGAGGCATTCTCCTGGGGTTCAGCATACGGACGAGCAAAGCCGATTAAAGCCTTATAGTTCTCTGCGTCCTCTGAGAGCTGAGCTACGGAACAATCTGTTGTCCATGGAAGGAAGGGTTATATATGGCCATTCTCTCCGTTGGCTGTCTGCCTGCTGCATCGTTGCGTTGTCTCGACTTGTCTTTCTCATTCATTGGCGGTGAGGGGGCTGTAAGTACAACAGCATAGAGTCCCGACGTTTGCTCTGCCCGTATTTGGTGTGTTGTTTCGCCCTCTCCTGAGAAACTCTTGTACATCAACGACGGCCAGCTTTTATCTTCTCTGCAGCCGAAGGCAGTACCGACGAGATAGGTGCTCGCCTGCTACTGTCCGACTGAATGGTCCGAATTCTAGCATGATCGGGTGGAAAGTCGTCCAGGATGATGTGGAACTGATGAAGGACTAGTAATGATGGCATGTTCAGTTGATAAACAGCAATCAGCCTGGTAGAGCAGGCAATCTGATTGTTTTGTTGAGCTCTTAGGGCCCACAGGCTCTGTTGATAGACGAATGTTGCATTTTTGCTACGAATCATGAACGCAGTTTGAAGTTGCGAGTATACGTCACTGTCTTCAATCGACGTGAGCCGATGTGCGGCCGGCCGCAAGCAGTAAACAAGACGCGTTCGTTTCCTTCTCAACGCAGCTTTCCACCCTACACCCTCCAACAACACAACAACCCCCACCACCGTCATTCATCCTCTCATCCATCTCCGTCCTATCATCACTACTACCTCCATCAAGTGCGCATGCCAGAGAAACAACCTCTTCAATGGTTTCAGTAAGTTTTCCTCTCATTGGCGGCGCCGCCCGCAACCACTGCAACAGCACCACCAACAGCGGCTCCCCTCGTTCACGATGTTTCTGCACGCGGAAGTCGGGCTACTGCAGCCTTTGGCCTCCCTTGTTCGCTCATCAAGCTCATCATCTTTACTCACCGCTAATGTGTCTCCGATGAACAGCTTCCGGCCACAGCAGCGCAAGTCTCCTCACCGCGGCCATCCGTCATCAAGAGAGGCGCTATGGCGGCACAGCTGGCATCGACGAGGTCAAAAGCGACCATGGGTACGTCCTCGGCCCCTCGCGCAGTATCAGCTTCAATGATGACCACGAAAGTCTCGTTCGTCTGCCACCCCGTGGAGAGAACTTCACATCGCATTTCAATCTGACTCTGCAGATTCGTTCGCAGCTTCATGACCTATACATCATCGACAAGCTCGCTGATCTTCGAGGTGCAGGCAAACTTCCTCATTTCAACACAGCATCCTCGTCGTTGACCAAATTCGATGAAAACGTTTCATTCTATGGCAAACACGTAAGTCGTTCCATCATCCTCGCAAACACATTGTCCGATGACGAAATACTACACCTCCGCAATCCGACGCTGGTCGTGCAAGATCGGACACAGTTCGAGATTGATACAGCCGCCGAGGACAAAATGGGGCAAGAAAAATACTGAAAAGAATTCTGAGGACTTTTCGCACGGCAAAATGAGCAATGCCATTCTCCGCGTGGATTATTTGGCTGACATGATGTTCTGTCTAGGTCGTGCGGATACCGCAATGCATCCCGACGTATCTGAAAGACATCTCTACACAGCTACACTACAGCTCGGGCGTGAATAATCTCGCTGACTGCTTGTCGCAATTGTCAGATACGGAGATGCGTATTGATGTCAGTTTCCTCAAGGTTGAGTCTCTCCCTACATTCCCTTCCTCCGCAATGATTACAACACATTGACAGCTGCCTGAGCATGGAGCTCGGCATCTCGATGGTATCCGCATGTCTCACGGGCACCAACAGCCTTCATGGTCGTCGGTTCTTTGAAACAGGTCTGGATTATTCGAGATGGCTATGAAGGCATCAAATCCACCTTTTCTGATTGCTGATGGAACTCGCCCCCTCTTCCGTCATTCGACACCTTTGCATTCGCTAACGATCTCGCAGACCCACACCATGGCGCGGGTTGTTTATTTGAAGCCAAGTTAAGTTCTCTCCTTCCAAAATCCCTTCATTTGCGATGATCATAACCCCTGCCGTACAACCGTTGGAGCACCTGGTGCAAACTTGATGGTATCCGCATGTTGCGCAATGAACGAGGCCCTCGTGGTTTCTGAAGTTCCACAATATGGCTGGGCACTTCAAGGGAGGCCAGACTGTGATGACGACGACTACGTACCTAATCTGAGCACAACACTTCCATGCTGTCCCTTCGATCTTCATCGATGAGAAACACGCGCTAACGATGTCTTGATACAGGCAACTAGCAGATGACTGCATCTCTCTGAATTGCACTGACAAGTCCGCTCAAAAGAAGATACGTTCACCCTCTCCACAACTCACATCGCTGCCATGATTAAACAAAACGCTCGAGCGTCGCGCGATCTGACGAGGTCCTCGTGGCTTCCGAAGTCTGTCGACGTGGCTGGGCATTTCTTGGGACGCAATGGAGACCAGTTTCCAACATCTGACCGCCTTGATCACTCGCTTCCCAATCGATTGCAGCTGTTGAGGTCATACACTGACGTTGTCTTCATGCAGCATCTTCTCGAAATACCCCGAAGCCGCCACCTTCACCGCCATCTCCGTCGATCCTACCGGTATCAATTCAGCTTGTGGAAAGTCGCGGGTCGAAGCAGGGCAAGAGAGTTGGAAATAAAACGGTGAGGTTGCAAATTGTACACGAATGGGAATCAAGTTTTACGAGGAGCCCAACGTGGGTAAAGCATCATACTGGATGTCTTCTGCAGATTGATAGATGAACACATAGGATGAATAGTGAAGCTGCGGGAACTGAAACATATCAAACATCATGTTTTGCCTTGCTGTGATGCTCCAATGATAATCCGAACCTCCATAAAATGGGCTATCCGCGCGCCACTGTGTTGTTTTTCGTGCGACTGACGTTGAGATGTGTCGGCGAGATCCTCTCATCACGGCCTTCTGCGTGGTCAGCTCAGCCCAGCAGAATCAGACAGCCGCAGGTAGGCTTCGAGTCCCTCTTAGTCCCTCCTGTCGCAGGTCGTTCAAGTCGTCCGTTTCAGAGATCTACGCGTCGCTGTGGCTGCGGGGCTGACAGAGGCTGTTTCTGGCACCCACAAGTCTGACTTTGAGCTGTTCAGATACCTCTCACGCAGCGATACCCGGAGAGCCAGTGGTGATCTCTCTGTCGCGTTGCGAGCGGCCGCACTGAGTCTAAGTCAGCGGAGTCGTCTCTGACCGCGTGTGGCTTTTGGACCTGGGCTTGCTATAGCTGAACAGACCGGAGAAACCAATGCAACTGCGACTACAAGATAGAGAAGTCCTCTTCTGACGCGCACATGCGTGAGCGCTTGGACTCGACAAGTCCGCTGTTGCTCTCTTTGGCATTTTGCTTTTATATACGCAAGAGAGGCTGTGGTTGATCACTAACAAAGTCGCAGGTTTAGCTCAATTGATTATGCCACAAAGCCACGCTGCCAAATGCCACTGCCACCTGCCGCTGCCACCGGGGGATCGCTTCACTCACCAGCAATTGCTGGAACGAAACTAACTATCGTCGGTAGAGTCTCTGGCCTGTCGAGCCTGAGCTCAGCTCAAATATCAAACACTTTTTTTTTTTCGAACTTTTCGAACTGCTTTACCTTTTTGGGACTTTGGGGGAGACTCAATCGCGTCATCCTGTGGTGAGGTAGGCACGAGAACGTCGCGACACGTGAATGACACGCTAGGCAGCCGACACGAACTCCACTTGATTTTTGCGCCCACGCGTTCCGCTACAGCAAGCAGCCGTCAGCAGCACAACGATTCCGCGCTCAGTTCTGTGAAGGCTACAGTCATCTTATGATATTTTGAAGTCGTTCCGGCGGCACAACACTCCTCTTGCCCGGAAGAGACACGAGAATGCCAACCATGGCTTTACTTGAATGCTTGCGCCGGCGCGTTTCAGCTGAGGACATCGTCAGTAGCGACACGCGACGCGTCCAACGACTTCAATTCAACAGCCTTTGGTTTCACTCACCCTTCGTCGAAGCTTCTACGAAGCGATGTTGCTCCATTGACACGAACGCTCACTTACTGCTTCAGCAAACGATGCGTACTTCACACGGACACCAACCATCCATGCTATGCCTCAACAGCTGAATCGAACTTCGCTCCTTTTTGGTGCCGATGCATTTATCTCCGAATCCCCGTTTGAATGGCACGCAACATGCCTCCGACTGTATTTACAGCCCCTCAACGCCGTTGACGTCCTCTGAGAAGCTGCTCTGGTGAGGATCTGCTGCAATAAGTCGACATGAAGTCCCTCCGCGCTTTGGCACCGATACTCTGTGATTGAGCGCATCTCCAATGTTCCGCATTTCACGCTGTCGGTCTTGCGCTCATCAGAACTCTCTAACATTCGTAAGGCAGCCGTACTGAGAGTTCAGACCCTTTTGTAGCACCTGTCCCTGCGCCGAAGTCTCAACCTCGCGCGCCGCTCATATTCACCATCCGAGAACCTGCGACCCCGCCAGGCAGCCGAACAGATTCCGGATTGCGTGGTCAATCAGCTTAAAACGGGGATTGCGCGTCATGCCCATGCCCGTCAGCGACGTCGAGGTGCCTCAGGATGTGTGCCGCCGAAGAGATAAAGCCGGCTCTTCGATCTTGACTTCACCAAGACAACGACTCAGCAGAACGGTCCACCAGCCTCGAGCATCACCAACAAAACTGCGACAGCTCGACTTCTCTTCCATTGCAACCGCACCGCAAACATGGCTTCCAACACCAACACGGCTAACAGCGCCACGCCAACTACCCATCCAGCAAACACTGAGGTCGTGGTCATGAAGAGCGACGGCAACACCATCCAAGGCCGTATCACACGCCGTAAGTAGCTTCAAACGACTCTGTGCGCTTCCCTCGCTAACTCTCGCTCCATAAGCGTACACAACTGGCAATGCTGGTGTTTCGATTAGGGGCAAGTCTAAGTTCGCCGGCTCCCTCGTCTACTCGGACCATCTTGGTCCCCTCCTCGTCGCAGGCTACGCGGAGACAGTGCGCAGCACCGGCACTCTCGTCCTGATCCAACCATAAGGTGAGTGACTGAATCGATTCCATCGCACATACGGGCTCTCTGACATCGGGATAGAAGACAAGATGCGAGTGGGCACAGGCTGTAACGCCGGGTTCATGCAACCCCGATTGCATGGAACAGTGCAGGATGGCAAGACGCAGTATGGCAAACCGCAACTCAAGCAAAGAATTCGCTCAAAGAAGCAAGCCAGATAGAAATGGTCCACACTTCTATGAGTCTACCAGGTAGAAAGTCGTTCATGGGCCAATCGACAGGCTACAGGAAATACTGGAAAGAGTCACCATAAACCCATCTCTTCATATTGGCTCCGCTTCATGTCATGCATTGTGTGATTTGGAATCATTGACATTCATCTCGACTTTCTCGATCTAGACTCTTCTACCTCAATCGAAAGTCGGGGCTGAATGATCATGAGCTGAATAATGCAAAAAGATCCTACTCGCCGCGCTGCCGCGATGGGTTGCCGCTCAGGCGAGACCGTATCTACATCGAGCCAAGGATATCGCGTAAGACGATTTGCCTGTCGACCCCAGATATATGATCAGGTCTGATGTCGCTTCGTGTTGAGTGTTTACATCTCTGCTGCTCGGCAGCACTTCGTCTAAGGCGTCAGCGGACGGCCGTTCGAACGATCTCAACGCCACGGAATACTCTTTGCCCCCCGTCGCGGTACAAGAGCTGGTGGAAGTTGGGTGAACAATGAAAATATGTGTTCAACCCACCTCTCGCCTGCGATCTCCTCATTGGGCATTTTGAATGTCACCCTATCGTGTGGCTGAAGGAGCAGGGTCAAGTGGCTCTCAAGATAGCCGTGATCGGGTACTGTACCGAGAAGTTGCTTGGGACAAGTATCGAAAGCGTCGAGAGATATAAATCTCAGCCCAGATCAACGACGTTTTGCCTTCACCTCTCCAGATGTGTCACGCTCAGGGGACAAGTGCATAACCAGCCTTCTCCCAATGTTGACTTCGAAGTCAGCGCCTGAAGATCATTTGGCATCTCAAAAGATGTGGCACATCTTAGAGGCAATATTGAAACACCGCGATACTGTCCCGCCGCCTTTGATCGGAGAGACAAGCAAGGGAACATCGTGGACCCGAAGTGAATTTGAAATACTACTGTTCCTCCACGCCCCCAGATCATGAGAAGTATTCAAATCTCACCCTGAATACACCATAAAGCCTTCAGGCTCTCCCATCTTCGCACAAGCTTTGAAACCATCCCAATCCCGACTCCAGCTTTCTCTCCCTGGCTCCGACCAGCGAATTCTCTAAGGCCCAAGCTCTTGTTTTTGCCTTTATATACAATGGAGAGAGCGGTCTGATTCACTAACAAATGTCACAGATGGCGCAATCGCTCCGCTGCTGCTGCTGTGGCAACTTCACATGCTAACGTTCGACTCGCAGATGAAATATACTACACATTCTTTTTTTGCCAAATTTTTGCCTCTTTTGCCAAGACCTCAGGAGACGGGATCAAGGGGGATACGGGGATACCACCCTTGGTATTGCCATCTACGGTAAACCTATCGAAGAGTCTGCTTACGTCCCCATCACACGTGGGCGCCACTTGACTTTTGTCCGACAGTGCTGCCCTCGAATCGTGGAGTGCGCAGTGACCTCGCTTTCTCTGATTCATGCTCACGAACCTCCAGGTCAAGGATCTCATGAACAAATTCCTCTTCGTTGAAATACAGTGAACTTTTTGGCCAATGATGAAGCCATTTTCGAGCCATAGAGAGTCCGCAAAAAGTCCGTTATTGGCTGTATGCGACCAGTTGAAGCGCCGGTCGCCTCTCACTCCGTCCGCGCTGGAGTTGGGCTGCAGCCACACAGTTGTCACATGTCAATGCCTTCCACTACAGACCCCAGAATCTCACTTGAGTTTGATTTTGCGTCATCTCTCGGAAGTTACGACCACGACGCTCGATGATAGCCCTCGGCAAAGAGATCATTTGACTCTCTTCTTCACAACGCGGCCACTGCATTCCTCGCCGCCGCCCTTATGTGCTATAACTGTAGAAAGAACAGACTCTCAGCGCTCAGGCATTGGTGGGAAGTGACCAGAAGTATAAGCTCAACGAGATCTGCAACGTGGGTAAATCTATTGCCTTCAGACCTTCCAGTTCAGAGCGGATTGGAACGTCGCGGCAGGGCTGAATAGGAGGGCGTAGCTGCTCCCTTGCCATCTAGTTCTCCGCATTCTCTATAGCGTCTTCGCACATCGGAGGGTCATCTCGACGGAACAGGCCGCTCTCATCGTGATGTGTGACTAGCCAGAGCCCCTATTTCTGCTAGAGCATTCGGGGACGAAGCAGCCTTTCGATGTGCAAAGACGCTGTATATCTAGAGAACTAGTTAGCAATGCTCGGGGTTATCAATCTATCTTTGTTTGACCTATCCCAGCCCCTGTTCGCTCCACCTGCCCCAGCTTTCGCAGCACATTCAAAGATGTTGAGAAAATATAGAAATACACGCTCGCAGTACGATGAACAGACGTCGTACTCTACCAGCGTGCTCAGCGTCCCAATTCGTTGCCTTGACAGGTCGGTAAGGACGAGGGTAGCCTGCATTCATGTCGCGACAGCCTCCCAACCCCCAAGGGGAATTAGAATGGAGTTCTGATCTTCCTGAATCTAACCCTTCTGCCGCCCAGTCCCTGTTGTGCGCAGCCGTCATGCGAACGATGTGGTATTGACTCTCGGGCATGATGATTGCGCACAGCTCCCGAGGATGGACAAGATCCTTTTCGATCTTGAAGAAAGCGTTCATTCGCATCTCGCGGTGGCGATGCTTCCACAGAGTTTTGGAGACGGCCTGTACCAATTTGATAGCCTCCATTAGAGGGCTGTAATAGGTCTCGATGGGCTCGGTCCTCCCTCGTCCCCTTTTATCGTCTGCGTAGGATGTCCCGCAAGAGGCAAATGCTTAATGCCCTCGCTGACGAATTCGTGTGTCCACGTCTTGCCGTGTTATTCCCTTCTCTTTACCTGCCCACACTCGGCGTAATCCGTCGCGCACTGTTATGCATTGCTCTTTCCCTTTCCCGGGCCGCGTTTCAAAAAGGCGGCAGGTGCGAATAGGGGTGAGCGGTGTGTGAGCGGCTGCTGAAATTCTCATGGCGTCTCGATCGCGAGCGGAGGCAAAGGAAGTAGGCTCTCGGACTCGTTGGAGACTCTGCGTACTAGAGAAGGCCTGTCGCTCGCATTGAATAAATCTCTTTACACTGCGCTGCGCAGCCGCTGACGATGTCCGCGACGCCGCTCCGCGCGGCCCGACCGCTGTTCGTTAAAGCGACGTAAAGAATCCTCGGGGAGATAAGCGAGGAGTGTGTGTAACTAGATGTCTCAAGTTTGGACAGCGCCAGCCGAGACTACTTGGTGGTTTTGCGAGCGGCTTCAGGAGAAGGCTGTAGCTCCGCTGGCCACGCGAGACGGCTGTCTTGCCCACAATTGCGTTGCATCCGCTGGGATATTTTTGTGATTGAAAGAAGGTAACGATTCTTTGGGTTATACTGCATCTGATCTCGCATTATCAAGGTGTTTGGCCCACGCGGCGCAAATTGAGACGCGCTCGCGCCTTGGATGTCGGCTTTGACGTGTGGACAAACCCCGAAGACGCGTCCGCTCGACGCGGCTCTCTGGATGTGCGAGTCGTCCATTGCGCCGCACAAGTTGAGATATTTTGGTGGTTAGAGGAATGTAACGATTCTTGAAAGTGTTTTCCATCTTTTCCACGATTTGGAATCTGTTTAGTGTATGCGCAACAAGGCGAGGCGCGAATGCAACTTGAACGTCGGCCTGGTCGTGCGGGCGAAGCCCTGAGACGCGTCCGGTCTACGTCTTCCGCGTACTACACGAGAAGTCCCTTCAGTCGGCTATGGTGCAACATGCAGCGCGACGCCTTGGATGATGACAAGAGCCGCCGCCTCCTTGAGATGGAACGCATCGCCTCTAAGATTGCAAGCACGATAGGAGTGCGTGGTTAGCTTTACGAAGAAGGCGGACTCTCCGGGCTTCTCTCAGACCGGGCTTCAACAGCGGTACAAAATGCTGCGAGGAGGCACTGATAGCGGGCAGAGACAGGCCTGCAGTGCGACCTGATAGTAATATAAGAGGACAGGCAGCTATCACGTCTTACGTCTAGAAGGACCAGTTGGGAGCAGTATGGCGACATTGACAAGAGGAGAGGCTGAATTGGAAAGCAATATGTATGAGTACGCAGACTATCTACTACCATATCATCGGAGGCTCCAGGACATCGCGGTCAAAGAACGACGATGGCGCTGATGCCCCCTCTTTCTAAACTCCCGTGAGTTCATGCGACAGGCCTTGCCTGCACCAGGCCTTTCCTGCCGCTTGTGATGTTGCTCTTGCGACTGTTTTGACCGAAGTCTCAAGCCCATCAGCCGACAGACCTTGCCCCTTCGCCAGGCCTTTCTGCCGCGCTGCGGAGAGGGATCTGTTCGACGTTAACGTGCAGCGTATTCACGAAAAGCTCTCTCGCCTTTATCTATCTACTTTCCTCCTCTTGCCAGCAGCGGAGCAGCAACAGCAGCTCGCAGAATCTGTGGTGAAGAAGAAGTTTAGTGCAGCATCATTGATAAAATGGAAAGCTCTCTTTGCAGGAAGGGGGTGATGGGGGTGAAGGAGTGGAAGATGGGGTGCTGGTGCTGGTGTTGGTGCTAAGGGGATATAGATACCGCCATCTGTGAGAGAAGGGAGACATCCACCTGTGATGAGCGTTAGCAGATGTGCGAGTGGATGCAAGTGCGAGAGTGCGGCGGTGAAGATGAAGTCAGATTTTGCAAGGCCGCAGTGCGCCGCGAGGCGCTCAGTACGAAGAAGATGGAATGATTGTCATCATGCAAAGGCGTGATGGTTGAAGGTGAAGATGGATGAACATACCGAAGAATGTTGGTGATGGTGGTGCTGTTTGGTGGATGTCTGGAGCAGAAGAAGTTTGAGTCGGAAGTGGAACTGGAATTTCTGAAATATCTTGTGAAGTGGCCCGTGCTGCGCTAGTGTCCTTTGGGAAACAGGTATCTCAATACCCAATTGATTCGCTACGAGCGGTTTGACCACGTGCTGGTAGTAGGCGGAAGTGAGCTGTATCTCGCCCTCACTTCGGCAACAAGGTCGCGGCGGCATCCCTGCGACGACAAACGGCGGCTGTGGCGCAGAGTTGTGGCATGTGGTGCTGTTAAGCGAGGGTGTGTCTGGGAAAGAACCAGATTTTTTCGAAGACACGCGCTTACTCACGACCACACAGTGGCCGAGAAGGCCAAAAAGTAATTTTCCATATCACGATGCGCAACAACGCGCACGAAGCAATCTCGACATCAGGGCCTGATCAGAAACGTGGCGATTAGCGATGCAAGCGCTTCTTTTTCACATATTCACTCCCTCCTGTTCTGGTTCCTCAAAGCTTACCCCTCATTCCTGCAGACGCTCTGCGAGAGCAGTCCAACTCCTCGCTCTCCGCGCCTATGCCTGGCATTTCCACGCCGTCTGTTCGCCTTCAAACACCTTTCAATCTGTTCCAAGAGCTCGCATCGCTTTGCGCGGACAAAGGGAATTTCTGGTGTTGACGTGGTGAGTCAACAAACTTCGAGCGCTTTCATCAGAGAATGGCAAGACTTCCACGAGCCACGCTAACACATAACTTCCTCTACGCGCGCTCGTCTCCGTGCATCCAAGCTGAACCACCCACCTTCTTTCCCGTCTCTCTGCCTCGAGACCTTCCAGCCAACAGCGCGCTTCGCACGTCAGTCAGCAAGACCATGTCGCGCCTCTTGGCTTTCCCAGAGGAGGCCATCCAAAAGGTCATCGACAACCTCGAGCAGCCTACAGACATCGCCACTCTCGAAGAAATGTTTCCTGGGAAGATCCATTGGATCCGAGTCATGCGACGCTTCTTCGCTGGAGCCCACCCAAACTGGGAAATCAGTTTCTGGTGTTGGCGCGATCTCGCCAAGGGCGAGACCGCCACATTTCGACGCGCTCTCCTCAAGCTCGCCCAGCAGGTGAGACAGGGACGGAGACATCCTAGCACCGACTGCTTGGACTGCTACAAGGGTCATCAAGATCTCGTCGACCTTGACGACGATTGGTGTGCCTGTATCCGTCTGCGAGGTCCTGCACTCTCGCGCCGAGCAGGCGAGTCTTTCCAGATCCCGTAAAACGTGCTCGCAGTGACTAACGCACAACGTAGCCAGCTGAGGCAACTGCTTCCTCTCGACGATGTAAACTGGCTATTGAAGCTTACTGTGGACGTGGAACCAAGGGTTGAGGAAGAGCTAGAAAGGGCCGCAGGATAAGACTCGGCGGTGAGTCGGACCTGTATCGTCCGTTCTATGTTGCCATGGAGCCTCTCACTATGTCTGCGAAGGAAGGAGGGGAGCGAACCACGGTGAACACAGATGTAGATGGAAAGACAACAGATCCAAACCTGCTCGCCGAACCCGTGAAGCAATGATGGTCAGCAGATCACCCAAATACCTTACCGCAGAACATAGAAGCTCTCACCGCCTCATTTGTTTTTTAAGCTGCGCTGTGCTGGGTCGGTCACCCCTCTCCGCTTTCCACTAATGAGATACAGTGTCTGAATGCGTCGGACGCAAGCCCTTATTCATTCTTTCTTAGGCTACCGTGTCGCGCCCAGCTACGGTCCTTCAGCTCCTATCTACTGCCTCCATCTGTAATGCTCTGTCTTTCTGGTTTCCCCTAATACTTTTCGTTCAGTTGTGCGGTAGCTGCAGCTTCAGCGGCGGCCAGGCGCAAAAGTGAGATGGTGCTCGAATGCATCGCGGTGCTTGTGGCGCGTCTGGTCTTTTGTCGCTGATAACAACAGGTCGCGGCTGGCAGACGCGTCGTTTGCTTCCTCTAACGGCCCTCAATGCTACCTGGCCCCGTCGGATCGGACCTGCACCCTAGGAGTTGTTGCGCCTTCTCAATGGCTTTGATAGACACAACGTAAATCTGGCCGTAGACTGCCAGCTTAATGGATCGCGGCACAGCCGTGTGATGGAATGCTCTTTGTGCTGCTTCGATTGATGAGCGATAGCCTGGATACCTGAAGACCCGGTGCCCTCATGTGCGCGCGGCTGTGGAGCACAAAAATCCATCAAATCGTTTCGGGCTCTTTGAAGAGCTATTGCGATGGATTGTGCCGGATCGAATCCACTCTCGCGTCACTCACTGACTGCCAAAAAAAAAGCAAATAAAAAATCACACTTCAAAAGACCAAAACTTGAACCCTCGGAGAGGGCAAGATTAACAACTTCGTTACTATTACGGGAATGACCCGCCAGAAACGTTGGCCAAATTGCTTTTTTCCGTTCCAGGTCCTCCGGGCTCCGGTTCGATCGGTCCAGTCCAGTCCAGGGCTAGCTGAGGGCATTAGAAGTCAGCAGTCCCTCTGACTAGGCCACGAGGGCACAAGTCGCAGGCTTGACCAATGGGTGCCCCGTGGCGGAGGGTCCATTGGTGAATGGACGGACAGGAACTAAACATATATGCCCTTACTGCTCACTTTGGATGACGTAGAGCTGTTGTGACTTAGCACACGCCGCCCATGTGATGTGTGCCCTTGCTGGAAGGCAATGCCGCGCGCTTAAGGCAGGCCTAAGCGTCTCACGTCCTTTACTGCGCGTCTTCCCTGCTAGTCTGCGGTACTTCGATTGGCATTGCGAGCAAATTAAACAGCTGCTCCATAGACTCATCGCCAATTGGAAGGCCTTCAGTCGCCCTGCATGATCCAAGCTTTTTGGTCGATCTCGAAAGGTATTGATGGACTTGGCGCACCTCCTGCGCGGGCAGTCAAACATCCGCACGGCTTTCAAACTTTCCGGCTCAGTTTCAACCTTCAGTGGCTAATTCAGGCATCGACCACGAACCAGCTATTCTCGAGCGCTCGCCGTAAGGTCATGTACCTTTGAGCGCCATCTTCACCCCAGCTGACTCTGTTTGCAGCGAGATATTCGATGCGCCAAGAAAATCCTGGGGCGCGATACTCCGACGCTCTTCATGTTCTCCCGTCGTCGCTTCCACGACTTCGCCAGACCTCATTTACGGCCCGCAGAGGTTGAAGTCTCTCATCGAAGTTTCAGCAGCCGCCCCAGGAAAGCCGCCCCGCGATCGAGCCGAGTCCGCTCAGATCGAAGTCAGTGCTGAGCTGCGGATCCGCACCGATACACTCGAAGGCCCCAATAACCATTCGGCAGTATCTTTGCACACAAGGTCATCTCGACGGACGAGGCGGCCCTCATCGCCATATGTGACTCGCCGGCGCCCTCGTGGTAGGCGGAGCACCCGGGGAAAGACAACATCCCAACGTACAACGACACTGTACAGCTTGATAGAGACTCCGGCCGTAGCAAGCGAGGGACGAATTGAAGAGCGGTCGTCGCCGGCGATTGATCCATAGGCGCATGTGTGTTCCCTGCAGTTTGGCGTTCCGATTTTGGCTACCCATGGGTCTCGATGGGTGACTGGCCTCCCCAAGGCTTTCTGGCTGATCTTGAGAGCCTGAGATATTGTGGCCCTTCCTCAAAGGCAAGAGGAATAAGACTCGTTTCGGCGAGGAACAGATCTCGCCTGGAAATCTTTTAGGAATTGTCAAAGGACGCATAGCAAACGATTTCGATGTCTCAGGTGCTGTGCGTCCGACCTTTCCGCTCAGGAATCAATGCATGAAGCTACAAGGCCATGGCTCACGTTGTCGGTCCGCCGCCGAGAAAGCGTCCTGTGCATGATGCATTTCTGGATTTCCGACAGCCTAAGGGCTTAGGCTGAATTGTGCTGGTCAGCCAGGCCGAAGCTGCCCACCGTCAGGCAATCTTTTTCAAGTGAGATACTTGTAATGAGAACAGAGGAGAGAAAAGCTGCAGCGGCGACATGTGAAAGACGAAGTGCGGTCGCGATTGAGTTGGAGACGCCAAAGCTTCCGCACTGGGCCAGGGAGAGTCGGCCCCTGTCACACCCACACCAGCATCTCCTGGATTTTCTCTCAACGACACATCACATCACCCCTCCAAGACGACCATTACTTCACAGCACTTCACTCACCTTTTCTTCAGGCGTTCACGACATTGCAAGGCTCACAGTCCGCGAGCTCAATGGAGGCCGTGCAACCGGGAAGACGACGGTGCAGCGGCATGAATGCGCCCGGCAAGATGACAGCTCGCCTCCATGCATTGAGAGTCTGTCTTCCATGCACCGCAGGCCGCGGCTCTCAAGTGTCAATATACTGTCCCTTCACCGGTCAATCAAATCAGCTGGATGATCGTCTTTCACCACGAGCCTTAATAGAAGGTAGCGTTGTCCTCGTTTGAAGTCCGAGATAGATGCATCGCTCTGAAAGCCGAAGAACACGCGGCTGTGGCAGCTCATCGGCCTGAGCTATCTTGATCAAATTCCAAGCGCATCGTCGCTTGATTGCAGCAATGAAGTCGGAACAAGAAAGCGCCACCCAATCCTCCAACCATTGCCGGCTGCCATTGATGGAGGTGGCGGCGCATCCTGCGACGATGCGTCAAATTGCCGAGGACCCTTCTATCCTACCAAGTTTCATGCGGTCGCACTGTGCACTATGTCTCTGCACAAAAAGCTGCCCCTCCGCCGGAAGAGCAGTGCACATACACAATACTCTATTCATTTATTGCATATCCAGATTCATTGCGATCTTTGCATCTCGTATGCGGTACGAGATGCCAGACTGCCGAAATCTGGGGTGGCGCAAGAGGCTCACACGTCACTGTTGAGAGCGCTGTACAACTTCAGTAACACCTGGACGGAGACATTCGTTGGCGCTGGACGCACGCTGAAGAACAACGCATCGCCTAAGGAGTGTGCTTGCTCGTTGACTGTGTGCCCGTGGCGAAGGACGCCCGAAGTTATGCAGACTTCCAGCGCTTTGGCACTCAACGAATCGTGAACTTATGAAACTGACTAGCTCCACATCGTGCTGTCGATCATTTACGAGCTTTACGAGGCTCTCCGCGTAAGTTCATATACTTAACGATGGCAGACCCTTTTCAAGGTTGTTGAAGTGTGTTCCATCCACCGTACAACACTCTTTGGTGGACAACAACAGACCATGGAAATCGAGACTTCAATCACAACATCGCACCTCGCCTTGACGGCGGGTGTGCTGCTTGTTGCATACACCATCTTCTCGCTGTTCATTCAGCCGATGTTCTCGGAGCAGGCAAAATACCTGCAGTCGCAATCATGGGTCGGACTGAAGAAACAATCCTTTGCAAAAGCCAAGGCTGGCATGGATGCGCTCAAGAACACTCGGCAGATGGTTGAAGAAGGCTATCAGAAGGTGAGGGAGCCTCCCTTTATTGAAGAAGCACTTAACTAATGCTTCGCATCCAGTATTCGTTGAAGGACAAGCCATTCGTCTTGCCCCAGTTCTCCGCGAGCCCACTACTTATGATTTCGGCAAAGCACCTTAACGAGCTTCTGAGCATCTCAGACGACAAAGTTGACGCCTACACACCAAATGCAGAGACGGTTGCCCAGAAATGGACCACAGGGAAGGACATTCAACATGGTGCCCACATCGACGTTGTCCGCCGACAGCTGACCCGTCGACTCCCACTTCTGACCACCGACGTCTATGAGGAGCTGCGCTTGGCAATGAAAGACGTCTGGAACGCGAGCGAGGGCGAATGGACCAGTGTCAACGCCTACCCAACCTGCATGAGAATCGTCAGTCGCGCGGCAAACCGTGTATTTGCTGGCAAGGAGCTATGCAGAATGCCGACCTTCATCGACCACTCCCGCGAGTATTCGGTGGCAGTCTTCAAGTGTGGAGCGTACATGCGAATGTGGCCCAAGTGGACTCACCCATTCATTGCACCGTACTACACCAAGGATGTGAAGTATCACCTAGCGCAATGCAAGAAGGTGGCCCTTCCAATCATGCGCAAGCGACTTGCAGACATCCAAAACCCACCACCTGGCTTCAAGGCACCGGTCGACGCTCTCCAATGGATGTTGGAAGACCTAGTGGAATTGGCCAAAAACGACCCCAGCGAGCTCGACGAAGATAAAATGACTCGCCGTCTGCTAGTCCTCAACATGGTCGCCATCCATACAACCAGCATGGTAACTACCAACACCATCCTCGACCTCTACAGCTCTCCTCACAAGGACGAATTTGTCGAAGGCCTGCGGGAAGAGGTTGAGCGGGTGATGAAGGAAAGCGGCGGCGAGTTCACCAAGAATGCGATCAACAGTATGTTCCGAATCGACAGTACCATCAGGGAAACGATGCGATACACCACGCTCGGAGATGTCGCCCTTCGAAGAGAAGTTATTGCACCCGAAGGAATCGATCTTAGCAACGGGGTCCACATTCCAAAAGGAACCCGGGTTGCCACTGCAAACACTGCGATCCATCAAGACCCAGCTTTCTACGGTGAGACAGCGGCTGAGTGGGATGGCTTCCGCTTCTCTCGTCCGCGAGAAGCATATCTCGCCCAGGTGGATCAGGCTGGCGGTGACCCGGATCACTTGAAGAACGTATTGCAGCAGAAGAACCAGGGACTGATCGCTACGGGCGAGGACTTCCTGTCTTTCGGCCACGGAAGGTGAGCTTCAAGAACTCCACGCCATGAAAGACATTTGCTGACAATTGCAACAGACATGCTTGCCCTGGCCGCTTCTTCGCTTCTCAAGAAATGAAGTTGATGATCGCTCACATTGTCATGAATTACGATATCAAGATCGATGGAGGCCGACCGCCGAACAACCTCATGAATGGCTCGAGCACCCCGCCGGCGAATGCAGAGATTCAGGTGCGTCTGAGAAAGGGGAACACAGTACCTGAGAAGAAGACGCTTTAGATTGCGCCAGATAGATGAGAACTTGGTCTGCGTGATGGGAAATGGAATTTGTAATGAACCTACAGTCCGTAGTGGCAAGCTGACCAGCGCGCAACAGCGCCGTTCCCTAACAGCCACCTTTCAATTCTTCCCTCAGTGCCTATAAAAGAGTGAGACCGAAGCTCGTCATGACAGTATAGGGACTTCGCCCTCATTGATCGAGTGTCTACTCCCAAGGAGGGGGGAGAGCACGCCCAGTGATGCGACTATAAGAGCACTCGCCGCAATGATGCCTGTGGCGGCTGACCTCGGGCTCAGCCTGCGGGCATGCGCTGATAGTGGCGCCCTTGTAACCCAATCCCATACGGCTGCAGAGAGCGGGCCTGAAGTCTTCGATAATGTCCAGTAGCCGGCCGATAACCTGAGCAGTGAGTGGATGGTCACCGTGTTGCTGCAAGAGGTCGGCGATGAGGAACTGCAACCGGGCTCGTGCACGCTCGATAGCAGTGTCAAAATTGTAGCCCGCAGGTGCGTCCTCTGCCATGGTTTCGTTGGGATAGGAGTCGCGATTTTGGCGCAATTTGGCTGTGATGCGTGGCGCCACGTTGGCGATGGTGAAGTTGACGGCGAAGGCGTGCTCGTAGAAGGTGAGGCTGCGTATTCGAGCAGCATTCTCATCGCCAATTGCCGTGATCCACTTCTCGAAGATGTCGTTTGGAGTCCATTTCTTGGGATAGCCTGAGTTTTTCCAGCCGCGCAGGTCAAGCATGAATCTGGCGTCATCAGTGTCAGCAAACGGCCGCAGCCTGAGCTGGAGGACGTACCTATTCTTTCCGTAGAAAACGTCCAGGGACTCTTTGCGGACCTGTTTCGAGACAAACGCTACGCTTGGCTGATGAATGCGGCTCGGCATCTGGGAGATGTCGATCCAGGAGTAGGGGCGGAAGTAGAGATAGACCATGTCCCGGACCTCGCTCGGCAGATCCAGAAAATGTAGCCGTGAAGGCGAGCTATCGCCGGCAACTGCCATGGTGCTTTTCAGTATCCTAGCGGTGGTATGTCGTGCTGTACTGTTAAGATGTTGGTTGAAGATGAAGTATGTGGTGGTCCCGTTCTGAAGAAGATTAGAGCCTATTTACGCGCCAAGGATAGGATACTTCGGATGTGAAAGTGGTGGGACCGCCAAACGTCTCCGCCATCATCTTCCGACATGACACTTTCCTCCCGAAACACAAATGTCACGACTCAAATCATTCGGACAGCACCGTTTCATTTCCTCACGACTCGCATCAAAGCCCGTCATTCAGGATGGTGCTTAGGATGGGTTGAAATACCGCTCCATCGCCTCTGATTTCTCCATACAAAGCTCAACGAGCCCTTGGGCGACGACTGTCATCATCACCTCATTCCTCAAAGAACGTCGGCATGGATCCGCTCTTCGGCGACCTTGTATCTTCTCATGACGAGTCCACTGGCACAGAGTCCGACTCAAATACAAATTCAAACACCGAAACTTCATCTTCATCTGCCGGGAAGACTCCTCCAGACCTCCAGTGGCCAGAGCAGTACGACACAATCCCGGATCAGCAACCTGACGAGACTACTGAGGCCTACCTTGAAAGACTCTCCAACTGCATGATGGACGCACTGAATGATCGACGCTTCATGAAGCATCCTATTACGAATTACATGGCTGAAGACTTCACAGCTTCTCTGGACTCTCCACGTGGGAATAAATACGAAATAGTCGCGCACTTCCAAAGGCTGGCCGCGTTGTATCCCGAGACACACGTTCGATCTGTCGAGACGAAAGCTTACGTATATCCAAGTCTTGGGCAAGCCCATGTCTATATGAATCTGGAAGGTACCGGCAACCCTCCCGGGCTCGTGCGACAGGGCTTCTGCACGCTAGAATGGGAGCTTCTTGACGGAAAGTGGATTTGTGTGAAGCATTCTGGTATGGGTGGGACTTCCGCAAGGGATCTGAACCAGATGCAGCTTTGAAAAGCCATAAATGCAGCTCCCAAGGCAACGAAGAGTGGAGAACGCAGGAGCTCTACCAAGGCCTTGGAAGCAGAGCCCTCTTGTCTGCCACCATCGCAGAGAACCGGAGGCCTAGCTGGATTAGAGCGAAGATGAGCCGTCGAATACCGTCCGGAAGGAGGAAGAGGCCATGGCGCATGCGAGGTCGGGCCTGGAGACTGGACCCATCTGATACTTCGTCCTCGCTCGGAATTGCCGACCAGCGCTAGCTCATGCTCGCGGTGGCAAACCTCTGTGCCCACTCACAATGTCAGCGAAGACTTATATAGCATGCTCCCCTGTGCGCATGGCGAGCTATCTGCTCTCTTGAGGACGAAATCCGATCGCGCTTGGCGTCATCCACATCTGCGTTCTGGACAGTTGCTGGACTTCTATCGTTCGTCTTGTCGACTTATATTGCTGCTCTCTAGACTGGCTTAGTCCACATCACCGGCTGGAGGCGCTCATCAGAACCATCATCTCCCCTTCGCTTCATCAGACTGCCAGCAGATGGATCTCTCGTACTACCTCCGGAACTCCGTCACCAAGTTTGCGGGTCGCTTGCGTCTCGGACGCCAAAGGCACCATCACAAGCCCGGATCAATCTGGTCGTTGCAGACTCACGGCGGATGGAGATTCCGCTTGTAACGAAGTCCAGAACTTTTAGGGCTCCTTGGTGATGCAAGACAGGGATGTGAACCTGCTGACTGACTGGAATGTAATCCTGGCAGGGCTCTCAGCTGAGTACTGCGGACAACTTCCGGGAAAATGTCGCAAAACAAGGTCGATTTGGTGTGGCTGCTGCAGTAACGGCTAGGGAGCATGCAGCCCGGAGCTCACTATGCGCCTCTTCGCTACCGACGACGCAATCGGTGGACGAAAGATTACGAATCACCAGCTTCAGCACTGCCAACACAATACAAATCACATTCTCAGCACAATCGATGCCAAGCACAACCTCTCACGCTTCCGATGGAGTGCACCTCTTCAAAGATGGAAGTGTGGTATCGTGTGGCTTTCACAAGTCCCCTTCGCGCCGGAAATCGCATGCCAAGCAGCATTGTCGGCACCTGAGCTGCCATTGCAGCTGCAAAGCAGCGCATTGATTGGTGAAGGCCCACTCTGAAGAAGCGTCGCACTGAACAATTCACATGCGCAAAGTTGAATATCGCAGTTCGCATCCATGCGCGGACGCCGACACCCCAGTATAGGGCACGATCTGGAGAGATCTGATATAATCGCTGTTCCGCGCTCTCGTTGCGAACCTGAATGTCTGCGACGATGACCTTCAAGTTCCTCGCTCCTCGTTGTCAGTATGGCTTTACCTTACGAGAACGGCGGACTAGAGCAGCTTTATGCTCGGACAGCTTTTGACTGGGCTACATTACTCGAATTCAACAACATCGGTGTTAGCAACAGCTTACCGTCGTCTTCGGGACTACCGTCACCTTCCTCCAATGATCTTCACGTCAACGAGATTGCAACGCCACCCCAAGTGCTGCGGTTGAACGGCCTAGCGCAAATTGGCATCTCATGAGGTGCCCCTCGCCACACAAGTTGGATGAGGATTCAGAACGTCAACTGAGGCGAAAGCTTCAGAATCGAGAAGCGTAAGAGCATGTCGAACTGGACATTGTCAGTGTCTCATATACCTGCAGACAGCGCAAATCGCGAGACCGCCGGAAAGATAAGATCTCCCAGCTAGCGGAGCAACTCAGGAACAGCACCGCTCGCAAACAGCAGCTACAAATTGAGTGCGCAACACTCAAGTCTGAATGCGCACGGCTTGAATCTATCAATGGAGTCTACATGGAGTTGCTACAATCTTCATTGTCCAAGGGATCAAGTGCGAGCTGCAGACCGGATCTTCCGGGCGACTTACAAGAGCTGGCGGACTATCTACCATGGCCAGATGAGATGGCGACGAATCTGCTGTGGAGAGCTCAAGTTTAACCTCCAAACCCATTCAATGATCGCTACTCGTGTGGAGAGATGTTCTCATCTGAGTGCGCGTCTACTGTACTCGCTTCAGCTGTCGAATCGATCTTAATGATAACCACCAATGTCTCTGATTCACCACCCCTCTGCATGCACAGGTATCACATCAATGCGATGCGAACATGTAAGCTTGGGTCGACGGATGTGCCTACTTATTCTTCACGGACAATAAATTCAGCATTTGCGGCTTGCTCACTTGTGTGACGTCAAAGACGCAGACAAGTTTCAACTTCAACTGACCTCGAACTCTAACGAACTCGACACAACGTAAAGTCCGACAACTAGCAAGATGGCATCAAAAGGATCCGTACTCATCTCCGGCGCCGGGATCGCGGGTCCAACAATCGCTTACTTTCTCTCCAAATCTGGCTTTCACTGCACCATCGTCGAGCGAGCACCTGCGCCTCGTCCAGGAGGCCAAAGTGTCGACGTCCGTGGCCATGGTCTCACTGTGATACAGCGCATGGGCTTAGAAGAAGCTGTCCGATCCAGACCGACGAACGAGAAAGGTCTCAGATTTGTAGATGCAAACAACGCCTGCAAAGCCCAATTCCCTGTCAACGATGGAGAGGGTTTCACCGGCGAGATTGAGATTATGAGGGGTGATTTAGCGGAAGTACTCTACGATGCTACGAAGAGCATCGATGACGTAGAGTATGTCTTCAACGAGAGCATTTTGAGGATACACGAGGTCAATGACGGGGTGGAGGTTGAATTCGAGAATGGATCGCCTGCCACGAAGTTTGATGCGGTCGTTGCTTGCGATGGATGGGCGAGTCGGACCAGAAAGCTTGCATTTGGAGAGCAAGCTTCAAAAGACTGTGTGAAAGACCTTGGTCAGTGGGCTGCTTGGTTCACTCTCTCTCGCCATGAGACCGACACTGGCTGGGCGAGATGGTACAACGCCCCTGGCAAACGGATGATCCTCCTGCGACCAGACAATGAGAAAGTCAGCCGTGTATCACTATGGATCATGCCTGGGCCTAAGGATTCCGAAATGGATAGCATCGCCAAAGCAAGCGCAGAAGATCAGAAAACGTACTGGAAACAACTCTTCCGAGATGCAGGCTGGGAATCCGATCGAGTACTAAAGGGCTTAGAAGACGCAGAGGACTTCTACATGCAAAAGATCGCACAAATCAAAGCACCTTCTTGGTCTTTTGGACGAGTCGTACTCGCCGGCGATGCGGGCTACTGCCCTTCACCAATCTCCGGAATGGGGACGACCGTCGCCTTGGTGGGAGCATATACTCTCGCTGGAGAGATTGCTAGCTCTCTGCAAGATCTCAAGAGCGCTTTCGAGAAGTATGAGCGCCGCATGAGGCCGTTTGTGGACGTGGCACAGAAGCTGGCTCCAGGAGCACCAAGTTTGGCGAATCCGCAGACCTCCATAGGGATCTGGCTACTGCATCTATTCCTTGGCTTCGTTGCTTGGAGCGGAATTATGGAGAAGATGGGAAGCTCGTTCAGTCCACCTGCTAAGGCGATGGCGTTCCCGGAGTACAAATTTGAAAGTAAGCGGTAGCGGCGGCTAGGCTGAAGTGAGCGACGCGGTCTTGAAGATTCATGCAGCTTTCGGGTGGGTCACCTGTGAGCATGGTCTTGACTTGTACGTGTTGTTGCAAGCTGTTTGGGAAGCAAAGCAAAGCAGTTCACCTGGAGAAAAAGACAAGAGATTCCCACGTCGTTCGAAAGACGGCCGTGGAGAGAACACCGCTCACCCCCTCCGACATGAATACGATATCCTCATCTCCGAAACGACAAATCGCAAATGCTCTCGACTTTGGACTCAGTGCCACGGCGCCCCTTGCTTCCTGGGAGATCGCAATGTCTTCGCATGCTTGAAGATAAGTAACCAAAAAGGCCGTCTATTCCGCATTTAATGGAATGTTCCAAGCCCTCGTCGTCCCCCTTTGCAGCAAGAACAACCACGACCACGTGGAACCCGGGCGGTCGTGCTGGGCTGCAAGGCCCGCCGACGGGTCAAGCACGGTCACGTCAAAGGATGGGATGGAGAGCTTTACTCACCAGCTGCTCTGTGACTCTACAGACGGCACTTTGCATGCATAGACATCCAGAAGCTGTAGTCTCGCAGTGCATAGCCTGGATCTAAGGCTGCTAGGTGCTGGCGACGAAGGTTCCAGTGAAGGTGCTCAAAAGGAGGGATACTATCCGGTCTCGAAAAACGTCCGTGGAGCATACCTCCCTCGCTGCATTTTATTAAAGAAGTCTCAGAACGAATGTGCTTCCTTTCAGACATCGATGATAGGCACTCTGTTGAAAATGGCAAGTTGTACCAACCCAGACTTTCCCTGAGCAATTCTACCTTGCACCAGAAGGTTCTAATCTCTCCAGACCGATTTCTGTCCTCCGTCGCTTCCGCCGATGAGGGTATCTTAGCATCAAGTTCAAAGTATGAATAAATGTTCGATTCCGCCCCTTCCGCTCAAACTCCAACGAGACCTGAATCTGCATCTCCAAGATATCCAACAGAAGAGCGGAATTCTTTGGCTTCGCGGCCGACATGCCACCTCTCCGCTACAATGAGAAGACATATTCGACCTCTCAAAGTTGAACATCAGCAATCAGTTCATACGTCTCCAGAAGACTAGAAACTATCTTGAAATGTCGTCTCAATGCCAGGCACAAGGCGCGGTCTAGATTCACACACAATTGCCCCGCTGACATCATGGCAAATTTTCGGCGCTTCTGCTCTGAAAGTGGGGTTGTTCTCAATGGCGGGGCAACAGATGAGCGCGCAGTGATGCCAACATCACGAGATGTCTGTTAGCCTCACAATTATTAGCACAGGACCGAATGTAAGGAGTGGATACAAGATCGATCGATCGATGCAGGTACGAGCGTGAGAGCAAAGAAATTTTTCCCAGCTGCGATTGTTGTCGCCAGCCGTGGAATTGGGTTGGTGGTGTATCGAAAACCGTAGCATACATTTTCAAGAACTGAAAAACTACGCTGTACTATCATCAACAAAGCCGTATTCTACCCTTGATCTTCCTCCAAACTTTTAGATTTCATCCTGGAGGTCGTCCGCTCGGCGGGAGAAGAGACGGCGATTCGAATCATAACCGTAAAGTCGTGATCAGAGCGGGCTCGAGCCGCTTATCGGCAGGTGTAGCCACCGTCGATGAGGAGGTCGGCACCGGTGGTGTAGGTCGAGGCGTCGGAGGCGAAGTAGACGTAGGCGGCCTTGAGCTCCTTGGCGAGACCATCACGACCCATTGGGATCATGGAGTGCCACAGCTTCTGGATGTCCTTGGCGACGAAGTCGGAAAGACCAGTGTCAATGTATCCCGGCGAGATGCTGTTGACACGGGCGAAGTCGCGCCACTCGTTGGCGAGCGACTTGGCCATGTGGATGCAGCCAGACTTGGCGACGTTGTAGGAGGTCTGCTCCTGAGGGAAGTTGGCAATGTGGCCAGACATGGAGGAGGTGATGACGAGCGAGCCGGTTCCACGCTCCTTGAAGTGGTGGCCGACGGCCTTTGCGCAGTGGAAAGTGCCGTTCAAGTCGACCTCGACGACGTGGTGCCAGGCCTCAACGGAGCCGTCGAGGACACCAGAGTCGGCAGTGGCACCAGCGTTGGCAATGAAAGCGTCGATCTTGCCGAAGTCCTTGATGACATCGGCGACGAGCTGCTGCACGCTCTCGTACTTGTCCACCTGGCACTTGTAGGCCTTGACCTTGACGCCGTACTCCTTGGCCAGCTCTTCCGCGTTCTTCAAGCCACCCTCGGCACGCGAGGCGTAGGTGATGGCGAGGTCGGCGCCCATCTCAGCGAGACCGCGGGCAGCCTCGATACCCATGCCCTTAGGACCAGAGGCACCGGTGACGACGGCGACCTTGCCCTTCATGGAGAGCAGGTCCATGAGCTTCTCGGACTCGGGGATTCTCTGAGGCATGTTGGATATAGAGATTGGTTGTAATTTGTGAAAGAAAAGGGCGACTCTTGTCTTTTGTTGTAGTGTCGGATGGAATTGATTGTGATGAGATGGAGGAGATCAAATGACGGGAGAGAGGGAGCAATCGGGGGTTTAAATTGGCAGAAGCAAAGGCGACCTGATGGGCGGATGGCGGCGCTAGGGTGCTGGTAAGGAGCCCCTCATGCGTCAACGTGGGGCCCGCGCCGTGCTGTGGTGAGCTCGAGCAATCCACACAATGCACCGGATGGTGTTGACATGATGCTTATGGAAGCCAAATGCTACGCTGGTACCACGCATCAGCAATGTCTTGTGATGGTCGCACCAACCTCTTGGAAGCCACGTCCAGCCTCAATTGCTCCTGCTCTTAACAATTGGCGATGCACATGTGAACATTGGCAGCGCTTGCCCGTCTTGCGTTGTTGTCGGACGACAGCTTTCACAGTTGCGACACGTGCCTGGTGGATCACTGACCTCATTCCCGTGTTGACCCGACGACTCGCCGGCCACCACAGCTGCCACCAAGCTCTCTGCATCGCGATGACATGGCTTTTTCTCGACCTTTAGACGGGAACAGAACTCTACAGATCGTTTTCGCCGAGGCACAAGACCCGCCTTCATCAACATACATGATAAAGTCCTCTACCTTCGCAGTTCATCAACGCTTCCCTTTCCAGGTTCACGCAGCTTCATTGCTTCTCAATGCCGGCTTATTCTCTTGTCTCGGGAGGTCTACCCAGCAACAGCTCCCCTTGCTCCCAGCTGTACGTATTCGATTCGGTCACAGATTCAACGCTTCAAGTAAACAGCCAATATAACATCTCAGGTTGAGAGTCAACAGTATTCAACAACAATTGCTTCTCACGGATGTTGCTACCAACCCAGTCTAGCAAGGCAACTCACATCCGATGCGGTATTTTGAATGTGCAGACAAGGGGACGAAAGTTACCACAGAATTTTGTAGAGGACGAGAACGTTGTAGACATTGTCGTGATCAGTAGGTCCACGACGCTATCCAGGTATCTGAGGTTGCTTGGCCGCCGTGTACGTTGCAGCATTTACTGCAACAATTACCTAGTAGTCGTGGAACGCTCCATCGCTTTTTGACAATGCTTCGTCAGGTCGTGCTGCGGCTCGTGGTATATAGCATTTTCCAATCAATGATCCCATCAAACCCCGGTGCTCCTTTTTGAATGCTGCTGTTGAATCCATGCATTGATGCAATGCTTCTTCGCTCATGATTCCGCGTCCATGAATACGTCTTCTCCGCCCATGCTATCGGTGCGCTTCAATGGGTCTCCCGGCTGTGATCTGGTGGGCTGAAGTGGTTGTTGAAGTCCGCTTGGAGCTGCGTGCGAGCTCGAAACTGCTGCTGCGCCTTCGGACGCACCGTCTCCTTGTCCAATGTCGATCAAGTCTCCGCTGCCCTGTGATGGGTCCTTTGGAAGCGACTTTCCTTGCTGGGAAGGAAGTGCCTTGTCCTCTTGGAACTGCTCGCTTGCGACCTGGCCCGGCAACATTGGCGCAATGGCGAGTATCTGCTTGATTTGCTTCTCAGCTGGCCCGTCGTTGTCCACTTGTGCATCAATGATCCAGTCCAGGCTTTCCTCATCTCCAGGTGGAGCTGGCTTGAAGAGCTTTGGCTTCCAAGCTTGCTCACCTCGCTCCGCAGCTTCTCGTCTCTGCTCATCCTCAATCCGCGACTTTTCGTCAGTAGCTGTCCTCTGGTCTGCCTTCTTGATGGCTTGAGTTGTGCTGTGCCAAAGCTTTTGGCTCTCGCGCGGTGCTTGCTCTTCAAGTGGGCGTGCTTTCGGAATGCTCGGCTTTGCGTGCGTCGCATCGAAGAGCACATCTTTCTTGCCGGTTGCAAGATCCTTGATAAACATCTCGCCATGCCAGTGTCCGCTCAGCTCATACAAGTTCTTCCCGCTCTTGTCCTTGATGTACCCGGCAATCGCGTTGTACCCGCCTCCTACCCAGCCCTTCACCTTGAACTCAATGTCCACTTCCAGGCCAGTCTCGGGACATCTTACAACCGCATGGTCCCCAAGCTCGTACTTCATCTTGCCGAAGAGGATGCCACGTGCGTACATGTTTGGTTGTGTGATGAAGCTGGAACAGTCAGCATGTGTAACTCTCACGCGGAAGCTGCGGACAAGCTTACTATCTCTCGTTCCGGTTCAAGAAGCGCATGACTGCAATGCCTTCCATGAATGATCCAACGCTGTTTCCCAAGAATTTGCTCCGCGGCTTCAGCGTGCCGTCTATCCGGATGTGATGCTCAGGTGCCATGAAGAAGTATGAGGACTTTGGAGGGTGATGCGAGGTCTGCTCGCTGATGTAGTATCCTCTCGTGCCATCGCTGTAGTCCCAGTAGCCTGTGAATGTTTCGCCTAGGATTGGGTTGAGAGGTTTCTTGACCCCTGGCGGTTTAATGTGCCAGCCGGACAGGTAGAACTTTGTGACGGCAACGAATCGCTCGATTGGGTCGTCGATTTCAGGCATATGGAGGAGGGTCTCAGGGTGGGCCATGAAGTTAGTGATTCGCTCCAGCATCGATCGCGGCTCAAGAATGAAGGTCGGAAGGGTGACGCGGGAGAGGTCGGCGCCGGGTCGCAATTGTGAGATGATGTGAGTGAGGACGTTGCCCTGCTCCGAGCTCACCACCGTCTCGTCCTCCTCGACATCGCTGCGGTTCTCGTCGACGGACGAGCGGTTGCTGTGGGTCAGCGAGTTCTTGCGGTGGCCGAGGACCATGGTGCCGGCTGTGTGAGTCGAGAGCGGGTGTTGGAGAGGGGTCCAAAGAACGGTAGAGGTGTTGGCGAAGGGTGAGGTGAGGTCGAGGTCCAGGAAGAAGCTGCAGGTGGTAGAAGGGTGGACGTTGTGAGCGGCAGTTAGGCAAGCAACATGAGCTCCTGTGCAGCCATCCTGTTTCACGTGCGAAGAGGGTTGGAGGGACGGGAGGGTGGGACAGTGAAAGCAGCGTAAGCCAAGCAACCGGCTGAAAAGAAACTCCGACTTCCGAGTCCGGGCGCTCCCGCTTACCCCTGTCTGTGAATCCCGACGTCTCCTCCTTCCCGCAACGCACTCTCCAGCACTCATCTGCAATGCTGAGCCATAATCCGACCTGACGCTACCACTCTGCACTGATTCAATGTCTCAACGGTGACGGCGATGAGCGTTGAGTCGCCGGCTGATTTGTACCATTGACTTCGCACGATCCTTGGAGGTGATTCAAAACTTTTGAAGCACTATGTGAACTGATGCAAATATAGACCTACAGTTCTGGCTTTGTCTCCGCTCTATGGATATCCAATTCTCTTGCTTCTCTGCGTCCGAATATCTTGACCTTGCGCTGCTCCAGGCCTCAGCCGGCTCAAAGATGAGAATGAGCAGCTTCTCCACCCAATGAGGGACCACGAGGACGGTAGATTGTCTCGCCGGCTGGATTCAGCGCCTCTCATAGGTTCCGCGTTTCTGAAATCTGGTTAGCCAAATGTGTCTGCACACACAATCCTCCTCCTCGGAAGCAGTTAGACAGCAGAAGGTTGAACTTATCTTCAGGCCTGGCGCTCAAGCTGCCAGAAAGCTGGTCGTGTAGTCACCTTACGCTCGATCGGACGACAGGGGAGCATATGAGAATTCGGTTATTGGGAGATGAAGAGCCTGTTTCTGCGGCAAGCAAGCGATTCTCGTTCAGGGCCGAAGCCCTTGCGCTATGTATGAAGAAAAACAAAACTGGATACTGCGTCAGCTCATGTCCTCGGATCTGCGGAGAGGGAGTTCACATACAAAAAATAGCCTACTGCTGCTCCTGCTGCTGCTGTTGCGGCGGCGGCGGTGGCGGGACTGCCGCCTGTGATGCCGTCAAGCGGCAGGCATCACAGAGCCAGTGCCATCCCCACACCTCGTTGTGGAGGCGCCGGGAGGCCAAGGCTATGCGGCAATGCTTGGGGCCCTCGGAAGGACAGCCCAAGCAGTACCGCACGCAGCAGTCCTGCTTCTCCGAGAGGCCGGAGCACCCGCTGCAGCGCAGCTGCCATGTGAATGGCCAGCACATCTGAGAGGCATTGTGAGCTTGGATGTCATTGTCTCGGCTTCATCTCCTGGAAGACTTACGGCGGCGGTGGTGGCGGGGCGGCGGCGGAGGGCTCGTCGGCGGCGGTGGTGATGGAGAGGGAGCTGCGGCGCGCGTTAGTCATCTACACTCGATACTGGTCCCCGCGCGTGAGGGTGAACTTACAGCGCGGCGCGACGGCGAACGTGGTGATGATGGTGATGATGATGGTGATGATGATGATGATGGTGGCTATCAAACGCGTTAGCTCTCGTCTCAGCGATAGCAACGACCGATACAATGATGGCAGAAGGCGCTAGGCAGCGTCACTGGCACCAGTGAGCGAGACTCAGAGCCTCATCGCTGCCGCCGGTGTAGCAGACCCTGCGCTCTCGCGACGGCTGTCCCTCAGGGGAAGCGGGAGCACTTACAGCGAGGATTGTTCTGCTAAGGAAGCCAATGTCAGCGATCTCAGTGCAGCATTATAGGGCTCAAGGGGTCAACTCACGTCGCGGAGGAGGAGCGGGTTGTGGTGCGGAGGTGGTGGAGGTGGTCCGCTGGTGAGAGAAGGGGAAGGCTTTGCTCGACCGAAACAGAAGAATAACAAGCCCACCGCGCCAAGACACTGGATGACCTCACTCTCGCGCAGGCAACGACCTCAAACAGCGACGCGAAACTCATTTTATGGCGGCGGGGTAAGAGCGCCAGCATCCCCGCGCGAACAAACGATGCCGTGGCAACAGAGAGCGCGACAGCGGTATGGCAACAATTGAAGGCATAGAGAAACATTGATATATACGGCAGATCATGAAAGCGGTCTCGATAGCTGGCGCCGACGTATAGCTTCTCTAGGCTCCCCGTCGAACGATCACTACACACATCGGCAAGTCTGTCGACCCCAAGCCAATCCATTGCCTCTACGCGGTGAAGCGTACGGGTACCGCCAAGATCCCGCTGGTGCTGGAGGATGGCACCGTGGTCTTCCCAAACGATTTGATCGATCGCTTCGCGAACGGCGTTCAAGAGGCGCGAAAGTCCATGGACAAGATATTCTCAAGCAGCGACTTCCTGAGCTGGAAGCTGAAAGCGATGGACGCGCGCTCAGAGCACCGCCTGGTGCCATTTCTCAGCCAGTGTCGCCGGCACAATGTGGGCGAATGCAATGCAGTCATGGACAGCTAGATCGAAGCTCAACTTGTGCTCTCTACGATTCTATCGAGACCTCAACACCTCGCATCGCTTCTCGTCAGCGCCCTCTGCAGCTCTCCGCTGCTGAGACTTACTCCCCCGCCCTCGATAATCGTTGAGTGTGAACGGGAGCGAAAGCTTGGAAAGATAAAAGTCGGCAGACTAGGGCGAACTACGCAAGAAGAATGTAAATCCTGCGGCCGAGTCTGTCTGCATACCTCAGACGCGACTCAATAGCGACACTGACATGGAAGCGCTAGTAAGAAACAGCTTTTGTCGCATCTACATTCAAAGAATAATCGTTCTTCATGTTGCTGCGCATGAGAAGCATACATGACGTACATTGACGGTCAAAGATTGCATCGAATTCAACAATAAAGGTGGATGAGGCACGAGAGCAACGAGATCATTGTCTCTGCGCTCAATGTTTACCCTCGCATTACGCGAAACAGCGAAATCGCTCTTGCGTATCCGAGGACCAAGAAGGTCTATCCTTCTGCAGACCTTTGGACAGCATTGAGAATGTGTGGCTGACATTCAAGCTCGTCTTCGTCACATCGATGATGGCCTGAACAGCTCTGCTACATGTCAGACACAGTCGCCACTTCGACGCCACTTCGACTTCGACGACTGGCATAGACAAGTCTTGTGAATGTCACTTTGCAAGCGTTGATTCAGTCAAAAGAGGCGGCGAGTGAAGTGAGGCAAAAGGAGGTGAGGTCTGTGAAAGGCGGCCCGAGAAATCGGAACCTGGGTCGACCGAGCGGTACCTCGTACTCGGGATGCCGACCGTTGCCTCCTCCCGTCCTCGACCAAGATCTCGACCACGAATGGAAATGGCTCCATTGATGAACGCAACAAAGAACACACGCGGTCTCACTCACGACGATGCCAACTCCCGTATCCGAGTCGCCCACCTCGGAGATTGGCCGCAGTTCGTGAAGTTCATCAGCAAAAGTGAAGCAAAGCGAACCCGAAGCTCGCGATTTGGAAAACCTGCAGGGTTGTTTACAAATCGACACAACTTTCCACTTCTGATATTACGATTGGCACTACAGCCTTCAGATGACAATCCAAACAAAGCGCCAAGGCCGACACAGGACTGTTATAGGGCTTGTATCCCTATCAGCCTTTGGGCGGGGAAGCGTACATTTAGATAGGCGGTCACGAGATGGACTGGCGACTCGCAGACCAGCTTCTGGAATGCCAGAAAAGGGTTGGGATGCTCGTCCTCGCAGACGGATGCAGCATTTCATGTATTGCAGCCTTAAGGTCATGCACGGACGGTAGGCCAACCAGGCCACCGACTCTGGATCTCGCCTTCCGCTGCCTCGAGCTCTGGTTGTGTGCTTGGCAAGAGACGCGCTATGCTTCTCCTAGCCCCTCGTCTCTACACGAGATGGCCCTTCACCCACAGGCTTTTGGCATTGTCTCCATTCAGCGGTCAGATCGTGAGGCGAGAACAAGCGATGGCAACTGAACACCGTGCGTACTCCGCAATCTCCATCCTCCAGACGGCTTTCGGCATGGGGGATGGGGCGCAGGGACGCAAGATGGACGATCAGCGTTCCCGTCGTTTCAGAAAGAC
The DNA here is from genome assembly GCA_022814565.1 of Phaeophleospora eucalypticola. NCBI lineage: Eukaryota > Fungi > Ascomycota > Dothideomycetes > Mycosphaerellales > Mycosphaerellaceae > Phaeophleospora > Phaeophleospora eucalypticola. The sequence goes on along the minus strand of JAKLNG010000001.1, from coordinate 339,120 downwards.
GAAGGGTTCATGCTGAAAGCACGCAAGAAACAGTCCCTTTTCCTCGGCCGATCAATAATGAGCAGCGAGACGGAGTTACATCCAGCGTGTACATGCGCTGAATAACACACTCCACGGCTCTTCGCCATCGCCTGAAACCAGTCTGGTTGGGATCCAGAATCGCCTGAAACATAATATTCCAGATGTTTGCCGCAAGGAGCATTGATGGTGCCGATCTGCCGTCGACCGAAACGCAGGGTCCCACCCGCCACTTGCTCGCGCACAGCATCCAACGCTCCTGGACTGCAGGGCGACAGATCTGATCCGTGCCGTCAACCACTGTCCATCAACCCTCTCGTCCAATCTTCGCGCTCCAGTCCGCCGTCTGCGTCTCGGAGACCCTTCCAGCTTGCCACCGCCTTGGGCATCAACCATCCCGCTGGGTGCATGCATGTGCTGATCGTCCGTGCTATGCTCTTCGCCCCATACGACCCTGACGCGACTACCGCCCTCGATTACGCCTCCAACCGCGCGCAGCAGCATTAGAGCGCCGCAAGATCTTGTACACCTTCATCACACGACCAGAGCGGAGTGCAGACCTCGGCCTTGGGCACGAAACCTGGTTCTTGGGCGCGGCTTGAAGCTGTACCAAACATTCACTCACGCCCGTATCGGCACAACCGGCGCCGCCCAGTCTGCTGGCCGAGAGCGTCACGACACTGAATCTGCGCAGCTCGTCGAGACTCACGATAGCAGAGATCTACCCCATGCGACCTGCATAGTCCTCGAGCATTGGGCATTGGGCAGCACAGCATTCGTAAACCTTCATCCAACCTCACCCTCTCCATCTTCAACCTTACCGCCGCCGACGACCTATAAGCCTGAGCTTTGGCCCCAACCCAACCGCCGCCGGTGCCTTACGGCGGTTAAGACCAGTCCATATGGGATCCATGCCACCGGAAGCGCTTCTTCAGGTGCAGCAGCAGCAGGAGGAATATGCGAAGGCGAACCGACGGCTGACGACGGTGAAAGAAGAGGAGGGTGCAGTCCAGAGATTTGACCCCGCGTGGTACCAGGACGATAGCGATGTCGAAGGTGTGCAGCTCCCCTCGCCCAAGCGGCAGAGGACAGGCTTTGCTTGCCAGGCATGCCATATGTCCTTTACAGAGAAGAGGGCGTTGGCCAGACACAAGAAGACAGACCACCATCGCAAGCAGCTCGGGCTGCCGCCAGACCGAAAGCATGCCTGCAACCTTTGTGGGAAGTGCTTCACTCGCGGACATGATCTGAAGAGACACCAGACCGAGCAACACAAGGATTCTGCAACCGGTAGCAATATGGCACTCTCATCGGGCAGCTCAGACTATAGTACAGACCATTCTACCTCGGCGACGCCACCAACGCTCCCTAACATTGCCCAGGTATCGTCTGTCACCGGAAGCACCACACTTGCACCGATTGATGAGAGCACCACACTCTCGCCAGAAGATGCCTCATTGCTGGAGTCTGCATATCCATTCGTCGCCTCTGGACACGATGATCATCGCTTTGACCAGGACATCATCATGTCAGGAGCACTTCCTTCCGAAGCACCGTTGCCGAAGGAAAGACAACGCTTCCTTGCTGTTCCTGACGACAGAATGTTCCAAGAGTATACCGAAGACACAGAAACATCAGAGTCGCCCTTCCGAAGTGACATGAGCCGCAGAGCAAAATCACCACCCAGTGAGCTCGCTTCAACTGGATTGCCGTCGTCTGGCCTACCTTCTGGCAGTCTGCCGTCCTCTGGTATGCCTTCGTCTGGATTGCGAACGCAGGTCTCGTTACCTGATCTCCAGCGACCGACTCATCATCCCTCTCGCAGCATTGAAATGTCTTGGCAGCCAACGCTATGTATCATCTGCGGCGATGCATTCGAGGATGATTCAGATGAGTTGCTGAAGCATCTGCGTCGACATCTTGATAGCTTCACTGGCCAGTACCGGTGCAAGGAGTGCTGCATTGATTTTGTTCACGAGGAGGACTTGTCGAAGCATCTCATCAGCGCTACTACCGATGGTCACTGCGGCTTCAGCTTTCCACATTCGTGCACTGGTCATCATCCACCTACATCTGGCGACAAGACTGGTGCCCTTTCGGATTTCGACAGAGCGAGATTATGCGTACGACTACAGAACTGGGAACAGGCACAGCTACAAGCATACATTGCAGAAATCAGTGATTTGACCAACTCACGACAGACGAAGAAGCTGACGCGATGGTCTGACATACTGAAAGGAAGTTCTCGACGGAACTCATTCGCCAGCTTTGCCATCAGCGTCAACTCATATGCCACTGCACCTTGCGACACGTCAGCCGAAGGGAAGACAGACATCGGCGGTCTACAGCAACGCCTGCAAAAGATGTCACTGGGCCGCGGTGCAGGTGCTAGAGTGAGACGACTTGTACATTCAGCATCGAAGGAAGATTTGCGATCAAGAACAGTTGATCGATCACTACAGAAGGCTGTGAAGCACAACGACGTCCACAAAGTCGAGAAGCTACTGGACATGGGCGGCAATTCTTCGATCATCCACGAAACCGATGGTCCATTCATTGCCAAAGCGCTCTGGGGCTACGGCCAAGTCTCTGGACTCCTCGCTGAACATCGTCTGGACGAAGACATCATGGGTGGATGCTCAGTCTGCCACATGCCTACCGATTCGTTCGACAAGGGCTCGAACAAGGTGAAGGCCCTACTGCGTCATGGAGCAGATCCGAACCAGCCTGGCGGATTACGTGGCTTTCCATTGGCTACCGCAGCTTGGCTAGGCAAAGTCGATGTTGTCAAACATCTCATCGACCACGGAGCGAATGTTCAACAGACAGGCGGGAAATTTGGCAACGCCCTGTGCGCAGCTGCCTCGGAAGCTGGCTATGAGGGCCATGCAGAAGTCATCCGCCTTCTCGTCTCTCGAGGAGCGGACGTTGACTCTGATGGGCCAGAAGGCAGTGCACTGAACCTCGCCCGAGGACGAAGAGAAGTTCTGGTGCGTAAGCTGATGCGCAAAACCAATGAAGGAGAGCAAGAGGATGAGTTTGAGGAGTGCAAAGGAGGCAGCTTGTCTTACTGTGACGAAGTAATCAGGATATTGGAACGGAGAGATTGGGGCAATACTCGACGACCGTCCACCGCGCACGGCCTGGGAGGCTGTCGAGAGGAGTTTGGCAGCGCCCACGGAGGTGGGAACAGAAAGGGCCTCAAATTGAATCCCACGCCTAGCAAGCCGGGACTGACTTTCGCTCGATACTGGACATTAGACGGATGAGCTGTTTCTTTTCTTGGAAGTTTCTCTTGGCGGCATGGCATTTGGGACGAGGATTGATGACATGATATTCTTTTGGAGCTCTTGGACGGGATTCTGGCTCTCGAACTACTACTATCTTGCAAAGACGACAATTTTCAATGAATTACTTCGACTTTCATGCGGATTGAATCTCTGGGCTGTGAGATGTGCCTTGCAACGACGACCTCTTCACAAGAGCTTATAGTCCTGGAGTTGGAGATTCTCATGGTGTCGTGAACGGCCCTCTAACTACTCGCGGTCGATGTTTTGGAGCACTTCAATCTCTTGTTGGCCCCGCTGTGGATCGGTGTAGCCCGAACATCTCAATTTGACTTCTCCCACATAGTCAGAAACATGCTTAATTATCATGTCCGTGGTGGATTGTAAGGTCGCTGATGCCAGTCGGACTTTTATAGGCACGTCGAACTCTTTGTGCGCAAAATTCCCGTGTCTTGTCAACGACAAAAGAACTCATGGAAACTGTCAAGACAGAAGTATCAGGACGAACGCATTTATTCGTTCAGCTATCCGTCCTCCCTAGCACTCTAGACCAAACCATCTATGATGGTGGAAGAGTCTCAAAAGTAGTAGCAATCTCCTTCTCCCACTTCATCTTGGCCTTGCCGTAGATCTCGGCTCCAACGTCGAACTTGTCCCTGCCCTCCTTCAACAAAGCGGTGCGGGCAATAATGGTATCGGGGCCCATGACCTCCTGGTGGTGGTAGATGTGTGTCGTGCACTTGGGGCAGTAGTAGCAGTTGACTGCCTTGCCGGAGTCACCGTAGTAGGTGTACTTAGATGGCTCGCCGCCAGAGGTGATCTTGAGGGCGGACTTGGGGATGATTTGGTTCATCGTGCATGGAGCACCCGACAGGATCTTGCAGGTGTCACTGCGAGAAGGTCAGCTGGTGTCTTTAGGCTGCAGAATGCTCTAAGGCATTGGAGATGCGAACCAGTGGCACAAGATGTGGTTCTGCTGGTCCTGCTTGAGGTCGACGGTCCATTGGTGGTGACCGCAGTGGCACTTTCCTTGGTAAGACATCTTGGTGTTGTTTTGTTGTTGTGCTGTGTATTGAATTGACGAGTTGTCGATAGACGATTTTCACGAGAAGACTATGGATGAGGGGCTGAGCAATCGACTATATCTTCCTTTCCAACGGACCCAGGCCCCGTGGATTGGAGGCGGAATACTGTCATTGAACCCTTGCCGGCTCCAATGCCCCGCCTATGTTGTCAAGCGGGGCAGGCACAGAGAATCGAGCGCCCAAGAATTTGACATCAAGTGCAGCGGTTCTGGAAGTCTGCGGCAATGCCACAGCCAATGAAACACCGTGCCTGGTCGATATCCAATGCCAGATTACGATTGTGGTTCCATTGTATTGCTACAAGGTCCTGTGGAAGTTCACAGCTGGCATCTGGCGTTGCAAGTTGCAGTGATCCCTTGCTCCTTGTACCAGAAACTTCCGTGGATTGTAAGCCTCTTCGATCATCACTGACTGGTTCCATTGATTGTGCACTGCATCTTTCAGGGCAGGTGGAAGAGCTGTCATTCCAAATACTGTGTTCGTCAATTGTAGAAGGTGGACCGGGTTTGGGGATGAGGGGCAGTCCACAGCTTGAAGCCAGTGACGCAACCCTTTCAGAGCCTCCTGCCCGGGCACCTTTCCGGACATCAGACTGGCCGACTGGAATTTTCATCAAGAGACTTTGAGTGAGAGCGCAAGCATCCGGACGAAGGGCGATAAGCTGGAGCTTCCCAGTGTTCATGCGCGCTGACTTCCCTGGATGGCGACAGCTCTCAGTTGCACTTAATGCGGCTTTGGAATCGCAAGCACTCTCACTCAGCATTTGGGACCCAGCGCACGGCCTTGAAAAATTCCAGGCATGTTTGGCCCTGATGCATCGTCAAGCAACTCGACTTCTTCCAGTAAAGCCTTGTCCAGGATTCCACGAATCCTACGTGGACACCTAGGACTGCGATCCATCCGGCAAGGTGATGTGTCAGCATTGCAAAAGCGGCATATTGATGAATTGAGAGCACACATTGGCGAAATAGAGCAGAATGAAGTGTCGTTTCGATATCATGGAAGAGGTGAAGTCGCAAGACCTTCGCCGATTATAAACCCTGGCCATCAAGGTGCCCTTTGCTCACGCAAATGAGCGCGGGGCTTGCCGCTCCCTGCTGAGGCGATCATGTTGTGTTCATGTGCCCCAGTTGGCGAACTGAAAGTCGCGGAGCGAAACATTCCTCGAGAAATACCCCGAAGTCGTGGTTCTCTCGGTTTCGCAAGTTGGTCACAGGCTGCCTTTCATGCGAAGCTCAGGCCGGGTCTATGCGTACAGCGCATTGCTGAGGAGCCAGATGGGGCCGGCAATAGCATCAACGCCGTTCCAGAGATGTCTTTTCGTCAGAGAGTGGTCGAACCGACGCTGTTGTCGAGTTGAAAGATCCATGCCCCCACTCAGAACCAAGCCAAAGTCCACAACGCCGGCAGCTGCGGCCATCTATCCTGCCACTTCGCCAGAATCTCCGGAACCTTTTCATCGAATCCCATGCGACTGCCTCCCTCGCCCTTGTCAAAAGCCTCCTTGCCTCCTTGCCAGCTATTTCTCTCCTCTCGTGCTGCAGTGTTCAACTCTTCAGCCAGCTCCAAGATCGCTCGCCCACCAACAAGCGCCTCCTCATGATTGTCCTTAATATCCACATTGAAGACGTGCACAGGGCGGTTTAGTGGTGCTCCTCTCGTCAGAAGATCATCCACCACTGCGTCCCAGCATCGCTCCTCGCATGTGAAAACCACGTCCACGGTTCCAGCTTCTGTGCCCTCGTAGCCTCTGTCATCCTTGTATTCTGCCTCAGACGCAGTGCCGCCTTGCGTACCTTCCACAACAGCGGAGCGCTTGCCGACTCTTGGAATACCGACTTTCCAATCTTGCCAGCGCTCTGGACCCCACTTGACACCTCTGTTGCGCTCAAGCATGGGCAGAATTCCGTTCGCGCGGTAGAGCTTCGGGTCTTTGTTATAGAGCTCGTTGTACATGTCGGCGTATGAAGTGGAATTGAAGTTGTAGACGTTCGGCTGCGAGATCGAGGGTCCTGGTAAGCGGACCAGTGAGCCCGTGCCAAATGAAATGGTCGGATATGGGCCGTTGGGCGCGGTTGTGAGACGTAGGTGGGCTTCCATGGACCTAATACGCCAAAGTCGTCAGTTAATCCTGCGTCGCAATCAACTCAGCGAAGTTGGCAGTGCATACCGATTGTTATTACTCGCGCACACAGTACAGAACTTCAGCTTGAAACTCCCATCTTCTTGATCATGTCCCTTTGACTGCTCAGCTTCGGAGCCCTTTTGCTGCTGCGCATCCTCAGCCTTCTGCTCATCCTTCTCTTGGTTCTTTTGCTGCTCTTCTGGCGGGGGAGGTGGAGGCGGAGGCGGCTGGCCTCTCCGCCGCGGATCGCTTGACATGATGTGTGATGTTCAGTGTGCTCCGACCGAGACTATGCGCGTCAGGTCGTAGGACCACTCATCGAAACCGAGTTGCGAATTGGTGTAGGGCGCGTTGCTCGATGTGTTTTGATCTCCTTCGCCTTGCGCGAGACTGTCGAACGAGCGTGAGGTGGCTATTTGTAGTCAACTTGGAATCACGAGACGCAGAAGTAGGAGTTGGTCGCTTTTGTCAATGGGCGAGTGAAGTGGAAGCGCAGAGTCGAGGACTCGCGAACCTGAAGGTCGAGCTTGAGAACGCCGAACTACTCCCGAACCGGATTAGCGGCTGGAGCTCCCATACACGTCTTCATGTGATCGTGGCCCGCGGAGAGCACGCACACTTAGATGGCACAACTTGCACAGACAACAAGGAGAAGTAAAGTAGAAGCGAGAGAATTCGTGATCATCGCAGGCCTATCTACGATCAGGAAGCGGGTATAAGAACGCCATGAGCAAAGGCCTACCCCAGCCTCTATTCCGCCGCTATGCATTAAGCGCCGATTCCAATCCCGACTCAAGTCCCAAACGCCCTCATTGAATCATTCTGTCTCGCTGACAGGTCTCATTCCCACAACTCTCACACCCTACTCATGCAGTTGATGGGTTGGACAGCTGCCAACACCTTTTGTATCCCACCATTGCCGGATGCACTTCCGGTGGAACTTGCACAAACACTCCATGCGCCCCATTTCATCGCCCGTCTCAAACTCCTCAAAGCATATGACACATTCCTGTGGCTCTCCATCTTCCGTCGTGCAGTCCTTCTCGGTGGCTCGATACAAGGCCATGCCGCGAGGTCTGTAGCTCGTCGCCCTAGGACGAGATCCCTCCGGAACGGGGGGCGGTGTTGCGCTGCTCGAAGCTGACGTGCCAAGGCTGCCTCCAGGAGGAGGGGCAACAGCAGCATCTGACGACGGCGGTGCGGAGCGCGGTGGCTGCACAGGTGTTGAAGAGAATCGAGATGCGATGCACTCCTGGATGTGTGCTTCGCGAACGCTCTCTCCTGGCGGCATTTCGATTCCGCACACAGGGCACTCATCCTCCTCTCTGACTTGACGTCTCGGCTGTGGCGCTGGTGCTGCGGGAGCATTAGTTGCTTGGGGCTGAGATTGAGCCAGACGACCCATTGGATCCCAGACTGGTGGACGATCTGCATTGCTCTGGGAATGACGATGACCAGTGCCGTATCTTGAGCTTACGCGCGGAGGCGGACCATGCTGCGGCATACTCCCAAAGGTTGGCACGAAGGATGGCGCTCCTGGAGCTTGAGGAATGAGGCCGAATCTAGGGGGACCGGCATCATGCGTATTTGCTCGATTCCTACTCAAAGCAGATGGCGCAATCTGTCGATATCGATCTGGTCGATCCATGGGATGTCTCTGGGCCAGTCTGGACATCAGAGACTCCGGCGGGGGGATGTCCATATTCACAGGTCGACTCTGTCTCTGTCGCAATACTGGATCGTCGGAAGCAGGATCAGGTGTCCATGGGTCCGGCACACAAGGGTTGCAAACCCTCACAACTTCACCCCCGCCCAACGCTGGATTTCCTAGCCTTGCCGGCGACTCAGGGTCATCGCCGATCATTGTTGGTGCCTGAACAATGTATTGTCTCGGAATGGTGATGCGATGAGGCGAGCAGTTGCTGCAGACCACTCGTCCACACTTTCGGCAGTGATGCTTCCGAAAGAAGAAAGTGAAGTCGGCCTTGCAAACGGGACATTGGCTGACATCGGCGTCTGGCTGCCAGACCGGTGGTGCAGCATCTGCCCTTCGCTGCCTGCTAGCAAAGCTGTCACGGCTTGCATGCCTCATCGTGCTCGTGTCTGGCCTTGAAGCTCTGCTGGGACCAGTGAGGTCAATCGGTGCATCCAAAGCGCTCCCTGGCTGTGCGCCGCTCCTGCCAGAGCTGCCACTGTTGAATCTCGAAGCAACCATCGGTCGGCCGTGATAAGGGTTGTACGGATAATCCCTCCTCTCAGGCTCAGATCCAGTGTGCCGTCTCTTCCTCTCCGATGAATCGGTGCGATCGAGCTGCGGTGCAGGATGGTCGGCAGAGACGGTGCCACCTGCTGTTCGCAGGTAGTTCAAGAAGTCCCTATCATCGGCAAAGTCATCGTCGGAGGTCATGTTGGTGGAAGCATTTTGGCGGCGTGAGTTGAGGCCGCTCATGTCGGGTGTTTGTTGTCGTGGTCAAGTGAGCTGTCGCGTGCCCGTGAACCGTTATCGCGAGGGGCACCGCTCGGGCAGTACCGGGGATCTTGTGATGATTGCAGAGGCAAAGAGCGTTGTCGCTGTTGTTGTACAGAAGGGAGTGCGTGCGCTCCACCAGGGAGGCTCAGACGGAGCGATCAGTCGCCTGAGGCGGAGAGTGATGATGGTTGTTGTGCTCCTGACGGTTTGAAAGGCGATTCGATGCTTGTCCGCAAGATCGTCGCCTCTCCAAGACCGAGACCCCTCCGTCAACGGTGCGGAGAAACTTACAACCGCAGAGGCGCGGGCCGTCCAACCCCAGGCGCCCTATAATTAGTAAGTGCCGCCATGCCCTTGCCCGATCGACATTGGGGCAGGATCACATCCAAAGCCTCACTGAAGACGATTGGTATGAAACAACTGATACGACTGACACGACTGAGACAATGAGCAGCCCGTTTTGATTTTCAAGCAAAGCGGCTCACAAATCTTTGCAAGAACGTGCACGCCTACCGTAGCAGGCGAGAGACTCCACCTCGTGCATTAGAGCTGATCTAGTCCAACGCGAACGAGGACTGGGATCTTTTTGCTACAGGTTTCTGATCGACGCTTCTCAATCGAGACCCATGATCTAGGGCTCACGGTGCTTGATGCGTTGTCATGCTGGGCTCCACTGACGGTGCAATAGCCGGCATCTGAGCCATTGCGATCTTCATCGCACAAGGCCTACATATTCCTCGTACGGTTAAACATGCCAGCAATCCTCGAGACGCTGGCCTGCTCTGGAGTGGAGTATCGGCATCGTTAATGCAATTACGGAAAGTGGTAAAGCTCGACGTGGTTGTGTTGACGACACCAGGTCCAGAATCAAGATCTCCTGCTCGGATGCGAGGAACCACTCGGATGTTCTTCTCAGAAGTCTTGTGGCACAGGCTCGTCGTTGCGACAAGAGCATCACAATCACCCTATCGCTGAGACAGTGTCTTGGACTGCCGCCCATTGAGCGAGATGCCCTTTCTCACCCTCGAGCAGCGTACGGTACAGTGCTCATGCAGCTGCTCTTTGTCCGCTAGGCTCACCAAAACGCGGTCTGGACGACGATTGAGATGTCGCAACAACTTTGAAGGATCGGACGTATCTCGGCCATCATCGCCATTGTGCAATGGGCGGCAGAGACCTGCATGTACACGCATCGCTTTCAAGCCGGGAATGTGACAGAAAGCAGAGCGTGCACCCCAGGGTCGTCAACAACGCCGACAACTCAACTCGGGCTTCTCAGCGACAGTATCGTCTGCGAGGCCCGAGTCTGCGATTCCCAAGTTGAGTTGAAGGTCAAGTTCTCCCGAATCGACCAAGCGCTGTTGTCTCATGGTCTTCTCTTGCTGCGGCACAAGCACATGTTGATCGTCGAAGCCGTGTAGCGGGTCGTTGCTCGTCTAGTGGTCAAGATATCTGTGCCTTTCTCATCAGCATGTCGTCTTCACGATCGGGCATGATCAGAGCTTTCCCTTGTCCCCGCGCTTCGTCTGGACCAAGCGAGGTGTTTCTCAGCAACTCGTTCTTCTCTGACTTCGCAGTCGAGGCGTTTCCTGTCGATTGAAGTCAGCGATGTCTTCTGGACACCACTGACGTACTGAAATAAGCGAGCGAGCGAGCGAGCTCTGAAGAAAGAGAAGAAGCTTTGCTCTCCAAGAAGTGAGGCGAAAGTTGCTTCGCTTCCCCTGTCCACTCCAGGGAACACTCGTTCGCTCTCGCCTCATTCGTGCGAGCCTCTCGTTGACGGCAAAGGGTGCGTCTTACGTCTCCGCTGGTCATATTGCCGAAAGTCTGACTCTCAAGTCCACCTGACCAGCACAAGAACCGCCGTCAGTCATTACTTGTAGTAGCAGACAAGACACCCGGCGAAGCTAGCGACCGGCTCTCCTCTCCTCCCAAACTCCAGTTTCCGTCGCTCCCCATCACCTCGCCCTCAGACGGCCGCACATCCCCCGTCCCGCCCGTCAGAGCGTCGTTCGTCTCGTCTTCCTTCTCGTCTGTCGTCAAAGCGTTCTCCTCTCGCCTGTCGAAACGCCACCTGCAGATACCGCTTCCTTCCGCTTAACCCTCCTTCTCCCCACCAGCAACAACTACGTCCGTGCCACATGCAACAGGCAAATGTGACAGCTTCTCCTCCCCAGCAGACGAGCCAGCACAGAACTCCGAACCTCCAAACGAGCTCTTCCCAGAGATTGAGCCCCCATTCGCCAGCGCAGAATAGACTACTCTTCTCCCCAGATCCCAGCACTACCCACTGTAGACGCCGACGGCAGCTTTTAGTTCAGATTGCCGCGTCCTCTCACAGCTGTCAGAAGTAAACGACAAGCAACTTTGACACTGCCAACGCACATTCTTCTACCAAGGCTATCCCGGCTTTTGTGCAACGTGGAGAATCGGGATGCGTGGGCGGCACGGCCAACAACGTGCAGAGAGAGATGGCACTTCAAATTATCTGATTAGTTCTTCCCTCCAATCGCAGGTCTGTACTCTGTTTTCATTGCAAGATGGCCGCGTGGTCAAAGTGCGAAGTCTCGTCGAAAGGCGCTCTCTCCTCGAAATCTCTTACATTCCGTAATTACCACACATCTCGTGCAGAGCTATCTGTCTTCTCAACGAGTATCTTTTGATCCGCCGACGTACAAGCAAAATTCCCAATCCATTCCCTCCTTGGTAGTAGAGCTCTCTCCATGGCTCGAGCCAATCGCCTTTGCAGGCCTTCTTTCCCATCTTTCCCATCCGTGCTCCATTTCTCCAGTGCCGTTACTTAGTTGTAGTATTTCTCCAAATATGCACAGAAAACAAAGACCCTTCCCAAGTCAAACTCCCAGTTCACCAAAGCCAAAGACAAACCCACTGCCGTCCCGCATTCGCCTGCCAGTGGTCCGGCGCTACTTCCGTCTCTGATGACTCCTCGCCGGCCTGCTGCTCTGATGATGTTGCTGCTCGCGGTGTTGATGCTGATTGATGCCTCGCGGTCCCGCGCCTTGTGGCCGATGTTGGCTGTGGTGGGGACCGCGAAGCCGAGAAAAAGACTGCCGCTCTTCTCTTGTTGCTGCCCGTGATGCTTGTTCTTGCGAAGGTCCTGCTGAAGCTAGAGGTACTCCAGGGAAGCCCATAGCGTTGGGATTGATGGGTGTGAAAGCTGCTTGGCCAGGCTCGGTAGTGCCATAGCTCGATGGCAGCACGTTGACGCCGGAGATTACGGGGCTCATGAACGGAGGACTGCACATGACCGGGAAAGGAGCGGCGGTAACTTGACTGACGGGTACGATGGGCGAGGGAATGTTCGGCGTCGTCGGGTTGCTCGAGGTCGAAGGATGTGCGCTGCCGCCTGCCATACACCATCCCAACGGCTGAAATGCGCTTGGTGTGTAGCCTTGAAGGCCTGGGTCTTCGAGGAGAAACATGCCCGTGTCGCCCATGACAGCGTCGTTCGAGAAGTCTGTCATGGACGCGGTGTCGATCTGTAATTGCGGATGAAATGAGCTCGCGCGTTGTTGTCTCGACATCGCTTGTGCTGCTTGTTGGTCCCGTTGTGCTTTCCTCTGGCCCAACATCGCCAGGCCATCGGATATCCTTCTTACAGCGACTTCTGCAAGTTTGTGCACACCGTTCTCCTGCAGCTGCAGGAACACGTAGTAAGCATTGTTGACAAGCCATTGATGATGCTCTTGATCTGTCTCCCAGGCGTCCAAGATGAGAATCATGCACGCGTTGAAGGCTTGTTGACCCATTGTCCAGCAGATCAGCACGGCTGGGTTGCGGTGCCAGAAGAAGAGGAAAGCCTGCAGGAGCTGAACGCAGGAGTTGATTACGAGAGCTCTGCCTCGTAAAGGCGCTGGGTGCACTGGATGTTCACCATACGACATTGAGCCAGCGGAGGGTGCCGGTCGAGGAGGAGGCATCATCGATCCCGGAGGTGAGTGGTCGCCGGGCGTTGCTTGTGTGCGTTCGACTCGTTGGCGGTTGAGCAGTATCAGGAACGATTGAACCTTCGAGAAAAGCACTGTCATAATCGTCAGCCTCAATCGTATCCACAGGTCGCTCGCTACTTACTCGTCGACATGACCTCGAGCGGCCAGTCCGGTAAAGATGTCTCCTGTGACACCCAGCTTTCGTTGAATTGAAGCGCCTCTGGCATCGTGTCCCACAAGCCGATCAGCTTATCTGTGAAGTCATCGATTCGATTGATGTTCATCATTCCGTCGCTGCTGAGGATCTGTCGCGCAAGTATTGTGAAATGATCGACGAATTCTCCAAGTCGAAGTATCGTCGGGTTCGTCGTGAGGGGTTCTGGGGGAGGGCAGTCGCCGAAGCCTGAGATACCAAGCGGTCGACCTAAAGTTACGGAGTACTGTTGGTCCATGTGCAGCATCCACCACCATAGTGTTCGCCTGATGGTGCTCTCTCGTAACGGCGGAGCTGGGTCGAGGAGTTTGGGGTCTCGATGGAGGCCGATCGAGTGCGCCATTCGAATGGTCGTGCCGAACAGCGTCCAAGCGTCGAGCAATCGGCCACTGTTTGTGAGATACGGCCCCATCATGATCATGGCCTGAATGCCCAAGAGTGATGGAGAGTTGAGGTACGAAGCAAGCCGGAGCGCCTGCATTGCCGCTGCCACTGAGAGTCCATTAGCCGACGAAACCGCGACGAATTCTTCACTTGACTCACGGTAGACATCACTGGTTCTGCGTGTGTCCTCGACTGCACCAGCAGCCCATCCGCAATGTTTATCGTAAACGCCCATTTGCATACCCGTGGCCATAGTGGCGAAGATAAGTGCGAGCATATCCGGATACTTCTCCGCGTTGCCCTCGGCGTCCGCCAAGAAGCGCTCGACTTCCCTCTTCGTAACTTCGTCGGGCGTGTGTGGAAAGTAGCATGATTGCGCTCGTCTTTGGAACATGTCAACTGCTTCATAGATGAGATCGTGTGATGTCAAGAGGCCGCGAGCGAGTGCAGCAGCGGAATGACCACCCTGCATGATGGGAAAGGGGTACGCCGAGGGCCCATCAGGAGGTAGATACATGTCCCGTCCTCGTGGAACGGTGTGCGTGAGTGATTGACTGCCAACACCAAGGTTGGCGAACTAGAAGAATCAGTTAGACCACCAGATGGGAAGACGGGTGATATGAGACGTACGTCTTGAACGATGTTTGCAAGGCCTGGCGTGCCAAAGTAGAGGTTGTCGACACGCTCTCCAGTCTTGAAACGTCGCTGTCGTGAAGCGGCCGCTCTTGAAGTCGTGCGCGACCCTTTACGGTCAGACGATTCGTCGTCATCATCGTCGTCGCCGGATCCCGTCAGACGAGCTTGTTGTAACCTCTCCTTCAATCGTTGGTTCTCAGCACGAAGCTTTCGAATCTCGTACGACTGTTGAATTGGACTATAGTCATTGCCTTCGCCAACGACAAACTCGCACTCCTTTGGATGACCTCTGGCGCAGCAGGCAGAGCAAGGCTTTGTACGGTCGCACTGTGATGCAGCATCAGCGTAAGCTCTGGACAGTGAGGCTGTCCTGTCCGAACCTTAACCTTCCTCTCTCGACACTTTGTACACGAGAGAAGTTGTCGAGACTGAGGCTTCTTCTGGCGGTCGCCTGAGCCAGAGCGTTGTAGTTGGGCGGATGAGGGGCCTTGAGTCGGGGCAGCCGGGCCATAGCCAGCCCAAGAGGAGGAAGCCATGTCACAAACCCACGGAACGCAACAGGTCAACGTTGAGGAGTCGGAGTCATGCCACGTCGGTCCCAGGAAGAGCTGTCAGTAGCTGCGGCGGATGCTGGTGATGGAGACAAGAACGGAGGAGCACGATCTAGATAAGCGATCGAAGCACAACATGCTGTCTCGACCAAAATGACGGGTCTCGACAGACAGGCGACGAGGCGTTCGAACATATAGCATCGCTGCATCATCACCAGGGCCCATGTACAGCCCATCACAGACTGGATGCAGAGGGTTGCATAAGTCTCATAGCAAACCATTCCAGACCCACCCCACAGGGAAGGATAAGGGCAGTTAGTGAGGCGTGCCTGACAACAGTTCAGGGACCGCCAAGCAGGCGTACGATGCGCCGCGAAGGGCAAAGGGGGCAACGGCAGGAGAGCTCAGACGGGGAGGAAGGGTGCTCAGAGACGCGACCGCGCAACCGAACGGGGTGTTGTGGCGAGCAGCACTCCCTCAAAGCATCGGGCTGCCAGTCGAAAGCGGTCGAGATGTGGGTATAATTGGGCGAGGAGCGTGTGAAGCGCCTGCCCTGGTCCAACACGAGTTGCATATCTGTGTGTGTATGTGTGCGCACTGACGAGCAGCGGCCTTGCCAACCCTCATGCACGGCGGTAGGTAGGCACCGATGCCACTCGATCGCACGTAGGAGGATGGCGCCACAGGCGAAGGCGGAACATGAGCCGGGCCTGCGAGTAGATCAGCTAAAAGGAAAGGCTAAGAAAAGCCGCAGTGCTACGGGCCAATAAAGCCACGATGCGGCAGCAGCTACGAGAACTAGCGGGCGCGGTGTGGTCGCGGTGGTGCCCGCGCGGCAGCTGAACTCTGTCAAGTGAATGAAAGTGCCTGCCAATGCCCAGCTTCACTGCCGAGCTAGCTGTATAGCTTGCAGCGGGCAGGCGTGGGAGGGCACCGTCACTGCCCAGGGATGATGTAGTGTGTAGATTGGTGCGCTCTGGTCGTGCTGCGGTATCACCATCAGCACGAACGCCTCATTTGCTGCATCCTGGGTGCGATCTGACCCAGCGCAGCGGGTCACAGATTGCTTGACCATGCGCGATGATGGTCCTCCGGGCGATCTCTCATTCGCAATTAGCGCTCCGTGTCTCTGGGTCGTTTGACGGACTGCTGGCTGCATCGAAATTGATTAAAGGCAGGCACGGCGTGGCCGTCGTCATGGGCTCTCTCCGATGATGATGTGTGCCGCTGCGGGGAGGCAATCTCGAGTGCACATCACGAGTGTCTGAAGTGCCCTGTCGAAATTGCGGCTGAGGCGAGGGGATGGCGAAGCGGAGGAAATAGGCAAGTTGGAATGCCCCGTCGTGGGCGGTCGGCCAGGGTGTCTTTTGAGACTCATTTAGATGTTGCTATAGATGTTGCTTGCTGCCCAAGAGGCTTTGGGAGCGGGCGGAGCCAATGCAGCCCTCGTGAGCAGGCAGTTCGGCGGCGGCGTGCCGGAGCGTTGGACGACGGCATCGCTCCCCAGCAGCGTGGCCCATTCCCGGCAGCATGACAAATAGACGGTCAGCCATGTGGACGGCGTGCGTGCTGAATGCACTCAACCGCACATGGGTTGGTTTGACAGAGGCAAGTGACGCACGGGGGAGTCGTTGTCGAGATGGTGGTTGTCGTAGTGGATGCGGATGGCGGAATGTGGATCGTTTGCGGCCGCGTTCACGGCAGTGTGGCCTGTGGAGGAGGAGATTGTTGGAAGATGAGGCGCGGTATCTTTGGTGTGTGTTTGCAGGACATGGGGTGCGATTGAAGCCGCCGGGCGAGACACGGCAGCACGACGGCGGGCGGGGAGGAGCAGGCAGCCGGCAGCATTGGGCGGTATAGGCGCGGGCGGTGGAGCGTTGTTGCCGCAACAGGAAACCGCATTCTCATCCCGGCGCGAGGTGCAGATTCACTGCAGGAGAGTGGATGAGTGGATGGGTGGACATGGGCTGTAGCGAGTTGCACTGGTTGCACATTGGGATGGCGTGTGCTGTGCAATCCCTGCGAAGAATAGCGCGTGGGCCAGCATCTTTTCCACTACTACTCCTTCAGATTCCTTCTTGGGAGAGCGTTGATCGTGGTTGCCCTTCTCTGCTGTGCCGCCGTACCGTCCGTTCCATCTTGAGTAGTCGGGAGTGCAGCTTCCTCCAACACCATCTTTCAACACCCTCCAATACACCCATACCGGTCCAGTGAGGCGGCGCCCTGTCCCAAGCAGCAGTCGCCCGGTCTGCATGATGGCATTCCGATCAAATGGCTCCAGTCCCGGCACTCTCAAGCCGCATTTCCAGCAACCACTTTCGCGAACGCCTCATCAGCTGCCCTTCGCACATTCAGCTGCCCATCTGGATCGTGACAGCAATCACCGTCGAGCAATGCCAATGCCTCATCTCAGCCTCTGCGTGCAGTGCGCCATCGCTCCACCCAGCGGCCAGGGTGAGGTGCAACTGTAACCACAGCTCCGGGTCGCGCCCTGTCCCCCAATCTCGCCAGCTGCCGCCCCTCTCTTTCTCCTACACTCCTCCCGATTTCAACGCTATCCATAACCATCCCTCTGCTCAATGCTGCCCAAATGCGATATGTTGGATGTGGATGTCGGCGACGGCGAGGTGCGTCGGCAAGCGCGCGAGGTGCAGCAAAACATCCCGCGTCGCGCTTGCCTGAAACTGGCCAGCGACGGCGTGCTGTCCCGACCTCCCGACGAGAAAAGATCCTTGCTTTTCCCCCATCCTGGCCAACATCAATGGCGTCGCCCTCACCCTGCAAGCACCAATGGTTCGCCCTTCTTCCACTTCTCCTCACCAATTCCTCCACTCTGTTCTGTCCAGTGATGAACACGCATCCCCATTTGCAATTGCCAGCTTTCTCGGCCCTTCCTCCCAATTCCTCCCTCTCCTTGGCAAGAATTGCGCGGGATCTCAATCTCAATCCCGTCAGCTATTCACATGGCGTAACAGGATGACGGGCTCGCCGCCTGAGCATGCAGTATGCGTGGCGCTCACACTCTCCATGCTGCTGGTAGCGAGCGAGCGAGCGTGCCTGCAGACGGGACCTGACAGCTGAGCGCCCATCGACTTTCTTTCGACTCTCCAAGCGAAGTCGCAGCAGCCAAATCGCATCTTCTCGCCAATATGCCAGCCTAATGAGATCTCTGGAATCCGATGAATAGCCAAGACGACCAAGCCATTTCCAGCAACCGCTAGACCAACATTCAAAGCGCCGCTGAGGTCCACACTCTCGCCAAATACCCGGATGTGATCATTGTTCCCGTAGAGCTTGAAACCACCAAGCCACCGACATCCAACGGCGGCAATCAGTATGCAGGCGTGATCAGAAGGCCAGTTATTTTCGACCTGCCCCACTGCCCTATCGACGATCTTGAAGATTTGAAAAACATCCTCGCTCGTCATGCCCGTGCTTGGTTCAAGATGGTCGTGCGGCGGCCACATGAACGACTGACTTTGCAAACAGCAAACCGAGTGTCCTCTCGACAGATCGATCCTCATTCTGATTTCCAGGAATCGGATAATGTCCGATGCGTCGCTTGTCGTTCCCCACAACTGCAATGCCGGCCGACGCCGCTTCGTCGAGGACTCTAGACGTCTCCATGAGGACGTTTGCAGTCATGCAAGCGAACGACTTGGCATGAGAAGAAGCCACTGCCCTTAAAGAAACGCTCCCTCGATCTTGGTCAATCACACGCAACGCCAAAAGCACCCCTCGCCAGACGATTAGCGAGTATGCATGGGCCTTACGAAAGAGTCCGTGTGAGTATTCGGTGTCGCTGGAAGACACTTGAGTCTCTGAACCGTCTCTTCCATGTGGGACAAAGAGGCTTCGTTGAAATCGATTCGTCTCGGGAATGCTCCTCATCTTCGGCCACAGCCTATGATGCTTGCTTGTCTCGGTCGACTGAGAGCAGAAGTCTGGCCAGGAGCGAAGGCCTCTGTGAAAGCTCGCACCTCCTCTGCCGATGGAGAAAGCGCCATCTCCAACTTTGCTCCAGACTCCCGGCGTACCGATATTTCAAAAGATCTTGAGTCGGCCGGATCTGTTCTTCGTCTCTTTCTAGGCCCAGAGCTATGTATTCAAGGCCTGAATGCTCGGCACATCGCAATCTTTTGACTCCAAGGCGAAGCAGCCATCGAAGTTGTCTCCAGCCTTCTCGGCCGTTTGACCTTCTGCTCAACACTGGCGCTGTGTTTCTTTCTGTGTATCTCCATGGAACTCTTTGGCATCGACTAGCAAAATCTCCGGCAGAGCTGACCATTTCTGAAAAACGAAGATGCGATATCTTTCAAACCCCATCCGATTCAGATTATGGACGTAGGCGTACATGACAACTGGTCAGAAGAACCATATATCTTTCACTCGTCTCCTTCTTTAACTCGGAATCCCCACCCCATCCCTCAACGCCAACAACGCAAACCACCCACCCACCACGGGTCTCGCCTTAAACGGCCCCTGCACATACTCCCCATTATTCACATCAAACAAATCCGTCACCGGCCCGCTCGTCGGCGTCTCATTAATAAACTCCACCAAATCTCTCAAAAACATCTCCCGTGTCTCCGTCTCTGAAATCGCAGCACAGAACATTTCCCAATCATTCTTCGTCCGCTGAGAGCGCGTATCCAGTGGGACGCCGTACTTCTTGTTCTGAGTCGGGTAGTAGTTTGATTGCATTTGGTAGATTTCTGGCGGCACGATGCGGGTTTGGACTAGGCTGTCGGCGTAGAGATTGTAGAGCAGTGAGTAGCTGTCTTCGTCGCCGTAGTTCAGGACCGTGTGTGGAGGGTTTGCGGCGCTATTGACTGCGAGGGACTGCCATTGCTCGATCCAGTCGGCGGCTGTGTTGGCGTAGTCGGAGGCTTCTTTGCTGCGGCCGGTGAGGTTCGCCATTACGGAGGCGGATTGCAGGCCGATGATGCCTTTGAGGGCGAGGTTGGTTTGGTTGGCGAGGGGGCCGGCGAAGTCGTCTACACGATCCTACTATCAGCAAACACGCTCATGTGTGTTTGGAGGGGACGGTGTGAGCTTACCCGTCGAAATCTGATTAAACGGAATAACCGAATCATTCCCAATCAACCACCTAGCCCACTTATCCAAACTCTCCCAATGCTGCTCCAAATACCCCGTATCCCCCGTCCGCTGCGCATACGCCAGCGTCATAATCAGCATATTCCCACACTCCTCCAACGGCTGCAGCGCCGCTTTCCCATCCGCATGCCCCGTCGCATTCGGATAATGGTCCCCGATATCGTGTATCGCGTACTCCTGCGGCCACAGGCCCGGCGTTTCCATGTTTATGAACAGCGGGTCGAGGATCATTTTCAGCCAATCTGCGTTGAAGTAGAGTAATATGGGGTGGAAGGGGAAGATGACGTCTACGGTTTGGAAGTTTCCGTTTGAGGAGATTTCTTTGAGGAAGATGTAGTTTTCGCGCTGGGTGCCGGCTATTTGGACGGAGCCGAAGGCTTGGCGGACGGCGAGGGAGGTGATGGTGTTGTAGTCGGCGCCGCCGATGGCGCGGGCGTCGCGAGCGACGTCGCTGTCTAGAGCACTGCTGACTTCGACTGCGGCGGCGTAGTCGTAGTAGAAGGTTGTTAGGGCGCTGAGTTCGTCTGAGGCGATGCTGGTCCAGTAGCTGGGGACTTGTTGGACGCCGCCTTCGCGGGCGAATTGCACGGCGCGCTGTTGGAGGAGATTGATGGTGAAAAGGGTTTCGGAGGGTTGCTGGGAGAGCTGGCCGAAGTCTTTGGCGAAGCCGAAGACGGGGTAGCGGTCGTGGATGGCGCGGTAGGCGGTGTCGTCGGTGCTGGAGAGGCGGCCTGTGTCGGTGAATTGCTTGCGGACGTCGACGTCGGCGCCAGATTGGTAGGTCAGGCCGTTGGCTTGTTCGGTGGCGTAGTACCAGTATCCCCAGGCTGCCTGATCGGAATCTTCGCCAAATTCGCGCTGCTCTTGACGCCAGATTTTGTGGTACTGCAATGAGCCTGAACCGGAATTGCTGGTGCCTTGTGCGACGCCGCTTTCCCATTGAGCTGTTTTGCTTCGATCGCCGGATGCCCATTCTGCGGAGATGTCGGTGTATATGGAGACCTCGTGCTGACTTCCATCTGATGACTGGACTGCAACGTTCATGTATGAGACTGGCATGCTCTGTCTTTGCTTGTCCCGGGGATCGACAGGAGAGAGGAATGTGATGTTCATTGTCACCTTGCCAGCTACGTCCATCATGAAGGTGCTGCGGGTGGAAGTGTACTCGAACGAGGTCTGTTGGACGACCTGTGGGAGGGGATCCGGCTTGCCCCTGCATCGTCTTTAGCAACAATCTCATATGCTTGTGTCCCTGTACTCACATCCAAGTGTATGTCTCTCCGTCAACTCGAATGAAGCCGCACCAGCCGTTGATGCTTCCCGTCCAGAACGTCGGCCATTGTCCGGCCAGGTATCCACCATTCCCTCCATCAGAACCTGCGGGTTGCCATGTGCTGAGGTACGGTGAGCGAACAGCGAGCGGAATCGACGGCGGTCGCGCTGGTGTAAACGTTGAAGATTGCTGCGCAGACTGAGCTGCTATTATGGGTATTAAAGTCGAGAGTAAAGGCACCAGAGAGACCACCATCTTGACTGCAGTGTAGCGAACGTGATGAAGCGAGCGCGGGAGGAACAAAACAGGGACTACCTACGAGGGCCGGACGCAACTTATTAGGATGACTTGTTGTTTGGCATGACAAGACGGGGACCCAGTCGCAGAAGCAGAACTGGCAATGCTGCCCAGAAAGCTGTTATGCGCGAAGAGTCTCGGCATGGTAGGACTAAGAAAACATCCGGAGGCCGTGTATGAGGGAAAACAGGATCGGCATAGGCTTCTGGGCGGAAGTACGAAGAACGAAGCATGGCATGCCTGTCGCGTGAGCAGTCTGCAGTGCGTGAGCTCCCTACCTGCGAGAGCATATCGGGTATGCAATTTCGGATGCGTACGAGAGACGAATCCTATTACGAATGCCATACACTCTCGTTTCGATGGGAATCTCTTCTGGCACACCGGTCTGTTTAGCAACCAAACGCTTTTCTCCAGCAGCGAGATGAGCGGGAAGCCATGCTGGAGGCAGCCAGCAGCAAGCCTGGGCACGTTGCTGGGCGAGATGGATGAAACCGTGAGATCCGAAAAGTACCAGGAGATTGGGTTCGGAGCAAGGTTGATACGTCAGGAGGTGTCCGAGGCGCATGGTGCATGATGCGTGTGTGGTTGCTGTCGTCTCTCATCCGGCGCACGGCGGCTGCAGTTGCTGGAGGAGCATCAGCAGTGACACTGTCCGAATGGAGGAGCGCATTTCATCGTCGCAAGCACCAGGCCGGCGGCAAGAAGGAGTGCTGCCAGAAAGGGCATCAATTGGTCATGAATAGCAAGTTGAAGTATTGAACGGGGATGCGGCTTCTTGCTGTGACAGGCTTCTAATTGCTGTGGCTCGTCTGAGGTGAGGGCTGTGGCGCATTACAGGCCTGTCATTGTCGATGCCGGGTTGTCGCAGCGCGATTCAAGGGGCGGTCCATCAAATTGCAGGCCAACAACGCTGGGATGGTGGCAGAAGATGCGGATTGTGCGGTGGAGGTGGGGTGAAGTTGCACGAAAAGGAGCAGGAGAAGGAGGAGAAGTGAGGGGAGGTGAAGAGAGAGGTGAGCATCGGCCGGGAGAAGTTCGTCTCGGCGTCTCGGCGTGTGAATTCCGACGGCAGATTTTTGGTGGCACAGCTTCCTCAGGCCACACGCTCCAGGCACCACGATAACTGCAACAACACTTCTCCAGCAACATCACCAACAACAACCTCACACAAAAATCTTCCTGCGGTGCACCCCTTTCCCCTCACCAGCACAGCAACATCCCTTTGTTCTTCACCACGCATCTCAGCATCCACCGCAGCGCATCATGTCGGGCTCTGCCAACGACTCGACGATGGAGCTCTCCTACGACCAGCGCGCCTTCTTGGAGCCGTTTCTGCCGAAGACGTGCATCTCCCCCGAACTTGAAACCCGCACGCCCGTTTCCATCGACGCATCCATGAACTCTCCGCCACCCGCCAACGACAACGCTGCTGGCCCATCTGACTTGCCCTTCGTCACTCTCACCTACGCCGCTTCCCTGGACAGCATGATTTCGCTGGGCCCCGGACTGCGAACCACCCTCTCCGGCCCAGAGTCCAAGGCAATGACCCACTACCTGCGCTCCCGCCACGACGCCATTCTTGTGGGAGTCAACACTGCCATCGTCGACAATCCCTCGCTCAACTGTCGCTATCCGGGCGCAACCTTCGACAACCAACCTCGTCCTGTCATCATCGATACCCACAGCCGCTACTTCGAGAGGCCATCCACACCACAGCCGGACAAGAAGGCATGGGCGCTCGCTCAGCAGAAGAAGGGCAAGTGGCCCTGGACCGTCTGCGCCACCAACAGTTTGTCTGGCGCTCGCATGTCCCAGCTTCGCGGGGATCACCTGCTGGTCTATCAAGACGACTCCCGCTTCCTCCCTTACAACTCGTCGGCCCAGCGACCGCTCCTCCCGTGGGTCGACATCTTCAAAGGCCTCAAGCAAAAAGGCATCGACAGCGTCATGGTCGAGGGCGGCGCGACCGTCATCAACTCCCTCCTCGCCGAGCCGAGCCTGGTCAACTCGGTCATCATCACTATCGCGCCCACCTTCCTCGGCGCAGGCGGCGTTGCGGTCGCGCCCGCTCCCAAGTTCGACCAGGGCGGACAGCGCGAGAACGCCGCCTGGCTGCCACAGCCGGAGTGGCACCAGTTCGGGAAGGATATGGTGCTCTGCGGAAAGCTGTAGGTGAAGGAGAAGCTCGAATCGGGCCCGAAATGGAGGGTCCGTGGAGCCTCCGAGGTACCGATGGGTACTCATGACACGAAGCGCAAGTATTGGAACTGTTTCTTTCTTCACTCTCATGTCCCTGTTGTCACTCTCTTGCTAGTAGTTCGTGCCACTGATCGACTGACCGCGTTCATTACCACCGCCGAAGGAACCGACTATGCCCCACGACGAATCCCTCGAACAGCTCCAGCGCTTCAACCAAGCAGCACTCATAGGCCATGATACCTCGCAAACCCTTCCCGCCATCACTTTAGCCGATGGTACCAAACTCCAGACTGGCACTGTAGGAACTCTGATCAAAAACATCAAGCTGTACGACCGTCTATGCGCGGGCGAGGCCGTTCAAGGTATCGACTAGGCCCCCTCTACATGATTGACGTGTAGCGGCTGAAATCTACGATAGGCGTCTCCAAGGATCTGCTCGAGGAGATGTTGACCGCTGCCATTCCAACTCTACAGAAAGCCGGCCTGTTTGACATCTTTCCGCCTGAGGAGTGGGCCCGAGGGACGAGCGAAGGGAGGAGGTTTGTTGGCATGAAAGCCATGCAGATGCTGCGCCCATCACCACGACCGGCGTGCGTCATGGAAGGATCGATCATTTCGGCTATGCCATAGTTGTTCTGCGGTAGAACATCTTCTACGCATTGTACCGGTCACCGGATAAGATCATTCAACCCTGCGGTGCTTGCTATGCACGGCCTGGGGGAAAACGAAGGTGCGATGCGCATTTATTCAGACATTACACGAAGGGCAACGCATTTGGTCGTTGTCGCCCTAGATGACATTCCCATGTCAAGCAAACTGACTCCGCCACTGCATCCGAGTGTTTCGAGGGATTGCAATTACCTGCATTACTAACAACAGAAGGTCCTTCCTCTTACTCCTCTCACGTCGTCAATCATGATTCTGCTGGAGACATTGAACACACCACTTCAATATTCTTTGCGAAGCCAACGACAACACCGTCACCATCCCTTACACTCCTCAAACCACATAACAAAGCACACTCCCCACCTCCGCAACCCCCGTCGTACTCAACACCGCCGCCTCCCTCACATTGAAAGCCTCACTCAACACCTCCAGTCCTTTCACATCTTTGTACGCTCTGCATTCGACGGAATTGATGTCGACATTTATCGCCACGCCGGTGTCGAAGGTGAGTTTTGAGGCTTTGGTGCCTGTACTGAAAGGTGCGAGGACGGCGATTTCGATTGGGGCGGGAGAAGCGGTTTCGGACTCGCCGGGTGGGTTGGTGTCGACGTGCAGGGAGATGCCGTGGTAGGGTGTGGAAGAGGTTTGGCGGGTTGTGAGAGGGGTGGCGAGGGTTGAGGTGGAGAGGAGGAGGGTGCTGAGGAGTGTGGTTGCGGTGAACATTTCCGATTTGATTGGATTGAATCTTGGTGAAGTCCTCTGGTGGTCTCTGAAGAGGTTGTTGCTGGGGTGGCGTGACGATGCTTGTTTGGGAATGGAATGTACTATGTCTTTCCGGGACAAACGGAAGGCTCAAAAAATCGAGTCCGAAACGATATATGTACTTGCCCTCTTGTTCCCTTCCTCTTCCTGCAAGACATGCCGCTTCTAAGGAATGAACATGTTTGCAAGATCGACATGATATACGAGCGAAGTAACAGCACCTCACGTGGTGGAAGGAAGTAGCGAAGTCACGCACGGAGCTCACTATATGCAGTAAGCACGTACTCGCCGGTGCTTCCTGAAGAGGCAGTGCCATCCACATCGTATGCCTGCATATGATGAAAGGCGGTATAGGCTGTTGAGGCGCAGTTGTGCGATGTTGTATTCGAGCAACTGAGCACATGTCGCCTGTCGTGATCTGCACAAGAGGATGGGGGCTGAGATGGTAGGTTCTGGCGCTAATTTTAGTCCGCGGTGTTTCTTGACCGCAATCAATGGTTTCGGTGGCCGGAGTGAGGCACAAATACATTGGCCACGTTAGTAGATGCAGAAGAGTTGATATTGACGTTGGTGTCGATGATTTGCTCCGTGAGTGAAGTGAGTGAATGGATCAGAGCATGGTAATCAACTTTGATGGGACCTCCCAATCAATCTCGCATTTCATTAGAATCGACGCTAGGATCGGAATCTCGATCTCGACGATGCAGGAACGCCAACGTCAATCGTCGACTCCGCAGAGCTTCAAGCCTCCAACCAGAGCTTCTGACGTCTTGGACGGTTCGCGACAACATGGACGCGTTTCGCCCCTGCTCCATCTTATCCAAAACTATTGACACACGCGAAATGATCCCAGATTGAATGCTCACGCGACCTACCATCACAGCTTTTCGTCTTCGCTCACTCACAACTCAAGCGCTCCGTCAACGCTCCATCTCCGAAATGCCAGCGAAACGCAAAGCGACGTCCCCCGTCCGACCTTCTCCTTCGAAGAAACAGCAAACCATCTCTTCCGACGGCCAAGTCACCAGTGCCAATGGTTTCGATCACTTGCGCGTCGCCGAGAAACATGGCATCATCCAACCCGAATTCTACCCGCCGGAGATGAGCAATGAGCGTTGCGAACAGTACAACAATAATGAGATCCCGCGCCCGATTGAGGTTCTGAACAAAAGTCTCAAGGAGACAAAAGCCGCGAGAGATAAGGTTGCCGTTGGAGAATGCGTGGTGCACTGGTTCAAGCGAGACTTGAGGATGTTTGATAACAAGGCGTTGCGCATGGCAAGTGAGAAGGCAAAGAGCAAAGGCGTGCCGCTGGTGTGCCTCTTCATCGTCAGCCCGCAAGATTACCAGGCGCACTTCACGAGCGCCGCGAGAGTGGACTTTGAGCTGAGGAGTTTGGAGGTGCTGAAGGAGAGCTTGGCTCAGAAAGACATTCCTCTGCTTGTTGAGACTGTGGAAAAGAGGAAAGAGGTCCCTGGGTACATTTTGGGCAAGTGTGAAGAGTGGGGAGCGAAGCATGTGTTTTGCAATATTGAGTACGAGGTGGACGAGCTACGTAGGGAAAGCAAGCTGGTGAAGATGGGACTGGAGAAGGGTGTTGCGGTAGATGCGGTGCATGACGATGTGGTTGTTGCGCCTGGAGATTTGGCGAGTGGGCAAGGGAAGCAGTATTCCGTCTACTCGCCTTGGTATCGAGCTTGGATGAGGCACATTCACGAGCATCCTTATCTTCTCAATGCTCAGGAGGAGCCGCATCAGAATCCTTCCTCTGCGCGATCGAAGTTCAATGGCATCTTTGACTCCTCAATACCTTCGGCACCATCGAACAAGTCTTTAACCGACGAGGAACGCAAGCGTTTCGCCTCCCTCTGGCCTGCTGGTGAAGGTGAGGCTCGTCAGCGCTTGGACCGCTTCCTGAACGAGAAGATCAGCAAGTACAAGGACACGCGCAACTTCCCTGCGCAAAACAGCACCGCTTTGCTCTCCGTCCACTTCGCCGCCGGCACACTCTCCGCGCGCACTGCCGTTCGCTCTGCACGGGACATCAACAGCTCTAAAAAGCTCGACGGTGGCAGTCAAGGCATTGTAGGCTGGATCTCAGAAGTCGCTTGGCGCGATTTCTACAAGCACGTTCTTGCAAACTGGCCCTACGTGTGCATGTACAAGCCTTTCAAGCACGAATACTCCGACATTGAGTGGGAATACGATGAAGAAATGTTCAAGCTGTGGAAGCTGGGTAACACTGGATTTCCCATCGTGGACGCAGCGATGCGACAGGCAAGGTACATGGGATATATGCACAACCGGTGCCGCATGATTGTCGCCTCTTTCCTGGCCAAGGACCTTCTGCTGGATTGGCGGATGGGCGAGAAATACTTCATGGAGACACTCATCGATGGAGATTTCGCATCGAACAACGGCGGGTGGGGTTTCTCAGCATCTACTGGCGTGGACCCTCAGCCGTACTTCCGTATTTTCAACCCATTGCTTCAATCTGAGAAGTTTGATAAGGATGGGGAGTACATCAGAAAATGGGTTCCAGAGCTGGCTGGTATCCAAGGCAATGCGATTCACGATCCGTATGGGAGAGGAAAGGGGAAGGAGGCCGAGAAGGCTGGTTACCCCAAGCCCATGGTCGTCCACAAAGATGCGAGAGAGAAGGCTCTCAGCCGGTACAAGGGAGGGCTGGGACGCGGCACTGCCAACGTCGGAGGTGGAGTGCACAATTGAAGTGAGGTGATGTTTCGAGATGCCCATGCAACAATAGCAAAATCAACGTGAGCTTCTCATTCACTCGAATAGGACATTGTGAGCTTCAGAACCTCACCTGGGTGTTGCCGTGATATATTTCTCTCCTTTCTGACCTTCTCTTCTCTTGCGACTTCATCTCCGCGAACCAGACCTTCGACAGCACCGCGAATTCCTACCCACTCGCACGAACCATGGCCAACATCACCATGACAGGGCCGGTCCCTGGAGACAAGATTCCCCTTTCTTTCCGCGTCGAAGACGGCAAGACGATCGTCTTCACCGATGGACTGCTGGACAGCCCAAATAACTTCACGTATACATTCAAGAACCCCGTCCTCCTCCATCAGGTAAGTCTTCCTGATTCATAGCAAATACGCTGTGTATGTTCTATGGCTAATCAATGTATGTCTATGCAGGCCTTCGAAATGAAGTGCTTCCACCCAACTCTCCCGGCCGCCTCCCTCCCCACGTTCAACAACCGCCTCGCGCGCCTTGGAGACGCGGTGTTGAAAGTCTTCTGCGAGCGGCAGAGCATGAAGAACGGAGAGGATGGGCGTAAGTCTTTCCCACTTCATAGCTCATCCCAACCAAAACTGACTATGTATCTTTTATCTAGACGTCTGGAAGGAGCGCTTCATGTACGGCATCAGCATGAACTCGTACCTCGCTCACCGCGCCGACATTCTGGGTGTGACGAACTGGCTGTGGAAGGGAGACTGCCTCGCGCTCCAGTTGGCTCCGCATCTCTATCCAACGACGCACGAGCGTGCCACTGCTGTCGAAGCCGTCATTGGCGCGGTGGATGTTGATTCGGAGAGCGATTTGGCGATTCTGCAGCCGGTGATGCGGAGGTTGGGGGTTTGGTGGCCTACTTCGCCGATTGAGGCGGATATTATGGATGATTACATTGTTGAGTTGACGGAGGTGGGGGTTGTGGGACGGCGGCAGTGATGGGTCTTTTGATTTGTGAAATGACAATGGTTTTTGGGACTTCTCGAGTTGATTCAACGCCTCTCTGAAGCCAATAGGGCGTTAAAACATCCGACATCAAAAGGCATGCTCGGTTCAGGAGACGCCACGGCGTAGACGTCAGCATGGCGGTGCGTACGCTCAGTCACACTTGCAGGGCACCTGCCTTCTTCCCTGCTCTCGGACTTTCAACAACATCTCATCACTCGCCAACAACTCCAGCAATATTCCATCGCGAATGCAGTCTGGACACATCTAGATCAGCCCCACAAACTGGCTCTTCGGACAGATTACACGATACTCGGGCCTCGCACCACGGACACGCCTCTCGCATCATGCCTCCATGAGCAAGACTGATTGCCACGAACCGCGCCCGCGCACTCGGATCAATCCAGTCGACGAAACAGCGAAACACCTCACATCAAACGCCATTTTCGATTGAGGCAGGTGGGAGAGCTGAAGTAAAAGCAAAATGGCTTTCACGACCGGAATTGACGTTCTGAATGAGCCTTTCCATTCCCCGACATGAAGCTCACACAAGACATGAATGTACCAAAATCTAACGAGACTGGCCGTGGAGATATAAATGGAATCACCTAGATGTTCCTGGCGACTCTTTCGAAATCTGGCTACAAGACAGACAGCGACTTCCGGCAGTCATTTCGACTCAGAAGGCGACTTCTTCTGCTCTGTGCAGTCCGCTCCGTCAATCCAGCACTGGCAAATTATCAGCAATGAACCGAAGAGCATTTCTTCGTCATGCGCGTTGCGGGCGTACCTGATACTGCTTTGCAAACATGACTACCATGTACGACTTCCTCTGGGCATCGATCGCTGTCCTTGGCCATCTACTGCATCTGTGCTTTTGGCAGAAGTGAGCATTGGCCGCGGGTACTGTCGCAGATTGGCGATCGAAGGGTCCAGCGACTCTCGGAAAATGGCGACACTTGCTGGTGGATGATGTCTCTGGGCTGCAGTCGAATGCCCGGCATCTGCCATCCAGCCTTGATCAGAGCCCAGATATCGCGGTCCGTCTCCTTTTGAGTCCGCTTTCTTGTCATACCATCCGCCCGTCTGAGACAGAGACTCAGCCGCAGATGCTTTTTCGGCTTGCTCTTCGATCTTTCTTTGCCATGCGGTTAATGCACCATCCGGAAGAGTTTTCGATTCGGCTTGCATCATGGACAGTACTGCTTCAACGGGCTCTCAAAGCGTGTGATGATTCCAAGCGCTGTACTGGTTGTGGAAACACTTGCACAACAGCGATCTTCCCATGCTTTTGTACACCATCGTCGGTGTTGCGATGCTTGCGCACAATTTGCCTGGGCAACAGTATTGCCCCATTTCCAAAAGCGAGCCTTGCGGGCAATTTTCCAGCTCAAGCAAGCTTCAGTGCAACTACAGTCATTCACCAACTTCGCTATCCCGAAAATTACCCGTCGCTTCCCATTTCTATATGCATGCCAGAAGTCTGTGGGAGCTTCACATGATTGGATCGGCAACCAAAGCTATGCCGCTTCGAGCTCGGGATGCGCTTCGACTCTTGACATGCGCTATCGCAGCCTGACATGTTTCTTGTCGACGAGAACTCTTCTGGGATTGCCTCGCAATTTATCAGGCCAGCTCAAGTTGATCGATCATGCCTACCCACGAAGAAGAGCAAGAGGCGCTTCGAGCGATCCATCAAGACAACGTTTCGGATTTTGTGGATACACGGCGTCAATCCATCGAGGCGAAAAAGAAGAGGGGTCGTGCGGCCAGATCGAGGCCAAACAAGAAGAGGAAACGCCGCACTGAAGAGCCAGAGCCGGTAGTACAGGACGACCACGACAGCCAGCACCTCCTAGAATCATCGGCGAACTTCGTCCGTGCCATCACCCAGGGAATCGACCCTGATGAACCTTTTTTGAGGTTTTTGTCGCCCGATTTTAGAGCCAATCTCGGTTTTCCGACGTTTCCAGGCGACATATCCTTGGATGGGCTTGCTCGATGTATTGAAAAGCTCCGTCGAGAACACCCGGAATGGTGCTACCGCTACGGACATTCTTTGATAGACCTTCAAAAAGACAAGAGAGTTGCATCGGTGTATACGGTCTTGAAGCAGGACGGGATACCGCCTGGTAAATCCCAAGAGGTCGTGATGAAAATGAACTACCGGCTCACCGACACTCGGTGGCTCCTCCACCGCTTGCGTTCTATAGCGATGATTGACTACGATCACTTGTTCACAGACAACAAATCTCCGGGATCCCATCGCATCGCTCGAGAAAGGCTGGAGGCTTTGAATAGTCCTGGGGCTGCCACGCCAAATGCTACGGCACCAAACATCTCGTCGTCCTGTCTTGTTTCACAAGATGACTTGATCAGCCGCACCAGTAGTCTGAACCAGTCAGTGACGACACAAGCAACAAATTCACTTGACCGCTGGATCGAGGATCAGCCGAAGAGCCACTCTAACACTCCGCCAGAGTCAGTAATGAATGGCGTGGGAACCCCCGAGTCGTTACCGTTCGGAAACGATGGAGGTTTTCAGGGCTTCACAGCCTGCGGGTCTGCCATTCCGGCTGTAAGCCCAAGTTGCGACCGTGGTCAATCATCTGACGAGGGCGACAGTACCTCAGCTTCGCTCTCCGACGCAGATCAGTCCACGACTGACAGCGACTCCTTGCACGATGAAGCCTCGCCAGAGACAAACATTGTCCATACAATATCCCAGAGCTGCGCACAAGCTTCTCGATTGTCTAACGTGCACTCAGACCAGCTATATCTTGCGAGGCACCACTCCTTGCCTTTGACTGTCCGCGACCATTTTCTGATTCCCAAACCCTTCACCCGCAACGTCAGGGCGGTCTCTTGTCCAACGAGGGACCACAGCAGTCGCCAAACCGTGTATAACTCACGCCATTCCGCGAGCGGCAATTCTGATGAGTCCGATGAGTGTTCTTCAGATTCGATGACGTCTACCTCATGCGATGACGCTGAAGGTCACGATGACTTTGCAGAAGCAGCTTTATTCCGACTCCATTCAGAGATCAATGTTCTGCTTCAGCAGTCACACAGGATCTTCGCAACTGGTTCTGCTAGCGTCTCCAGAGCATTTACCGGGTCTCATACTCCATCTGATCGACCAGGGCGTAGCACGAGCTTGTCAATCTCGACGCACGATCACTCTAGCTCTGAGCCATCGAAGAGACCAAAAACAGAGCCTCCGAGATACAGTCCATTCTCCAAGAAGTGCTATGACAATGTGGACGGCAGCGAATTGACCTCTTCCGAATCGCAAGGTGGCTTATCATCAAAGCGGGACGATACTTCGAGTCTTTCCATTGAAGCGGGTGGCTCTAGTCGCAGCCAAAAGCGTTCTTTCTTGGATTCTGAAAGGGGTGAAGGTCCATCAAGAAGCCCTCCTGGCGGCCAAAAGCGTCGAAAAAAGCGAGAAGGATCTGTCGTCAACGATCGTTTTCCATGTATCTTCCACGCTGGGGAGCCCATTCGGTACTCTCACGACGTCAAAAGGTACAAGCATATCTCTCCGCTCGTGTAAGTTGCCCGAAATCTCATCTTTTCTTGACGGTGGAACTCGAGTAACAGCCAACAGGCGCCACTTGCATACCCGACTTCACCGATGGTATGTGTGTGAGAAATGCTTCATTGTCCTCTCTGGCCCGGATCAGTATCGGCAGCATTGCGAAGGTCGCTTTGAAACGCACTTTAAGTCATGTACATCAAGCTCTTGTCGCCGCTGGTGCAGGGCATCTGACCTCCGTGCCAACTCTTCCTGCGAGTGTATCGTCACCCCCTGAAGCCCAATGGAGAGAAATCTTTCGCGCGCGGTATCCCACTTACGAGCCGCCACCGCTGGCTGAGCCTGGCGAAAGAATCATGACAGATATAGGCTTCGATGACCACGGCCCACGCCTGGAGGCCCTGCCGACTATAGAAGAACACGATAGCGGCGCCAGTGAGCCCACGTTCAACCCCAGCGGAGATTTTACGCCTTCTAGTTCAAGTAGTCTGGTGTCTGGAGGTGTAAGGCGACTCATTTGCCACTTTCAGCAAAAGATCACTGAGTTGGAGTTGAAAATCACTCAATTGGATGGAGGACAAAGCGACCTCAAGACTCAGAAAGAAGCTCTCAACTACCGGAATGGAGTGCTTGAGCAGAGTAACAAGGCCCTCCATAGGCAGGTGCGCGATTTGGAACAATTGATCGGATTCTTGTGGGCTGCTTTCGAGGACAGAACCGAGCCGCACAGTCAAATGGGTATGCAGATACGAAAGACTGTCAGGGAGGCTGTCCCAAGCGTTTTCAATTCACTGGACATAACCTGCCTGGATGGCGAGAGTCAGACTTTCATGGAGCAGCCTGCTCTTATACAACAACCCCAATACTATGGACCGGATGGGGAGCCTAGACAAGCCTCGGCATCGCAACGAGAGCCATCTCCGATGCACATGCTGTCAGATCTCGCAGAGTTCTTGGCAAGCAACATCGGAGGCCCAGCAACAGAATCGGATTCTTTCGACGACCTGTTCCTGGACCCCAGCTTGCGCGACTGAAGGGAATCCAGATCATATATGAAGACCCCAGTCCCCAATCAGCTCTCTGGATCGTGCTTCGAACTCGTAGGTTTCCAAAAAGTCGGGATCTCCAGCACGTAGTCCTGGCACTTCATTGGCCTGCGGGACTGCACCTGGTGCACCGTCGTCTCATCTAAAGTTCTAGAAGATGTGAATGTTTCTGCATGGAGAAGATTCGGAGGCTTGGAATGCCTCTTTCGGTTATTTCAAAGACGCTTGACCCGGGATCGCGTCCACATTCCGCGCGGCACAGCCAAATTATCTGGCATCTGATTCGTGAGCGGCGAGTGAATGCCAAAGACACCCCCGGCCTCAACGCTCGACATCAAGAGTATCGCTCGGCGGCTTAGCGAGGACTGTCGTTTGACATGTGTTCTAGCTGGTTTAATTGCGTGCAGTGAAGTTCGAACCAAGGCGAGTCGTCAGCATGCTGCTTTGCTGGGTCAATGGCGCGGAGACTGTTACTCCTATGTCCTTCATCTGGTCTGTCAAATTGACAAAAGCCCAACGCTAACAGCTCGGCTGGCCGGGTTGTACTCTCCGAGAGAAGGAACGACAGTTCTGATTTCCTTCGGGTCTCACCATTAGTGAGAGGTGATCCAACCACGCCGAGCTCTTGACTCCTGCCCCATGAGCTCATGCCAGCAGATCTGCCGCAAACTCGGGGAGTCGGGCTTCTCAGTGTTCTGCCTGAATCTTGTGATGTTCCACAGAAATGCACGTGGGATCCAAACAAAGACGATTCCAAGAGCGATGTTGAAAGCTTCCAGCAGTCCGGCGCTGTATCCGATTCGCTGCAGCATCTTGCATATGCAAATTCTACACAGGCAAAATGTCCCTTCCACAGCCTGGTGGTTTTGCAGGTTAAGATCAAAATTCATGAAAAGCATTGGAATACATTGCGAGCAATGTCCCGCACGGATGGCTTGCCCTCATTGCGTATGCCACCGTCATAATGGCTCAAATGCCCTGACCTGGACTTAATCGGTCTCTGCAAACTTGAGCAGCATCACCAATCTGTGCAGCTCTTCGGTATATGTCGGATCAGACGCTGCATCTTACACTTTGAGCTTGCTCAAGTCTGCCAAACTCGGAATGGCACAAGCTTAAGCGCAAGTCTGTCAAATAAGCGTAGAACTACTCGGCAACGTCGGTGCCGCAAAACCTTCCAATATCCGGCCGTCAGTCCGAACCAGATGTCCTGAAATATGCTACAGGCTCACCACAGCGCCAGTGGATACCAGAAGCGAATTCAAATGTGACTGTAGCTTCACTTCGCTGTGAGCTGCCTTGCTTCACCTCGGCGAAAGGCATCGAAAGCACGGATTGTCACGCAAATGCTTTCTCCTCTGAGGCAATTTCTCAAAACGACTCGCACGCTCACATTCGCGAGAAATTGTTCCGGTTTCCCTCTACGTACGCTACTGAGAAGCGCCAAGCGGCTACTTGAAAGGACTGGAGACCTTGCTTTTGTCCAGATGTATTTGCCCAAGTCGGCAGACATGAGGGTAGATCAGTCGAGTTTTTTAAACTTCTGCAGCACAGCATTAGACGACTGATAGGATCATTTAGTGATCTATGGACTTCTTCCACGATCCGCATCCAATCCTGTGATGCTCATGCCAGGTGGCTCTACGCCCTTGACCTGCAGGGATGTGGTTCACGCAGATGTAGCCTGGTGCTTCTGTTCTTGATTTGTGCGGCGACCGGCAACAAAGATCTCACAGTCGATCACACTTTGGCGGCATCGAAGAACACAGGATGCGACCGATGGGATCCAGAAGGATAGCGTCCTCGCTGGGTGCGGCGAAGTCACAGCAACGGACGATGCCAACGCTTCCCACAGGGCGAGATCCGGCGGCAATAGCCCCTTGGCAATGTTGTGTCATAACATGAGATCCTTCATTGCCTGATAATGCGTAGTAGACGCTTGATCGTGCAGTTGACTGTTCTTCCTCACACCGCTCGAGTCGCAGATCTTACACGCACGATGAAAGATCCGTCACAGTTTAATCGACAATGCAGCTTCGTCATGCTGTACAACCTCTCCGTGCCCAAACCACGAGCGTCACGAAAGCACCTGCCAAGATCGAAGTCGAGAAGTCCGCTCGTCTCTCCGAACCATGAGCGTGGGGATCCGGTTTCGTCCAAGAAGTCGGGCTCTGTTGCTTTTGTGCCTTTTCAACTCGGACCGGCATCAGGCGTGAGCAAGGACACTCGAAAAGCTGTTCGTGTGCAGGCTGCGAAAGCAAGTGCTGCAGCTCGGAAAAGAACCATAGCCAGACGCTTGGCAGAGAAAAATGGGACATCTCCAGACGAAGCTGTCCTGCCCGAGTCTTCGCCCGAGGATCAAGGAAGGAGGCTGTCATCACCCTCCTCGACGAGTTCAAGATGCGTAACTCTACCATCACCACCGCTTCCAGTACAAGAGCCAGAGCCTACAACCATACTCCGCAAGGACTCCCACATTGATTTCGTTGATCCACTTGCCCTCTACCCGACGAAGATATGGCATCCTCTGATTCCAAAGCTGGTCGACCATTTCTTGAAGTACTTTGCGCCAGAGCGTCATACCGACATGCAAGGCAGAGAAGCGCTACGGACGCACTTGTGGCCCATGGCACTGGAAGAGCCACCATTATTCCATGCAATCATGCTCACTATCGCAAGCCATGCCTCAGTCTCCGGGGCGCTTAAGATCCCAATGGATCTGGTTGCGCAGCTGAAGCATACAACTCTGGAAGGTATCCAAGAGGCCTTGACAGACCCAGCGTCGCAGGGAAATTTTGGAGACTCTGTCGTCGGTGCAATCGCATTTCTTGGGGCATGGGAGTTGGTTAGTATCATTCTTGCATAGCCTTCACTCTCAAAATACACAGGCTAACGAAGACCTAGGAGTACGGTGACCCCGAAATATACGACACACACATGCGAGGGCTAGAGGTCATCGTCAACTTGCGCGGCGGTCTGTCTGGCTCTCTATCCACTCAACGAGGATCATATTCTCTCTCTCCGGCCACAGTGAGCCTCGTTGTGCAAATCGGAAACGACATGGCTTTATTTGCTGGCAAGTCTCCGTACTTCAAGGATCCTCAACCACCCACAGCAGATTTTTTGCTGGATGCCCTTTTATCAGAAGGGCTTCGCAGTCTTCAAAGGCAGCATCTGGTCCTGCCCGACCTACTCCATTCGATTCAGCCCCTGACCTATATTTACCCTCACACCGCGGATGCACTGCCCGATCTCAGAGACATCAAGCACACACTCACCTACTGGGAGCAATTCAACGCCCTTCGGAGTAGCTATCGTCCTCATCTCACGCTGCTGGAGGACACCATGCAGCATCAAGCGAGCATGCACATCCGCCTTGCCGGCCT
The DNA here is from genome assembly GCA_022814565.1 of Phaeophleospora eucalypticola. Lineage (NCBI taxonomy): Eukaryota > Fungi > Ascomycota > Dothideomycetes > Mycosphaerellales > Mycosphaerellaceae > Phaeophleospora > Phaeophleospora eucalypticola. The sequence goes on along the minus strand of JAKLNG010000001.1, from coordinate 302,407 downwards.
ATCAATCTGCGAATACTTGCTCCTGGCAGCAGGAGCAACCACACTGGAGCCCACCGAGTACCTCCACGACGAAATTGCACTCCTTCAGACAGAGATGCTCATCAACAGTGTCTTCGAGGAGGTCACCTTCTGGGCTCTATTCGCGGTCTGTACGATCACCGGCAAATGCGGATCCAGACAAATGCGCTCCTTGAAACGCATGCAACTCGGACTCGGGATCGACTCCTGGTCATCGCTCAAAGCACTGCTGGAGCAATACGTCTACCCGGCTTTCATCCTGGACAACCGAGCGTACGCTCTCTGGGAAGCCATCTACGCCAGCTCCATCGCTCGAGACGGAGACGCAGGCAGCACAGAACCGACCAAATTCAAGAAAGGAATACGATACCCCACCACGAACCTCAGCTGGAACATCGACTCGCAGATAGGATGAAGTTAGCACCAATGCGACGGCTCCAAAAGAATTGCACTTCTGCATTCGTCCGAACCAAAGATCTCTCCCTCCTGCATGTTGATTTTCAGGATCCGCCCATGACACGAACGAACGCCAAACCATTCTGCTACCGTGGTACTGCTACTGCAACTTCGGAGCGACGCCGAAACTCGGGATTCCGGGTTTGACAGTTTTGCAAATCCCACAAAGGGCAAAGGCAACTCATCGTCTTTCGCGCAGGGAGTCGTTCATATGCGCGGATCGGCTCCTTTAACCCGACGAATGGGACGGGCTGGTCCAGCTCCCGGGTGGAAAGTCTGGTTCGCTATCTCGCGGGGAAGCCGAGAAAAGAGATGGATGCTAATGTAGACTTCACCTCGTTGTACGACGAAGAGTGTTAGTGTTGTAACAGTATTTGTCGTTGTCGAGATGGATCATTCGTGCAGTGTGATCAGGAAGAATTCTCTTGTGGTGTCCGAGATTCGGTACCGAGATGTTTGGAGGGGAAAAGACTTGGACCGCATGCGGACTGCAAAGCTATTGTAAATCTTGACAAACTGTGTCGATCTTATTCATCCTCGCAAGCTTGTGGAGCATACGAATGATGAATCGATCACCAGTGTTGAACGGGCGGGGCTTTCCCAGAGCAAAAGTTCTGGAAACCCATCGTACGCAGACTAATCGTGGAGGGAGAAGAACGATCACAACATGGCACTCCTTCTTTTTCTTCATTCATCAACGTAATCAGATCTCATTCAATCGTTGACTTCCTCGTATCTTCTCGTTACCTCTCGCACACTCACCCCAACAGCAAATTCGCTCCAGCATACACTCGTCCCGTAATGATACCAGCCCACTTCTCAACCTGTCCCTCGTCCTTGTCCTCAATAGCCTCCACCAAGCCCGGAAACGTTGCACCAGCATACCCAGTCCATCTTCCAGGCGCAAAGACGACATGCTTGAACCAACTGCGGCTATCGAGACCGGCTTGATGCAAGAACTGTCGCTCCAAGAACTTGTACTTCGTGTTCGTGGCACGAATAGAGCTGTACAGATCTGTCTTCCGTTGGGCAGCGATATCCTTGTGGTTGTTCAGGAGAGTGTCAAGATGAGCGGCTTTAGAGTCGAACTCAGCCGAGACATCTTGGAAGTAGGAGATGGCGTTTTCGACTTTTCGGAAGTGGTTCCAGAACGACTCAGTGTTCATCTCAGCCGATTCTGTGGCTGCAGTCTTGACACTGTCGAGGTATCTCTCCAGACCAACTGCATAGTCGGTTGCGTTGAACTGCACGATTGGCTCCTCAACCAACTTGGCAGCCAGCAAGGAGATGATCTTGGCGATAGTGATGTGATACTGGAAACCTGGATCGCCAAAATTGTCCATCCAGTAGAAAGAGTCGTAGTTACTGTGGTAGTGGTAGACGGGGTCGGAAGGACCAGCACCAAACCCAACATCGATGGAAGAGATACCAGCAAAGTCTTGGAAAGCGGTAAAGTCGCTTCCAGAGCCCATTGTGCTGATGTGGCCATTCCAGGTGTCGCGAACGGTCTGGCCTTTGACAGTCTGATTGGGTGATGGTACCTGACTGGTAACTTCGTAGATAGCCTTGTTAATGACGGGAGCCGCTGAAGTTGTGAAGTGAGGCCCGCGAGCACCAACATCGACATTGATGTATGCGATAGTCGAGCCAGACAGCCATGGCAGATAGTCTTCCACCCACTCGGTGCTCCCAACAAGACCATACTCTTCTCCATCCCAGCTCGCAAAGACAATAGTTCTGTGTGGCTTCCAGCCGGCCTTCAGCGCTTTGCCAAAGGATCGAATGACTTCATTGAGTGCGGCCGAGCCAGAGTTCGGGTCTCCTGCGCCTCCAGCAATCCAGGCATCTCTGTGGTTGCCAATTACAATAACCTCGTCTGAGACGGTACCATTGATCACCCCGATAGTGTCCCAGAGTGGAGTAGTCACATACTCCTGCTTGTTGAAGAGGTTGAGCTCTACACCTTCAGGCGAAGGTCCAATGTTGTATTCAACGCCCTTGTAGTCCAGGCCGTTGTTCTTTTGCCAAGCGTCAGAGAACGATGTCACATTCGGTCCGTGTCCGTTCAGCGCCTTCAACAAGGGGAGGGCTTCCTTGTAGGAGATCGGAAGAGATGGGATGTCGGGAATCTTGCCATCTGGGGATTGACGAGGAGCTCCGGGCTTCGAAGGATAGCCAATGGTGGTTGGGTCACCAGGGGCGAATGAGAGGTACTGGCAGCTGCCTCTCTGTACACTGCTTGGGTTCCTGGCAGGTCCATCAGGGTATGGCTTCAATCCGTTCTTCTCGGTAACCTCTCCATCGTCCCCGGGATCACTGTACATGACCACACCGATGGCACCGAGCTCCGAAGCGCGCTTCACCTTCAAACCTCGGAAAATACCGCCATACTTCACAAGGATGATCTTGCCCTCTAGGCTGATACCGGCATCAAGCAGATCTTGATAATCCTGGAACGTGCCGTAGTTTGCATAGATGTACTGTCCGGTAACGTTTCCACTGGCGGAGTATCCATGGAAGACGGGAACACGGTCGTCAAGACTCGTCGTAGGATCTTCGGGCAGTATGTCCTCGTCCAAAGAAGCTCGATACTTCACCTTCCCATCCTTCAAGAGCGCCAACCCATTGTCCAATGGATAGTTGATGTACACATCATATGCGACGACCTCGGCATGATGAACTCCAAACTCTTCCCAGCGGTCTCGTGTCCAGTCCGCCTGAGTCTTGTTCTTGCCTGCAAGATGCGACCCAGCGGTGTAGTATTTACTCCATTCTCTTGCCTTTTCGCCATCGGGGGTCTCAAGGAGGAACTTCTTGAGCTGTTTGTACGTGATGCCTTCGGATTCGGGCCATGCTGCGTGCGGCAGCTCGAAAGACGCAGCGGTTTTCGTCGCAAACTGGGTCTGATGGTCGCCCAGCCATCCTGCGCTGCCTGTTACGGCGAGAGAGATGAGGGCCGCAATAAGGAGGACGACGGGGACTGTCGCGAGAGTAATGGTGCAGTATCGTCGGAGCTGTTTCGCGTTTAGGACATCGTTCGCATTACTGGATAGCAGCCGCGCTCACCCTCTGATGTGGATATCGCTCTTGTTGCTCCGCAACAGGCACATTCTGTATCAGCGGCGTGCGCTCGCTCATCTTCTCATTGATGAGGCCGTGGCGCTTTTCTTCCATCGTTAGTCCCAATCCGTCCGACAATGGAACGTAAACGGGGGAGAAATGCACTCACCCACGTCCTTCGGATAATTTGTATTGGACATTATGGTTCTTCGCCGGGCAGGATGAGCTTGGCCGAAGCTATGGTGCTATCGGTGGGCTATCTGGCGCTGGCGATGATCACATACTGAATGGGAAGCTCGCCATCATCGCCGGACAAAGCTGCCCCGGCACGAGGCACGGCATGCTTTGCTTGCCCGCTGCAAGATGCGCCGAAGCCGGAACTGTGAATCCTGGAACGCCAAGTTGCTGTTCCCGACTTCACTTGGTCATATCTTTGTTGTTCTTCTCATCAAGCAGCATTCGCAATTTTTGGCATATGGTGACACTTGAAGATCTGGGGTGCGATGTCTTCGTATGAAGAGAGCGAGTATTGACGAATGCCATCGAATTCGTTCTTTGAAGATGCAAAGTGAGAAAACCGCTGGAGAAATCTTTATTTGTGTGTTGACATAACAGCTGGGTTCGTTGATGGATGCAGCGGAGTTTGAAGTCCTCCATAATGACAGACTCTTCTTGCTCCTGACCTCATCAAAACCGCCAATTACACCCCCAAATTCTGCAATGGTCTTGAGAATGAAAAGGCGTCGGAAGCCTTGACTTGTGCTCTTCGAAGACGGCAGCCGTAGCGAGTTGGTGACTTGGGCTTGACCTTGCCGTCGAGGATGTCCATGCTCTTCTGATCGACATAGTCTTTCTTGGACTTGAGGGTTAGGGTTAGGGTGAGGAGGATTCCGCCTTCGCCGATGGGCAAGTTGGAGTCGGAGAAGTAGAACTCGACCTGACGTCGGATCTCGGTCGCGTCGCTGCCCTCCTCCTCACGGTTGAACTCGGTGCGAAAGTTATCGGAACGGTTGTAGTTCTTCTGGTATCCTCCGCGGCCACGGCTGTGGGCCCGACCGGACGTTGCGGAGTGCTTGTCTGTAGCAAAATCATTAGTGGGGTGCTCGCACGATAACTGAAAATCAGGTACGAACTTACCCTCCGTGGAGGCGCTGCTGGTGCGCCGCCTACTGAGGAGGCCTATAGCCTTATCCTTTAGTGTCTCGGCCATGGTGGCTTCTCTGTACTGAAAGTGGAAAAGAACCACCATGGCCGGATTTGGCGGTGACGATTCACGCCGTTGAGGCTCCCGTGCCGTTTGCCACACGCCTCGCGGCGGTGGAGCTTCCCTAGAAGACCATGTTGATCCCCCTGAGTGGTAAGGTGTGAAAGGGAGGCCAGCACAGTCTCCTCACTGCACTCCCTTGATGGCTCTGACGGGTCCTCGCCCTGGTGAATGGGCCCGATGCCGAGGCGAGTGCTGGCAAGCTCTGTCGGCAGAGTTAGCAAAGGTCAATAGATGCAGAAGAGGGAGCCGCACTTACCAAGCAGCCAGCGGCATCGCGGCGCGCGATGGCGATGGTGTGGTGCCAAGGAATGGTGACATGGCGATGGTGTTCAAAGGGAAGGGAGAAGCCAGAAAAGAAGGAAAAGCCCTGTGGAGGCTAGGTTTAGCGGCTTGGCAGGTGCCTCAGGTCATGCGTGGGCTGCAATACATGCAGCACAGACACTCATGTGCTTCGACTGACATATGCTGACATCAAAGTGAAGGCAGAGATACGTGAGTGCTTGCAGAGCAATGTCTCGTGATACAGCGACCCGGTTAGGTCCATGTCATAGGTCACAGTATACAGGGGTCACGGATGCAGTGTCTACGGTCCTGATGTACAGTGCCGTACCATTTAGTATTTGCCGTTGCGAAACAGAAACATCTTCGAAGCTCCCTCGTACGCCTCCATTCCTTGTGTCTAGCGCATTCCTCCTCAGTCCCATTCTTGATTGTGTCTTCAATTTCCCTTTCCCATGCGGTGCTTGATCCTTTTCCACTCCGACTTCAAGTTGGCGATCGGAGCTCTGGGATCTCAGGAGTTGCAGTAGCTCTCAATGTGGGACGCTAGAAGAACTTGTCTGCCTGATTGCGACGAGCACGACGCTGATTGTTCTCCTCGCGCTCATCTTTGTACTTATCCTTGGCGCCGAATGACTGGAGCGGGAAGAGCTTGGGCGAGAATCGTTCTTCATGTTCGAATAGGAGGAGGATGGATGAGATTCGTGATTCGCGCGACGGCCGTTCTTGCTGTAGTGCGATGAGGAGGGCCGAGAAGAGGCGTCGGCCGTCCATCTTCACCTTGACATCATGCGTGACCTCCGTCTTCACATTGGGATTGTTGTAGTCGCCCATGCGCTGGAGGCGCAGGCCCTCCTTGGCATTCTTCTCCTCACGCTCGAGGAGGTCGGCGATTTCATCGTTCTGGCCTAAAGAAGCTATGATGGTTGTTTTGGGGTCTTGTTTTACTGTGTGTGTTGGTCTGACCCACAACCGCCCGACCACCAGATCTGACATCGACGGAAAGGCGAGGAGGGAGCCCCCAGTACTCAAGGCGGGCTTGGACTTCTTCCCCGCCTTCTTCCTTGCGCTTGGCATGATGATACTGAAAAGCCATGATTGTTGTTGCATGTTCTGCCATTTTGGCACCGCTTTGTAATGCCGCAAGAGAAGGCGACTCAGGTCGGATCCGATAGGGAGGGCGGAGGCGGCGCCCTGTGAGAGGTTAGCAAGAGCAGTGTGTGAGTTGAAATGTGGCAATGAGCTTACCACGCGACGCGTCTTGACGCCAGCAAAAGGTCCTGGCTCTGCTGCGGTTCAGAAACGACTTGGGTTCCATTTGTGTGAGGACGTCCACATGGACACGAGTGATGGTGGTGCGGGTCGTGATGATGTTGGAGATAAGGTGCTGATTGTTGCTGAGGTGTCCAAGATGGAAGTGGGTGGAAGCAAATAGTAGATCTGCAGCTCTTATGAGTCTGCACAGGGTCAGTGCACACGCTAGCAGCTGCACGTTAGCTTCACTCGAGCACTTCAACTTCTACTGCAAGTGAGGACAACGAACTCACCTATTTGCGGGTGGTCTCCTCACTCTTACGCGCATTGACGCTTTCTGCCTACTTGCGCTGCTTCACGTGGTTCATACGACGCGAGACACAGGCTCTGGAGTGAGCGCAGACTCGTCTTCACAATGTATTCTCTGTCACTTCGTCCAATTGTACTCACAAAGCTCACAGCTGGCATTCGGACTGATGATTCTGCTCCCATAGTATCGCCGAGACTGTGGGGCTTCCATAGGAGCCCAGCAAAAGCGCAAGGCCGGGCGGGGAGTCTCGTGTGTTGGATTCGAGGAGCCAAATGCCAATTGACGAAGACGGAATCTTTGGAGGCTCTGGTTGTTCTACTACGGCGTCTTTGTTAGATCCTTCTCGCAAAATCTGCATCACGCCTCCGGACGGTGGTGAATGTCCAAGCACGCTGGACTGACATTCACCGCGTGTCCGGAAGCACGGGCCCAGACACGAGAACGGTTTGCCTTCTGGGCGAGTGTTTAAAGACAATGGCAAAGCCATCTCCAGAGACGCTCTCATACCTTCTGCACCTCTCTACACGCCCACTGAGGAAGCTCCTGTGTGCAGCGAGGGGGCCTTCAACAAAGCAATTACAGCAGACAAGACCCCAAGGAGGCCAGCAACTTCAGTCCTGGCATCAAACCGCTCGAGCTTATTCAACATGGCCGCCGGGCCGCGCGACGCTGCATTTACACATGCCGGATTCCAAGCTCAGATTGCTGCTGCTGTACAGAAGGGAAGGCTGAAGGAGGCTCGCGAACTTCGTCGCCTTGCTTCATTCAACGCGGATGCGGTAGGCATATACCCCCATACAGAGCACTCTGCAAGAACCCAAGTGGCTAAGCCATTTTTACTGACCTCGTCGATCATTCCAGAACCCACAAATGAGTCAAACTCAACAACCCGCTCCATCTGCTTCGTCCAACTTGCCAAAAACTACTACCACGATTACCCGCGACACCAAGGACCGCACCCCTACAGCAGACTCGGCTGGTCAGAAGAACAAGGCTGTCAGAGGGGAGGGGCTTGGCAGTGACGGATCACTGACAGCTGCTAAGAAGGACTGCAAGAAGGTTTCCAAGGGAGATGGTGTGGCTCAAGCTGACGTGGACGGACGTGGAGACTCGAGTATCGAGCGCAGCAGCGGAAGCATGACTCCTTCAAACGTCCCACATGATGGTGTTACAGGCCATCGTCAAGTCCCCACTGCAGGCGAGGTCATCGAAGCCCTGGCGCACAAGCTTGGACCGGCGGCAGAGCGCTTCCCACATCTTCCTCTTGGCCCGGGCTATCGTCCTACACGCTACGACTACAAGGGCAAGGGCACTTGGGCGGTGTCTAGGGCCGACGAAGCTTGAGTTGGTAATGTCGGGGCTCCCTTTGGGTCGATATGTGAGTGACTTGGAAAATGGCGTTGAGCTATTACGCTCGTTCGCATTGTGCGCTGAGATGCTACAATGGGAGCAACAGGGACCTGATTGATATTGCACCGACTATGCAGATAGTTTCAAATGAGCCACCTTGTGGTGCTTGATACGACAGACAGAATCCGTCAGCGGCTGCTCAATTCGGCAACGTACGGACTGTGTATAGACCGCTTGCCGGTGGACCATAGCGGATCCTCCACGCCTGGCAATTGTTCCTTCCAAAGCGCTTCAAAGTCTCTCCATTCCTGCACATGTCGTTGAACTGCCTCATGCAATAGCCTTGTGGAACCCACTGCGGGGGATTGCACGTTCCTATTGCCCCCCGTCAGCTACAGTAATTTAAGACGGACGATAGAAGCAGCATGTCTTACCAGTGATCCAGACCCGGCCCTTGCCGCTATTGCCACGCATGCCCGTGAGACTGTACTTGGATGGGACCATAAGCTTGGTGTTCTGGCAGAACTTTCCGATAGCATTGTTGACGCCGGGGAATTTGTTGGTGCCGCAAAGCTTGGAAGCGGAGCAGAGCGCTGCGAGGAGGGTGGCGATAAGGAGATAGAGTCTCATGATTGCTGGTGTCTGCTCTGTCCAGTGTGCGACTTAATAGAACGATGACAGATTCGAAATAAGCAGACTCAATGATCATAGTTGTATCCGGCTGGTCCATGATGCATCAAAGATCCAGAGCCGCGGTGCTTGATTTTGTTCTTCGAAAGTATTGTTGATGATGTTTTCGAACAAAGAAAGTCGACTTCCGCACACCTATACCCAGATCAGCTGTCAGTCAACCCCAGAATTTACGGCTCGGAGAACAAAGAAAAGCGATACACTCAGACGCAATTGACTTGAAAAACAATATTAACGTGATCGCCACGTGGCGCGGCTAGACTTTCTTGTCGAGTAGGTCTCGAATTAGCCTTACGATCGCGATAACCTTCTCTTCTTCTAGCTTACGACCTACGAGCTGCAAACAAACAGGCAGTCCTTTGTAAATTTCTGGATTGTACTTGCGACGAATCGTCTCATCTCTTTCGCAGGTTGGAGGGGGTAAAGCTTCCCTATTAGCATCTTTGAGCAGACTGGCATCATCTGGAAGATCTTTCTGTGGATCTACGAAACCCGTGGGGAATGTACAGGCGGTGTAATCGAGAATGTTGACGGTTGCTGTGTAAGCGAAATACCTGACTTTGCTGTAGTCGCCATGTCTCGGTGCAACAGCGGGCACGACAGGAGCAATGTATGCGTCCATAGGTGCCATGCCTTGTTCTGTGTCTCCAGTATTGTTCCATTGTTGGAGCACTTTGGCTCGGAAGTCAAGACATTCCATTGCAAGGTCCCAGGACTCTGTAACATGCAAAGGTGGATCAGTTGTGTCACAGCCGCTCTCCATCGGTGGCTCGCCGGACTTGGCACATTGTCTATGAATATCGAATGCAGCATCGGAGCGAAAGACTTTGAGGACAAGCTCGACCGCTCTCTGTGGATCGATCTTCCAAGGTATGATCTCGTGGCCAGCATTTTTCAAAGCAGCAATGGTTCGTTTCATTGCATTACGAATCGGTGGTTGCGGAAGACAGACGCCGTCCCATTCGAAGATGCCGATTCTCAGCTTTCGTTTTGAGGTTTCGAGGAGGACCGAAGATCGCCAAGGCAGAGGATGACAGTATGGATCTGCGGACCAGGGCTCGCTGTGGACTATTACTTTCGTCACCAACTCAATGTCATCGATTGTTCTCGCCAACGGACCAACAACAGACACAAGCGTTTGTTGACCTTCCATACTATTCAGCATGCGATAGTACGGGATCCTTCCGGAACTTGGACGGAGACCATACAATCCTTGATATGCTGCTGGAGATCGAATCGATCCACCAAGATCTGATCCAAAGCCAAGTGGGCTTGCTTTGAAGCCAATCAATGCACCCTCGCCGCCAGAGCTACCGCCGCAAGAGAAAGATCGATTGAACGGATTGGCGGTACGACCAAGAATGTTGTTGACTGTCTCGCCCTGCTATCGGTTAGTGGGGAAGCAAAGTCAGAGCTGTAGCATGTCGAACTTACCCACATGCATCCAATGCTGAGACTTGTCTTCGCAAAGATATTTGCTCCAGCCTTCTTCAAGATCTTGACTATGACTGCATCATCTTGATCGACTTGTCCGATGGGGTAGACAAAGCCGCAAGTCGTTTCTGTGCCAATGAGTCTGCATTGATCCTTCACGCTGATCGGCAATCTATGTAGCGGCCCGGTTGTCTTTCCCGTACTATCTTGAAAGGCATCCAACTCTTTCGCTCGGGCAAGAGCCAAGTCGTACGGGATAGCAAGGCAGCAGTTCAGAAGCCTATGAGCAATAGCTGCCCGGTGCGTGAAAGCATTCAGTACTTCAACAGACGAGAACTGTCGTCTCGCGATTGCAGAGACCAGCGTTGAGGCACTCGCTGATGTAATCTCCAGCTCTCTTGCAGATAGGTATTTCTCGGGGACGTTCATAACTGAAGCAGTATCTGTGAGTGAGTGCTCCAGCTCCGGATGTTGGGATTCGCCCGGAACTGAAGCAAGAATGCGAGATCGCTTGTCGGCGACTTTGAGTTCCCACGATGTGGACATCTTGTAATGAGGCTCTTCCCTTCCACTTGGCCGGTCAAGTTGAGTAAAGAGAGGGGAGAGAGCGTTCCAGGCCGACGAAGAGTAGGGTCAAGCTTCAGCTTATCTCGCCTATCTTGCATGTGCATGCAGGTATTGAGCTGAGCTTGGCCGCATGCTACTGCAGCTCATGCGTTTGTGTCTCGGCCCCTTGGCATCTTCGTCATTTTCGTTATGTAGCCCCTAGCTCTTCAATGGCCGGCTCTCCGTGCTTGGTCGCATCATTGATATCTTTGCCGCTGACTTTCCCGGCTATAAGCTTCTCTTGGCATCTCTTTCAGTATTTCGATGGTTCAAGTACCGTCAACGCTCCTACGCATTGGTGAAACCGCTCTAGTCTTTGATGATTGCTGGTTTATGAGCGTCGATCGTTGTTTTGATCCCTGAAAGTCCCTTACTGCGCGAGGTCCGCCGCTTAGGCACAGGCCAGATGAAGTGCAAGTGGTCGAGAATGGGCTGCAAATGGGTGAGCGAGCTCTAGAGTATCGTAGAGACCATATTTTTTGGCGCGGAGCGGTACTGATGAGGGTCAATATCGAGTGAAAGCGTGGACACGAGGTTCAAGAGATTATCCTTCATGCAAGTCTTCGAATGAGTCCCGTTTTTGCTTCAGCACCTCCCTTTGCAACGTACGCTACCGCTAAAGTTCATACCGATGCTTTGATACATGGCATGACATCCATGGAGGCAACGCATATCGTCAATCGTATGAATGCGGAAATCTCGCCATATCCGCGCTTCCTTCGTCGAGCTCCGAGCACAGGCTTTGGGCGTAATGTACTTCCAGGGAGGAATCTGGGCTTAGAACAAACGGTTTGACTTCTGTAGCCTGCAGCAGACGTGTAATGATGCAGTAGAGCGGCGAGCGGTGATGCGAATGTTGTGAGCACGCGAACTTGGCTCGTGAGCAGATGCGAAGTCGAAACTGAAGAGGGCGACACAGGCGTGCGGTTGAACGGTGCAGTCATCGAGTCATCAAGTCGTGAAGTGATGAAGTCGTGAGGCCGTGAGGTCGTGAGGACGTGGAATCGCCTCGACGCGTCACTTTGTGCTTCAATGAGGCGCGTATAGGAGTCAGCTTTGGTGGAACGCCGACCTTCGATTTGTGTTGAAAGAGGAGCCGTCAGTTTGCGGTGGCAAAAGGCGCGTCTCAATCCGACGCGTTTGGTAGTTTTTACGTGAAATTTGCTGTGAGTCGGCGCCTACCTAACTAATCCCGGCAATTCCAGGCTAGACCAAGATGCTCTGTAGACCAAAATTTGGGCATTCACGCGTCATTCCAGCATCAGACGCGCCTAAGAGGCGCAAAAAATCGTGCAATGTCTTCAGACAATAGCGCGGACTGATGGAAGCAGTCAATTGGACATCGTTCAACGTGATAAGTGCGCACGCGAGTGGCTTTCTCGCTGAAGTGCGAAAGAATTGCCAAAAACGTGAGCAGCTTTAGAAGCCGTATGAGTTTCGAAACGGGGACTGTGCAACTGTTAGCCGGTTCTTGACCTCTCTGCCGTAGCGTACGCAGCCCTGCAGCTCAAGCTACGCACACCTTAAGCATTATTGGTCCGTAGAATGTTTGATATATAAAGATCAAGTGCAATGAGGACGGCGGGTAAAATGTTCCGGCGGCACTGCCCTCTCATCAGGTCGCGCCAACACAAGGCAACCATTCACAATCAACACGATCTACTACCGAAATTTTTGGGTGAAACGCGGACGGTGCGTGAGGCGGAAGTACATCTCGCCATCACGGTTGGCAGAAAAATCCATGGAGTCTAGAAGGCGGTTCCACGTACGCTGGCAAGATACAAGTCCGAAGCCGCACCGAGGGCGGTTTTGCTTCTGTGAGTTGCATTCGTGTTACACTCCTCGCTGCAGTCGTCGGCAGTCCGCTGGCGGAGCCATCCATCGTACTGGTCTGCGAGAATGTAGAGGTAGGTGATGCGGCCTTGAAGATCCTCGGGCACCTGCAGCTGGATTAGCGGGAACTGACGCCGCTTCGAAGGCGCACTTACATTGAAGCACTTTCCCATCTGCACCCGTGGCACGTTCGGTGGCTGCAGCGCTCATAACGCGGCTTGTAGCGGGCGATGCTCTTCGAGCAGCGAAGACAGGCGTGAAAGGGAGGATGAGGCGCCGTCGAGACGAGCGCGGCGCGCGGAAACGGGTATTTGTTTCGTAGAGGGGAGAATAATCGCTTGCTGCAAAAGAGATTTCAGCGCTCGTCAACTCAATGCTGATGTCGCCGAGAGTCTGATGGAATGCACTTAGCGTAGCAAAAAGCTCGCGAAAAATGGCAAAAATGGCAAAAAAAGAGGTGAAGCTTTGAAAGCTGTGAGGGTCGAACGCCGGACTGTGAAGATATTAGCCAATTCTTATTTTTCTGCCGTAGTGTACGCAGCCCCGCAGCCATTGAGCTACGCACACCTTAAGCATTGGTTGGATCAGACCTCTTTATGGTATATAAAAGCAAAACAATGGCGGCTGCAGCCATTTGCCTTAGAAGATCTGCTGACGCGCTGAGGAGGCATCAAGACCAAGCCATGCTCGACGGATGTGTCCTTCTTGACTGGCTCTTGCAACCTCGTCGCCCTCGTGCCGCCTTGGAGGTGGGCTCAAACTACAGTGGTGGCTCATCCTTATGAAGATGATGTATCTGGTTATCAACACCTTCGGGGGAGGATACTTAACAAGTGACAGTAGCAATCAGCATTGTCGCCACGATTAGCGCCATCTGATCCTGCTTCGCAACGTGCGCTTTCGCGTCAGGTTGGTGTTTGCTTGAGGTACCCGTGTTAGCGACATCATGACAATGAACTGCAGAAGTTCGGACGCAAGAATTACACGCACCACGCAAGCTCTGAGGATAAAATCCTCACGCTACTCCAACGCTTGGGAAGAAGAGCTCTACCTAGCAGCCCAACCGCCACCGAGTTGCTTGACGCAACGCTATGGCGCGCCTGAGGTCAAAGGATCCATCATCATTTGCTCTCCACATCTCGGCACATGCGTCCAAATGCTAAGCTACTTGCATAAACTACCGGGTCGGGAGGATGTTTGGCGTCTTTCCGAATCTTGCTACTTACAACTCTTCTGGGCCAGCGCAGGATGTCCCTCTTTCAGATCCCAAGGACTGATTCGATGATAAGCTCGGTGCGCCCCTTCAACAAGTTTGAAGCCAAGGGTATCACTCCATCGTCAAGGAAACTGAGATATCGCCGCACAAAGCCTCCCGACCTGTTGTAATCCAGCCTCATGTGGCACGCTCCAATCGCATCGTCGCCGGTGTTGACTGACACAGTCCCTCCCAAGGCAAGCGGCGAAAAAAAAGTAAGAGGACCATGATGACGGCAGAAAAGCCCATTGCGCTTCAAGTTGTCTTGCTGCCATTGAGTCGTCGCGTGAAGGTGCGACGCGCGACTGGATCGACTTTCGCGATCTTTCGTTGAGCGGAATTATTGCAGCTGGCCGGGAATCGTGAAGTGTCAGTGGATCAACATTGCGACTCTCTTGACGCCAAAACGAGTCAATCATGTAAACAGACAGAAAGTTAGAGTGTATTGCAACGCTGATGTTGGTGAAGTCGTTGTCAGACGGCAAAGTGAAGTCGGCTCTCTCCACTAGTCTCCCAGGATATTGGCGCCAGCTTACCTAATGTTCCTCAGAATCCTAGTCAAGCCCGAAAGCTTGACCTTTCTCCTCAACATCGACAGCGACAACGATCTGCTCTTCCGAAGCAAACGACTTCTCAACGAGTTGACCGCATTCAAATGCAAGCATCACGAACAGATTTACATCTCCGGCGGTCAACGATGCCATTTGAGGAGTCGGCACGAATGACAGTATGGAGTCCGTCGGCCTGCATCTTTCACTTGTATGAAGAGGAGGGCAACGATCGATGTGTGCACCTGGCACTCTCACCCCATGCAGAGTGAGAAGGCCTCTGGGTTGCATATATGGCATTCCGATATTGGGAGAGAGCAAGACCGGCATTTCGCGATTCGGGTCTGAATCGCGATATTCAATGCACCCAGGAAGAGCATGCACGTTTCGAGGCAGCGCCGTGAGCGCAAAACACGATCGCTGTATCCCACCGTGGAGTAGCTGGTGTCTGGGATGAATGGCTACGGATAGGATTCCGCGATCTATGTCGTGAACGGCGAGGGCACCATTGTCATACGACGCTACGGTGTGCCCGATGTAGCAATCTCATGCTTAGCAGTTACTCAACCTGCACAATCCACGTCTTTTGTGGTCTGTTGGAGTTACATGCCGTGCGCGCCTTGCGTGCCACTTCACAACTTCGACCTGGACAGCTCCATGCGAAGCCCACCAACCAAACTTCTACACTGGGTGACCGGGTGACAACATGCCGATGGGACGCCGCTCGCTGTCGTACCGGCCACCTGATCCATTTCCACACAAGAGCCGGATAGCATAGCCTAGTTACAGATCTTCGGGGCCGTCGTTCAATCCGACCAATGATTGAGACCGGTGACCGGGCACAGAAGGCCCCAGAGGATCCAAGTTTAGAATTCATGCGGCTGAGCACGTGCTGCCGAGGGACCCTGCACGCATTGCCCGTCTAAATCCGTCAGTGTATCTCATCAACGATCTCCTCCTTAGGCAATCCGTCATTGGATCTGCAGCACCACAGTAGCTGAGAACTCGAGCAGATGCGGTTTTTGCCTGCGTGCAATCCTGCTGGATCAAACGAATCGACCCGCGTTGAAGACGACAGCAACGATTGACCTCTCCCGCGTAGTGTTGCAGCCTGGCAACGCTTGAATGGCAAGACCGGCGCTAATGCTATGTAAAGGTTTGACAGGACCTTGCGCGGTGGACGAGCGCTCAGGCCGTCAAGCTGAGCTTGAGATGAGCGTAGCTGATCCTTCGCTTCGGCTGACTATCTAACAGAAATGGATCGTCCACTTAGTCGGTCCTGCTAACAAAATTAGAGATATGAAAGGCATCCACCTAAAGCGAAGCACAGGTTTCTTCTTCGCCGAGCCCTATGTGCAGATCTGTCCGCAGCGACTTCAGGTTGTTGCTAGCGTATGACCATTTCTAGTCCCGGCAACCGGTCCCACGCGCTCAGACTCGTGGCATCCACGCACCGGCAAGCTGAACTGGGGTGTTTGTGAGCACGTCTACTGGCACTTGTCGATAGTCCTACGCTGGGTGTTAAGTACTTAACACTCCGCAGGCTCGCCCCGATCTTGTTACTATCACAACACTTTCATCAGGATCTGAAAAGCAGAGACGAATTTCCTTTAGTATCTCCTTGTGTTTTTCATTTGAGCTCAGCATGCGCGGTTTTCTCGTTGCTGCGCTTCTGAGCGCTGCGTCTGCTTCTCCTTATGGAATGTCGGAATACATTCGGGCGGGCATTGAGAATACTGGATCAAGCCAACATCTCAGCAATAACACCAAGGCACCACCGAACGGCAACAATGCATCGATATCAAAAGAGCCATGTGCGCTACTGGGCGATGCACTTGCCAAGTAAGTTCCGACTAGATCGCTGAGAGCAGTTCAATGCTAACAGCACACAGGAGCAACCCGAAGAAACCCACGGTAAATGCCACTCTTGCGTACGCCTGTCTGCAGTCGGTCCCACTCGACGCTGAAGGCGACCGGTTTCAACTCGACGGACTACGCACATTTGCTCAATTCCAGAGCACACTGGCCTACCTAAAAAGCCCGCCTCCGGGTTACCTCTACCCACCGGTCGACGTATTAGAAGCACTCGATTTGGTTTCAGAAAAGCTGGAGAACAACGGATACCAAAGCGAGTATGACTTTCAGACGGATGTCAGCTCCATCATCGCCAGTGGCTACGATGGCCACTTCTCATACAAGGCGGACATCACTACAATCTTCACGTTCCTTCGCCTGAATGCACTGTACTCGGTCTCCAAGGATGGATTGGCTCTTCCAGAAGTGTATCTTGATGTCGATCTTCCCATGCTTGTGCAGAGGAACGCATCTAACTACACCGTCTCGCCCATCTCACGGATTAACGGGCAGAACGTTGAGGCTTGGATGAACTCTTATGCCACTTTGAACGGTGGTGGCCAAGACCCTGATTCTAATTACAACGCTATGTTCTTTACGGTGCCCTGGAGTCAAGACGGCTTTCAAGGCGGCTATCACTACGATGGACCCTACACGTCGGTGACGTTTCGCAACGGCACCAGTCGGATCGTAGAGCATCTCGCGACCACGAAAGCCAACTTCACTGGTGTTGAAAGTGGATCAGACTTCTTCAACAAGTTCTGCACCGGCGCAGACCCCACTGGAAGCAATGGCGAGGAGCCCTCTCCTATGCCATCCTCGACTTCTCCGCCCGCAATTCCGACTACTGAGATTCCGTTCCAGACTGTGCCGTCTCAAACAGCAGAACCGGGACCAAGCTTCTTTCCAGTGCCTTACATCACTATGGAAGACAACAGTGTCGCTGGCTACTTTCCCGAGGAGAATCCAGCCCTTGCAGTTTTGGCCATCGCATCTTTTGGACCTGAGCCATCTGGCATCGAAGCCTACAACCAATTCGCCAATGTCGTCCGCACCTTTCTTGCGACCTCTCAGAAGCTCGGAAAGAAGAAGCTGGCAATTGACCTCCGCGGCAACCCCGGCGGAGATGTGATCTTGGGTTACGATTTGTTTGCGCAGCTGTTTCCCAAGATGACTCCGTACGGCGCCACCAACTTCCGAGCTATTCCACTTTTGAATGATGTAGGCATGATTGTCAGCGACTATTACGCCAACATCACCAACATGACTGCTTCGGAAAGTGATTGCGGGTCCGACTTCTCTACTCAGCCCTTCAACTATCGCGAGGAGCTCGACGTCGACAACAAGCCTTTCACATCCTGGCAAGATCTGTATGGGCCTCAGCAGCACAACAACGACAACTTCACCAACTTGATGCGTTACAACTTGAACGACAAGTATTCTGTCGGATGCCAAAACATTTCAAACTACGGCAACATTACCAATATCACACCACAGGTCTTTCAACCAGAGGACGTCATACTCATCCAAGACGGCTTCTGTGCGTCGACTTGCGCCGTGTTTAGCGAGTTCATGAAGTCCCAAGCGAAGGTCAAGCAAGTCGTCTTTGGTGGTCGCAAGCAGACTGGACCGATGCAAGCAGTCGGAGGTGTGAAGGGTGCCAACGTCTACAAGTTCGACGCCCTCTTCAGCTGGATCGAGGAGGCTGCTACGAATCTCAGTACACCCGCGCAAAAGGAGTCATTCTCCAAGAAATATGGCGGTCTCGAAGATGGGGCGGTGCAAATGCTCACCCGCGCCGCAATCGGGCCAGATGGGCTCATGGCATCTGCAAATGTTCGCAACAACATCCGTCTGGATGATGATACCGTTACCCCTCTGCAATTTGTCTATGAGGCTGCGGACTGCCGATTGTTCTACACCGCACCAATGCTGGCTTCGCAAAACCTCGTGTGGAGCGCGGCTTACAGCTCTATGTGGAAGAATGGGAGCTGTGTCGCCGGCTCTACCGGTCATCCATCTTCAAAGCCAGGATGCGACGTCGCTTCCAACAGACCTCCCCCAAATGCCAGAAACTTCTTTGGGGCGATGGTCTATTCGGCCTTTCCTAAAGGTCTGCGCGATGACGGACTGGGAATGGCGAAAGTGCAAGACAAGAGAAAGAAGCCGAAGTATTCATCGCACAGTAACAAGAACAAGACGCAGGATCAGAACAACACGTATGAGAATGCAGCGAGGGTAGTGGGCGGCGGCGGCTGGAATGGAGCTATCCTGGGCTCGGCGCTAATTTGTTCGATGGTTGCGTTTTTCTTGTGATGAATAATTCTTCTTGGCTGGCAGAGTGGCTTAGCATGGCGCAGGCGGTATCGTCTAATGAATTCGCACGTCAATTAAAGTCCAATCAGTATGCCGGATCTCATGTGCACATCTGTCGCAGCAACTTGACTTCGCTACGAGCGTAGTTCTAACCGACAAGCTGAACAGGGATTTTGGCTACGGCGCAGTACGGCGTCTACTTGCGACCTTCGATAGGTCTGCCTCGCGGCGACAGCAAGTATATGAAGATCTCAGAAGTGTGCTCGATTGCGAGTCCATTAAACATCAAAATACGAATTTTCTCACTCTGGTCGGATCCAGCAATCAACCTAAAACCAAGGACTGAGTGCGCTCCAACGCAGTCCAGTTTACTCATTCCATACTCATTCGAACGTAGCATGCGTTTCTTCCTCGTTGCCGCATGCTTAAGCGCCGTGTCTGCTTCACCGCACGCACTTCCAGAAATCGGCCACGACATTGACATCACCGGCTCAAGTCAATCGCCCAGCGATCTCATCGGAGAGCTGTCTGAGGGAACGCATTCACTATCGAGCAGAGAGCCGAAGGGGTAAGACCGGACCTGGTCATCTATCGCAGCTCTGTACTGACAAGACCACAATAGGGGGAAGTGGTGGAAGCACCGTTCGCATCAACATAAAGATGACAAGAATGATACGAACAGCACGCAGGAGAATACTGCAATGCCGACGGGGAGCGGGTTGAATGGCGCTGCCGTGGGTTCTGTGATGATCTGCTTGATCGTTGCGTATTTCCTGTAGTGTCAGAGGTCTGCGGTATCGATCGGTAGTGGTATAGACTGTTCATGAAGGTATGAAGGAAGATGAAGTTGGAATGCTTGCAACGGAATCCATGGATTGCTTCCCACGACTTTTGGAACCAGCTGGCCGGCGTCATGCTTCTCGGCTGATGACCTTCCCTTCCCTTCTTCCGACTCCTTCGTCTCGTCTCTTTCCAATATAATCAAATCTTTGTGGCTGCGAAGAATCGAACTTGCAACAGATGATCAAACTGATGATTATGTCTCAGCTGTCCAGGAACGACTCGCAGCTCAGGCCTGCAGCCTCCACGAAAGAGCGATCCTCAACCACGTCCGTCTCTACCCACACCTAACGATCACCTTTGCTACGGTCACGAATATTCGCAGGAGCACCGGCGAGGTCATCCGTGCTTGTATCAACGTGCTGTCACACGACGCTGCAGCTCAAGAGAGAGAGAAGCACCGAAATGAAGTCACCGTGGAAGAGATCTACGACCCACCATGTTACGACATCGGACAAGGGCACACTCGTTCAGGTCCGGTTTGCCCTTCTGTATCCGTCGACTAGTGATCGTGCGCTGTCTTGATTACGGTGATGTTCCAGTATGCGCTCATTGACGGCAATGATCTTGGTCAGCCGGACCACGCCGTCGCGGTTATGATGCAAGCATGATTTTCCGCTTGAACACCGGGGCAAGAGGTAGGCCAAGTACATTTATGAGTACAAGCATCAGGCGAAGGCGATACTCTATTTCATTGCTTGTCTACATTTACCGAACACTTCAGAAAGAATCAACAACAACTCTCCTACCCAACGCTGGTATACAGAATTGAAGAGATGGCATCCGAAGGCGCTACGGACACTGCGAAGCACGCCGCTCAGGCTGCTGCAGACACAGCAAAAACTGGTGTAGACTATGTGGCAGATGCGCTTGAACGCTTGACGGGATCGACAAGCAATGGCGACACTTCAGCGAAGCCAGCCAGATACGCTGAGGTGCAGGCTGCCGACATGCCAGTGAGCACCCCAGGTAGGTTCAGGAGTTGTCTTGTTGCCATGTACGTGCATTGACTTTTCATAGGCATGTCTACTCCACTCCACCGGGAAGGTACAGAATACGTCGAGGAGGTCACACGCCAGAAGCAGCAAGGCCTGGATCCCTCGCAGCAGGGCATCTCCCACACAGCCAACATCTCGGGTCAAGCAACTGAACGGAATGTGCCTCTCGACACTGTCGAAAGCAGTGCTCTCCCCGACGTTACCTACGAGCATCGTCCGAAGACATTGCCCCAGAACGAGCTGGCTGAGCGTGAGAAAGAGAGAGGCTTGCGTGGAGGAGCAACAGGTGCACCATCGCAAGTTGTCACAAGCGAGGCCAATGCAGGTCATGCTCCTGGGGCCGTCGATAGCTCAGAGACAGTACACGAGAAGGACCAAGTGGAGAGAGAGCTGCTCAGCAAGGTCACTCAGACCGAGCCTGCAGTTGAGGCCCAGGCCGGATCTCGTTCTGGTCCTGCGGCTGGCCATGGTGTTGCACCAGCGGCGGGAAGCGTACCTCCGGCGCCGGGTGCGATTGAGACAGCCTTGAAAAACAACAAGACTCTGGAGAGCGAGGATGCCACCCCAACTGCTCTCCATGCTGGTAGGGCGCCTGTCATTCCCGATGAGAAACCGCGCGCTGCAAGCATGGTCAATCACAGCCTTGATGCTCTTTTGCCGCCGACTGCAGTCGAGAAGAAAGGCGTTGAGCAGCCACCAACTGTATTGACAGATGCAAAGCGATCGGGAAGCGGCATCAAAAGTGGAGATGCTGGAAACACTTCTGAACAGCCGTCGTCGCCCCGCGAGCACTACAGGCAAGACAGTGAAACCCTTCCGAAGGAGAGCTACAATGGATCACAATCGGAGCGGACGCAGTCCAAGACAACAGGGCCCGGGAAGCCTGGAGAGAAGGAGAATCCTTCGGCGATCCCTACCGCTGGCGGCCAGAAGGTGGGCGAACAACACTTTGGCGAGAGCAAGTTGCTGCCAGATGCGCCATGATGTCTTCTTGTCGGCTCCAAGGTCGAAAGAGAGTGTGATACCAGACAATTGAAATGATTAATTGCGACACAGATGTTCTACCAGCTTTCCGTTTGAGATTTTCCAGATCTTGCTAGGCCCGATCTGCTGATTTTCTATTAATTGACTCGCCCAATAAGTGCAACTCAGGCCAGATCTTCGGTGTTCGAGTGCGACGCAAACATCGCCGCAAAGCACAAGTGACTTGGACTCAGTCTGACAAACAACTTGTGCTGTGCCGCTAGCTGGAGGAGCTGCACGCCTGCGAGCTTTGCCCAATCCCACGCTCTGTGGAAACGCATACGCTTCCAATTCGGTATGGTTCAGCCTTGTCTCCCATCCCAAGTTCGGCGACACTGCGACTTTGCGCCTCCACCATGCATGCCTTCGCTTGGCGAGGCTGGCGCGCGATCGAGAGCGAGTACAATAAGGCTGTCCGTCGCTGCGCAAAGTGAGTGAGAGCAAGTGCGGTCGTTGCTTCAACTTGCTGCGAAAAGGTTCCAACAAGATGCCTTTGTTCTCAGTGATTGCGACCTTATTCGCAATACTGTTCTCGTTCGCATACGCAGACTTCTGGATCGCCAACACAACAGCCTGCATGGGCGCATCTCCAGTCCGACACTGCTTCCCAGGCGCTCACATCCTCATGGCTTCCAACGATAACAAAACCACATTCAGATGCGGCAACCTCATCAACGCCCACGATAACTACTACCTGAATACCTCCATTACCCAAACGAAAGCCCCATTCGCGCACTCTGAAGGCGGCGTGTGCGGCGAGAAGGGCTTGAAGTTTCAGAACACATATGAGATGCAAGACGATGGGTTCATATATAATGTGACCACCAGAGATGGGGACTACAAGGGTAGGTGTGTGAAAGATATGGACAATGCTGGAAATGGGACGACGAAGTTGTGTGATATGTGGGTTGGAGGGTACTTTTTCAGGACGGTTTTGAGGTGTGAGAGTGATATTTGCATTTAAGATGGAGAGAGCGAAAAGCATTATGATGGAAGCATCTCAAAGCATCCAGCGTTCGATCCTGGAGAAAGCTGTTCATGGTTGCGTGAGCATCAAGGAGAAGCTGGGAATCGCAGTGGGAGTTAAGGGCGAGCGACGATCCATTCACGATACCCTCTTCCATCTTTGGGATAGATATCTCACTCATTGCATTCGTCTTACATTTTGCGGGAGACATCAACACATACTTGGTTCGCACCTTCCTATCCGGAGCTCAAGAAGTGGACCCGTATGTTCAGCCGCAACTTCCAATCCTGGACAAGCTTGCGCTCACATCCGGTGCATGATGCGACCACCGGGCATCAGGTAAGCATTGTATACCACTTTATTTACCACAGCCGATGCAACATCTTTATATCATGGTCTTGACCTCTCTGACTTGCGATTGACACACTGCCAAACCCAGATCACCCTTCCTAGCGATCAGGTTACAAAGAAGCCCACCACGTTCAGCAACAATGGCAACAAAGATCCGGCCGCCAGGTCAAGAGCGGCCATGTCCAGCTCCAACCAAGTCTGGAAAAGTGTCTTTCGCTTACGAAAAGAATGGCATCAAAGGCGAGACGGCGTACTGGGTCTGGGGCGACCCCTCATCCTCCTCTAAGGTTCCCTTGATCGGCATGCACGGCGGTCCTGGAGCGCAGCACAACTACCTGCTTGCAACTTCACTCCTCTGGAAGGACTATGGCATACCTGTAGTGCTGTATGATCAGATCGGCTGCGGCAAAAGCACCCGCTTCAGGGACACCAAAGGCGACCACGATTTCTGGACGCCGCAGCTTTTCATGGCCGAGTTCGAGAACCTGACGCAGCACCTTGGAATCAAGAAGTACGACCTTCTGGGCCAGTCTTGGGGTGGAATGCTGGCTGCCGAGTATGCCATCGAGCGCCAGCCAGAAGGCCTTCGCAAGCTTGTCATCGCCGACTCGCCATCGGACATGCGAGTCTGGGTGGAAGTTCAGAACCGCTTCCGCGCTAAACTGCCCAAAGAAGTGCAGGACACTCTCGATCGCTGCGAGCGAGAAGGCAAGACCGAAACGCCAGAGTACGAAGATGCCGTTATGATCTTCTATGCCCTGCACCTCTGCCGCTTGGACCCATGGCCGAAAGAACTCAACGACTCACTCGGCGGACTGATGGAGGACAATACAGTGTACTACACCATGAACGGACCGAGCGAATTCTACGTGATCGGAAATCTGAAAGACTGGAGTATCATTGATCAGCTGCACAAGATCACGGAGAAGACCTGTCCCGGCGGACTGTTGGTCATGAATGGATACTACGATGAAGCGCAGGATGAATGCTGCGAGCCGTATTTCACAAAGCCAAGCTGCAGGACGAAGTGGGTGCGGTACGCTCTGAGCGGGCACATGCCGATGCTTGAAGAGACGGAGAGGTATCTTGTGGATTTGGGCAAATTCTTGTTGCAAGAGTGAAGCAAGTAGACTAGCCCGTTTAGGAATAGCTCGCAGCATGTGAAAACCAAACGGCGGCGGCGAAGGCACCAAAGTTCCGCGCCTTCTTGCGACTTACAAACGATATCCCAAAATCTCACGACAGCGTCTCCGCCACCAGCACATTTCTCAATCACACGTCGCAATTATGGGTTTCTGGGATACCGTCAAAGCCCTCGGCCGCGCCAATGTCGCGTGCGCCGATTACCTCCACCACCACCACAAGAATGGACTGATTACCGCCACTATTCTGACGGCAATCGCCATCCTCCTCGCCCTCATCGGTAAAGCTCCCACTCCCTTCATGCAGCGCGTAAAGCAAAACTGATAGAGCGTGTACTTCAGTGTGGAAGATTAACCACTCCCCTCCTCCGCCGCCACCCTTGCCGTCTCAAACGGCGATATCTCCTTCCATGTCGGGATAGAATTCCACCAAAAAATCCGTCCAAAGGTTTTCAAGGATTAGGAAGCCGGAAGAGAGGACTATCTTGACGAGCAAGATGCCGAAGCGCTGCCAGATCGCAAGGAATAGGAGAACGAGGACGCAATAAAGCAGGTCGGACATTGCAGTACAGGAAGAGAGAGAAGAGAACAAGCGCGAAGATACCCAGGAAGGCTGGAATCGCAGATCGATACTACACGATCGCCATCGCAACGCAAGGTTTGCTGCACCAAATCGGACTCTTTCACGATCCAAAGCCTCTCCGCTGTCTCCTTTTCCTTCCGCTTCTCATGCCTTCCTCCGCTTGTCCTTTGAAATCTCCACAAGCAGCCATCGATGGCTTCACACAGCTTCAATTCGACCCCTCGCGTCCCCTTCCACGCTCCTCGTCCTCAAACCCCTGACCCGCCTCCATACGAAGAAGGCCCGCCTCCACCGCCATACCGACCTCGAACACCTCCTCCTTATTATCCTCCCACTGTACGGCCTCCGCAGCGTCGTCTTTCGTTCATAAGTGATCATACGTGCGTCTGGGTGATCTGTCTGGTTTGCTCGGTGGTGTTCACCGTGGTGATTGCAGGTGAGTAGACTCAGGATTAAAGCAGGAAGAACACGCTGATGTTGAATGCAGGTTTCATCGTGAAGTTTTACAACGAGGCCAAGAGTGGTAGTGAAGCGGAGGCGACGGAGACGGTGGAAGCATGCGGAAGTGCTGCTGTGAGCAGGAGTAGGCTTCTGGAACGTGTTTGAATTTCGACTTTCTTCTTGCCACAAGGAGCGCGGCAATCTTGACAAAGACACGTTCGAAATGGACTACATCTTTTCTCTCGACCGAGGATGGCACGCGTGGTCCTTCAATTGGCTCCCGAGAGTCTTGCACTTCGGTCTTGATTGCATTCACTCCCAAAACATCGCAGCGAGCGTAACGTAGGGGTCAATTCGTTTTGCGCTGAGTCCTTGGTAAAATGGCGATCCACGATATTCGCAGGGGCCGCAGGCGAGGGACAGTACGGCGAGGGTAGCGACACTACAGGCGGTGCATATTGATAGCAGCGCGAGCATGTCAACATGCGAGAAGACGACGCCAGGTGTGGTGATGGGCAGCGGTGGTACAGGTTCGAAGACGGATGAAGGAGGAAGTCCAGCTTCAACTCCAATGTCAAATCCAGGCCCTAGCTCAGCCTCCACACGACTAACTAGCGGTCTGACTAGCTACACAAGCAGCTCTGCGAAGAAAAGCCCCAAGTCCACAGTCATCTTAGCCCTACCACTCTTCCCGTCGTCTCGTGGACGTTAAAGCTACGCCCAGCGAGGGCACGCGTAACAAACAAACACCCTCATTCCCACCCAAGACAAAACACCACACCTCAAGAGTGACATCACGCTCAACCACGAACCAATCCAAAAGAATCTATATATTTCCCTTTCCTCCAACAGCCTCTCAGGGAAGTAGCTGAGGGTACTAACCCATAGGTGTGTGGGGATTTGCCACCCCATACTCTTCCCTTTTGCTCTTTTGCTGAACACGAGAGGCCTTGAGTTCGAGTCTGAAGTGGGGCGGTTTCGCGTGTTGAATTTTTGGTTTTGGTCGGAAATTTTGGGGTCAGCCGCACCGTGTATCATGCGCGTAGAATGGCTATGTTTGAGGTCATTTTGATTTTGAAAAATGTGTTTTGACTATCGCGTCTATCTGCTATCGCTTTTCCAGCAATCCGCTCAATACTCGCTCTCAATACCTTCGGCAGAAGCAAGCCAGCCGCGCCGTTGCGAGATTCGAACGCGTGTGTCAGGCAGCGCTTCACCTGCGCTTAAACATGCAGCTTTCTAGATACTCTATACACATGCCATACTCATCTCTCACTGTCAATGCTTTCAATCATCTACGTAATCATCGTCAAACGCAGCTGCCTAGCAAGACATGTGATCACAACGTCCGTGCACCAGACCCACCTTCCTCATCAAGAAGCTAGCTCAGCTGCGGATTTGCATGGACTCACAAAAGATAGAACGCTCTAAAGTCCCCCAACACCGAGGGCGTGTCGAATGACCACATTCGTATCACAATCAAGACGTCGAACGACGAAGCGTAAGCACGAAAAGGAACCAAGGAAGAGCCTCGATCACATCGAATGCCATTTCATACCATGCACATTAGGGGCAGATTTCTATCAGAGTGGGTCTCTTCTTTACATCTCCCATCCCAGTTGACAAATCGTTGATCCTCCGCTACAAGTCTTCAGACGTACATGTGGGCAGGACGGGATGCTCTGTTGAGTGCGAACCAAGTTGACGCAGAAAGAACTCGGACCGGCCAGGCTATTCCCTCCCAAGGGAGCCTCTTGAATTTGGCGCTGGCTCTGCTTGAGGCTCTGAAAGGCTGAGCGGCGGGGGTTGGTGACCATTTGGCAGGCAGTCTGACGGCTTCGTCGCGCGGGTCTGGTGATCTGGTCGACTGCGGTCTTTATCTGCAGAAAGCATCGATGTTCTGCAGCGAATTAGAGTCGAGAGCGACAATGATTTGAATCATTCACTGCTTCGGCCGACCCTTTCCGGCTTTCATCTCAGCATCATAATCCAATTCCTGCTCGACCGGTAATTTGTGGTCGGGTACTCGATTCGGATTCGCGTTCGCTTGTCCCTGTCCTTGTCCGGCAATGTGCAACTCATCAACACCGTTGTTGACACCCTCTAGCTCGTCATCGTCAATGAAACCTCCTCTTTCTTCATCCCATCCCTCGATGTCTCTCAGCAGTCGTACATATTGCTCGGGAACAAGTCCTTGCTCGCCAGTCTGCGGATTTTCCGCCACTAGCCATCCTTGGCCATGTCGGTACGCCACAAGGATGGTCTGACCTTCAGTAAGTCGCAACTCATTGTCATTCTCGGGCTCGAAGCTGTACAGCGCCAGACTCGGGCCGGCATACAAGTCTTCATCCTCTGGTCCGATACTTTCCCGCTGAGGGGAGTGGTTCGAAGGTTCGGCATCCAAAGGTATCTGCTCATCGTCCGGGTCCACTGGCTGACTGGTGTGGAAGCTCCTGCTCGGAAGAGTCGTCGCGAAGTGAGAGTCCCTCCTAGGGTGGTCTCCATTTTCCTGGAAACCACGACTTTGCCGCAAAGCTTCTCGTCCCGCCGGGTCTGAGCCCGACCCACCTCCGTGCTCCGATTGTCGATTACCACTGCCGCCGCTCTCTCGCCTTCTCCCACGCTCATAATTCGGAATGTCTGCGAAGCTTCTGCTCTTGCGATGTTTACTTTTCTTGAAACTGGTCTCGTCTTCGCCCCAGTCGTCTCCTCCTGCAGCTCCGCTCCCGAAGCTCGTACTCGGAAGCGGCTCGCCCTCAGCCTCTTGTCCACCTGGCTCGCCGTACAACAAGCCGTCTGCCCATGGCCCAGCGCTCAAGTGTCCTCGTCCCGCGGTCGCTTCAGCAGAGTCCGATGCTCTTCGTGCAGCATTCCATTCCGAGGCGGGAGTGCTCGCGCCGCTGGGATCTTCAGTTGGGCCGCCGTAGTGCATCGGGTGGAAGGTCGGATATGCGAAATCTCGCACAAGCGCATACGACAGGCTGGACGGCAGCGAGAGAACAGCAGACTGCGGCCGGGAGCGTTTTGAGTAGGAAGACATCCTGCTCTCCACGAAGGAAGGTATGCGCTCTTGAGACGGTTGTTCGCGATGTCGCGTGCGCGGCACAGCTTCACACTGCGGCGCTTCAGAGGCTTCAGGATCCGGCGACAGCGAAGAAGAGCTCGTGCGGGATGCTGTGGATGTCGCGACTCCTCCATGTCTCGATGTCGCACGGGAGGAGTCTGACGGTGGTGCCATGACCTCGGCCATGCTTTCCTCTGCTCCCTCTTGCTGTTTCATGCGGCGGCTGCTTCTCTCGATCTTGATTACTGCCTCCTTCGCTCGGTATCGTTCGTCAGACCAGGCCAGCTGTCGCGTGTATCGTGTGGTTCAAGTGTATTTGTGAGAGTGCTCTGTCGTGTGGTGTTGGGTCGTCAGGTCGGGCGTATTATTACAGTCGGACAGCCGCCGCCCGCCGCGGATGGATGTAGAAGGGAGCGTGTATGCGGTGGAAGGGTGCGTTGTTGTTGTCAGGTCGCAAGAGAAGAATAGCGCCGGGCTGGTACACTGCCGCTGCTGCTGCCGCCGCCCAAACCCAAGCCCAAGCAGGTGCAGACGCTGGGTGCTGAGTGCAGTGCTGAGCAGTGCAGTGCTGAGCAGGTGGCCGGTATTAATGCCCGCTATTAATAGCTCCCTCGTGCGCCAGACGAGCCTTGACGCTGCAGAATGGCGGGGGAATCACGCAAGTCCGGCGGCAGCTCTCTCTTGCTCTGTCTCGTTCTTCGCCTCTTCGAACAACGACAACGCCCTTCTTCCAGTAGGATAGAAAGTATGGTATAGTATCGCACGGGCGGGTTGGTAGTGTAAGACTCAAAGTTTCTCTGGAAGTTTCGGGCAAGAGATCCTCGCCCTCGACATCGCGGTCGACTCGACTCTCCAATCCGCTGTGAGTCCATTCCGCCGCCCGCCGAGCTGCCGTTTCACCATCGCGCCGCCCTAAACTGCTTTGGCGACTGAAACGACAAGGCTCGCTGCTCGGATGAGCGTTGACAACTGCAATCTCCACCGACGACATCCACACAGGCTGCTTCTTCTGCTGCACACTGCACACAACCGCACCTCAGCTTATGTCGTGACACGCCGGTACACTGCATCCTGTCCGCTGACTCTATCGCTCGCAGCAACGTGCTCCGGCCGGGCGTCTGCATGCTGCGTGGGACGCCGTTGCGGTAGCGACGAGAAGAACAGCAGCCAAGTCATACCAACGGGCAGAACAATATCCAATCTATTGCTCTGCACAGCATAAAATGCCAAACTATGCCTGGACATTCACAACATGCCCAGACCGGTCATTCCTCCAGCGGTGAGGATATCCTAGATGACAGCATCCTGAAGCAGCATCTTTCCTACTTCCTCCAGCACCGCCAACCCCCCAAGACCTTCTGCCCCTCAGAAGTCGCCCGCGCCTTGAGCAGCTCCGAGCTCTCCACTCTCGGCTTCACGCACTGGCGAGACGCAATGCCGAGCGTCAGACAGCTGGCCTGGAACCTGAGACAATCCGGACAATGCGAGATCTTGCAGAAAGGTGAAACCATCCCCGAGGACGTCGAGCTAGAAGATGTCAGAGGCCCGATTCGCATTCGGAGAGGTGCAGGTTGAAGTGGATGACAGGCTGCTCCGACTTTCGACCTTACGGCGTGGCGGCGTTGCTGCGTGGTGAACTCGTGGGAGCCATGCTGTGTAGATGAAGTGGCGTGCAAAGGACGAGAAGGGGGGCGATCATTTTGATGTTGCCTCCAGGTAAATGGCGTTGATGCTGTTCTGGACCTCACTCAGCAAGGGCCTGAAATCAGCAACAGTCCACAGCTGCGACAGCTACCTGGTCCCGTCGCAGGAAAACTTCCGAGAAGCATCTTCTGTGCAACCTGATGGAACCACCGCAGTGAGTCGGCACCAGAGACGGCAGGCCATCGGAGCTACAGCAGCGTCCACTTCAATGCAATCCGTCTCGCGAGGAAGACGAAACACACCGCTTCTCACAATGCGAGGTTGTTGTGATGGTCGTGATGCAAGTCATCTATGCCAACTGCATGCCCACCGGATCCAGAACATCTCCATCTTCAAGCCTCTCTTCGAAATCCATCTCCCCTTTCGCATTTCCTCTCAATCCGACCTTTCTCGTCTTCGCTTTTGGCCTCCAGATCATCTTTCCAGCAGGATGTTCTGATGGTGGCTCCTTCTGACCTGGCATGTCGTTAAGATTCTCTCGATATGTCCCACCAGAAACGCAGTAATCCTCCCAAAACAACCCTCTTCTCCGCAACTCAGGAATCAACAATTCAACGACGTCTTCAAACGTCTGCGGCATGAGAGCATACGCCTAAAATATGAATTCAAATCAGCACTTCTCCCCAAAAACCACCATAGCGGAATCACACTCACAATATTAAACCCATCCACACCCCCCTCAACAACCCACCTCTCCATCTCATCCACCACCCTCCCGGGCGTCCCCACACACGTCGCCCCCAACCCCCCAACCATAATATGCCTCGCCAACGTCCGCTTCGTCCACTTCCCTCCATTCACATCCGGCGCACTCTTCATCAACCCCTCAATATAACTCCGAATCGCATTCGACTCCACATACCGCAACTCCTCGTCTTCTCCGTACGGAGCCATATCGACGCCCGTCCAGCCTCCGAAGAGCGCGAGCGCGCCTTCTGCGTCGCCGTATTGGATGTAGTCGGCGTATTTGGCTTCGGCTTCTTCCTGTGTGCGGCCGACGACGGGGCAGAATTTTGCGAGGACTTTGAGGGAGGAGGGGTCGCGGCCGTGGGCGGATGCTTTTTCTCGGATTTCTTGGATGGAGCTGGCTACGGCGGCGGGACTGTGTTGGGAAACGAAGATGGCTTCTGCGTGCTTTGCGGCGAATTCTTTGCCAGCTTTCGAAGTTCCCGCTTGTAAGATTACAGGCGTCCGCTGCGGCGAGGGAGAGCAAATGTGCGGCCCTGGGACTTTGAAGTACTTTCCTTCATGGCCGATCTCCCTAACGAGCTCCGGATCCGTGTACATTCCTCGTTCCCGATCCAGCTGCACTGCGTCACTTCGCCAAGAAGAGTTCCAGAGCTTATACACCACCTCCATGAACTCTTCGCAAACCGCATACCGCTCATCATGACTCAGCTGGCCATCCTGCCCATTCGAAAGATTCCGCGCCGCGGAGTCCAAGTACCCCGTGACGACGTTCCAGCCCAATCTGCCGTTCGTGAGATGATCCAGCGTACTCAGCCTCCGCGCTAGATGGCACGGCTGTTCGTAGGATGTGCTGACCGTGACTCCGAATCCTAGACTTTGCGTTACGGCCGCCATGGCGCTTATGACGGCCAAAGGTTCGTGGACAGGCCATTGTGCGCCGGATCTGATTGCTGGGGAGAGGTTGCGCGGTCCGCCGTAGACGTCGTAGCCGCCCAGGACGTCGGCGATGAAGAGGCCGTGGAAGTGGCCGCGCTCGAGGAGTTGAGCGAGGGAGGTCCAGTGGTTCAGAGAAGTGAAGTTGGAGGATTGGTCGGAGGGGTGCCGCCAGAGGCCGGGGGATTGGTGGCCGGAGCCTGTGTAGCCGTGTTAGTAGACGATCTTATTTGTGGAAGGTATGAGGCGTACACATTTCTACGAAAGCGTTGAGTATTAGTTTCTTCTTTGGAGGTCGACTGGAGGCGTTGCCATTCGAGTGGCCATTGATGCCGTGTGTGTTCTTGTGTGGTTCATGTTGGAAGCCGTTCGGTAAAGATCCCATTTTTGTTTCATTTTGTTTCGCATCCGTTGATGGAAGATGGAGCGAAGCAGTTGGTGGCTATGTTGTCGTTTAAATGCCGATGTAGAAGTTGCTGCGATGTTGTGATCGCTCGGCTATTCGGCCCGCGCTGTGAGGAGCTCATGTGGGAGCTGTCAACCCTGTTCGGCCAACATTGTGTGATTGATGCATAAGTGTCAACTCGCAGAGGGAGCGATATGGTGGTAAAGAACGTAGAAAGATATTGTGTTCAGAATATTGGAGGGCGAAAGAACATACGCTGTCGCCCCCCAGGTCGTGTGGCCGGAAACCTACCCTTACTCCGGAGAACTGTTTCGTAGCAATTTCTCTTGATGGCTGCTTCTCCAAAGGCTTTTCGCAAGATAGGTGCTTCTGTAAGCCAAGAAGCGCTGGAGTCTTCAGCATCAGATGCTCAAATTGCTCTGTCCAAGTACCAACCAAGTGATCGGCATGATGACTGAGCCTCGAGATTAGGCAGCAGCGTGGTAGTCTGCATATAAAGAGAAGCAACTAAGCACGGCAGCGGGCATTTGTAAGTAGCCATACAGGTTAAGACGGGTTGAGGTCCGGGTCGCTTTTGCCGGCCGGGTCTATGCATCTCGCAATGGACTCAACACCTCTCGCAACGGCAGATGAGAGGTTCTGGCAGTTCTGGGACAACGTTCCCGAGCGAGTCCAGGTCATCTTTGCAAGGATCATGCCTTCCAGCGTGGTCGATGCTGTGGAATCAAGCGGCAAGGACCTCTGCCTTGACGAGCGACTCCAACTATTGGCGTATTCAGTCGAATTGGAAATCGAGCATCATTGTGGTCCAGCCTCTCAAGTGCCAGCGCTACATCTCTTGGCTTTGATCAAGGGATATCAAGACGACTACGATGCAGCAAGCGCATTGCATCGAAATTTGCTGGTCGGCGAACAAAAGCTCAGTACTGGACTAGAAGCGTTGCCCCATCTCGTCATGGTGGACGCCACCAGTGAGAGATGGCCACCTGGCGATGCGGAAGCTCAATTCTGGTCTTTGGTACCGCTGCTGCAGGTCCAGGGCGAAGAGCAAGCTCCACATGTGGTCGGCAGGTTGCGAGCGTTGATGAGATGTGTGTTGAAGCAAGAGCCTTTCGAAGACATAGAAATGGGCGGAGGCAGCCATCTGGGCCAAGTTCTCAAGCCGGAGGGGGTGGGAGCACCGGATCAGGCTGAGGGCCTATTTGGCGAAAGGATGTCAAAGTTGTAGTTCGCTGCGATCGTTTCTGAGATACGGTCAGTATATTGTTATTGTATTGAATGATTGATGATGGCAGCTGCAATCGCGAAGCTTTCACGGCGTGTGGAGATGGGCTAAATTTGGATCCCTGCCGCGTCCGAACCACGGTTCGCGGCGCCGGCCCCTGACGTTCATCGCCGTTGCCAACGTGCACGGAAATCGTTCTGAAGAATGTCGATTTGTGAATAACGGATTTCCCTATTGCGGTTGCGATCTGTTCGGTCGTTGGGCTTCTTTCGAATTGAAGATGCAGCATGCGGCCGGAAAGACGGCTTCTGAAGGCGGCAAGGCTGAGGGAAAGGCAAAATCGACTTGTCAGGTCACAGCAACAATTCCCCTCAGGCGTGCGTTAGTGAAGCATACGCGTGGGAGAAGACGACTCAGGCGTCCTGGTGCAATGCTCATTCGTCGGGCTGATGTTCGCATTCCGCCGACCAGAACGCCTTGCTGAAAGAGGTACGAACAGACTCATCACGGCCGAAGGAGAGGAGGAAGATTCAGAGGCGTGCCATGCGTCTGCGTCTGCGTCTGCTGCTGACCTCCACCCTTTGCGGTGCTTCGGTGCCGTGCTGAGGCGTGAACGTGGACAACGCCTGCGCAACGTCCTTCTCGACGATTTCCATCTAGCGGCTGACAGCACCACAACGCTCCTTTTGCAGTCCGTATTCTGCGTTGATTCTTCCTCCTCAGAATCAACATCTTCTCCCATGCGCATCGCAATTGAAGCGGCAGCGTGTGCAAGGCTCCCATAGGCGCGCGGAGCCGGGGGATCTTGCATGCAGTCTGCCTGAAACGGCCACTTGAGGCGCATCTCGCTGCACCACTGCAGCACGGTCCGCCCTGCGTTGCATCACCATGCCCGTTTCAACGTTCTCCTCGCAACATCCTGCCCGCGCTCGCAGCCATCTGATCTCGCGTTGGACAGACGCGCGCGACCGCATTCATGCCGACGAACGTCGACGCAGCATGAGAGAGATTGACGAGCTGGATGGCACCGGCCTGTACGAGCGTCCTGACTGGCCGCTGCCCTCGCCGCCGCCTGATCGAGACGAGCAGATGCGCAAAGGCTTCCTCCAGCATGAGCCCGCCGAAATGGACGACAACGATCAGTACGTCGACGAGAACGCGGTCTTGAGGAAGCCGGAAGAGATCGGTCTGAATGGGAGGCCGTACGTGGAAGAGCCAGAAGTGAGCGATTTGGAGGAAGAGCGGGACGAGCTGGACAGTCGAGATATATCTGACAGCGAAGAGCTCTCCATACCTTCTTCACCACCTCCGCTGCAGGAACAGATCATCAACAACAATCACGGCCATGTCAGTCGGATCAATGAACAACACAGGGTTCCGCGTCGAGAATTGGCCTCGCCTCTGCGCGAATCGCAACCCGAAGTCTCTCCAGTCAGGGAACAGCCTGTTTCGCCGGCGTCCCGTAGCAGGGACTCTCCAGACACCGCACGTCCTCATCTCGCGCATCACGAACGGCAAGAACAACAACAGCTTCCCACGCTCAACTTCGGCGAAGACGGGCATGAAGAAGTGGAAGAGGAAGCCGATCTCGACGAGTCCCGCGACATTGCTACTACCATCCCTTTCGGCTCCGATTCGCCGGGTCGAAACTCTTACTACCAGCAAGGGACCGTCAGTGCCAATCGAAGCCCTCCCTCGCATCTGAGCACCCATACGATCTCGTCTCCGCCAACGAACGGCTCGAGCAACAACCGAAGCTCGATTGCAAAAGGGCCCATGCATACACCCCTCCACCGGAGATCGTCAACGCGCTCTTCGTGGATCAGCACAACCCAGATACCGCATATCAAGGATCGAGTGAGATATAGTTGGCAATCAATACAAGATGACGAGCCCAATCGGCCGCGAATACACATCATCAAGTTGGTTTCGAATACAGCGACGGCGTCGGCGGGTTTTCCAACGGGAGAAGCTTTTGGGTTCTCAATATCGCCCAGTGGAAGAAAGATAGCTGCATATAACAGCGCAAGACTGTACGTGCTTTCAACGAATGCATTACCAGTGGGTATCAGTCAAGATTATGCCTTGAAGCGAAGACCGTTGGCCGTGGAGCTCACGGACGAGGGCAACACGATGGCTGTCCTTGCTGACGATCATACCGTCAACATCTACGATACTGGACTACAGTTCAAGCGCTCAAGGACGATCATGCTGGACTTCCCAACCAATTGCATAGCATTGGCTCCGACTGGTGGCCTACTGGCCGCGGCCTATGAAGGCGGTGTCGAAGTCTTTTCGTTAGCTGCAAGTGCCCTGCCTACAGACCGACGAGCTGTAAGATCTATCAAGATGGATCGATTGAAGTTTTCAAACGACGGATCTACACTCCTCGGAACGACGACGAGAATCAACGCTGCTTCAACGGTCGTCACATCAGTGCCGGTATTTCCCGCTGATCCCGGCGGCGTTCCAACCCATGAGGAGTTGAAGGAAGCCTGGTGCTCGGAACTGCTGCATCCTGAGAATATCCGGAACAGCAGCCATGCTACGTTCTTGCGAGAGAATCGATCCGATTGCAACGACCGTGTTTTCGCTTGGAACGGAATGGAAGACACATTTGGCATTTTGAATGTCGGAGACATGCAGTACGGCAACATCGACTTCCCAGTAGTCATATCGCCGCCCCTTTCTACTTGCGGAGGCCTTGGTGCAGCAATTCACAGCTGTCCCGCCATGGACGAAAATGGAGATACTGTGGCTATGATTGTCAACGATCGAACGATAAGACTATACATTGTGCCGTCCAGAGTTGACGACGACGAGTCGATAGAGGCACACAGTATTGATCATGAACTGGACGAAGGATACGGATGTCCGTTCAGCGAGGTGCGATGGGTGTACAGCGCAAGCTCGTTGCCCTCGCCTATGCGCAACCAGAATGGAGTCAAAGGCCGGTTGGTAGTGACAAGCCCAGGTGGCGTGACAGAGTCTGGAATCAGCGAGGAGAGCGTTGAAGACATCGAGGGAGGTCGTATTATTTTGTTCGACTTTGACCCGCAATTTGCAGGTCAGCCAGGCCAGACATTCACTTTGACTCTTGGAAAAAACCCACCGCAGATGTTGGAAGAAGAGCAAGTGGATGTGCAAGAGCAGGTTGCATTGGTACGGAGAAGAACAGTGAATCAGAGCAAAGGTGGTGGTCTCAGCTCACGACCAGCAACTCTTGGACGGGCGGCGACAACCTATGGCGGAAGATCGCTCAGGACGCCAACTCCTGCGTTTGGCAATTCTGTAGCGAGTAGGAATCGCAACAGCATGCTCTCGATAGGCAGCATGTCTTCGGATGCGGCTCGGAGCTTGCCAGATCTGATGGAGAGCAGTGAACCTACTGACGTCTCGCTGGAAGAGCCTTATGCGCCTGGAGCTCCGAGGTCTCAGGCGTCGCTGCAGAGGGCAGCATCGAATATTCAACGACATCGATTCCAAGCGTTGGAGGAGCGACATCAGGAAAGAGTGAGCTCAGATGCACATGGACACTTTCTGCCGCTACCAGAGTACACCGAGGAGCCAAACGCTCCACTTCCCAGCAGGTATAGAGCTATGGCTGGTCTCGACAGCACGTCCGCATCCAACTCTGCGAAGCCCTCTTCCTCTTTAAGAGCGAATGGCTTCCCAACTGGCTCAAGCTCGAGAACACCCCAGACTGCGCCTCCAGACATCGGCGAAGGTTTCAGCGCCGAGCAAGCGTTTGCGGCGGCGAACGCGAGAGCTGCGGCGCAGAGAGAGCAGGCTTTGGCAGAACAAAGGCCTGAATCTCGGGCAACATACCAAAGCCAGGCCACGACGCCAACGTCAGCTACGAGATCGAACGCAGCGAATGGCTTCATACCCGGAGGCAGACATGCTGTCTACTCACCGGAGCCTGGCACTGGTACTGTGGATTCAATTGACCCAGCCCAAGGCACGATGATGTTCAACGCAGCACCAGCGCCGGTCAGAAACGGTACCGTGGACTCTATATCTTCTTTGCCAAGAAGCCTCCAGAGAGCATACAGCAATGCTGTCTCGCCTATGAACACGCCTATGAACGCAAGCGCTGCACCGAGTTTGATAGGAGATTGGAGAAACGTGAGTCCCATAGTCGGACCAGGCTCGCGGAATGGGTCAGTGAGATACGCCAACGGAGCGCATTCACCTGCTGGTATGCGGGAGGAAGACGTGATCTCTCCTGTGCAGTCCCAGTCGCCACGACCGTACTGGCAGTATCCTGAGAATCCTTACCGATATTCCACGTCCCTGATTAATCCGCCTGGACATGCTGATCCTCAGCGGCCGCCTGGCTCATCCTCTTCTCACACGACAGCGTTTAGTGCTACTTCCAGTGCGCCATCAGCGAGCGGGAGCAGGAGGCTGCCTCCTCATATGCAAGCGATGCGGAACGCTGCTGCCGCCAATACTGCATCATCCTCGCTATTCCCAGCAACCGTTCCTTCTGACCATGTCCCGCATCGACAGAACACCATCAGGGCTGGCACAGTAGCTCATCCAGTCACAGCATGGCATCCTCCCGCTGCGGCACAGGTACCTACTCGTCCCCAAACAAGTGGTAGTACGCGAACCAGCAGCAGAAGAAAGGATATTGGCGATGAGAATGGTAGCAGCAGCTACACCCACACGAGAAAGAATAGCTTCGGAACACGCAGTGCAGCGCCAGCATCGACGAAGAGAAAGAAGGGTTTGTTCAAGAAGAGCCGCAAACCCGATCCATTTGCACCGTCGGCTTACAACGAGCGACAAAAGGAGGGAACTAGCGTTATGGAAACGAAGAGCATGGTCACTTGGTTAACGAAAGGAGACAGCAAGTGTGCTGTCATGTGAGAAAACGACAGAGGCCCCTTGAGCTTCGATATATGTTCATCTGCCATCTGCATATGATGATTTGGCCATATCAGTGGCGATGTGCAGAGCGAAGGAGATACGCACACACATGACTTGGGATTTGTGGAGAATAAGCAGAAGATACCCCCTTACGCCTCAGCGACATGAGCGAGATTTTGGACATTTTGTGTTATTGAGCGAGCATTGTTTTGTCTTTGATAGCGATAGGGCATAGGTGAGAGGGACGATATTGTCGTCTCTGAGTAGTATGCGATACTGTTGTACAATTATCGACAGACACAGTCATGGTGTGCATGATCGATTGGTCGAATGGCAAAGCATGTGAGAGACAAGCAGGCGACTTCCTATCGAAATCCGAAACCGAAGACTGTGAAAGGCGAGCCGATCTTTGATGTCATTCCCTGTCGCCACTCCTTCCCCGCCGGAGCTCTGTCCCTGCAATTGATTCCAAAGCTTTAGAAACATTTCCATCGTCCTCTTCATCTTTCACTTGTACATCAACTACATACCTACCATACTCACCACCTTTCACCGACGACAACACACCAACGCTCACAACTTCCCAACGTCTCCAACGATCAACCTGCATCCCACCTTCAAAGTCCTCCTCGCCCTCCTCGGCGCCTACACCATGGCCGGCCTCCTCAACCGCCTCATGCGCCCCTTCACAACCTCCACAATGCATTTCGCCCCCGAACAAGCCGCAACGCCCATGTCCCTCCCCGACGGCGCGCAGAAAGCCACTCTCGCGGCCGGCTGCTTCTGGGGCGTCGAGCACATGTACCGCCACGACTTCGGCTCCGGCAAAGGCCTGCTCGACGCCCGGGTAGGCTACATCGGCGGCGACACCAAAGATCCCTCCTACCGCGCCGTCTGCAGCGGCCGGACTGGACATGCAGAGGCATGTCAGCTTGTCTTCGATCCCGCGAAGGTCAGCTATAGGCAGATTCTGGAGTACTTTTATAAGATGCATGACCCGACGACGAGTAATCGCCAGGGACCGGATGTGGGGAGTCAGTATCGGAGTGGGGTCTTTTATCATGATGAGGAGCAGAAGAAGGTTGCGGAGGAGGTGACGAAGAAGGCGAATGAGCAGTGGTGGAAGGGGGGGATTGTGACGGAGGTGTTGCCTGCGGGTGAGTGGTGGGATGCGGAGAAGTATCATCAGCTGTATTTGCAGAATAACCCTGGGGGTTATGAATGTCCGAGCCAGTAAGTGACCCCCTTTTATGAGCAGACTGGGAGGTGGAGTGGGTTTGCTAACGATCTGAACAGTTTCTTGAGGAAGTTCCCGGATTTGCAATAGATGGGAAAGGACATCAAGCTGGATGATCTACAATAGCTTTGTGTGAATATTAAGGATGTTGGACATATCTCTTCTATGCTCACATTCCTCTCCGCGAATTGCTCGCAGACAGTTCATATCTCACTCCTTCATCACCCGGCGCTTCGACCAGGCGACGATTCTCGGCTCCGATCGGCGGCGTGTGTAGCTCTTGCACTCCAAAGGTGCCCCATTTCGCAGTATCTCCATCCACTTCAGCTATGAGATGGTCTCCATGTGCTTCTGAAATACCGCCAGAGTCCACCTCGGGAGGACGGGCGTATCCATGCACCTCGTTGACCCCATTCTCAGATGGCAGCTCAGAATGATGCTTCAAAAGAGAGGGTCTCTTGATCTCTCCAAGATCTGTCTTTCCCTCCGTGTTCAAAGTCTCCGCCGATTCCGTTTCAGATCCCT
Organism: Phaeophleospora eucalypticola; assembly: GCA_022814565.1. NCBI lineage: Eukaryota > Fungi > Ascomycota > Dothideomycetes > Mycosphaerellales > Mycosphaerellaceae > Phaeophleospora > Phaeophleospora eucalypticola. Next base: position 262,870 of record JAKLNG010000001.1, on the reverse strand, counting down.
GCCTTCGCCGTCTTCTCAGGAAGAACCAAGCTAGTAGTCCAACAACCACAAGCCCTCCCACCACCCCGATCACAATTCCAGCAATCGCACCACCACTCAATCCACCTCCAGCACTCGACTGCGGCATCGTCGTAACGCCCGCACTCTCTACCGGCTTCTCAATCCCCACCAACCTCTCCTCTCCCAAATCCTCAAACCTCGCCTGCGCAACCGAGAAATTCCCCCTCTCAAAATCCGCCACCACATGAACCTCCTGAAAAAAAGTGCGTCCAAGTGTATACTGACTCTCATTCGCCGCTTTGCGAATCGGGAAGTATCTCGTCGCATTCTCATAGAAAGGGTAGCTAGCGTTGAGATCGAAGGCCGCGTAGGGAAAGTCGAGAGAAATGGAATCGGAAGCGCCGGAGGAAGTGCTCTCGGCGAGGACGAAGGAGACGGTGGGGTTCAGGTCGAGCAGACGGGCGTGGGTGGTGCTGTTGATTGTGTAGAGATCTGTGGCGTTGTCGTGTTGGAGGCCGAAGGCGGAGACGAATTGCGAGATTGCGTCGGAGGGGAGCCAGAGGTGGGGGATGGTGGAGTCGAGGAAGTGGTAGGTTGATGTGGGAAGGAGGTTCGCGGTTCCGAGGAGGGAGTTTTGGGTGACGATTTTTTGGATGGCGACCTGGAGTGGGCGGGAGTTGTCTGCGTTCATGGGGAGGGAGAGGCTGCTGCTGGAGATGCGGTTGCTGTCGTAGCCGCCGAGGGTGAGAGAGGCTTGGGATCTGTTCCGGTAGGAGGCCCCGGCTGTGTAAGCCCAGGAGTGGGAGGGGACTTGGCTGGAATTGACGAGGTTGCTGAGGTAGGAAGGTATCGGATCATTAAATGTGGTGAAATTGGTTGTCTTGGGCCCAATGCCCGCGACTCCAAGCCAGTAGTCTTGTGTTGCGATTCCAGCAACGACTTGACCCGTAAGATTGCTGCTGTTGCCCCAGCTGACCGTATCGAAGCCGAAGAGCCCATTACCGCCATAATCTAGATTGTTCTCTTGCGCATCAAGTGTAAAGAGTCCGATATCCTGCCATGTGCTGCTCTCATTTGTTGCAAAGCCTGAGCTATTCGTGCCATCGACGGGGACCGCTCCACGAAGATATCCGCAGTATCCTGAATCCGACGGTGTGACGGAAGTGCACCCTTCAGGAAGTGGTACCCAAGTTTCTTGACCAGCTGTTGAAGGCAGGATACGAAATGACTGCGGCGGCATGCCGACTTCAACGATGAAGGTGTTCCATGAACCATCGTTCCCGTCCCAGTACGATGAGGGTTGCCATGAGATTGGCTGTGGGTTGCTTGAGTTGTCGGCCATGTCAGTCCGGCTTCTTCCTGTTAGATGCGGCTCCTCATGTTCTTTCTCTTCCTACACGTTTTCAGACTCACGCGCGAGCTCTTCCTGCCCTTGCTCTTTCTCCAGTATACGGAAAGATTGACAGAGTGAAAGAAAGCATGAATTCTCTTACCTGATAGACAGCACACTGAACGTCGATTCCTGCACTCTTCAGCCGCACATCGCGTCGCGACATCCTAAGCGATGTTTTCCCAGGTTAATGAAGCTGAAGTCGCACAAGCTAGTGAAGAGAAGGAGCAGAATCCCAGCGTTGGAGGTGGTTGGAAGCGCCGATTGGCCAGAGCCCCTGCCGCGCACGTGCGGCTAAAAATGGCATGTCCCGCAGGTTTGGGGTCCTTCCATCGAGACCTCACGTCTGCGCTTTTGCTAGGAACATCAGAATGCCTCGTGGTTGACGGCGTGTGTCGTCGAGACATTTCATGAGGAAATGTTATCTCACGAAGCGAAGTAGCCGCCGGCCGGTTCAGCTCCTCCACGCCTCCACCGATCGCTCCATTAATGTCCTCGTTCGGCTTCTTGGCTGCATGAATATTCACTCAGATCCGCCGACGGCGTGGGAAAAAGATTTCTCCAGGATGATGCTTGGCCGCGCCTTAAGATGCAGAGGCAGTCTGGACGTTTCCGCCCGCGATGTGTCCATCAGAGTCTGTTGCTAATTAGACCGCCTTGATTGGAGGGTCTTACAGGTACTGTATACCAGCCAACTCACTCATTGCCTTTTCTGAACTAGTGCGGATCTATGCGTGGGATACTGTGTCAGCCTGAACGACTTCAGTGATAGACGTCGATATGGACTCTGAGAAGACATCTTCTATGGCTAGGGCGGCGGGCCCACCAGCCTCCGGTACCCAGGTCAACGTAGACTCCGAGAAGACATCAGCTATGGCCAAGACCAGTAACCCAGAAGCTCCGGTGAATAATACTTCGGAGCCAGTACCGACGTCAGCGGACGATGTTGAGCAGCCACCAGCACGGCAATCGCTATGGAGAAGCATCCTAGGCTTCTTCTGGGACGCTGTCTCCGGTCCTCCACGGGAACGAAGGTACATCCAAAAACTCGATACCTACATGTTCTCCTACATGTGCCTGGCCTACTTCATCAAGCAAATAGATCAGACGAACATCAGCAACGCCTTTGTCAGCGGTATGCAAGAAGACCTAGCGCTCTACGGCAACGAGCGAAATTGGCTCAATACCTACTTCAATATCGGCATCATCCTGGGGACTCTACCTTCACAGATGATTCAGCTTGAGATGATTCGACCGAGCGTTTGGATCCCGTGCTGTGAAATCACATGGAGTGTTTTGGTCATTGGCATGGCTTTTGCGAACAACATTGAGACGTTGTATGCTTTACGATTTCTCATCGGCTTCGCGGAGGCATGTGTGTTTCCTGGATTTGAGTTGAAAATGATCCTCAGGGTTAGGAGAATACGAACTTGCTTGATTTCTCCTACTATGAGTAGATAGGTCCCTAATATAGGGCCTTCTGTTTGCTATCTATGTTTGCACCATTGTCTCCCACTGCAGGTTGTCCAAAACAACTCTCCCACTACAACCTGTCAGTACAGTGGGCAGGGCTCATACCCAAACCGCGAACATGCTTCTGATGAGCCTCCTTTGCCAAGGCTTTGGTAAAGATATCTGCGGTGTTCTCCTTTGTGTCGACCCTGAGAGTGCTGACAATACCCTCTGAGACTTTCTCCTGCACGAAGTTGTGCTTCAACTCCATGTGCTTAGCCTTTCGTGGTTGATCTCCACTGCGAGAATGGGAAAGGGCTGCATTGTTGTCAATGAACAGTGGCACCGTCTGGATTTGAAGATCTGGAAGTCCGAGTTCGTTGATGAAGTTTTGAAGCCAGATTGCTTCCGATGTCGCTTCAGAGGATGCCATGAGTTCGGACTCATATGTGCTCATTGCGTGTGTTCTCTGTCTTCGTGATGACCATGAAATAGCGGCTCCTTGGAACATAGCCACCCAGCCCGTTCGTGATTTGCGAGTGTCGATATCGCCGGCCCAGTCAGCGTCAACGAACATATGGAGGTCTGGGTTGTCTGTTTGATGTTTGAAGTGAAGTCCGAGATCGGATGTTTCCTTCAGATATGAGAAGACCCTCTCAACGGCTTCGAAGTGCTCGTCAGAAGGATTGGCTGAGAACTGAGCAAGAATTCCCACTGATGCTGAGATGTCCGGTCTCGTTTCGATTGCTGCGTAGTTTGTGGATCCTATCTGGCATTGGTACAGGCGTTTTTTGTCAGTAGAGAGTGGCATGCCGGAATTCGATTGTGGTTTGAGTCGTGAATCCATTGGAGTGCTTTGTGAGCGTGTTCCCTCAAAGCCGAAACGCGTGATGATTTGGTCCACGTAGTTTGACTGATGAAGATGAACGTCTCCGTTGGCATGTTGTGAGACGTGGATACCGAGAAAGTAGGTGCACAGTCCCAAATCGGTCATCTTGAATTCTGCGGACAGCTGGGTCTTGACTGCTTCGATATCCTGATCGTTGGGACCGAAGATGAGTAGATCGTCGACGTACACTGCCATGTACATTCCTTTTGGGTGAATGAAGACTGAGTGGTCATGTTTGGACGCTGTCCAGCCAATCTTTTCAAGGAATTCTCTGAGTCGAAGGTACCAAAGTCGTGGGGACTGTTTGAGTCCATAGAGAGTCCGATTTAGTCGTAAAACATGACCGTCCTCTTCTTCGAATCCTTCTGGTGGCTCGATGTAGATTTCATGATCGATTTCTCCGTTCAGGAACGCTGTCTTGATGTCCATTTGGTGGCATCTCCAGCCGTAGCGTGCTTGAAGTGCAAAGAGTAGTCGGTACGACGGGGCCTTCACCACTGAGGCGTATGTTTCGTCGAAGTCAAGCCCGTAGATCTGTGTATATCCCTTCACCACGAAGCGTGCCTTGTGTTTGTCGATTTTGCCATTTGCTGCCATTTTGCGCTTGAATACCCACCTTGAGCCTAGGACTTTGCGATCTTTGGGTCTGAGCACAACTTCCCAAGTATCATTGTCTTTCAGACTGTCGTACTCATCTTGAATGGCTTGCTCCCACTGTTCGGCGTCATGCATGTCCAATGCTTCCTTGCGCGTTCGTGGTTCGATGCCGAGGCTCTTCATGTCCTCTGCTAGCATGCAGTAGAGTTTTCTAGTCGCCTTGGCTTCTGCTCTTCGTTGTCTACGATTTGGGTGCTCGTGTGGCGAAGGGGTTGATTCCTTGATGGCGCATCCGGTTTTGTCGCTTTCTTTGTACATCCGGAAACCGTTTCCTTGCGTCGTAATTGCTTGCCCTCCTTCAACGTAGTTGCCGGTGACGACGTTGACTGCATTGCGGCGTAAGGTAGGGTCCAAGAGAGACTCATCGTCTTCATGTTCTGAGAAGCCCTCCCACTCTTCTTCAGAATCTTCGGGAGCGGATGCAACGTAGGTCTTGGTTTTCTTGGTTGGGGGGACTTCCTCGTCGAGATCATCGTCGATGGCAGAATCGCCATTGCTCTGAGTTTCATCACTATCTTGGATGACTTCGATTCTTGGAACGTTGGATTTGTCTCTTGGTGGTGGATCGCCAACGCGAAAGGATCGATAACCTGCTCCGTTTTCAATGGGGTAGTGACAATGACCGTAGGACAGGTTTTTGCAATGGTTGCATGGGAAGTTCCCGTCACAAACGAGTGCTTTTCCGAAGAGTCCGATGCTGCGGAAATGGCACGTGAGGCACCCGTTTATTTGATCGAAGGGAAAATCGGGAGCCGGCAGGAACTGGGGTCGATAGGTGTCGTTGATTGGGAAAACTTCGGTAACATTGTCGTCCTCTCTGAAACGGCAACGGCGTACGCTGTCCGATTCTGGTGCCTTAACGCAATATGAGCATGGCCCAGGTCTTCCGGTGCAGGCCGTTCTGTCATTTTGACACGCGCGGCACTTCTCTAGCTTCCGTTGGACTTCAGCTATGAGGTTGATGATGTCGTTTCGGATCTCTGCTCTCAATTTGTTGTCATGGAAGCCTGGCCACTTCTCTTCCAGTTGGGTGTATGTCATTTCTGAGATTTGCTTCAGGGTGTTGGTAGCGGTCTGGGTCGTTCCCCAGGTCGGGTAGTACACACATTGTCGTTGCTCGGTCAGTGCCAGAACAACAGCAGCCCTGAGTTTGCCATGATTATAAAACTCATCTCGTCCATTGATGATCTGAAGTGCGATTGCCATCTCCGTTCCGATAGGAGTCAGGCGCCCGACGCCTGTATTCTTCAACTGTTTTGACTTGTCCTTGACCATTTCTTCGGTTACTTGAGCACCTTGAAAGGGCTCCAGCTGATTGAGTTGGTCTGACAGAGTCTTGAAAACGTTCAACGAAGCACCTTTTCGACGACAGAGTCGAATTTTGTCGGCAAGACATTGTTCTTGCTCTGGTGTCCAGGAGTGCCTCGTGGTCGGTCCGAGGATTCCCTTGATTCGCAGCTGTTTCAGTCGAGCGGATACAACCTTAACAGTAAGGTTGCTGCCTTCGAATTCACTGAGTTGTTGAAGTTCGGTTGTGAGAACAGCGTTGTGATTCATGGGACGTTTTTGGTCGCCGGTGAACATAGCTTGGTATCTCTCGACGAGCCGCGCTGTCCGCTCTGGGTTCCATGAGAATGGAGGAGCCTTTGCGTTTACCATGAGGACTTGTGGTTTGTATGCAAAATTCTGGAGCCTTCTCCTTATCCCGCTGGCTGGCACTGCAGGACTCGGAAGATCTTGAATACCTTCGAACAGTTCGTTGGTGACATCATCGATGGCTTCTCCAAGTTCTTCATCATTGAGGTATGGTGGAGATTCATGCTGCTGTGATGCTTCTGTTGGCGAGAAGTCTTCTGCCTCATCCTGTGGTGATTCGTCTTGAGACTCTGAGTCGCTCTTGTCGAGGTATGTTTCATCAGAGAATCCTGACCACTCGGATGCATCACTGTCAGAGTCACTAGCGGATGTCTCATCGAAAGTGAGACGATCATGGATGTTGCCGCCCTCCAAGTGGTCTTCACGCCCATTGCCTTCGTCGATCCGGGCTTTTGATACTCTGAATACTTTTTGACGATCTTCGTTCCAAACTCGCATGACGGATTCGCTGTCCCATCCGACGAAGTAGCCCATCCAAGCACGAGGCTGAAGGAGGGTCTTTCGTCGCTTCTCTGGTGGAATAGAGACGTAGACACGGCTGCCGAAGATGTGTTCGTTTGAGAGGTTTGGTTGAAAACCTTTGACCTTTTCCCAAGGCGTCTTCTTGTTCTTAAGTGCTCTGGTAGGGCTCCGATTCTTCAGCCAATTCGCATGTAGAAAGCATTCGATTGCGAGTTTTTCAGGCAGAACGGAATCGCGAAGTTGCTCTTGAGTTTTCGCATCCAGAATGTTAAGGATTCGTCGACCAATGTTGGCTTCTTGCATCATGGCCGACGCCTTTTCTCTCTGGGTTCTGTGGACTCGTTCTGCTACGCCGTTCATGTGATGGTCGTATGCAACGGTAGGCTCCGTACGTATTCCGTGTTTGCTGAGATAGTTCGTGACTTCTGCATGCTTGGGGAATTCCAGATCAAAGCGGAAGCACAGAATTGGGCTCTTGATCTCTTTCGAGATCATTCGAGACATTTCAATGAAGAGTTTTGGGATTTGAGACTTGAACGAGAATGGCCGAGACCAGCTGAATCGTGTGGCATCGTCGGTGAAGGTCATGACGTAGCGAGAGCCATCCCAGGCAGGTACTGGGTATGCTCCCCAGGTGTCGACATGCATCAGTTCGCCGGCTTCTTTGTATCTGCGATTTGCCGGGTCTTTTGGGATCTTGTTGACCGCTCGTGAAGTTTGGCAGACAGGACAGATAGTGTCGAGCTTCTCTTGGATCTGTTTGTCAGTCAGTTCAATACCTGTGCTTACCTTAATTAGTTCTCGCATGTTTGTGAGTGAGAGATGTCCCAGTTTGCGATGCATAAGCATCACAGGATCTGAGAAGTCGATTTCGGCAACAGTGTGTGGAGGAAGAACTCCTGCTGGCAGCGCAAGAGCCTCATTTTGCACGGCGAGCACTTCTGAGGATTCTCCAACGGGTTGAGATGGCTCTTCATCAACGAGCTGAATGTAGAAAAGTCCATCAAACAATTTAGCAGTCGTGAGATGGTTGCCCTCCTGATCGACGATGCTCATGCCTTTTGTACTCCATTCGCCCCGAAGTCCAGCTTTGGTAGCTAGATAGGAAAGCGAGATGATGTTGAAGCGTGCTTTTGGGGCGTAGGCGACGTTGCCAAGCGTGAGAGTTGTTGGTTCGGATGGGTCTTCTTCGTCGAAGAGTTGAAGTGTGACAGTGCCACCTCCTTCAATAGCCAATGCTTCTGGATCATCAGCCGTTCCAACAGTGTAGTGAATTTTGCGGAACTGCGTGAAGCGCGCTCTGTCATTGATTACGACTAGGCTAGCTCCAGAATCCAGGATGGTGGATGAGATGCCTCCATCAGATTCAGCAGTCACTAGAACATCTCCCTTCAGAGCCGACATAAGGTGCGGCTGAATCCGAACCGTTTCAAAACCTTCAACCCTCTCCTCCTTGCATGCATACTCCCGTCGTATCCTGCTCTGATCGTCAAGTTTTCCCTGCTTGTCCCTACTGGATGCAACAACTGGTGTACCAGCTGGTGTTTCCTGTAGAGAGTCAGCAAGGATCTCTCGGATAGGCGAGGATGACATACCTGAGTTGCTGGAGGATGAGGAGATTTGGTTTTGAGTTTCGTCGGTAGTTGGTTCTGGATTGACTGGAGAAAGGTCGAGACTCTTGATGTTGATGTGAATCTTGAGGCTTCGAGAAACATTCTTGGAGATGTCACGACGAAGGGCCTGAATACGCGCGAGTCTGACCATGCCCGAGCCGTAACAGGTCAGTTGATCCTTAGGACCGTCGGCGTTGTTGATGACAATGCCTTCTTGATTGGTAAAACAGAATTCCTCGCAAAAGGAGTCCTCAGTGACCTTGAAGCCGACAGATTGCAGGTAGTGGCTGAGTCTATCGTAGGTCTCTTGTGAGAGGCAAACGGGTAGAGGGATCTTGGAGGCGAGCTCGAGGTCGGTGAGCTGCAGATCCAGGGATGCATCTGTTTGAAAGGCCGAGTTGAGTAGGTCCGTGAAAACGTCGAGCTGTGCAGTGACGGCGGAAACCTCGTAGTTCTTTGGTTTCTTCTTCTTGGAGTCCTTGTTTGGTTCCTCTTCCGTGACTGCATTAACTCCTGCTTCCTTTTTGGTCAATTCGGATTTCTCCTTGACTACCCAGCCAGCTGGGGCTTTGTCGGGATGAAGGTGATAACAATCAGTGGCCTTGTGACCCTTCTTGTGGCAATGAGAGCATTTCTCCTTTGGAGTTTGACCCTCCTTGTTGGCGTCTGAAGTGGCTTCTTTGTCTCCTCCCTTGTCTCCTCCCTTCTTGTTGGATCCCTGATTTTGGGCCTTACGGTCCTTGATCTTGGATTCCTTAGAAAGGAGACGACCTTGGAGTGACTTGAGAAGAGCCTTCTGAGCTTCCTCATCCTTAGGAGGAGTGTAGCTAGGATCTTCGAGTGTGTCGTAGTAGTAGTCGACGAATGACTCGTAGTCCTTGGTGAGTCCTCGCAAAAGCTTGAGAATGACTTGGTTGAGGTCGATGCTTCCGCCGAGATCCTCGATGTCCTGAACGTACATGTCCATCTTGTTAATGTAGACAGACATGGATGAGCAGTCGGCGAGCTTGAGTTTCTCGAGACCTGAAGTGGCGATGTCCAGAGCACGGACTGGGTTGACCTTGCATTTCTCGTTGACATATTTCAGGCAGTCCTTTGGAGTCTTGCAGTGCTCTAGTCCGGCACGAAGAGAGGGGTCGATTCGTTTGGTGAGTAGCTGAATGCTAGCTCGCACCCTCTTGTCCTGCTCTTGCTGTTCATCGCGATCGATCTTGTATTCTGAAGCGAGCACGTTGTATGCTGCGATCTCGTCTTTGATCCGAAGTCGTTCTTTCTCTGCGGCGTCGTTGTCGGCCTTTTGGGTAGCAGCGATAGCGGCAGGATCGGCGGAGGAGGATCGAGTAGCGCGAGTGGATTCGATGTTGACGGAGGTATTGGGTTTGGCAGGGCGGGACGGAACTGGAAGGATTTCTTCCTTGCCTGTCAAGAGGTCGAGACAGCCTTCCGCGGCAGCGTCGAGACGGAACTCGCGCCACCAGCCGGTATAGTTAACCTGTCCCAAAAGGGTATGGTTGATGCCCTTGCCGGGTGTTTCCGATTGGCTGTTAGTCATCCTGACTGGATTGGATGGATTGGATGGATTGGATGGATTGGATGGATTGGATGGATTGGATGTGAAACAAGTTGGGTATGTTCAAATGAAGTAGCACAAGACTGTAAATCAGTTGAAAATGATCCTCAGGGTTAGGAGAATACGAACTTGCTTGATTTCTCCTACTATGAGTAGATAGGTCCCTAATATAGGGCCTTCTGTTTGCTATCTATGTTTGCACCATTGTCTCCCACTGCAGGTTGTCCAAAACAACTATTTGCTGCCCTGCTTGGTGGATGGTATGGAGGCGTGCAACTGAACAAGCGAATGGCGCTATTTGAACAAACCAGCGCTATCGGTGACATGTTCAGCGGCTACCTCCAAGCTGCGCTCTACGATGGCCTGAATGGAAACGCTGGCTTGAAGGGCTGGCAGTGGATGTTCATCTTCGACGGCATCATTGGCATCCCCATCGCGCTGTGGGGCTTCTTCGCCATTCCAGATCTACCGCACACGACTCGGGCGTTCTACTGGTCAGCCGAAGACAAACAGTACGGCATAGACCGAGCCGAGAAGTTCGGTCATTTTGCCCCTGAGAAGCTGACTGTGAAGGCAATGCTCCGGATATTCGTGAACTGGCGACTCTGGATCTTCATCCTGCCTTACCTTATGTCCGGTCAAGCCAGCTCTGGGCTGAAATACTTCAATCTTTGGCTTAAGGCGAAAGGCTATACTGTAATCGAGATCAACACAATCCCTACCGCCGGGAGCGCTTTGAGCATTGTGGCGGCACTTGCAGTCGGAGTCGCAGTGGACAATCTGGGTTATCCAGCGACAACGATCGTCCTCATCCAGCTGCTCGTTATGATTGCAAACATCATCTTGTCGGTATGGAACGTGCCAGGGGCAGTCATCATCTTTGCGAACTATCTACTTTACGTTGGATATGCTTCGCAGCCGATCATCATTGTGAGTCTCAAAGCTTCGCTGTGCCGCTGATGCTCGTACTAATTCGTGACATTCAGGCATGGGGCCACAGACTCACTGCAAGCGATCCTCATCTCCGACAATTGCTCGTCGCGACTGGAAACGTCATATCGTACTGCTTCAACGCCTTCATACCACGTAGGTGCTGCCTTCTTGAGCATAGAGACACATGACTGATTATATGATACAGTGGCACTCTTCCCAACTTACGACGCTCCGCATTACGACTACGGCTACCAGGTCATGATCATGTTCGCCGGTCTCGCTATCATCGGCACTGTGCTCATGTACAGACTGCAGGAGAGATTTCCAAGAGGTCAGTGTGACACTATATAGATATGTAGTAGTATTCATCGTATGGCAGATTATTTTGTGACGCTCCCAAGTGCCAGCGTCAAGCGCGATTAAGATATGCCTTCTCGTCCTCATCGATGCTAGCGTGCTGAACAGACAATTCCAAATACATTCGCTTGCTTTCGAAGTCCAAGTCATCCGCTGGAATGTTGAAGCGATCAGGGACCCCTGAACTCGACTCCTACAAAACCGTGTCGTCCCCTGGCTCAAAAAGTTAGACACTATTCCCTGCTCCGACAACGATGATCTGGCCTGAGCCTTCTTGATTAATTCAACTTTTCAAGAACGAAAACCGCTGCACTATGGTAAAAGCACACCGGAGTGACGGCAAAGAACGGCGCGCAAGGAGAACAGACGTCATTCGCATGTGATATCGGCAGATCCCCGGATTCGAATCCGCGACCAAAACACAAACAGCAAAAAGGGAAGGGCTGGTGTGGCGTGGCAGCACCTTAACCAGCAGACTACGGTGCGGGCAGTGCAAGGCTCCGTAGCGGCAGTGGCAAGCGAGTTGTCAGAGCTACTTCCCTGAAAGACTGCTTGGGTAAAGAGGGTATATGTAGGTTGACTCGCCAGAGATGAGATTGATGGGCAGTAGGTACTCCCATACATTTGCAGTGAGACTCCGCTACTAGTCCATGATGTACAGCAAAGACAGCCTTGTCATTATGGCAAGCCTACACCTGCCTTGCTGCTATTCGAGCAAGCAACCTGGACTTCTGGAGCATACCCATGCCATCTTAACCACGTCATCACAATCATCGTCTTCACCTCAGAAGTTCTCCTCACTATCGCCATCACCCCAGCCATCGCCTTGCTCTGAGCTTTCTGCCTCTCCCCATCCCTTTTCAACGTCCTCTTCCTACTCCCATTCCATTACCTCGTCATAGTGTTCCGCTTCTTCTGCCCTGTGAATTGCCATCTCCCGTCTGTACTCTTCAGCTGCTTCCCGATAGGAGTCCACCACATCATCTCCCTCGTTCCACTTTCTTTCATCGTACTCTTCCCATTCGGATTCATCTCCTTCTCCCTCACTTGAGTAGTCGTCTTCATCGTCCCATTCTCCTTCGCTCGAGTAGTCATCTTCATCATCCCAGTCCCCTCCATCGCTCCCTCCATTGTCAGATTGGTCATCATCATCTTCACCATCATAGCCGTAAAGATTTTCACGACATTCCGGACAGCGGTTGTCATACTCAAGCAAACGCCGAATACAACCTGCGCAGAAGACGTGGTCCCAGGCGGTCCGAAATGGAGCGACGATAGTATCCTGATGAATCGAGCAGACCTGTTCGGACGCCTCGTTGATGTCTTTCCAAAGTTGAGATTTGCTAGGCATGACGGGTAGGATGGATTAGATGCTCGCATTGATTGATAGAGGATTGCCAGGCGGTTGTGGTTGTGGGCCGTTGAGAACTGATTGTCCAGTGTGACATAGAGAGACTCAGGGCTCTATTTATTGTACAGTACAAATGGTCTTTTGAGACATGGTCTAGCTGTGAGACGAATATGTGTATGAGTATTTCAATTCTCAAACTATGAAGGCGAGTTCTTGTCTTTGCGTTATCGTTGTGACTCATTTCCTAGACCAGCCGAAGGAGGCTCCGCAGATAGACCAAGCATTATGCATGTTGATGTTGGGACCCTACCATTCTGGCTCGTCCGCCGAAGGGGCCCATTTCCAGGGATTGGTATCGTCGTATCTTGCTGCCACCCTTGCTCGACGTGAACGCCCCCGAATTTGTGCAAGTCATTGCTCCAGCTCATTATAGTCGTCTTCATCGTTCTTAGTGTCCGTGCGGTTCCAATGTAAGTCCATACGCCTATTCCCCTGTAGCTTCCTCTTGCTAGTCCTCTCCCGCCTCACTTCCACGCTCCTTCCCCTCCGCACTCCCCAACCCCATCTCCACCATTCCCCTAACCAACTCATCGCCCTCCTCCTCCTTCTTCCCACCCTCCTCCTCCTCCAACATCCCAATCTTCTCCCTCAAAACCCCCTTCAGCCTCTCCAACCCTTTCATGTTCTCCTCATACACCCCAACAACGTCCCGCAGCCGGTGGGCTTTCTCCTTCCACTCCTGGACCTCCTCCTCCAACGCCTTGACCAGCTTCTCGTAAGTCGCAGCCTGCTCCTTCAAATTCTTAATCCTGGTTGCGAGGAAGTTGACAACATTCGTGATATCCAAGAGGGTGAGGTCGCCGGGGAGGACGTTTGTATCTCCTCCCTCTCCGTCCGTGTAGAGTGTCGTCCGGCAGGTCGGGCAAGAAGCAGATTGCGCAAACCAAGCCGTAGCGCATTCGCGGCAAAAAGTATGGTTGCAGGGAGTTTTGTAAGGTGAGGCCATGGGGAGGTAGCAGATGTGGCAGTCTCCTGGAACGGTGGCGGTGAGAGAGGCGAGAAACGCCGACTTGGTTGGTGGCGGCATGTTGATCTCTGATGGCGAAGTTGTCGTATGTGGTAAGAAGAAGAAGGAGAAGAGCGAAACGAGGAGGGTGTGTGCTGTTGGAAATGACGCGAAGAGCAAAGCGCTTGCTGGACATGCACTAGCGTCATTAGCGCATTGTCTTCTGAGTCTTGCATATGCTGGGAGGTCCACAAACAATTAACAGAAATACGCTCACTTTTTGGCATCGTATCTCCAATGATACCGTCGTATGAAGCTTTTTCACCTCGGCGCCATCGAAATGATAGACCGCTTGGGCATTACTAATATCCTTGCTCGCCTATGGGGCTTTTCCACTCACAATACACTAAAAAGGATAGTTTTAAGTACAAAGAATCTGAACATCTCCCCCTTTCTCCTGCACACGTGCGTGTCTTGTAAAGCAGATTCACGACCGTATTCATCCCCATCCGAACGCCGCGCTAATTTTCAAAAACAGAAACATCCACAAGCTACTCTTCTTCCACACCACCTCGGTGTCATTGATCTTTCAAATAGCTCTCTCCATGTTGAGGCGGCGTTTCCCCATAGAAGTCGACCACGGCGCTGCTCGCCTGCATTGCTGCGGTCGCACCAAAGCTGTTTCTCGTGATACTGTCTGCCGCTCGATGATGAGAGACATGTTGTGTATGACCTTGTCCAGCCGGCGCTGCGACAGGTTGTTCTTCTGCAGGCGAGCCCGGAAAGTCTGGCGAAGGGCCATCACTATCAAACCCTTCAAACAGATCAGCCTCAGCTGCCTGTTGCTGGTACGGCGAGCGCAAAGCGGCTTGTTCCTGCGAGAACGTGCGGCGGGAATTGCGTCGAGGTACAGAAGGCGGAGGAGACTGGAAGAAATCGCCCTGTGATCGCGCTTGATTGATGCGTGTGGAAGGCTGACGTTCGTGGTTCCAGTCAAGGTTATCGACCGCTCGGAGCCAGTCTTGGCCACCCTGCGAGTTTCCTATCACTTCAGCATTGCCACTCCGGTACGACGTGCCGCGTGACAGCGGACCTGGAGCAGCCAGACCACCTTGCGTTTGAGCAGCTCCGATGTTGGAGTTCATCCGTGAAGGCGCTCGAGAGCCAGCAGTCGAGTTAAAACGAGACGGCAAGTCGATCGATCCAACTGTGTCAATCGGGTCAAGCAATGGAGCAGGTATGTCGGAATAGCGCATTGTTTTTGGCTCTGCCTCCTGATGATGAGACTCCCTCGTGTAGTTGCTCCGCATAGTCGCCTCGCTGAGGCGTCGATGGGTGCTGATCGGTCCCATCGAGGCTCGGTGCTCAGTGCTAATAGGCTGCAGAACTGGGTGCTCTAGATTACCAATGGTCTCGCTTTCGGGTCGGACGCTCCTTGTAGGCACGTCGTTTGCGCCTCCGAAACCAAAGTTGAAGTTCTGGGTCAGCGATCTCGCAGCAATGTCATCAGTAGGGCTAATTGACATTGACCTGTCCAAGGAGTGGCCGGGCGGTTTGTCCATAGAATTGCCGAGCGATCTCTCAGCGCCGGCAATAGCCTGAACCTCTTTATGGGGTGTTGGTGGTGAGCGTGGGGAGTCGCGATACGGCTCACGCATGGGAGGGCTTTGCTGTAGTTCCATGTCTTCACCACGATCGCCCTCCAACTGCATCCCAGGTGGCGCCCGGGCAGAACGTACAACTTCGAATCCTTTGCTCTGATCCTTCTTCTTTCCTCCGGTTACGCCAACCATCATACGCTGGAACCAGCTCTGCGCGGTGGATGCAGGCCCTACAGGGTCGGCTGGGCCAGTTTTGAGCTTCCGTGACGGTTGATCGTTCAAGGCAGGGCCGCGATAATATTGGTCGACTTCGCGCACAGCGTAATCTGTCCGGTTGCCACCTTCATCGGCAGATTCGTGTCTTGTGCGGATGTAAGCGGGTTGAAGTGAGCCAAAAGCTCCACTGTCGTAGCTAGAATCTCTCGCGTGTCCTGGCGTTGGAGCGTCCGCATAGGGAAAGTCCGCACCACTTCTCGTCTTCCCACCCGGATTCGTGAGGCCATCCATTGTAGCTTTTCTTGGTCTCGGTGGGCGATAGTAGTTTTCTCCATCAGGTCCAGCCCTTGCAAGGCTTGAAGACACTTTACCATTCGCGCTGCTGGTCATTGTGTTGAAGCCATTCGAGGATTCCGGATCAGGAGATGCCAAGGTCTCATTGGCGCCAGAGAAGTTTTCAAAACCACTCATGCGGTTCAAGAGCTGCTGGCTACTAGCGGAGACACTCCTGGAGCGTGTACCGTAGGCGCTTCCTTCGGCATTTCGAAGAATTGCGGCGGAGCTCATCATACTATTACGGTCGGCTTGATCAGAGCGATTTGGGCGCTTCTTGAGCGCGCGCCAGTTCAAGACGCTACCTCTGATGGCGCCGTTCTGGGCGTCATGACCAGCCCCCAATGCTCGCGCGATGACTTCCACGATAGTCTGCGCCGAGTTGAGGAAGAAGCCAAAGACGAGCACACATGCATGAATGAGTAGGATCACGTATCCAATCCAGCCCTTTGGTGCTTCTGTCACGCCGAGCGTTGGCACAAAGGCGATCATGAGCAGGATGGTGGCGAGACGCGCCAACGCAAAGAATGTGTGGTAGAGATTCATACTGGTCTGTCCCTGAAACGGCCGGAATCCGTTGAGGGTCAGCACAAGAATGACCTCGCAGATGGCCAGAATGATAATTTGCGCAATTCCGCTAGGCTGGACTGCTCCGATCGCAACTCCTCTCATGAAGGTGATGAAGACGGGGATAAGCGCGAATGGTGCAGCGCTGTCGCTGTAGGTGTTGTACAAGGGTCCGTATAGTACAACGGTCGTCAGGTCGTCAAAGAGCATTGCTCTCGGTTTAGTCCGGAATATCACTCGTAAAATGTAGGCAGCCCAGACAATCATGATCAGCAGCAGTACCACCGCACACGCTACAACACTAGCAGGCGAGCGCGGTGATATCACAAGCTGAAAGAGACTGAGGGCAACGATGGGAGGGATGAAGTAGTTGAAGTACAAGCGGATGATGTTGCCGAGGGTGAAAGGCACGTTCTTTTGCCGGAGGTCCTCTTGCTGGATGTTCCTGATAGCGCGATACGCCCAACGGAAGAGAAAGCCCATCTGGATGGCCACCACGACAATGCCTGCCACGACCAGAAGCCAGATCGCCATGCATGCCCAGATATCCTGAGCGGAGCTCATGCCAATCAGCTGGCTCATCCTGGTCAGGCCGTAGGTGGCATTGGTCTTGTACAGTCCATCAACCAAGCTGACCATGCCGTCGTCACCGGTGACGAAGCTTTCGTTGAACAGAAGGGTGGACCAGCTAGCCTGGCTGACTGCAGGCTGGAAGAAGCCAGGGTATTGCAGGGTCAGACTACCTGTCAAGACGACAAATTGTATGTATTGCAAGCAGTCTCCGAAGCCCGGTGTCACCAATCTCAGCAGATCCTCGTCTCTTCCATAGTTGCTGCTCCACTTGAACACATCGGCAGACCCCCAAGGCGACCAGATGGCCGCAGACAGCGTCGCGATGCCCTTGATGATCAGGATTGCTGCAGGCAGCCAAGTGAGAAGGCCCGCGATGTTGGGGCCCAGATCCGGCGTAATCTGCGCGCTAATACAGGCCACGTCGGGAGCACCGGTGTCGCCTGATATGACGTGGACAGTGGTGGAAATGGTGCTGAAGGCGTAGGAACTATCGAAACTGTGCTCAACGGTGAATCGCGGGAGATCGTACGGGTCGCTCGCGTTGACGAAGAAGGCCGGACCAAGTGGGCACTCGTAGCCTGTTCCATTGACAATCTGATCGCAGAACTCTGTGCCATCATTCTTGTACGCAGTATATGTCAAGACATCGTAATCTGCTGTTAAGGTCGACAGCTTGTTTTCAGTGCCCACTCTTGTGATCTTTCCCGTCGAGATGTTCGGATTCGTCCACTGCGGACTATCTGGTGGCGGATAATCGGTAGCGAATTGATTGCCTGAGACATTGCCAAAGAATGTGAGGTTCAGGACGTGTGTGCTACCGACGGTGTTCAAGAAGGTCGCGTCGACGAAGTAGGGCGTGAATTGGAGCTGTTTCGGACTAGAATCGAGGATGCGGTTCGGCAGGCAGTTCTCGAAGGTTACGAAGGCGGCGTCGGTCGGGAGGAGTAAGGTGAAGATGGCGAGGCAGATAGTGAGCAGCGTCGGGTAGACGCCGCTGCGCGGAAGCGCCCTCATTGAGAGGGAGTCGTGAGCATGGAATGAGCGGCTATGCGGCCATGCTCTGCGGGCTTGTCATCGTCAGCACGGCGCGTGGGATATACATGTAGGTATGGCGATGTGAAGGCGAGAGTGGTGAGAATGCAGGTGAATGAATGCGAGTAGGTAGGAATAGTGTGAAAGTGAGGCGTAAGCAGCGCAAATGTTTGGCAGCCGCGATGCCGTGGGCGTGGATGTGAAAGTGGATGCTTGAAGCTTGCGGTGCCTGCCTGAGATGTCCGTGTGTACCTCGCGCCTGCTGCTGCTTGCCTGAGACGAGAGCAGAGCACCCCGGTCACAGTCGCCGTCGAGGAAAGTGAGATTGAATGGAGCAGCACTCACCCTGCACCTGCACTCTTCGCTGCACTTCGCCGTCGGGAGCCAAGGTGGAAGAGAAGCTGCCGTTCTTACCGCACGCTCGGGTTGGCCAGCAATATATCGGGGTTGAATGAAGCGGGGATCTCGTCGTGTCGGATATCGTACAGTCCAAGAAAAAATCCAAGAGGCAGAAACGTGTGAAAGATGGAGGTAAGAAACACGCAGAACTTCAGAAAGAAAGGTCTGGAGTGTTGAGAGGTGCCGTCAACGAGTCAGCACGCGGCAACGCCAACCAAGCCGTGTGCCAGCCCGTTTTACAGCCGCCTCGCTGAAGTCTATTTTCAACTCCGTCTCCCTATACAGCTCAATATTCACCCCCTCTTCCGCCCTATTTCCTCTTGGCGTTTCCTCCATCACCACTTCTCTTTCATCCATCCTCTGCCTCTCTTTCGCGTGCCTTGCAGACGCTGTGCGACATTTGATCGCCTCACTGATACGCTAACGCTCTCTCTAAACACTCTCTTTATCGTCGCCGTTATCGTTGTACGATTTACGCCAAACTCCCCTTTTCGCTGATACGAAGCGCACAGGAGCTCGGAATACGAATGTCACCTCGCCAGAGCAGCCGCGGAACAACGCGTTCACCATAATAGGTCACCCCCGGCCAATGACCTGCTGTGCTGCCGATCCTCTCGCTCGCTTGCTGAACATTTCTCCATCTTCGCAGATGCGCTCGAGCACACGCATGGCTTTGCTCTGTCTTCTCACCGCCAGTGAGCTGCTGCCACAACATGTGTGAGGCTGTTTCGAGAACACTTCGACGTTTCACCTCTGCGCCAGATCGTGGCTGTGCTGCCGGAATCCCGTCCAAGCTTTCGCTGGCGCATCCTAACGGCGGACTGCCGCTTTGGGCGTCTCTAACATCATGGTATCGGCTTCTCGACCTCACCTCATTGGAGCTCTTTGTGAAAGACTTCATTTCTTCTGAAGACAAGGAAGGCAATGCTCAACCGTGGGTGTAATGACATATCCGACGTCTTCTGGACAGACGCTATTCATTGAAGGAATGATTCACAGGCCCATTGCCAGGACGACTACTGCTCGACGCATTTCTTGTCTTCAAACGACATGACCTGAGACATGTTCAAATGGCTGGGTAGCAGTTCAGTCAAGAAGGCGATTGTGCCTGTCTCTGTGTCCAAAAGAATTGAATCTTGTGGTCGGATCACTGTCTTGCCCGCACATTTTCGCACAGCATCGAACCCAGGCTTTTAGATGACACTGATAACAGAGGTTCCTGGGCTTCAGGCGAGAGGTCTTGGATGAAACATTGAAGTACTCACGAATGCTGATATCACTACTAGCCCGATTTACGCGCGAACAGCAAGTACGTGCTCCAACAGTAACAACATGATCGACCAGAGCGTGCGAGACAGGTTTCTTAATTCACTTGTGAAGTTGTCTTGCATTTGAAAGATGAGTTCCAACACCTACGGGACGAGTCACTGTTCGGGTTGCGCAAAAACGCTTGACAGCGCCTTTAAAGGTTCCCTCAGGCTTACTCAATGTCGAACAAAATAGCAACATACAGGCTTTCAGCACTCACCGCACCAGAATGGGCTCTTCCAAATCATCGATTCTGGCCAGAAACAAAAGCATCAGAAAGAAGAAGCCGTACCACCGACATCTCATCAGAGAGCTCCGTCTCAATGAGTTGGATGTCCACAAATTCACCCAAGGACACCCAGCTCCTGGACACTATGCCATATCAACGCTCAATCTTCGCTCTAGTACTCATCACAGGCTCCACCGAGGATCTCACACGCCGCAAGAGCTCGTTGAGCGATTTCTTCGCGATGCCGCCGACCCGAAACGAGAATGGGCCCTAAGACAGGTGGCAGCACTAGATCGATGGGAGCAATGGCGCAGAAACGTTGAGAGTTTCTGCAGAGAAAACTCTTCCGACGTTCCAAGTGAGGCTCGCATGACCGAACTCATCCAAATCATCAGCGACCTTTTCTTCTTCGGAAAGCTGAGTCGGTGTCGCTTCGAGTGGCACGAAAGCTTGTCCAATGCTGACACTGGCGAAACATTCTTAGGCTTATGCTGTCTACCGGACTGCCACTCACGAGACGAGTTCGTCATACAGATGGTCTCCACAGACACCCACAGTCTTCAGCGATCCAAGTCGCACTTCACAGCTCTCATGAGCGTACTGCTGCATGAATGTGTTCACGGGTTTTTCGAACTCTACTCCTGCGAGTACACCTGCCAGTCCGAAGAGTGCTCCAAGGCCACCCGTCGAGCGCTCGGCGACACTGGCCACGGGGAAGCGTGGCAGATTGTCGCATCTCACGTAGAAGCGTTGGCGCGAAGATATCTTTTTAATTCTGTCCGCGTCCATATCCCAATGTCTCTCGGCGTCGAGTTCGAGAGGAGCGGCCTGGTACCCGTGAACGAGGCGGCGGAAGCACTATGCCACCCTTACTCTCGCCATGTCTTCCGACAATTTCGCCACCACGCCGCGAAGCTCGAACGCCACATCGAAGACGGCAGCAAGAAGATAACCCTGCGCCGGCTATGGATCCTCGTCCCCGCATCCTCATCGAAATGTCCTATTCTCGCTCGCGCGCTGGAGGATCGCACTGCTAATGAACCAGACCCAGATTTCCTCGAACGTGTTCGCAAGCTCGCAAGAGAGCAGTTTCGTTACGACTTCCATAACTATGCGATGAAGGACAACTTCACAGGTGAGAAGCGCACAGACCCACCACCTCGATTTTGGGGTACTGAGGGAGAGCAGGAGGAAGAGGTGGAGAAGGAGAAGTCTTCAGGGACCTGGCAGCAAGTGATGGACTGGAAGCAGCACATGCACTCGCTTGGCCGTTGGAGCTCGTATATCTTTCGGAAAAGACCCGAGTAGACAACTTGAGCGCCCGGATTCAGGAAATTTGATATATGGAATATCTCTGGAATTGGAAAACTCCCTATTGTTCAACTAGTGTACAAAGCCTCCCTTCGCGATGTCATCTGGGCATTCCGCAGGCAAAGCGGAATTCTTCTACTCTTCATCAGCAGGAGCGCCCGCAGGTGGGCGTTGCTGAGTGAAGCTGGTGATGAAGCCGGTGGGGATCGTCGGTGTTGGGAAGAAATGGTTGTGCCTACAAAAGCATACTATTAGCATCAAATTCCTGTATCCACTTGATATGTCAGAGGAACGTACTCAGACTGCACTCTCGGCTCCGGAACCTCGACTTCTTGTTCAGACAGGTCTTTTCCATTCGATGGATGGTGGCAACCCTTCGGGTGAAGCTTACATGGCGGTACAGGCCCAGATCTCTCTTCTCCTCTCCGCTCAACCTCTACATCTTGATCCGCGGAAGGGGTCGCTTGAGGATGGAGAGTCGACTGATCCAGCCACCGCGTTTCCTGCTTCTTGCAACCTCTCGCCGATTTGAAGAGGTGGCAGAAAGCTGGGAGCATGCCTGGAGAAGGTCTGCTGGGTCGATCTTGGCGACGTTCGAGTTCGTGTTCTCCTTCGCTTTCAGTTTCCCCTTGACTTCCACTTCCACCCGTCTCAGCCGGAGGAGCAGCAGCCATCGGCATCGGCGTCGCCGTGGCCGTAATTCCCGGAGCCCGCATCCCATCGCTCTCAGGCGTCGGGATCGTCGTCCTCCAATACGTCTGCGTCAACCAATCCGGCCCGGCCTGAGACTGCCCATCACTGTCCTCCAAAGCCGGCACAGGGGTCGTCACCGCCCCATCTTTCATGAACTCAATCGGCACCGCCGCATTATCATAATACGGCGCAACGCATTTCCAGCGGTCCTCTGCCCGCGAGCAGCGGTCGGGGTGGTGGTCGATGTACGGACAGCCTGGGTGGTTGCATGGGAGGTCCCATTGCGGAGTCGGGGTGGGCTGGTATTTTACTGGGGATTCTCCTGGTAGAGGGGGTTCGTCTTCGGGGATGTCGCTTCTGATGGAGTATTTTGCGGTTACGCTGGTGGTGAGGAGGAAGAGGAGGAGGAGGTGCTGCATTTTTGCCGGGAAGGAGAGGACTCCTTGGTTGCTGAGTGTCGAGAGAAGGAAAGATACGGGAGGAGCAAGGAAGGAGGGAAGAATTGCGAGACGGAGATAGAGGGGAAGATATAGTGCGAAAAGATCTTATATTCTGAAAACAGATTCGGAAGGGTTGAGCAAGGCTATCTCAAAGAGAGCCGCATAGAGACCAGTAAAGTGCTTCTCATTGATAGTGATATTGCTGACAGCGTGGGCGCGTGATGCATCGATTCCATGGAACGTGTAGACAAATCCGAGAGTGCGTGGAGCTCAAAGCAGCTTTGCTCCCTATCCCACAACCAGAAGTGGTAATCATCAAGCTTAAGGTACCACTGCGACGGATACTGTAATCACAAAGTAGGAATAATTCCGTGCGAGTCGTTGTCTCTCTCGAGCAGTGCGAATTTTCTCTTCTTGCATCTTTGTAAATCGCAGCCTTTCCAATGTCCACCTTTTCACAAGCCCCTCGCAGCTGGTTGAGCGGCTGGTGGCACTGGCGTTCGAGCTGCTCGTGTCTGAGTCTGCAAAGTCGTCTCGTAGGGTCCGGTGAGGGCAAGGGAGACCGTGTACGTAATGGCCATACCGCTCGAGGCAGGCCCAGTCGTAAAATTGGCGTTCGTGGTTCCGTTGTACGGTCTGAGCGAAGCAGATATGGGAATCGGAGTTATTGTGCGGGTGTTCGTCTGCGTAATTCTCGTCGTCCTAGTTGTCGTGGACGTGATGTCGAAGCTGAAACTAGAAGTCGATGTAGGAGCGAGCGAGCTGCGGTTTGTGGCTGACGGTGCAGCGCTTGGTGATATGAAAGTGGTTGAAGTATCTTCTTCTGTGTCGGTAGGGTAGGGAGAAGGCAAGGCGATCGATGTTACGGATGGTGAGCTGGAGCTAGGTCCTGAGATCATCGCTTCTAGAAGGTCTTCTATCGTTTGTAGTCGAGCTTCAACTCCTTGGACGAAGCTCAGAAGGTCCTTTGGTAGATTCTCCAAGCCTTGCTGGATGTCTTGAATATCTTCTATTGCGGCATCGCCGGGCAAGCCCGAAGCAGCTGCGGTGGTAGAAGCCACAGTAGTTCCTGCCGCTACCACAGGAATGACTATGTCTCGAGCCTGGACGTGGTCATGGTCGTGATGATGAGAGTGGCGTGACTGCGCAGCCAAAGGAAGAAGCCAAAACGCAGAGGCAGCGAAGAGCGAGCGGATAGACATGTTCGTAGATTTGTAGCGAGAGAATGCAGAGTCTCGTCTACCACTTACCTCGAGACATCCAGCTATTAGTATACGTCTATGCCAGGAGGCTGAGGCCAGAATGAAGACGCATGAAGAGGCGAGGGCATGAACGTGCCGTGTTGTCGTGAGCTTCCTGCGACGCTGGTATTCTTAGACTGCCTGCCCGCATTCCAGTGCATGTGTGTCGACGTCGACAATAGACACCTTCCTTGCATGAGCCCACAGGTTGGGCACATAGTGGGCATGCTTTGCTTCAGGTCGCACATCATCGCGAATTAATCCGTGGTGAAAATAAAAGCTGTCTTGCCTTCCATCGTGTCCTGCAAGGGCTTGATTATGGAAGCTCACATCGCTTCAAATACCTAGATCATTGGATGTCCGTTGATACGTGAGATTCGATGGCGCTTCGTCAGATGAACATGTGAAAGGATGATGAGACGGATGAGACGACGCGTTGAGGAAGGTCGAAGAAAAGGGAAGCAGCAGTCACGACGCGTACATTGTATCACGGCTTCCGAGCATCAACTCCAGACCAACCTCCTCCCCTTGCCACCTTCATTCCACGGAATGCGGTATGATCCCATGAGCTCACCTGAAGCAAAAGACGGCTCAGACGATGCGGTGGACATCAAAGATGAAGAAGAAATTGACGGCGCCGCAGCGGTGTCTGAGACTTTGACAGCAGCCGACTTCAAAGCCAGTCTCGAACGCTTCAGACATGTGAACAACGACGATCAGAAATCCAGCGGCCGTGACTCGCCAAAGGCCGCGATTGGCAGGACAAGTACGATTCGAAGAAGCGGCAGAAAGATCCCTCCTGAAGCAAGCAATCCAGAATTAGAGCCAGCCGAGAGAGCTTCTCCATCTCCCTCGTCCAAAAAGCGAAAAAGAACGTCAAGTCGCTACGCTCCGCCATCAAAATACGCCCACCTCTCCAAACTCACCGACGTCCTGGAACCGAATCTAATCTGCGTCTTCGTCGGCTTCAACCCCGGCGTGCGAACAGCAACTTCAGGCCACGCCTACGCACACCCAAGCAACCTCTTCTGGAAACTCCTACACAGCAGCGGCTGCACCGACGAACGACTAAAACCAGAACAAGACGTCGATCTCCCCCGTCTCTACAGCATGGGCAACACGAACATCGTCGATCGACCAAGCAAAGATGCCGGCGAGCTCAGCAAAGCCGAGATGGCAGAGGGAACGCCAATTTTAGAAGAGAAGATTCGGACGTTCCGGCCGGAAGCGGTTTGTATCGTGGGCAAGGGGATCTGGGAGGCCATTTGGAGGTGGAGGTATGGGAGGGCGATCAAGAAGGAGGAGTTCAGGTATGGATGGCAAGAGGAAAAGGAGCGGATGGGGAAGACGGAGGATTGGGAGGGTGCGGTGGTTTTTGTGGCGACTGCTACGAGTGGGCTGGCGGCGAGTTTGAAGCCTGCTGAGAAGGAGGCCATTTGGAGGCCGTTTGGGCAGTGGGTTAAGAGGCGGAGAGAGAGGAGAGAGAAGCAGATGGAAGGGATGGTAACGATGATGGGCAAGTACAGACATGACTAAATGCAAGCAGCTTCCCAAAGCATCCCATTCCTCTTGCTCTACCCTCTCGCACGCACAACTCATGAACTCCTCTGATACTGAAACCAAATCGCCTCCATCTGCTCCTTGATCGGTATCCTCCCATTCCGCTGCTCAAATTCCCTACAATCCTGCGCCGCTTCTTCCAATGTATCCACCCTTCTCCACCAGAGATGAACCCTTCCATTCTCTCTTTTTGGCAATTTCAATCTCAAACCGTTCTGTTGTCAGGCACAATCTCTTGTATCCAGCCATTTCGCTCGGGAAGCATCTTGAACTTCAAGGCTGTTTTGTCGTCGTCCTTATCGCGTAGCTCAAGTCGAAGCTGTTCGATCTTCGAGAAGACAGCGTCGGGCAGAGAGGCAAGAAGAGGTCCTAGCGGCTGGTCGGTCGAGGTGCAGCCATATACAACGAAGTTTGCTTCAGACCAGAGTCTGGTATATGCTTCGAGCAGGAAAGGTCGTGCTTCGTGGTAGATTGAGCGGCAAGTTTGCAGGAGCGCGGTGGAAAGGAGCCCTCTGGTCTCAATGAGGTCGACTTCTCCTCCGACATACGGCGTAAGCGAGCGCTCGTAGATCTCGTCTCGAATCTCTGTTGGCAAGGAGAGGAGAGGAGAGGTAGTGGTGCTCATGTTGTTGATTCTGTGGGAATGCGGTGCGTTCCCCGGACTGAAGCGCTGGCTAGAGCACCTTTGCTTGCACAAACCTGTAGGTGTCGATGAAGTACGCCAAGATGATGTTGTCGTACAATTGACGTGGAGTGCAGCTAGCTTAGATTGTTTGTGGTATGTCATGTGGAAGGTGCGTGATTATCCCGGGTGCGAAGATGCTTCTCGGGTCTCTCCCTGTACCGCTATCTTCGGGAGACACTACTTGAACTTCGCATTCGACGTCTCAGTCGCACATATCGGCTTCCAGGGCGCCGCAAATCTCGCCATGATCTTGTCCTGGGCCTTTTTTTTCGGGGATAAAATCATTCAAGACGCATTACCATCGTGGTCATACGCGATCTCCAGGCTGTTCTTCGAGGAGGTAATACTGGAATTCGTCAACCTTGAGGGGACTCTCCACCTCATTTGACAAGGAGCAAAGCCGCATGGAAATCAAAAAGAGACATTGCATATACTCAGCATTCCTCTCACCCTCTCAATAAACAAAATAAGCCTGCGAAAGCGGCAGCGTAGCAGCCGGCTCCGCCTTACAAACCATCCCATCCGCCTCGACAACCTGCAGCAGAGATCAAAAGTCAGCAAAACCCCTCCAACCCCCCAATCATCAACAGCAATAAGGGTAATACTCACATATCTCTCCGGATCAACCTTCATCTTCGGCATAACATCATTAAACCTCATATCCCCCTTCCCAACACTCCGACACTTGCTCACGGCCTCCACTCTCTTCTTCAACCCATACCCCTCCACCATCCCATTCTCTACGCTCGCCTTGCTAACCCACGCGACGCTGGTGTGCGGGTTCATGGCGCCGAACATAGGCCGCATGATGACTGGTTCCACGGTGGGGATACTCGCGTTTGGGTCGCCCATTTGACTCCAGGAGACCATTCCCCCTTTCAGGACCTGGGCAGGTTTCGCGCCGAAGTTCGACGGGTTCCAGAGGACCAAGTCTGCGAGCTTGCCGATTTCTACGCTGCCGATGAAGTGGGACATGCCCTGTGCGATGGCCGGGTTGATGGTGTACTTGGAGATGTACCGCTTTACACGGAAATTATCTGCATCCGTTCCTTCGTCTTCGCGGAGGAAACCGCGCTGGACTTTGTTCTTGTGTGCAGTATTCCAGGTGCGGAGGATGACTTCGCCGCAGCGGCCCATGGCTTGGGAGTCGGAGGACATCATGCTGATGGCGCCGAGGTCGTGGAGCACGTCTTCGGCCGCGATGGTCTCGGCACGGATGCGAGATTCGGCGAATGCGACGTCTTCGGGGATGTTGCGGGAGAGGTGGTGGCAGACCATGAGCATGTCCAGATGCTCGTCGAGGGTGTTGCCTGTGTATGGGCGGGTAGGGTTGGTGGATGAGGGAAGGACGTTGGGGTGTTCGACGACGGAGATGATGTCGGGTGCGTGGCCTCCGCCTGCGCCTTCGGTGTGGTAAGTATGGATTGTTCGCCCTTTGAAAGCAGCAACGGTCGTCTCAACGAAACCAGATTCGTTCAGAGTGTCCGTATGGATGAGACACTGGATATCGTGTTCATCACAGACTCGCAAGCAGCTGTCGATGGCCTTAGGTGTAGTTCCCCAATCTTCATGCAGCTTCAATCCACAAGCGCCAGCCTCAGCCTGCTCCCTTAATCCAACAGGAGAAGCATCGTTGCCTTTTCCTGTGACTCCAATATTGACGGGCAGCTCATCCGAAGCCTGCAGCATCCACTTGATCATGTTCGGACTAGGTGTACAAGTTGTCGCATTCGTGCTGGTGCTGGGTCCCGTACCACCGCCCAGGAAAGTCGTGATACCACTTGCAACAGCCTCATATGCCTGCTGCGGACAAATCAAGTGAATATGCGAGTCAAATCCACCCGCAGTGACGATCTTATGCTCTCCAGCGACAACATCAGTATGCACTCCTACGACCAGATTGGGGTCCACTCCTGCCATCACGTCCGGGTTACCAGCTTTACCGATACCAACGATGATGCCGTTCTTGATTCCAATGTCGGCCTTGTAGATCCCGGTCCAGTCAACAATCAGAGCGTTCGTGATCACAGTGTCCAGATTGCCTTCTGTCGATCGCCCAGACGCCTGTCCCATGCCATCACGGATGGTCTTGCCTCCTCCAAATGAGCACTCGTCGCCGTACACAGTCATGTCTCTCTCCACTTTGATCCACAGATCAGTCGGCCCTAGTCGCACCCGATCACCAGTCGTAGGCCCAAACATGGCGACATAGCTCTCGCGATCCATCGAGAAAGGCTCCAGTATTTGGTCGGAAGTAGGTTCCTCTTTGTGCAAGAAGCCTCCGCTCTGTAACCGCTGCAGAATGCCATTCGTAGCCGAACTGTCATGGATACTCCCGACAGCAAGATCATTGCCGCCTGCAATGACCTGATTCCCAGCGATTTCGACCAGCGTCACGGTACGACTGTCTCCAGGCTCAAACCGCATACTCGTGCCTGCAGCAATGTCCAATCTCATGCCTCGAGCTTTCAAGCGATCAAACTCCAGCTTCGGATTTGTCTCTGTGAAATGATAGTGACTCCCGACCTGGATTGGTCGGTCTCCCGAACTCGTGACCTTCAATCTGATTCTCCTCCTCCCCTCGTTCAGCCGCACACGTCCCTTATCTCCTTTGACCGCAACCACAGCGCCCGGCATCTGCTCGTCGCTCCAAGCCTCTAGACCCTCAACAGGCGGCCAAGGGAACTTGCTCTGATCCGGAACAGGCAAAAAGCTCCCATACAATGCCCGCTCCAAATTTCCATCATCCGTTGCGACTGGATTGTGTATTGTGACCAAGTACGTTCCATTTTTGAATGTTCCCTCCACCATAAATTCCGTCAAGGTATGAGGTACGCTCGGGAGGACATGGCGACGGCCCAGGAGGGTCGTGCCCAGAGACATGAGATCGGCGACGGTGTGGTCGCCATCGCGAATCAATTCGTGTAGGACGCTGGCAATGAGGGCGAGGGCTTCGGTGTGGTTAAGTCGTACGCCGCGAGCCAGGCGTCGTTGGGCGAGTTGACCGACTTGCGATATCAAGAGCTTATCTATCTGCGATTGAAGTCGTTATCAGCGTCGCTATAGACGATTAAGGGCCATTTGAGACCATCTGAGCAATTTTGAATCGTCGCAAGATCTGCGGTAAGAATTGCAATGGTGTAACGAACCTCTTTTGGTGCCAATTGCATCTTGACAGTTCTTTTTAGCAAGAGAGTCGCCTAGAAACCATTAGGTAAAAGCATCAACAGATTGACAAAGAGTTGTGCGACGTCGAGAAGAGCTGGAGCTCTCCAGTTCTGGGTTTTGGGCGGCATTTGACGAGGGTCCTCGAGGTCTTTAATGCGGGGTCTGGGCTTCGCGTTCGGTGCGCGCCTATCGTTGAGTTTAGCAATAAAATGAGGTTGATAGGGCATGTCAGGATGAATGTAATATTGGAAAAGTACACTGTAATGAATCGATATTATCACTGCCTCAGCAAACACAATCTTGACAGTCAGCGCGAAGACGGACCGCAATTGAGCGTGCCACCTCCATGCATTTCGAAAATTGACGTACATTTCAGACATGAGCTCTTCTGGCAGTAGCCGTAGCATCGCGTCGGATGCGTGGTGCGAGCAGAGCAGTGGACAGAGCAACGGCAGAATTCAGACGTTCAGGCCTCGCAAATCAATAGGACAGATCAAGCTGCGTTGGCCTCCGACTTGCGCTTCTTCTTCTTTTCCTTCTTGGACTTTTCGGTGCCGTCGGTCAGCTGAGAAGAGAGCACAGGCTGCGGTGCCTGCAGTTGAGGGTCAATGTTGAGCTGTGCGGCAGCAGCAGCACTGTCAGCGGCCTCCTTCTCAGCCTTGGTCTTGCGACCACGCTTCTTCTTCTCTCCGCCATCAGTAGCATCAGCCTTGCGCTTGCGAGTGGGGCTCGATTGGACGTCGTTGGGGGTGCTAAGGCTGCTGAATTGCTGCGGAGTCGGAAGGACTGGGTCAGCGCCTGCTTTGGTCTTTTTCGCTGAGGGCTTGGGCGTTTTCTTCGATACCTCAGGTTTTGGTGGAGGTGCTGGCTCCTCGTCTTCCGACTCGCTGGATCCGGACGACGAGTCTTCGCTGTCATCACTGCTGTCGTCCGAGTCTGCCTTGGCCGTGACAGGAGGCTGCATCTGAGCAACGGGTGCGACGACTTGGTCGTCTTCCTCGCCTTCGGCGTCTTCATCGTCGTTGGCGATTTGTCCAGTCTCCCGCTTATACTTCTTGACGGCCTCCTCATAGCCCTTCAACTCCTTCTCGTAAGCCTTGCGATAAGGCTGTCGCGTCTTATCGTCCAGGGCGTTCCATCGTTCCGTCGCGATCTTGCTGATATCACCAGCCTTGCCTCCTTGGAGATCAGGGTTCTTCTGGAGCTCTTCCGAAATGATCGGTCGCTGCTCTTGGAGGTAGCGGAAGTAAGCGGTGAGGGGACGCTTGGGCGCATTGGGGTCGCGGGGCTTGTACTGGCGCTTCTTCTTGGAGCCGTCAGGGTTGAGCTGGGGGTTGGTGGGCGTGCCTGTGACAGGTCAGTATTGAGCGCTTCCAAGTGAAAGTTATGCGACGAGGCATACCAAATGAGCCGGCGAGGTTCCCATTCTGGAAGATCGCCTGCTGCGCGAGCTGGGCAACACCCTGGGCGTGGCCGATGGCATTGAATGGCTGAACCAGACCGCTCACGTCGAGGGTGCTACCGCCGACGCCGTCCAGAACAGCATTCGTGTGGTTGACATAGGCCTTGACGGCCTCGTCGATGGCACCGCTCAGGCCGACGAAGGCATTGGTGAGCTACGAGCGCGTCAGTATGTGGTATTGTGGTGGTGGTGGTGAAGATGCGGTGTTGCGCGGGTCATTGTCGTCCGGGCCGGCGCATCAGAACGCGTCCGGCGCGTCGAGTGTTTGGCTTTTGCGGTGAAGCTGTGCGATGAAGCTTGATGAGAAACAGAACATACCGCATTGCGCGTGTTGAGGAAGCGCTCCTTGTCGACGATGATGTTGATCTTCTCCGGCGGCTGCGGATAGTGCGACATGTCGGCGTCGGTATTGCCAGTCCAGGCCGCGACAGGAGCGAGGTCTGGATAGTCGTGCGGAATGTTGCCCTCCACGGTGGCGACGTTGATGGAGCTGCGATGAAAGCTGCCTTGAAGAAAGGCTGAAAGACGATTCAATATTTTGATGAGGAGTGCGCGAGACGAAGCGCGAAAATGAGCGAAAAGATGATGGCTGTCCGGCCGCGCACGGACCCTCTCACCGAAGCTTTCATTTATCTGCGCGCCCAATCACCCAATCCTTCCCCTCAGCTGCTTCATCGAACCTTCCTCACCATCCTGGCCTCTACAATGATACCTCGTCGTGCGAGATTGCTTCGTCTCTTTTAGGGGTTCTTACCTGGCGTCAATAGATAACATTGACAGGCCTCAGCCCAGGGAATGGCAGAAAAGTCTCGTCTGAAGAGGAAGAAGATGCGAAACTGCATGTTCAATCCCTGAATGTGGCCTCTGGCAGGCCTGGACGACCCGGTTGCCTATGGAGCACAGGAGATGTTCTTGTTAATGATCACCTATCTCGCTCGGGGGTCTGCGATCGACCAACGTGATGGCAGGCGAGCGGCACCCAAGAGTGGAAACGGATTGCTTCCAACCAGGGATTAGTCGCTACGTGATGCATGTGAATATTCTTGGCACTCTCATCAAAGAGTCTAAATAGCAGATTCGCCTCAAACAGCGCTGGGCTGCCAGAGAAAAGGCTATAGGAGGAGTCAATAAGAGCTACAAGGTCGGAGGCACCAAAACGACCTCTTCATCTCCCAATTCCTCCAAATCCACCGTATCCAACCCCCTCACTCTCGAATCATTTGAAGCCTGAAACTTCTTGAACCTCAACCGCAACGGAGTCCTATTCCTGATCTCCTCGCCCTCCTTGTCCCACCTCTCTAGCTCCTCCCGCGTCCCAAAAATCGGCCTTCCATACATCGCCGCCAGACCTAATTGACCCGGGTCAAATCGCCCAAACAGTGAATTGTTCAAATCCCGCTTGATGATCTGTCTCTCCGCTTGGCATTTTGTCCCCAGGATTTCAATCATCCTCAGACTAGCCGGCATCACCACAAGCCATGCGGCCATAACCTGCGACACGGTATCGACGAGCCGACAACAGCCTTCTGAGTCGTAGCGATGCGAAACGTCGAGCTGAAAGACCTGAAGTGGGCAATCTCTCGCCTCGTTGAGTAAGGCTGCCCAGCCTAGTGGGGACGTCATCCTGTGGCAGTCCAATATCCATTCATCCTGCGATTGAGCGTTGAAAGCCGGATTCGAGGCGAGTTCTTGTCTGGCGTCAGCGGCTCCTAAGACGGGGTCCAATTAGTAGTTCCCAGTGTTGAAGGTGAGACTCAGCGAGATCATGTTCTTCCGAGCAAGAGCGGCCAGCGATAGGTTTTTCTCCTTTCTTTCTGCGGTGTGAAAGCCGTCGCTGATGTCAAAGTCTTCAGTATGGAGCAGTTTCTGTTCAATCTCCCCTCCCAAAACCATCGTGTTCTCCAGAAAGAGCACCTTAGCAGCCTCCTCGCGGATCTCTCGATTGATAGCCAGAACATTCCACATTATGGGCACTTGATCGCGGCAGCCGTCGAATCGTAAGTCATACGCTCGTCGTCGACCCAGAAAGACTTCCCCTCGACTAAGACAAATGCGGTACACTTCGTCGCGCATCTCAGCAGGAAGGTCCAGAAAGCGGAAAGGCTGAGTGAAGGTCATGGCGTTGACAGTGATGAGCTGAATAGTAGTGGAAATGGAGGGTGATTGACTGGGAGTGTGGGCTGCTTTTATACTCGAGTCTTGGATTAGGTAATAGAGCGACTTGACGAAGCGGCATTGTGGCCGAAAGTGATGCGTTGTTAACGTTGGCCTGCTCTACGACAATGACAACAGGCTTTAATCATACTGCAGTATGCAATATTGGTTTCGAGCAGCCGGAGTGTTGTGAGCCTTTTTGAGGCATAACGTCCTGGATAATCGATAGAATCTTGAACAAGCACCTGCAAAGTCGGAAGACTGGGTTGATGCTGACACAATTAAGTTATAAATGCCAACACGTACCAATTGCCCCGACCAGGCTTGCTCAGAAATCTGATCACAACGAACTTGTGGCCGCCATCTCGATGCGGTTCCAAGAGCCTGCGCATGCTCCACAGTCCGTGAAAGCAAAATGGTATCTCAAACGAATTTCTTCCATAATGTCCAACCTTCGCGCCGAACGCCAAATGCCCAGTCTGTGCTCTTACTACTTGTATTGCGGCTGTTGCTGTTGCGCATACGGGTTCCCACTGTTCCAGCCTTGCGGCGGCCCATTCTGAAGCGGTATCTGTCCTTGTCCTTGTCCACCGCCTCCTCCTTCCATCTGCTGCTGTACGTCGGGTCGATACTTGATGTCTTGGTTGAAATGGCAGATATGGCAGCTGACGTCGTGGTAGGGTTTAAGGGAGAACGGGATGATCGGGACGAAGCAGAATGTGAACCATTCCCTAATCAAGTTGTGAGCTTCGGACCTTGATGAATGCCTTGATGGAGGCCAGGCAGAGCTCATAAGGTGCCATGATTGAACTCGACGTACCATCGCTTCTTAATCTTGCCTGAGAAGTTTCCACAATTCTGGCATTGCACTGTGATGTTCTCGTAGCCTTTGAGGAGGGATTGGAAAGCTATAAGGTGAATGTTAGTGCTTGCATGTGGTACTGGCCCGCGGCGTGTCGTCGGGTGTCTTACTGTGCGTTCCGCACGTGAAGATGAACGCCATTTGTGCGCACTTCTCTCAATTGACAATGTACGGCGATATATTGGTTGAAGGGCGGATTTCTTGATGTTGCGACTGTGTTGATCGAGTCTGTGGCGGATGCAGAGGCTGTGAGGTGGTGGATTGCGCGGCAAACGAAGTCGAGGTCCCAAGCCCAAGGCGTCTCGGCGTGACGCGCCAGTTGATGCCGATGGGCAGCGGTCCGTGCAGATCCGTGGGGAAGGAACAGGCTGTTGGGTCAAACATCACGCGCGTTTCACGTAAAGTAATCCTCCTGAGAAAAGAGCGTAGAATTCTGCATGCTGAATGTCAGTATTGATGAGCGCATGAAGAAGCTTCGTTCATCCAACATCGCGAAGAACATGCGCAAGTAAGGATTGGTGGTGTGACAAGATTGAGCCCCTCAGAGCAACGAATTTCCTTAATTTGCTTAACTTTCGTCTTCGCGTGAACATAGCATGCGCCGGGTAGTGTGTCAAGACGCCTCTATTGGGTCTTGAAGAGCAAAATCGCGCAGTGTCCGAGGTAGAAGTAGATGAAGTGCTTCGTCTCTGCTCAGAAAATTAGTCGCGTCGCGTGCGACGCCAGGTCGATGCGCCTCAACGCACCATGTGTAACAAAGCTTCCGAAGTTCCTGCCGACAATGCAGTGCCAGGTCGCGCCCTTGCGCTCGTCAAACTGCGCCGTAAATCAGTCAAGTGCACAGTCGTAGTTAGATCTGCCAGGCCGTACAGTGCGCTTGATGTGATGTGCGATCTCCTAACATGAGTGTTAGCCTCCATTCTCGCGTCAAAAACACCAATTGGGCTTACCTTCTCAATGGTGTACTTGTCCATAGCTTCTTGGGCTGTGGGTTGGTTAGTATCAGTCCGGACCCCATCATCGCAGGCTTCATTTCATCGGCCTTACCGACTTCGATGGCTTCCTGCTGCATATCTTCACTCTGTGAACGCGCAAAAGTTAGAAAACTCGATCTCCTCCGACCGCACCTCCCCTAATTCATACCATGTCGACCGACTTGATCTGAGCTGTCGAGTGATCAGCCTGACAGGTCTCCTTGGGCCCTGAGCAAAAGAGGATGTTACCGTCAAGCTTCTCTGCTTTGTCCTCCTGCTTCTCCATGATGATTGCGTTGGTCAAGTATTCCAAGTTTCGAGCGAAAATGCGGTAGAATTTGCGACTGTCGTTCGGTCCAAGGTGTCAATGTTTGTGTTTGGGCAGAGATGTCGCGTGAAGTCGAAGAAACTCCGACGTTCAGACGCGAAGTCAAAATCCTTGCTGAGTCAGCGTTCCCCGAGCCACTAATTTTCTTCCGCGAAGACTTCATCAACTCTTTCGCCTGCGTTTCACAGGTTACACTACCCACTTCACAACGCGTCCCAGGAGGTAAACAAAAGACGCCATGGCCTCCTCGCGTATCTTTGTAAAGGGCCTTCCTCCCACTTTCAACGAAGCCGACTTCCGAAAGCACTTCTCGCAGAATGGACGAGCCATCACCGATGCGAAGATCTTCCCGAACAGACGGATCGGTTATGTCGGTTACAAGACTCCCGAAGATGCGCAGAAGGCTGTTAAATACTTCAACAAGACCTTCATCCGCATGAGCAGGATCGGAGTCGAGCTGGCGAGACCCGTGGAAGAGACTAAGCCGGCCAAAGGCGGCAGCAAAGCACCCACTGCGCGGAAGGAGGGTCAAGATGGCGGACTGCCAACCACCGAGAACAAGAAGAGAAAGAGAGACAGCGAGGCCAAGGAGGACGCCGATCCGAAGCTGAAAGAGTTTCTTGATGTGATGAAGCCGAAGGCGAAGAAGAAGGCTTGGGAAAGTGAAGGCCTTCCCACTGAGCCAGGGCACGCGGGGTCCGATGAAGAGAAGGCCGCAGCTGTCGTCATGGAAGGAGAGAGCGACGACGAATACGAACAGATCCCGAAGAAGCCAAAACGCTCGACAGAAGAACCTCGACAGGAAAACCATTGGAGAGATGTGGAAATGGCTGAGGCGCCGCAGCCGCCGCCTGAGCAAGCTGAAGAGGACAATGACGCGGAGGCTGTCGACCAGACAGCTCAAGCACCTGTCACCGATGCTGACTGGGCACGGTCAAAGACGAGCAGACTGCTAGGTCTGTTGGACGATGATGAGGAAGAGGCAGTAGCGGTACCCACGCAGCGCGCATCCGAGGAGCCTTCGGACGATGATGGTCCGTCTACAGCTCAACAGGAAGCAGTTGAAGCTCCAGCGTCCATTCCAACTCCGCCAGCTGAAGCTAAGGAAGCCGATGAGGAGCCCAAGGATGCAGACATTGAAGGAGTCCGCTCAAGCATGCGTCTCTTCGTTCGGAATTTGCCTTACGACCTTCAACGCGAAGACTTGGAGGCGGAGTTCGCCCCCTTCGGTAATCTTGAAGAGGTAAGTCACACTCTCTCTTCCCTGCCCTCAACATGATGATCCTCCAGATAGGGACAGCTTATGCTACGGCATTTGATGTGAACAAATGGGAGCGTATTTTAGTAGATGCTTGCTCGTGTCTGACCAATCTTCTTATCGCAAATCTTTCTGCATAAGCGATCTGAGAATACCCTTGCTGACGACTGTATCTCAGGCGCACGTTGCTCTCGACAAGAAGACCGGCTCCGGAAAGGGCTTTGCCTATGTTCAGTTCAGCGATCCCGACTCGGCCGAGCGAGCCTTAGTCGACAAGGACGGGCAGACCTTTCAAGGAAGGCTGCTACATATTCTGCCCGCCAAGTTCAAGCGCGAGAACAAGCTTGACGACTTCGCCCTGTCCAAACTGCCTCTCAAGAAGCAGCAAGAGATCAAGCGTAAGCGAGAAGCTGCGACTACAACTTTCAATTGGAACGCACTGTACATGAATGCAGACGCTGTTGTGTCCAGTGTAGCAAGTCGTCTTGGCTTGTCAAAATCGCAGGTGTTGGATCCTACCAGTAGCGATGCAGCAATCAAGCAAGCGCACGCAGAAACCCACATCATCCAGGAAACAAAAACGTATTTTCGGCAGCAAGGCGTTGATCTTGATTCGTTCAAGAAAAGTCGGCGTGGAGACACTGCGATTTTGGTCAAGAACATTCCTTACGATTGCAGCAAAGATGAGTTGAAGCGATTGTTTGAGGAGCAAGGAGATGTCAAGCGATTCCTCATGCCGCCTTCTGGGACTATTGCCATTGTGGAATTCGCCAACGCGGCTCAATGCAAGGCTGCTTTTGGCGCGCTGGCGTACCGGAAAATCAAAAGTTCCGTGCTGTTTCTCGAAAAGGCCCCAGAAGACATCTTCGCTGCTAAGCCGTTGCCGCAGAGCACCGATCAATCTTCTGACGGTGTAGCGAAGGTCTCTGCTACGGATCTGAAGGATCCAGATTACATCGTCCCGGAGACCGGTGGCACAGCTACACTTTTCGTGAAGAATCTCAACTTCAGCACAACTACACAGGTGCTGACTGGCACATTCAAGCCTCTCGCAGGCTTCATGTCCGCTCGGGTCAAGACAAGGACCGATCCCAAGAAGCCGGGACAAGTCCTGAGCATGGGATTCGGCTTCTTGGAATTCCGAACGGCTCAACAAGCGCAGGCAGCGCTCCAAACAATGGATGGATACAATCTTGAAGGCCACAAGCTTCAGATCCGTGCCAGACATAAGGGAGCCGATGCTACCGAAGAGACCAGGAGAGCCGATGCGGCCAAGAAGGCTGCGGCACAGGGTACCAAGGTCATCATCAAGAACTTGCCATTTGAGGCAACCAAAAAGGACGTTCGAGCTTTGTTTGGAGCATATGGACAGCTGCGGAGCGTGCGCGTTCCCAAGAAGATGGACCGTGGCGCTCGTGGATTCGCATTTGCTGACTTCACCACGACCAAAGAGGCACAGAGCGCCGTGGATGCTCTACGTGACACCCACTTGCTTGGCCGTCGCCTGGTACTTGACTTCGCTGCCGAAGATCCCGAAGATGCCGAAGCCGAGATCGAAAAGATGCAACAAAAAGTCGGCGCCCAGGTCAACAAGGTTGCACTGCAGAAGCTCACAAGCGGCGGGCGAAAGAAGTTCAGCACCCAGAACGAGGAAGAGGAGAGATGAAGACACGCTCTGTGAGTTCTCACAGGAAATGACAAGACGTGCACTCGATGCGAGATGCGCCCTTTGCTTTCGTGCGCAATACAGAATATCAGCAGGCACGCAAGATATTTTGCAAGGTATCATCTGGCGCTCACGTGACGAGTGTTGGTTTTGAGGTTGCATTAACCTCCTTGCTTCAGGTATGCGCCTTCGCAGCCTGCACCTTTTATGCGACCGTCATGCAGCCCTGAGACACTTGCAGATCTCGAAGACCTCGTCGACCAGAAGAAAGACTTGCCCGAGCATCGGCTGACGGCAGCGAGTTCGAGTCTATACGGCCACGCCTAGGACAATGCTTACATTCCGCAGCATTCATATCGCATTCCATCTCCAAGGCGGATTGAGACATCGCGAGATTGCCACACGCCAAGCCTACTGACATCCCTCCCTCGATCTGAAGTTTTGCAGACACCTTCACGTCACCTGCCGTGCCCTTGCACACATTTGATGAGTTCGCCTTACCAGTATAGGCTATACTATCTGAGCGTGCTCTTGCAGTCAATCGGCAGGACAGCCGGTCCACCTTTCCGTAGAGCAGGCACGGCCGAGATTGCGCGCTCTGCTCCTGGGTCCCTTTCGGCGACACAAGGCTAAGTCAGCACGCACACCCTTCCTGTGTAGACCTGTAAGTTGGCGCAAAAGGTGTATATACCCTCCTGTTGGCTAGCAACGACGGCATTTGCCAGCTCTCTCTGCCTGGAAGTTGTTGCCGTTCCTTTTCAATTCATCTAGTCATTCCTTTCTCCCAACCCAACTATCTACGTTCCTTCTTCTCAATTGTCAAAGCATCTCACACCGACGAATCACAGCTGCTCTGATCGACGCAGAAGTCCCCTCAGCATTCTTCACCGAAGCATTCTTTCACTGCGTGCCTCGTCAGCCTGGATTGTCGACAATGATTCAGCCGGCCCGGGTAGTTCTACCTTCGAGCTCGACACCACCCACGGGCTCGGAGAATGCCCATTCGAGAGTCTTGCAGGAACACTCTGGCAACCGACAGACCAACGAGTACTCATATACACAGACCGTCGATCAGAAGTATCCAGTTCCGTTGTTGACAGAGAGCAGCTATGTTGTTCATCCGCCACAAGCTCCTGTCCAACATGCTCCATCTCAGTTCTACCGCCACGCCCCATTGCCCCGCTCTCATCATCGGAGTGTTGTCAACAGGAGCCAGAATCCTTACTGGGACCCAGTCTACCAGGCCTGGTGCGAGAAACAGGCTCGGGTTCTCTTCCACCGATTCAGGTCGTCTGACCAGTACATGAAGTACCGGAGTCGACAACAGAAGGAAGACAAGAGAGGTCAAGAGGAGCAGAAATGGCCGGATCGTCTGGAACTGGCATTCTTCCAAGGTATTGACTCTTTCATTATCACGAAAACTTCGTTCACTGACTCCTGCTCGCAGCACTTGTCCGATGGGAGCCTATGGGGCGTCACAAAATCATGCACAAGGACAAGCAACGGGGACGCAACGAGCTCATCGCCGACTACATTGAAGAGCTGACCGGTGAGAGTCGGACGAGAAAGCAAGTGTCGAGTCATATTCAAGTGCTGAAGCCGTTCGTCGAGCATGATCCTTTCATCATGCGATACCTCTCCAAGGATGACCTTCGCTATAAAGGGCCTTACGGCGGTCGTATGGCTTCCCTCCACGACCCTAGACGGAGATCCTCATATCCTGTGCATCCACTTCAACACCACGCTCGGTCTGCATTGCCCACCATCAACGGGTCCGCAACGCAGCACCTTGCAAATGTCAAGGCCCCGCTGGACCCCTTCGAGCCGGTTGATTTCGAAATGTTTGTACAACAAAAGCTCGATGACGATCATGTCACTCGCCTGCACACCTACACAGCATCGCTAGAGAACTCTTTGCAGCATCAGGTACCTCTGGATTCTCGCAGTCTTGAGAGGGACTACCGCTTGCTCGCTTGCATTCATAGACGACGACCGCTAGACTGCAACGTCTTAACTGCATCGGCGTCGTTGGGCTTTCCAAAGAACAACTTCAAAGACGAGAAAGGCAATCCCATCGAGGGCGTTGAGCTTGGTATATCCTTCCTTTGCCGAAGCCGTCAGCTCCCAGCTGGCACGCCGATCTACTGTTCGAACATGTTTTATCAAGATGGGAATCTGCTCAAAGACTTCAGCAGCCGTACTGAAAGCCGTATGACAGCGACGGAAGACGGCAAAGACGTCGAGACGCAGCTGAAATTCGGTAGTACCTTTTGGGCCAAACATTTGGGCTATATTGCAAACAAGCTCAACCACGAAGCTAGTTTGGGAAAGGACGCTACGAATGAAGTGAGAGCTTATCTCGACGCCATCGAGGCTTTTCAAGAAATTGTCACTCTTGGTGCGGATGGCAACCCGCAAAGACTGCTGATTATTAACTGGAAGTTCCGACTGTCGGCGAGCGGAAGGGGGAGCACATACTGGGCTGAAGTCAATCTGCCCTCTTTATCATCTGTTTCAACAGAGGGCTACGCCATCGCAGCAGCTGAGCAGACCTCCTCACAACACCATCAGAAAGGACGCGTCGACTCCGTGCACGCAGAATACTTCGACGCCACAGCCACCTCCCTCCCTCCCTTTACCGACTCTCAACTCCAACCCGCTCTCCAATCTCCCTTCGAATACGACACGGGCACCAGCAACTGGGCTCCGGCCACTACCAACTCCTACGACGACCAACCACTCTCAGCCTCCGCAATCGAGTTCCCCTCCAACGACTTTGACTTCACCGGAGGCAACATCAACCTCACCTACGACCCCAACCTCGACTTCAGCACGTTCGACAGCTCGGCCTTCAACTTCGATGCGGATTTTAACCACACCACGGATCCGAGCTTGCAGGACTACTTGCAGCAGACGCAAGGCTTCTCTCAGCAGAGTCCATCGCAGTCTCAGTCCCAGTCACAAGAGTACTCGCAGCAGACCACGAGCACGGACTACTCGTGGGAGAACTACAGCTTCCATGACAGTCAGTCACAATCCGTTACAGGGGCGTCGAACCACCCCGTGTTGTCGCAGAGTCAGCACGATGTATCATTTGATGGGTACGGGCCAAGTGCAGGGCCCTCGGCGCACTACGAGCAACCGTATCATGTCAGTGTTGAAGGGCAAGCGTACGGAGGTGCTGGTCAGGATGGTGTGACGCAAGTCAAAGAGGAGTTCATGGGTGATGGGGGAGATGACGAGACGTATGCGGGAGCGGCTCATCATGGAGCGTAATAATAATCTAGAACTGGAGGAATAGAAAAGCGTTTTGCTCGTGGAGCAGGCGCCATGATGAGTAATGATAGTTTTAGTGGTGCACTTCATGAAAGTGTTGTAAATGATAACTCTATTTCTACACAATTTTGGGTGTCCTTTACAGAATGCGACAGCACAACCTGACCGTTTGCGCACCTTGAAATTGCCCTCCGCAGAATGAAACGGCCCTTCTGTTCTCCAATGTTCTCAACGATTACCGTGCCCACGAGTAGGCGGACAGTAGCGCGTCAGCTCGCTCACTGTTCGAGACATGTATCTGCTCCTAACCACTTTCGCTGCCCCAGTCTCACCATTACCTTGTTGAGATCACCCTTCTGCATCATCTCATGGATATCAAATTCTTCATCCTCGAGGTAATCTTCTAGGTCCGATGTATGTAAGCTTATGCAGGTAGAGTTTTTCGGCATTTTGAAGGTTTTGAATCGCAACTTCGGCTTGCGGTCAGAAGCAGCATGTTGGGGATAGTTTGGGCTGTTCAGGAAAGCCGACAATATGGTGATTCGATCGTCCAGTGTCTTGGTCCCAAGGGCCTCGACGACTTCGAGTCGTGGCCCGTAGTGTTGAATTCGACTGTGGAAGTATGCCAGACTAGAGAACATCCGTCCGATCAACCTGCACGTGCCGAGGAGACAGTAACAGTTGGTCACATCAATCTGGAGAAAACGCAGAGTCCTGGAGTGCTGCAAAATCGCACCGACGATACTCTGCCAATGGCCGGACTTTTCGTGCATTACGTCGTGCGCATATTCTTCTCGCTGCTCCTGGCTCAAAGCTTCCCAATCCCAACTCGGATCATTTCTGAGGTCGTTTCCAAATGACATTACATTGTCGTCTGCTGAGAGCGGCCAGTAGCTGTGCAAGTCCAGAGCGATACTGACGGATGTGAGGTGCTGATGGAAGAAAGACGACAAAGATCCTGGTATGTGGGCCGTGCCCTCATCTTTCAGGAGAGGGCCGTACGCATCATTGAGATTGTTCAGAACAATCTGATTTTTGGTGAACAGCGTCTCTGCGGCCTCGGCGCGGATCTGGCGATTGGTTGCAAGGAGTTGCAGCTGCGGCGGATCACACTGGTCGAAATCATCGAGCCTCGGATCCTCCTTAGGTCTAGGGCGAATGAAGACCTGACAGCGTTAGCATCTAATTGCAGTGGGACTCTAACCGCTTACCTTGCCAGGGACCAAGAGTAGGTCATAGATGCGATCGCGTATCTCTCGCGGAAGATTGAGAAGGCTACAAGGCAGGAGCTGGCCAATCTGCTGCTCCAGGAGCTCGTTGTTCTGGAGAAGCTGTTGTATGAGTGCTCTATTGTCGGCGAGCGTCTGTCGCAACCGGGCCATTTGGTCTTGTCGCTCCATTGTGGAGGAGCTTCGCGGGGGCGATGCGAGAATGGTGGTGATGTTGTTGTGAGGTTGTTGGTTGGAGAGCGGAAGTCAAGTTTGAAGGTCAAACGAACAAACGCGGTAGGCGCGACGGACAAAAGTTACGACACACGCTAGTGATCCAAGCTTCGGGACTTTGACATGTGAAAGCTGCAGCCGCCCAAGTCATGTATGCAGCCAAAGTCATCTCGACGATGCAGTCCGCTCTCCTGATAATGCCAGACTTTCCATGCGCTTTGTCGCCGCTCAAATGCTCGGAAACAAGCCACATGGCAGCGGCAGCTTGTCTCCTTGACATCACTCATTCTCGTTCTACCGCGCCCACAGATAGGAGCTCAGTCATGGCCAGAGGCCAGACTAGGTCATCTCGACACAGCAGTCCGCTCTCTGTATACTGAATTACTCTCCATGAGACCTGATGTACATCCCAAAACCAGAAGGAGCGACTGAGAGTAGGGAAATTATTACACCGCAGTTGTCTGTAGCTGCTCGGAACATATTGTACATGAACTGCGCAGACTAGCTGCCCGCGATCAACGCCTGAACAATTACATCGCTCGCCCTCCAATGCATCAACACACATGCGCAAGCCTATCTCATGCCTCCAGGTGGGCCTGCCATGCCGGCACCCATCCCTGAGAGCTTGGCAGCAAGCTGCGGGTACTTTTCTTGCACTTCGAGCTGTGTCCTGGTTGCCTCCGCGTACGACAGAGCGTTGACAATCTCGCCTTCCGTTCTCGACAGCTCGGCGGCGCGCTCGAAGTACTTGAGGGCTTCGGTGACCTTGCCTTGTTGCAGGAGGAGCTGAGCCATGGTAGCGACGGCGATATCGCATTCTGGGTCGACTGTAGATTCATGTTAGCTGCAACTCCGTGCATAGAGATAGAAGGTGACTTACGGACAAGTGCCTTCTGGCACAGATCCTCTGCGGCATTGAAGTCTTGCTTCCACTGGAACAACGCCAATGCCTTGTTGATGAGCGGCAGCACATTCATGCCTCCTCCACGCTCGCCAACGTTCTTCTTCTCCATCTCAACCGCAGTCTCGAATTTTTCCACGGCTTCCTGGTACTTCTGCTGGTCCAGAAGAAGCTCACCGTAGTAGTTGTACACATCGCTCTTGTCGCCGAAGTTCTTAATGCACCGTCTGAAGGTTGCCATGCTGCTTGCAATCGATCCCATCTTGTATTGCGTCACGCCGAGTTGGATGTGCGAGAAGATGAAGTCCTTGTCGAGGTCGATAGATTTTTGGTAGTCGGTAGCGGCGGAGTTGAACTCGGAGAGGATGAAGTGGAGCTGGGCGCGGTGGTAGTAGATGTCGGGATCTTCAGGGTTGTGCTTGGCCGCCTCCTCGAAGTCGTTCGCTGCAAGATCACGAGCGCCTGCAGAGAATGGTCAGTATCGCACTGGCTTAAGAATACTCAAGGTACTTACTCTGCTCGAGATGCATGCTGGCACGCTTCACGTAGCTCTGTACAAGCGTTGGGTCCAACTCGATCGATTTGTTCAGGTCCTGGAGTGCTGCCTCGTTGTCGCCCTTGAGGTATCGGAAAGTACCACGCATGTTGTATGCCTGCGCCTCGTGCTTGTCCAAGTTGTTCTGCTCGATCGCCTTGTCGAAGCTTTCCGAAGCCTCTGCGTAGCCCTCGCCGGTCCTGTGTCTGATGGCAAGGAGGCCCTTGCGC
Organism: Phaeophleospora eucalypticola; assembly: GCA_022814565.1. NCBI lineage: Eukaryota > Fungi > Ascomycota > Dothideomycetes > Mycosphaerellales > Mycosphaerellaceae > Phaeophleospora > Phaeophleospora eucalypticola. Next base: position 219,090 of record JAKLNG010000001.1, on the reverse strand, counting down.
AGATGCCACTTACCGCTGCCTTCGGGGAGGTCTGCTGTCTCTTCGATGCCCTCTGGCAGAGGCTTGGCGCGGAACGATTGCAAGTAGTTGGAGACGAATGTAGGTGATGGCAGTCTCTTCTCCTTGCCCTCCATGATCTGTTTGGCCTTGCTCTCGGCAACCTTCTTCAGCAGGCGCTCGACGGCTTGTGCGGCGGACTCATTGCGGAATTGGTCGATGATGCAGCTGGCAGTGTAGTCGAGGAGAGCTTCGCTGTAGCGACCCTCCTGTTCATAGGCATTCGCTCGGCGGTTCAGCGCCTTGACGTACTCGTTGTCAAGGTTGATGGCGGCAGTAGTGTCCTCGATGACCTTGGCCCAATTGCTCATGGCATTGTAGCAGGCAGCGCGGTTTGAGTAGAAGACAGGGTCGGCTTTGCAGAGGATGGCTTGGGTGTAGAGGTCGATGGCGCGATTGTAGTCCTTGCTGCCATAGGCCTTGTTGCCCGCAGCCTTCAACTTGGCAGCATAGTCTTTCCTCTCTTGCTCTGATAGCGAAGCTACCGACTCTGCTGTGACCTGAGGAAGCTCATCCGGCTCTTCAACTGCAGATGCCTTCGGCGCACTCTTCGATTCGGGCTTCGATTCGGCGGCGGCCTTCTCGCTCTTTTTCGCTTTTCGCTTCTTGGGCTTCTTGTCTGCGTCTGATGCCGTAGGGGAGGAGTTGAGGTAGTATATCGTTCCACCGGCCGCGACCACCGTAACACCTGCGATGGTCCAGGCAACGACCTTGTTGTCCTGATACCAGGCAGTCGCGCGATCCCAAAAAGATGAACTGGCCGCGGCAGTCGATGCTGCTACACTCTCGACGGCCTCGGTCGTGCCCTGCGCCGATACGGCCGCCATTATCTATTTGTGCGAGTCCGGCGGATGTCGTGGTCGGAACCAATGGATAATTGGGGATAGGATCCGTGAAGGGAGTAAAAAGGGAAAATGGATTAATGTTTGAAGATGCGCAGCGCCAGCTTCGGGAAGAGAAGCGCGCTGGAGAGCTTTGCGCCTCGTCGGCACTAGCCACCGAATGACGTTGGACGCTGCGAATTTCGAAGGCATTTCTCAGCATGGCCGCGTATATCGAGTATCAGTTCTTACTCCGAGCAAGGAGCCCGGAAGAAGCGTCGAGCCGCGGACGACAACAGCAACATGGGCCTGAAGAGAATTGGCGTGAATCGCGGCGTGAACGGCGTTCGCGTGACCTGTTTTTTCCACCGCGACTTCACCATTCTGAGTTCATGAAGCTAACATTCTGCACTGATCACGTTCGACCTCGGAGTTGAGGTATGACTGTGTCGACATTTCCCGGTGAATCAGTCTACGCATTGGTCATCAAGGCAACTCAATTCCTCTGAATATCATCCATCTACACCGGTCATCAGAAGCATTTCTGTGCCTCTGGGCAGCCTTTCAATGTCTCGAAAATGAGCGGCCATTTCGGGAGCGAGGCTGAGGGCAAAGAGCCTTTCGTCTACACCAGTATCCGATACGACAAGAGACTTGTCGAGTCTCCAAAGAACACTGCTGTCTCATGCAAAAAGCCATGTCCCTTTTACATGCTGGAGCACCATTGGACAAGACTACAAGTGGCCAAATGGAGCACCTTTTTCTTCGCAGACGACAGACCAAGACCCAACTCCGGAGGACCGTCCACCCTATTCCACGTTCTGAATAATGCTGTCAAGCAATGGCACGACAGTCATCCAGGCGAATCACCTGAAGCACTAAGAATCAAATTTCGTCAGTATGTTGGAGGCCGCATGACCACGGAGATCTATCATCCCATCAAGAGCGTTCCAATGACATCGCTCTTTCCTACCACCTTCGACGTACCACCAGAGCAAAGAATGCAGACGGAGTGGACGATCGTTCTGGACAACGAGCCCACCGAACCTGGAGAAGGCACCATGTTCAAAACGAACGATCGACTCTCGTACGGACGAGCGAGAGCTGCAGCACAGATTGCGACTTATATGATTCCCAAGGAAGTGCTTCTCTATACGCCTGACAAGCAAGTGTTGGATGGATCGATCTGCACGCCCTATTTTCATCGGCAAGGTCGCTGGGTGACTCCATCTGCTGCGGCAGGAGGTTTACAAGGCACGACTCGGCGGTGGGCTCTGGAAAACAAGCTTGCGGTGGAGGACGTGGTGCCGATCGATTCATTGGAAGATGGTGAGGTCGTATGGCTGAGCAATGCAGTTCGAGGGTACTTCTGGGCGATCTTCCACCATCGGGAGCCTCCGAAAGGCCAACCCGATGACGAGACGGTTCAGAGAATAGACAGAGAGAGGCATTGCTAGAAGAAAGGAAGATGTAGGATAGAATGAAGTACGCAAAGTTTTGAGAGGATGCCTATTCATTCGGCATTGCACCTTGTAGGGCGTGCCAGCAAGAAATCGAGCGTCTTTGATTGGCTGAAGCCATGCGGGACTAGCCGTTCACAAGTGAATCTCATCCGACATCCCGGAGACATTCTAGACTTTTGATCTCGAGAACATAACCAACTTGACTCGCCTACCACCGACCAATCGCTTCCTCGAGCCCTCAAAATGGCACAAGGTCAACTCAAGAAGACCAAAGCACCCGCTCCCAAAGAGTGAATTCCACCAAGCACCTTCCCAAAAATCGACCACTTCAACTAACATTTTCCTCACAGCACAAACCGAAAGCAGACAGGCTCCCGCGTCATCAAACCAAAGAAGGCATCTTTGATTAAGCAGCACACCATGAAGAAGAAGCACTCGTCCGGCTTAGCGGCCGCGACGGAGAAGAGTCTGGCGAGCAAAGCGGGACATCTGGAGATGCTGAGCGGAGGAAAGAAGGATCGAAAGAAGGAGGCGGAGGGAAAGAAATGAAGAGAGGAAGAGAGGAAGAGAGACAAAAGCAAGAACACGCTGAGCGATGAGCGATGAAGCTGCCTTGGCAGCCGAGGAACGGCACCTGCAAGAGCTGGACGGCATGTCGGCAGAGAACCTGGGGATGTCGAGGCTTTGGTTTGGCAGGAAAGGGAAGATTGAAAGTCCCGGAGCGATGAGTTTTTGGGCAGTCCAAGCGCAAACGGAAGAGCGTGATGGAGCAAGCGCGCAGCAGGCACGGCCAAGAAGGGGATACCTGATCAAGCGAAGGCAAAGAAGTTGTCCCTCTTGGCCGTTCTCCTGTCAGCGTCAGGAAATCAGGGCCATCTGGCGCGCGGTACATGAGGAGACAAAAGTCGCACGCTCGCGATAAACAGCGCCGAAATACATGGATGTGGGACCGCATAGTCTCAACCTCGAGCGAAAGATTCACCAGGAATCACATACACTTCTAAATCGCCTCCAAGAAATCCCGTACAAATGCCCTCCCCTCCCTCGTCTTCTGCCACTCCCTCCTCGCCCTCCTCGCCTCACTCATACCCCCAAACATCCTCGGATTATAATACTCCCTCCCAGCATGCCAATGAAATTGCCTCTCCCTCTCGCACTCCTCACACCTTCTCAAGATCAAAAACCTCAGCGTCCGATTCAGCAACCTCCCAATGTACTCTCGGAATCCATCCCGGAACATCGTATCCTGCACAAGTTGCTTGCCGATCCAACTTCCTCTCGCTCCGGGAGGGACGTACCGATCCAGGCCAGCTTGTTGAAATCGTCGTCGGAATTCAGAGTAGATCCTGCTGTCGAGAAAGTTGTATAAATGCGCTAGGCTCTGCGCTGTGATACCATCCAGCCTCTCAACCCACTTCATGAATTCCGTCTGGTATATTTCAAACTCCGGACAAAGTTCTAGCCTCAAATGCCCCAACTCCTGGTGCTGTGGAAATTTTCCAAACTCCACCATTCTCACCCATACGTCCGCCAGCAACTCTGCATCGACCATCACCCGCCCACGCTTTTCCGACTCAGCATTTTGCAAATCCAAATCCGCGCAGGACCGCTCGAAATTCTCCCACGCTGAGTACCTCCGATTGATCGAGTACGAGTCCGCCATGACGCCGTACTTCAAGTGCTCCAGCGTCCTCGGATCGGTGAAGAGCTCTTTCTTACAAATCGGACACGTCGTAGGGTAGAAAGGTGGCAACACGCTCCTGACGACCATCTCCCGACACCAACCAACCAGACAAGTCATCGCTACCGGCTTCTCACAGCAAAGCATCACAACCGCCGGTCCATGCTCTTTCGTCGTGAAGCCTTTCTCGCAAATTCTACAACTCCCCTTGCCGATCTTGCTCCCTTTCCTCGTCTCTCTCGTCAAATTCTTGAGGTATACCTCAAAGTCTGGTGTCCTGCACGGCCGAAAACTATTTCGAAAGCTCTTATACAGCTCCAACGCCCCCCGTACTCCCTGAACCGCACTGGGATACAACTTCATCTGCACATGCCTCGTCGCACGGTCAGACTTCATCGCAATGAGATGCAAGCAATCCAGCCACCAGCGCTCTCCATTCCTCAAGCCCAGAAACTCGTCCAGCGACATTTCATAGTCCCGAAACTCTTTCCTTTCCCTGCCTTCTCGGCCTCGAAACACCGTCGCTAGCCTCACTCGAACCTGCAGCCCTCCTTTTCTCGGGGTAGTGAAGATGACGAACATGAAATACGACACGCCAACGAACTTCGTCAGCTCGCGTACATCCACCGTCAAAACACCGCTGTAAACTCCCTCTTCGTCCATCTCTCTTTCCTCCTTCGCGCGGTAAAGCGTGTAAAACGTGCTCTCGCCTCCCTTCTCCCGTCCCGCATTCAGGAAAACCTCCTCGTCCAGCACAAGTGGCAGCGGCTGGTACCTCTGCGACGCATTCTCCGGCTTATACAACACCGCCCTCTCCTCTGCATCTTCCAGCAAGTTCAAAAAGGGGTACTCGATCTGTACTTTGTGATAAGGCCCGTCGAGAGTGGAAGTATTCGGATCCCATGGTGGACGGCTCGAGAATTTCGAAGCGGTGCTGCGTATGGACTCTGGTGGGCCCAGCGAGACCCGCTGGAAGGGCGACGAGGAGACGGCTGGGGGATCGAGGCTGCGGTACGCGCTGAAGAGTTTGCGGCGATCTTCTTCGCTCAGAGGCATTGTCGTTTAGACGGTGGCGAGGAATCGTGTGCACGAAGTATGTATGTAATGACGAGCACTCTTGGCTGAGAGAGCCACGAGGTGTCGCCATGGTATCATGACCGAATCTTTGTTGTGTTAAATAAAGGAACGTAAGGGAACTCTCAACTGCTTTTAGAAGCGAGGTCTGGTAGCATCAGCATACAAAGAGACAGCACCTACGAGTTTCTTTGTCAATTGTCACGACTCTTTGATCGCGAGCGCAGAAGGAAATTGACCACCGAGAGACGTTCTGAGCGCCTTCACCATGCGCCGTGAGGATCAACCAGAGTCCTTTTGGGAGCAATACAACAGGAGGGTTGAGCGGCTGCAAAAGAAGCCGTATCAATAACCGTTCACATCACGCTCGCACGAACAAAATGGGACAGAAGTCTTGATCGCTTGTTGCAATGAAAAACACTCACACTTCATTGACTTACTAGTTCGGAGCTATGCTAATGTGCTTCGCTCCACGTCGTTGGTGTAGCGCCGAGAGAAAGAAAAGTAAGACTCAGTGGTGATGCCGCGCTTGAAGACTTACGCCGATGCGTGCGCCGTAGCGCCAAAGTCAGTAAGCCAACCAGCAGGCAGTGCACTTATCTTGTCACCCACAACACCCTCCACTCGAAACGCCTTGGGAATTCGTCGTGCCGTAATATCCGATGCCGTGAAACAAGCTTGTTGAGTCGCATTGAAGACACTCAGGATCTCCGAGAGCCAATGCCCCGGCAGTTGGGGAACTCGACCGTACGGTCACGGCGGGGGCTGCGAGAGCGCCGACGTGGACCAGATGGCCGACCGAACTCGCGTTGATGATGCTGAATGTCGTGCGAGGGGCCTGGCGATGATGGGCTGGTCGAACGCTCCCGGTCGCTGCGGAATCGACGATAAGAAAAGTTGGGTGGTGGAAGTTGTGCACGACGCCGGATGACGCGCGGCATATCTGGCAAAGCTGAGTTGTCGGAATTGGCCTGGACGTGGTTGGGGACAGCTTGCTGTTGACGAGGGCCGGTGGGTGCTGCGCTCATGGCTGCGCGCCAGGAGTATGGGCTCATATCCGGAGCGACGCCTTCACGGTTGGCCTATGGTACGCAAAAGGTTAGAATATGCTGGGACTAGCTAATGTGATGCAGCTCCTCGGTTGTATCGACCGGACCTGTGGCACCTTGGCTGCCGCCTTGGACTTGTATAGAACGTGCCTTGGGCTTCAACTGGTACCGTGGGTTTTGGGCTCGCTTCTCTTCCCAGCTGACTTCATTGTCGGTTAGCAGCTGGCCCTTCTTCTTCTCCGTCTTCTTGGCTGGAGCAGTGGCCGGGCCCGTGGCAGGGACAGCGGCAGTGGCTAAGGCAGGAGCAGTGGCCGTGGCATTGGCGTTGGCATTCGTGGCACCGTTTGGCTCAGACTGGGCCTGGATGGAGGCAAGGACCTTCTGCTGCTGTTCATCAATCATCTTCTCGATGGCTGGGTTAGTTGGCGTAGACCTGTCTGCACTGAGAGTTAGCAGTGCGGCCCCAACAATACAAGTAAGAGTCTTACCCGTGGCTGAGTTGCCGAAGTTGCCGGGAGCTTGGTGAAGATGGGGGGCAGCAGTCATAGGCATGCCTGGTGGAATGTAGCCCATCGGCGGTGCGGCGTTGTAGGGGAGTGGTGGACTCGACGAAGTGATGTTGGGTCCGTGGATGCCGGGCGGTGGGTACATGTTGCCCATCATGCCACCAGGAGGAGTGTTGGCGGGTCCTGGGAAAGCAACGGGTGGTGTCGAGGCTGGAGGAGCAGCGCCAAAGGCGTAGTTGCCCGGAGGAGTTGGTGTCGGAATGTTGCCGTTGGTCGGGGCGGCAGCGCCTCGTGCTGCTGCTTCTTTCTCCGCGGCCTTCTTGGCTCTGTGTTCGGCGAGGCGAGCCTTCATCTCTTCCTTCGACTCCATCTTCGGCTTCTTGGACTGTTGCGGCATCGTGTTCGCCATGCCAGGAAGGGGGTTGCCGGTGCGGTTGTAGTAGTCGCGCGCTCTGTTGTGGAAACTCCTCTCGAGCTCCTCGCGGCGTTGGGCCATGATTTGGGGCGGCACACCCTCCATGCCAAAGATCTCGACGTTGATGTCACGGCGTTTTTCGAGTGCGTTGGGAACTTCGGGGAGAGACTCCTTGTGGACTTGGTCGAGGTGGACTCGGAGGCCTCCGACGGTCATGAGGCGGCGATGGCAGCCTGGGACGGTGCATTGGAAGTGCCTCGTGCGCTGGTGGTCGATGAGGACTTTGAGGTCGGGGAATTCGCGGTCGCAGTAGTAGCACCACCCCTTCTCGAGGAGCTCCTCGAGGGTGGATTCGTGCTTGCGCTTCTTCGCCGGGGGTGCCATGGTGCTGTCGAGGTGTGGAAGAGGGTGAGATCAAGTTTCGAAGTCAAGCAAGCGGAGGTGGCCTGTGCGCTTAGCGCCAGCTTAGCGTGATTCGAAAACATCAAATCGTGATCAAATATACACTTCGGGTAGCCCCGCCGCTGCCGACGGGCGCTGCCGCATTGCCCGCGACAGGAATATCGCTTTGGCAGACGTTCATCTCTTACACTCTCTCGCCACCATTCGCATATCGAGGTGCCGAGTGACCTAGCCATGACTGTCATTCAATGAGATACGTCGCCATGGATATAGCGCCCGCACACAGAAGAGCTAAAACTTACGGCAACCCATCAGGCCCATCCCTTGCGACCTACATCTGCCTCACCTGCCTCACCTGCGTGGAGCAGCAAAGATGGCCTTAGTGGTGTGGAGGTACTATGAGTGTGACAACCGCTTACAAGTCGATTAGTGTCGTGCCTTAGGCGAAAAGGCTGTCGACGCTGTGGTCAGAATGGTGGAGGAGGCCATTGACCATTGTCGAAGTCGTACGGGCCTTTGGCGTTGACGGATTCCCGTTGGCGACTACTCCCTGGCACATGGGCGCCAAACTCAAGAGTTCCATCAGCCTCAGCGATAGCAGAGCCGGCAGACGTCTGGCCTAATGAAGCAGAGATAGCGAGGCTCCTCGGTTCTGACTCTAGATGACTCTGACAATCGAAGGTGTGTAGACAGCTAACGCTGCTCCACAGGCCTGAATGAAGAGGTGTTATTACTCGACCTAGCATTGGGACGTTCTTAAGGACAAAAGAAACCCAATTGACAGCGAAGAGGATCTCGGAAAGGCCCCCCGAGCGTACAATGCCGCAGCTCTTCTGAAAGTCTGTGAAGCTGTTTCATTATGCGTATCAATTCATTACCTGGTATGTGCATCTCCGCCTCACAAGAATCAAAGCCATCCTCTCCCCATGCTCTTTATCGTTCTCTTACTTCGCAATGCTGAACTGGTACTTCTGGTAGTTGACTGATGGCTCGCTAGTAGGCGAAAAGATCTGGTACGCATCACGTCCCCATTCTGGGTAGTTGATTCCGTCAATCCACTGCAAACGCTGTCAGCACACACACTGTTCCAACAACCACAAATTTGGATACTCACATCTTGAGCCTCAATCACAATACAGCCGTACTTCTCAACGTAAGTGGTATTTCCCTGGATATGCTGCTGGCTCTCCTTCACAGGGATCGTGCCGTTCTGTCCAACGCAAGAGTAGATCTGCAGACCACCCATGTTTGTCTCGAGGTCCATCTGAATTCCAGTCACTGGAGATGAAAGCTGCAAAACCTTAAGGCCCGGATCCTTGGGTGCAGCGTAAGGCGAACGGTCGGTGATGAAGGCATTGTCGATACCCGTGCAGCCAGTGCCGCAGAAGCCGTCAGCCTTCTCGAGGTTGGGACCGAGCTTGGTGGGCTTGGTGAAGTCGAGAGCCGTGCCGTTGGTAAGTCCAATGCTGCCGTTCGGGATCAAAATACCATCAGTCTGGATGTATCGGTCCGCGTAAGGCATGTACAAGGTATCGTTCAAGATCGTCTTCGCGTCCTCAGTGACAAAAGCACCAAGGTTCCAGTAGATGTGATTTGCCAGCATGATCGGCGTGGCCTCGTTGACTGGGATCGAAACAAGACGGGAGATGAACGCCTGGTCGTCCGTCAAGGTGTACGAAGCCATGTTGAGCACATCACCTGGGAAGCCGCTCATGTGCTCGTCGTAGAAAGAGAAGGTGATGCTGTTGGTGGTGTGCGACACGACAGTCCAGTTTGCCTGGTCGTAGCCCACGAAGCCACCGTGCAAGGTGTTCACGCCGCCGTGCTCGTTCTCTGGGATGTGCGAGGTCTGGCCATCAATGGTGAAAGTGCCATTTTTGATTCTGTGAAGCTCAGATCAGCTTTCAATGTCGTACAGCAGCCCCGAACGCAACTCACCTGTTCGCATATCGCCCAACAACAGCTCCAAAGTAAGTATGGTTGGTCTCGGTGTCTTGAAGATACCGGTCACCACTGTCATACCCGACTGCCACATCTTGAGGGTTGCCGTCCTTGTCGTTGACAAAGAGATTCGTCAGACGCGCTCCGTATGGAATGAACGAGGCATTGATGCCATTCGCGCTCAAGCTGTACTTCTGGAACGGGTCGCCAGAGAAAGGTGGGAAAGGCGAGGAGCTGTTCGAGGATGAACCTCCGTAGCTAGACTGTGCAGACACCGCCGAAGCTGCGAGGAGCAGCGTGGTCACAGAAGACAACATGGCTCTGTTTTTCCTTCCTTCTCAAGACTTGATAAGTAAATCAAAACAAGACCAAAGGTTGCAACAGCAGGAAGAAGAATCAAAAGCTCAAGCTCTCTTCAGCTCCAGCTCGGGAGCCGTATTACCTCACCGCGGCCTTATAAGCTCCAGCTAGACCGCGCACATGCAGGAACCAACACTTCGCCTTTTCCGCCAATGGAGCCAAGTCGCACGCGAAGCGCAGACGGAAGGTGGAGAGAAACCCCGGCCGCAGCTCCTCCACGTGCGGAGTAACATGGGGAAAGCAGGGATCCGCGAGGCTAAGGACGGCTAAGATCGCTGCTTTGTTTGGACGGAAAAATTGCTTGCGACGCTCGCTCGATCCTTCGTCAGATTGTGAACGGTTCGTACGGCACGCCGTCGACGCCGCACGCAAGATTGCAAGCACGACTTTTGCGTTGTTCACGGCTCTTCGCGTCAGATGATGAGATCCTTCGAAGCGGAGAGAGTGTTGTGGTACGACCGGAAGGATGGCTGGGAAACTGCATCTGCAGATGTGGTTCGGTGTCTTAATCGCAAAATAAGAGGCTGGAGTGAGAGGCACAGCGAGGACAAGCACGGTTCTCTCAAGACTGATACCTGATTCAGTCATTCCAAGCTCAAGCACCAAGGACACTCGAGAAGCAAAAGGTCCTACTGTTTCCATTGGAGAGATAGGTCTTGCTAACAACGAATGCTAGTAGCTTTCAGCAGCCACAGGATATCAATTCATACATTATCCATCCCAATGCATTTCAAATCCAACGCCGACAAATGCATCCTCCAGCATCTCTTCACAACCCATCATCAATCATACCAACAACATTCTCCCCCGTCCACCTCGCCCAATCCCGACACGTATCCGCCATCGTACTCGGAATAGGCAAATCGCTAACATCCTCCGGCCTCTCCAAATTCATCCAAATAAACCCAGCAGCCGCATGCCAAGTCAAATGGCAATGAAAGGGCCACACGCCCGGGTTATCCTGATTCCACTGGACAACAATATACCTCCCGGGCAGCAACATCTGCACATCCCTTCGTTGCGGGTTATCAGTATTCGTGATGTGCCCGTCCCAGCAATTGCCGTATTGCTTCGCCGGGTGCTCGAGATCCGCTTGCGCGACGCTGTCGTTGCGGCCGAAGACGAAGTTGTTGTCCGTGCATTCGCCTTCGGCGAGGACGAACATGTTGTGGCCGTGCAAGTGCATGGGATGCGCCATCATGCCGGTGTTCTCGACGACGAAGCGGATGGAGCTGTTGCTGCCGTAGTTGTGGACGTTTTCGATTTCGGGAAAGTTGAGGTTGCCGAGTTTGGCTTCGAGGAGCATGGGGTCGTTGTAGTTGGTGCGGAAAGTGCGGCCGGCCATGTACCAGAGCAGGTGGGTGCCGTTGACCTGAGCAGAGATGGGGATGACTTCTTCGAATTCAGGATCCGAGGGCTTGATGGGGTAGTAAGGAGTAGTCTGCTGCAAATCGTCGTTGCCGCACCAGGTGTTATACGCATTGGGACCCGGGCTGGAGACAGGAAGAATATTGCGGTCGGCGTTTTCGTAGTAGACGGCAGCCTTACCCTCGGTCTGGCCTTCGGTCTCAGAGCAAGGAGCGATGAAGGTGCGAAGCCAGACGGCACTGTCTGGAGACTTGTCGAAGTTGACGATGACATCGCTGCGCTGGCCGACCGAAAGAGTGATATGGTCAGTCTCGTAAGGATTGATCGGAACAAAGTCGTTCGCGATGACAGTAAATGTGTGGCCGTCAAGTGTGATCTTCTGGGTTGCCGAGCAGGCTGCGCTGATGAGACGGAGACGGTACTTCTTGCCAGACTGCACTTGAAACTTTGCAGTTGGGGCATCAGCACCGTAGTATGGATTCAAGCCATTGATCAAGACGTTGTCGGATGGCGGTATTCTCGCATTCGGGTAAGGGGCCATGAGCTCGTCCACCAGGTCCTTGTAGTAAGAGTGTACCCAGTCAGCTACCAACACTGGGCCAAGATCATGATCATAATCGGCGTTCTTGGGTCCATAGATGACAATCGGACCATACAAGCCACTGGCCGACTGAGCATCGTAGTGACTGTGGTACCATGTAGATCCGTACAGCTGAGCTCGTGTCTTGTATGTGAAAGTCTTCCCAGGAGCGATAGGGCATTGTGAAACACCCGGCACGCCATCCATCCATTGGGTGTTCTTTTGTAGGAATCCGTGCAAGTGAATTGCGACACCCTCGTCCTCCAAGTTATTGGTGACAGTAATCTCGATGTTGTCTCCCCAGTTGGCTTCAATCAAAGGGCCGGGAAATTGGTTGTTGACTAGCACACATTGCATCTCCACGCCATCGGGAGCACATGCTCCCTTGGCGACTGTCCATTCGTATCGTCGTGTAACGCCAGTGTCCGGCCAAGTGTCGTAGTAATTAGTGTTGTTCGCGGTAGCAGAGCTCCATGGAAACCCATTGGGCATCGGATTATCGGATAGAAAATCAGGTAGCATATTCGCAGTGAAGTTCTTTGATGGAGCTGCGACCTATCAGTAAAGGAGCTCCCTTCAAGCCCAACTTTGAGCTTACCGTCAGGTGCTTGGGGATCATCTCTTCTAGTGAATGGATTGCTGGCCGCAAGAGCAGCAACAGCATGCTTGAAAACAGCAGGCATGATGGTGGACGTGAAGGACTAGAAAGGAGTGGTAGTCCTCACAAAAGAATGTGGTATAGAGATGAGGTCGAAAGAAGCGGTCGGTATTGCTAACCTCGCACCAGGTCAGATGCTGGACAGCACTTTGCTCTTGTACAAAAGAAAGAGGATTGAGGAGGTGAGAATCTCCAGCATTCCTACCGTTGCAATCAAGATCGTTAACGTCGCCGTTGCAAAATGAGTCCTGTTCACGATGTGATGGCTGGCATGGTCGACTCGCCCATATCTCGCAAAAGGGAGTGATGTTGTAGCAGGCAGATGTCGACTCGGCGTCTGATCTTACCATATGCTAGAAGCCGTTGTTGCCAGAAGAGGAAAGCAGACGTCCCACAGCCACCTTACAGGTGCCGGACGCACAGAGCATACACAACGGTGGAGGTTGGCAGTCATGACACCAGTGAGGCCAAGCGTGAATGTACTTCAGTAAAGAGCAGATGGCTGGTCCATCAATCCCCATGAAACGAGGGAGAAGTCGAAACAGTGTCTCTCAAAAGCTCCTGTCGATCCCGGCTGGGAGGAGTTGTTCCATCCGTGGTCGGACGACTGCCGATCCCGATACGCCAGAACATGTCCTGCTCCCTCTTCCAGCATACGCATGCAATTTATATGCGAGTGGTATTGTGATGCAGCATGCGTGACAATTTGGTCAAGTTTGGAGTCCTATTTGATCTTGCTCGTCCAGAATGGTGGTCTCCGCGGCCTGCTAATGAAGCGAAGTCGGCATCGTGTCGTGGCTTGCTGCGACGAGATCGCTCCATCCTGCCACTCACTAACGGCCCGATGCAGCTTCAAGTTCAAGGCCGTAGAAGGTAGGAACATGTGTTCGGCGCACAAGTGCCGGGCGCCTTGAGAAGCAATCGAGCGGCGGTGTCGTCCAGCCAGCTGTACCAAAGTTTGACACGCAAAGGTCGCGCACTTGCGAATTGGCTCATCTCAGTGCCGGCGGGCTGCCGCTCTCTTCTTGTCAAGTGCAATGAGTGCGTTTGCGAGCAATCTGGACGCGCATTGGGAGAAGATCGCAAAACGTGTCGAGGCAGAGTTTGATGAAGCCCATTGACGCGAAGAGGAGTCGACCTGCAGGGGAAGGCGCTCTCGGACTTCACTTTGCCAATGGCTTCTACCGCAGCGACATTCATGTCAAGAATGGCAGGGCCGCAAAAGGAGATATCAGATCATCATTTTCATTGTGCCCGAGTTTCCCTGGAATTCCTTGTCGATTTGTCAGAGCCGCAACTTGATACTCTCTCGCAGCAGTGCACTACGCCACGCTAAACTCATCATTTATCATCAGATTGGCAGCACACAGGAGTTTCTCAGGACACCGGCACTTCAAGGAGCTTGTACTTCTCCCCCCTAGCATCGAGCGCATCCTCGAGCTGCTTCATACAAGCCAGCACCTTCTCCTCTTCCAACCGCCTGCCAACGACCTGCACGGCGACCGGCAGACCCGCCATCTTGATCGCATCATAGTGCTTATACGCGCCTCGAGCCACACCATTCATCTTCGACACCTTGACGCTCTGCGGCAGTATGTCCGTTCTCGGGTCCACCTTCGTGACCGGCACGATACCGCAACTGTAGTCCAAGAGGTTAAAGAGGAACGTATACCCGCAGGCGGCCGATGCCTCTTTCATGCCCTTGTGAGGAACGGCAGGCGTGGCATTAGGAGGCGTGAGAATGAAGTCCATGCCATCACCAAAAGAGCCAAACGAGTTCCACCACTCAAAGAACTTCGCGCGGTAGCTCTCGCGTTTCGCAACCCATTGCCAGTTCTCGAAAGCGGACTTCTTGTGCCAATGTTCCAGTAGCCCAGCCCAGATGGCGTCACGCTTCACGTATTTCACGTAAGCCCAGTAAAACCATTTGATCCATCTTGGAAGACGCATGTATCGACCAAACTCCCTTGCGCCGGGGTCGTCGGACTCACCGGTACGGAAGAAGGAGCGGAACATCTGCGTGCCATCGGCGTTCAACAGGTTGCTGGCGATGACCATTGCTCCGTAGGGGCTGGGAGGAGTGACATCGAAGACTTCGTGACCTTGAGCTTTGAGTGCAGAAGCAGCCATATCCAGAGCACGAACGCACGCGGGTGCTGGGTCGACGACTTGGTCAGTTCGCATGACTCCGATCTTTAGCTTCTTGCCAGAATACTCTTTTTCAACATCGCTGCGCCAGGCAATTGGGTGCACAGAAGGGTCGTACTTCCACGGCTGCATCTGGATGAATGAGCGGGTGAAGTAGGTCAAGTCCATGAGCGTGCGAGCCATTGGCGAGAAGACCGAAGGAATGCCCTCCTGACCAGGCATAGAGGTGTTGACTCCCAGTTTGGGCCAGCGTCCTGTACTGCAACGAAGACTGTAGCAGCCAGAGTAGTGCGCTGGAGCACGGACAGAGCCTGCCACATCTGATCCAATGCCTATCCGGCTGCCACCAAAGGCAAGCAGGGCACCCTCACCACCTGTACTTCCTCCAGGCGAGTACTTGGTATTATGTGGATTCAAAGCTCTTCCCCAAACATCATTGAAGCTCTCAAAGCTCAGCAGCGTCACTGGCAACGCCGTCTTGACGAATGGCACAGCGCCAGCATCCTTCAGCATACGCACAATAGCGCCATCGACCAGAGCAGGCTTTCCAGTATTGCAAGAGTATCCCACGCTCGTATCAAAGCCTCCAACTTGTATGCTGTCTTTCAAACTGACCGGGAGACCAGCAAGAGGGCCTTTAAGGTTGATCTCTCCTCTTTCAATCCAACCTTGAGCTTCCTTGATCATCACCTCCGTCACACAGTTCGTCTTCTCTTGAGCCTTGACAGCTACCTTGCCGTAGGCTTGTAGCACATCGACGGGATTTGTCTTGCTGCTCTGCACATCTTGGACGAGCTGATCGATCGGTTCGTTTAGGATGGACTTCTCGGTGGGCGAGAGAGGGTAGAGGTATGGTTTTGGGAGGGTTGCAATTCGAGTCGCGCGTTCATCTTGCTTACGTTTGCTGTGAGACGAAGGAGGGTCAGCCACTGCTAAAATGTTGTATGTGTTTCGGCAAAAGCGTGGGATGGAGTGCGGGAACCCAGAATCAATGGAGATGCTGTGGGATGGGTACCTACCATGCCGCGCGATGCTCGAAGTAGTCGAATGGAGGAAGCATTGTGCCGGTTTCGTTCCGGCAAAAGAGTCGCTGCGGTTCTCTGCAGCTTCTCTTCACCCTTGATGTCTGTTATTTGTAGGAGTAGGCGGCTGGGAAGCCATTAATGTTGGTCGGCGGCCGAGCAGCTGATAGCGGGGACGCACGCCGTGCACCTGCCGTGATAGCCCAACTGTCGCTTGGACTTGCTGCTTTGGGTCAGATACCATTGCGGCTGCGCCTGTGCGATTGTTTGGAAACCATCTTTCACTCTTGGCTCCAGTTTAAATCCATAGCTCGCGAGATCTGCGGATTGCATGTTTGCGTGCCATTGTGCTGAGGTCTGACTCTGGAGATGTCCAGCAACCAAGATTCCACGAAGTCAGCTCTTCCCCAACCACAGCAAGCCTGTGCTGTGCTTGCCCGAAGGTCCACAGCAGACACCCTTTATGCAGTGGATGTCGAGATGAAGTGTTGAGATGAAAACTTAGTACTTACACGATTGTGGTCGCGAGCTAGCATGAGGGGTACTTGGAGCACCACAAAGGTTGCCCATCAGCTGCCCACACAAATCAAAGGATAGGTAAGAAGATGCTGCGAACTTGGGACTGTCTCGTCACCAAAACCGTCACGTATTTCTTTGTTCATATCGCAAAGACTTCACGATGAGCTGCTTCGTGCGCTCGCCTGTTGCGCTCTCGAAGCATCAATTTAGTCAATCCAAGCCAGGATGAGAGTAGCAGTGACTGGAGCCAGGGGATCGGTCGGCCAGGAGGTCGTCAAGCTTGCCGCAAAGCACAACTGGGACATTATCGAGATTGATCGCACGGAACGAGATCCCAACGATCATCCATTCAATGAGAAGAGAACGGCGGACATCTCGGGCAGCTATGAGGAGACGGTCAGAGCATTCAAAGGAGCAGACGCTGTCATTCACCTCGCTGCAATCCCAAACCCAGTCGGCAAGGAAGACTCATTGGTGCACTGCAGCAATGTCAACGCAGCATTCAATGGATTTCGTGCCGCCGCCGAGCTCGGCATCAAACGCGTCGCATATGCTTCGTCAGTCAATGCAATCGGACTGGCATTTGCCAATCAGCCGCTGCAATTCGACTACTTTCCCATTGATGAAGACTATCCCCAAAATCCGACAGATTCGTATGCCTTGGCGAAAGCGGAAGCCGAACTGCAGGCAAGGGCTTTTGTAAAGTGGTTCCCTGGAATGAAGATTGCCTGCCTTCGAATACACCAAGTTGCACCGCTGAAGCACGTCCAGGACGAGCATGGTAAGAAGTGGGAGACATCTGCAGTGAAGCAGCTCTGGAGCTGGGTGAACCCAGAAGCCACGGCGAGGGCGTGCATGCTAGCCATTGAGAACGCGGACAACTTCGAAGGAGCAGAGGTATTCAACATCGTCGCCCCATATTCCACGCAGGCGACTTCATCGGCGGAGCTGGCAAGGCAGTATTACCCAACCGCAGAGATTCGGCCAGGATTGGAGGGTAACAATGCATTCTGGACGACAGAGAAAGCCAAGAGGATACTCAAGTGGGAGCACTACGAGACGGAGTAGGATGTCTCGTTTGCGAGCGGCAGCTCCTTCGGTCAGTAGATGAGCGAGCGAGCGAGCCACCGCGCTGTTCGCACCGTGTGCGTAGACATTGTGAACAACAGTTTGGTCCAGCAAATTTCATGCCAGCCATCGTAATCCGATACCTCCTTGTTCCGCTTGACAGACGGGGATGTTCGCGACCAGAGGATGAACCACATTCGAGACAGCGCATCCGGGCTCATGTGCTCCAGGCATCCTGGCAATCAGATAAGGCAACAGCTTTTCCGAAGCCGATGGCGAAGTCGCGCGCGTATTAAGTCCGGATTCGCCGCGATCGTGCGATATCGAGTGCTGGAAGTTTCTGCAGTAAGCTGATTTGTGGCATTGGACGTGGCCGGGCGGAGAGGTGATGAGCTGGGAGCGTGCATTGCTGTCGTCATCTGTACATGGCCTGCAGCTCTTGTGCTACGGGCGCAGAGTCGTGAGATATTATTGATAAATGTTGATATCAAAAGGAGAGAGGCATTCGAGAGGGTGGTAGAAAATAGAATTTCGGAAGTTTGCGTCAGTGGTTCTAGGGCGTCGCTAGAAGAAGGTGTCCACGCGTGCGCCGTGAACCCTTGCCTGCGATTATTGTTCCTCACCCGTGTCGACATCTTCTCTCGTGTTACACCACAAACACACGAATCCATTCCGCCGTCACGCCCGCCGTCCTGCTGCCCTCCGCCACCAGCAAAAGCAGCTTCTTTCTGGCTGCTGCTATTCACCTCGCGAACGGACAGCGCCGCGGCCAAGAGCTCGGGCAACGCAAGGGCCAATCGCCGGCAATCCAGACCCAGATCCGACCTCACTGCTGCTGCGACCTTACCTGGCCCCATTCAGGTGACGTTCAGTAGCAACATCACGAGCGCCGCACAACGAGGACACCACACCACACCACCACCACACCACACGACGCGATCACCTGCTCCCTCTCCTCCTCCACCGCCCTCTCGCCGCCCACTGCCTCGCCCGCAGCCACCGCGAGCACAAGCTGCACCTTTGTCTCGGACACCACCAGCACCACGACACCGCCAAACTGGCGCCCAACTTCCTATTCCTACCCTCTCACAACAACTCCAATAACAACTCCCGACCTGCGTCGACCTCCCCCTCCAACACCGCCAAACTGTCTTCCACAATCCTCCAGCGTAGCGGCATCACCTTTGCCGACAGGGTGAATACCGCCCCGCCGCTCTGCGTCCAGTCGGCTGAACGCAAAATGAGCAACAACATGAAGAACAAGGACAACCCGAGACGGCGGAGGAGCAGCAGCCTGATGTACCAGGAGCCGCCTGAGAGTCTGGAGCAGCAGAGCGATCAAGCTGTGCTTCCCAACCTGAACGCGCAGTGGGTGAATGCAAAAGGTGAGTCCTTCATGGCATGCAAGAGCTGGAATACCGCGAAATGTGTTTCTGGCGAACTGAAAGAGCCGTGTGCTAATACTGTGTGAACAGGTGCTTGGATGATCCACATCATCCTCATCCTCCTCCTGAAGATTGTCTACGACATTATTCCCTCCATCACACAAGAGACTTCATGGACACTGGTAAACACGACATACATGTTTGGCTCATATCTGATGTTCCACTGGGTCCGTGGCATTCCCTTCGAGTTCAACGCGGGTGCTTACGACAACCTCAACATGTGGGAGCAAATCGACAATGAGGACCAATACACACCTGCCAAGAAGTTTCTCCTGGCCGTGCCGATATGTCTATTCTTGGTCAGCACGCACTACACACACTACGACCTCGCCTACTTCATGATCAACTTTTTGGCCACGGTAGCGGTTGTTGTACCAAAGTTGCCTGCTGTAAGTCCTATTAGTCACACGTCCGTCTCGATGATTGCTGACATCATCTAGCTCCACCGCATGCGATTCGCGTTATTCAATCCCGAACCGGAACAGCCGGACAGATAGCACTATCTCCTGGCGAGGCTGCGCCGAGCACGACTCTCGTGAGGTGACCTCTGGACGGCGTTTAGGCATGGAGTTCAACAAAAATCACACACCACAGCGGAACCATATCGTGTACTTTTACCATCATCTGGCGCTTTTGGCGACCTCTGCGCTCCTTTGAGATACCACTTGCCGTTTGCCGTGCCACGACTCGAAAGCGAAAGCATGGGCTGTATTGATATTGAAGAAAATGACAAGCCCTCTCAGGCGAAATCTTTCAAAAGCACCACCAAAGATCTCTTCATTGGACATGCTTAGGTTTGAACATTGTTTCTGTCTGGTTGACTGTCGTAGGTTCAGCCTTCACGCCGCCGCCCTGAATTGCTTCCTCAGCTCGGCGTAATACTCCTTCGCCTCTCCCGCCAAGACTTCCTTAGCGAATTGCCCAAAAGGCTTCCCTTGCAGCTCAGGATAGAGCTCCTTGGTGGTCAAATAGCCCAGATACTTGGCAAACTCTGGGGTGTTATCCCCCCTAATACCCCAAGAGATCAAGTACTGCGCCGGAACCCTCACCATAACCGCCTCAAACGCTCTCCCTTTGTCGGCAACACTCGCAATACGTCCACGCAATTCTGCCTCCGAGACGCACGGACGCGGAATCTGTTCGCCAGAGAGCTTCTCAAACAACTCCCATATCTGATTCTGCGACCACATCTCATTGTAACACAGAACGTACTTATTCAGCGTCCTCTCATCCACCACAATCCGCGCAACATACGTCCCGATATCGTGCAAATTCGTCAACGCGGAAAGCTTACTCCCGTCTCCAGCAATCTCGCTTTTACCCGTCAAACTCCAGGAATCCGTCTTGCCGGAAGGCAGTATCGGCACCGAAAGCTGGTACCACCACCCCACGTCTATGATCGTGTACGGCAGCCCGAGCTGCTTGACGTAGTTGAAAACGGTTTCTTTGTCGTCTCGCAAGTCGTGCAGACCGCCTGCAGGCACGATAGGTCCGAAGGCGCAGGGGATGAAGCGCTGAACGCCTGCGGCTTTGGCTGCTGTTGCTAGGGGGATCTGGGAGAGGACTTCCCAGGCGACGATGGTGGAGATGAGGATTTCGATTCCGGAGAGGGCGATGACGAGGTCCGAGTGTGAGGCGGTGAGCTCGATGGGTCGGTGGGTTATTCCGAGGGCTGAGAGGTTTTTGTTGGCTTGTTTTTCCATGGAGGAGGGCCGGGTTAGGGCTATGATTTCCTGGGGTAGATGTGTTGGTAAGTTGAGTTGTGATTCTGGGGATGGGTCTTACGAATTCTTGGTCTGAGGCGAGGAGACCGTTTACGATTGAAGTGCCTGTTTCGCCTGAGGCGCCGACGATGCCGACTTTGATTGGTGCCATCTCTTGAAGTGTTTCTGGATTCTGTTAATTCTGCTGGATTGGTGTTGAAAAAGAAAACCCTCCACCTCTACGTCCTTTATATGTCTCTTAAGATAGTCGACCGGCTCCTGTTCTATAGATCTACGCCGTCGCCGTTCTACTTCTTATTCCGGCACATATTCCTTTTCAAGAGAAGTCCATTTTGTGATTACTAAGGTTGTGCTTGCATAAAGTTTTATGCCAGCCGCTAAATCTATGATCCTTGTCCCTGCCTATCTCGACTGCACCTCACCTTGTAGCTGCGTAACACACGATACACATAGACTTCCATGTTTCAATTCCTGCGACCGTCTCTGAAGTGCTTCTCATCGAGCAAATCATCCTATGGAAATATCAGATTCGTTGCTACGATGACCGCATCAAAATCCCACCCGGGCTTCACGCCGATGGGCAAAGCACCCGCGCAAGGCGATAGGAGGATGCAGTTGAAGGGCATTGTGTTTGATATGGATGGCACGCTATGTACGTATCCGTGATTCTCTGTTCTGAACCTTAAGCCTGATATGCTAATGCGTGCTCAACCCAGCAAGGCGAGCCGCAAAACTACATGTTCAGTGAAATGCGCTCCGCCGTCGGAATTCCCAAATCTGTAGACATTCTGGATCATATCCATTCTCTCTCGGAACCGGAGCAGAGCGAAGCATTTGCGAAAGTGCAAGCGATCGAGCGGCAGGCGATGGAGAAGCAAGTTCCCCAGGCCGGACTGGTGACGTTGATGGAGGCTCTGGATCGGTGGGGCGTGAGAAAGGGGATATGTACGCGGAACTTCGAGTAGGTTCCATATCTTCTACTGATGTCACAGGCGACTGACTGATGGTCGCTAGCGCCCCCGTCAACCACCTCCTAACAAACCACATCCCCTCGCACCTGAACCCTTTCGCCCCGGTCATAACCCGGGACTTCAAGCCACCCAAACCTTCCCCTCACGGAATTCTGTACATCGCGCACGCATGGGGCGTGGCGGAGTCGCAAGAAATTCTGAAGGAGTATGTTCCTTTGCCGTTGATTATGGTGGGAGATTCGGTGGATGATATGGCGGCGGGGAGGGATGCGGGGGCGTTGACGGTTTTGTTGAGGAGTGAGGGGAAGGAGGAGTTGGAGAGGGATGAGAGGACGGATTTGGTGGTGGGGAGGTTGGATGAGTTGGTGGGGATCTTGGAGGAGGGGGTTGTGGTGGGGAGGGGTTGAGGATGAGGGGTGAGTTGGGGTCGATAGAGTGGATTGAGATGAGGTATGGAATGAGTCTGACGGCTGGTTTTGCGTGTTCGGGTAGAGGATAGAGGGAGTGAGTTCTCAGTCTTCGAATTTCCTGGACAAGAGTTCTAGCGTACACATCGAGGCCCAAACCTGACATGCAAGGCGTGCCCTGCGCGCTCATGTTTCTATCGAGTATAGCGGCTAGTCAATCAGTCATCAAAAACATCAACATGCGCCATCTTTCCGATACAGTCCACAGTCGCCATCGTGCTGTCACGCCGTGACAGTAATCCGTCTTCTTCCAACAACAAACATCTCCTTGCATCTGATCATCTCGTGGGGTATCGATTGCTAAACATCGTGATAGTCGTCAAAGGAGGCAGGATAGCAACAAGGTCGCCTCGAGAGCAACCTTTAAGAGCCACGCTCACTGTTGCGTGCTTGGGTCTTGCTGATACCTGCCGGGCGCTTGCCGGTGGGTGTCTTGCCGATGCGACTATTCTTGACGCGGTCAAGGACAAGACCGCCACGCTTTGACTTCTTGTCTTCATCGCGCACCTCCGGTTTCCAATTTGGATCCACGATCATCTGGGTATTCTCGGCTTTCTGACTCTTCTTCTTACCGAAAGTCTTGATAGCGCGCGCATTCACTTTCTTGATCATGTAAGCCGAGTAGCCATAGCTGTGTGGCTTGCGCAGATGATTCAGGACGTTATTCGCATCACCAGCCATGTAGTGCGGCGCGGCGGCCAGAGGATTCTTGGTCTTGTTGTTGTCGATGCGCGTTTTGACTTGATTGTCTAGCAGGTCGAGGACTTCTCTCGGGTTGTCGGTCTTGATCTTGGCGCATGCGAGAACCTTGTCGAGAAAATCGATGTCATGGTCTTGGGCGGACTTTGCAGGAAACTTGGCAATGTCCGGAATCTCCGCAGCGCTGATATTCTCGAGGTCGTAGTCTCGTTGAAGGTACTCGGGGTTGAGGAGGCTCGCCGGTGGCTGAGGCCAGATGTTGTCGATCTCTTGAACACGCGAGGGGCCTGTTTTCGGAGACTGCAGCATGTTAGCAGTACTTGAATATCTGCCGCGGCTTCTCGGAATGGAGCTTACCATCGCGTCACCCTCCGCGTACTGTAGCTCGACTGAAACTTCGCGCGCGCAAGCGCTCGGATGTCACAGCACAGAGGATGCGAGTTGGCGAAGATTGTGTTGGTGGTTGATAGTGGAATCTGATGAACAGCGAATCGCAGCTGCGGAAGCAGACGGGGCTTTTGACATCCTGCGAAAAGGTGAACGGCGCTAAAAATAGAGTTTCGAAGAGACGTGAATGACAACAAGTGCGTCGGTCTTCCCATTAGCTGAATATTGATTCACCCATCACCGTCAGGAAGGCCTGAATGCCGGCGTGCAACAAGAGCAATTGACAGCGCTCCAAAGCTCCATGGGTAAATGCTTGAGGATCTCAAAGCTTTGGCGAAGAGCGTGGTGTGCAATGTCGTCTCAGCAAGCACAGTGCTGCTAGCATCCCGAGTACCGTGATCCATTTCGGCTCGAATCAGGTCTAAGCGTCGGGGAGACGATTCTCGACTGAGGATGTGACGTCCTCAAAATTTTCTACAAGGACCCATGGTGTGAGAACAGTCGATCGCATGAATACGTGGACGAGAGGTTTTGCTCTTGCGAGGTACTGGGATAATGAACATGTTGCCTGGTCGTCCCGGCGAGCCATCTCGGATCAGATGAGAGTGCGGCGATATTGTCATCGAGCAAATGTTGCTCGTACGTCTTGGAACAGCAAGGTGCCATTGTTCGTGATCTCGCTGAGCTCGGGAGGTTTGTTTTGAAAGAGTGAAGTCTTCTAACAGCGGACCATCCCGCGACGCTAGCCGCATTCAGCCGTCGTCATCTCGTAACAGCCGCGCCCAGCCGCCCAGTCCATTACATGTATGGTCTGATTCGATCGCTACTGCATCAACAAGACGAGACGGGAATCTACGCATCGCTCGTGCAAATCAGACCGATCAAATGGGGGCAATATTCCTGATTTGTCCGCATTCGGCTCAAGCATCGCGAAGCAAACACGATGCGTTCAACAAAGATGCGGCTCTGGCAGCCGGAATGTGCTCACCTCGCGCTCTCGTACTCCTCTTCCTCTTACTTTAAGAATTCGGCGAGGAAATGGCTGCAATCAAATCTGTTGAAAGAATTGCTCACCCCAAGGTGGATGCTGGAGCCGCCCTTGAATTCTTCAAGGATGCTGCTGTCTCGCTCAGTATCCCAGGAAAAAACATCTGGGAAGGCGCTCTGTATCTGGAATTGGGAGCTGAGGGCAGTGCCGCTCTTTTCGTGCAACTCAATGAGCACAACACCGTGCAAGACGTACGTCGGAGCTGGGTTACATTGACCGGGAGTCTCCAGCATGCTGACGATGGTGGCAGCGCATAGTCGTCAAAGAGGTGGCTTGCACTCTGGAGATCTGGTGGTCTCCTTTGAAATGGGCAGGCGCTTACGACCCGGTTCATGGAAATCGAGACTACTCGGCGCATAACGATCATTTTGAGGCTTCTGAGACGTATATTCACAGAAAGCTTTCGAGACAAAGCCCCAAAGGCATCTTGGAGTACCGGTGAGCAGGAAGCAAAAGGTTTATTGATGTGTGCTTACACTCAGTCAAGTGGTCGGAGCCGTGTGTACGCTCATCAGTGGCGATGGCGACTTTACACCAAATTCTGTGCCCATGGAACGCTACAGTCGCTTCTACAATACTACCAGGAAATGAGCAACTTCCCCTCCGCTCGAGAGTTTGTTTGGGATGGTAAAGCTTCCGGGCTACCTGATGTTCTCATCCCCGAGCCCTTTATTTGGTAGGGAAGCGAAGACCCGTATTTGCCGCTCTCACTGACTTACTGCTGTTGCGTCCAGGTACTGCGCTCTAACTCTGGCCAAAGCTGCTCAGGTGATGGAGCGAGGATTTGCCCAAGTTGCGTTGGGTGAGAAGCGAAGAGAAGTCATTCACCGTGACATCAAACCTGGCAACGTCTTCCTCAGCGAGCCATCGGCATCACCAAGAGAAGAATGGTCGCTATATCCAGCAGTCAATCTCGCTGATTTCGAACATAGCGTGGAGACGAACGACCACGATCCGTCATTCAATAACCCTCGCACTTACAGAGGTATCTCCGGAACTCCTGGGTACGTTCCGCCTGAACAGAGGCTTGACTGGCATCTTCGAGGCACAAGAGACCACCTTGATGCTCCGCGCCTGTCCGCAAATACCAATGTTAGTCTCGCGGCGGCGTGCACTGTTCCTCTCACTTCAAATTGACAGACTGACCCTTCATAGGTCTACTCAATTGGAATGACTCTTTGGACCCTTGTTTACCGATATCAACCGGATCTGGAGCATAGGTTTTCTGGCGCGACAGATTACTACTCTCGGACAGAATTGATTGAACAATTGGTGCATCCCGGCGTCCATGGCATAGCTGTAGGTCGCCCATCTTGTTCTCCAGCGTATTCTAACGCTTGGCAGGGAAATGGTTATTCCCAAGCACTGATCGACCTGGTGCGGGACTGCATAAACGCAGACCCTTCGGACCGCCCAAGTCCTGATGAGCTGATTGGCAGGATAGAAGCCAACTCGGCGTTGTTTGAGTCCATGCGCAATGTCGTACCGACACCAGGCGAGCCGGTAAGCACAACAAGATTCCGAACTGGAGTTTTAGCTCCAGCAAATACGCCTTGCTGACTTCGGTGAAGTGGTACTCCAACAGCGCTGGTGGAGAGCATATCCTGGCAGGACTTAAACAGGATGATTACCGGTTGGGTCTCGCACGAGAAGACTTGCCCTCAGACTCCTCCGTAGACTCGGACTCCTCCGACGCAGGCCACGGCAATTTGTGAGCTTTCGGGGCGCCTGAAGCTCGGCAGCTGAAGCCCCTGCAGGTGCTGCTTTGCCAGGAGCAGTTTGTTTGTCAAACTATGACCTCTGTTCATGCATCACAAAGCCTACAGTACGGGACTCAAATCGTTTCGCGATATTCTGCTTTATGTACTCCACTCTGAGCGGGCGGTTCACAGCAGTACCTCGGATCTCCTGTGAATACGGTCTTGTAGACCTGCTCATTACCATAGACGTCCACGCCCGAAGAGCACCGTTCCTCTGTCGGACACACCAATCCTGGCTCCGAGATGTCGAAGATCATGGTAAATCTGGAAGCATGTCTTGACCCAGCACCATTCCGAATCTCGCCCTTGACAGTCTTTGATTATACCGTCTCTTTGGGCCTACGCTCATCCTCCACTGGAAGTATATTCTTCACCGGAGGCTATGAGGCAGCATCTTATACGGCCAATGTCCCACGCAATATACACTTATCTGCTTGAGCACCGTGTCAAACGCGCTGCCCACACCAGCTATCGCCATCACAATACCGCAAGTCGCATCACTTGCGCAGCGCTCTGCGCATCAAGTCACATGCTGCTTGTCCAGCCAATAAGAGGCGACGAATTGGGTTGTCACACGCGGTGAAGTATCTGAAACATTTGCATGTGATAACCATGTGCATTCACTCGGAGTCGCCCAAGTCTTCAAAATCAACTCACTTTCTACACCCAGTCTCTCTGCCACAATGACACTCAACTTCTATTGTCAGGAATCGAAGATGAAGCACCACGAGAAGCGGCCCCGCGCTTCCAAGAGCAGTTCTGTCAAGATTGTTCGTCCTCGGAACATCGTCGACAATAGCTCCCAAGCTCAGGTATGTGTTCCAACAATCTGAACAGTCGAAGACAATGTACTAACCACCACTTCCAGCCTTTCCGCTTCCTCGACCTCGCACCAGAACTCCGCAACCGCATCTACGACCACGCTCTAGTCCTCGACCCCGTCGACTGCGAAGTCGTAGACAAGAAGCTCAAAGAGCCAGCGCTCCTCTCCACATGCCGTCAAGTGCGCGAAGAAGCGCGCATCATGTGGTACAGCCAGAACGACTTCGCAATCACCATCCTGGACTGCGACGCAAGCCTCCTCGCCCGCTGGCTCAAGCACATGAGCACTCTCCCAGACACTTTCGAATCTTCCCTCGCTATCTACCCAAAAGGACGGTATGATTGGAAGAATCTCCTGCAGTGGTGCAAGCTAGTGCACGCAGGAGAGATCGAAGAGCCCTTCGATGCTGAAGAGGAGGAGGCACACCTGACAGATGGCATCGTCGACGACCGGTATGACGCGATCATTTCTCACGCCACCAAGATGGCTCACGAGAGCCGCGGAATTTCCTGGCAGCGCTGCTGGCGCTCTCTCGAGGCCTTCCGCAAGACCAAGCTGAGCGACTCGCGCTGGTCGGAGTTCAGTGTCGCTCCGCGCTTCGAGGGAGGGCGATGCGCAAGAACACCCCGCCGAATGGGGCGCTGAACGTCAAGCTCACTTGCAACGATCTGAACGGGCACTGCTTTGCTTTAGCATCAGGCGCGCATCGTACGACATGGATTTTCTGTTTCGCTCGGAATTTACTGCATCGCAACAGCATGGAAAGGAGCGCATTTGGAGGAGTTTGGAACAGTTCAACTTACTCCTGCAGCCACCGCTGCAGGCAACATCACATGTAGTCGGGAGAGCGGCGTTCGGCCCGCGCCTTCCGCTTTGGGTGAGAGTTGCATGTGACATGGAAGTGGGGTCTTGGAAACGCCATGAAAGGCGCGAGTCTTCCGTGCATGCGACTCGTCATCAATCTGGAAGTGAAAGTGTAGCACATAGCAAATTCCAAGAAGTTCCGAAATGAAACCAGAAACCTTTTCATAGTCTCCTCGCCAATCGCAAAAGTGGTATCTCTGTAGCAAAAAGTGGCCGAAAAAGCAGCGTCCAAAAGTAAGAAAGGCAGAGGACCGAAGCCGTCCGAAACGCCATGCTGGCCCAAAAATTGCAAAACCCCATCATCGCCTCGTTCGCTCGTCAAATTTTCATCGCTTATCACTTCTCCTTTCCTCAATCCAGCTCAATGATTTCGGGAACTCTTGGCCTCGGCAGAGTAGCAGCAGAAGCGCTACTCGATGCAGTAAATCTCGCACCGTGTGATTGCAGCCCCTGCATTCGCTGGTGCTGCATCTCTCTCTCCAGACTCGGGCTCCGCACGCCGTCTCTCTCCTCGGCCTTTGCCATCCACGCTCCATCTGCTTCGACAATGATGGCTCTCGTGTCCAGCTGGCCCAGCTCAGCTAATCTCTTCCGCACACTCACAAGGAACTCATCCAGCACGAGGGTCTGTGGCCGCACGTCTCCGCGACAGATGGGGCATCGCCAACAATCGACAACGGTAGGCCACCCGGTCTCCTGGCGCTTGCAGAATTCGAGAAACGTGAGTAAGTCGAAGCAATCCTTGTGCAAGCATGCGGAGCCTCGGACAGGCGTATCGAACATCTTGCAGCCGGAGTAGGGATCGAAGAGCTTGATGGTAAGGGTGCTGGATGTGACAGCAATGTCGTCGTCGTCTGCACCGCCACCACCAAGAGACTTCTTGATCGACTCCAACGACTGCTCAGCAGAAATTCTCTGGATGTTGGCCTCGATTGAGTCTTGTCTTATGGTGCCGATGATCTCGACGGCGACAGCAAACATTTGCTTTCTGTTCTTCACACCCCCATTCCGAGACACGGTCAAAGTATTCTCACCCTCATGCACAAGTGCAGTAAGATCAATGGGCTGGTACCGGCCGTGTTGTAGCTTTCGCCGTCCCTCAAGAACAGTGTCGTTGAACTTAAACTTCAGATCTTCCGGCCAGTAGTTGTCCGTGGTGACCCATGCGCTTTCCGACGTGAAGCCTTCAGGCGGTATTGCAGAGCAGCGTAGTCGATACATAATCGAGCCCTCCTCAACATATCGCCGCCTGGGTTCGCCATCCAACAAACTCGGCAATGTCTTCGCAACTTTCGCCATCATCTGCGCTGGAATGTCAAGTGAGATTGACTGAGATGCAACATCGATCTTCAAAGGTGTCGGAGGAATGCCAAAACCAATGACATGGCGGTACAAGCGCGATGCTGAGTCTGGCGCAGCCTTAAGTCTTGGGCTCCGGAGATGCGCCTGATGCAACGCCGCGCGGTTAGAATCAGGGTGTGTTGGCTGTGGAGGCGCCGGATCCGTTTTGCGAGGGAAGAAACGTCTAGGGCCTAGTTGCTGCGCTGTTTGTCCAGGAGGGAGCATACCCGTAGGTCCGACAGGGAAGCCATGTTGGACCGCTCCTTGAAATTGTTGCTGTTGCTGCAGCATTTGAGCGGCATTTGGGCTGGCCCGTCCAGGTTGTAGTTGAGCTTGTTGAAGCCGCTGCTGCAGAATTTGATGATTAGGCATGGCAGTCGGCGAGTGCGCAATCGGGCCTTGGTGCTGCTGTTGCTGCTGCGGGTGGCCTATATGAGGCTGCTGATTCTGCAACAAGTTCTGAGTAGGTGTGCGGAAGTAATCCAGGATTCCCGGCGGTACGGAGAGCTCGATGTTTGCGCTCTGCTGCCCCTGGTGATGCCGAAGGACAATCTGCCATTGTTCATACACCTGTCGCAACATGATGTAGGCTTGTTGCTTTTCTGCCGGGGTCCGTCGAAATCCTGACTGGCAGTACGTAGCTTGATCTATTTCGTGGACCTTCTCGACTGCGCTTATACCCTTCGCATGCACAGGTCCAGAGCCGTAGATCATGCGAGCTATAGCTCTGAACACTACCGTCTGCAAAACGATGCCTTTTATATTCAATGCGTCCACGATATCTTGCACCAGTGGCGGTGCAAAATAACCTTCCCGGCACTGCTTGATCATGTTGTCCCAGTTCAGGGGCAGCCTGTTAAGGAACTCCTTCACTGTGGCGACCCGTGCTTCGTAGACCTTCCGGACTCCGTCATCGCCGTCTGTGTAGATGTCTATTACGGGTTCTGGAAAATGTGCGAAGAACTGAACGAGCGTGTGCTTTACCATAGCATTGTCGCACAAAAGATTGCTCAGGAAGGCCCAGCATCTAGGTTCGAGGTTCCTCATCGAGCGCGGCAGCGCCGAAGCGTCGATGTGGTACAAGCAGAAGAGTTGACTGGTCATTTGGTAAAACCAGTCACCTTTCTGCACGGCTTCGCGCATGAGCTGGATTCGCCCTTGATCCATGCTTGCCAGTCCGACAGTCCTTTTCAGATCGCCTTCCACCTTCGCCAAACGCTGCAGCAGCACATTTCGGTCCACGCGCGATGCCTGGAGCACTGTTGGCGGAAATGAGTTTGGAGGGCCCAGTGGCGACATTGGCTGCGCATTTGAGGGCACAGGAGGTGGTTGCGGATATTGCATGAATTGGACGTTGCTTGGCACCTGACGTCCATGTGAACCTTGAGGCGGTTGATTTTGGTGTTGCTGAGGAAGCCCGGGCGACATGGGGCCCGAAGAGAATACAGGATGTCCATAGGTTGGCGCTTGAGGTAACTGGGTTGGCAGATGTTGGCTCCGACGACGGATATGTGCCTGGTGCTGCTGCTGCTGGAGCAGCATGGCCTGTAGAGCGTGCTGAGAAACGTGGGATGCCGATACTGGCCTCGCTGCTGCCGCTGCCATTGCCGCGCCCTCACTTGGGATACGAAGCTGGTGGAGCGATTGTCGATTTCTGGCCTGATTAGGGTTCGACGTAGCAAATGTAGGCGAGTAATTGTTTTCATCACTCGGCGCGGGCGAGGGCAGTCCTGGCTGAGGGCCTGCTCGAGTTATATCGACCGATTTCCTGCCGTTGATGTTGACGACGCTGGCGATGCCGGATGCGGCGGTTGTTTGTGGGAGAGTAAACATGCTGTCTTCTCCAACTGGCGTCTCATACTGCACCAGGCCCGTGGAGGAAGGCCCGGGTGACTCCCGTGGTTGCTGGGTGACGGATGCTTCTGGTCGCTCCTGCTCTTTCTGTGCGGTCGACGCACTTGGTGGAAGGTGCAAAGCGGCGGCGGAGGAAGTCGCGAGGTTTGCGCCTGTCGCGCGAGCGTTCACGCTGTTTCCCGGCGGAAGAGGAGGCGTCGACGAGTGGGTGCCGGGGCGTTGAGAGACAGCAGCATGATTGCTGTTGGGAGCTGCGGGAGATGCAGACTGCGTACGTGCGTTTGTAGTCGTTGTCGCCGGTGAGCGCGTTTGTGACTTGTCGTTTGCGCCATGATTCTGCGGGAATCCTTGCATCCACCGATTCTGTCTGCCGCCTAACATGTGTGCCAAAGTGGCATTGGTCTGCGCAATGCCGTCGAGCGGCGCCGTGTCCACATCTCGTGCTACTGTTCGTCGCTTCTTTGGCGGGCGAGCGGAATCAATTGTAACCACTTCGACCATTTCTCTACTCTCGTCTCCGCCGAATCGCGCACATGGGGGCTCGTGGGAGGCACGAAGGGTCGTCGAGTTACATCTCACGCGGAGAAAGAGAGCATCAGGCTCCTTTGTTCTTGCCCGTCTTCAAGACTCCTGAACTTGCCGCGCGCTTCGACACGTTGAAGGATCGCGGCACAAAGCCTGTACGTGCCTTCTCGCGCGGTTACACGACTTGCGGCGGCTCGATGCAGAATTCTCCTCCAAATTTGAACGCCGAACACCCAGATGCGCGTACAGAGGCGTAGAGACCAAAAGATTGTTCGGTCCTGGCCACGCGATTGGGATGAATGGGCTCAAAGAGAAGGCGTGTCGTGTCGTGGGGAGCAAAGAAGGCTTCGTGGAATGAAAGCCTCGGGGAACTTGCTTGCATCGAAATTAAGCCGGCTTCGATAAGACTTATCTCTTCCCGTTTCGGGCAAGCGCGCTTATGTACTTATGAGACACCCATACATATTCCAGATGTGAGAAGATCAAATAGAAATACTGTTTGGAAGTACCTCATCGTACATGCAAAAATTTAAGGAACGCTCATCTACATATCAACATTCAACACCGACGAGTCGCTGTTGCCGCTGCAGATATATCCACAGTTGCCGTTTCCGACCATGTATCCATCACCCGGGTCGCTGCCCCTCTTCGACTGGATGAAGTTGGGGTGGCTGTTTACCGACGAGTACGACTAGCTCCACCAGCACATCAAGCAGCTCATCCACATCGACATGGAGCAGGACGTCTTCGGCTTCTTCAAGCACTTCGTTGTCGACTTCATCGAAGACTACCTCAACCTCTTCAACGCTAATGGTTCAAGCTCAGCAGACAACGAGCAAGACTCCAAGTTCCAGCAGCACCATGTACACCACAAGCACACCATCCTCAAAGACGACGATATCAAATACATTGACTACGTCGACATCGAAGTCTACTATCTCGACCAATTCATCCAGAGCGACATCTAAGACTACCACATTAAGTAGCTCGTCGATCACAGTGTCAACATGGCGGAAAACGCGTGATATAAAGTGTTAATGAAACGCTCGGCGCGCTTAACCACACCAGGAAAGTGTACATCAACATCGAAACGAAAGCAAACGAAATGTCAATCTTCTCGTGCTGAGTGTACAATATGAACAGATGCAATGTCAGCTGCGATATTCAGCGTTTTGACAACATGATAGGCGACGTTCTGACTGCACGAGACTCCTCGGCCGCTGTTAGTGACGAGCTTGGAGCGTTGCTTTTAGTGCACGTGTTTTAAGCTCTGCAAGCGAGTAAGCCGGCGGATCCGTTCTGCACCGGGCCGGCGAAGGCGATCATGATGGCAGCCTGTCAGGTCGTGCGTAGCCGCTCAGAGAGGCGGGAATGGGTCGACGTGACTCTCCAATGCGTGTGTACCCGACAGAGACTACTGCCATTCATCCAGTATTTTGTTGATATTTTCCTGTCGCGCTCGAAGCAGGGCATGTCAAATATAGAGCGACATATGCGCCCAGAGCCCTGTCCATGATTCGATAATAGACGGGCCATCCACGACAGCCCGCCAGCAGCGCGCATCAAGTTGGACAGTCTGTGTTCCTGAGCACGGCGCCGCCCAATCGCGACTGGGCACGTTGCCTCCAGCACGACGCTGCTGCTCCCTCGACGAACTCCCCAACGACGACTGCGATAGATCGATGCCGCGCCGGCCGACGAGCTCGCACGGGCTGCGATGGTGAAGAACGAGGCGTGATTGAGAGATTGCACGAGGTCCACCGTAGCCCCGTCAGCAGGCACACCAGGCCATCTCCCTCCCGCACGAGGACGGCGGAACACGAGCGACTCGTTGTGTAGAAGAACACGATATAAAAATGGCCACTAGAAGTGGCATCGGCGGCGCGTTGCCGGGGACGATACTGCTCGCGGTGCACGACTTCATTGCGCGCAGTCCCGACGAGCTCAGCCTGGCCAAAGGCGATCGCATCGAGCTGATTGAGAGGTATGGGCATGATGTGGCAGGAGCGTCGCTATAGTGCACCTTATGGACTCTAACACGTGCATTGCGCAGAGACGACGAATTCGGCGATGGATGGTTTCTGGGCAAACACCTGACAACCGGATCCAGCGGACTGTTCCCAGAAGGTAGGTCATCCTCACAGGCCAAGGGTGGACTGGTGAAGCAATCGGTAGCAGGTCGCCAACAACAACACACGCTTACCGCAGCATTACCTTTGCCTTCCCACGCCTGCCCATACCATGCTATGCTATGGTATGCCATGCGCCGCGTCCGGATGACATGCTGACAGTCCGCAAGTCTATACCACACCTGCTCCCAAGGGCACCCTCGCCAACACAGCCAGGCTGCGCGCAAACAGTGGCAGTGGCAATAATAATATCAATCCTAAACTCACCGATGGAGCCTCGCGAGCTGCCCAGAATGCCGCTGCTGCAGCTTCGAGACAGCAGCAACCGCCGGCAGGCACGACCTCTGCACCTCCCCTCCACACAAACAACACCCAGTCGCTCCCTCCTCCACCTTCAACATCATCCACCACCAACAACATCGCCGCTCGAACGTCGCTGCCCATCCAATCTACTTCGGGCATACCGCCATCCGCCGTCAACATGCCCGGCAAGACCTTCGCCATCCAGTCCGACTCGCCCGTCATGAGCGAGACGCTGTCCGTCATCGACGAGCACATCACCGACATGCGCGCACCGCGCACTTCCTACGCCAACGGCAATGGCAACGGCATCGGCCATGGCAGCAAGCGCGACACCGTGAGCAGCGTCTACTCTTCGCAGCCTCCGCCCATGGCTCGCCAGTCGTACATTGCCGGCCACGAGACCGACGAGGAGGAACAGCAGGGCCACACGGAGGAAGAAGTCATGGCCTGGCCGCCAGGTCGCGTTGCGGAGTATCTGGAGGATCACGGTGTGGAGAAATCGCACTGCGATGTCTTCATGGAGCAGGAGATCAGCGGTGAGGTCCTGTTGGCCATGGATCAGAACAGTCTGTTCATCAAGGAATTCGAGCTGGGGTCCGTTGGCCGTCGATTGAAGACCTGGCACAAGATCAAGGCACTGCAAGATGAGGTGCGCATGACTGCTACTCCCGACAAGGAAAGGAGCGCTTCCGAATACTCTGTGGGAATGGAAGGCGACGAGGACGGCCGAGTCGACACGGGTAGGAACCGCAGCTCGACCCTCGGAGCTCCTTCTCTGCCTAGGGGTCTCGCAACCGCCAGACGCCAAAGCGGAGACACGACTCCGGTGCGGCACTCAGCTACTCGTGACAGCTTTGTAGGCATGTCGCCATTGCAGACCATGACTTCCACGTCTCGGCAGGAGAACACCTTCAGGCCGTCTGCGCAGAGTATTAGGAATATGAATTCGCGGCGGCACTCCAGCATCGACTCTACAACTTCTGACGGACACGGCCCGCGCGGTCATCGAAAGCAGCCCTCGATCGATCAGAAATGGCAACCAGGGCAATCAACCAGTCGACATGCCCATACCACCAGTGCAGAATTGCGCAAGACGAGCACCGTCACGCCCGCTTCTCCTGCCGATCTGGATCGTGGGTACTTCTCAGAGGCAGAGCCTACTTCCAGGCCACGACGGAACATGTTGACTAAGAGGAACTCAACCGCCGTGAGCCCGATGCACTCGAGAAACAGCAGCGTTTTGGACCCTCATCCCGCCCGCATTGCAGAAGCTGAAGGCTATCTAGACCCAGTCAGCCCAGTTGCGCCTTCAAATCACCAGTTCAATGCATTGCATGCGGTGAACAACAAGTTTGGTGGCTTTCGATCAGCAACTACTCCTGGCATGCAAAGCAAGCAGAAATGGTCTGGGCAAACTCCTCCCCCTCCAGTCGTCACAAAGCTTGATCACAGCAGCAAGCCGGCTCTAAGTGCAATCGCAGCCAGTCCTACCAAGATGGAAGACAATGCGAGCGAAGCCTCCAGCGAGAAAGCCACACCGAGCCCTTCTGGAAATCTCGGATTCTTCTCTTCCGCACGGGCTAAAGTGACGGGCCTGAGATCTTCGAGCGACGCGGTAACCAAGAACGAGAAGATGGTATCACCAACAAAAATCAACTTCCCCAGTCGCACAGCGACAGGATCATCAACGCCGAGCACAGAGAACCGAAGTATGGACTTGGCAAAATCCGAGCCGCGAGAGTCCACGGGATCTGGCCAGAACCTGATGCCGCCGCCACCGTCCACCAAGCGGCCTCGCGCGAAGTCGAAGAAGTTCACTTCGGCATACACACGTGGTCTGGAGAAGAAGACGCCCGCCGAGCAGATGATGGACTGCGACTACTCTGGTTGGATGAAGAAGAAGAGCGGCTCGCTGATGGCAACCTGGAAATCACGCCTGTTTGTGCTCAGGGGACGAAGACTATCGTACTATTACACTGACGGCGATACTGAGGAGAAGGGTCTGATTGACATCTCCTTCCATCGCGTGCTTCCTGCGACAAACGAGACCCTCACGGGCGTCCTTGCGTCTGTCACAGGAGCTGGCGGAAGCCCGACGAGTCCGACACGCACAACTCCAACGATTGCACAGCAAGATCTTCGAAACTACCCTCCCATGCCTGGCGAGGACGACGATGCACTTTTCATCTTCAAGCTGGTGCCTCCAAAGGCGGGCTTGTCGAAAGGCGTCAACTTCACGAAACCGACAGTGCACTATTTCGCAGTAAAGTCACGTCAGGAAGGTCGACTCTGGATGGCGGCACTCATGAAGGCGACTATCGACAGGGACGACAACGGCGTCGTCACCACAACATATAACCAGCGAACCATCAGTCTTCAAAAGGCCCGAGCTAGGCGCGAACGGCCACCGGCGCTGAAGGAAGAGACTGTCGATGGCCGCGTCGAGCTTGAGGGCGATGAGGAAGAATCCAGCGAACGCGGCCTTGGCATTGGCGGTCTCGACGAAAATGGCTCTGCTGTCGGAGGAGCCGAGCAGGAGAGACCTACCACTGAGGACGGCAACTCCGTAGCTGCCAGCACACAGGCAACCGGCGAGAGCGACATTCTCAGTGACAAAGAGCGGGAAGCAGTGGCGTTGAACGGGTCCGCATAGGGTCGTACACCGAAGCATCGTCCTGCGCCGCGAGGTGTGTACGCATTTGAACAGCATTGAAGAGAAGCGAAGGAGTCTTGGGAAGAGCGCGCGTGATCTCTTTTCTACGTTGAATTTTGACTTTCTTAACTGCGATTCTGGATGAATGATGATGAGGAAATGATGGCAAGTGGGAGGGAGGAAGCATTTTGGAGCTGGAAGGAACTGGGATCGATCGCTGAATGTCTTTTAATAATTTTTTTGGAATTACTACCGACCGAGTCGTATGTCACTGGCGATGTGACACCCCTGTCCAATCGACCGTCAGAAAGAAAGAACGAGCACTTTCTCTTGTGGAGACCAAGTAGCTGTACATTGTATGTGTGTGTAGTCAATCAATCGAGTATGAAGATATCACCCTATTGCGCTGATGCTTCATGCATTTTGCGCCTGCTCCTCTTAGTATGTCATTCATTTCAAATCCTCCTTCTTATCATTGTGCACTCCATGTTGATTGCTCGCATTACTGCTTCCCCATCAGCGAAAATCGCACCTCATCTCGCTACACAATTCGGTTTGTATGTTACCTCAACCCCGAGCAATCTGTACAATTACTGCAGTTATCGCAGTCCGTGCAGTTCTGGCAGTTACTGCAGTCGCTGCAGTCGGTGCAGTTTGTGCAGTTGCTGCAGTTGGAGAGGTTTTTGCTGTTGTGGCAGTTGGAGCTGGAAATGCAGTGTGTGCAGGAGGTGCAGTTGCTGCAGGAGTCGTTGTCGTTGGGGGTGGTGGTGGGCATTGTTAAGGGGGAGAGTGGTGAGGGTGGAGGTGAATAGGGAAAGGAGAGTGAGGTCTGTTGGTTTGGCGGTAGAATAGAAGTGAGTCGGGAAGTTTGTTTGCTGAATTCGAGTTGAAATGTAGCAGCCTAGTTTTGATGATATCGACGACATACTGACGTCTTTTGGTGCTACATCTAACTGTACATGTAGTTTCCCTTCGTCTCTGCTGGTAGCGATGGTAGCTTTGCGTGGCTATCTTGACCCTTGTTGGCGGATGGTAAGCGATCTGACATGCTTGAGCGACGAATCCTCTTCAGCTGGTAGTAGAGCGGCTTAAACGTCCTCTGGCCCAGTTGCACATCTGAAGCAGCTATCGATTTGCTCGTTCACCAATCATCAACCCCCGGAAACCTCGCCCCTCCTCTCTGCCTGACCCCATCCATAATCCTCATCATCCTGAGGGTCTCCGCCCACGGCACCGTGGAGTTCTCCTTCCTCCCAGCTTTGATATCATTTGCCACCGCGTCCGCCTCCCAGAAGAATCCACGACCTGGCTTTTCGAAATCATACCGTTGCGAACTGCCTCCATCTTTGGGGTGAAATACGAAGTACTCTGGTGATGAAGGCGCATCGCTCGTGTGCACGGTGATATGCCCTTTGCTGCCCTCTATACGAGCAAATTCCTCACGTCCTGGGAAGTTGGTGGTCGAGGTACAGAGAGCTTGACGGCCTGTTGATGGGTACTTCAGTAGAACAGCCGAGGACGTGTCGACGCCGTGCTCGATCGTTTGCGTGCTGCTGACTTCTGGCTCCTCCGTTTCAGATCCGACTTTATCCGTCAGAGAAACAATTCCCCAAGTCAAGCTGTAGATGCCAATATCTAGCAAACTGCCCGCTCCGAGCGCAGGATCTTTGTATCGACTCGTCTCTGGAAGTGAGGGAATATCCACGTCCATGCCAAAGTCGCAGAAAGTCCGATGAATGCGGCCAAGTTTCTTTTCCACAAACAGAACTTCCTGCAACTTCCTCACCAAGGGGTAGAATCGCGTCCACATAGCCTCCATAATAAAAACACCCTTCGCCTCCGCAGCGGCGAAAACTTCCTTCGCCTGCGCAGCATTCATCGCGAAAGGTTTCTCGCAGAGAACATTCTTCCACGCCGCGATGGCGTCGAGACAGTTTTGCTTGTGGAAGCTGTGCGGTGTGCCGATGTAGACACAGTCCACGTCTGGATCGTTGTAGACTTCATCATAGGAGCCGTAGAGTCGAGGTTGTAAGGAAGGGTGCGTTGGGGTGATGTGCTTGGCGACAAAGTCCTGGCATTTTGGGAGGGAAGAGGAGCCGATGGCGGCGATGGTGTGGTTTGCGCTTTTGCCTGGCCAGGTGGGTTTGAGGATGTCGGTTACGAACCATTCGCTTATCATGCCGGTGGCTGTTGTGAAACTTAGTTTGGAGCTCCTTGCAATCATTATTGGGAGGAATGACTTACTGACGATGCCCCATCGGATAGTTGGTAAGTCAGCCATGGCGATAAATTTTCCGATGTCTCAGAGATTTGGTTGATAGAAAGTTTCAAGTGAAGAAATGATGAGATTGTATGTACCTGTCTTACCTCGAGCTGTCGGAAGAGCGGGCTGCCTTCCTTTCACAGACTTACCGACTGGCTAGAAAAGAGCAGCTCCTTCGCCGAAGTATCATCTCTAAGGTCCTCCCTGTATAACGAGAGTGAGATCCTCCATAAGCCGATCCGAGCTTGCAACATACATTCGGTTTCACAAGGCACTTCTTTCTTGCGTGTTGATTAATTGTTTGGTGAAGACAAGAAAAGTTCGGCGCCTCACACGCGATTGACACGCGAAGAAGAAGATCGGCAACGGGAGTGTGGAAGCTCGAGCCCCTTGTCGAGCTGACGGATGACCTCACCTCCTCCTCCTCGGACATGACAACGCCCAACGCCCAACTTTCTTGTTTTGCCTTGCAGCCATGCATCAGAAGCGAAGCTTGCCCTGCAATTTCATGCTTGCACTGTGCTTGATATTCATGGCGCAGTGAAGGTAGTACATGACTCTCCTCCACTTCAACCCTCGATTCTCGTGAGGCTGTGCTTGCACCTTCCAACTTCATTGCTGCATTTCTTGCGTTCGAGCGTCATTGATTTGAGCATAATAGGAGAGCTACATCGAGAGAGAAGACCGAGAAGAGAGCGCTGTTCACAAGAATCCCTTTATTGTCGGAAGACAGTCATCAGCACCCGAAGTCGACAACGCTCCTGCAAACACAAGACACAATGCGCGGCCTCGCCTATCGCATCTGCCTCACGATCCTCAACCTTCTCTTCCCACCCCTTGCCGTCATGATCCTCTGTGGCGCTGCATCTTGGGACACAATTCTCAACTGCTGTCTCTTCCTGCTTGCGATCCTTCCTAGCCACATCCACGGCTTCTACCTGACCTGTACATACTTCCATCGGCGTAAAAAGGTAAACTTCCAGCAAGATGCTCACTACCACCTCTGGCAATCGCTGACGATTCTTCTCTGCAAAGGTGAAGAAAGGTCGATATCCAGGCGATCCCAAACCGATGATCTTTTCCAACACAATCATCAACGGCGGAGCGAGCAATGCGGAAGCTGAAAGATTGTATCGGAAAGAGTTTGGAGTGGCCAGAAGGAGTTCAGGTCGAAGTCGGAGTGGCAGTAGTGGGCATCGCGATATGGTACAGAGACATGGGAGTCAGCCGGGACGGAGTGGTACCGTGTCGAGCACGCGGTCACATCGGCCGATGCGTGAGGACGCGCATATTGGAAGAGATGGGTATGGACCGGTCGTGCCGACGAGAGCGGAAGGATACCCGCCAAGATCTGGAAGTGTGAGGAGAGGGCGCTAGGCCGGGTGTGGGCGCATGGCAAGGCTGCCAGCCCTTTTGTCGCATCCAGAGCTCGTGGGAGACTGCTGCTCCTGTTCATCCTGCCCTAAGGATGCACAACCCGTGGCAACTGGTTACGCGTCAGTCCTAACCGATAGTTGTCCTGGAAGTTCATCTGCAATTTCTGCTTCCCGCCGCGCTGTTCCTCGCTGTACCAAGGATGTGCATTAGGCTTCACCTTGCGCATGCCGCGATACAGCAAGTTGTCTGGGTCCAGACCTTTTGGATTTAATCGTGCCTGGATCTGCTCGAGTGTCGGCCGTTGCGCAGGATCGAAGCGGAGACATTCCATGATGATGTCGTTCACGACATGCGTATAATTTGACGAAACCTGGTATCCGAGTCAGCTACTCATCCGGGGAAAGCTGGGGCATCTGGGAAGTACCAAGATAGGGCCACCCTCGCCTTCTTCTGGCAGTGCCACTTGTGCTGCGCCGGTCAAGTCCGGTATGCGCGGGTTGACAATCCGATGCATAAGACAGAAGCCCACCAATCCGATCGCAAAGACCTGCGTTTGAAAGTCAATGAATTGTCGAGCAGCATTCAGTGCAGTGAAACAACTTGCATGTGCTTTGGCATTCATCTTTGGAGGATCAAAGTAAGAGCGACTGTCCCGATTGATCCAGAGAAACATTTCCGGGGGCGTCCAACCAAGTGTGCCCGCATTTTGGAATGCACGCGGATTGTTTGGATCGTGTTCACTGGTCTCCATCGCGATGTCCCAGTCGCCAAGCTTCTGCAATATGTTAGCAAGGTCTTGAGGATCGTTTGGATAGCAACGCTCTGCCTCCTTTGCTTGCGCTCCGTGAGTTGCAGCTACGTGATGCGGTTGACCACCTATCAGCCTTTCGCTCGAGCAAGCTACTCTGCCGAGAACTCTTGCTTACGATGGTCCTGTGAAGAAGGAGAAAAAAGAGCATTTGCACATACTGGCACGGGATATAGTCTCCATTGGCTCCCAGGACTTTGGTCTGGCTCCTGCAAGAAAATGTTCGAGAGCTTGATATCGCGATGCAGCACTTCTCTCCACTGAAGTAGCGTCGTTCCATCGCGAGTCCCATTTTGCATCACCAATGCGGCTTCGCAAAGCTGAAGAATGCATCGGATGATGAAGGGTTCGGGAATATTGATGTCCGGCAGACCTTTGTACGTCTCGAGGTCGGGAAAATTTTCCGGATCTCGATAATGATTGATCACGCCTGCCAGGTCGCCGTGAGCACAGTACTCGAGGTACACACGATATCGCCAATGCTTCTTCTCCACCGGACTCCGTCCGAGGTAGCCAACAATGGCCGGCGAGCCTGCTGCGGACACTTTCGAATGGATGTAAGTCTCTACGCTCTGTGCATGGGAGATGCCTGCGCTGTAGTCACTAATCCCGTCGGCATCGCTCGGGGCCATCCAGAATCTGGGATCGAACCAGCGGTCTGGATCGCAGACGAGTTCTTTTACGACGATTCTCTAAGGGTGACACTTGATGAGTAGAGCGGATCACGGATGGATGTGAATGAAGTCGGGAACGTACCTCGCGAAGGGTGTTCGTCTGGTGAATCCGGGCGAAGAGGACCAAGTGGCTCGATGCACCTTGCGCAATGTACTTAATGGCCTGCCACGACCCGGCTAGAGGAATCGTAGCTGCCACAGCGGGACTGCCAAAGAACTGGCGCCACAATTGAGAGGCCACTCCGGGCGATCCACCGGGCTGAGCCACGGCTGACCAATAACCGGGGCCGGGCTGCGGAAGAGCCATCTTGCTGCTCGAACAGCTGCTATGTGAAAACTCTTTCACAAATGTGTAGCGGGTGGCGTGCGATGTAATGAGAGCAGTCATGTTCCGGCAAACAACAGGCCTATTTGCTGACACTGGGACGGAGTACAATCTCGGCTCGCCACGTGGCCTAAGCCGACTGCTCTTTGTTCTCATAATTCTTGTCTACCGGATGCAGCAAGGCTAGGAGGTAATACAACAAGCAAACAAGGGGCTATCATCGAAACCGAACCCGAACCCGATCACTCATCGCCAATGACAACACCGCGTTCCCTTCAATCTCGATGTACCATTGCGTCCTCGCCACTCTCACCGCCGACAACTCCTTTCTTCACGCACATACGCATGCCGTAGAAGTGTGCAAGGCTCATGGACGAGAGACCTTGGCGCGCAGCTGCGCGTATTTCTTGGCAGGGGCTTTGTTGGTGGCCATCTTAGACGGCTTCTGGCTCTCACTCTTAGTCTCCATGCTGCCTCGCTCTGTACTCAACTTTTCAGCGAGCTTCTTGGTGTCTCGTGTGGGACGCTTATGCTTTCCACCTGATGGGCCTGCCTCACACAGCTCTGCGTCGCCAATCTTGTGCTTGCTCGAGCGATGCTTGGTCTCGGCCTCCATTGGCTTGGGGATATCATGCTTCTGCAGCGGCTCATCTTTCTCCAAGGCGGAGTTGAGACCGTGCAGAAGTTTCACCGCCGTCAAAGCGTTTCTCTTCGCTCCACCCAGCGGATTCGACTCCTTCTCTGACCCTTGCTTCTTGCTCGTATCGCGCGCTTTTGGCTCCGCCATGTTCACATCGGCGGTCTTCTCAACATCGGCTCCGGACTTATCGACTGCGGAAGAAGCCTCGTACTTCTGCGCAACCCTATCGCTGCTGCGCTTGATCAGGGAGTTGGTGGCACTCTGCTTCGTCGTCTCGTCGTTGCTCTCGCGGTTGTTGCCATTGTCCGGACCGTTCTCGACTTCAGGACCCTCTCCAAATAGCGAGTCAAGATCGCCCGTGTCCTCGTCCTTCGCATCCTGCTCGTCAACATCTTTCACCTCGGCGCCTGCATCCTCGAGGTCAGTCTTCTGACCATTCTCGACTCTAGGGTCCTCCTCGAACAGCGAGTCGAAGTCACTCGAGTCTTGGTCGTTCGCATCGTGCTCGAGAATACCTTTGCCCTTGGCGTCTGCATCTTCGAGGCCCTTCCGCTGCTCGAGTCCTGCACCAGCAATTCCATCCTGATAGTGTTTGCGCTGTAACTTCCTCTTCTTCAGTTCTGGCCCAATCACGTCGAGATCTGGCCCAATCTTGCCGTCAAAGACCCCGAGGTAGTCTGCATCTCTCGCCTCCTTTTCATCCGGGTTCTGCCGCCTTGTGAGCTACAATGTTACAGTCGCGAGAGTCACGTTCGACACTCACCCATTTCTTAGACGCGCGTGAGCCGAACCGTCTGTCTTTCGTCAGCGCTCTCTCCATCTGCGTCTTCTTTCTCGTCATCTTGGCGAGATGTCGCCGTGCGCTGGAACCACAGGCGGAAAGACCGAGCTGACTCGACAATCTGCAAAGCTTTGCGGACGCGATGTGTTGTAGATTCGAGTCTTGTTGGCATGTCTTGGCAGGAGCTGACTGGAGAGCGTGCGCGCGTGCTTTTAAAAGCCCCGCTGGAGGCAGCGGGGCGGAACGCACGGTCTACTTGCCAGCGACAAATTCACCTCCACCGGTCAAGCTGAGAGTGACGTGCTGGCAGCTCCTCCTGTCGGTATCTCGAAACTTGAATAACGCATGGATCAATCGTTTGAGCTTGCTACAATGATGCAGACTTGCCAACTTGAGAGCCGGGATTCATTCACTTACCCAAATCAGTCACATGCCGAGATTTATCCGCACCTTAGGCAACACATCGGGGCTACGTCATCCATCAACAGACATCGCGCTCAAATCGTATCCTGTCCTCATACTAGCTTCCGAAATAGCTGAACTTCAGCTGATTCGTGGTCGTCTGGTACTTTAGACTGCGATTGAAGCCTCTGTTGACGCTGGCTGCAAATGTCTATCTACTTTGTCCGCGAAGGCTCTGAGAAACCTCTAAGCTACGATCCCGCTGTGGTGCATCGGCTTCAGCAGTATATTGGCGACGAAGAGAGTGACTAGGAGAGTGAGGATTACAAGAAGCCGACGAAGCTGACCGACTCAACCTGGCATGAGCCCAAGAAGTGACCGCTCTGCTTTCCAGTGTCAAATCCCGAGGCCTTTGTCTCTGGAGCAAAGGGGATCGCGACACACAAGAAAGTCGAGGATTACCTCACAGAAGAGAAGCGGAGGTTCGAGCGAGCCATGAAGCGGCTCCCCGATACAGGCTTAAATGGCTGCCCCTTCCCCTGCTGAGCTGGCCGACCGATTTCTTCTTCCTCGGGCTGTAGTCTGAATCCGTAGGCGGTGCCTTCGCTCGCTTGATCTCCTCCTGCATCTTCCTCGCTGTGGGGTTAGGGACGCCTGTACGATCGCCAAAGTCCTCCAAATCTTCCTCCCCTTCCTTAAAGGGCTTTTCGAAAGTCTCCTTCTCTTCCTGAATGGCCACAGGTCGGTTATGCCTCACGTATATCGGGCTTTGTGCCAGGTAATGAGCTTCTTCGCCCAACACCAAACTCTCCCCATCGCATCCTTGCCAATGAGAGGGCACCTGTCTACCTGACTGATTTATTGACATGCACTCAGAGTTTCCTGCTTTCGTATGTCTATGAGATCTATCAGACCAGCTGATAACTTCCTTTATTTCCGATGCTCGCCCCTTTTTGCATTGAGAGCTCTCAGCAGCTTGGATAGAGGGAGTCGTCTTATCACATCATCGACGTCCAGCTTATCTTCAACTCCGCTGATTGATGCGTTGGTGGTTC
This sequence comes from Phaeophleospora eucalypticola, assembly GCA_022814565.1. Taxonomy (NCBI): domain Eukaryota; kingdom Fungi; phylum Ascomycota; class Dothideomycetes; order Mycosphaerellales; family Mycosphaerellaceae; genus Phaeophleospora; species Phaeophleospora eucalypticola. The sequence goes on along the minus strand of JAKLNG010000001.1, from coordinate 174,640 downwards.
AATTTTCAATTGATCCCCTTCTCCAGGATGGATGTGGCCCCTAGCCTGCCGAAATCCTTCAGGAGCTTCCAATACACGCTTCAAAGGCGGCAAAAGCATGACACATGCCTTCGCCGTTCCCTTCCAGCGCTCAACTCCCCTGAAAGAACACATGCCCAAGCACTCTCCTCATCCTCCTCACCAGCGCAGTCGGACAGACATACCTCCCCAACAACGCCTCGAGCGCCGACCACTCCTTCACATTCAAGTTCTCCATCGCTGTGACCAACACATCAACCTGCTCCGACGCCGTGCCCTGCCCGCCCGCAGCACAGAAAACGCAGAGCGACCATAGAAGGATTTCGTCGTAGATGGTTCCGAACAATGATTCGGTGAGGAGTAGTAAGCTCTCCGCGTGCCAGGCCGCTAGACATTCTTTCAGATCTGCGGATTCGGTGTTGCTGTCGATACGGATGAGTAGAGCGAGGAGAGCTGCAGCGAGCTGGACGTGAGCCGCGACTGCGTCTGCGAGGCTGTTGGGTTCTATGGGAGATGCAGGTGAGAGGGCGTCAGTGGAGGGTGTGCACGCGACTGCAGCCAGAGCCGCGCGGCGCTTGGAGATGACGGCTTCGTCGTCATTGTTCGGGAGGTTGATTTGTTCGATTTGCCGAAGCAAGCAGCTGGGAAGGAGGTCTAATGACATGTAGAATCGAAAGCCGGGAGCGAGACGCTCTGCTGGTATGGGGATGCAAGCGGCGGCTATGGAGCCGGCTGTTCGTTTCCGACGCGGAGAGTGGACGGGTGTGATGCCGGAGAGGGCTGTGAGGTGGAATTTGCATGCCTCTTCGTCGCCGAAGACCTATCCTTCATATCAGCACGCGTTCGAGAATTCTAGTTGGCGAAAGTGTGGCTCTCACAGCTTCCCATCCAGCTAGCAAAGCCACTACAGGCTCGAGGGCAAGACTCTCGCCGTTTTGATATTGGACTGCTCTTTGCACCGCTATCAAGAGCTGATGTCGTGTAAGGTCAATGGTGGACCGTGACAACGCAAGCCTGCTACTTGAAGGCCCTGTTGTGACAAGGAGCTCGAGACATTGCACCATGAGCGGATCATCGTATAGGCTTGGATTCTCGAATGCCTCCCAAATGACGTCCGTATCGCAACGGAGCTTCGATGCGTTGAGGGCATGGATGGCGGTGATGAAAGCTGTGTTCCAGGCAAAGGTTAGTTAAGTGAGATAGATGGAGAGTGTGCACGCGGAGGTAATCACTCACTGTCTTCCACGATACTCGCAAGCCCGCACTTCCATCCAGGAGGTGTAGGCGGCGATAGAGAACTGCTCGCAGCTGTCAATTCACGCTCTTTCTCAGCAGCGGTGGTGGTGGGTGGTGCGGACTTGGTCCTCAGTGTCATGAGAGGCTCGAAGAGCAACATCTCGCCATCGCCAAAGGTAGGCGATATCGGTGGTGTAGGCCGCGATGATGAATCCGTTGAGGTGCCCCTCTTGAGTTTCCGTCGTTTCTCCATGGTCTCTAACCGCCTGCTGGCACTCGCTTTCGCGGCTTGTGCTCGTATGAGTTTGTCGGCATCTTTATTTCTCGAGACGGTTTGCGCGGTGAAGTGGACGAAAGGAAGGTCTGGAGACGCATTGTCATCCTTCTTTTGAGAGCGATGTCGACCACGTGAAGGATGGCTTTGGTGCCATGAGTTGGTAGTCGACATTTGATGTGCCCGGGTGAGGTGTCGGAAATGGTTTTCTTCTTCAATTGCGGCAGGGGTGCGGAGCCGGGTTCCCAGGGACTTTAGCTGTCATGGTGAACTATATAGCTCCTCGGTAGGAAGCGACCTAGCATGGTGGCCCGCATAAGGCCAATGCCCAATGGCCTCACATTTGGCCCTCTGTTGGAAGGAAAGCTGCGGAATTAAGCCTTGTGAAGAAGTAGCCGCAGCGGCAGATACCCGACCCTACCGGCCTCCGGGGCTGCACACGATAATCGTGCCGCAAATGCGGGAGCTCCTGCCCACTCCCTTGGATCTGGCACTCTAGATTGGCGGACGAAACGGAACTTTCAGGCTGGAGATGGTGAAGATGATCGCCATGCTGATCGGCCGAGAGCCTTCTACAGACCCAATGCACCTGTAGAATGCCATTCAAGATTCTCGTCACTCTGAGAACTGCAATGTTTTATCCTGAAAGAGCTGGGCATTTCCTTTTACAGCTCCGCAAGCGCTAAGCAGATTTGATAACAGGGTTCGTGTTAGCTGCACGGCATGCGTGAAGTTTAATCTCCGCATTTGTCGTCCATTGGTGTCTTTGTAAAGGCTCGAAAAAGGAACCCTGGCACCTGAAGCAGTATAGCGTCTAACGCAGCAAAGCGGCGATAGTCGGTTCCGCCTGCGAACAACCTTGAAGATAAGGCATAGGACCAGACACACTCTTTATGTCCCTGCAACACGTGTGCCACGTTTGAAACTTTGGTATCCTTACGTTCATCGCGTTCCAAGTCCCAGATTCCGAAACGCTGCAGAGGCGTCAGATCCTTCCCAATGGAGCCAATACACTCCTCGTTATTTGAACTGCTACTTGCTCTGCGTGGAGGAACCTCATCGCGGGCGAAATCTTGCATACTCGGAGGAAAAATACTGCGAGATGCTCAACATTCAACGTTCCGGAAGTCATGTCATCGCGGAGTCTCCAGTGCCGACATCTTTTCGTTTCCTTAACCTTGTCGTCGGACTTATCTCCACCATCAGTCATCGTCGCTCAGAAGGTCGATGACCACGCCCCCAGGGACTTGCTGCACTGAAGATCCATCGGCCGAATCGACCTCCATGGCATCTTCGGCGCGTTCACCTGCTTCTTCGTTGTCATTTCCAGATTGCTCCGCGTCTTCCACCTCGTCTTCGTCCATTTCGGCATCTTTCTCCGCGTCAGTTGCGCTGTCCACATGGGCGCTTGCGGCCATCAAGCCCCAGGCGCTTGAGGGAGCCTGTGCGCTTTCTTGCTTTTCTTCTTCTTCACGTTGCTTCCTTGCCGCATGGTACTCTTCCAGCGCACCTCGCTTGCCGTCGAGAGCCTTCAGAGCCTGGCGCCAAGCGTGTAGCTGCTTCCTCGAGCGAGACTCATCCTTGATTCCGACAAATCTTCCGTTTATCTCATGCAAGTCCAACTGTTCGATACGTGTCTCCGCCCAAAACCAGCTCTTGCCCCCACTTCGATCGATGCGCTGATCTTCCTTACTGCTGTAGATTCGTGCCTTTTGCATTGCTGCAAGGCCTGCAGAAAGATCAGTTGAGCCTGCAAACCAAGCTTTGACTGCGACGTCATCATAACAGCGACCCAAAATGCGCTGAAAGGGGAGTTCCATGCGAGCTTTGTCATTCGAAGGGTCCGTCATGTGGTAGAATTGTCCGTATCCCTCAAGACCCTCTCGCAGAGTGGCAGGTGCCTTCGCAGTGCCACTGTAGCTTCTCTTCGGGTCGATGGTATATGCCTTCCCGACAATGTGCAGGGCAGTGTTATAGGGTCGGTCGGAGTCAAAATCGTCATCGTTTGCTTCCTCGAGGTTGACGAAGCGAAGCCGTATGGATGTGACAACCATCACATCTGTGACCGATTTGGCGTTCTGGTCGGCATCAGCGGGCAATATGCGCACGACATCGCCCAGCATGATGAGTTCGGATCCAATATAAACACCTCTGGAGAATACAGTCGCTTCTGGCCAAGCTCCCTTGAACGCGTATCGGCCCACCACGCAGAAGCTATTGGTAATTGTGAGAGCATGTCTGATACTCGGGTGCCAATCTTCCTGCTCTCTCCCGGCCAGGCATTCTTTCAAGAGGCAGAATGGACGTATTGCGTGCAGCGCCACATACTTATGCGTGAGCGCAAGGGCCCTGTCAGCACTGCTCGGTTGAGACAGAGGCTCAACTCGGAAGCCCGAAACACTCACCCCTCGCTTACCCTTCGGCATGCGCGTAAGATCCTCTGATGAGATAGGGTCCATCGGCATTTGTGTGACGACGCCGGCTTCCCACTTAGGCGCAATCTTTGCGTCAGCTGTGCGTAGGTACACCTGTTCCGCAGAGTCCCACGCCAGGCCACCTTCGTTCACGTTGCGAGCGAAGAGAACTACTTCGCCTAATCTTGGAACATATGATGGTTGAGCCTGCCACTCTGTCAAGACATCCTGGAGCATTTCATGGCCGGATCTCCAGTCGGGCGACATCATGTCCCTGATCTCGACATTGATCGTTTCTCCGGAGCCTTCTTTGGCTTTCAACTGGTCGAGCAAAGTGCGGTAGAGGTCTGGTGTGCCTTCATCATCCACCTGTTTGCGACGTTTTCCGTCTTGCCACTCGTGTTTTGCAACCTTTCTTGGGGGGTCAGTCGGATTTGCCGGAGGAAAGTACTTTGATCGGCCAGCCGGACTACGACTTGCCGTGCTATTGTTGCTGCTGACCGCTGGCTTCTTCTTCTTCCCAGCGCAGAGAACGCACTCGCATCCTACGGTGCCTCCCATTTCTTGAAGCTGTATGAAGTGGGGCCAGAACTCGTTCAGCGAGCGGAAGACGCCATTGGGATGGCCCCAGAGATATCGATCGACGTGTTTACTCCCTTCTCTGCCTTTCTCGAAGCCAGCGTATCCAGCAGGAAGACGATCGACTTTGAACACGACACCGTTTTGAAACCGGTCGGTCTCTTTGGCCCAGCGCTCTCCAATTTTCTCAAGGTAATGAGCGTCATTTCGAGTGAGGCCCTTGTTGGCGCCAGGAGTGACGCCGGTGCCGTCACTGGCATCTGCAATATTCAATGTCACAACAGACTTGCCGAAGGCCATTGCAGATGGCAGGTGATTGGCCAACAATGCGGTTCAAGATTCGAACATGGGGTTGATTGGACTGCTGTCAAGAAGTAGCTGTACCCGGTCACGCCTTCATCACGTGCAGAGCGAGTCTGCGAGGTTTAGCGTCGCCTTCAACTTCACTGGCCGCTTGTCGACAGCGGATGTTGCTGAAGATGGATTGTGTTTGCTGTCTTCTGCTGAACACTATGGCTGCTTCATGTGCACCAGAGTGTTCAAAGAAGTGATGATTTTAATGATGGCGAGCGATACTTGTTCTGAGATCCTTCGAATCCTTTGATGAGAAGTTGGAAGTTGGACGAGGTGAAGTGGTGTCAAGAACGTGGTTGCTATTTCGAACAAAATGAGCTTAGCTTGACGCGGGTCAGTCCAGCGCGATGATTGGCACGGCTGCTCCCGGTCTAATGAACCGTAAAACGGCGCATCTCGAACGCGGAAGGCGCTCGGACCCCGCTCATCTCGTCGACAGCACACGACAGAGGAGGAGCGACCGGCAGAGGGCTGAAGGCAGTGGCATCCCGCGCGCCATCTCAGCCTGAGCACGCTATCGTTTGTCGACGATATTCATTCGCCCTGCAAGCCACTCGCCAAATGATGCCAATCATGTCCGCAATCTCGTCGCTGCCGTGTATACAAACAGCGGTACTCCCGCCCGACTGACAAAGAACGCCTCCTACTGACAACACCCCGCCTGTCTGTCTGGGAAGTACATCTGGTAAACTGCGCGTCTTCGGCGCGACGTTGACGCGACCACCATGTCACCAAACTCCTCAATATCGCCTCCCGAAGGCGCCTTGAGGACTCCAGCAAGCAAAAGAATTTCCACTCCCAACGCGGCGCGTCTGTCCACAATCACAGAGGGCACTTCTCATGCCAATGCTTCCGCCAACGCCAACACCGACAGCGATGCCCCTCCCATCCCACCTCGGAGCATTCTCAGGAACTCGGTCTCAATATCCTCTCTGCCGCGCAGTCCTCGCAGCTTCGGATTCATGCCGCCATGGTCGTCGTCCGATGAGAGGAAACACAGCGGCGAGACGCAGCGTAGTCCTCCGCCGGCGTATGAATGGGTTCCGGAGGCGGGCATGGTGGAGGGTGAGGATATAAATCCTGCGGATGATGAGAAGCTGGATGCGCTGAGACACCCGAAAGCTAAAAGCGAACGGCAGCGGGGAGGGTGGAAGCGGATCGCTCTGCTTGCGGTTCTTTTGTTCTTGGTCGTCGTCGGCTTGGCGGTGGGATTGGGGGTTGGGTTGACCGTTGGGAGGCGCAAGGACCGAACATCGCAGGATTCTAATTCGACTTCACCTGGAGCGAACGACAATGCCGACGAGCAGCCCTTTCCGATGGGCGAGTTCAGCTTCCTCACAGCTCTCACCAATGTGTCTACAGCCTGCACCTCCAGCGCCGCAACATGGTCCTGTTACCCAAACACCGTCTACTCCCCATCCGACCCCTCCCGCAGTCTGGCCACCTTCAACTGGATCATCTCCAACACCTCCTCCACCTACGCCACAATCAACACACCACCGACAAGCTCCCAAGGTATCCCCGCCAACCTCACCCTCAGCTCCACCAGCAACCCCTTCGGCATCACTTTCTCCGCCCAACCTCTGACCTACATCTTCCCATCCGGCAACTCCTCGGCCGCACGCTACAGCTTCACCCTGACGATGTCGAAGTCCGTCTTCCCCACCACTCCGATCACGAGTGAGAATACCGCTACGCAATGCTTCTTCAACTCGACAACGTTCGCCGGCTCGCTGTATCTGTCCAAGACGCGCACATACCCGTCCGACGACACTGGTTCCAATTTCAAGGAGTGGCCGTATGCTGTTGAGGTTAGCCAGAGCAGTCCCGGCGGAGAGGACATCCCAGCTTGCTATGAATATGTCAATGGCAGCGTAGGAGACAGGATTCCGACGTCAGATTTTCCAGCAATGGATGTCAATTCACAGTGTGCATGCGAGTATCGCAACTTCTTCTAATGAGTCAAGCAAGGAAGAAGACTCCGGGTTGCAAGCGACTGAAAGATGAAAGGAGAGAGTGAGGTCGCTACGAAGTCACGAAACTAATACCCATTTGAGCGTTGATTTGAAGCCACATCGACTTAATGTATAAGACAAGAATCCCACCAATCTCAATCTACACGATTTCTCTAATGTTTCCTCGCATGCGCCCTCACATGCCCTCCACCAGAAGCAGCACAACTCGCCAAAAACGGATGCGCCTCAGTATTAAACACCCACCGACTCAAATCAATCACATCCGGCTCCGTGAACGTCAAGTACAGATACTTGAGAACTTCCGCGAAGAAGAATCTAGACCACGACGTCAGCCAGTCACACCCTCTCTTCCTCTCATCAACAGCTTAGGGAGAAGGGACTTACGAATCCAGATTATTCGACATACTCCCTCCATCTCTGATATCAACGTTGTTGACGGCTGCGTAAGCGATCTCATTCTTCGCAGTCCTCTCAATCGCGCCGAATACTTCCCAGGCGTAGTCTTTCCACCTCTCCTGCCCAGTGATGCGGTACGCATAGAAAATGCTCTCCAGCGGCTCAGGGCGAGAAAACCAATTCTCGAGTCGCGGAGGGATGAAGAAACCCCTCCTGGCAGCGGACTTCCTCGCCGCCGCGTCGTTCTCGTCCGTCGGGTCGAAAGCGCGGTTTTGTGAATTATACCAAACCCATGCGAGAGGTCCGAGGCCCGTGGCGGTGGTGTTGTAAGTCTGGTGACAGCCGTCGACAACGTCGATTCCGAGGGTGGTGAGTTGCGGGAGATCCAGCAAAGCGCCGCCGAGGAGGAAGTTCCCTCCCGCGAAGCAGGAGAAGTCGTCCATGAGGTACTCCAGCGTCCCGTTCGCAGACAGCCGGGAAAGAAACGTCAGATTCGGGAATCCAAAAGGCTGCACGGCGATGTGTTGAATCGTAGACTGCACGGCCTCGAGCCAGAAATTTTTGTATTGTTGCGTGGAATTGGTGGGATTGTACTGGAGGGATTTTATCAGGTATTCGAGGAACGAGTCGACGCCGGCTTGCCAGCCGCCGTTGAAAGTGAGCATGCGGCCGGTGTCGGTGTCGAATTGCGTTCCCACGAGGCCGGGGTAGACTGGGGCTGGGGAGGGGTTGATGAGGTAGCTGTTTGCGCGCTCGGCGAGGCGGCGGTAGGTTGCGTTGCCGGAGAGGTCGGAGAGGCGGGAGAATTCGAGGAGGAAAGTGCCAATGGAGGCCGTGTTGGTGGAGTTGTAAGTGCGGTTTGTGGCGGAGGCGGTGTAGGTGTCTGGGATGGGGACGTTGGTGGTGAAGTTGACGAAGACGGCGGGGATGCCGGTGGGGGTGTTGAAGCCGTAGGCGAGCTTGTCGGCGAGGGTGGTGGCTTGTTTGAGGAGCATGTCGATTTGTTGTTGGTTGTATTTGCGGGTGAAGTCGCCGCTCTTGAGAAGATCGTAAGCGGAGATGAGGCCTCCAAGGTATCGGATGTTCGTCTCAAACATTTGGACGGGCTCGTCGGTCTTTGGCAGTCTGAAGTCGATTCGCGCGATGAATTCTATCATTTCCTGCACAATGTCGTCGAGACCCATGATGATGGCTGTGTCGATCGAGTCCACAATCGTTAATCCCCAGCCATACCGGTTGTTGGTCCCATTCGCGCTCAACGGCATCAGCTCATCAAAGCCGCTCGCATACTTCTTGTAGCCGTTCCATCCATAGCGGAAAGCAGCTTTCACAGCCTCGGCCTTCTCTTGATCACCCTTGATACCCTGCGCTTGAACGTTCTTGCAAGTGCTGGTTGGCAGAGACCCAGATGGTCGTGACAGGGTAATGGTGATGGTATTTGGTGCTTTGTTGCGGTCGGGCACGACGGGACCGACGGGTGTGGGAGCGGCGCCTACGGGAGCGGCATTGGAGTAAGCGGCGACATTTTCTAAGTTAGCTGCATCGGCACTGACGATCAGTGGAAAAGGAAGGATAACGAGTGACAAGAGTTGGGCGAGCATAATGGCAGTAGTAGCTTGCTGATCTACAGTGATCGCAATGCGACTGCGACTGCAAAGGTAGCAGCCTCATGATGGATTTATCTGGTTTTCCCCACGAAACCGCAATCAAACGTCGTTCCAGGATCTCCATGGGGCGACAGGTGTAGCAGCATTTGTTTGCTGACGATCCTGGAACTGACAGGGGAATGGTGGTACGACCGCGTGCGATGCTTGACGTCGTCTTACAGTTCTTGGCTTGCTAAACGATAGACTGAGCTCGCAACATCCAGTCGAACGGGCGCTGGTGATAATTTGAAAATGCACACTTGGCTGCTGTCTCTTGCAGCGCACTCGCAGCATTGCAGCAGTCCCGGTCCTGGAGCTGCGCGCCAAGGCGGCGGGTGATCAGAAACCTGGTGAAGATCACAGGCACACCGGACCAGGTTGTCAAGGCTGGTGGTGCAACTCTTCCAACGGATCTCCCAGGAACCCGAGGCTTGTAGCGGAAGTTTTTCTCTCCGCGAACCGCGGAGCAGTCTCCGTATTGTTGTCTGACGCGAAGGCACTTAAGAGATTCATCTATCCAGAATCAGTATACTTGTCGCGAGGCCCTCCAGTCCGTAAGTGCATAGTTTGCCGTTTTGCTCCAAGCTCCAGGACAGAGATCCCCAAGGTTGACTCTGTATCCTGGTCACGTTCAATGGCAGATGGATCGACACAGCTTCAGTAGTAGTGGTGTTTTCGACATTGGCCACAGCAACCATGATCTGATTTTTCAAGCTCCAGTATGCCACATCAAGAGCAGGATCGCTAGTGACTGGCACCGGATCAGCGCCCAAAAGGAATCGGCTGACATCTTTCGACGAAGCGACCTTGGCCATCTCTCCGTGCGCACTCGCCAGTACCGTCGTTGTCGGGAACGTCCAGCTCATCATCGCTTTGGCCTTGTGGTTGAAAGCGAGAATCATCATGACCCAGGTTTCTTCGGTTGTGGGATCTCGCGACCAGTAATATTCACCAAAGAAGGCTTGAAGCACTGCCCATAGCGGCTTCGCAATTCCTCCAAGCCAAGTCTGATACTTGTCGTATGTATCGAGTCGATCGCTGACATCTCGAAGTGATCCAACACAGTTGTCGCAACCAGCATCGCCGTACGTCTCGTTGACGGTAGTGTTGAATTTGCGACTATAACTCGGGTCTATACCGACAGGGTATGCGTCTTCCATAATGATATCTGCTCCACTGGTGTACTCTTTGAAGTAATAGTCCTGGCAATTCAGAACCAGTGCTGTTGGGTGATACGGGTCTTCTTTCCTCAAAAGATCGTAGGCTAGGCGAGTGCTGTTCAACGAATATTCCCAGCCATCGGGCTCGTCTGCCGTGTACCAGGTAAGCAAGTTGGACCGATCTTTCACAAGGGGTATTTGCTCCGAGATTGAGGTCAGATTCGTGTAGGAGCCGCGCATGTCGTATTGATACCAGAGATCAAGTGAATCCATCCAGTCGTACAGGTAGCCGAGATCGCCATCCGTGAAGGCACACACAGGATTGATCGAATTGAAGCCGTAGTCTTTGTATGCGGAAACATTCGCGAGGCTGTAGTTGAGAAAGCCAGAGCAGCTCGTGTAGAATCCGAATGGGAGCAGCGACTTGAATGCGTAATTCGTGGCGTTGTTGGACACAAGCAGGCCGCCATAGAGATTGTCTATCTTGACAGTGCTTCCACTGTTCTTCTTCGGAAGGTAGAAGAGGTCAGTCTCGGCTTCGTGGGCGGTCTTGTCCTGAGAGTGTACCGAGATGGCCTTAAGCTGTACACGATAGGGCTCCATGCGAGGCTTCAGGTCTCTCAAGCCAAAACTGAAGGCGTTTCCAGTCGTATTGAGCTTGATCTTGTTTGACACCAGCGGGTGATGAAAACCGTCGATGGTGATATTGAACTCCAGCTCGTCCGAGGCAAGAGAGTAGTGCGGCTTCTCGCCAGACGGCCAGCCCTTGAATGGTTGCCCATATGTATATGAAAGTCCAGCATCGACAATGAATCCGCCCATGTGCTCGCCGCCATCGTAGATTGTGTGCCTGGTGTGGAGCTGCAGATATAGCAGGGGTTCCTTTGATGCAGGTGTGGGCGGATCCAGCTGGCCACCCGGATCGAAGTTGGGCGATCTGCTTCGCGTCAATAAACAGTTCCAAGATATCGAACAGAATTGATGCGACGTACCCTGCCTCGTATGGCTTGCCACACCAGCGCGGAATATCCGTATGTCTTCCGGACAAGCCACCTATGAAGGGCGCCTGGCTCGTGGCTGCCGGTACCAGAAACGCGAGGCCGGCGACCAGGGCATCGGTAGCACGCATGATGTCGGCGGACTCATCAGATGGGTTTTGGAGAGATAGGCTTTTGGGTGGCTTGTCGATACATGGCGGCAACGGCAGTAATGAACTGGATGATGAAGGCGATGGTCAGTAGTTTTGGCGGAGATCAGTGCGGAGGGCAGGAGCGTTCTGCACCAGCATCCCGACGCATCCCCGTGGCCGGTGACGCTCGCGCGCATTTCGAGGCCAGGATCCCCTCCATAACTTCGTGCTCATTCCAGTCTCTCATGTCACGGGCGCGTCCGTTGCGCTGCTCGAGCATGCGCCGCGCCCTTGCAGCTGAACTGTCGCCGACCACACCCACATTCGCACATGCTTCACATCATCATGTGTGAACATCCTCATCTGGCGAGATGGTATGTGATTAGAAGAAGCAGTGCGCGTCTCGAGCGAGCCTCTGGTACGCAACTCGGCGGAACAGCGGGACGAGCCACACGCGGCGGAGATTGGAGCAGGGGTGGAGACGCTTGGGCCCGCCGCCGACAACGTTCGAAACAAGGCTAACGGCATTTCTATCTGCACCTCCTGCTTCACATTGCCCTTCTCAAACCATCCCAAACTGCCGTTTTCACACGGTGATACACATGCAGAACGCCACTCCATCCTTGTCGCCACCAAATTGCTAGTCGCGTGCAACACAGCGCGACTCAGCGACCACCGAATCCTGTACGCTATTCGAGGGCAAAAGCCAAGCCCGCCGGTGCATCAAATGCGAATCGGCGCAGGGACTTGAAATAATCATCAGCATTTCGCGTGCCTGGATGAAAAAAATAGATTACTATTTGGCCTCTGCCTCTGCCAACACAAAGTCCGTCATCGGGTTGGAATTGGCTAGCACTTGGCCATCAACATTGGATGACACTGGCCTCGTATCACAGCGGCGACACAACAGCGCGTACGAATTCGTCGTGCAGCATAGGCACCCGATCCCGAACTCGCGGTAATGGGGCGTATACGTTTGTCACAAGATCAGTGTCGTACAATTTGGTTGTTGTTAGATCCAATGCTCTGTCAGCACATCTCTCGGAAAGAATCTCTGCCAAAGGTCAGCTGAAGATAAGACTCCATCTCACACACCACAGCGTGGGCTGCGAAGGCCAGTATACGCCGCGTGTTGACCCGCTAACAACTCCTCACCTCGCGACTCGCCTGCCCCTTCACCACTCAGTTTCAGCACCTCTTTGTCCTTCTTTGTATTGCTCACAACTCTAGCACACCAGAAAGCCTCGTTCTCCAATTCACGCCTAGCGGTCTACGTCTGTCACCCCGCAGGTGTCTGCTGCAGGGGTGCATAAAGAAGTTCGAGCCGCACAACGCTCCCGCGACGTCGGCAGACATGATACTGGATCTTCAAGATGACAGACCTCAAGCCCAGGCATCACAGGCCGTAGTGCTGTACCTTGGGATGATTCCTGATTCCATCTTCAGATGCCGACTGCGTGGCTCTTGGGCATCGTATTCGATGTCCATTCGCTGCGTTCCAAGCACCAAGGACAGCGACCAGCGTGGATTCGAAAGACCGCGCATGATGGCCCTCAGCTCAGTCATTCCTGAACGACCTCGAGACCGGTAACTACCAGAGCTCCTCCTAGAGATGGCGCTGTGGCGACAAACGTACTGGTATATGTACCTAGCACCTGCTGCGCTTCGTCTTTCAACCTCATCCACCAGCTTCTCAGCCTTTCGTTCCTCAGCTGTGCATCGCAAAGATGGCACCTTCAATCAGCCTTGTTGTTGTTTCGCTCATCTCATTCGCTTTTGCCGTTCCAGGACCTAAGCTCGGAGCCAGGCAGGACCCGTCTACCCCAACGACCTGTCCGACACCGTACATCGAGGGATATGCGTGCTTCTCGCTCGCGCCGAGCAGCTATGCCTCGTCATTGTGCTCGACCTTTGGGCCACAAGAGGTTTCCTACACTACAACGTGAGGAACACATTGTCTTCAACCCCAAGATGCGCATGGCTGATCTTAACCTAGTACCCCCACTATCACCTCGACCTCCACGAGCTACATTCAGACAGAGATCGTGCCGACCCTCACAGTGACCTCGATCTCGTAATTTTCTCTCCTGAGTTGAATGGATCATGCTAACTTGAGCTTCAGTACTATTTACGACAACACAACGACGTGATATGAACCTCCTCTCACTTCGACATAAGCAAGATTGCTGACGAACATAGTACTGAATCGGACACTTCCACTGTCACCAGCGGCACCTCGACCTCCTACTCTTCGACCACTACCACTACCTTCACTGAGTAAGGCTGTTCGTGACCAGAGTATTGGATAGTCTACTAACGAATACGTTACAAAGGACCTCGACGCAATACACATGTGCCGGCCTCAGCAGCGTCGACAGCGCCGAGAGCGTCACCATGTCAGACCCAGCGCCTGTGACCAAAAGACAGGCGGACGCGACCGTCACAGCAACAGGAGATGCCGCAGCTCAAAGCTGTGTTGAGTCCTACGCTTCCGCGTATGGCACATTTGGAATCCGGTCGGCTTGCGATTGCGCGTTTGACGCAGCCACAACGGAGACGGTGGTCAGGACGATCCCCGGCTCCATCACCGTCACAGAAAGCGCCGTTGTAAGTACTCGTAGGCCATCTTCGCAGGTCATCTTCGCTTCCTCCGTACCACGAACTAAACTCTTCCCAGGTGTCGGCAACTCTGACCGCCAGTGGCACCTTGACGAATTCTCTGAATTCAACAACGCAAGTCACCGTCACCATCACCGACTTCACAACTCAGACCGTAAGTCCCTGATACCCTCTCCCATCATATTCATCTAACCCCACCCCCCGCCAGGTCCCTCCCACCGCCTCAGGCGTCCTCACCGTAACATCAACCACCACCGAAATCGTCACTCTCCCCTCTGAATTCCCAGATTCATTCCAGCTCTACATCCTCTCCGCCGACAACGAGATTTACGGCTCTAATGTCGAAATCTCCACCGGCACCGAACTCGCTTTCTCCAACGATTCTACTTCCTCCTCCTCCGGCGACAGCTTCTCCATCACCGAAGACGGCCAACTCCTCAACTCCGACGCCCTCTTCGCCGTCGCGGGCGTCACCGAACCCAACGCAGTCCCCTACGTCTACTTCCTCCCGCAACAGAATGCCCGGAACCCTTCCGCCGGAACTGTCTTGCTGAGCTTCAGCATCTGCGACTCCGTCTTGCGCGCTCTCTACCCCGATAGCGAGGAGGAAGTGATGATGCAGCTCTGCGAGGCGGGAGGGGAGGAGATTCTCGCGATTGGACCCGCGAGCGCTTTCCCTAATGGAGGCGATGATAATTGTTTTGAGGTGCAGGTGATGGTGGATCCGGAGGTGTCGACTTTCGCTGGGGAGAATAGTACCATGTCGGGTGTGGCGAGTGCCACTTCGGGCATGGCGGTTGCAAGGTCGACGAAGCGGGCCATGGGGATGGGAATGGGAATGAAGAAGAGGACCGTCGTCTGAGGTGATGACTGGCGGGAGAGGAATGCGAGGGCAAAGAGGAGAGAAGACGGTGTTCCACGTTTTCGTTTTCTCGAGCATGGTATTGATCAACCCACGCGATCAAGCAACAAGAATTGGTGTAGCTTACTTTTCGTATCGATTGAAGCTGATGATCTCTCTCGATCTACGATCAGAAATGCTTACTTGGTTTCATTGAACTTATCCCTGTCGAAGAACAAATAGTCATGTTGGTCATTGATCATATCTTTTTCTTCATTTCAGTATAGACAACGAAAAAATACGAAACTAATATTACATTTCCCACATTCCCTAGCCCTCATCCAAGAGCCGAGCCGGTCCTATTCATACAAATTCCACTTGGATCTTCCCTCTCTTTTGAGTCCTGTTCCTGTTCATTCCCAGATGGTTTCCGTTATCCCATCATGTCCTGTCCTGTCCTGTTTATATCAATACATAAGATAGGTCCTGATCATCCCATCATCGAAGAAGAGAAGGCAAGCAATATGCCTCCATCTCCCTATCCCATCCAGTCAAGTAGACAAAGCTTCGATGGCTTAAACCATCTCCTCCTCCCTCTGCCTCGCCATACGAGTCTTCATCGCCCCGTACGGGTTCGCCAAGTCCTTGAGACCGAACCACGGAGTGTTAATGGGAGACTCGCCGGTGTAGATGAAAATATCGTAGAGGGCACCACCGAAGAAGCAGCCGCAGAGGGGTGCGACGAGGGGGATCCAGAAGTAGTAGTTGTCGGCGGTCCAGACGTCGTTGCCGTAGCCGACGGCGTAGGACATGAGGCGTGGGCCGAAGTCACGGGCTGGGTTGATGGCAAAGCCGGTTTGCCAGCCGAAGGCGGAGGCGATGCCGAACTGTGAAGAGGTCAGTTGGTGGGACTGAGGTGGACTGGTGGAAGGGACGTACCATGATGAAGAAGAGGCCGAGCGGGAACCAAGCACCTGAAGCGACGAAGGCGCCCTTGTTGGAGTCGTCCTGCAGAGCGAAGATGAGGAAGTTGAGAATGGCGGAGGCGAGGAACTGCTCGAAGAACTTGCTTCCGGTCACACCGTTGAGGTCCTTGCTGGGGTAGGTGCCGAAGATGCCAGCGGTAGAAGTGTTGCCGCCGACAGTGCGGATGTTGTGGCCCTCGACGGCGTTGATGGCGTTGATGTAGTTGGCGTAGACGACACCTGCAGCGAGGAAGGCGCCGAGGAACTGTGCGATCCAGTACATGGGGAGTCGTCGCCAGGGGAGCTTGCGGAGCATGCAGCTGGTGAGGGTGAGGGCGGGGTTGAGGAAAGCACCGCTGTTGCCAGCAACGTAGATACCCAGCATGAGACCAAGACCGAAGCACCAGCTGACGCTCTGCCAGTCACCATAACCGAAGCCGTCGGTTGCATTGGCCACATTCTTGCTCAGAGATACTTGAGCGAGACCACCAAGACCTGTCGAATCTCGTTAGACTGTACTGTTCACAGGATTCGGAGAAGGACACGTACCAAAAAGCACGAGGATGAAGGTTCCCCACATCTCAGCAAAAGGCTCCTTGAAGGTGATCTTGATCTTGGACCACCAGAGATGGTTGTGCTCCGCAGTGTTGGCATCTTCTGGGAGCTCCGCGTGCGGGTGCAAGCCCAGCCACTTTCGTGGTCCATGGACAGCATGGGAGGCCTTCCGTGAAGCAGTCGAGAAGTCACCGGGGATGGAATCAGAGCGCGGTGTGTCCTCCTTGTCCAAGTGGTACGCATTGGGCGGTGTGGTTGGAGGCTGGTTGCCGAAGCCAGGCGAGTATTCGCCCTTCAGCGTCTGGCCATCCATGGATGGCTTGTAGCGTGGGAACTGCATCGTTCCTTGAGGAGTTTGGGTGGGATCCGAAGCCATGGTTCGTTGCTGTGGGATAGGAGTTTGCTTGAGAGCGCTTTCCATACAGGGTGGGATAACCTATGGAGAACAGGACAGAGGAGGGAAGATAACAAGACAACTAAGGCTCTCGGACGAACCTGTTCCTGGATGATGCTGGACGAAAGGTGGAATAGAAGGGGCGCTTATAGCTGTTTGTGCCAATGGGACACTGACTTACAGTCCGAGTCTAATCAGTGGAGGCTGGAAAGCCGCCTATCCAAATCGATATAGCAACATGGTCGGATCGTAGGTATGATAGACCCTTGAGAGAGAATAGGAAGGAGATTCGAGTCAAGCCAGATGGCATCCCATAGAGTCGCAGGCCGTGTCCATCGAAGTTCGTAGAGCCATCGGTCGATGCGAAGAGAGCTAGCACGACGTCGCAAGCCATGTCTAGCGGCTTTGACATCAGGTACGGAGCGCCGCTGACTGGACGTCGCAGAGCAAGATAGTCAACCAGATGCAGGCACGAACTCAGCACGAACTCAGCTCTGGTGAGAGCGAACGGTTGAAGTAAAGATAGACCAACCAGGTTGGGAAGAGGCCGTAGGAAGATGCGGCTAGGCGTCCGGGGACGTGGGCGCGGAGAGCTTAAGTGAGTGAAGGCCGAGTCAGTAGCGCATTGAAGTGACGTCCTGATCGGCTTTCAGGCATGCACGCAGCAAGCCGTGGGAGGATTGAAGAGCTGCGAGGACTCCGCCTTCGAGCAGCTGTCGAGCAGAGGCACCGGCGTCAGCGTAATCGGTCAGGTCGCAGTGCTTTGGCCTCAAAGTCAGCAGAGTCAGAGCTGACTGCATCGCAAGATCGTGTGCAGCGGATGGCACGGCTGGTGTGTGCAATGGCACATATTGGCGAACGCGTGGAGCGTGCTCACGAACAACGGCCACAACTCCGAGCAAGCGGTGCCTGTGTCTTCATCTCAAGGAGGTCTTTTAATGCATTCGTCGCACTCTTTGCTGCGGCAGTCTGTCTTTGCAGCTCTTCGGCTTCATCGATGATGGTGTGGTTGGATGGCTGGTAGGAGTTTGCGGATCGGCGCTGACCATGAGTCGTACACGGCAGCCATTGGAGAAGTGAGCTCTCTCATCCGCCGCGCTCACCTCAACCACATTGTCGGTCTCGATCATGTTCCCGGCAGCTGTTGGAGATGCGACGGGATGCCGAGTCGACGGGGAACTTCGTCATCCCGAGGGTGATGCTGATGCCGCAGGTGGTGGATGGTGATGAAGTGATGTCGGAGGAGTTCGTGCACGCCAGGCGAATGCGGTGCCGTCGGGTCGGCGTTTCCTTGCACCGAGCAACTCACTCAATTACCCACTGAATATTGAAGGGCGTTTGATGCAAGATCATGTGACACTCGACTTTGCGGGACCGTCATCGCGGGTCTGGCCGGCACTATCATACGCGTGCTCCAAGTCGCGTCAACAACAGCTGAAGGCGCTCCCACTGCTGCTGGCCCAGTTGCTGAGTACACATCCCGACTTCACCACTACGACGCCATTGCCTCTAGCCGGAATGTCCTGTCACGGGTCCTGACAGCTCTTGCAGACTGTCAGAAGCATTACGAGAAAGCTGTACTCGAACGCGTCCAATTCCCCTCCACGCGGTCGACATCGATACCACTTTCTTCCCAGTCAATGCCGCCCAGCATCCCGCCAGCGATATCGACTCTCCTGCAGCACCTCGAACCGAGCCCTGCGCGTGAAAGGCCGCCATGTATCTTCCGAGAACCCAGATATCGCAACTCTACACCCACCTAATACGAAACACACATCCTTCTTCTTCCCCGGTCCTGATATTAACTGCTCTGACTGTCGACAGTCTATGCGCCACACGAATACTCACGAGTCTGCTAAAACGCGATTTTATACCCCACACGATCATCCCGATCTCAGGATATGCCGACTTGCAGCGAACAGGCGTGGATTCCGTCTTGCCTCTGACGCGACAGAGAGGTGCGGATGGAGGGACGGTGGTTTGTCTGGGTCTCGGAGGGGCGGTAGCGTTGGATGAGGTGTTGGGTCTGGAAGCAGTGGCTGAGGAAGCAGGACCGGGAATCGATCATGGAGTAGAGGTTTGGGTTGTCGATTCGCATCGGCCGTGGAATCTGGAGAACGTTTTTGGAACATCAGCTGCTGCACAGCAGGGCGAAGATGGAGCTGTGACAAGACGTGCTGGCGTGGAGCAAGGGCGATTGAACCCTGGCTACAAGCCTGGCAAAGGCGGCATTATTGTCTGGGACGACGGTGACCTGGAAGCCGAATTGACGGCGGAAAGAGAAGCCTTCTTTGCTTTGCAGGGAATGCCTGAGATCACTGAGGACGATCTAGCTCTTGACGACGGAGAGGACAATGATGACCCAGAGGATCAACAGGACACAGAAAAGGCGGAAAGCAGTGGGAACAAGCGCAAGCGCAGCACCTCCCCGGATGGCTCGGACACGGATGCAGATTCGGAATCAGAAGAAGATCGACCACGTCGAAGACGACGAAGCAACTCAGGCGACTCTGTTGCAATACCATCGTCGCCTGGCGGCAACCCCCTTTCTGCACAATTGGGGCCCGATTCGACGCCTCCTGTAGTGCCATCTTCACCACCAAAGCAGGAGCTGTCTGCGAAGGCAATGCGGAAGAGGTTACTTAAGTTGCGACGAAAATACGAAGCAACTCTCGACAAGTACTATGATCTTGGCACAAGCGGCGCAGAGCCAGTGAGCAGCATGGTCTATTCGCTGGCTTCAGAGCTGGGTCGAGAAGACAATGAGCTTCTCTGGCTTGCGATTGTCGGCATCAGCTCCATCACACTCACACCGTCGGGTCCAAAAGACAAGCTCAACCAAATTCGCACGATTCTGCAAGAAGAAGTGAATCGTCTGAACCCAGTGCCGGGAGCCGAATTAGAACGAGCGCGAAGTGCAGAGGCCGTGATACCGACGACAGCGAGGAGTCCGACTGACACTAGTATCAGGCTCTCCCCCGAGCCACGCTTCTTGCTGATCCGGCATTGGAGTCTGTACGATTCCATGCTTCACTCGCCGTACCTTGCAACACGGCTTCATGTGTGGTCAGATGCGGGTAAAAAGCGACTGCACAAGCTCTTAGCGAAGATGGGCGTCAGTCTTCAGGAGGCTGGAAAGGGATACCTTCACATGGACTCTGAGCTCAAAAGAACTTTGCGAAAGCGCATTCTCAAGTTTGCTGAACAGTACAACCTTGACGGTCTGGTTCCTGGCGACAGCGGCCGCAATGGCTTCGAAGGTTGGGGCTTCGTGCGGTCTTGGGGGTGGCTAGGCACTCTGAGTGCAGAGGACGTCGCCATCGTCGTCGGCGCCATCCTCGAAGTCGGCGCGGACTCTCACCTCTTCCCAGATCTCAAGCTCGACGCAAACAGTCGAACAGCCGATCCCAGCTACAACACCCGCGTCCGCAACCTGCCCACGCCACCTCACTCCTCGGACGACGGCATGGGCGACGACGCTCCCACTTCCGACGTGCCAGATTACATCACGCAACGCTTCTTCCGTGCGTACGACTCCCTCGCTCCAACAAAAGGCCTGCAGACGCTCCAAAAGAACATATCATCTGCTCAGAACCTGTACAAAGCCATCCTCCGTGTCGGCTCTGCCCTCATCAGCAAGAAGCAAATCCGCCATCTCCGTGCATTCCGCATGGGCGTGGTGAAGGAAGGCCCAGACGTTCCTCTCTTCACACATCCAGGCGCACTGGTCCGCCTTGCAGCCTGGGTCGGCGAAGCGGTAGCCGTCCTCGAAAGCGAAAAGGGGCGCAAGCCCGGCCGCAAATCCGACGATGCGCTCGTGCTGGGCTGTCTGGACGAATCGCGCAGTGTCTACGTCGTCGTCGGACTGGGCGGTGGCAATGGCTGGAGCGGCACAGGCAAGAAGATCCGCTCCAAAGCAGAAATCAAAGAGCGCGAAGAGCGCAAGAAGCAGAAAGCTGCCGAGAAAGCAGCGGAGAAAGCCACTCGAGCTCGAAAGCGGGAAGAACGTCGACGGCTCAGAAGGGAGATGAACGAAGCGAACGGGATCTTGGACTCAGACGACGAAGACGAGAGCGAACCTGAGACCGAATCTGTTTCTTCCGAAGAGGAAGACAGCGATTCCGACTCAGACGATGACGATGACGGAGAGGAAGGCGCGCGCAAATCGAAACGAGGCGGTCTGAATCGTTTCGGGCAGGCTTTCCAGGAAGTCGTCGAGGAGACCGGCGCGAGAGTGCGCATCGATTCGTTCGAGCATAGCGTTGTGGAAGTGAGGAAGGATGATCTGGGTGGGTTCTTGGAAGCGCTGAGTTTGAAGACGGTTGTTGGATGATGCGGGAGTGCGCTTAATGTTCGTTTTCGGAGTTTATGAATGATCGGCGTTATGGGTTGCGAGGCGTGGCGTGCACAGTCGAGGGTTTGGAGAGTTTTTGCTGTTGGGGCTTTTGCATTGCATTGCACGAAGGCGGGTGTTCGGGTTTATCTCTTCTGCATTGACAAGCATTGCGCATACAGAGTCACAGTCAAGTAAAGGCACCTAAAAGATGGATTTCACGAGAAGTTTTCTTGACTCAGCCGTTTTCTATCTTAGGTAAGTACCGATCAAGGCACAAGCGCTCTCCTCAGGATATTGGGAGGCACATTTGATTTTGGTGTATCACATCCGATCCACATAGGGAAGTCGGTGAAAAGAGTTCTTTCGCAAGGCCGCACGTCTGACTCCCGATTCGCCCGTAATTCGTTCCAAGACAGAAAAAGCAACGCAGGTTCATTACACGGGGTTCCCGCCCATGTCAACGCCGTCGTCCCAATGCAGGTTTTTCACATCTAACATTCTCGCTCAGGTCCTCGTCAGGATGGAGTCTTTCCGCTGCTTTCCAGGTGGCACCTAGTCATACTGGAAAAGGACGGAAATACTCTCTCCGTGGTGGACGCGACGGATGGCTTCGGCGAAGACGCCGGCCACTTCGAGGACTTCCAGCTTGCCGGGTGGCTTGCCGTAGTGTGCGGCCAGCTCGTCCATCTTGCGGACGTGCTCTTCTTGTGGCACGGAGTTGGTGACGATCACCTTGTCCAAGCCGGAGTGGAAGATTCGCTCGACGCCGTCGCCGCTGAGTACGCCGTGAGTGACGAGTGCGTAGACCTTCTCGGCGCCTTCCTTTTTGAGGAGCTTGGCTGCGCGAGTGATGGTGTTGGACGTGTCTGCCAGGTCGTCGACCAGGATGCAGGTCTTGCCCGTGACGTGTCCGACTAGGAGAAGTGCGCTGCTGGAGGCTCCACTCTCTTGTCGGTTGGGGTTACGGCGCTCCTGTAGAGGGACAAAGGTTAGGAATTGAACATTCGCTGCTGCAACATCACGCGAAATTGAACTCGTTCAAAAAGAACATAAAATGGCTTCAGCTTACCTTGTGAATCAGTGCAAAGTCCATGCCCAAAGAGTCTGCAATGCTTGTCGCGCGCTTCGCGCCGCCAGCGTCAGGACTGACAATCACGCAGTTGTCGACTCCGCCCTCTTTGGGCAAAATCTCGTGCGAGATGTATCGCTTCAGCATGTGACGGCCGTAGAGGTTGTCCACAGGGATATCAAAGAAACCTTGGTACTGCGGGTCATGGAGGTCCATGGTGATAATATGATCTGCGCCAGCGCAGGTAAGAAGGTCCGCAATCAGAGTACCCGCCTGCGCGACCCATTGCTTGTATCCTCTCTGTGGTCTGAACTCTGGAGGTGCACCGTTCACCGGATTCGAGGATGGTCCGGCAGAAGTAGGTGCAGACGTAGGCACGCCATTCGGCATGGGTTCGACCGAGGCGTCTGAGGTCACACTCTCCAGGGTATCCTTCCTCGGTGGCATCTTCAACTCTCCATTCATACGCAGACCGTTCATCTTCCTCTCCAACTTCTCGTCTCTTGGCTGCGAGCTTGGTCCGGGCGTCGCTGGCCTCGACTCGAAAGTGAACTTGTCGTCTGCAGCCTTCGCGGGCATGCGCGCAAGCGGTGCTCCAACTTTGTTATAGGGGAGGTCGCTCTGTCTCGAGTACGGAAAGAGCGGCAGGACGGCAGTGACCCGCTTGGCGCTGGCGGTCTTGCACGCAGATATGGTGATAAGAAGCTCCATGAGGCCATCGTTCAAGGACATGCCAGCACCGCCGTTGTGCTTGGTAGAGCAGGCACTCTGAACAATGAAGACATCCTTGCCTCGGACGCTATCGCCGACCTCGACGCGGGTCTCCCCGACGCTGAACTTGGAGAGGTGGATCTTGGCTGGCGGAATGCCCAGGTGTGTGCAGATTTGCTCCGTGAGCTGCGGGTGCGAGGAGCCCGAGAAGAGGAGGATATTGCGGACCATTATTGCTGGTGTAGTCCGTCTTTGTGTCGAGAGGTGAAAGGCGTGAGGTGACTAGCCGAGCAAGTCCGCGCTGTGGTGAGTCGCACGTAGAGGAGCAGCCGGCGAGGCGCAGAGCAAGCGAGCAGAGGAAAATGAGGTCGCGGTCGGCGGTGGTGGGTGAGGACAAAGGCGGTCGCGTGCTCGTGGGGCGGGTATGGCAGCTTTTCCGGTGCCGTGAGCGGCCTGAGTCAATAATCAATCGAAGTGAGGCAGCCGGTCGAGGGCGCGACTACGAGGATGCGGCCGAGTACTGCGTTCAGATCAGCATGGCGGATGGTGTCGTCGTCGTTGAGCCGTGCCTGCGCACCCAGCTCTCACAGTGTCGAGTCGAGGACTGGCGGAAGAGAAGGTGGAGTGAGGGCGGCGCATCTTCACAGGCCGATCAAGACAAATGCGAATTGCGGTCCGAACCATTGGAAGTTTTTGCTGCCCCGGCTCTCGGCTGCTGATACGCCGATAAGGATCGGTCCGCCACCCTGGGCCGCTCTTCATTCACCTCACTCCAGCACCCAGGGTGCCAGCTCGTGACTGCATGCATGTGACAGGCATCTTTTCGAGGTAGCCCTCCCGAATCTCCATTCAGCAACATGCTGCCAACATCGGAAACGGGCAGCGCGCCCGTCGTCCCAATCCTCTTTCTCGGAGACGCCGGCATAGGAAAGTCAACGCTGCTTTCGTAGGTGTCTCATTCTCTCGCGTTGCTATCGATACAGAAGTACATCTAGCTTGTGTCATGACGACTATGCTGATCTTGGAAGCCGCCTTGCGGTCGGGCACACATACACGAAACCTCTCCCTCCTCTCCGCGACCTCGACCAGCCCCATGTATTCAACATCAAGTTGTATAATCGCCCGTATCGATTCGAGCTGTACGACACAGCCTCTCCGACCAACTATACCCTCCTGCGACCCTCCGTCCTTGTCATGTGCTATAGCATAGCCGATCCTGCTTCTCTTGATAACCTGAAAACGCGTTGGAAGTACGAAGTCGAGACGCACTTCAATTACGACGAGGATATGCCCGTGATCGTCCTGGGTCTGCAGCGAGACATCCGCAATAAAGAGGACTATGACGGGCGTGTTCGACAGACTGTACCAGCCAATGAAAGTGATGCGATGTTGGATAATGCGCCGTTGAATGCCAGGACCTTCATCTACCCGCAGGAAGGCCTTCGAGTGGCACAAGAGCTGAGAGTTGACAAGTATTGCGAGTGCTCTGCTTTGACGGGCGAGCTTTGCAGAGAAGTCATCGAGGATATCTCCAAGACTGCGGCGAAGACGACAACCGAAAAGGGTGGACGAACCGAAGGCACAAACTGTCTCATGATGTGAGAGGCTGCACTGAGTCGTCCTCTCGGCTCTCCCTCCCTCGATTGTGCGGTAGGCCATCGGAACCGTCCCACAGTCTACCTCATGAACGAGAGACAGAGCTTGATGCAGTAGATGGTAGCAACTGCCGGCCCAAGAAGTACGGCCATACCCAGGGTCAAAAACAGCAACCCTACCAACTTCCACAAGGCCATCCTCAAGGTCCAAAGCAGAAACCCTGCCCACTGCTCCTCGAAGTGCAACACCAGCTTCCAGAGCCGTGTCTCTTTTGCATGAGCCAGGAGCTGCAGTGGCTCAAAATTTGATGCCAACCACGCGAGAATGAGCGCTTTTATTCCCCTCTGCGAGCAATCCCGCGCTCTTTGCATGATTGAGTGATGATACGTCCTCTGAGCCGCTGTCGGGACCTCTCTGGACGCCAAATGGGGATC
The DNA here is from genome assembly GCA_022814565.1 of Phaeophleospora eucalypticola. Classification (NCBI taxonomy): domain Eukaryota; kingdom Fungi; phylum Ascomycota; class Dothideomycetes; order Mycosphaerellales; family Mycosphaerellaceae; genus Phaeophleospora; species Phaeophleospora eucalypticola. The sequence goes on along the minus strand of JAKLNG010000001.1, from coordinate 149,938 downwards.
TGACAGGCGACAGGCAGTGACTCGAAGCTCGCGGAGCGCTGGATGCCATCCCAAGAACTCGAAGTCGGTGTTCATGCGTTTGTGGAACCACTTTCCACAGGAATCCAGTCGATACGGCATTCCGGTTACCGCTCGTATGTGGCTCCACAAGGGCCCTTCAATGATGAGATCGTCGATGCTGCCACACGCTTCTTTTCCGACGCTCAGGAGCCATCGAATCGCAATGAAGGTGGAGCTAGCCTCGAAGGTGTTGAACGCAAAGTACATTGTTCGCGTCTCGTTGCGGATCTGGCGATTTACCTGTGTAATGGCCGGTGGGGGTCTCCGTGGCAGGAGTCTGATGTTGCCTTCCGCTTGCGTCGCATACTCCCAAATGTGATTGCGAATTTCCGCAGGCAGCGTCAGGAGAGTCGGCATCTTGCGATTCAAGATCCAGGCGTGAGAGGTTGGTCGTGCGGCGGTTGTGGTCAAAGATGTCGCAAGGTGTTGAAGACGAAAAGGTCTCTCGAAAGCTGTGTGGATTGTTGGCTGGGGGCATGGAAATGGTGCGAAAGTGAAGCTACATCTGACTGGCTTGCTTCACGTGCGCAAAAATCTGGAAACCCGTGCACAGTCATCAAACGACAACAAACGCTCACTCTTCTGGCTGCTCACAGCCGCTCCGACTACTCCAACACTTCGACGACAACAACACCTTTCAAGTGCGCCTCGAGCCTCAACACTCCATTCTCGTCATGGCAGCTGCCAACGAGCAATCGGAGTCGAGGCTCCTCCGGCTGCCTCCTGAGATTCGAAACTTGATCTGGGAATATGCTGTCCAACACGATCCACCGTTTTTGGGAGGTCCCACAGCCATCTGCCTGGCGCCACCGTCTGTCAAATACACTGCCACTGTCACGCAGGCTTGCCGCCAAATGCGCTCCGAGTCCCGCGCAATGTACTTCGCGCGCAACTCGTTCTTCTACCAGCTTGGAAGGAGCCACTTGAGCAGGGCATTCTTGGTACGTCAGACGCTGATCAACCTGCACAGAACACGCCCTAACGGTGCAATCAATAGTCCTACATGATCACTCTCGGACCCGAGGCCTGTGAGAGCATCACGTGTCTCAACATCAGGTCGTTGAAGTTCATCTACCGCCCGGTCCGCGCCCCTTGCAATCCGATTCAAAAGTACGACAAGACGGACGCTTGGATGTTTTCGGAAAGAGTGCTCTTCTATACACTTGCGACTCATCCTCAAACACGAGGACTGGATGTCGACTCTCTGAAGATGCACCACAATCGTAGAGCTCGCCTGAACATCGAAGACTTCAAGAGAGCAGCTCAGGCCAATAGCAACCTCTGCAAGCGGACGATTTTCGACATACTTGCGCGGGTAGCCCCACGGCGTCGGCGCTACACCATTGTCGATTGCATATGGATTGCTATCGTGGAGTTCGACTATCTGGACTTCGTCATTGCTGCCTTGTTCAACGGCATGGCTGCGACGTTGTTGCTCACAGTGGCCTTTCCCAAGCAGCTGGTCCCTTCGTCGATTGTGCTCGGTTTCGCTTGCCCAGCTTTGATCTACTTCAGTGGCGAGTACTTCAAGGGGCTCGATGAAAAGACCGTGCCAGTCTTCATTTGGGTCTTACTTCTGCCAGGAATCTTCGCATTTGCGGCGTTGGTGGCGTGGGTATTCAAATTGACCTCGTGAGGGTCGCCCGAGTTCGTCCGATACAACATACGGCAGGGCGCAGTTGGAGGGGGCGCCTCCGATATCAACCTCACCACCGAGGGCGAAACCCAGCCGCACTCAGCCACGAACAGAACTCCGCCTTCAACTTCGACCGCGGAATCGTCTGCTACAACATCTTCGAAGCATCGAGGCGCAACGGGGAGGGTGTCTTCCACGTCAGCGGCTCAGGAATTCCTGTGAGGCAGGAGCAGTAAACAAGTCTTGGGTTGCAACCACAGGACCGTATCGAAAGCCTTAAAGAGAAAGTTCCGCTCGCCATTTCAACTGTTTTGCCGTCGTCAAGCCCTTGGCACGTGAGTTCGCGCAAGACAATTCGCTGCGTCTCCACAAGCTTGGCATGTTTGCCTTTTGTGGCTCAACTTGGCAGGCTTGTCACCTAACGAAGACAGAAATGAGCGTCACTCCGCCAAGTTGAAACATTCCTCTACCTCGGCCACCTATCTATTCCGCCGCGTTGTGCGTTCGAAGCACTTTTGAAGTCGTTGCTGCAAAAGATGGTGTTGTTTGACGATCTTGTCTTGTTCCAGCAAGCCAGCTTCCACGTTGTACCCTTCTCCACGCACGACATCGTCTTAAGGCGTGCGTTGCCAAGTGCACCGTCGACGCGCTGGAAGGCGTTGCGACGAATGATGCGTGCAAGATTGACGAACTTGTCGGCAATCTAATGGATACTTGCAGTGATGACCAACAACAGATGGAGTTGCACTCCGAGGTTGGCGTTCGTTGATACGGATCGCTAGTACTAGTAGTGTGACATGCGAACAGCTGAAGGCAAGTATATATCTTCTCCTTGACACCCCTGTTGCTGGAAGGAAATCATCCTGCCTTACTCAGTTCTGGTGACTTGATAGCATTTACAACATGCGTTCATTCTTCAACTTCCTGCTGGCGCTGCCAGCCGCGCTGGCCGCACCTGTCATGCACGAGACAAGACAGGAGGACCAGATCGCCAACTCCTGGATTGTCAAGGTCAAGCAAGATGCTGCCATGGACAGCCTGCTCTCGCAAGTTACGGCCTTGGCCGGTGTGCAGCCAACACACAAATACAACTTCGGATCGTTCAAGGGTTTCTCGATCGACTCGGTCGCAGACGCGGCTGGTCTTTTGGGCTCCCTGACTGCCATCGAATCGATCGAGCCCAATACCAGAGTCACCACTTCGGCGCTCGTCAGGCAACAGAACCCACCATATGGATTGGCCCGCATCTCTCACCGCAATCCCGGATCAAATGAATACGTCTACGACTCTTCTGCCGGCCAGGACACATATGCCTACATCATCGACACCGTAAGTCCTCTTAACATCAATAAGACTCATGTCAAGAGTACGTGAAAGTTGACTTCCTCATCAGGGCACCTACCCGGGCCACGTCGACTTCGGCGGCCGCGCCTCCTACGGCGCCAACTTCGTCCCCGGCGAGGGCGACATGGACGGCAACGGCCACGGCACCCACGTCTCCGGCACCACCGGCAGCAACACCTACGGCGTCGCCAAGAAAACCAACATCATCGGCGTCAAAGTCCTCTCGTCCGAGGGCAGCGGCACCAACGCTCAGGTGCTCGCTGGAATCGACTGGGCCGTCAACGATATGAAGTCCAAGGGCCGCGTCGGCAAGTCTGTCGCCAACTTGAGCTTGGGAGGGATTTTCTCGCCCATGACCAATGCTGCTGCTGCTGAGGCGGTTGCTCAGGGTTTGTTCATGGCTGTGGCGGCTGGTAATAGTGGTCTGCCTACTATTACTTCTTCGCCTGCGAGCGAGAGGTCGGTTTGCACTGTCGGTGCGACCGATAAGGATGACAACCGCGCTTCGTTTTCCAACTTTGGGCTTTTGGTCGACATCTTCGCTCCTGGTAAGCAGCACCTATCAATCCCTCCAAATCTTTTTTACAACGCTAACGATTCTGTAGGCGTCAACGTCACCTCCACCTGGATTGACAGCAACACGGACACCAACACCATCTCCGGAACCAGCATGTCGACTCCCCACATCACCGGCCTCGGCGCCTACCTGCTCGCCCTCGAGGGCCCACGCACTCCCGCGGCGCTGTGCTCCCGCATTCAGGAGCTGTCCACCAAGAACAAGATCAAGCTTCCTCTGAGCAAGAACTTCCTTGCCTACAACGGCAACGGAGCTTAAGCGAAGCAGGATGAAAAATGTAATCATGAAATGATTGATGAGATGAAGGATATGATTCCCACGATTGGATTAGTCTAAAATATTACCAAAATGTGAACACTTGCAGTAGAGAGCTATCTGCTTGTACGTCTTCTTCTCCTCTTCACTACTTCCTCGACTCGTTTTGGGGGTATCAATGATTATGGTCGGTGTTTATGATATAGTGCGTTCGCCAAAGCTCCGCGCTGTAATACATGTCCAATTTGTACAAAGTAAAGCATCACGCTCTGCGGGCGGTCCAGCCAGCCTTCGCAACGCGGCTGGCCAGCAACAACGCGCCGCTTAAGAAAAGAGAAACACTCGCGAATATTTGCGCTCCAAGAAAAGGCTGGGACAGGCCTCTGTCGGCTCTATAATTGATTAGGGCTCCGCCGATAGGTGGTCCTATCAGGCATGCGATGCCGATGAAAGTAAAGATGCCGCCGGCTCTCATTCCGAGACGATCGGTGGCGAGGCGTTGATTGTTGTCGTTGTAGGTGTCGAATGTTGAAGCTCGAGAGGGCGCGCGAGTTGGCTTGGGTTCCATGCAGAAGGCTTGGACGGTGGGTGCGTAGAGGACTTGCACCCCGGCGCTGACGAAGCCATAGAAGCATGCGATCACAATCAGGCTGACTTCGGTTTGTTCGCTTGCGGCCCAGAGACCGGTGACAGCACCAGTGAGCAGGACACTAGGAATGATTGTGTTGAGAGGACCGATACACCTGTCGCTGATCAAGGCTGGGAGAAAGCGGCCAGCCAGATTGGCAGCCAGCATGTAAATCAGAAGATTCGTCGACGCCTTTTGGGATAAGCCAAGCACGAAAGAACCGTAGGAGACCATGAAGACGAAGCCGAAGTAGACCCCCAGGAAAGCAAAGAACATGCCTGCCCCGGCTAGGATATAAGCTGGTTCGAAAAAGGAGCGCCACCCGGGCTTGATTGGCGCATTGATCGTGACAGGCGGCGGCATCAAAGCGTTGCTGCTAAAAGACCCGACACGAATTCGCGAGTTGCTTCGTTGGCAGCGTCGAAGGTCCTTATGCTTCTGATCTCTCATTCTGTACACCAAGGTGGGCGGGATCATAGTGGCAGTCGCCACGCCGCCGAGGATCCGCATTGTAGTTGCAAAACCCAGTAGCTTCAGCAGGTAACGGGCGATGAGGACATAAGAAACTCCACCGATAGCTGATCCGGCGGCGACAATGCCCATAGCCATTCCCACGTGCGTCTCGTCAAACCAAGTCATCAACGCCACGACTCCGGAGCAGAATACCATGCCCATTCCAAGTCCAGTAATGAGTCCTTGTACCAGAAAGAGCTGCCAGAGCTTGACACACCAAGCGGTACAGAATATCCCAAGGAGCATGACAATTGTACCGCTGTGGAAGACCAACCGGAAGTATCCAAGGTCGACGAGCTTCCCGACTGGAAAGCCAAGAACAAAGACCATTGCCAGCTGGGTGCTTCCGATCCATGCAATTGTAGACGGACTCGTGTCTGGCAGAGACGTTTGGTAGTATTCTTGAAACAGTCCATATGCATTATTGATGCCCCAGCAGTTGAAGACAATGAGTAGGCCCGTCACCGCGTGCAACCAGGCAGTTCGGCCATTTCGCGGTTCAGGTTGGTAACCCGGTGGCAGCTTCTCGAGCGGGATCGATCTAATCGGGCCCATGTTGGGATCGTAGACAGGTGGTGGGGACCTGAAAGGTGGATATAAAGCACTCTGCCTTGCTCCTGGACTTGTTGGCTCTTCCATCTCCTGAACTCCTCGAAAGGCAGTAACGAGAGGAGGTGTCGCAACCCGCTTCATCGTTACGACGGCATCTGGGCGCTGGTAAATGTAGGCATGAGTCGATTGGGACGGGCAGTAGCTAATTGAGTCCGTCGGTACATGCGTAATGCGATGAGACATGACTGGCGGTCGCAAATCGGGCGCTGGAGTATCCATCGATTGTTTTGGAGAGCAGATACTGATCGAGTCTTCTGGCGAGATAGTATCTCGATGAGGCGATGCAGGCGCAGCAGATTCGTCGATGGTCATTTTTATCTGTGAGGGCTGCCTAACGTATTCGACGTGAGCTTCGCTCAAGCCGAGATGATCAGGTGTATCGTCATGTGGTCCGCTGTAGAGTCGAGAAATCGGCGGTGCGGAGTGACGTTGAGAATGCCTTGACTCCCCGGAGTATGCAGAGATCAACCAGCTGATCGGGTATGGTACGTCGCTCGGTTGCAGTGACAAGACCCGGAAGCCATCTGGTGTACTCGCAATGTCTGGCATAGAGACCGAGCGAGCTTGCTTGCCAGTGTCGACTGACGAGCGTGAGTGTTCAAGAGATCCAGATCGATGACTCCGATTTACAACATCCCGACATAACCAGTAATCTTCGTGCAACGCGGTGAGCTTGGTGCTATCGCTTCGTTCGCGTCGTTTTGGTGCCGGACCGACGCTCTCCAAATCTCGTGTGAGCTGCGAGAGTTGACTTCTTGTTGGCCTTAGGCGCTCTGGGGTAAGATCTGGCTCCCATCCTGCCTCACTGAGGTTCGAGATCCGAGTTAGATCGCGAGGAGCTTCGGCTGGGGCGAGGCTTTTCCACAACTCTTTAGTCTCTTGCACAATTGGCTCTTGCTCGTCCGTCTTCTCGGTGGCCGCTGATTCTTCAAAAGGGTAGTATTTGCCTTCAAGGACTGCTTGTGCCTTGCTGTTCTCCCAGTCTTTCTCTGCTTCGTCGTAGTCTGAGCCAACCGAAGTCCCCTCTTCGAGAAGCGTAGGAGGTAAATTGCCTTGTTGGAGCGAATCAACCCAGCTTTGGATCGTGTTAGGTGCCATCGAAATGACACCAAGACCTTGAGGGTGTCGAAGATGTGAGCAGTAGTCGAGTGCAACACACGGTGAGGCCAGTTCTGCGAGCGCACAGCTAGAGAAGTGGGCAGCCAGCCATGAAATGAGGTCTATTGCCGGTATCTGAGCGTCCGTATTAGCAGGGAAGGCCCAAGTACTGGCACCTGCGTTACCCAAATACTGACCGGGGTCCAGCTGAAAGTATTTCCCGTCCGACCAAACTCAAGTGTCAAAATGATGAAATTGGGCCCTTTATCCACGATAGAGTGTCTAGTGGGGCGTGGTTGTTGAGCGGAGGACAGATCGAAGGCACGAGACCGCTAGAAGCACATCCACAGTCCGAGGGGTGGGTATAACGAAGTCGAGAGCATAGGTGTATCCAGGGATTAGTCGACGCGTAGCTCGAAGGCTTCAGAATACTTCAGTTGGAGAATTTTGGAAACATCGTTCCAGCGAGAAGGAGTGGAGCGAAACAAGCAATGCTTTTTGACCTTTGCAATCTCTCTGGGCCATGAAGGTCGAGGACACCTGCAGTGGATGCTGTCGATGTCTCCAGAAAGAAGTCAAACCCGATGAGTGGGCCATTACGGCTACCATTATGCAGAAGGTTCGCATGGCAAGCCTCGAACAAAGATTTGCTCTTGCCGTCCGCTGCAATCGTGAAGTCGGTGAACGTGCTGAGCGCCGCAATTGGATCAAAGCGCTACAGGAGATTGTGAGCAAGAGTTCACAGAAGCCTCACTCACTGATGAGGTATGCAGAGCTTCCGACCCTGACACGTAAAAATGGCCCGGCTTTCCGGCTTCTCAACGAGCCCTTCCCTTAGAGCGGTTAGCGGGGACGGACAAAGTTGTCGGCATCCAGGTCGACTCTTTGATACTAGCACAATGCACCCGGCACGTCTCGCCTCGATGCTCTCAATGGTGAATCTTGCTGCTGCTGCTGCTTCGCTCACCGACAGTTGGTCCGCAAAGTGTCTGCTCTTTTCATCTGAGAAACTTTGAAAGCAGTCCAAGCCAGAGTGCTGGTTGTACTCTGGACTCGAGGACCCAGAGTGTCCGCGGATGGCACGGAAGCCAATGACGCTCTGCTCGCGCTTTAACGGAGAACGAATGTACACAATGGCAAGTAGCCTGCGATCCCCGCGTGCAGTTCAGAATGCCCCTTCGCGGATGCCATCGGCCCCAGAATATGAGTTCTGTACGTTTTTGGCAGTCATGAGTCGTTCTGCTTATCACGGGAAGCGCATGAAACGCCTAGGGTCTGTTCACGGTAACGCCGCGCCACGAGCGCCTTGTAGGCTCTGCATGTCGAATACCAATCCCCAAGATTTGGCTTCTTCTACCGTTCGACGCTGTAACGTGGAAGCCAACACGCCGGATGTTGGTTACACCAGTATGATGTAAAGTTGGCACGTCTGATGGCTTGGTTGGGAGACAACCAGTTGGGCTCTTCACAGAACTTTTGGCGGGCAAGTCTGAGCAGAAATTGCGCCCAATGTGCATGTTTGCTTCATGCTCATATTCCTCACCGCTTCTTCCGCGGACTTGAGGAACTGATCGGACAGGCGCCCAGACAATTCCATTGACTTCGACCGTTGACGCAGATGCAGCTCATGCGAGCAATTGGCGTCAGCAGTGCAGCGTCAGCAGTTTCAGCCGCAGGATATGTGCGACGCATAACGAAACGGCCGGAGCAATAAGATCGATAGTCGAGAACGGGTGGGTGAAAGTGGTTGTTATAGCCGAGATGGGCGATGGTTGTTCAGGAACGGGACACAGGTTCAGGTTTGCGAGGCGAGTGGGAAGTGTCGTCGCAGGCAAGCCCCTGCAAGAAACGCGAAAAGCACGCGCTAACGTCGCCAAGCTTCTCGTTCAGCCCGATAGCGTGCATGAATTTCCTGGCAGCTGCCTGTCGCGGGCGATATCACATCACCATTAAGAAGGATGTTCACATGCCGCGAACCATGCAGCCAATCCGCGCCGCTCTGCCAACAATCCCCGACGACTGACACAGCATGACGGTTTATGTGCAATAGAATCTTCCATTGCTTCGGTTCTCCAGCTACGGCGATATTGTTGTGCTCGTGACATGTGTGCTAGTATTGCGCACGTGTACAACGTCGAGCTCGAGGCCTCCGCTCGGACTTCTCCTCTCTCCAAAATCGTCCTGGCTGGGACTCGCAGACGCATATACCGAGGCCTTGCACGAACTCTCCGCCTGCGTTAATCGCTCCACGCTTCCTGCATCGAGGTCCCATGGGCTCCGAGGCCCCGACTTGGGCAATGCCCGTGATACGTCGGACCGACTTGCTGTGAACGATCTGTTCTGCGAGCCGAAAGGAGATCCAGGCAGCCCGCGTAGCAGTGGCCCCATGCATGGCAAACAAGCGCAGATGATCCCTATTGCAGGCTCGAGCGAGTACCATATGATGGCGGTGAAAGAATCCCCTTTTCGACTGTCAGCGAATACGGCAAGATTCCGCGAGCTCATCAACTCACAGGTAAAGTCGACTCCTTGATGGAAGTCAATGATAGCAGCAAGACGTCCGATTGAGTTGACCGCAGTGCTGTATGCTGTTAGCCAGGCGAAGCAGACGTCTCAATCAACACTTACAAAGCTCCCAGTAAGAAGATGCAGCACAACGCCACTTTGTTGCTTCGGCTCAATTGAAGTTTCCAGATGATCGGCTGAGGGATCAAAAGTATCACGACATCTAAGATGACATTCGGAATCGCGGAGCCTTCGAAGAATTTGACGACGTCGAAGCACTTCCCTTCAACCGAGTACTCCCAGAACTTGCTAACAGGCTGGCACTGGAACAGCGTAGCAATTTCCACTCCGATCCACCATGCAACGACAAGAACCGCCACGAATTTGATGGCAATTGCAAGCTTGCGCTCAACCGCAAAAAGACGTTGGTACATCAGCAGTACAGCGAGCTTGTTGAGAGCGAGAGCGGTGGTATATATCAGCTCCAGCGCGAATAGGCTCTTGAGGAACGAATGGCCTGCATCCTGGACCTCCCAAATATGTTTTCCCAGACCGAGTGAGGTAGCTGAAGGCTGTCAGCTACTGTTCGGCGTGGGAATGACTGACCGCCTAGTCGACTTACCGATCAAATTGTTGATGTTGATACCGATGCTGGGAATCTGCGGATTTACGCCAAGTCAGCGTCAATCAAATACCGGGACGAGTGCATGTGCTCACCAGAGCGGCCAATATCATCCAGTCATCCCACCATAGACCAGCAGCGCTCAGTTTCCTGGCCACAAAGCGAAGCACAACAGCACCCGAAGCTGTGATTATCATGACCACCTGGAGCGCATTGATATTCGGCCCCCGATCGCCTGTTGGCAGCTGTCCTGAGGCAGGCTGCTGCGTAGGCGGCATTCCAGCATCCGAAGATGAGACGAAGACGCCGCACAAGTGCAGCTAGCAATGATACTTCGCAGCGAAAAGAGAAAAGCAATGGGCTGCTGATGCTCGGTGCATGCTGTTGATGTATACAACGATCTTTCGGAAGTGTGTCAAGAGACTCCTACTAGGCAGCGCTTCCATTGGCGGTGTGTGACTTGGGTATCGTTCACACAACGGCACGTCAATCTCCAGTTTCCAAACTCTGGGGTGGTACGCAACGGTCAATGTGCAGCAAGTGGAGTTCGGTACGCCTATAGAGACATCCGCGGTTCGGAGAACGGGGTCAATGAGGAGTGTGGCTCATGCATCTGTTATAGATTCCTTGCTGACTTGCTGCCCATCTTCTAGGCCACTATCTCTGCGGCTTGGGTCTGGAGCGAGTCGAATAGAAAAGCAGCATCTTGTCGGAGCAGCACGATGAAGCTGGTTGATGATCGGCACCTAGGTTTCGGCTCGGCGACCCGGTGCAGCCGGGTTTCTTCTCCCGAGCGCGCCTCGCACTCCTTCCTCTCATCAACAACCACATTCAAAAACAATTGGCGTCTTGCGCAAAGCCAACTAACACGATCAATAGCGCTCATCTCAATCTCTTCCGTTACGCGCTGAACATGTCGAAGGCAGGAAAAGCTGGCCGTCAAGAATCCTTCATGCATGCGACGGTACGGAGCCGGGAGGTGCAATTCCAAGCGAGACGCCATCGGCCGTTGACCGCCTCCAGGTGCAGCTTCCTGTGTGACAATGGAACACAAAAGATTGGAAGGAAGTTGTTCCCATCTGATTCCATGTAGAAGTTGCTCCGATTCCTCTTGCTGAGCCGGCAAGTGCCTATAGGAATGAGCGATCAATGTCCTCGGAGCTTCTAGCAATTCATGGTACAATAAGCCAACGACGTGAACCGAATGGCATAAAAGCAATGCCGATCTTTCAAAAAGGGTTTGCGATCTATGAATTTTTGGCCGAGCCTGGACATCACACGGACGGGCCAGATCCCGTCAGTCTTCGATATTCGACGGCCCATCTGCCGCAGTTGCGATGCGTCCTTGCAAAGGGGGCTGCAAGATGTGCTGTAGCCTCCTAGAGGATAGCAATACCTTGGCTTCGTGAGACGCTGAGCCCGTACAATCGTTTGAAGGACCTCATTCACATCGAGGGTGGACCAGACGCGACGCAAGAAGACTCTAGAGTCACGACAATTGCTGCTGACGGCTTGCAGGTTTATGTCTTGGTTGTGAGGCCATTCGATGCTCATGGCGCAATGATGCACTACTTTCACAACAGGCAAGATCTGAACACATTGATCTAACCGCGCTAATTCGTGCTCGCCATAGCTTTGTTCACCAGGGCATATATCCATGCCGGATAAGGGTTTCGAGCAAAGCCGTAATTTTACAATTGGGAAACCCTAAACATGCGGCTTTACACCGATATCATACCGCTGGAGCGAAGCCGACCTGCGTTCACATATAGCAGTAGGAGGGACTCCCACTGAGAATGCCTAGTACCGACCACCCTACACCTGCTCAGCAAACACTTCGAAAGGCTCTCCGACAAATTGCGACAAGAACTCTCCACCATGAAGTTTTCCATCGCTTCCGCTCTCCTCCTCATTCTCGGGGCTTCTACGACTATGGCAGCTGCTGAGCTAAGAAAATCAGTACAGAATTGCGGCAGATACAACCGCATCGCGCCTTGCGGGAAGTAGAACAGCGGCAAGAATACTACTGGCTCAAGAGCTTCAAAACAGGGAAACAGCAAGTACAGGTAAACGATGCTTCTCAAGGCTAGCTTGAGGATATTGGGGCTGATTTCGTGCTATCTAGGGGCAATGATTCGCTATATCTCAGAAAACGTCGACTCTGCTTCAGAGCGATGGCCGAGCAAATCCATCCGGAAATATGACGGACCGCAAGGGCGCCTAATACCTAATCTTTAAACCAGCGCTGCTACTAGCACCACTCCTTTTCCAAGCCACAAAGCTTCTTTGCTTCTCTTCACATTTCCAGAATTGTTCCATGGCCTCTCGCTTCTCAGCAGTCACAATGCCCTCTCATTTTTCATCAGTTCAACGAAAGATCGAGATGTCGACGTTCGACCAAGACCAATACCAATACCCCTGTCGAGCTCAAGCCAGGCCACCAATTTCCGAAGATTACCGGATTCAGCCTTGAAGGAGGTGGTTCCACCTTATTGCAGTACGCTGGTGATCTGCATCGCTCAACGTGAACCTTTTAGTTCGTGGATCTCCGGAGAACAGCCAAATGCGGAAGACTAGTACGCAGACTTATGACCGACAGTGAAGGTCAAAGGAATAGCCTCAGCCCGAACTACTACTCCGCTCTACCTCTGACAGAGCGACAGTACAGAGTCTGTGTGATGGACATACGAAATGACAAGGTTTATGCACACTGGGCGATATCTTGCGGTGAAACAGAGCCTCAGTGGCCGACCGAATTCCCTTCCCTAACGTCGAGATAAAACGAGATCTTCCGATTCCTAATTGTCTCGAAGGACTCGCTCATGTACGAGTGAGTTGCAGAGACCGCTTTGAGACTCGAGAGCGCTGGATTGATTAGAAACATACACCTGTTTGTGAATCCAGCACTGAATCCGAAAATGATCATTAGACTAGCAGGTCTAGCGCTGACCCAAAGACTGTCTTACCGAATAGAGGCCGTCATTGAAATATTCGAATGTAGGACTGAGCTTCGGAAGAGAATAACATACAACTCACCTCACACTCCAGCGGCAAGGCCAAAGGAAAATACGACCACCCTACGACGAACAAGAATCTCGTCCAGCGGAGAACATGAAATCTCTACTTCTCTTCTTCATGGCCATCACGATGGCACTGGCTGCTCCGGCCCCGAATGCGGCTCCTGAAGGATCAGATTGCGGGCCTTGGAACAACTGGTGTCTGCCGCAACCGAATAAGCATGCCGTCAAGCAACAGTGTGACGTTCGGAACAGAAATTGTGCTTGAGAGACATCATGGCTACGAATAAGGAACACCATCATGCGGACGCCGAAGACTTGAAAGTGCAAAGGCAGATTGGTATGTTGATTGGCGAGAAGAGACCACGTCGCTGACGCTGACGCCAGGAACGACATACAGCGTGGAGCGGTAGGGACTGAAGAAGTGGAGATGCTTAAGTAATGTCGATCGTATACAAGCAGCTTCTCTCAATGCAGTGCAAGATTAGGTCAAGGTATTCGTAAGGGTAGTAGTTGCTGATACACTCCGTCGTCTGTTCGCGGCCACCGTGAAGTCGTCAAAGGTCTCGTCGATCGTCTATTTCTTCTCGTTGCTGCCTCCGAACCAGCTGGAGATGCCGCTCTTAGCCTTGGCCGCGCCCTGTTCCGATGCGTCAGCATGTGTGTACTTGCGAATCCGTCCGCATTGTCCTCATTCATCGTCTCCTCCAGCCCATCTGTGTCCCTGTCCACCAGGCTTGCAAAACAGCTTTTCATTGTCACTCACCTCCGTGACGTTCTTGTCAAAGGAGTCAATCGCAGCGTTGGCGTTCTTGCGGGCGTCTTGGGCGGTCTTGTCGAGTTGGTTCGCGGCGTCTTTGCGGTACTGCTCGAGCTTTTGATCGACTTTAGAGGCTTCGTTCTTCGAGTCGCGGATGAGCTGATTCACCTTCGCGCCAGCTTCGGATGCGCCGGCCTCAGCGTCCTTCTTTGCTTCCTTCGCCTGGCCGGGGAGGTTCTGCTTCACCTCGCTGGAGAGCTTCGCGGCATCGGCTGTGAACGTACGGTGTTAGATTGCTGGGAGGACAGGAGCTTGACGGCGATGAAGCTGACCTTCGGCCTTCTTTTGGGCGACCTTGGGATCACCACCGGCTTGGTAGAAGTAGTAGCCTGCTCCGGCGACCAAGGCAGCACCACCCACTTTCACGAAACGGCCTGACATGTTTGCTTCTTGGGCGAGGAGTTGGGTTGTTGTGGTGTAGGTGGTTCAATGGGATGAGATGCAATTGATTCCTTTTGCTTCGATTCCAAGTATAGACGTGGACAGGAGGAAGGAGACTTCTTGTCGTTGGCAGTGGCAGGATAACAGCCGAGCTCCAACAGCAGCAGGAATGGCACCTTCTTCACATGTCCAAGTTTCCGTGATGCAATTGGCTGCAAGCAGCGGTTCGCTCGCCTAGCGCCATTGCGACGTCATTTCCCCAGAGCGCGGCCGGACCCGCAGCTCCCGCCCTCGCTCGCGCGCGCCAAGCATCCAGACTCGCATTTGGAAGGCGTAAGTCATCTGCGGGCGATCGATATGGAAGGATTCCTTGTCCTTGCCCGTCTCCTCTCCCTGTACCTACCCTACCTCCCTCCTCCTGTCGCCCGCCGTCTCATGGCTTTGCTCACTGTCGCCGCGCCTTCAGCACCGATACCACGGAAATAATGTCGACGGCGGTATCATCCAAAGACTACGCGAGGCCCGCCGACCGCAGCAGCAGCACCACCACCACCGCCGACCTGGTATCGACCGTCCCAGCGACTCGAACAGCTCTAGGCGACTCCGCTCCCTCTCCTCCCATTACCCTTCGCGACAGGTGATTCTTCTTCTGCTTCGTTTCTCTCGCATGTATTGTCATATATCTATATTTACTATTCTTGCATAATGTCTGCATCCGATTCGGCATCCGCCTCATTCTCCCGCATCCCGAGTCCCACCAAAGTCAAGGCCGAGCATTTCATATCCCTGGTCGATCATACCGTCTCGCGGACTCCCTCCTACAACACATCCACTGAGCCGTATGACAGTGACACTCCGCTTGCTTCGGCTGCTGCTCCTCCTGGTCTCTACCACAAATTAACCAACAATTCCCTGCGACAGACGGTGCGCTCTGGGTACAACAAGCAGAAGTTCGCCAAATACGGTCAAGACCGATATCATGTCGACGAACCCAGCCTCACTCCGGACGTGGACAACGGCCGGCCTCTTGCAATTGGCGAGACCGCGACCGCTGCCCAAAAGAGCTACCTCGAACGTGCTCAGACAAGAGCAAGACAGTTGATGAAGCGCAAGAGAACGTTGGGCAAGGGCGATGCTGATGATACGGTGGTGGATGTGTTGTACGAGAACCAGCGTGGAATCTTCTTCTTCGGTGTTCCCAAATACTCGTCCGCGTCGCTGCTGCCTACCGATCCGAAGCCGTGGCAGAACGGGCAATTTCGTACCAGCGCGGTAGACATTCGCAACGCGCAGGTCCCAGATCCTAGCTGGGAGTGGGCTTGGAAGAGCTGGTACGTGGACATGAGCCGTGATGTAGATGAGGAGGGCTGGGAATACAGCTTCGCGTTCGTGGGCAAGGGAGCCACGACATTCGCCTGGCATGGAAATCACCCGTGGTTTCACAGTTTCGTTCGAAGGCGCCGATGGCTGCGTCTGCGCAAACGTAAAGATCCTAAGCACCGCACCAAGGAAAAGGGCCATGAGCTGAACGAGGACTACTTCACCATTCACCCCAAGACTGTGCGGCCAGCGTCCCTTAGCGAGGAAGGCTCAGTGACTCTTGCATCGGCGCTCAGGAAGCTGCAAGATCCAATCATGGACATCGAAAAGATGGAGATCACAAACATAGCCGACCTGTTCCTGGCATTACGCAAGTCGACGGTGGATCGTGAGAAGATACACGCCGTCAAGAAATTCATTGAAGACGGCGGAGAGGAGCTGATATACCTACCCGAACGTATGGGCGATATCATGGGAACACTCATGTTTCAGTCGTCACGGAAGCAGTTGCTCGGCGATTTGATATCCCGCCACGAGGAGGCACACAAGACTCAGAAGCAATTGGCCGCGCACCAACATGAGGAAGATGATACCAAGCAACAAGAGCACGACAGGTCTGCACGGCATGCTGAAAACCTTCTGAAGGCTGTCCATTCTGCCGACGAGCAAGTGAAGAAGTTGGAGTACTGGTCGGACATCAAGAATCTTGGCGATGCAACTGCGGCGGCAGAAAAAGCCGAAGAGCCGCATGATCTCCCAAGTTTCCAAAACAAGCAAAGGCCAAGCGTGGCTCCAAATGGTGCAAGTGGTGGCCTTCCGAACGGTATGGACGATGGCAATAAGTCCGCCTACGAAACTGCCGCGGAAGTGTCACGGAAGAAGAAGGGCAACCTTTCTTTCGACCCTGAATCGAAGAAATCGAAAGGCAAAGGAAGAGCGAAGGATGACGATAGTGATCTGGAGCGCTTCACCACCGCATCAGAGTCTCCCTCGGAAATTCGAAGCAAGTCAAAAACCAAGGTCAAAGGCAAAGGAAACTCTTTGGACGGCGTGGCGGAGGAAGACGAAGACGGCCAGGCGGTCAACAAGCTCACCGGTGCCAGAGGTCATCGTCGAAGCGTGCAGATTGTTGATCCTGTGCCAGAGGATTTCAGTGAGCAGGACATAGCGCCAGGAGACGACCATGGCAGCGGGCTGACGATGTAGCGCAGATGGCGGAGACGACGATGATGACGACGACGAAGAGTTCTTCGATGCTGATGAGGCCGATCGAGATGACTCGGACGCCCTTCCTGGCTCTCCGCCTGATCGTGGAGAGGCCAAGACACCGGATTCAATTGCTGGCTTCATGAAAGAGATGCGGAAGCCGAAGAATTGGCTTGATCAGGCTTTCGGATGATGCGGCCGAGGGAATGATGCGGCCACACGTGTCCCCTATGGGACATTTCCTTTCTGTTTTGCATGCATACAGCGCTGGCGTTTTTTGAGTAAGCACAGCAGGGCTGGCGATATACCCAATTCCTTGGTTACTTTTCTCTTTCGGCGTGGATTGCATTGGGTGGTGGTCCGACAAAATATGGCATTGGAATCATGGACACAGACACATATTTGTATTTTGGACTGCGACGGTACAGCAGCAGCAGACACAGCATAGCGCGGAACAATCGAGCAGCTTTTCTTGATGTGATGAAGGTGTCGCTGATTTCATGAGGTGTCTTGGAGAACTTCATGCTGCTTTTTCAGATTCTACTCTCGAGGATCCCCGTGTTTTCGTCCGACTTCTTGCCTGCTCGAGCTGGTTCTGCCCTGGCGCATGTGAAAGGAGTTGAAGGGTTCTCATTGGCTGGCGCAGCGGAAGTGGCTCCGCTTTGACTTCACGCTAAGGGTTTTGGGCGCGATTTTTTGCTGTTGACAATAGTACGACAATAGGAACGTTGAAATGCTGCAAGAAGCTGATGGACACGTCGAGAGAGCTTGATGGAGGGTTGGTGGGCAAGAGGTGGATGTCTTGGAGAGTTGCCGCGACGAAGAGTTGGTCGGCAGGAATCATCTTCCTGCAATTTGCGGGCGATTGAAGACTTCCTCGTCCTCGACATTTGCTGAATGAGCATGGTACAAGCTTTCTGCTCCTTTCAAGAGGCTGAAGCGATGCGCTTGATGTTGGAAACCGCACCAGCGTGACGTGCTTCAGATGATTGCTATCCTTTGCCCGCCGGTCGATGACCGCTCAGCTTCGCTTCGTGACTGTTCCCCCAGTGACGGCCCAACGGGATGACTTCGACTTTGCAACTTTCTGTACGCAACAGTTGCTACGGCATCAGGGATGTTCTACATGATCACGTCGCATTGCCAACAGATTAAGAACGAGCTCCAGATGATCGCTTTCTGTTTGCGCCTGAGGCTAAAGCTGCACAGCTTCCCTTCGTGACCACAGCACATTCACCAGCGAGTCGGGACGACTTCGGCTTGGTGATTCTTCGCCCACAATAGCAATCACAATAGTCCTTATTGATTCCGCTGACCTTTTGAGCAGGTGAATGCGATTTGGTTGAGCCTCGTGTGTGCGTCATCCGATGCTAATGGCCTATCCGCTGGCATAGAAGCTATTGTAGCCTATTGTAGCCGTGGTCACGGCCATTGAACGACTGACCTACAATACTGACAATACAGAACTCGTGAACAATAGCCACTATAGGACAATAGAGGCCCGAATCTACATAAGATGATTTTTCTTCCTCGTTTTTCCTAAACTTGTTCCCTCCAGTTCACACCACCTCCACGAAGTTGCCGTCCCTCGCGCCGTTCAAAAATGTCAACTTCACTCACCACCACCACCTCTCCCCAGCAGGCTGGCCCTGCTGGACACCACCACGCCGCCCTCCGTTGCGCAGACCGGCTCTGCGCAACGGGGATGGAGATGAGCGCCGGAAATCGCCGCAAGGTGATTTCCGACTTCTTCGGCCGCAACAAGGCGGAGACGAGCGCGAAGGAGCGCGACCCCGAGAAGGGGATTCCCTTGGCCGTCTGGTAAGTACCCCTTTCCCATCAAAGCTACAGCTTTACTGACATTCTACCAGGCACATGATGTGCCGAAAGTCGTACCAGCGCGGCAAGTACGCCGCCGACAAGGCAGTGAAGTCCCACTGCAAGTTCTACCAGGACGCTCTCGGCCATCAGCTCCTCCGCATCAAGCTGTGGCGACCAGACTGCACGTTCAAGGTGCAACTCCAGGCGGCTGCGAAGAAGCGCCTCGAGGCCTACCATGCGGCTCTTCGTCGCAACGGCGGCAACCAGGCTGCTGCAGAGCAAGCCGTGGCTATCTCCGAGGGCACCAACAAGAAGGGCAAGGTCGTTCCTCTCACTCTCCCCAACGCTGTCAAGATGCACCATGCCGAGCATATCGACGCCCACTTCATCGGCGACAGCAAGTCTGTCTCTTTCCTCATTAATGACTTTCTCCCGTGGGTCTCGCGCCAGATTGAGAGCAATGACATGGTCCGCATGCCTCCTGTCGAGTTCCTCATCAACGATCCGGTCCCAGGCGAGACGATCAACGACCCAGCCAACAACTTCGAGCAGTGGTGCGATGCCCTCGACAACGACAGTGTCGATCCTGAGCCAGCTTCTTCCACTCCAGCCTCGTCGTCGCCGCCCAAGCTTCCCAAGCTCAAGCTCAACGGACCACGACCAGTTCCTTCTCCTTCTGAGGCCCCTGAAGAGACCACTTCATCACCGCCAAAGATCCCCAAGCTCAAGCTCAATGGTCCACGCCCGGTTCCTTCTCCAGCTCAGTCCTCTACGACATCATCGTCCAAGAAGCGCAAGCTTATTCTTCATGGTCCTCGAACTCCCGACCCTGAAGCCAACGGCACCATCGTGAACGACTCTGAAGCGAACTCATCCCAGACTCCATCCAAGAGACGCAAGATCACCATCAACGATCTTCTCAACGAGCCCAGCACTTCTTCCGGTAGCAGCTCATCGTCTTCCAAGAGACCTAAGCTCATCCTTCACGGTCCTCGCTCCCCTTCTTCGGCTTTCAAAGTCTTCGACACAGCTACTCCAGACGCGACTCCATCCAAGAAACGCAAGCACGTCTCCAACAGCCCAGAAAGCAATGCCAGCAACCAGAGCTCTGACAATGCTGAACCAACTTCGTCCACTGCTCCAGCCAAGAGACGCAAGCTCATCATCAAGCCTCCGCGTGGTCCTGCCCCATCTACTCCAGCAGCGCAGCAGACCAAGGCATCCACCCCTGACACGGACAGAACCCCAACCCCAACTCCAGAGCAGCTCGAGCAGAAGCGCAAGCAACTGCCGATGTACGTCCCACCAGCGCCCATCACGCCACAGCAACAGACTCCAAGCATCACTCCTCTGCCATCGACAATCGAGGCAGCTCGGCAGCTCTTCGCGACTCCGCCGTTCATCGCACCGGTTCAGGCCCAGAGCAAAGACAAGCAGGGCTTGTCGCTCTTCCAGCCACCGGCACCAATCAAGCGACCGCAGAAGTCCCTCAGCGAGCGCGCTCTCATGACACCACCCATCCTGGCCCGCGGCATGACTTTCGCCGGCGCCAAACCCATCAACAAGGCTGACCGCGAGACCGGCTACGCCAGCGACGACTAAGCTGTCACATTCCAGACTGTCAGCAGATCACCAGAGATCATCATGTCCACGACCGACACCAGACACACGACCTTTTGTTTGTTTTTGCTTTTTGATGTTCCTCAACCAAGCGACCTGCTCAATGCTTCACCTTGCAAGCCCAGAGAGACAGTGTCAGCTACGACTGCGAGAGATGTTTTCCTTTTCAATGATCATGATGCGTGCACGATGATTCCGATCCGTCATGCGAGCGAGCGATGAGATACCAATGATGCGAGAGCGAGATTCGGAGAGAGATTGCAATGTTAGTGGTTTTCAATGAAACGGGTTCATGCGTACTGTATAGTGCCTCTACATTTTTCCTGCTCATCTGTTCGCGCCTGCCGTCTGACCCATTTGCTTCCTTCCCTGCTTTCCCTTTGGCAATGGCATTCTCGCCTCGGCCATCACTGGCTGCTCTTCTTCTTGCAGTGAAATCTGTCTTGCGGCCTCGATCGATGCGATTCCAGAGACGACCTGTTCCGGCTCGCTGGCTTTCTGTCCTTCCTCTAGCATCAACCTCTGGCGCTTCTCCTCCAGTTTGGCCTGTCGCTCGGGGGTGATTTTCCAAGATTCAGGAAACAGATGGACTTGCTTCTTCTTGTGATGTCTCGTGTCTAGTGGCACGTCCTCGAATTTATCGGCCTGAGGATCCTTGCATTCCGCGATCAACTGCCGGATCGTGTCCGAGATATGTTTCTTGTTCTGCGCCGCGGTCTCAAAGCTATCGCAACCCATCCGCACGACGTCCGTTTCTGGATTATGTCTTGCGCCGCACAGTTTCCGCAACTTCAGTCTCTGCGCCCGATTCAACTGCTGGATGTGCCCAATGTTGAATTCCACCACGACTTTTTTGCTCGCAGGGTGCGGCTCGCCGAAGTAGCTTGTGTATCTCCATCTGAACGGCGACTGTAAGACATTTGGCTTCTCGAAGGGAAATCTGGCTGCTCTTTCTGAGAGTAATGGCATGTCCCAGGCTGCTACGCGGACCAATTCACGCAGCTCCCGGTGCTGCTCGAGTTCGAGGTAGCCGGTCGAGGAAATGTCGGAGATGGAGGGAAGATCCATCCCTTCGGGATCGACGCTGTCGACTGCGAAGTCTTCCTCCGTCGCCTCTTCTATTACTTCTTGTTGTTGGCGTTGAGGTCGTCTTCGGGCTGAGCAGCGCATGGTTTGGGATAAGAATCGGCGTTGTCGCAAGGCGTGGCATTGTGTATTATCGGGAAGGAATTGTCGTGATGCTCCAGGACGGCTGTATTGAGAGGCATTCCGGGCTGCCTGGTGGCATACTCGCTTCAGTGGAGCAGCCATGGTGTTGTGGGATGATAGATTGAATGCCCTCCTCGAGATTCGCTATTCTGTGAAGTCGACCCTGGTGGTCCGTGCTCATTCCCGAGCTCCGCTGCGTTCATATGCAACCACCTCGATCTTGGTCGAGCTACGACAAGTAACATGTAACAAGAAGACGTGTTAGGCCTCGAAATGGCTCCCTCAAACCAAAAGACTTGCTTCGTCACAATCGGCGCGACGGCTTCCTTCAGTCGCCTGATCCAGGACGTCCTCTCGCCCGCATTCTTCGAAGCGTTGGAGCACAATGGCTATACCGAACTGCTGGTACAATACGGCCAGGATGGGCAAGAGCTATTCAACTCGTGCATCACGGCAGCAAAGAATACAGAGAGTGGCAGTGTGATTGACGTGACGGGGTTCCCGCTGGACAAGATGGGCCTGGCCACGTACATGAAGCGAGCAAAAGGCGGAAAGGACAGCCTAGAAGGCGTGGTGATCAGTCATGCCGGTACGATGAACCTCGCGGCTTTGATAATGTAAGTACGCTAAACAATGCTGCAGGTTCTGGCACAATTCTCGATGCACTGCGCATCTCCGTCCCTCTCATTGTGGTCCCGAACGAGGAGCTGCTGGACAATCATCAGGTCGAGCTCGCCGAGGCTCTGGCGGAACAAGAGTATGTTGTACACGGGAGGCTTGGTGGTCTTGCAAAAGCACTTGCGGATGCAGAAGCGCTGAGGAAGAGGTCGAGAGAATGGCCGCCGGTGAACAGTGGGTATAACAGGCCAGTGAAGCAAGGACTGAAGGGTATCATTGACGATGAAATGGGCTTCCTGGACTGAGCAGCTGCCACTTTGCAATTTCGAGGTACGATTGAAGGCCTAATATGAGTGCGAACATTGAGAACGATTGATAGCATGTGAGGAGGCACGGCAAGCGCTGAAGCCCACTGTCACATGCTGAACTCGTTTGCACATGCTGATGCCTACACGCTCGGACCCAATCGGTGCTTCGTGCGTACTTCAAATACCACGGCAACTCTTCTCAGCTTCGCAGACCTTCTCGCCGACCAGCACACAACGACCAACAACAACACCACTTCCATGGCGGACCAGGCCGAACACGCCGCGGCCAGCGACGGCGCGCACGACACAACGACCAAGCGCAAGAAGACGGGCATGTTGGATCTCCCCGCTGAGCTCCTAGTGAGAGTTGCAAACAACTTGAAGAAGAAAGACATCCTCAATTTCCGGAAGCTTTGCCGCGAGCTGGCGGCAGCCGCGGAAGATCAGTTCGTCAGCGAGTACTTCACCGAGCGCCATCACCTGCTCGAGGTTCACTCTTTGGAGGTCCTCAGGGATATCACCGCAGACCATCGCCTCATTCGCAGATTGAGGAAGCTGGTGTTCGTTCCGGCCGATGTGGGCAACCGATTGCTTTGCGTACAGTGCTACCAACGGGATCCAACAGACTCTGATTTTGCTGTTTGCGAAACCAATTGTCCCAATTTCGCGAACATACGGGGCGAAAAGTTTGACCACCAGCGCACAATCTTCAAGAGTGAAGAGAAGGGTGCAAGTCTCCTCAAAGAATGCCTGGCAAACATCAAGAAGGCGGCCATCAATCCCGCATTCGGCTTACATGAGTCGGAAGTTCTTCCGCTCCTCGATTTTGATGCACAGCCTGTAGGCGGCGTCTATGGACAAGCGAGCCTCGACAAGAATCTTGGAATCCACGGGAATCTGACGGCATACTCGTGGAACTTCAAGCACCTTATTTCGTTCAACGCGTCGGTAGAGTTACTCCTCGAGGCCTTCTGCTCCACCGATATTCCCGTCAAGTCTCTATCGCTCTTCAAATCTCGGCTAGATTATGACTCGGCTCCTCTGTCCCTTGGCAGCGAGCTGCTCACCGATCTGTTCGGACCGCTCAAGGATTTGGAGAGTCTTCAGATCTCAGGAGGCTATCTTCTGTCGTTTGAGGATCTGGACGCCCTATCCGAATTGCTCTCGCGAGCTCCCTCTCTTTCAAGACTGTCTCTGTGGCTCTACGAGATCGGCGGCGGCAAGGAGATCAATTGGGCCGCACGTACATTCACTAGCAACAGTCTCAAGCAGTTGGAAATTGTGTCCGGGGAAGTAGACCCTGCCTGTGATCTGCGACCGCTGCTCAAGAACCACCAGAAGTCGTTGACGGACTTGGCTTTCTGCGCTACGCAATTTTATCAAGCCAGCGACTACTTCGAATTTTTCGCCGAGCAGCTACATCTCAACCACTTTGAAGCTTCTCAGCTGACATTTCTGGGCCCTGCAATGAAGAAGTTTAGCCCGGAGAACAGCGTATCGGGACAACAGGCCGTGAAGCAGTGGCTGTTGGAGAAAGCCGAGTACTTCAAGGAGCGCGAGAGGATTCACGATGAATTAGATGGACTCGAAGAAGAGACAGACGAGGAGGAAGAGGATGGAGACTATGACAGGGAGGACTATTGGGAAGGTGATGAGGAAGATGATGAGGAAAACCGGCTTGCTGCAATGAGGGAGTTCGCGGTGGAGGTTTCGGGCGACGAGGGACTTGAGTATGACGAGTTATGACTCGGGAGCACCCAGCAAGAAGATTGAGCAAGAAAAGCTTGATAAGCATCTTGCGCAAGCGGTAGAGACGGTTTGGTCGATGTGAAAGTTAAGGAAACGAGCATGAGGCTTGTGGCGAAGGACGACGGACGCCAGAGTAACATCGGCGAGCGAGGTAATAGCGTCGAGTACAGCTGTGGCATTGATACAAAGCCACCCTCGACAGGTTGGACCGAGGAGGTTTGACGAAAAGCAACGAGAAACAGGATTGCAGATTGTGTATGATCAGACCCTTCTGACCGCTCTCTCTTCACTGAAAAATCATGCCTCAGGCCTCCATCCCTTTGTCGTTCACATATATCTGCGCTGACCACGAGACAGCGTTGTCTTGTAGACATATGCCAACTAACCATCTAGGAGAACGGGAGTCAGAAGTAGCAGCGCTGGCTCATATTGATGTATACATTTCATGTCTATAGTCTAGCGGCTGCAAGGCCTTCTCTCAGCCTCAGAATGCAGTTCTGCGTGGCCGTTGCGACCAACTCGCCAGCCTCATTCCACGCCTTGCCCACGGCAATTGTGCGACCCTCTCCTCCACCTTCTGTACACATCTCGATCAAGATCCATTCGTCGGCGCGAAACTTCGAACTCCTGAAGCGCACGCTGACGTCCAAACTGCTGCATGCCGTAGTTGAATCCCAGAAGCGATGAGAATGTGTCAAGGGAATGAAACTCGTCGCCGCGTCCAGCCAAAACACCAGTGCAGCTTTGTGCATTGCACTTCTCTCTGGATGATCGGTGAAAGCCACCTTGCTCTTGACCCACCAGGCTGTCGACTTGGCCGCCATCGGCAGTTCGTCTTGAGATGTCTTTGCGGTACGATCGATGCCCCATAAGTTCTGAAATCCGACGCCCTCAGGACAGAAACGCTGTTCGAAGATGGGCAGGAAAGAGCTGAAAGAGTCCAGGAATGTGTTGTACATCTCTGGCTTCAATGTGCCTTGCTGCACTCGAGCTGCTAGATGCTCTCTGTAATCAGGGCACTGGTCCGCGGGCGTATAAGAGAGTCTCGGAGAAGCATAGTAGATCAGGCTTTCCGACTCTCGCGCCGATATGAAGTCCACTATTGCGAAGAAGGTCGCTCGTTCCTCAGATTGGGATGTACGTTGGTATGCATGCACCAAGCGAGTTTGAAAGGTCCGAGTGCTGCGTAGGCGTTGAACAACTAGGCGGACGGGAATTGTTGTTGACGTAGGTCCTAAGTAAGTCCCCTGGAAGCCATGGTGAGAAAATCCTTCTGGGAGGGTAGCCGCTGCTGCATTGACGCATAGTGCTTGCACATAGCCGCCATACGCAACAGGTTGCGGGTTGCCGGCGCGAATGCCTTTGCTGAAAGACGTGAAGCTGTCCTTGGAGTCGGTAGATCGGACGGTAATTAGGTTCTCAAATGTTGTTAGCCGATCCTCTCCAGGCAAAAGCGATTTGCCAGACATGATGAATGAAAGAAGAATTAAAGACACTTCCGACTACACCCATGTCAGCGAATATCTCGTAGGCAGAATTGTTTGAAGTAGTCGTCGATTCCATTGATTAGTCGTGTCAATACCGAAGCATGCCTCGGTAAAGCGTCAAACACACATGTCGTTGTAAGTGTTTGCACGGCCCAGGGGCCGAGACCGATCCAAAAAAGTGATGTCACGTGCCGCGCCAGTGCACGGAGAGTATCTAGATAATGTAAAGTACTTGCGAGATGTGGACCGCTTGATAGACATACTTCATGAACAGCCACGCCACAATTGACTCACCCATCCCGACACTGCTTCAGCTCAAAAGTCACCTAAATAACGATGCTCACGGCATTCCAGCTTGGGCTTAAAACGTCGTACAAAATGTCGTCCGAATCCCAAGTATCCATCCCGTAGCCCCTGAATTCCTGTTCACTATCTGCAAGCGCCTTGTAAAACTTGGCAGCGGCCATTTTGATGTTTTGATCTTTGACGCTCGGCTTGTGCTTGTAGAGATGGTACTTCGATGCCGCGTAGATGATCAAGGACTCTTTGTCTCCTGGCTTGGCAGATAGGAGGTAAGGGATATGCGATGCCAAAAGCCACTCTCGAGGGTGGTTCATGGGCAGTGCATCCACCATATCGTCTTCAGTGAAGCTGTCCAGCTCAGCGCGTGAAGCTGGAATTGGGCGATAGAAGCATGGCGGCTTGTTGATGACGAAAGACTGGAAGTATGCCTGGAGATAATTGACAGCCGTGTGTTGAGGTGAGGCGATATGGATGCACATTGTCACTGCATCTACCAGCTCCTCGAAGGTCGTGATAGTCGGAAAAGTTGGGATGCCGGCCCCGCCCTCATCGCCTGCTCCTCCAGCCGCTTGCATGGTTTTGCACCAGTATGCGATGCTCGAATCGCTGGCGACATCGGCGTCTGAGGCGTACGAGAGCGAAAGCATCTCTTCAACGAAGTCGCGGATCTTGTACCACATACTGTGAATACATCGTGCGTAGGCGTAGCTTTGATATTTCTTTTCGTTGCGCTTGGCAGGGTCGAAGCCGCGAGAGGCAAGCTCGTTGGGGACGTAGCTGGCCTTGAAGTCGAATCTAGAGTACTCGGATTGAATAAATGTTTGGGCTTCTTCGAGGCTGAAACCAATAAGATCGACAATCACATTAGGTACGAGAGAGTTGCGTGCGCCAGCGTTGGCGGCGAGGGTCTTTTGCCAATGTGGGTAAAGGATCTGGAAGACCGGATGGTGATCCTCGAATGAGCGCTGCGCGCCGACCATTGTGGACTCTTCGATGAAATGGGTGTTGATCAGGTGCACAGTTACTTCGTGACGAAGCCAGTCGCTGCTTTGCACGCAGGTTTTGGCGAAGCGCCAGGGCCAGTCGTCTCTTTGCTCTGAGAGGGAAAGCTCTTTGTTGTAAATCGTGACCGAATTGGCTGCACTACCTCTCCAGTCCAGCACAATTGCGAGCGGACGGAGCTGACCATCTGCTGGGAGATGAAACAAGCAAACAGATGCTACGCCGTATCGGAAGCCCACTTTCGATTGCTTGCCGGAGCCGGTATTGTATGTCTCCTCGAACTCGGATTTGATATCTTTTTTCTCGTCCATACCAGCAGCTTGGCGGAAATAGCTATAGTCTTGCATGTAGAGCGAATCTCGATCGTTGCAAGACAGTCTCTGAATCTTGTCCTTCATTTTCTGATCCGATTCTGAGTCGGTGGCGTTATCAACGAAGTGCTGAATCCAAAAGTCGGAGGCCAATTCGATGGTAACAGGGTTCGGTCCGGTGAAGAACTGCTGCGCGAAACGGCGATCAGTATACCAGTCCTCAATGTCCCCAATGTTTGGCAGGTTGAAAATGTCATTGTGGTCAAGAAGCCCTCCGCTTCGCTCCCTCATTCGCTTGTTGAAGGCTTCGACGTCAGCTATCCTCTGCCCTCGATCAGGTCTACCCATCTCGCCCAAAGCGACCTCAGCCTTATCCTGCAAAGCTTTTGTCACTGTCTGTCCAATGAACGTTTTGGGAACCAGCTGAGGCAGTAGAGCAGTCATCTGAGCTAGCCTCATTTTGTTGAAGAGATCGCCTTGGCCCATGTCGGATCTTTGGAGCTTACCAGGGTTCATTTCCGCGTAAGCTTTGTTGGTGGCAAGGTTGAGATGAGGAGGGTAGTTATCTGTCTCTGGATCCGTGAAACCCCACAGCTGTCGCTTCTCCCGCATCGATAATGGGAAAGGCATCGACGGCTCGAAGTTGGCGGCATCCATAAAGCTCTCATAGCTCCGCTCAATTTTTTGGTAGACCTTTGTCAAAGCCAGCTGAGTGCCACGGTAAGTCCCTTCCTCCAGGGAAGAAGGGGTGTTCTTCCTTGCGAGGCGGAAGAGTGCTTCTGGGTTTGTCAGGAGAGTCTCGTGATGGTGATCGGCTAGTTCGAGTCTCATGGGTAATTGCTTTGCGTTGAAGAGCTCTGTGAAGAATGCACCAGTGTCCCAAAATGGTATTGGCACCTTCTCTACGTCTTCAGGCCATTCTCTGCCGTCGCTAGGGGTAGGGTTATCAGGAGAGCCGACGACGGCGCCCGGAGTCGAAAGGGTAGATTCATTTCTCGATATCAGCTGGGACGTCATCT
This sequence comes from Phaeophleospora eucalypticola, assembly GCA_022814565.1. Taxonomy (NCBI): domain Eukaryota; kingdom Fungi; phylum Ascomycota; class Dothideomycetes; order Mycosphaerellales; family Mycosphaerellaceae; genus Phaeophleospora; species Phaeophleospora eucalypticola. Next base: position 121,897 of record JAKLNG010000001.1, on the reverse strand, counting down.
TGGGTATTGCAAGATTCGCCATGATGAGTGAATGGGAGATTCTTCCGAGCGTGAAAGGAAGTCAGCATGAACGACAGAAGTTGAGCCCGACGATCAAGAAAGCGGCAGTCGCGGCCTTATGTCTCGTCCTCTTCCATCTCGCCTTAGATCCTTACCTGTCATCAGTTGATCTACGGGCGGCACTGCACCCATGGCATTTCCAGAAGGGCGCACAAGTTGCCGTGATGAGCCACCTGATAGAGAGGCCGCAGGGGCAGGCCAAGAGGCCACTGAGCAATCAGATCTTGAAGAGAACATCAGCTCGTGTAGGGCTGAGGACGCCTGTGCGACATGGACAGGCTGCCAGGCTTCTGAGGCATCGCTTTGCCTATGAAGTATCGGTGAGCCGCTGCACTTCAGCTCGCAGGAGTTGGTGAGAAGGATGAAGCGTGCGATCCTTCAGCTGGATTCCGTGCCGGAGCAACCGAGCTGTGCGTCAGCTCACGCCCGTCCCGGTCAAGAGGCCGGCATGCCGCCTTCTTGGCCCACATGAGCATGACTGTGCAGTTGCGGCCGGTGAGGAGTTCAAGAGATGACTCCAGCGTAGATGCCGTATTGGTGTGTGAAGCAAGGCTGCTGTCCGCATATCGCCCTCGTGACTCTCTGGCCAGACAAAAGGTGCAAATGAAATGGAGGCGAGTGTTTAATGTTCGATCGTTTCTTGTAGTGGAGAGGTCGATCCTATCAGGCTTGGGGCCTCTCATATGTACATCATCCTCCATCTTACATACCCGCGCCAACAAATCCGAACAATGACAAGTTGAGAAGCGAACGGTGAAAGCATCTTGTGGTACGCCCTTCCAACTCCGCGCTAGAAACCCGAATCGGTAGAAGTACATTCGTTGCTGTCGGTGTCACTGGACTCCTACGCCAGCTCCCTGTCCTGGCGCATCCCCTCCAGTACTTCCTGCAGACCTCCATTTTGCAGGCGAGCAAGGACGACGGACATTCCCTGGCGTGCCTTCGGCTGACTCTTCTCTGTTCGCTGAAGGCTGATGCTTTCGATTGCAGAGCGCATAGCACCGGACGTCCAGCTACTGAAGAAGCCTTGTTTGGCAGGCTCCTCTTCCGCGACTTGTTCTCCAGATCCAGTGACGGAGGTAGCACTGGCCTGTTGTCCCCATCTCTGTCGCCGCTTACGGATCTGCTCTCCAATCCTGCTTTTCAAAGTGACACTGACGGCTACATCGGTGCGATCCTCGTCCTTGGGTGGAGTGATGGACGCCGACACCATCTCGGCACCAGAATCTGCGGCTAGAGCCGGCTTGCGGTACGTGTGCTTCTCAATGACCGAGAGCACGTTGTTCCAGTCCAAATTTCGACTCTCCGTCTCCATCCATCCTTCTTTTACGTCCACGACACTCTTCTCGAGGATGAAGCTCTGCGTGCTGCCATCCTCGCCAGCTCCCAGCGTGCTTCTGGGCAGGAGCTTGAGCACGGCCGGTGGCAAGCGGCTCCTCTTGAGGTGCAGTCGAACAGTCGTCAAGCGTTGTGACTGGGGGTCATAGTGTCTCTCGATCGTATCGGTGGATGAAACATGCTTGCTGTAGGGATTCGGGTATCGCAGAAAATAGGCCAAGGAGACGGCGGAGAAGCCGTAGTCGTAGGAGTAGTCTGTACTGTAGAATTTCACCATGGTGCTCGATTCTTCCGCTTTCGGCTGCCGCCCATCACCGGACGATGGCGGTGATAGCGGGGTGGAATGTTCTCAGGTGTTTGATGTGAAGAGAAAAACGTCCGCCACTGGCGAGTCGAGATGTTTTAGATGACCACTGCGTGGTCGCGTGCGGAGTTCAGGCTGGCATCGAGCTAGCGTGAATGAGGCAACGCTCATCGGAGCGGCTATGGCCGACGCCGATCTCACGCGAATGTGGGGCAATTGACTGAGCTGTCTTTCATGGTCTCAACCTCGCAGTCATCGTGGGAGTCGAGATTTGCGGCCGCGAACTCGATCGCTCGCTTTTGTCACACGAGTACTCATACCACACTCCCGACACCTTCTCGCATTTCACCGCATCACCCCTCAGGTCGCGTAAAAATCCGCCCAACGAGAGCCGTTCCGAATAGAGACCCCGCACAATGGCCTCCGAAGAGGCTGTGGGAGGGCCTCCTGCAGTCACGGAAGACATCGAAGACAAGAAGAACACGACTCAAAAGATCGATCCCTACAATGTATCTGGAGGTGTCGATGAGCAAGGCAATGTCAAGGCCATTGACTACGACCGTCTTATTGAGGAGTTCGGCGTGCAACCCCTCACCGACGACCACCTCAAGCGCTTCGAACAGGTCACCGGCAAGAAAGCACACCGATTGATGCGAAGAAGACTCTTCTTCTCACATCGAGACTTCGACAAGATCCTGGACATCTACGAGAAGCATGGTACATTCATGTTGTATACGGGGCGAGGGCCTTCAAGTGGGAGCATGCATTTGGGTCACACTGTTCCTTTCTTGTTCACAAAGGAGATTCAAGAGATGTTCGACGTGCCTCTGGTGATAATGTTGACGGATGACGAGAAGTATCTGTACACGAGGAACAAGAACAAGGGCACGCAGCTGAAGGGCAACGCCGTGGAAGACTTTCTGGCTTTCGCGCACCAAAACATCAAGGACATCATTGCACTTGGGTTCGACCCTAAGAAGACCTTCATCTACACCGACTACGAGTATTGCGGAGGCCACTTCTACAGGAATATATCGGAGTTCGAGTCTCTCGTAACGCTCAATCAAGCACGAGGCGCGTTTGGATTCGGCGAGAGCACGAACATCGGACTCATCGCATACGGCGCAAAGCAGTGTGTCGCTGCGTTCCCATCTTCTTATCCGGAGCTTTTCGGATACAAGGACTACCGGCCTCCAGAGTTCGATCAATCCGCGATACGGCGGCACAAAGCCCTCTCCAAGATTCCTTGCCTCATCCCTTGTGCCATTGATCAAGAGCCCTACTTTCGGGTACTGCGTGATCGATGCGATCGGATGACCGACCCTCATCCGAAGACTTGTCTTATCCTCTCCAAGTTCTTGACGGCACTGCAAGGCCCCGGTGGAAAGATGAGTGCTTCAGACGCAAACTCAGCAATATTCATGTCCGACACGGCTAGCCAAATCAAGAACAAGATCAACAAGCACGCATTCTCTGGTGGGAGAAAATCTCTAGAAGAGCACAGAAAGCTGGGCGGCAATCCCGATGTTGACGTTGCGTACACCTACCTGTCATACTTCCTGGAAGACGATGAGGAGCTTGCGGACCTGGAGAAGAAATATCGCAGCGGAGAGCTACTCACAGGCGAGATGAAGAAGAAGTGTATTGAGGAGCTACAAAAGTTCGTGAAGGATTTCCAAGAGCGAAGAGAGAAGGTTACCTACGAGGTCATGCGGTCGTTCATGACGCCTCGTAAGCTGGAGTTCCAGGGCAATCCGAATCCCACGCAGCCTCATGCTGCACCGACTGCAGAGACGGCGAACGGCGACGCTGCAAATGGAACTGGTGATGGAGAGAAGGCACCCGGTGGCAAAGATGGTAGAGGAACGAAAAGTGAGCGGAAAGCCGCAAAACTGGCTGAGAAGAAGGCAGAAAAACTCGCAGAGCGGACGAAGCAAGAGGCTGAAGCGCAGTAGAGCCTATGTAGAGGATTTAGAGGCATTCAATACCCTTCAAAGAGTCCACGATGCTGTTGATCCTTGGCATCAGCCAATGTAAGGTAAATCGCATTTGATGCCTGAGGCGCGAGAAGTGCATGTGATTGGCTCGGCTCGGTCCATCTCCCAGAACGTCCCTCCGTAAAGTTTGGGCCTTCTCACGTTGTGCCTTCCTCTCCACAATCTTCCGCCTTCCTCTTACACCTCACCACAACCTTTCGACACGCGCAACAACCTCCCAACCATCTCGAATTCTCCTCTAGTCATCGAATGCGCGCTACAGCATTCGTGAAGACGCGCCGAGTGGTATAAAACACGCGCAAGAAACGCGGGTCTGGTCTTCCGAAGGGGTTTCTCGAGCCGCATACCACGCGCTATACGCGCACATTTCCAAGCACACCAACAATCGCGCGTCGAATCCCCGTTTCACCATGGATGGCGCTCAAACAATGGGCGCGGGCGACGGCAGCCTGCCAGATCAAATGATGCTCGATACACCCGACTACACAGACTCGGAGTCAAATCCCACAGGCACAGCAAACAGTGTCGCAGGCGATGCAGCTCAGGGTGATGGTCGCAAGCGGCGATGGGAAGGCAACCAGCTACGCAAGAGCATGTTTGGAAAGAAGCACGACAGACTCGGCGAGAGCAAGGAGGACGATTCCATCCGACGATTCCGCTACCTGCTAGGACTCACCGACCTGTTCCGTCACTTCATCGACAGCAATCCCAATCCGAAGATCCGAGAAATCATGGCGGAAATTGATCGTCAAGATGCAGAAGAGACGGCAAAGGCGGCGACTGGAAACAAGCGCAAGGGCGGCGCAGGAGGTGACAGGCGGCGGCGGACAGAGAAGGAGGAAGACGCCGAATTGCTGCGTCAGGGAAAGCAAGAGGGCAAGGCCGAGCACACCATCTTCCGCGAGAGTCCACAGTACATCCAGGGCGGCGAGATGCGTGATTACCAGGTCGCCGGACTTAACTGGCTGATCAGCCTGCACGAGAACGGTATCTCAGGTATCTTGGCCGACGAGATGGGTTTGGGGAAGACATTGCAGACCATCAGCTTCATCGGATACTTGCGCTTCCTGCAAGGCATCACCGGTCCACACCTGATTGCAGTGCCAAAGTCTACACTCGACAATTGGAAGCGAGAGTTTGCGAAATGGATACCAGAGGTCGATGTTCTCGTGCTCCAGGGTGCAAAAGAAGAGCGTCACGAGCTCATTAACGATCGGTTGATCGATGAGAAGTTCGACGTCTGCATTACCTCTTATGAGATGATTCTTCGCGAGAAGAGCCATCTCAAGAAGTTTGCATGGGAGTACATTATCATTGATGAGGCCCACCGCATCAAGAACGAGGAGTCGTCACTGGCACAGATCATCCGAATCTTCAACTCGAGAAACCGACTGCTCATAACTGGAACGCCGCTGCAGAACAACCTGCATGAGCTGTGGGCTCTCCTTAATTTCTTGCTCCCAGACGTCTTCGGTGATGCGGAAGCCTTCGACCAGTGGTTCAACAACCAAGACGCCGACCAGGACACTGTTGTCCAGCAACTCCACCGCGTGCTCCGGCCCTTCTTGCTTCGCCGTGTCAAGAGCGATGTGGAAAAGAGCTTGCTGCCGAAGAAGGAGATCAATCTGTACGTCGGTATGAGCGAGATGCAAATTAAGTGGTACAAGAACATCCTGGAGAAAGATATCGACGCTGTCAACGGAGCTGCTGGGAACAAAGAGAGCAAGACCCGGCTGTTGAACATTGTGATGCAGCTCCGTAAGTGCTGCAACCATCCATACTTGTTCGACGGTGCCGAGCCTGGACCGCCATACACTACAGACGAGCATCTGGTCGACAACGCAGCCAAGATGGTCATGCTTGACAAGCTGCTGAAGCGGATGCAAGCGCAAGGCAGCCGAGTCTTGATCTTCTCGCAGATGTCTCGTGTCCTGGATATCCTGGAAGACTACTCGGTCATGCGAGGATTCCAATACTGCCGTATTGACGGCTCTACTGCCCACGAGGACCGTATTGCGGCGATCGACGAGTACAACAAGGAGAATTCGGAGAAGTTTCTGTTCCTCCTTACGACTCGTGCGGGTGGGTTAGGTATCAATCTTACGTCTGCTGACATTGTCGTTCTCTTCGACTCCGACTGGAACCCTCAAGCCGATCTTCAGGCCATGGACCGAGCCCATCGCATTGGCCAGAAGAAGCAGGTGATGGTATTCCGTTTCGTGACTGAGAAGGCCATCGAGGAGAAGGTGCTAGAACGTGCAGCGCAGAAGTTGCGGCTCGACCAGTTGGTCATTCAGCAAGGTCGCGCACAGCAGCAAGCCAAGCAAGCTGCGTCCAAGGACGAGCTTCTCGGTATGATTCAACACGGCGCGGAGACGATCTTCGAGCAGAAGGAGGGCTTCGGTGCTGCTGGAATGAGCGAAGATGACCTCGACGAGATCTTGCGCAAGGGTGAAGAGAAGACGAAGGAGATGACCTCCAAGTACGAGAAGCTTGGCCTGGACGACCTTCAGAAGTTCAGTTCTGAAGCTGGAGCTGCCTACGAATGGAACGGTGAAAGCTTCATCAAGCCCAAGAAGGAGATTGGTATGAGCTGGATCAACCCCTCCAAGCGTGAGCGCAAGGAGCAATCCTACTCCATGGACAAGTACTACCGCCAAGCACTCATGACAGGCGGACCGCGTCCAGAGCCAAAGCAGAAGACTCCTAGAGCACCTAAGCAGATGGCCATGCACGATTACCAGTTCTTCTCGCCTCGTCTGGGCGATCTTCAAGAGAAGGAGACCGCCTGGTTCCGCAAGGAGAACGGAATCAAAGCCCCGCTCGCCGATGGTGATGAGGATACGCTTGATGAGCGCCTCAAGGACCAAGAAGTCGAACAGCTCAACATCGACAACGCCGAGCCTTTGACAGAAGAAGAGATCAAGGAGAAAGAGGAACTTGCTCTGGACGGCTTTGGCGATTGGAATAAGCGTGACTTCCAGCAATTCGTCAATGGTAGCGCCAAGTTCGGCCGCAATGACTACGACAACATCGCTACTGAGGTCGACTCCAAGGATCCGAAGGAGGTCAAGGAGTACGCGAAGGTCTTCTGGAAGCGCTACAAGGAGATTCACAATTGGGAGAAGCACATCTCCTCCATCAAGGAGGGTGAGCAGCGCGCGGCTCGTGTCATAGAGCAGCGGGAGATGCTCAAGCGCAAGCTCTCGATGTACCGCGTCCCTCTCCAGCAGCTCAAGCTCAATTACACCGTCAGCACCACCAACAAGAAGGTCTACACCGAGGAGGAAGATCGTTTCCTGCTTGTCATGCTCAACAAGTACGGCATCGATACGGAGGGATTGTACGAGAAGATTCGCGACGAGATTCGAGAGAGCCCTCTCTTCCGATTTGACTGGTTCTTCCTCTCTAGGACTCCACAGGAGATTAGCAGACGCTGTGCCACCCTGATCACTACGGTAACGCGCGAGATGGAAGGTGGCACTGGAAAGGAGAACAAGCGCCAGGTGGACGAGGACGACGAGGACGAGGACAACGATGCTGCTCCGCCAAAGAAGAAGGGTCGACCAGCTGGTGCCAAGGTAAGTTCCCAAAAGAGATGTCCTGCCGCGTACCAGGAGGCTAACAAATCTGTACAGAACAAAGCCGTGAATGGCGTCAAGGGCACGCCCAACGGAACGTCGCGTGCTGCTAGTGTCGACACGACAGCTTCCACTGGCGCCGTCAAGGGCAAGGGCAAGGGTCGCAAGAAGTAGATGCGCTTACTTTTGGGCATGAACGGTGTCAGGCGTACTGGAGATGATGTGTGTCAGGCGTTTCTGTGAGCGTGCCATTGGAGTTCTGTCCTCTCACATGAGGATTGCGGGCGCATGGTTATCATGAAAGTGGGTCTTGGTTTGTACTTCTACACAGTTGAGTATGTCCGACTAGACAGCGGCGCAGGCCTGGGAAAAAGCCTACTGTGCACGGATATGAAAGAATTCAAGCTATCATAATGTTGTTCGAGCTTCCACGTATGCTCTCTTAGTGAAGGCACTTCAATCGCAGACACATATCATGCAAAGAGCTCCGACTCAACCTCTACTGATCTGAGCAAACCCGTGAGGAGTGCTGTTCGGTCCAATGGAAGACGGATCTTGTCTCAATCGCGCGTGGCCTGATGAATACCAAACTCGTCACGAAGATACATCTTAAGCTATCCTTGCTCGAGCAACCGCTTTTGGGAACAGAAGATTCCATTTTGGTTGCCTTGATCGATGCAGGTCCCGAAGCATGCTGAGTCGCGTGTCTTTTGTGTGACCTTTTAACATGGCCTCTCTCGTTCCTTTACTAGTCACCTTCTACCAACATCTTTTCGAGCTCTACTCACGCACAAGCGGTACGGCAGCTCGCGCCCTTCACGAACTTTTTACCAGAAAGGATACGCTTTTGGTCAGGAGAATCACAACTGCCCGCAAAGCTTAATGAAACTGTTCTCGGTCAACGCATACATGGCCGCCTTTGCCGGAGGAGATGCAGCTACAAAACGCCCCCATTCTGCACACGCACATGGCGCCAAAACAAAAATCCCTTCTCATACGATACGACACAGTCCATGAGTGTCGTCGCTTAGGCCATCCAGAGGCATAGCCGGACCCCGCCCAGAACCGACATCGGCGCGTCATTGCGCATCTTCAAAGCTCGGATAAACAGCAACAATCATCCGGCCAAAAAGACACTGCAGCCAGCGAGCGTGCAGCCATCCAGCGCCTCTCAACAAATAACCTGCCGGCGGCCGACTCTGGGAATAACTTTGATTCCCGCCACTACCATGTCGTCCTCTCTCAAGTTCTTCGGCTCCCTCCCGACTACCACCGCATCTGTTTCCACCGCCGCGCGCTCCTCCATCGCTTCTTCCGCCTCTCGATCATTTCCTCGACCCGTCGCCGCAAAGCTCGTCCAGCGCCGCAACATGGCGTCGCAAATCCCCAAGATCAAGGTCAAGAATCCCGTCGTCGAGCTCGACGGCGATGAGATGACCCGCATTATCTGGAAGGATATCAAGACCAAGTTCATCCACCCTTACCTCGACATCGACCTCAAGTACTACGATTTGGGCCTGGAAAAGCGAGACGAGACCAACGATCAGATCACCATCGACGCCGCGAATGCGATCAAGCAACACAGTGTCGGCGTCAAGTGCGCTACCATCACTCCGGATGAGGCGCGTGTGGAAGAGTTTAAGCTGAAGAAGATGTGGTTAAGCCCCAACGGCACAATCAGGAACATTTTGGGAGGAACAGTATTCAGAGAACCCATCGTCATTCCTAGAATACCGAGACTGGTACCAGGCTGGAAGAAGCCCATTGTCATCGGACGTCACGCACACGGTGACCAGTACCGCGCGCAGAACACCGTATTCGACAAGCCTGGCAAGCTCGAGATGGTCTTCACGCCGGAGGGTGGTGAGCCGGAGAAGATTGAGGTCTTCAAGTTCACCGACAAGCACCAAGGTGGTGTTGGCATGACCATGTACAACACCTCGGAAAGTATCTCTGGATTCGCCCACGCTTCATTCAAGCACGCTCTGTCCCTCGGCTACCCCATGTACATGACCACCAAGAACACCATCTTGAAGAAGTACGATGGCCGCTTCAAGGACATCTTCCAGGAGATCTACGAGAAGGATTACCGCAAGGAGTTTGAGTCTAAGGGTCTCTGGTACGAGCACCGTCTGATCGATGATATGGTCGCCCAGATGATCAAGAACGAGGGTGGAATGGTCATCGCCATGAAGAGTAAGATTAAGATCCCTGCAAACGTTCCAATCGGACTGACTTTGCTGACCCCACGCAGACTACGATGGTGACGTTCAATCCGACATTGTTGCACAGGGCTTCGGCTCCCTAGGTTTAATGACCTCTGTGCTGGTCACTCCAGACGGAAAGACATTCGAATCTGAAGCCGCCCACGGAACAGTCACCCGTCACTACCGCGAACACCAGAAAGGCAACCCGACCTCGACGAACCCAATCGCCTCCATCTTCGCCTGGACGCGAGGTCTGGCCAAGCGTGGAGAGCTCGACAACACTCCTGAGTTGGTCAAGTTCGCTGAGAGTTTGGAGGAGGCCTGTATCCACGTTGTCGACCAGCAAGGTATCATGACCAAGGACCTCGCCATCAGCTGCGGGAAGAAGGACGACTACGTCACCACCGGAGAGTACCTCGATGCCGTCGAGAAGCGCATGCGAGCCGTGCTGAGCTCGAAATTGTAAATGTAACGCTTGAGCCAAGCCGCGCAGGTGAAAGATTGGTTACATTTGTTGTAAATCTTAGAGACAGAGCTGGGAACAGTCAGTGAATGGAAAGTCGCTAGAGCCGCTTTCTTTGAGTGCAACGTAGGATGTGTCGGGCAGTTGGACTGCTCTAACGTGTCAGGTAAAGGATTCATCGGTGTTAGTTGGCTGCGTCATGGCCTCGGCCTCCGCGAAGAACGATATGCAAACCTCGCTCGTTTGCGGCGTCGTCGGCGGTGGAGGAGGTGAGCTGGTACCTTTACGATTAGCATGGCCAAGTCCGACTATCCTACGCTTCGCGATTCCGTTGCGCAATGGCCCCGGCACTACTATGAGATGCATGCGCTCTTCGTTTTCAGCTGGCGAGCAGGCTGATCTTAACGCCGCAAGCTCGTCGAAGCGCTTGTCGCGGTGTTTATGAAGATCCTCAGACCTGGCGCTTCCTTTACTGGCGTGAGCCTTACTTTGATTCGTGCGTAAGAGCTGAACTTGAAATACGCCTCTCTGATGACCTCCAACGAAGATGGAGTCTGAGTTGGACTGTGCCGTAAAAGGCGCTTCTTGCGGGCCTGCCACTGGCTGGAAGGTGTTCGACTCACCTATTATTTCTCTATGCGTTAATTGGTGGCACTGAAACGTATTCTGCTCGATCAGATTCACACGAATAGAAAACCCCTGGAGGCGATTCGGGATCTTTAAACCGGTCTCTGCACGTCAATTCTGAATATCTTGCCCCAGCCTGGGATTCCACTCATATCGACCGCCAATATTCGCAGCAGATCCCAGATTACCGTTGCAATCGTGTCCAGGACAATGAGATCTTCATACTGAGTTTCCCACCGCTCTGCTCTGTGTGCCGCGCGGAGGTTCGTGCAGAATGTAGAAATCACTCTTATCTTCCCCTCGCTGTTACCCATCTTGCGCACCACCTCCTCCACCTGCCGATCCAACACCTCTTCTCCAATCTCCGCAAATTCGACATTCGCCTTCTTCCCCAAATGACTCTCCGCAACAACCTCATACCCCTCCCCCCCAAACGTCCTCACAATCCTCTCCTGCACCTCATCCAGATACGGCGTCACCAACCCCATCTCCTTCACTCCCACAACTCCAATATCCCACACAATCCCAACACGCTCGTCGTACACGGCACTCCCGTCTCTTCCGTTATCGCCTTACACAGCGCCCGATCGGCCTCCAACCCTAGCCATCCTGCGCTCGTGCCAGACCAGCCGATTGCGTCTACGTTTGCGTCGGCGAGCAGGCGGGCGGCGGCGAGGATTGGAGCGAGGTCGAATTGTGACTGGGCGGATGAGGAGAGGGAGATTTCTGTTACGGGGAAGCGGGAGAAGTGGGCTGTTATGGAGTTTGTGGGGTTTGGGGGGTGGTTTTGCGGGAGGGAGGAGAGGAGGGCGGTGGTGAGGGGTTCGAGGGCGGTGTTGGAGGAGGGGACGAGGATTCCGAGGCGGAGGGGGTGGGGAGGGGGCATAGTAAGTGGTATTTCTGGATCTTGATGTGGAAGGAGGAGCACAAGAGTGATGATTGTAGGGGACGAGATGAGGTAAAAGGTGGGGAGCTTTGCCAGACCCTAGACGCTACTCGAAGGGCTTATCAACAACGCAATAATCCTCCGACTTCTCTTCACCCCGTTTCTCAGATAACTCTTGGACACTCCTTTCCGCGAACACGTCCCCAAACTCTTCAACTTCACTCGGATCCTCATAAAACGTCGCGCCCCATCTCTTCAACAACTCACACCTCTCCTCCATATTCACACACATCCTCAACATCGCTCTATCCAGGCCTTTCCTCGATCTCGAAATCAACACTCCGCCTGTTCCCGGCCAACCAACTGTGATGCCCTCTTTCTTCTCTTTCTCCGTCATTTCATCCATTCCGATGAGTTTGCGATAATAAACATACTCACTCTCCCACCATTTCGCGCCAAGTAGGCGCAGCCGATCACAGAAAGCGTCCTCTTCGATTCGGTTAGAAGCGCGGCGTACACTTTTCAGCCGTCGAAGGCCAAGATACTCTGCGACGGCGATGTCGAGTGGCAGCATGAGGATGCCGCCGGTGGAAGGGTAGCCGCGGACTTCGGGTGAGCCCCCTTCGAGTCTCGTGCGATCTGTGGTAGAGAATTGGGATAGGTCGTCGGCGGGACAGGATCCCCTCCCCCCGTCCTTCCTCAGGTCCCAAGGCGGGGGATTGTTCATGGGGGGAAGATTCGGTCTGCTTGTGAATGGTGTCCGGCAGATGATGAGGAGGCCCAGCAACACGACAGTGATGGTAAAGGCGATGAAGAATGGACCACTCTGTGGGCATGGGATCGGTGGCACTTTGTCCCAGAAGCGCCACAAGACAATGCCACCAACTGCCAGGTAGACCGGAGCTATCATTAAACCGGGATGATCTGGGGAGAGGCCCAACATTTTAGATTGTCACTTCGTTAGAGCGGTGACCCGAAGTGTGGCAGCGCCTATGAGTTCTATCGAATGTCGAGTTGAAGTGTAAGCTCATCGTCTTTAGGCACCGAAAAATGATCTGGTTGCCTGGGTTAGGAAATACTTGCGGCACAGCCAGGCAATTACTACTTCTTCTTGTAGTTGACGAGCATTTCTGCCTAGGCCTCGAAAGTAAAGCATTCGCAACATCCGCATCTCAACCGTCGAGCATCTGCTGTAGACGATTCATCCAACTTGTACCTCTGTATGCAGAATCTCGAGAGAATCGATGCGTAGGCACGAGAAAGCAAGTTTCACCTTCATTTTTGGCTCTGCAGACTCTGGATGCGCTAAAAAGATGTGGAGCACATGTATCTATGTGCCTCAATCCTACAGCGATACTTTGCCTTTGGTTCAATGCGCGGGTTGCACGTTTGTCTGTGTCCGCGGAGTCGTCCGCGGGAGTTAATGTGTGCGACAGCACACACGTATATGACTGCAACGACTTCACTGTCTTTTCTGCATTCTTTCCATATACCTGAATTCTCGTTAGTCATAATTGGACACTTGGTAGTATGCAGCAGGTCGACGCCACCCGCCGTTCGCTCCTCTTCTTCTGTATTACTATCCTCTCAGCGGTTTCAAACGCCTCAGTGGTCAAAGTCAGCCATCGCGTGAGCATACCTCGCTCCGAATACGCGATCGCTGCATTCGATAGCGAGAACGGTCAAGAATTGCGAGCAGCTTCGTGTGACAAGAAGCTAGACAGCGGCGTTTTCGCTTCAACGCCAGTGTCTTTCAGCATTTCGCATGACCGACAGTGGGTCGACGGCACGACCATCGTGGACGCAGACGGGACAATCACCATCGGCGAGAATCAATATGCCATCGGTAGATCGGATGAATCGGACAGTGACCATCCGAAGTGCAGCATCGCTTACAGCAAAGACTGGGTAGAAGTCGCATGTTGGCTTCAGGATGTGTACGATTTGAGCCCAGGCAAGGAAATCCCTCTCGCAGATACACCAGACTGCTTTCCAGACGGTAGGGGCACGGGAACCTCTGAAAGCTTTTTCAGAGGCAATAACGCTGGTGATACGTCCGAGGCTCGCCCCGCGCAGTACTGGCATAAGGATCTTGCCGTCCAGAGGGGTCAGAATCTTGCGTGGCCGTTGCTGGCTTTTGCAGTTGTGCTCTTGGGATGGGGGTTGATGATTGCTTTTCAAGCGGGGAAGGAGCCGGTGAGCGATTGCGAAGAGAAGGATAACGACTTTCCAAGAGGTTAATGGGGGATCTGTGGCGAGGTGAATGGAAAGCGTGCTGGATGGTTGTTGCGAGGATTGAGTCCTCTCCATCTCTCTTCCTGTCTCCTAGGGGTGAATGAACCGACTAGATTGTTCATGGACGCGATTGATCGGTTTACGACGGGTTCGAAAATGATGGCAGTCTCGCAGGTGGAGTATAGATGGTCGCACAGGCAAGCGCGGGGCCTATTCCTGTGGGGTCATCAGCCGAACTCGCGTTTCACTGCATGTTTAGTCGGCTTTCCTCGATCGTCATATAATAATGTCGTCTCCTGGTCTTCCTCGCTCACTCTCCAGTCCTCGTTCGCTTCCGCTTCTTCACACCTCCGAATATTTGATACATTGGGCAACCCCAAAGCCTCTGGTGGCTCGGTTGCCAACTTCCTTTGAGTTTCTTACCACCCAACTCGTGGAACAGCGCCATGTCTTCACACGCGCAGCACGAGTATTTAAGCGATAGGGACCTGCAGACTATCAAAGACTAGTCGTATCGCCCATAGCCACTCTGGCTTATTCACAATGTTCGGAGAGACTGGAATCAACCGACTATTGCGTCGCTTGAAATGATGCGGAGCCCTCCAGGCACAGACCTCGGATTGCTGGACCGCTTGCCCGTCGAACTCATCTACGCGATTCTTCGGTTTCTTCCCATACGCTCGCTCGTCCGCTGGTCAAGGACTTGTCGCGCAGCATTGGGGGTACTTAAGAATACCACCGAATACCGAGCCTTCTTTCAGCACGGATCTCAAGTGATCGCGATGCTCCAAGTCACGCGATTGATCGATCACCATCCCATCTCAGCTCTTCACGCGGCTCTCACGACGTCCAAATGCTCCAATTGTGATGAGTTAGGACCATTGCTGTTCTTGCCAACGTGTGAGAGATGCTGCGCCGTTTGGGCGGCGCGAGATCCGACACTCTGGGTAGTGCCAGAGAAGGAAGCTGTGTGGGCCTTTCCAATGCTACAGAGCGAGAACGGCTTGCCACTTCGTGTGCCTTTTCTGCCAGGCATGTACGACCAGTGGATAGGACATGATGGTCCGCTCAGAGTCTTGAGTGTCCGAGTCGCGAAAGAATTCGCCATCAAAGAGACAGGCGATCAGCATGCACTCATCGGGGCACTGGACCAAAGAAGAGCAGAGGGAGTGTCAGAGTGGAAGCTTGATAGGTTCGACAGGCTCATTCGGGCCCCTCTCAAGCTGCAAGACGTGGGACCGGCACCCGCGATGCATTCCCCCGCCATGCGTCCATCCCGTTTCCATATGTCGACAAGGACGGAGTCGGAGAACGGACATTGGTGCTTGGCCTGCATGTTTACTGTTCCCATCGGACCGGATGCGATCGCAGAAGGTCGACGGCAACGAGCGTGGACGCGAGCGAGGTTTCTCGAGCACATATCGTGCTGCGAGGCTGTGTCGCTGGCCAAGAAAGAAGAGTTGAAGGAGTGGCATCCCACTTCTGATAGGCCACCGCCCCCTGGGCCTTTCTTTGATAGCATCACAGACTCAGCGATTCTCCGATGGTCGTGAGAATGACCGTTACCTGGAAATCGAAGTTGAGTAAGGGTTCCGACTGCGGACGAGTCCTTATCACGCGTTTCTTGCATCCAGTTCAGATCAGAGAATCCACTTCATGATCTGATCAGACATGGGCACTTTGGGCGTCGGCTCGCTACATGCCGCTTTCATATCTTCTTCTTCTCTAAAGCCTTGCCTCACGATGTCGCAACGAAAATTGTACGTGGCCCGGTAGTTGTTGTACGGCCATGCGAGCGGCGACTCCGGCGCGCTCTCACGGCCCTCGCGGAGATACATGAACCTGGACCAAGCACTTCGTCCATTTTGAACAGTTCGTTTCCAGCCACCCCGAGTATCGAGTAAAGTATATGCCAAGCCAGTGTGGGATGGGTAGACTGTGGCTTGCGTTATATGGTTTAGGTCTTGAACGTTGAATGAAGCGAGTAGCTGAGGGTACTTTTCCTCGCGGCGGAAGGGAATGCCCATGACGAAGTGAGTTTCTCTCCAGAAGGCTCGGTATGCGAACTGATATATCTTCACTGCTTCGCGATAGATCTGTCGGCAGGTCAGTAGGAAGTATTTCTTTGGTACTTTCACGTCGACGTCGCGGAAGTTGAGCTGTTGCGCCTGGGGTTGGAAGAGGTATTCGTAGATGGATACCCTCAGCTCTGCTGGGAGTTTCTCAAGTAACAAACATGATTTGGGTCCAGCCATATCGTAACCCACGTCCATGAGGATATGGGACAATGTTGTTGTTGATAGGAAGTTGAAAGAGGGTGTGAAGTCAAAGATGATGCTGTGAGGATGGCCCGTGCTGAGCCGGGCACGCGATCGTCAGCCGAGCCGAAGGGAAGCAACCGACGTGCATGTGAGCGTCAAGTGTCATCTCAAGAGCAAAGAAAGCTGGCCACTTCCGACCACAACACAACTTTCCGTTGTTTGCTATACCAACGCCTCCATGATAATTGCGATATAATGCTGGCCAGCTCGCCCCATTCCGGCGTTGCTCTCGTTACCAATCACAACCATTCGTCAAGATGAAGCGTCCCGTCCTACTGCTGTGTAAGCTCCATGCATACGAACCATACAACCCCCAAATCAGAGTAACTGACCAACGCAACCAAATAGTATTGTGCTTGATATCTGCACTTGCACTCGCGCGCGAGATACCGGTTCACGATGACACGCCGCAACAACCCCTACAAGAAAGCCCGGCGCCTTCCAAGGCCGCAGAATGGACCGATTCGAAGTCGGACAAAGGCCAGAGTGTAGAGGATGGAGAAGAGGAGAATGCGCCGAGCAACGCGGTGGTGGAAGCGAGCGCGATATTGCGAAAGATCAAGCCTCCAACAACATCCAAACTCGCCAACTTCGTTCGCAAGCCAAAAGGCGTCGTAGGGACCGTTGCCTACTATGCCAAAGAAGCCTTCGTTCTTCTCTTCATGAATGCGCCGATGCAGACCGATCATTTGACGACATCAACGACGACACAATCCACGAAGCTCCCTCCGACCCTCTCCCAAGCCGTGAAGATATTGGAAGATGCGGCCAAAGAGAACGATCCGCAGGCCATTCTGCTTCTCGCCGATATCAACTTCTACGGAAACTTCTCCCATCCGATCGACTACGATGCCGCGTTTAAGAGATATAAGCAGTTGGCAGAATTGAACGGAAACAGCACGGCTCAGTACATGTTAGGATTCTTGTATGCGACAGGTTTGGCGCCATCAGTGCCCTCTGATCAGGCAAAGAGCATGCTATACCACACATTCGCTGCGGAAGGTGGGAATACGAGATCGCAGATGACGCTCGCTTATCGACATCTTGCTGGTGTTGCTACGCCTCGAAACTGCGATGAGGCTGTCAGCTGGTACAAATTGGTTGCGGACAAGGCCATTACATACTACCGATCAGGGCCACCAGGAGGCCACAGCCTGGTTCGCGACGCGTTTAGGATTGCTGATGAGGAGGGTGGTGTATATGGTGAAGGTGCTAGTGTGGCATCAGCGGGACACAACGCAAAGCAGGGAGGACCTACTAGTGACGCCTATGCTGACGTTGAGGATGTGCTGGAGTATCTACATCTTCAGTCATCGCGAGGCGATCTGAAAGCAACTTTTGGACTTGCTCGACTCCACTACGATGGCACACATGGTCTCAAGCGCGATTTGAAAGTTGCGAAAGGATACTTCATGGATGTCGCGAGAGAGTACTGGTCTTCCACTGGCAGAGTCAAAAAGGACGTCTCCCACGGAACCGAAAAGCTGGCAGCGAAGGCGGCTGGCTACCTCGGTCGCATGTTTCTTCGAGGTGAAGGCATGGAACAGAGCTTCTCCAAGGCTCGGATCTGGTTCTCACGCGGCATCAGCAGTGGAGATGCACTCTCGCAGTATAGCATGGGCTTGATGCATCTCCAAGGCCTTGGTGTGGACGAAGACCCGATCAAGGCTGCCGAATTCTTCTCCGCGGCGGCGGATCAAGACCTTGCTGTTGCTCAGACTCAGCTCGGAATGCTCTTCTTGGACCAAGGTGACACCGCCACGGCTACAAAGTACTTTGAGCTTGCTGCGCGTAACAGCCACATCGAAGCATTCTACTATCTGGCCGAGATGAATCATAAGGCGATCGGTCGAGACCGGTCTTGTGGAACTGCTGCGGTGTATTACAAGATTGTTGTGGAGAAGGCGGAAGCGATCTGGTCCTCGCTCGGTGAGGCTCAGGAGGCTTTCGAAGAGGGCGAGACCTCTCGTGCGTTGATTGACTACCTCATGGCGGCTGAGCAGGGCTCGGAGAACTCGCAGGCGAACGTAGGATGGTTGTTGGACCAGACACAGCCTCGTTGGTCGCCCCTGACATGGCTTGTTTCAGCAAAGAAGAACGCCACGAACGCGGTGGGAAATGCTGCGCTGGCGCTAATCTATTGGACACGATCTGCCAAGCAGAACAACATTGACAGTCTCGTCAAGATGGGCGACTACTACCTAGCTGGACTGGGCGCGAAGACATCAGCTGAGCACGCCGCTGCCTGCTATCAAGCCGCTGCAGAGACTCTTCAGTCCGCCCAAGCCATGTTCAATCTGGGTTGGATGCATGAAAACGGCGTCGGAATCGAGCAGGACTTCCATCTGGCAAAGCGCTTTTATGATCAGGCTCTGGAAACCAACCGCGAGGCCTACCTACCAGTCAAGCTGAGTTTGTTCAAGCTTCGCTGGCGATCTTGGTGGAATGGCGTGACTCGCGGCGGTATCCATGGTATCGAAGAGGAGCAGGAAGTGCGCAAGCGCAGAACATTCGCTGAATGGATCAACGACTTTCTCGAAGCTGATGCTGCCTACTACGAGAACTTCGAAGCCGACGACTGGGACGCGCAAGATCCAATGCCTGGAGGTGACGAATACTGGGAGGGCGGTGAAGACTACGACGATGGCGTGGTCGAGACTTTGCTCATTGGCGGTCTTGTAGCTGCTCTTGGGTATCTCATTTACTACAGACAGCAGCAACAGCGCGCAGCTGAACAGCGAAGAAGACAGGCGCTGGATGCGCAACAGCAAGGCCAGGCTGATGGCGGCGAGCAGCAGCAACCTTTGCCTGGCCAGCAGCCCAATGGAGGCTTCTTCCCGCCGCCAGGAGACCCAGCGTGGAACGATTGGGTAGCTGGCGGTGTGGGACATTGACATAATTAGGCATAAATGTACAGCGACATTTTAACGCCTCTTCTTCTCAAGCAAGAGTGTAAAGGTGAGTCTCCCAACCTCGTGACGCTATGTCTTGGCAAAGGCCGGCAAGATGGATGCACGCCTGGTGAGTTAAAGTTCGAGATCCTCCTCCAGCTCCCCTCCTACGCCATACATGTATAGCAGGTACCCACCTGATTCTGGGAAAGAAGAACATTCTTAAATACAGCCAAAGTGAGGGGCTCAATAGGTAGGTATCACATCTTCGCGCGCGCATCTCCAACCCTTTCCTTTCTCCCCTCTCCAACAACAACAACATCTACAACATGCCGCCCTTTGCCCAACTCCCGCAGGCCGCAACTCTGAAGCCGAAACCCTTTACGGCGCACATCAGCGACGCAGAGTTACAAGAGTTTCACCAACTTCTCAAACTCTCCCGTCTCGGGCCAAAGACCTTCGAAAACCTTACCGCCGACGTAAAAGACTACCGTCACTTCGGCCTTTCCCGGAAATGGCTCGCGGACGCCAAAGAACACTGGGAGACGAAGTACGACTGGCGAAAATGCGAAGATAGAATCAATTCTTTCAACAACTGGACAGTACCCATTGAGGATGAAGGGGGATTTCTCTTCGATATCCATTTCGTCGGGATGTTTAGCTCTAATCCCGACGCGGTGCCGGTGTTGCTACTGCATGGCTGGCCGGGGAGTTTTCTGGAATTTTTGGGGACGCTGGAGGAATTGAGGAATAAGTATACTGAGAAAAGCTTGCCGTTTCATCTTGTTGTGCCCTCGTTGCCCGGGTATGGATATTCATCCGGGCCGAGTCTGGAGAGAGATTTCGATACCGAGGGCATGGCGAGTGTGATGGATAAGTTAATGGTAGGACTCGGGTTTGGGGCGAAAGAGAGAGGATACATCGCGCAAGGAGGCGATGTGGGAAGTTTCGTTAGTAGGATCCTTGCCGTGAGGAGTGAGGCGTGCAAAGCGGTGCATTTGCATCTATGTATCGGGAAAGCGAAGGATACTTTGGAGGGCTTGGATGAGGAAGAGAAGAAAGGGGTAAAGAGGTGTGAAGACTTCGCGACGATGGGGAATGCGTATGCCCGCGAACACGGAACTCGACCTGCTACGATCGGCCTGGTCCTCTCTTCTTCTCCACTGGCGTTGCTGGCGTGGGTCGGTGAGAAATTCTGCCAGTGGAGTGACCAGACACCCCCTCTCGACGAGATTCTGGATTCCGTCACGCTGTACTGGTTCACGGAGAGCTTCCCCCGGGCGATATATCCGTATCGACAATTCTTTGGCGCCGTGCCGGAGTTCTTTCATCCCAATCCGGTGTGGTATGTGACGAAGCCGATGGGGTACTCGTGGCACCCGCAGGAGTTGTCGCCGGTTCCGAGGGCTTGGGTTGCGGACACGGGGAACTTGGTTTGGTATAGAGGACACACGGAGGGAGGGCATTTTGCTGCGTGGGAGAAACCCAAGTTATTTGTGAGGGATTTGGAGGATTTTGTTGGGGAGGTTTGGAAGAGGGCGAAGTGAGAGTGGTGATGTTTGTTGGGTTGGGTTTTGTGATTAGCCATGTTTTCGTCGCCATTCGTCGCCCAGCCAGCTCATCATGATTGCTCTGCACTCTTTCGCCCAGGCTGCTTTCTCTATTTCCCGCTGGCCTCGTGGCGACACCTCCACTATAGCTCTCAAGAGATCTACGACTCGTTGCATCTCCTGCTGTCGCTTGGAAGTGTACTCGGATTGTGCCAGCACATCATCCAGGCCTCTCTCCTCACATCTCTTTTTCATCGTCTTCAACATGTCGCTCTTTCTGTCGTCCCACCCTTCAAACCCCTGCATATCATAGAGAAATGCCCTCGACACGTCTCCCTGCTGCAGGGGCAGCACAACACTGAACTCCCAATCCAAGACTCCAGAGACCTTCTTCGCCGTCGTGTCGTACATGATATTTCCCATATGGAAATCACGATGCGCAAGACACAGCTTTGCTCCTTTGTTTAAGAGGTCTGCTTCTCTCCTGAGAGCAGCTATGAAGCGCTCGATGGTGCCGATACGCCTGCGCATGAATTGCAAATTTGGATGCTGCCGGATTGCGTATACGTACTTCTCGAGCCGTGCTGCGCTGTATTCCATGTACGAGGGGTAGGGTCCAAGAGGGTTGAGTGTGTCCGTGGATTCGGACAGCTCGAATGGCCAGAATTTGTCGATGTCCCGTTGCTCCCAGAAGCGCTCGTCGAGAATGGAGCCAGCTGGTGAGAAGTGACCTTCAGAGTACACGAGACTGCCGACCTGGTCCCATGCTACTTTTGTCATTCCGAGAAGAAAGTCTGCTGCGAAGTCGAGAACGCCAATTCTCTCGTCCTCAGACAATGAAGGCCAGACTTTGTCGAGGCTTTGGCCTGGAACTTTCTCTTGCAGGATGTATTCGCAGCCTAGTGGGTTGGCGATTGTAGAGTCGTATCTTACGACGGAAGGGACTGGAATTGCGGTGTTCGCTTCTATGAATTTGATGACTGTTACTTCATTTTCTGTTTTACGCTTCGGGACGTGTGAGCCTGCGACTCGTAAGATGAGGTCTGATTGATTCTCGTCCCGGAATTGAATGAGTGCAATGACGTGGTATTCGGCTTTGGTCGATAGGATTTCGATGTTACTGGTGGTTGGGAGGTTGAGAGTGGAGAGAAGAGCGTGGATGCCCTTGACCGTGACTGTCGGAAGCGCTTCAAGAGGCGTTCCCATTGTTCCTCGTTGCTGAGGTCAAGGATGTTTTCAGTACCTTACCTTGGCGGATGTTTATCTTGACCATCAAATCGATTGACCGACAGGATGCAAGATGACTAATGCTGACGCTGCATGAGCCATCTCAGCTCAAGCTCAAACGATGGAAATGACATGGTGACGCCGCCAACTGAGTCTACGAGAGAGTCCGCAGAAGAGTTGACATTGAACATTGTACGGGTGCTTGAGAATCGTGTCACGATCAAGCTGGCCAAGATCATGGCCCATTGTGAATTGCTGTCGGCCTTCAGGCTGTTGACCTGAGCATATTGATTGACCCTAGATGGCCGGAAGCTCTCAAAAGGTGATGATTATCGACCGTCGTTTCCTTTGAAGAAGTTGGAATAGAGTGAGTATGTGTGTGCCAGAGGTGATAGTGTGTTGAAGAGGTTGAGGTGAAGCGAGACGGGGAGGCGGCGAAACGTATCGCCGCTATCTCTAATGTTGTCTCGGCGATGACACAATCTCCGAAGCTTATTGGAGCTCATCGGGAACATCGCCTTCGCGGTTTTTGTTGGCCGATCTTCTGAACAATCCACTTCAGTAAAGATGTATTCCACACGCCTGTTCCGTCCAGCGGCTCAGTTCTCGAGGGTAAGTGATCAATACCGCGTTTCGACGACTTCTATCCGTTAATGGCTGCTGATCGAGACGTCTTACACAGCAAGCCCGACGATATGCATCGGATGCGCCCAAGAGCGGCGGCGGCAGCAATGCCCTCCTCTACGGCATTGGCGGTGCCGCGCTGATCGGTGGAGGCTACTACGCCTTCGCTGGCAAGAAGAATCCAGCAGATCTGGCAAAGGAAGCAGCTGCAGCAACAAAGAGCGCGCCTTCAGACAAGGTGTTCAAGGGCGGCGGTATGCTGAGTGAAGAAACAACGGACGGAGGAGAATCTGACACTTTGCGCAGACCAGGGCTTCATCAGCTTGGTCCTCGACCAGGTTGAGAACATCAACCACAACACGAAGAAGTTCCGCTTCAAGTTCGACGACCCCAACGCCGTTTCCGGTCTTTCCGTCGCGAGCGCTCTCATCACCAAGTACAAGGGCCCGGAGGATGAGAAGCCCACTATCAGACCGTACACACCGACCTCCGACGAGGACACTCGAGGCTACATGGACTTGATTGTGAAGAAGTACAAGGGAGGTCCAATGTCCGAGCACCTTCACGCTATGGAGTCAGGCCAGCGCTTGGACATCAAGGGTCCTATCCCGAAGTACCCATGGGAGGCCAACAAGCACAACCACATTGCATTGATCGCAGGTGGTACTGGTATCACTCCGATGTACCAGCTTTGCCGCGCAATCTTCAAGAACCCAGAGGACAAGACCAAGGTCACGCTTGTGTTTGGTAACGTTTCGGAAGAGGACATCCTCCTCAAGAAGGAGTTTGAGGACCTCGAGCAGCAGTTCCCTCAGCGATTCCGCGCTTTCTACGTTCTGGACAACCCACCGAAGGACTGGAAGCAGGGCAAGGGTTTCATCACCAAGGACCTGCTGAAGACTGTTATCCCAAGCCCTGAAGAAGAGAACGTCAAGGCGTTCGTCTGCGGTCCTCCGGGACTGTACAAGGCCATCTGCGGCCCCAAGAAGAGCCCAGCCGACCAGGGCGAGCTCACTGGATATCTGCAAGAGCTCGGCTTCAGCAAAGACCAGGTCTACAAGTTCTAGACTACTCCTGAAAGCTCAGCTGTGTTGCAACAGCTCTGTACAAATATCTAGAGCCAAAATGTCACTTCAGAGATTAGACGCTGCAATACACCTGCAGCCAACATCGTCGACCTCTCGCACTTGTTGTCTGAACATATAAACCTCAGAATACATCTCGTCACTGTCTGTTCGGCTTACTTTCTGCACGAGGCCAACTCGTGCAAGCAAGGCTAGGTGGCGATGAAAGGAGTCGTCATTGGAGCGGATGTCGGCACATGCCCCCACCTCCCGTTCTAGCCGCAGTTCTTCCGGTTGAGTGAATTCCTCACAAAGATCTTTCAATACCGCACGTCATTTGTTCCCTCACGCCCTACGCTCCGCAACTCGGACTGCTGCAGACGGCTTAACTCCTACGCCGGAGTTCGTTTGACTAATTATGAGATAGCAGATTCATCAGTCTGCCGGCTAGTGAAGGCGTTTACGGCGTTACAGAGTGGAGGCAAGCAAAAGTGAGTACCACTTTCTCTTCCCCAGGGACACTGATGGTGTCTGCTCTCTATACTCTTCTCTTTAACCGTTCTCTTGGCTTGTTGTTCCCATCTCTCCCTTTTTATCTCTGCATTGGCATTGGGTCATTGACTTCCATCGCTTGCTTGGGACAAGCGGGGAGACAGCATGCAATCTATTCTACAGTACCGCCGATTTCGAGGCGCTGTAGAAGCGCAACTAGAACGGGACCGGGAGAGAGCGAAACATGCTACAGGACATGGAAGGAAAGACACGAGCGCTCCCGCCGCGACGTCGCAGACTACCTCAAGCTCCGATGAAGAGAAGAAGGATCTAGACCGAGATGTCGAGCGAGGCGATTTCGCGACTACATCCCATGGGCTTGGAGAGCGACAGCAACGATCCAATGCCACCAACGGCGACCTTCCTGGCGCCGATCTGGCAGCGACCTCTACCAGGGAGCAAGAGAGAGAAATGGAGAAAGAGTATCAGAATCTACAACGCGAACCCACCGAGCAGCTCCCAGCTGAGGAAGAAGAGGATGAGGACGAGGACGAGGATGAAGATGATGACGACTTCGAGATGAGGTCCATGAATCGGACACTATCACGCATCACAACACAACAGAGCGCTGGGGTCGCGCTCGGGAACGTGTTGACTGGAATTCAAGTGAGGAAGCGGAATACAAGAGAAGGAGGCAACGGGCCTGTCTTTGTGGTTGGATATGAAGGGCCAGATGATCCCAACGATCCTCACAACTGGCCTTTGACGAGACGGATTGGATGCACTTTCATGGTTGCCTCGATTGGTTGTGTGGTCGGTATTGCTAGTGCGATCGACAGCAGTGCTCTTGCGCCTGCGGCTCAGGAATTTCACGTCGCTGAGGTTGTCGAAAGCATGGCTACTGGGTTATACCTGATCGGATTTGGGTGCGGAGCTCTCTTTGCTGGACCAATTTCCGAGACTGTTGGAAGAAACCCAGTGTATATTGTTACGCTGGCAATCTATATGATCTGGGTGATGGCATCAGCTCTTTCCCCAAACATTGGAGCACAGCTGGTTTTCCGGTTCCTGGCTGGGTTCTTTGGATCGACTCCGTTGACTTGCGCAGGAGGGAGTATTAGCGACCTCTGGAGTCCTCTCGAGCGAGTTTTTGCATTCCCGGTGTTTGCGAATGCGGCGTTCACAGGACCACTGCTCGGTCCCATTATCGGAGGATATATCGTGCAGTACCTTGACTGGCGATGGGTGGACTGGATCACCCTCATCATCTCCGGGCTTGTGCTTGGCCTCGTGGTGCTACTACAACCGGAAACATATCCACAGACGCTGTTGAAGTGGAAAGCTGCCCATCTGCGCGCGATCACGGGTGATGATCGATATCGTGCAGCCATCGAAGTCCGACAGGAGCCTTTCCTGCATCGCCTGAAGCGCGCGCTCTACCGGCCTTTTCTGCTTTTCATCCATGAGCCCATCGTCATTCTTCTGACGCTCTACCTTTCCATCGTCTATGTGGTCTTGTTCACATTCTTCGATGGATATCCATATATCTTCCAGCAGACTTACGGGCTCTCCGAAGGTCTGACGGGAATCTGCTTCGTCGGAATCATCATTGGACTTTTCGGCGCTTCCGCCTTGGTACCGATCATCTACAAGTGGGCGAAACGCGACCTGAAGAAGATCGAAGAGGAAGGCGGCGACCGACTGCCTCCGGAGTTTAGACTGTGGTACTCCATGCTCGGCGGCAGCATCGCGATCCCCATCTCTCTCTTCTGGATGGGCTGGACAGCCCAACCTCACATCAGTATCTGGTCACCCCTCGCTGCCTCCGTGCTCTTCGGCTACGGAATTCTCTGCGTCTTCATCACCTGCTACCAGTACATCATCGATTGCTACGAGACGTTCGCTGCGTCTGCTCTGGCAAGTCTGACGTTACTGCGATACGTTGCTTCCGGAGGCATGGCGGTTGTGGGTGTGCCATTTTATGAGAACATGGGTGTTCAGTACACGCTGACAATTTTGGCTTGCTTGAGTGTGCCACTTGTGCCAGTGCCGTATATTTTCTATCGGTATGGAGAGTGGATTCGGAGTAAGAGTAAGTATGCCATCAATTCGACGACAGGGAAGAAATGAGGGAGTGAAGCATTGTGCTTGAGAGCGTTCTGTGTCTGCTTTGGCGAGGGAAATTGTCTTTAGCGATGGCGTCTGAGAGCGTTTCAGCGATCGAATTGAGGATAGAGAATAGACATTCCGGTTCTAATGTACGACATCACAAATGCAACAGATGAAGACAACCACGCGTGAAATCCATGCCAATGCTTTGGTACGAATGGACTATCGTCACTCAGTCCCACCTTCTGTTTGACCCTCCCAATGACGCTGCGGCGAGACTGCGGTCAAAAAAGAAGCTCCCAACAACGCCACCTCACCTCCCCACGACGAACACCTCAACTTGGAGCTCTGAGAAGAACTTTGCAACAACACCGAGAACAACAACCAACTTACCAACCCAATCGACTCAACTACCTTCCCGAAACCGCAAAAATGGTCTACACTCTCGTCGTCCACCTGCACGCCAAGGAAGGCGAGGAGAACATCAAGAAGCTTTCCGCCAAACTCCAGGAAGCGAGCCAGGTGTACAGCAACGACAAGGAGACTTTGGGATGGTGAGGCCGCAAGATCCAGAAGAATACAGAAGGTACGATGGTCGGCTTGCTGATACTCAATGTGTGAGATGTAGGTTCGTCATGCAAGACACCAAAGACCCCCGCTCCTTCACCATCGTCGAGCGGTATGCGCATGAGAGCAGTCAGAAGTATGCACCCTATTTTATTTCCCCCATGTCCGCATTATTTGGCCATCTTTTCGGAGCACGAGCTGATGAGTGTGTTTGTGGAAGGTACCATCTCGAGAACCCTTACTGGCAGACTTTCGACAAGTATGTCGTTCCCTTGTTGGATCGGGAGATGGATTTGCGGCGCTTGAATGAGCTCGACACGAGCAAGCCGGTCCGCGTCGAGCAGGATGACGGACTTTGGGAGAAGGTGAAGAAGCATCAGACTTACTAGATTGGGGGGCTGTGGCTTGTTTGTTAGGGAGGGAAAGTCGCTGTCGCTTTTCGAGAACAGTTCACACTAGCGCCTTTGCGTAGTACGCTCTTATGTTTATCTCTGGTCTATCTTGGCGACTTACACAGGATCAGTAGCTGATGCCAGTTTTGGCGGCTGAGCATCATGTAGCGGCAAATGGACCAATTCCGCTTACTACATTGTGGTGTCTCATTGGCGTACTTGTCGAACTTGTCTACATTAGCAGCTGATGTTCGGACAGCTGAAGAAATCACGAAAACCAAAGCCATGGACTTTTGGTAAAATGTCGTTGGCATTTTGACTGGATTCAATCTCAATCTCAATGCTAATAAACTCATAACGCCTCATTCCGGGCAGTTTGGGTATACCTCTCATCTTCAATCCAGCCGCATCGCAGAACATACACTCATTTTCCTCAAAAGGCCCTAAATCAATGGGAAATCAAACGAATTCGAATAATCCACGTTATCCGCCGCAGCTTCAATCCTGTCCCCGCACGTTCCAAACAGACGATCCCATACTCGCGTCTGCTTGCCGTAGTTGTGGCTCTTTCGCCATCCCTTGCGGTGGTGCAAGTCATGGTCTTCGACGACAAGCTCGCAGTTGAAGTACTTCAGGAGGAAAGTGGCTGGGCTAGGCGTGGTGGAGAAGACTCGCAGGCCGCTGTGTCCGAAGGCTTCGGCGAAGATGATGTATTCGTGGCAGATCCACCAGTCGTGGAAACCCTGCATAAGAATTAGCGAAGAGTACATTGGCACCTAGATTGTCAGAGAGGAACTTACCATCGGCAGGCCGAAGACGTATTTCAGCGTGGCGTATGTAAACAGAGGCACAAGTGCGATCTCGATGACTTCTTGCTCGCTGTCGGCGTACGAAGAGAGCAGTGGAGAGGGATGCTTCGTGAGATGGTGTGTTCGGTGGTATTGCCACAGTCCATCGAGCTCGTGACACGAGCGGTGGTAGGCGTAAAAGAAGAAATCGAGAACGACGGAGTAGAGTCCCAACTCCAGTGGTAGCCACCAGCTGAGCGAGAAGGGCTGATCTGCGCGGTACGCAAGGAAGATGGTGAACATTGGTCGGATGGTGGTTGTCAATTGCAGAGATGCGAAGACTTTGCCGACCTGAGATGATTGTCAGCATTGTTGTCTTTCTTAGTCGAACAATTTGATGTAGTGACTTACACCAACGTCAGGCACTTCATCTCTGGCGTGCTTGTCGCCGTCGAGGAAGCCGAACTTGTGTCCCAGCCGTCGCAAGATGCGAACTTCTTGGATCGAGTTGATTTGCATCGCAGCCGTAAAGAGAACAAAAGCGGCGATAGGGTGGATCCTCCAGCCAGTGAGGGCGATGTACAGATATTGAAGTGCGATGGGCCATAAGGCACGGAGAAGGATGTATCGATGGCATGACCTGTTCACACATCTCAATCAGCGCCTGTGTCTGCGCAAGTCGGCATGTGCAACTTACCATTCAGTCAAGTATGGCAACTTGTCTGTCTTCTGATGAACGGGTGTCTCTTCACCCAGATTCGAGCCAAAGGCGTCGAGCGCAACGAGGAACTTGTGGAAGAAGCCCCATTGAGTCTTGTCCTCTCGCCATGTAGACTTCATAGAGTCTTGCGGTCGTCGTCCTTCAACTTTCATCTTGTCGTAACCTTCGAAAGTATTGATGATAATGATACCAAACAAGAGAATGCTTCAAGTCGCAAAGCGCCCCATATATCAATGCCCTTACCCCATACCCCGAATGTTGATGCCTCCGGCAACCATCATAGCCTTTCTCCCCTCGGTGGCATGTGAAGAGTGGCGCACCCACAGATCGTTCTCGCGTTCTGGTTCCGGCGCCACGCCGAAGGGCAAAATATACGAGTGCGAGCCTGGAAAGGGTAAGACGTTCGTCGATCTCGACCGGAGCGCCGAGCCAGAATTGCCTTTTGAGGCTTGTGGGCATTCTGGTTCTGGTTATGTCATCTCTGTCACGTACGAGCTGGCCAATCGCTCGACTGTGGGCGATTTGAAGGGTCGACTTTTCGCTTATATCGTTTGCTGTCCCCATGTTTGTTCGAGAATCTTTTCTCCGCAAAGGACGACGTAAGGTCTGCTAAGGCCAGGCGTACGTTTTGTCTACTGCGCAGTGTCGCTTTCGTCTTCGGCAGACCCTTTCGTCGTACGACTTGGAACGAGATCTTTTCTCGTTCGCTTTGATTCAATCCCACACTTCGTAAGGACGGAGCTCCGGAAGTAGACTCCATCATCTCCATCCAGACGGATAGATCGAAGCCACACGTCATTAACATATTCTCCATTCTATACATAGAGCCGTTCAGCTCTGTGCACCTCCCTCGATCGAAGCAGAAGTGTCCAGTGTGCACAGATCGATCAACTCCTGGGCTTCTTTAGACTTGTACCTCTTCGCAGTCCATGCTTCAGCGTCTTGAGAAAGCCGCCATCGCGACTGGTCTTTTGAGAGCGCTCCTTCGTCGACTCAGATCTGGAGACGTTGACAGAGTCATGTGCAGGCCGAGTAGAGTCTCCTGTGTTGCCGGCGATAGCAACATTCCTGCCAGACGTCTGTTCTTGTCCAGAGGTCTTTTCGGCCTGCGGTTGCGGTGATTTTGAGGGTGGTGCGGAAGAGCCTGCTGTCGCTACTAACGTGGCACTGCCTGCTCCTTCGACACGTGGTACAACAGCATCAGTAGTGCTCTTAGGCACTCCTGTCAACGGCCCCGATGAGTCCACAGTCGCCGATTGATTCTGCATCGCCCATGTCGACATTGACACAGGAAAATCGCCCTGCCCGGAAGTCGCAGCTCGTTCTCCTTCTTGCAACGACTGACCGGTGGGCTCTTCGTCATGAGACAGGTTCGCAGTATGCGGCTCGTTCTCTTTCGCCTGGGCTCCATTCTCCGCAGCAACTCGGGGAGTCCCACTCAACGAGTTCACAGCCGAATTGATATTCCCATCTTGCGCCTTGAGGGCCGAAGGCTGAGCGTCTTCTTCGTCAGCAGCGATCGCTTCCAGGGCGTTTGGCAAGAGCGTTGTGACATCCGCGGCGGGAGAGGACTGCTCGGCAGAGGGCTGCTCCAAGATGGGTGCTGGAGGTGAGTAGGACCTTTGTTCAGAATGTGGATGGTCGCTGCCTTTGTCTTCTGGTCGCAT
Source organism: Phaeophleospora eucalypticola (assembly GCA_022814565.1). Classification (NCBI taxonomy): domain Eukaryota; kingdom Fungi; phylum Ascomycota; class Dothideomycetes; order Mycosphaerellales; family Mycosphaerellaceae; genus Phaeophleospora; species Phaeophleospora eucalypticola. Next base: position 91,786 of record JAKLNG010000001.1, on the reverse strand, counting down.
GGACTGTTGTTCTGGTAGAGTATAAGGGAGCTGATGTGGCTCAGGCTGGGTGATTGACGACCTCGTCTCATCGAAAGGCACCCGTAGCCCAGCAAATGGTCTTCTGTCATAAGCGTGCCTTGGCTTCCCATCATCGGATGGAACCGATGATTCTTTCGGGGCATCAGATTGAGTTGTCGACACAACACTCCTCGTCGCAACTCGTCTGGTCTCACTCGCATCGTGATGAGGGTCGACTTGAACAGAACTTTTCCATTGCTCATTGAAAGCACTACAAAAAGGTATCATCGAATTAGAAAATCATCCCTCTACCAAACGTCGGGAATCATACGAAAGAGAGATGAAGCAGGAAATGCCTACTTTTTCCGGTACACATCGCCCGTCCGCTCAATCTCAAACTCCATATCCTTGCCGCGCCCTTGCTTCTCCAACTGCCTAACGAGCGGCAGCACGTCCCGTCCAAACTGCTCAATCTCCTCTTCGTAGTGCAGGAACGCCGTCAGGATGATGTTGACGCCGAGCGACTTGAGCATGACGATGCGCTCCGCGATCTGCTCCTTGGTGCCGATCAATTTCGTCTTGAAGCCGTCGTTGTACTGCACGAGGTCTTCGAATTTCGAGTTGGCCCACATGCCGCTCTTGTTGCTGGTGGACGAGCCGGCGTTTTGGACTTGTTGACGGAATCCCTCGACCGCTTCGGCGTCGGCTTTGCCTTGGATTTCTTGCAGCACGCGGATGGCTTCTTCTTCCGTCTCTCGGCAGATTACGAACGCGTTCAGAGCGAAGCCGACCTGGCCTTCACGGCCGTTCTTCGTTGCGCGCTCCTTGACATCGTTAATCTGGCCTTGGAAGCCTTCAAGAGTGTTGCCGTTCATGAAGTAGTAGTCAGAAACAGATCCGGCATTCTCCTTCGCATCGTCTGAGTTTCCACCTTGGAAGATCTCTGGGTATGGGCGACCAGGAAGGTTCAACGGCTTCGGCTTGAGTGGGTAGTCGTGGAATTGGTAGAAGTCGCCCTTGAACGAGAACTTCTCGTTGGTCCAGATACCCTTCAGACATGTGATGAATTCCTTGCTGCGGCGGTAACGTTCGGCGTGGTCAAGCCACCATTGACCGATGCTGGCGAACTGTGAAGGAGGTCAATAAAGATACCGCAGAATGAATAGCAGAGTACTCACCTCAGCTCGGAACCATCCAGAGACAACATTGACACAGACACGTCCATCGCAGTAGTTGTCAATTGATGCAATTTGCTTGGCTGCCACGGCTGGATTCCAAGGACCAGGCAAAAGAGCTGCAATGACCTTCAAACGTTCAGTAGCGCCGAGCAATGCTTGAGAGAACGAGACTGGCTCATGCTGATTCTCGGCACCATATCCAGCCATGAATCGAATCTGCGACAGCGCATACTCAAAACCACTGCGCTCAGCCGTCCTTGCATATCGCACGTTCGACTTCAGGTCCCAGCTGGTACGCTGCTTGATCTTACTAATGACAAGACCTCCTGAGACGTTGGGCACCCAGTAGGCAAAGCGCACTCGCTCTGGGTCGGAGTTGAGCTCGTCGGCGTAGGTGAGGTCGTGAGAAGGCTCAGATGCCGCTGCGATGCCGTTCGGAACAGCTCCGTTGCCATTCGCTACAGGCGATTGGTATCCGCTCCTGCTCTCAACACCGACAGGCACGACGATACGCTTGCCACTGATGTGTCCTGTGCGCATGCGGTCGAGAGCATCATTGATGCCCGCAAGACCGCCTTCGGCAATCTCAACGTCGGGCAGCTTGAGCCCCTTGGCGACCAGAAGCTCTTCCAGCCAGACAGACATGGCCTCGCCGACTGCTGGAGCTTCGTGGAAAATCTTGATTGGGACGCTGTGGTGCACGACGCCTCTTCCGACGTTCTTGGGCAGACCAGCCAATCCAAGAATATGCGACTTCAAGCCAGTGTCGGATTGCGACAAAGCGTCCTGCAGAGATGCTGCTGAGTCTTTACCATTGCAGTCAATACCAAAGCGGAGCTTGCCACCGGTAACAGCCTTGAGGATCTCGACAGCACGCTTGTCGTCGTACTTGTCGACGAGGAAGTCAGCGCCCAGCTCAGACAGCCGAGCACCACCACGAGCGATATCTGCAACACAGGCAACCTTCAGGCCTGCATGCTTGGCGATCTGCAATGTGATCTGTCCGGTCATGCTGTGTGCACCCCAAATCACAAGCCATTCTCCCGGCTGAGGTCGCTCGGACTGCGAGATGCCAGAGAAAACCTCATTGCGGATATCTTCTGGCACTTCTCGCGGATCCAAAGAGCGAATCAGACGAGCAAAGTCTGGTCCTGATGGAGCTGTTCGCAGACTCGTGAGGTCCAACCCGAAGCTGACTCCTAGCGAAACGAGTGCAGCAACATATGCGACTCCCAACGCAGCGCCCTCCTTCACGGTTACGCCCTGAGGTACCCTTGTGACATTGTAGTCCGTTGTGACCACGTACTCTTGATACGCAGCTTTTCTGACATCTCTGTAGTCGGTCGATGCGCCGAACACGACGTCGCCCTGTTGGATGCGGCTGTTGCTTCTTGATCCCCTTACAACAATACCGGCAAAGTCTCTGCCGTTGATCCAGGGGTAGCTGGGCTGGCTGAAGCCATAGTCCGCGCCCTTCCAGTCGACTGGGTTCAGTCCAATTGCGAGTACCTGAACGAGAATCTCGCGGTCTCCTTGCAATTCGGGGATTTCTTTCGACTTTTCAAGCGAGTACTTTTGTCGCGGGCCGTGGAGGAGCAGGAGATCTTGTTGAGGAGCGGCGAGGCGGAGAAACTCGTCATCTTGGGAGGTTGCGGCATGGCCATTGGTGTGACCATTTGCGTGGCCGCCGGTGTGGCCGTTCACGGCGGAGTAGCCATTGGTGGTAGGTGATGCGCTGCCACTCAGTGATGCAAAGCTCTTTGTAGATGTGGTCATTCCATTGAGCTTTGTTCGCCCGCACTCGCTGTCTGGCCGAAGCGAAACGAACGGCGAGTTAGAGTAAGTAGACGGCATGGTGGAATAGGAGGGAGTTGAGGCAGGAAGACAGAAGATCGCGGCAGGAACAAAATAATATGTACAACCTACACAATAAAGTATTACCGGGTGGTGCGACGGGTTGAAAGTTAGCAAAGGTGATCAGCCCGCGAAGCTGTCCGTTAAACAGAAGGATGAAGGGAAGCTGTTGGTGATGTGCTAGGATCTGGCGATGATGCTGTGGCCTATCACACTTGCCCGCTGGCCACGAACCTGGTTCTCGATGCCATCAGGCGAGGTGTTGGAGTCGACTGTCCAATTGCTGCACGACTGATCGCCTGGGAGCTGCCCCAAACTGGAGGGGAATCGTGCTTGGCCCTTCTGCTCGGCCATGTCGTCCTGCAGTAGTGAGGATTGCGTGCTTTCTTCCCCGCCATGTTGTGATGCGGGTGAAAGTCTATTAGCAGCGGGAAGACACCTCACCTCGTCCTGTCATTGATCAAATATGGCGCCTTCGCTCGTGACATGGACGGCTTCAAGCGAATTTGAGGCCAGAAAAGGCTCGTCGTTGTTGATCAAGAGACAGCCCGAAGCCTGCGATGCGATGCGCCTGGTGCGGCAGAGAAGCAGCAGAGCGACAGCCCGAAGTCATTCACATCACCTTCGTCAGGAGGCGTGAATCAAGCGCACGTGCAACCCTCCTGTCCGGCACATGGGCATCCTATACTACTGCCGACAGCCCATCGTTCTCTGCATGAACCTGTATGCGACTCCGCTCTTCAATCCAGGAAGCTGGAAACTACCATATCGTCTAACACCGGCAGCGTTTCGTTTCGTGTGATTTCGGTGTATGTTTTTGCAGCGAGCACTGAGCTGCGCAGGCAGACGGTAGGAGGTAGAGAGCAATTGCTAGTTTCGAATATTCGCGTTGATAGTGTGAGGTGAGCTGCGAGAAGAATCTGGTTTGGTGATGTTGTTGTCGCTGTGAAAGAAGAGGAAAGACACCGCGGGAAAGGGACCGCGCAAATGTCGTGGAACTCGGGAGACCGCAGCTTCGACATATGGCCAGGGTCTTACCAAGATATGCCCCTTCTTTCACCAACTTCGTATTTCCGCTAAGCAGCCCGCTTCCTTAGATTGACGTGCAGTGGGCACTTCTCCCACTCAAGGAACGTCCTCTTGTCGACGGCCCAATCCTGGGATTCCGGTCTCAGCTCAAAATCAAATTCAAGAAGGACCGTAGCAAGAATGAGACGCATTTCGTGCCATGCGAAGATCTGGAATTGAAGCAATCAGTCAACATGAAGATTTATAGAGAGCTTTCAAAGACTCACCTTGACCGGACACGCGCGAATGCCCACAACGATCAACGAAACACTTCGATTGTTCCCGCAAGGCGCAGTGGCTATGCAGCGAGTCGTGCCACCAGAAGGCATAACAATTGACGGGCATCACGTACCAGCCGGTACTACGGTCAGCGTTGCGCCTTGGCCTGCCTCTCGCTCTCCAGCAAACTTTGCGGAAACGAACAGCTTCTTGCCTGAGCGATGGCTTTCACACGAACATCCCAAGCTGCACACTCCATTCAGCTCGGCCAAACTTCACGCTTCCAGGCCATTTGGATACGGACCCGAAAGGTGCCTCGGGGAAGATCTCTCATACCTGGAAGCACGTTTGATACTGGCTCACCTGGTCTCCAACTTTGACTTAGAGCTTGATTGCAGTATCGGGCATGCAACTCAAAATTCGCTGCAGAGCCTTCACGCGGAAGAAACAAGGATACAACTGTATCTCGTGCTTTCCAAGCCGAATCTTTGGGTCAAATTGACCGAGCGCAAGCAGGGAGCATAGTCGTGAGCATGCAAACGCCTAGGGCTCATAGATCTGTGCGTCGAGTGTGGTTTCTGTTCCAGACAATCAGATCCTATGCATTTCGTTGTTTCCGTGAAGGACTATGCTATGCTATGCTCTTCAAGATTCATCGTGTGCTTCTTATCCCAAGATGCCAGTCCTTACCCATTCATCGCTCTGGCCGATCATCACTCAAGACGGCATGCCGCTCTTCAAGTTCTCGTACTGACTGTACGGGTAGTTGAGCACGTTGGTACTGTTCTCCAACTGGCCCAAACCCTCAGTGACAAGCTTGATCAAGCTTCCCGACCCGTTCGCTGGTTTATCGCCGTTTGCTTCCCACCACATGGCTCCACCAAGACCAAGAGACTGGATGTATTGCAATTTCGCTTGGGCCGCGACCGGTGTGTCGTACGAGATCATCTCTTGCGTGGCGTTGTCGTAGCTCCAGGATGCTCCAATTGTCGCATCGAAGTTTTCCTGCGCACCAGATTTCGGGAGGACTTTGTAATCCCAGACTCCGTTCTCCCATGAGCCTGATCCAACGCCGGTGTACGGCTCGCCTGGGCCTGTCGTGGCTTCGAATGCACGTCCGTACAGCGGCATGCCGAGGAGAAGCTTGCTTGGAGAGACAGAGTTGGCAAGGTAATACTTGACCGCGGTGTCCGTGTCGAAGGGAGTACTGGCTGGGTTGCTGGCTGACTTGTACAGGTTTGCTTGATGACCGGAGACGTTGGAGAACGAGCCCGCGTAGTCGTATGCCATTAAGTTCCACATGTCAAGATAGAGATCCATGTTCGAGATTCTTAGGTTCTGATAGTTCTGAGGTCCAGCGGGTACCGCGGCCGTCAGGAGGAAGTGTGGTCTACCGGGCACCGTGCTGGAATAGTTCGTTAGAGCTGCTCTGGTTTCTTTGAGCATCCTAACGAAGTTGTCTCCTTCTTCGAGGCTGGCTGGGTATTCGTAGTCGATGTCGATGCCGTCGAACCCGAGATCTTTCATCAAGGTGATGGAAGTGTTCACGAAGTTTGCGCGCAGCGTGGCTGACGCTGCAACAGACTAAGAATTGTTAGCTTGGGACGACGAGGAGGTATCGATTGTAGAGGAAATTACTGGGAAGTTGCTGCTGTAAGTCCATCCTCCAATACTCAACAGGGTCTTGAGGTTCCGATTCTGCTTCTTGAGCAAGTAGAGCTGCTTCACACAGCCATACACGTTATTGCCGACATCGTTCCAAGAATCAGTTGGATAGTGCTTCTCCAAATCTGCGTACGTATCGCTGAGATACACCTCGCCGGTGTCTGGTCGAACGTTTGCGAAGGAGTACAGAATGTGAGTCAGATTCTCGACTGGCAGGTCGGACGGCTGGTAGCTGCGTCCATAGATGTCCCAGTTGGGAAAGTAGAGCGCTGTCTTGTACGAGGCTGCTGATGTCGAGGGTGTTTTCGGTGTAGTGTATGAAGCTTGGCGCGCTTCAAGAGGAGAGGACGAGTCTGCGGTGCGACCAGAGATTGACGCTGCTGAAACGATGGTCGAAGAAATGGAAAAGAGCGCGAAGCTGAACGCAGAAAGTCTCTGAAATGCCATCTTGAATACGGAAAAGAAGGAGAGACGAGAGAGACGCTCACAGGAGAGCTGAAAGACAGTTGCTGGGGTTCATCAACATGGCTGGCAAACATCGCAGTATATGTAGGCATCCATATCACACCCACCAGCCAGGTCAAGGCTGTCCAAGTCGCCCAGACCGGTGCCGCAAGGCCGGTTGCAAAGGGGTGTCGTCCCGCCGTGCACTCGAGGCGACGAGGTTGGTCTCGAACAAAGACTCAAGTGCAGGTGCCGCAGGCGCGGGTGTCCCTTTGTGGCACGCGATCTCTGCTTAGGAATGTACCTGCGCGTTTGTGTAACGTCGGTGCTGCAGCCTTCCGACCTCATTCGGGACGCACTTGCGTTTCCGCATAGCAAACGGTTTTCTATTGTGTCTTTGTGCATTTTGTGGTTGGAGCTGGATGTGATCTGGTGAGGATGTGGTTGAGATAAGAGCCATGGAAAAGATTGCGGGGCGCGTCACGAGCGGCGGTTTGCCGAAGCCAGGGGGCACGGACTCTGTGCTCACATGTCTCAAGCCTCTTTTCATAATGGCGCTCTCACAGGGCTATTCGAATCTCGCTTCTTTAATTGAGGAGACAGATTGTCATAGGTACAAAGCCTTCCCTCGAATGATCTGGTCACAAAGATGCATGGCCACTAGCTATAGCATTGTCTCGTTGGCTCCATATCCTTCACTCATACTCTGTCGCCATTTCGAGCAAGGCCTTGATATCAAGGGGAGCCTGGCTCCGCGGTCGTCTGAGGATCCCTTGGTTCCTGTACTTTGTGACGACCTTACCAAGTGGATCGGGTGGTGCGTAGAGCTGAATGCCGTCGACGCCAAGCAACAAGCATGCTTGTGGCTTCTTGAACTAACTCAACGTTAGCATATATCCATTAGTGCACGGTCATTCCTCCTTCGCTTACAGTGCGCTCAAACTCTGCAGCCATAGTGTTGGTCGTTGGAAAACCTTCTATGACGAACACCTTGCTGCCCCTCAAGAACTCCTTGCAAATCTTGTCCTTCACGATAGCGACCATTTGGCCGGCGGTGATGTCGTCGTTGACGACATCGTCGTGAGAAGCTCCACCGAGCTCCGACTTAAGAGCATCTGGTCGCATCTTGAGTCTCTGGAGGTGCTCGGAGATGGTGAGATAATAGAAATCTGGCTTTGAGTTCACCAGAGATCGAAGGGTGCTTTTGCCCACGCTGTCTGGGCCGAAGACGTAGAGCACTTGAATCTTGTTTGGACGGCTTTCAAGGCCGGTCTTTGGCTGCTGGAGCTGCTCGGAAGGTGAACATGGTTGCTGGTGGCTGTGATTCCTCAGTGATTGAGTTGAAGTTGTTTTATGGATTTTCAAAGTCGTTTGCTGCCTGGTTCATTGCAAGCCATAGACAATGCTAGAAAGCTCAGACTGAAACACCGCCTCTTTCATGTGAATGAAATAGCAACTTCACTTTGAGCTTGATGCAATCTCTGTGAAACAGTGAAAGGGACAATGTTTTAATGGAGCTTCACATGCCGATAGAGCTAGTGGGCAGGGCACAATCGGCATTGGTCAAATTTCAATCCTATGAAGCTATCGCCGTCTCCTCACGAATTGCTTCAGTCTTCCACCCAAGCGCCTCTAACAACTTCTCCATAGACTCCTCAGTCTTTCCACTGGTGTCAATTTCGATCACTTTCACCTGCAACATTGTCTCCAAAAAACCTAGAACTTTCTTGTTGTTCTCCTCGAACTCCGCGTATCTCTTCTCGAACACTTCGAAATTGTCTGTGGGAAGGCGTGCGCGCTCGATGAATCGTTCCCGAGCCACGGCTTTGGGAAGATTGAAGATCCAGATGCTCTTGGGAACTCCGACCTGCTGCATTTAGTCTCGCTTTCCTCCGTCAATTCAGGTGTCAACTCACTGTCTCGCTGAACATATTGGCCGAGAGATCATCTCTCGGAAAGCCGTCGATGAGGAAGTATTTCTTGCCCTTTAGGTACTCGTCGGTGATCTTCAGCCGAATGAGATTGACGATGTGCTTCGGCGGCACCAGCTGGTGCGCATTCAGGTACGACTTCAACTCCGCGATGCTGATGATGTCCCCCGCAAAGTCTACATTCTCTTGGCCAACCACTATAGCGCGCAAGAAGTCGCCGACAGATAGATGGTAATGGTTGTACTGTGTGACAAGCTGCTTGCACAAAGTTCCCTTCCCTGCACCTGGGGCGCCCAGGACGAAGGTGATGAGGATGTCGTTCGGAAGTGGATCTTTGTCCTCCATGTTGTTGGCGATGGCTTGAGGATTCGTTTGAGCTTGATCGTGCGTAGTAGGTCATTTTCTGTCAGGTGACGTGCACGGGCCCTTCACATGCTAGTCGAAGTGAAGCGCAGATCCCCCGACGCGCTAGTCGATTCCTAAGCGCGTTCAGCCTGCTCAAAGTCATCAAGCAAATAAGTCGTATAGATTACAGGCAGCAGGCTCAGCAGAGACTCAAGTGCGCGTTTTTGCCTGTTTCTGCGAGTTCTGTGTTTCTGAACGCTTCGCTTGTTTGAACAAACGCCGTGATTTAGCAAGCTTCGCCGGCGATCTGGTGAAGGCATAAACCACTGTTGCACGCACTCCGTAAATTGGCATCTGTAGCAAGACTTGCCGAAAGTCAAAGACTGCAATAGTTCTCTCTTCTTTCCTCTCGACCCGGATTGGCCGCGGCACGGGTAAGAATTTCCAGATGCTGTTTCAAATTCGCGAGTGGTGTCAAAAGCTCAACATCAAATTCAAACTCAACACGGTCGTTCTCAAGTGGAACTTGCAGGAAGATATGGCAGCTACCATCGAGAAGCTTGATCCGTTCCGTTGGAAAGTGTTCCAAGTCTTACCAGTCGGCGGAGAGAACGACGCATCGAGGGTGGAGACGGAAGTCGACAAGCGCAAACGACGCGTGAAGGAGGTGTTGATCACTGATGAAGAGTTCGGAAGCTTCTGCAAGCGCCACGAGCATCTGGAGTGTTTCGTGCCAGAGTCGAACGACTTGATGGCTTCCAGCTATCTCATCGTGGACGAGTACCTGCGTTTCCTGGATAAGGGAGAAGGAGTTGAGAAGGCGTCTTCCAGTATCTTGGATGCTGGCGTTCAGAAGGCACTGTCTCAGGTGAAGTGGGATCAAGAGGCGTACGTCCAGCGCGGAGCCGTGTACGACTGGGGCAAAGACATCCAGGATCCGCAAGCGGAGGGTGAGTGCGGCCAGGGCGCCTCGAGAGACCTTGAGTGGTAGATATCGATCGGTCTCCAAGACTTTGGTTGAGGGCTGTGGTATTGGACGCGGATCTGTAGGCATGACGGTATGTTCCCGACGGGAGATGTTGCCGAGTGAATGGCGGCTTTTTTGTTTGTTGTCAGATTAGATTCGGCAAGCTTCACTTCTCTTCGAATCCAAATTTCCCGAATTTCGTTCACCACCTTCATCCCGATCATGTCAACAACAGCTGGAATGATTTTTCAGGCGGTCCGTCCGGCTATGCGCCTTGCGGTAGGCCCTGTTGCCGTGCGCCCTATTCACAACACTGCGCGCGCTACAGTCCTCGAGGTCGAGCGAAAATTCAGCATCACCGCCGCCCGACGCCTGCGCACCCATCTCGGCATCACCTGCGACGATGACAAGAAAGATCATTGTCTCCCGGATGTGAAGATCGGCCGCCTCCACTTCACCCGCCAGCCGGATCAGCACATCAACGACCAATATTTCGACACCTCAGACTCGCAACTCAACAACAAGGGGATCTGGGTACGACGTCGCCGCACCAGCAACCCATCAGGATTCCCTGCTATCGTCGGGTGGGAGGGCAAGGTTCGCATGGGAGGCGACTATCTCAACTCGGAGTTCGAGGAGATTTGTGGCGAGGCTGAGATTGCCGACTACCTCAAGCCAATCAACATGTACAAGCTTCATCGAGTCGTGAATCTCGATACAGTACGTCAGAGCTGGGTAGCAGTTGAGCAAAGGCTGGCTGCAAGTGGCGAGAGGCCGTCTCTCTCATCGGAAAAGGAGGTGAAGGTCGTGGTAGACACTTCTACGGTCGGAGGGAGTATCAAGCGGCTACCAGGCTTCGAGCTGCCTTTTCGGCACGCGGTAGGAGAGCTGGAATTGACGAAGACGGTGGTGCTCAGTGGAGCTGGGGAGACGGATGCGCAAATGAAGAAGACCGAGAGCCGCAAGATGAGCTGGCAGTTGGAGGAGTTCATGAAGCGTCACGAGATGCTGTTTCCAACGAATCCGGCACCGATTGGGAAGTTGACCGCGTACTTTGCGTGGCGCAAGCAAGTAGAAGAGCAGTTGAAGCAGCAGTATTGAGCGTGCGGCTGCAATGGATATGGATGAGCGTGTACATTAGCTTTCGTATTGTCATGCATTTCATGCAATGAAGAGATAGCCCATGGAACGACATTACCGAACGGCTCCGTGGCAGTCATACATCGGAAGCGATGCCATTCGTTTTGATCGCCATCAACGTACTGCTGCTGCTCTCGTAAAAGGAAAACTGGCCTATTCGTGTCATCACCAGTCTCACCAGTAGCGACCAGGAAGTCCGGAAGAACGCCCTCTTCCATCCTCTCCACTACGGCACCAAGTACTCTGTTAGCATGAGTCTTGGTCCATTACGACAGTGAGCCGCCAGGGGCGCCTCGTAACGTCGTAGAAGTCTGTCCGACGCGGGAAACGATCCATTAGTCGCTCATAGTAGTCCGCACTCCCGTCAGGCACAATGAGCTGGTCGTTGAGTAGAGTTTCGTTTTCGGCTCTTATTGCGATATGTGCTTTTAGTCTGCTCCTCAAGCCATCGGCTCGGCTTCGGCTCTGCAGCACAAGACATATATTCGATTGCAAAACACGTCCTTCGCCCTTAGGGGCCCTGGTTAACCAATCAGGTGTGAACAAGCAGTGAACCACGCAGTGAACCACGCAATGAACCAGGCAATCAACCGCCAATCAACGCAAAGGTCCGGATTGCAATCCAGACATCGCAAATAAAAAACTCTCCTTCTGCAGAAGGAGGTTTCTCGGAGACAGGGCGCCCTGTCTCTGAGTTTTTGGCTTTCCTCTTTCGTACTCTTTGCCAGTACTAATTCGCTGCTTCCAACTCGAATCCATTTTGGCAAAATGCTTCGGATGTCGGCCGTCGGAACTTCAACCCAAGGTACATATTTGTTTCCAGAAGTTGCACCTTCGCCCTTCGGGGTACTGGTTGGCCAATCAGGAATAAAGACAATCAAAAAGACAATCATCGACAATCATCGACAATCACAGACAATCACAAAAGATCTCTTAACAGAGATAGTTGAATCGCCTGGATTGCAATCCGGGCAAACCCCAAAAAAAGTCCCCACCATAGGACTTTTCTCAGAGACAGGGCGCCGTCTGAGTTTTTGCTCTTTCCTCGTATGCAGACTATTCGTGCTGGCTTTAATGCTCGATCAAAGACCTCTTTTTGATCACCGGATCGGATGTCGGCTTTGTCGGAGCTCCAGTTAAAGGCACATATGCAATCTCCAAAGCTGCGTCTTCGTCCTTCGGGACCCTGGTTGACGAATCAGGTGAAAGTTTGGCCGGTTGGTCTGTTCAAGACAATCGACCCAAGAAGTTGATTGCCGGCATTGCAATGTCGAAATGAACGTCACTCGACCGAGTTCGAGATGAAAGTGTCCCTCGACTGAGTTCGAGACGTACGACGTCCGGTTTGCAAACCAGGCAAGTTATAAAAAAAGCCCCCGGATGGGGGCTTTCTCAGAGAACAAGGCGCCCTCTGTTCCCTGAGTTTTTGTTTTGCTCTCCTTCATGTTCCCTCAGAACTCCCGCTAGACTCCTTCACGCTGCAATTCTGGCTTGTTCCTCGATTGAGATTTTTTCAGAAGGTGTGTTGAAAATGTTCGACGTCTGTGGTCTCTCCTGCTTCACATCTCATCCGCCGTGTCCGCCTGCTGTAGTTCGGTATCCCGGATCAAAGGTACATAATGAAACCCAGAGTCCCTTCCCTCGCCCTCGGGGCTCTGATTGGCCAATCAGGTATTTCGTGAATCTCGTGTCTCAGGATTCGACTGGATGAAGGGGATTTCGTGTAAAAAAAGGCCCTTCTGCAGGAGGGCCTTTTCTCAGAGGCAGGGGCCCCTGTCTCTGAGTTTTTGTCTTTTGGCTATGCTTTGGAATCACGAAATGTCCTTCGCATCTTGACTCAGGGGTAGTGGTCCCGGTTCGAGTGCGTTGCAGGCATTCTGAAATTTTTGGAGTAGGAGCCGACCCGACCAAAGCCGAATGCAAATACTCAATTTTTCATTTCTTTCTTCAGAGGATCACGTGAAAGTCCTGTGAGCCGGAGTATTGTGAGACCCGATGCAATTGTGATGGCGTGTCTCCTTCGTCAGTCTGGAACTCCGTCCGGATCAGCCTCGGCAGCGAGCAGCAAAGTCTTTTAAGATTTCCAATTTTCCCGTCACTCGCCCTTCGAGGCGCTGATAACCAATCAGTTCGCACCCGAAGGGCACTTCGTGTATGAGTGAGAACAGTCGGCCGACGACACTCGTACAAATCCGCCCGCCGTTCGAGTCAAACATGGCTACGAACATCCGCCCACGTCGAGGATTGCAATCCCGACATTTGCGCTTCAGGCTTTGCAAAGCCTGTCAAGCAGCAGCCCGCAGCGCTTCAGGCTTCTCAGCCCGTCAAGCGGCAGCACGCAAAAAAAGTCTCGCGAATAGAGACTTTTCTTGAGACAGGACGCTGTCTCAAGTTTTTGATCTTTTTCTGACTGTGACTTTGCAGCTGGGCACCCTGATCGACATTTTTGGAGCTGAATAGTTGCAGCAGGTGAAATGTGCTCTTTTGTTTCGTAGTGTGTTGATGCCGCGGCCTGTCATCGCAATCGCATCGGATAGCGCACGTGCTCTCCTGAGGGCCCTGCATCTTTCTGCCAGTACTACCCACGACTTTATCACGGAGAGAATGATTACTTCTTCTTGTCGCATCTCATGATCCACGGTACGTCGTGTAACTCCAAGGCCCAAGCAGCAGCGGGACATGATAATGCTCTTCCTCCTTCTTCGCCGCGAACCGCAATTCCACCTCCGGCCAGAAAGTCTTGCCCTTTCCAAAGTACGACTCCGTATCAAATGTCAAGCTCCACACCATCTGCTCGTCATCTTTCAATGCTTCCTTTGCTCCTTGGACAACCGTGTTGAGATCCGCGATGGAAGACCAGGCGGCGACGCGTCCATCGCTGTTCGTCTTCGCCGTCCAGTGCAGGCTTGTGGACTGCGGCGATATGAGGCGAAGAGTGACGGATATGTTGGCACCTGGTTTGCCGGCGACGGTATCGAGGACGTGGCAGGTGATGAAGGGACGTTCGGAGGACATGGCTGCGGTCGTGGGCTTGAGATGCGATGTTATGGAGGACAGCCTGGTTTCTGCGTGGGATGAGCTTGACATGAGACGGATTCGAAAGATATCGGACTGATTGAAGGGTGAAAGTGCGAATGTGAAGGGCTATTGTATTTATCTGTGAAAGTAGAAGCTATGCTGCAGTGAGGTGAGGTCTGATCGGGCGGAGTTCGGAGCTGGCCGCTCCAAACTTCCTCCCACTCTATCTCTCTTCCATCCTCTTCCACTTTCATCAATCATTACCAAACACCAATTTCGATGCCATGAGAGCCCCGTCGCGATCGCAATGCCCAAGCGTGGTCGTCTCTCAGCTACCCAACAAAACAGAAACGCTGGTGTATCTCAAGAAGCGCCATACCGAAACTTTCCGCATCTTTTCTATCCCTCTCTTCCCGCCATATGTAGGGACATACTGACCAGGCTGGCGCTCTTCGTCCCACTCGCGAACGCCTTTCTCGTTCTCTTCAGTGGAAGTGCGGCTGGCGTTTCGCCTTTCTCGCCGTGATCTCTTCCATCACCTCTCTCGCGACGACCGCCACGTAGCGCGCCGCTGGCCGACGGTCCAAGTCCTCAGCGACCAGCTTCCTCACCAGCGAATTAAGCTCGCCTGAGTAGTAGCTTCCACATGGTGAGGGCGACAACAGTCTCGGGCGATCGGGGACCTTTGGTGTCATGCGGGCGATGGCGTGCGCAGTGGCGCCCAGCATGAAGATGTCCGTCCGAGTGCCATATCCTCCCTTCATTCCCTTCAATGGCGCGATGCCCTCTGGCGGGTACCATGGTGCGGTCCCGCACGCCTGGCGACGATAGTCTTCCTTGCCGCTCATGATGTCTGAGTACTTGACGACGCAGCCAAAGTCGGCCAACACAATGCGAGGCTCTCCGAATTCGCCGCCCTTGCTGGAGATGAAAATGTTGCAAGGCTTGAGGTCCAGATGACACATAGTGTCCCAGTCTCTCTGGCCCTTGTCGTCCTTGACCGGATCTTGAATTCCGTTGTGAAGAAAGGCCAGACCGCTGGCGACTCCCATGATCACGTTCCAGATGCTGGCCTCTCTGAAGTAGCCGCCGCGATTCTGCAGCGCCTCATCAATCTTGCTCTCCAGCGATAGCTTGTCGCAGTACTCGAGAATGAGGGACATTTGGCCCCGTGAGAGCATCGAGTCTTCGATGAGCTGGTTCAGGTGTTTCTGCCCACGACACTTCTTCAAGGTCTCCAACTCCAACTTCGCGCGGCGTGCCATGAATTTGTCCTTGACGTCCACGCGCTTCTCGACGTAGTACTTGCCATCTTTGCGACCACGCAGTAGGATGATGGCAACAGACATGCCTCCAGTCTTCAGGTTCTTGACCTTGTCATAGCCTTGGCCAGGGTTTCGTGAGCCGGAGTATCGAGGTGGAGACACCATGTTGCCACGACCCAAGGGCTGACCACGTCTCGGCGACGCGTCTCTCGCCGCTCTCGTAGGATCAAACATCCGTCCACGACTATCACTACGACCTCGACCACCCCGGTCTGCATGGGCTCTCTCAGCTCTCGTTGGATCAAACATCTGGCCACGGCTCTGTGATTTGCCTCGCTTGCCGAAGAATCCAGAGAAGCCTCCACCATCGCTGCGACGACGATTCTCTGAAGAGGCTCTCCCATGACCCCGATTCTTTGACCTCGCACGGCCCATACCACCCATCAACGCTTCGATGAAAGGGTTGCCGCGGTTGTTCATTGCCGGAGGTGGGCCTTGCATGCTCATGCGCCGACCGCGTCTCATGTTGAGAGGTGGTAGACCGAACCCGCCGCCGCCGAACTGTGGCATCATTGGAGGAGGACCGCCCATGCTCATGCGACGGCCATGAGGGACACCGCCGAGTCCGCCGCCGATGGGGATCAGAGGTGGGCGTCCGGACGCGTGCTGTGCTTGTAGAGGAGTTGGACGGCCGGACATAGGGTGTGCGCCTCCTGGAAATCCGCCGCCGGGGAAGCCTCCTGGCATGCCTCCACCAGGAAAACCACCAGGCATACCGCCACCAGGGAAACCGCCTCCTTGACAACCGCCTCCTTGAAAACCGCCTCCGAAGGGCATCATGGTTGCGGTGTCGGTCTCTTCTGTCTATGGCATCTGCCATCAGCGAGAGAACGTGGTAAGCAGGATAGCAGGGGCTTACCTAGTTAGAATTCTTGCTTTCCTTCTTCTTTCTATCCGTAGGTTTGAGGAATTAAGGCATATGTTGTGGGTTAAAGAATTCTGTAGGTGATCGTATGTCGGGCTCTTGTTAATCTGTACGAAAGGTGAGCACGGAAATGTGGGCCTTTAAACATCTGCGTACTGGTAAGTGAATGTCAGCCAAAACCTACGCACTGGCCTTTGCACGCTAAGAGCGCGAGTGAATCACTCGATTCACCTCTTCCTAAAATAACATGACGGGTAAAGGAGATATCTCATGAAAAGTGAATTTCGCTGAGTGACTTTCCATGATAACTACCCATACTCCATCGACCTCACCCCCGGGTCCGGCGAGATACCAACCTCTCGCATCAGTCTAATCTCGTAGCTGGTGACGATCTCGCCGTCTTGATCAGCGAAGAATCGCGCGACAATGTTCAACAAAGTCTCACGCACTTGCAGGGCATCGGGGCTTTCGTCCAGACTCGGGGCGATGATGGACCAGTCGGGGCGGAAAGTCACCAGGCCACGCTGTTCAGAGGTTTGGTGGTGTCTGTACTCGACGAAGAGTCGTGCGAGGCATTCGATGCCCTCGGTGCCGTGGAGTAGTCGTCGATGAGGGGTGTAGTGGCGCTCGCGAACAGGAGTTGCCTTCGCTGCGGCCCGAGAGACGTCCTCGTCTTCGTCTTCTTCTGCTTCGTCGTCGACTTCATCGATTTCGTCCTCATCCGACTCCGTCTCGATTTCGACGAAGATCCAGGAGGCGTCATCATCATCGTCGTATTCCTCATTGAAGTCTTCCTCGTCCTCACTAGCCTCGCTGTGGCAGTTGCAGCGTCCAATAAGGTCTGGGCGGATGTCTTTGTAGATCTGGATGGTGCCTTCGTAGCTAAGGTCAACGTCGATCGACCGCTGGCCGAGTTCCTCGTCCCAGGCACTCTGGTCTGAGTCGGATGAGGCGTCGGAGTCGATGTACGAGTTATTGGTGTTCGAATTGCGTTCGTGCGGCCATTGAGGAAGCTCCTCGCTCGTGTAGATGTGTGGGCTGCTTGAGGCTGTCAGGTGATTAGTTCCGTGTGCTCTGCTTCTAGAGTTGCGGGCGTCCATTAGCTGCGGGTCTTCGTAGTTCTGAGACATACTGAGGCGGTAAAAGAGCGAAAGGGAGAGCCAATATCTTTATGAGGTTTGACATCTGTAGGCAGACATCTTCGAAACACCATTGACAGCTTCCTAAGCCTACCTTGTGATGAGGTCA
The DNA here is from genome assembly GCA_022814565.1 of Phaeophleospora eucalypticola. Lineage (NCBI taxonomy): Eukaryota > Fungi > Ascomycota > Dothideomycetes > Mycosphaerellales > Mycosphaerellaceae > Phaeophleospora > Phaeophleospora eucalypticola. The sequence continues at coordinate 74,519 of JAKLNG010000001.1, read as the reverse complement.
AGCAAACCTGCCACACTCCTCTCCACGATAGTCACTACGACATCCAGGGAGACATCCACCATGGAACAATATCTTAACCTCATCAGACAACACAGCAAACGATCACACACAGAGAGGTAGATGTTGGCACGCAAGGAGTCACACTTCCCACAGAGCCCTTGAAGGAGGGAAGTAAGTATGAACTATGAAGGTCCAGAATTTCTTTCTTGCAACATTGCCCGTCCGCCTTGCGGCAGCCGACGACGCTCCAAGCCCACAGCTGACTCCTTCCCACAAGACGTGGTTGGGAGGGCCGCTCTTCTGGTGAAGACCTCGTGGGATCCTTTCCTTGCGGAGAGGGCGAGTGGCTGGATTGTCGTGTTGCGGGATATACTCAATTCTCGGATTGATATGAAGAGACTCTGATATTGAGGCATGGGTATAGCTTGTAAGTATGGCGACGATTGGTCTTCCTTCACAGCAGACTTGATGGCAGGCGAGACTGTGGCCTTCCAAGTAATGAATATAGCACTCCATTGGTGTCGTCATCACACTCCTTCTATTGGTCAGCAGTGTTCAGTAACGTAGATGTTCGCGTCCCTCGAACGCGCATGTGAATGAGTAAAGAAGGTCAAGAGCGAAGAAATGGATTTTCGAAGTTGAAGTCGGAGACGCTAGCGAGTCATGACACTCGCACGTGACCTGAGTTTCCAACTTCACGCCAGCGACACAACTCTTCGTTACACAAAACTTCACCCTTCAACAGTCCAAGACTACGGCAATTGCCAGAATCCAAACATTTTCGACAGACCAATTATCGCATGATCATGGCCGACACCGAGATGGACGTGGATGCGCCTGCATCGCCCGAGCAGGACCGCAAGAATGGCAGCGATGGCTTGAGCGACACCAAGACCCAGCAAAATGCCGTCGCTGTACGCAGCATCGAGGGCTGGATCGTCATTGTCACCAACGTACACGAAGAGGCGACGGAAGAGGATATTCAGGATATGTTTGGCGAATATGGCGAGATCAAGAATCTGCACATGAATCTGGACCGCAGAACAGGTTACGTGAAGGTATGTTGGGTCGAGTACATGCAGGAGCACACGTCGAAAGATCATTTCGACTGACGCGATCTGACAGGGCTACGTCTTGATTGAGTATCCGACTCACTCCGAAGCGAAAGCCGCGATCGAAGGCGCCAATGGAGAACAGCTACTCGAGCAAACCGTCTCTGTCGACTTTGCGTTTGTACGTCCACCGCCGAACAAGGGCCAGTCCGGGCCAAAGGGCGGCAGAAAAGGTGGCAGACAGCGAAGCCGTAGCCCAGGCGAGCGACGCGGCGGCCACGATGACGAGGAGGATTGAAGACATCAATGAGATCAAAGCTTTGTGGAGCTGGCTGTGAACAATGCAACAAAGGAGTGATACGATGCTCTGCGGTAGCGCTTGTGCAGAGAGCGACTGCCGTGAATGTGGGCAAAGTCTGATGCCCCAATTCTGACCCCAGCAGCAAGCCGACCAGTGGGTCGGCAGAGATAGCCTGCCAATGCCAAGGTGCGTGGAGAGCGAAGCGAAGTGTATATTTTCGCGAGCATGAGCTGACATCAGAATAGTCTCTCGATTCGAGTAAAAGTGAGCATCCAACTGGTCATGCCTGCCTTGGATGCAAGCGCCATTCCACGTTGTTTTGCGAGGCCACCGCAGCCAGCCACTTCCAAGCCCGCGTAGACTTCCGCCGCAACTCTAATCTTTTGCCAGGCACGTCTGGGACGCATCGTGGCTGCGTACCGAGCGAGGCCGTCACAACTGCATCATGACTTCTCGTTCGGAGGCACCGCTGACCAACTTACAGCCTACGCGAATTCATCCACTACTCTCCAGATATCTTAATTGGATCACACTGCGACATTCGCCACGAGTCATATCGTTCCTCGCATCATTCTGGTCACTACAATCGGAAAGCCTTGCCTCCGCTTCTTTCCCACAACTTATACGCAGACATCTTCATGGCTCTCCCATGTACAGTCACTCGCCTGTGGCAGGATGTGCTAGGCTCATGCCGAACATTTCCCGACTGGACAAAATCACTCGTTTCGGTTATCAATCCGTGCATCAGCTCAGCGACAGGCGATTGCAGCTACGCAGACGAGTCAGACGCAGATGAACAGCCTACCGATGGTGAATTGCGCCTATCGGACCTTGGAAAGACCATCGATCTCACTCCGCAGCAACAATTGCAGTACAATGAGCGCATCTTTGAGAACATGCCCCATTCGGAGGTGCTCGAGATCTTGGAAGTATTGTCCGCCCAGCAGCTCTTGTGGATTCGGGATACCAATGACCGTGCACGAGAAGTCGTGGACGAGAACTTCAGGATGCTTTCGCTGGTTTGCGCTCGTCGAGCTGAGGCCCGCCTGCGAAGGGAGCGAGATTTTCTTTTCAGTCCAAATCCAGATCAGGACCTCATCACCATTCTATCCCGATTTCTTTGCCACCGCAGACTCGAGGATGAGCGCAAATCTTACGTGGTAATTGCTCGCCTGGCCGCTGAGCAATGGATCCCGACCTTTGCGGCAGTTTGTCCGGAAATGTCCCTGTGCTACTCAATCGGTGAAATCTTCGATGAGCTGGTCACGCTTTGCTTCTTGCTATTGTTACGTCACATGAAACTTCGCGGCTCACGATGTTTCAGTGCGATCTTCTTTCCGGACTGTGGCATGGAAGTCCGGGATCTAGTCACTCGTGTCATGCTGAATCATCAACGGCTTCACGTTCAAGTCGGGCAGCTCTGCCCGACACTCGCAGAAATGAGCTATTTCAGCCGTGACAAACTTCTCCAGATGGAGCAGAGCATTGCTAGAGGGCGCCTCCGGGGATGCTTTGGAAAGCCGCAAGGAATACCCAATTTCTCTCTCATCCCTCTGCATCGCCGAACTGCGTCCGTTCTCAGCAATTCGGCGCATTCGCTAGAGCAGGACTTCGTTGCTGGTATTTGCGCTTGTGCGGATATCCGGGACTTGCTGTCAGAATTACAGGTATCATAGGATGCAACACAGCCTTCTTGGGTACTCAACGCTGAAGTCAGTCGGTGCAGCATGGTCGCGTGGTGTGTTCGGTCAGAATTCTGGTTTCGCAAAGTTCGAGGGGCCGTCAAGGATGGAAAGGAGTTGAGTCTGTTGGAGAAAGCCGCTGTTCTTGAGGATATGTTTTTCTGGTGAGAGGGCCAGGTATGTTCTTTGAGCAAAATGCAGCAAAGTCAGTCTCTTATGGCCGGTGCGTACAGCTAAGCTATCGAATCAAGTATCGATTTCGCGGAGACGCGGATGGAACCTTTCTGGGATCCACGTCATGCATCATTCTGTCAATATTGTGCTGGCGGGTTGACAGCCCGTCAATGTTACACAGAGCGGTGCTACGTGAAGCATTCCGCACAGACCGCTCCTGCCACTTTCGCTCTTGCTCGGCGCGCCGAATTGACTTTCCTACACAACATCACTTCCAGCACACTACTTTGAGTGCCCTTACTTCGCAGTATCGTTTCACACTCGTCATGTCGGCCACTTTTCTCGGACTTCCAAGAGAGCTGCGAGAACTCATCTACACCTTCCTCTGGAGCTCACCTGCGTACGCCCGGCTCGGCGACAAAAATTCGAAAGAACGCGCTTGCCGCTCCTATCCCGAGCGAGTCTCTTGCTATCCTCCTCCAACATCGAACAGCGACGGCGATGTCGATGATGACGAGGACGAAGATGACTGGGACTTTCTGAGAAATCCTGGTAGACCCGAAGACTACAATGTGTCTTCCCAAGAAAGGCACCTTATTGACGGAAACTTTCGAAGCACTCCCAACGGCGACAGAGGAAAGTGGGAATTTGACCCGGATGACTGGTGGACATCGCCAATTGTGACCGACTTTGATGCAGAATCCGTCTTTGCAGAAACAGCGAAGATGAGGAGAGCCCACAAGCTTCAGCTTCTTAGCGAACCAGTCAATTCTTCGCTCATCCTCGTCAACAAGCAAATTCGCACATAGGCACTGCCGGCTTTCTACGCGAATCTACATTTCATCCTGGATGGCCAGTCAGTCGATGTGATTTGCTTCCTGACATTTCTCCCGCGCTTGGCTCAACAGAATGTGCGTCGCATCACGCTGACCACAAAGGCCCTCGGCCTCTACTACGAGCCGCCCCAACCCTGCTATGGCACTCACCAACATGAAATCCGGGCTGTTTCCCAACAACAGCCCCTCGTGAGTACGGAGAACGGCAAAAGAACCATGTTCACGCCATTCGGAGCAGTATTGGCCTCAAAATTTCCCAAGCTGAAGCACATTGCGTTTTCTGCTGAGCTTTGTGGGATATTCGATCCGCCATTGATGGAGCTATGCATGCTATTGAGAGATGGCCCTCTTGAACAACTCGACTTTGTCTTCGCGAAAATACATTGTTTTCGTGATCTTGAACTAGGACGCGCACCCTCCAGCAAGGACATCTACGAATACTTCGTGGGACGATCCTTTCCGAGCAAAATGGCATCGGAGCTTTTCCAATCCACCCATGCCGTGTCTAAGTATACGTGGAAAGAAGCCGAGCGAAACTGGAAGCGTCGCTTTGATCGAGAGATCGCGAGATTCAAGTATGTGAAGGAACACAAGTCCGACTTTGGCTGGGACTGGGCGCCTCGTAATATCGATATGGGCTCTGATGGTGAGGTCGAAGCAGTCATCTCTCTTCACAAGCGCAAGGAGCCTCGCGAGAGTTCTTCCTTGTCGGGCAACGACGCATAGGGCATTTTCGCATGCGCTATCAAAGACTACAAGACTCACTGTGTCATGGGCTTTGAGGATACGGAAGCCTTGTGTCACTCATGGCTTCTCATCCATCGGCCAATGACCTACACTGCCGCCATCCAACTCTACCGGCTGTCTGGTCGTCTCCAATTCGGGCATTGACTGCCCCGACAACTCAGTGGCCAGCTTATTGTCCCCTTCCTTCTCGTGGACCGGACTTGCATCTGACTCGACAAATGCAGACTTGTCAAGGCTCGTTCCGGCGTGCTCTTCGCCGCTGAGTTCTAACTCGCGCTTTTGCGCTGCTGAGCTATTTCTCCTTCTACGAAGCGCGAACCAGAGCAGGGACAGCAACAGGAGGACTCCAGCAACACAGCCGATAACGATGCCAGCGATTGCTCCTCCACTCAAGCTGCCATCATGGCGTGCAGTTTCTGTCTGCAATGATGGCAATGATGTGGCTGTCGTTGACGCACTTGAGCTCTGTCTTGACATCAGCTGCCGTCTTCACTCCATCTACGTCTGAGAGGCGTCTTACATTGTTCGACAAGTAGATGGTCTGCTGCTGGACAGCATATCCATCCATTGGATGTGCGTAGATCTGCATACCGCTCGTTGTGGCGGTGATGGGAATCGTGGCAATGACGCTCCTGTTGTTGTATTGTGTCACATGGGAAACCACGCTCATGTATGGGACATCGCTGTAGCACGTGCCTCCATACATTGGACGATAGCCATCAACCGTCGTTTTTGGATCGGCTCTTGTGAAGCTCCTGAGCGATCTCATCAGCAACTGAAAAATCGTTGGACCAGAGTATCACTCACGGCGGACAGCATGCAATGTAGTTTCCTGGCGCCGTCAACACTGTCTCCCAACTTGACGGGCAGACAAAAGGACTCATCGCGGCCACAACCGAGGACCCCCATGTGGTTGAGTCCAGAATGAGCTTGGTTGTGGTGTACCCGTCCAAGAACTGGCTCGGATAGCAGGTGGATACTGTGCTCGAGCTCACCGGTACCGGCTCATTGACCCAGATCTCGTAGCCGGGAGAAGAAAGCATGGTGAAGCCATAGGAGGAGTATTGTGTACATCGCGCTGGTGGCGTAAATGTCGTCGTGAGGGGAGTGAAATCTGGAGTGGACGAAGTTGCTGTGCTTGTTGCTGTTGTCGAAGGGGCTATTGTTGTCGACGCCATCCTCATGACCTTCGCATTGAATGTGGACTGCTTGCTGGACTCAAGCCTCCTACACCGAAGCCTTTTGATGCAGTCAAGAACTTTCTGGGTCTATTTTCGACTTTTCTTGGGTCTTGCTACGCCACCAGCGATGCTTCGACGGTGGAAGCAGATCAAGACCGGACTCTGTGAGGTCTCGAATGAGTGCTGAGCAAGACTGAATGGTTCGACGAACGAGGAAGGATTTCTTGACGGCGCGGCGCCACGGCTCCTCGAGCTATTCAGCTACTCCACTGCAAGGCGTATATATAGAGATTGCCGGTATATCCCCTTGTCATCGGTTAGACGAAGTTCACTCATCGAGCTTGCAGGAGTCGGGATGGCTAATGTCTGCTTGGGGCCTTACAATCCTAGGAGCTACGCATGCGCTCCAACCACGTTCTGACCTCACCATGCCGTGTAACAACACCACTGTCTCTGCTGAACCAATGCGCCATGTGAATGAAGATTACTACGCAGATATTGCTTCTTGGCAATATATCAAGCAGCAGTCGAGACTTTGGTCTCTGCGATCTAATCCGCGTGCAGGAACTCGTTTGCATTGATCGTTCTTCACAGGCGAAAGATTCACACCACTGAGAAGATCTGTTCGTCTGCGAGCCCTACTTGTACCAATTCACCACCCCTGTTCTGCTTAGGCGACTGAAGGACCTTGCCGACGACTGCCCGGACAGGGCCATGCCACGCGAGCGAGCACCACACCTCACCTCACCCCATTCATCCTTCCTTCTCCACCACTATCGTATTGGTCGACCTTCAGCCGCAATATCCGTTTGATGTTGTTATTTTTGAATTACTTCGCTTCAGATGAAGGAAGAGAAACGTGGATGTGGGACGCCTTTTACGAGCTGGACGACCAACATGAAACTTGCTGGATTGGGAAGGTTGCTTCGGGTGGAATGGGACGTGACCCGCTGGAAGCAGAGTTTGGAACATGACAAGGTGGCTAGCTGGAGAGAGCGCGTATAAAGAGCCGGTCGCCTACTTTGACAAAGAACATTGAAAATTCTGACGATACCAGTACCTTCAAGATGAGGTTTTCAACTTGGATTGCGGGGCTTTGCCAGCTGATAGCTTTTCTTCCGTCCCTTGCGAGTGCGCAATATGTTTTTGCACATGTGGTGGTAAGCTGAAAATATGTTCTTGGATTGCCGATTTTGCTGATAATTTTTCTAGGTGGGAAACAATGGCGCCTACACCGAAGATGATTGGAAGACAGATATCCGCCTCGCTGCAAGCAAGGGTATCGACGCTTTCGTGCTGAACATTGGAACTCCTTACCAAGGCACAACTGCTACTCAAATGGTAAGACATTGTTCACCGATCAACATCACCCTTTCACTCATACGTAAAACGGTCCTACGCCTTCCTCGCCGCCAACTCCCTCCGCTCTACCGAGTCAATCGACTTCAAACTCTTCTTCTCGTTCGACTATCTCGGCGGCACCAACGGCGCCTGGCCCGCCAGCGACGTGATTTCCATCTTACAGGATTACGGCACGAACGGAGCGCACTTCCAGTACGAAGGGAAACCTCTGGTCTCCACGTTTGAGGGAACGGATAATGTGAACGATTGGCCCGGCATTCGCGCTGCTGTCGATGGAGGCATTTATCTCGTGCCGGACTGGACGAGTTTAGGAGCTTCGAGCAGCAGGTTTAATTTGAATTTGGTGGATGGGGCTTGTAAGATCTCTATTGCTTCCTATTGCTTTCGCTTGCTGACGTTTCCCCTCAGTCTCATGGGACATGTGGCCCAACGGTCCCGCAGACATCAACACTACTTCCGACTCCGCCTGGACCTCTTTCCTCTCCCCCGCAGGCAAGACCTACATGATGGGCGTCTCCCCCTGGTTCTACACCGACCTGCCTCAATACGGCAAATCCTTCGTCTGGCGCGGCGACTCCGCCTGGTCCATTCGCTGGGACCAAACTCACTCCATCCTCCCCCCGTTCGTCGAAATCGTCACCTGGAACGATTATGGTGAATCCCACTACATCGGCCCCATCGAGTCCGCGGGCATCCCGTCCGGCGCGCAGGAGTATGTAGACGGATACCCGCATACCGCGTGGTTGGAGACTTTGCCGTATGAGATTGCGGCGTATAAACATGCCTTCGACCCTTCCTCTTTCCCTGCGCCGGAAGTTGTTTCCGGAAAAGAGAAAATCGTCTTCTGGTATCGCACTTCGCCTGCCGCTGCGGGGAGTACGGAAGTTGTGGGGAATAACTGCTACACGCCTAGGAACTATTATGGGTATCAGGACTGCTATGCGATTCCGGATATTTTGGAGGACGAGGTTTTTGCTGTTGTGCTTGCGAGTGCGGCGGGGACTGCGACGATTCAGATTGGTGGGAGCACGAGTAGTTACTCTGTTCAGAAGGGGAAGAATTTGATTTCAAAGGCTTTCAATGGGGCGACGGGGGTGGTGAGGGTTAGTATGGGGAGTTTGCAGGGAGAGGGAGTGAGTGTTACGGTGGAGCCGGCGGATGGGACGGCGAATTTTAATGCTTGGGTGGGGTGTGCTGGGTTTTGTGATGAGACGGTTTGATCGATGGCGAGATAGATGTTGAAATACTTGGAAGAAGTTGTTCAAGTGTGTCTGGTCTTGCATTTCCATTCTATTGGTGTTCTACCATAAATCCGTCATGGCCCCCGTACTCGCATCTCCCACCAATCTCGCATATTTGGCCAACACGCCCCTCGTCACCGGCATCCGCGGCGGCTTCCACTCCCCTAATCGCCTCTTGATCTCCTCATCCGAAACATCCATATCAATCCGATTCTTATCCGCATCAATCGTTATCATATCCCCATCCTGAACAATGGCAATCGGCCCTCCGACCGCCGCTTCAGGAGAAATGTGCCCGACTATAAATCCATGACTCGCGCCGGAGTATCTTCCGTCCGTGATGAGGGAGACATTCTTCAACCCAGCTCCCATGATCGCCGCGCTAGCTTTGAGTTGTTCGGGCATTCCAGGGCCGCCTTTGGGTCCTTCGTAGCGGACGATGAGGACGAGGTTTTCGGTCCGGGGAATAGAGCCGCTGCTTAGCGCGTCGTCGAGTTCGTGCTCCTTGTTAAAGACGCGCGCTTTGCCTTTGAATACCATTCCTTCTTTTCCCGTGATTTTCGCCACGGCGCCGTTGGGCGCGAGATTGCCGTACAAAATCTCCAGGTGTCCGGTCGGTTTGATAGGGTTCGAGAGCGGTCGGATCATCTCCTGGCCTTGCTTGAGGGAGGGCCAGGTCTCGACGTTTTGGGCGAGGGTTTTGCCTGTTACGGTGAGGGTGGAGCCGTCGAGGAGGCCGGAAGCGATGAGAAGTTTCTGGACGGAGGGAATTCCACCGATCTCGAAGAGGTCCAGCATCAGGTATTTTCCTGAGGGGGCGATGTCAGCGATGAAGGGAACTTTGTCGGAGATGCGTTGGAAGTCGGCGAGGGTGAGGTCGACGCAGGCGGTTCCGGCCATGGCGAGGAGGTGCAGGACGCCGTTGGTTGAGCCGCCGAGGACCATCATCATGACAATTGCGTTTTCGAAGGCAGTCTTGGTGAGTAGATCGCGGGGCTTGATGTCCTTTTCCATGCAGATTTTGATGCATTCGGCTGCTCGCTTGCATTCTCGCATCTTTTCGGGACTGGAGGCTGGTGTGCTCGATGAGCCGGGCACGCTCAAGCCAATCGTCTCGATTGCCGTCGCCATGGTATTCTAGACTCAAGTCAGTCTCGACGCTGCCTCCATATTTGGATGACTTGGACTCACAGCAGTGAACATTCCTCCACAAGCTCCCTGAGTAGGACAAGCATGTTTCTCAATATCCGTCAAAATATCCTCCTTGGATTGAGATTGGTCGTTAGGATTCTTCAGACTGTCGTATATATATGCTCCGTGGGCTTCGAGGGCAGTAGCAATGTTGATCGGCTTTTGCAGAAGTGGAGAGAAGCCCGGGTTGATCGATCCGCCGTACACCATAAGTGAAGGACGGTTGTGTCGAGCAAAGCCCATGACCACGCCGGGCATGTTCTTGTCGCAGCCAGGAATGGCGATGCAGGCGTCTAAAACATTCATTCGAACTTCGTCAGTCTCTCCTCTCCTGCTTCTTGCTTGCCTGCCCCATCAACTCACCATGCCACTGCGCACAAGTCACAGTCTCGACAGAATCCGCAATAATCTCGCGCGACTGCAGACTAAACCTCATGCCCTCTCCACCCATAGCAATCCCATCGCTAACGCCAATCGTATTGTATCCCCAGCCCAAGCAATCTAATCTTTCCACCTGTCTCTTCAGTTCCCGATTGATGTCCATCAAATGTGTATTGCACGGGTTGCCTTCCCACCACACACTCGCAATGCCGACGTGCGGGTGGGTTTTGAGGACTTTCTCGTTCGGAACGCCTGCTGCGTAGAGCATCGCTTGGGCGGCAGGGAAGTCATGTTCGCGAGTAAGGGTTGATGAGTATTTGTTCAGACCCGAGTGGCCTGGTTGGGAGTGTTTGAAGTTGAGGTAGCGTGGTTCATCGACGGGGCCGGGTTTCTGTTGGCGGTCGCGGTTGGAGGGATCCATTGTTGAGGATGAAGGATTGGGTGACCGTCGAAACGATCAATGCCAAAAAGATGAAGTGAAGAAGACAATGGCATGCATATGTGAAGGAAGAAACGAGAGCCAACAGAAATAAGATGACTGGAGAGGCGATGAAGCTCTCCCCACACCCCGCAACTGGGAGCCGCTTCAATGGACACCGAAGATGGCATGGGCAAGTGGGCCGGCGATGAGGGAAGTTAGAGCGACGAAACAACGCTCACATCTATCCTCCTCTTGTTCGATGTGTTTGTAGCTGCCATTTCCAATCTGTTCTCGCGTGTTTCTCACTGGAATAGATAATGGTCATAACTCGTACAATCTCGCATTCGCAGGCTATCCTATCTCGTCGTCCGGGGCCTATGCAGTGTGAGAATCGAAGCCGCCCTCGGGCGGTGCTCAGGGTATCATGAACGCTCAATCGATGATGAAAAGTACACTCGCCTACTTGCTGTCCGAGGCGTTCTCCTGCCACTCTCCAGCGCTGCTACCCACCGTCTCGTCCGTGTCCTTGGGCGGCGGCGCAGGCTTGGTGTCTTTCGAATCTTTCGAGCTCTTGGAGTCCTTGGCTGGCGGTGGAGGAGCGTCGGCATCTTCATCGTAGTCGTCGTCCTCAAAATGCGAGGGGTCGACCATCTGCGCATCCCGAGCAGAGCCATCGAAGTGCTCCTGTAGGGTATCATCAGCCGATACAGAAACGCCGCGTGCACCCCAGCGACCCGACGGTCTGATGGTGCCGTTCTCTTGCCCGGCCAGCCCGGCTTCTTCATCGCCTTCCTCCGTGTCCACGCTGTTTCGATTGCCGCGACGGCCGATGAAGCGCTTGACAAAAAAGCTCTTGCTAATGTCGTCTGAATCGACGATGCCGCCGCCACGCAGCTTGACGCGCTGGCGCGAGTAGTACACCCAGGCGAAGTCGAGGTAGAGGGCGGTCTGGATGATGCCGAAGACAACGCTGGTGGGGTCGAACCAATGCTCGCCGATGCCGCGCACCAGCCAGTTGAGGATGTAGAAGAAGCGGTAGCTGCCGAGAGTGACGAGGTAGAAGGAGTCGAGGACGGTGGGCACGCTGGTCTGGCGGAGGAGGAGGAGCTGAGGCAGCACGCAGACGGATTCGAGGATTATGCTGAACGTCCAGAGCAGCTTGACCAAATCAATAAGATACCGCGATAGAGTAGCGAGGGCGACATACCTCTGTGAGCGTTGTTCGCTTCCATCCCTCAAACATAATACAAACCGGCAAGGCAGCGATAGCGCTTGCAGCCAGAGTGTAGATGGCCAGCTTCCACGCGTACTCCTTCTCGCGGGTGCGGGCAAAGACTCGCATCATGAGGAAGACGATATACAACGAGGAAGCGATGTAGAAGAGCTTGAGGATGAAGTTCCACCAGCTGAACCACGGTGGTACCCAGAAGAGGTCGAGATAGCGAGTCGCGAAGACCAGCGCATACTCAAGCTGCGTGAGCAGCGAGACTCCCTCGGCGGAGCGGTTGTTGTGTATGGCCCAGATCAGGATGCATTTGGATGCCGTGTGCGAGACGTCGCCTAGCACCCGGAAGACGTTCATGTTGAACGACGACATGTTCAGTGGTGGTAGAGGTGGTGATGGTGTTGTCGGTGGTGTTGAGTGAGAGATGCGTTGCGTGGCACGATCGACGTAAGACGACGCTCGAGCTCCGGGCAAGCACAAGGCTGGTGCCGCTGCAAGGGTCCGAACTCTCCCCTTCTCTCCACTCTTTCTTTCCTTCACTTACCGTCTTCATGTGAACGACTACTTCTACGACAGCAAACGAATCCGTCAACCGTGTCGAGGAGTAAAGAGCTCTGACTCTGTTTATTGGGTCGGCCTCTGGAGATTGAGCCACACGTTCATGTTCCAATTTGCGACCAAAGACTAGAATACCAGAGGATGGTTCGGGCAGGGCAACGCACGAAGACGACTACTGTGATAAATTGACATTTCGCGTCAGAAGTACGCTGCACAGACTTCCGTACGCTTCTACACTCCATGACTTTGCAACACAGCTCTACAAGCACAATATCCCACTCAGCAAAAAAGTGCCGCACCAGACAGACTGACCGCGCTGACTTTTCCAGTAGCGTATATACAGCGTACAGTCTCACTGCTGGTATCTTCTGTTGTTCATCCTTGATCAAAACACAAAAGCGAGGTCTCACCATCCGCCAGCCTTCTGCTTGCCCACAGCACCAAAGCCAGGGCCAGCAACCCTATCACTGCATACCCACTCGCATCGACGAACAATCTCTCTATATCCTTCCCGACCAATTGACGCCTGCGCAAAACGTAAATCCCCCCAGACGTCCAAGCCATCAGCGACCCGGCCACACACATCGCCAGGTCCCCCTCGGTGAGACTCGGTTGACTCGCGGGCATATCCAGCAACAGATACCGCCATCCAATGCAAGATCCGCCTGCAAAACCCGTGACCAGCCAAGCTGCGACGCCGAAAGCGAGAGCCCTTAGACATTTTGCCAGCTCTCCCACCAAAGCCGTCGCATTGGTGCTGATGTATTCCATGCGAGAAGCGTCGTTCCGATCGGCGCTGGGCGCGGCAAGATCACATGTCCATCTCCAGATAGGTTGGACCATTGCGAGAGTTGCGAGAATGATGTTGGGCCAGAGCTCCATGTCGGCAATTCGGTACTCGCGCCAAGGACTGTCTTCGCTAATGATGCCGTTCAAGGCATAAGTCAATAGACACCCAACACTGAAAAAGTAGTGGCCCCAAGCGCCCTCATTTGTCCTAGTGAGCGGCTTGGGCAGAGCAGCAGGAAGAGCCAGAAGAACGAACATCCACAATGGAACTCGTTCGACGATCTCCAAGTGCTGAGCCAGTGGCAGAATCCACGCCAGAGCTAAAGTCCAGCTCTCAATCAAGCCTCTGATATCGTTCTCATGATAGATGCCAGCGAGCACCACCACAACAACTTCGGCAGGGCCAAGCCACCAGATCTCTTCGGCCAGTGCGTTGGGTGTCCACGTATATCGGAGCGTCATCTGTCCATGGAAACCGAATAGGCAGAGTTTGTCGATCCTATCCAGCCACGCATTCCGTACTGGATGAGAGCTCGCGATTGTCTTTGAGCGTGAGGCTTCTTCATCTTCATTTTCGCGCTGGTGGGACTCCTCTGCTTTTGCGCCCAGGTGTCGATTTTGCAACGGATTCGAGGCGTAGAAGAGCTTCCACACAGTGAAGGCGATCGAAATAGCGATCGGAACCACAACGGCCGGTACTCTTGCATGGCTAATTCCAGCTGCGGCCACTTCTGACAAGCAACATAGCTTTCGCGCATGATGATATCGAAATGAACGCATGAAAGTAATAAGTGGATGCGCAGAAGGATGCAACAGCAGCTCAAAGCAACTCGTTGTACGAGCGGAAGGCACTCCGCGGCCGCTGCTAGCACCGAGCTTATTGACATACACAAATAGAGGCCACGAGCTGACCACGAGTCCCACGATTACGGCTTTCCATAAGGTCACGATGGGATGAAGACATTACAGAAAACTGCACGGCATTTCTCATTGAATATTGTAGCAAATTTTTGATTCGCATCCAAAAAGTCACCCCATCACGACCTATCAAGCCAAAACGCCAGAAACCCTCCTTAAAAGACCTTGTTGAGTGAACATCTCATTCATTCCTCACCATGAAACTCCTGTGCCAAAACAAAATCCTCCCCGTCGCCATCCTCCTGTTCCTGGCTCTCAGGCGCAAGAACAAACTCTTCCTCTTCGTCCTTCTTCTCTTTCTCTCCCAAGTAGACGAGCTCATCCGCTTCCTTTCTGTAGAAAAGTCGGTATCCATCATGCGTGTGAAACCCACTCTCATCCACAGGCCCGCACACCCCGTTCTTCTCTCCAGAGCAGAGCCGCAGGAACTGGAAATTTAGCGTCCGACCCAGCATATTCCGGACAAATGCGCTGAATCCGGGCCGCACCAGAATTCGATTCGGATCCTTGCGCGCGCCTTCGACGATGTGGTCTGGGAGGTGGTCTGCAAGGCCAGAGGTTAGAAATTCCTTGGCGGTGACCTGGGCAATTTCGAAGATTATGAGCTTGGCGAGAGCATCTAGGGAAATTGTTTGGCCGTCGTGTTCGGAGATGACGGCTACGATGGCTTCTTCGATGAGATCGAGCTCCGGGGCGGCGACGAAGTCGTGGTGCGTTCGTGCATCTTGACCACGCGAGCCATCGGGACCGTGCACGATCAATTTCCAGGTCTCCAAGATGCGCAGGGCGTTGACGGTAAGAAGGGCATCAGGGTGAGCGAATACTAGGGCATCAGGGCGAAGGGAGACGAGAGCACGGTCCAGATCGGCACAGGAGCGTTCCCAATTCTCCCAGTCTGTAAAGTTGGGATCAGACTTGAAGGGGGCGTCTAGGTCGAGGTAGTTGGGCTTCAGAAGGGGAGCAACGGACTCGTCCACGATGTTGACGCGACACCAGAAGCATTTGGCGTCCTGCATTCCGTTTCGCTTGCACCAGGTCTCGAGACAGCCCAAGTGCACGATGTGCTTCTTCGAGCATTTGAGCATCGCGGGCCGAGAATCGCCATCGACGGATTGGCTCTCGAAGTAGCGTCCATCGCAGACGGCGCACTCTACAATCTTCTCGTCGTCAGGTAAGCTCTCATTCAAGACGTTGAGATCCTCCTCCGAGAAGATCGTGACGATCCTTGGCAAGCCCTCTTTAACGCTTGTACCGCGGGCTTGCTTCCAGGGGAAGTCAATTGTCCCGCCAAGATTCTTTTGAACGCTCCGCACAGCTCTCTCGGTAGCTTGGAATATCAAGTTGAAGATGTCGTCCAGCCATGGCCGATACCATCTCTCTTTCGACTTAATCAGTCCTTCCAAAGAAACCTCATGCGTCTTGCCATCGTCGTCCTCCTCGTCGGTGAAGGTGAGAGTCTCCCGCTTGATACGGACACGAATGTCCTTCGGATGATGATGATTCGGCGAGAGTTTGAAGACGATGACACGCAGCAAAGTAGTGCCAGGCCAATCGCTGCACTTGTCCACGTCTTCAATAAAGCATCCATGCCCTGAATGAGGTTTGTCCTGTGCAGGAGTGATCGGAAGTAGGGACATGTGGCTCACTTCGCGGTCCCTGTACGTGTTAGCGATGACTCGTTCATCTGGAACAAGAGGCTTGGGTTCGTATCTCTGACCGACCTTTGTTGGCATGTACAGCACCCGCTGCTCTAGGCCGAAGTCGAGAAGTTCTATAGCTGGATAGACGACATGGACTTGATGATGGGGAGCAAAGTAGCTGGCGACCATTTTCGAATCGGGCTTGGCCATGTTGATGGCGCGAAGCGTGTTATTGATGCGGTTGATGTGGGCTTGGAGACTTTGTCTTGAGCGGTTTCCTGAGTCTCGAGGATTGATGATTGAGCCTGCTCGGTAAGCAATCGATTGAGACCAGTGATCGAAGATAGTAGCTCCCTATGACCTTAACCACTGACTTCATATACTAGCGATTCATAAGGGCATTATAGAGCCAAAGACGCCGAGCTGTCAGTACAAAGCCGATGTGAGCCACAAAGAACGACCAGAATGCATTGTGGACCTTTGTCATAGTGCACTCGCGCAGGCACATCTCCATATCCCCTGAAGGGAGAGCGCCATTGTTGCGCTCGCTACATCGTAGAGTGAAGTGAATGTGATGTCTGCACGCTGAGGTGGCGATTCCTCGACGATTGGAGTGACTAGAAAAGCTGCAAAGCCACCTGCCAGATCATTGAGCTGCAAAATATTCAGCTTGACGATCACGGTAGAAGCGAGAATGATGGTGCGTGAATTTCACGATGTCCAGTACGTTCCAGATTCTAGTTTTCAGATTTTTCGATTGAGAGGAAGGATTCTGCGGCTTTCCAGCTCCCATTAGCCGGGCAGGACAAAGCATGTGAAACGGAACTGCAGACAATTGAAGTCGACACATCAGCAGAATGCAGTCTCACCATCGACTTCAAAACGCCCTCGCTCTGCTCCAGATAGACGCTCACACATAGGACAAGAACATGTTCGAGCAAATTTGTTTTGCTAACCGCAGCAGCGTGTTCGGCGAGGCAAGAGCGGTGCCGCAGCTGTCCGCACCTGCGGAATTCATATCACCACTGAATTATGCTCATGGACACACGTCCCTGAGTCTATCGACTTGGCAGATCGGTTTAGCCGTGGCACTTTTCATCCTCGTCCCGACGCTGGCAGTACCAGTGATGCTGGCAGTGGCGAGGGCGGCCCAACGCAGCTTCCGGATGCTGAGCGTTCTGTTCTCGTGACGCAGCAGAGATGATGGCGATACTGAGATGTCATATGTGAGGGTAACAACGGGACTGACAAGACTTGGCGACTCATGACTGATCGTTGATGGCGGGAGTTTGCAGGAAACAGAGCGGAAGAAGGAGACGAAGTCAGAACGCAGAAGGTTCAACAAGGGCGTCTTGTCCCGCATCCGATTGGCTGAATTCGACGCCATGCCCGATCGGGAGCAGATGCTGGTCGAAGGCTTGGCGATGGTGTACCTTTGATCAAACAAGACGCAAGAACGCCAACAATTATATTCCTCTGCAACACAACACGCCCGTTGCCAGCACTCGCCGTCGCCGCGATTGCTGCCATCGATGGCTGACAATCCCTACACCTCCCACACTTCTCCGCGGCGAGGTCGAGGTCCGCGCAGTCCGGCGACGGGAGACGCTTTCCCTCGCATGCAGCGCACGACGTCCAACATGTCGGACGATATCCTCGTCTCCACGCCCGCCCACCAGCAGCCGCCTCCTCGTCGACCTATCTACAGTGGCACTCTCAATACTCCCGAGTCCGGTCTACACCGCCAACCAACAAGGCCTTTCCGGACGACTGTCGCCAACAACAACGGCGTCCTTCAAGTCCGGTTCGGCTCCCGCGTCAGCAAGGAACGACTCAAGGCCATCCTGAAGGCTAAGCCGAAACCTGTCTCCGGGCAGTCCAAATCCGTCTTCAAGCAAGCGGCGACAGAATCAGTTCAGAATGGACCGGAAGATGGGCCCAACCACCGCGGCACCTACTCCAAGGAGTACACCCTCCAGCATCCCGAGATCAAGTTCATTCACAGAGGCCAAGGGCGATATATCCCAGCATCTGAACTCAATCAGCAACCACCTGCACCTTCACCGCGGCCGCGACGGTATGTTCTGATCAATTTTCATTTTGCTCTGTACATCTGCTTACACGCCACAGCCAAGCAACGGAGACACAACCGGCGCACAAGACCATCGAACACCACACTTTTAACGCCATGATGGAGCTTCTCGTTGACTACATGGATGCCTTTCGGCGCAAGAACAACCCCACTGCAAAAGACAACTGGAGTCCGTCCTTCAAGCACCAATTCGGACTCATCGGCACCCTCATGAGCAGCACCCCTCGGCATCAGTGGCCTGAAGCCATTCAAGGCATCAAAGACGCCGGCTATCGCAAGTGCACATACGACTGGTACCAGGCAATGGAACGCGATTTTCCATCCGAATCTTCCACAGTCGACGATGCCGAACCTGAAGGGGCACGGACCCGGCTGTCTCGCAACGCCAAGAACCCGCCGGCTTCAGTTGAGAGTCGCCGCAGTAAACGCATCAGCGACATTCCCAGTAATCCATATGTCGACACTGACGACGATGAGGAAGACGAAGACAAAGACATGTCCATGGACGATTTCGAAGACTCACACGCTCCGGATCAAACATATAACAAAGAGTTCGTCGATGCTCACCCTGACGAGCAATTCTATCACACAGGAAACGGCTGGTACAAACGAGGGTCGAGATCGAACGAGTCCAGCAAGCCATCATCTGACCGGCGTGACTCCACAGCCTCGCGGACTGCGAAGACAAGCGTCAACGACCCTTTTCGCGACAGCACCACTGTCAAGCGAGAGCAACTGCACCTCTTCCCTGGCCTCACTTTCCATCATAAGGGCAATGGTTGGTACAAGCAGGGGATGGCCCCGGACGGCAGGCGCGGAAGTATCCTCATTTCAGCTGAAGGCAACATCATCAAGCGTGACGACGTTGTCGAGGACGACAGTCACATGTCCAAAGACGACTTGTTACTGCTTGATGAGAATGCAACGGTGACCAAAGAGTTCACATTGAAATACCCTCACATTGACTGGATACATCGTGGTCAAGGCAGGTGGAAGCGAAAGAGTGCAGTCTTGGGCAACAACACGCACGTGGCATCCTCCGAGCGGCGATCAAGCCGAGCCGACAACAGCTCCAACAGAGATTACGCCGAATCGTTCACAAGCGCAGACTTTCGTCGCACAAGCGATCGCAGACGCAGCTCAAAGACATTCGCCGACATGCCGAGTCAAGAATCTGAAGAGCTTGCCTACAAAGCCGACACTTCCCCAGAAGAGAAGTCACGCGCACAAGGTCGCGGTGCTCGAGGTCCCAAGAGCAGCATGCAGAGCATTCCAGCAGATGATGAGGCTGGTGCTGATGGTCTCGTGAGCACTTCATATGTCGAGAAACACCCGAACGAAACATTTCACCACCGCGGACAAGGAAAGTGGGCGAGAGGTATGCCTCCGCCGGATGCTTCCAACAAAACAGCCATTCGCGGACCTGGAGCTCAGACCAAGGCGACTACGGTCAAGACAGGCGAAGAGAATGAAGCTGGAGAGAAGCCGCCACCGCTCAACGCACTCCTTAGGAGGGAGGAAGGACCGAATCGGTGGCCGCATCTTCACTGGGTTTATCGTGGAGGTGGCAAGTGGTGTCGTCAAACCAAAGAAGAATCGCAAAGAATGGCAAATCCGGGTACAGCAGCCAAACCGGCTAAGCCTGTCACAGGAAGGACAAGAGGTGACGGTCCGGGCGCACAGCTTCAGAGGGAGACGCTTGCTGCAGAAGATACGATGGAGGGCAGGACAAGCAAGGTACCTGCGTATCTGCAACGACCTGCAAAAGTTGTGAGGAAGCGTAGTGATATGAGTGCAGCTCTGGGCGAAGGTGGTATGCGCTCGAAAGCATCTTCAAATTCACATTCCAAGGCCCCGACCCCACGGCCACCACTCTTACCACCGGAGGAAGACCAAGTGACCGAGGAAGATCTACCTAGCCTCTTCAAGGAAGATTGGTCATCTCCAGAGGAGGATGAACTGGACGAGCCGGACAAGATCATCCGGAGAACGTTCGATCCACTCGTGGGTGCAGATCCATTCGTCAAAGCCTTGACCAAGCACGATCCTGCAGTGCGATCACTCGACTCGTTGAAGCAGATTGCAGGGAATGCCCAAGCAGCACTCAAAGCACTCCAAGATGAGTACCTCCAGCTTGATGTTGTCGTCGCCCAGCATCCAATGAATGGAAAGAAGGAGCGGAAACCGGTCAAGGGAGGACGTCAAGCTGTCGAGCACGATGTGTGGGAAGACAAGAAAGAAGCAATGCTCTACGACTACAACTTTGATGCTCGCAAGATCGGCTACCAGGATCCAGATGGCCAGAGGATACAGCGCGACGATGAAGGCCGTGAGCTGCGCCGTCGTCGCCGCAACGACCCTCATGCAACAGCAGTTGATTACGGCGATGGCGAAATGACCACCCGCCGCCGCATCAAGCCCGTCTCCCGCTTCGACGGAGTCGTCGTCCCACCACCACGCAAACGCTCCCGTCTCACCGCTAATAACGACGACACCGCCTCTCAAGCCGCCGACCCCAGCCCAATCCACACCCCTGAGCGCGTTGCTACACCCGTCAACGCTATCGAACCCCCCTCACGCGGACGCAAAGACTTCTTCCCCAAACGCATCCGCGAACTCCGCGGCGAAAGCGTCGGCTCAACCCGCAGCGACGCCAGCAACACCAACTCCCCCAAACCCGCCGCCGGCCCTGCATCTGCTGCCTCCCCATCAACCAGCGGTGGCGCGGTCCGTAAAGGCCGCCCACCAGGCAGCAAAAACCAACACAAGCGCAAGGACGCCGGTATCAAAAAGGGACCCCGCAAGCCTAAGCCTGCAACAAGTACGGCAGGTGGTGGTGCAGAGACTCCCGGTTCTACAGGCAGCGCGGAACCAATGGAAGGCGTCGTCATCCCCGCGATCATCGAGAACCCTCCGGATGATGTCCCTGCGGCTGCGGCGCCGGATGCGCCGATGGGGTTGGATGAGGCTGTTACGAGGGCTTTCTCGCTTGCTGCGAGGGCGTGAAAAGTAGTTCGAAGGTGACGTGAAGAGGATGGAAGGGACGAAGAAAGGCGTACGACGTACGGAACACGGATGTGGAGCTAGATTGGAGTTTTGGGCAACATAGCATTCTGGGCAACATAGCATTCTGGGCAATCATAGCATTTTGGGCATGCGTAACAACGATAAGGAGAGCGAGGACAGCATTGCATAGGAAGGAACAAGGAAAGGAGGAGGATCCTTTTCTCCTTTGCCTTCGTTGTATCACCTTCATTTTGTAACACTACATACCAAATCGCAGAACTTGCATCGGGAGAGGATTCACCTTGCTCCAAAATATCTTTCACATATCCACGCATACTCGCTGACTCCGACCATTCACTGTGAAAGACAAAGCTTCGATTTTCAAAATTTCAAATGGTATCTCGCTAATGGATTACTGATTACTTCAGTATTACGGTATTACTTCCTCTTTCTCACCCTCTTTTCCCCCTTTCCTTTTCTTTCCTCTTCTCCGTGTGTGTCATCTAGTCGTACAGCGTCATATACAGCATTAGAAAAAAAGGAGCAAAGTCAACTCCAGCATGAAAAGAAAAGAAAGTCGCTTGCGCTCTTCCGTTCTTGTTTCCCTTCGGCCAGTCAAACCACCAATCCAATCAAGACTCCAAATCAATTGAATAGAATCCAACCTCAGCACTCCCATCATCTCAAAAAAGAGAGAAAAAGAAAAAAGAAAGGAGACTTCATCATCTCTACCCCTCACCACCAGGCGTAACAGGCAACCCCTCATCCCTCCTCGCCCTCCTCCAATTCGCACCACCGCCAGCAATGCTTCCCACTCCCACACCCGCACTCGCAATTCCCCTCCCAAGCGTTTGCTTCTCCCGTCCTTGCCGAATTCTACACTCGCAAACCTTTTCCATCAACAAACTCCTCGGTCCATCGCGAAACGCCACACCGACTGCAATTGCGAGCGTCATGCTAAACTTCAACCACAAGAGCGGTGAGTGCTTTGAGCGTCGAGGATGGTCCGGACAAGCTGGGGCTTCGAGGCTCTTACGCTTCTTGCCTTTGCCTGCCACAAGGCTGCGGTTGCGTGAAGGGGCGGACTCGGAGGCGGAGGAGTCGGGCGTGCGGTAGACGGTACCGTAAGCCAAGGGGGAGTCAGAGGGCGAGTCGGCGGTGCTTTCGTCCGGAGGAACAGGATCGTCAAGAGTCGAGCGCTGGCGGGGATTAGGTGAGCAGCAGGAGGAAGAATGGTCTTTGCGTGAGGCAGCTAGTAATCGGCGCTTGCGAGCCATGGGTCCCAGTAAGACTCCAACGAGCCACCATTGGACGTTCAGAAGAGGTCGTGGGATGTACATGCGTGATTGTGCCGTTTGAATGAGGTGCTTAGCCAGTTCAACAGGCGACTGGAACATGTTGCTGAAGATCGTGCGCAGGCTGTCCAGTGTCGAGAGCGAGCTGTGTGACGAGGCGATGCCAATAGATCGGCTGCTGGATCGGCTGTGTGATGTCTGCGGCCTGGTGGGAACCTGCATGGTACTAATTGCAGTCGTTGAATCAATCGCAGCAGTAGAAGCCGATCTAAGTCTGCCATTGGTGTTGATCGGTGGGCTGGCATGTCCATCGACCTTTTGTATCGTTGTCTGGGGCGGTCCATCTTCAACATCTGAATTGAATGGACTTGACGGCAGATCAGGATCGTCTTCCTCCACTTCTGGAGGATCGCTCGATTCTTCAATGCCACCATCGGAATCCCTTCTTTGCATTGCTGTGAGCTCCTCCATCAGGTTGCGGCCCGCTGCTTGGGTTAGTCCAGACCCTATCGAAGAAAGATCTCGTGTCGCGTTCGTCACCAAGGACAGTCTGGAAGCAGGCAACTCCAATCCTAACATATCCTCCGCGGTCAACGAGAGTCGTGCGGGTGGTGGCGAACCAAGCCCAGGATCGTTCGCAATGGCATCGATACTCTCCATCGGTGACTCGAACGTCGTAAAGTAAGAGCGAGATTGTCTGTTGGCTTGCTTCGGGCTGGCAACGCTGGATGCGCGATGATGAACGCTCCGCGGGCTGGAATCCGGCTCCACATCACCAGAATGAAAAGGGAAGGCGGGCTCTTCACTATTCTCGCGCGGCGGCGCAGAAAAGGGGAGTTGTTCGCAGTGAGACGTCGACGGCAAGATCAAAGGCTTTGGGCCCATACTACCAGCTCCAAAGCGCCGCATCCGTCTCATAGGCTTCTTAGTCCCGCTTGGAGCATGGATCACGCTGCTCATACTCATGGAAGCATCGGACTGCGCGCAGTCATCGTCATCGGAGGTGACCTCTGGCGAGAAGCTGAGATTGACAGGCGAGATAGGCGCTCCGGGGCTGAACCGCACACTTGCATGCGAAGGCGAAGGAGAGGTGGGCTGTGTCTGAGATTGTCGCTCGGGCGAGATGGCCAAGGATCCAGCGGTCGGGAAACGAGGCATCATCGACTTTGGCCTTCCATGTCGCCGTCGTCCAGGAGTTTCGGCATGCAAGTCAATCTTATTGGGTGATGCGGCGAGCAGTTCGGACATGATCTCCAGACGTTTCTCCAGATTCACATTCGCGGTCTCCACCGCATCCATGTGCTGCTGCGACTCCTCCAGCTGCATCTCCAGCTCGTCGATCTTATACTTTGAGGCCTCAGCCTCCGCCTCCATTGTCCGCACTTGTGATCTCAGCTCCGCCTCGAGTCGAAAGTGCTTGTCCAACTCTTCTTGCACACGCTCCTCGTATTTAGTCTCCCACGCAACAAGCTCTTCCTGCAAATGCTTCGACTCCGCATTCAGATGTCGCATCTTGTTAGACTGCTCTCGTGTATGCGAGGGGCTCGTTGCTGCGGCCAGTTGCTCTTGAGCTTCCACCAGTTGCTGCTCCAGGTGGTCGACGTACTTTCTGGTCTCGGCGCTGACCGAACGACGCGATGCGCGCGGCATCTTTGCTCGAGTGCGCACTGAGCGTGCTCGTCCAGTGTTAGAGATGTTGGAGGGCGGGGACTGTATGTCGTCGGTGGTCATGAGGCTCGCGTCTCTGCTCTCGCCCGCCCAGAACTTTCCCGACGTGACTCGGGCACGCGCACGCTTCGTTTGTCGTAGAGTCGCGGAATTGCCAATGTCCTGCAGGACGCCGCCTGAGGAGTCTCGATTGCTGCCGTCCGCGTAGCCAGAGGTCTGCGGGCTGCTGTCTCCGGCGCGTCTTCCAGACGGAGACACGTTCTCGGCATCGGATGATTGCTGCAGGCTGGGTATGGAGGACCAATTGGTGGAGGTGGAGATGCTGGGGAGGCTCTGAGTCGGGGTCACATTTCGGGCGGGGATGGCAGCGGCCTGGAATCCGGCATTGCGCAGCTGCAGACGGCGCGTTTGTCGTGAAGTCGAAGTTGAAGCAGGAGGCGAGTCGCGTGGCGATCCCGATCTCTCAGCGTCGCGGCCACATCCAGGAAGCAGCGGCGAGAGGGCGGGCCTGTCATGTTGATGGTACGAGGGATTGCTCTGTGTATGTTGGTGTGTACTACGTCTGTTTTCCGGAAAGGACGCGTGCAATGGCGACGAGGGAGCCATGGTTGCACGGCGATGCGATTGTATGCTCACGAATGCTGCTCGCTCGTTTGCTGGGCCATAGGGAGGGACTGAGTGAGTGTTGTTTGCGCGAACCGGGGGCTGGACTGCAGGCGGGAAGCTACATGCTCGGCTGGGGAGGCCGGCGTGATAACTGCGGTGGGTGGAAGAAGCAGGCGCGGTCGATGAGACCAAAGATGGAGATGTCGTCGTCGCGACTGGCGACAGCAACGAAGATGGCAGCGTCGACGCCGCGGCACGAGCGCTGGAGCAGACTTTGGACTAGGTGAAGACGAGGTGAAGTGCCGACGCCAACGCTCCTTCCCCATTGAATCCTTCTGTTTACTCCCGGACCCACATAGCAACCCGCATGCCTCGGCCATCCACACGCGAATCCACGTGACGTAACCAGTTTGACCATCTTCATCACCCTAACACTATTATTCGACACATCGCCAGCAGTCGACTGCAGAAAGAAAAGATTTCTCACTCAATGGAATGGCATTACTAGTATGGTAGTAGTTAGTAGCTGTATCTCCTCCCCTGTCTATCTATTCACGGCCTGCGTGCGAGCCCTTTCATCCATCCATCCCCATCACCCACTCTCTCGGACTCACTTCTGTCTCCCTCTTCTGCGGTGGAACAAAGTCGTCGCATGTACATCATTCCATCCATCTCTTTCTTCTCTTCTCTCCTCTCAGCCGCGCCATGTCATCGCAAAGGAAATAATGCTTCTCATCTGTGCGGAGAGCTCTGAACATTGAACACTCGCAAAACGGGTGAAAGAAAAATCAAGCAGAGTTCCTCGAACAATCCAAAAATCGCAATGATGCCCTCTTTTCCAACGCCTGCAGGTGCCTTTGTGCTCTCTGTTCGCCATGCTGGGTAGATAGACATCAACGCCGCCACTACTCCCGGGTCCCCATCTATGCACGTACATTCAGTATATACAAACGTTCGCCAGTCAACGCATTCAATGAAACAAGGCACGTCGATGCCGCGTGCCGCGTGAAAGTGGAGTCTCTCTCTCGTCGAAGTCGGCGCTTAGTCGACTGGTCCGTTCTCGTGCTTGATCGGGTGATGCACGATCGGTCGCAAGCACATTCGTCCGGAGCCCACTTCTTCCCACACGCGGCCTCCCTCGTTGTTCTCGCTCATGCCGAGCCATCTTCTCCACAGCGCTCCCGAGAAGCCACTGTTGTAGTAGAAGCTGCTGCCCAGCATGTTGTGCTCTCCCCATCCGAACGGTGAGTCCCACATGTTTTCGGGGTAGTTGTACACTTGGTTCATGTATCCCAGATCCCAGTCGCGGTCGAAGAAGACCGGGTGCGGCACGTACGCAGCTTTCAATCCGTGGTGGAAGGCGACCGTCGGAGGCCACATCTCCGGGAACATGGTGTGCTTCGCGGCGTACACTTCCTTGTGCATCAGGTCGAGCAGGCGTTTCGAAAGTCGAGCAACCGTGATGATGGCTGCTCGGCGAGGTGGTGGTGGCATGTCGGTGTTGTAGCCGGAGATGTCCCAGCTGAACACCCAGTTGGTCGTCGCGGGGTCGAAGATTGGGTTGAAGGTGAGCAGGTCGGCATCCTCTCCAACTCCCCACTCGTAGTTGTCCTCTTCGTAGGAAGTAGGTGGGTAAGTCTCGTCAGGCGACTCCAGCATGCCGGCGTTGGGGAAGTCCTTGACAGGACCCCACACAGGCGAAGGGCCGCTCACTTCCTCGTTATTCTCGACCTTGTCCTTGGTCTCGATCTCTTGCTCGACGAACTTGGTGAAGTTGTCCCAGGATCCGTGGTAGGCGGGAATGTAGAATCGCTTGCTTCTCTCCCAAATGCCCTTCCGCGGCTGGTTGCGACCCCACTGACCAAGCTTCTCGTAGTAGTCGTAGTAGTGGCCCGTGAATCGAATATCCATCTCCCAGTTCCAGTAGTGGTCGTACTCGGGGTGCTCCTGCGCGAACCACTGCAATGGCAAGTGCGCACTACGGTACACGCCATGCAGCTTGCTTCCGGCCATGTTGGCAAAGTTGCCCGGGAAAGGATCGGGGTAGTACATGACCATCTGCTGTTCGGACCAGAGCGTAGCCATGTTCCAGAATTCTCGTGGCACGTTCTCTTCCAACACTCGTCGGTAGACATCGGGGTCTGCCCAAATCGGGATGCTGTCGTCCTTGACATGCACGAGGAAGTGCACATCGTACTCGCCTCCCGATTTCAGATTCAGCTCCGATATCATGGCGCGGATTGCGTAGATGTGGTGCGGCTGGTAGTCGAAGCCGGTCCAGGTTCGCAGAATGTAGGCCTGGCGCGAGACCTGCTTCTTGCCGGTGATCGGGTGAGCGCCAGAGAAACGCCCGGCATTTTTCTCAAAGCATCGCTGCTGGGCAGTTCCCCAATCCACATTGCTGTAGTCCACAAAACCCGTCTTTTCGTAGATCTTCTCAGCACCAGCCTGCTCCGTGAAGATACCAGGTCCCCAGCCGCCCATGGTTTCGTTGTAGCCGTACCCGTACGCAGCGTATCTTCCAAATCTTTCAAAGCAAATGCCGTCGTCCAAGCCGAGCGTCTTGTAGTCTCCATAGAAAGGCTCGGTCATGTATTGCGGGATGCCGGGGTAAGCGTAGACATCGGGTACTTCGCCCTCGTCGCTCGGGTGGAGGTAGCACTTTTGGCGGCTGCTGTCGACGGGGTATGGGTCGAACTTGACAGGGTCAACAGGCGGACCAGCAGCATTGATCGGCAGCTGCACGTTCTCCTGCTGCGAAATGGGAATCGACTGGTTGTAGCCATTCTCGGGCTGCCATTGTGAATAGGGCACAAGTGCCTTGATACCATAGTAATAGCCATTCAGTCGATGGTAGTTCTGCCAGTGGTAACCCTGATCCGAAGGTCTTGATTCTCTCCACTGCTGAATCTGTCGGTGCCCCTGACGACCGAAGACCGCAAGCAGGACTAATGTGACGATGGCGAGGATGATGGACTTGGTCGTGGAAATCTTGCCAATGCCGCATCTCCGTCTACCAGGCGGCGTCTGCCATGTCTGCTTGGATGTGAGGAGTTTTGCAATGTCTTCGGTTGAAGGTAGTTGGGTGTATGAGATCTTTCCGCGCTGCATGAGGCGCTGCGGATGTAGCAGATCGCTCAGGCGAAAGCTGCTCCTCATGGCGCGTGGGCCGGGCTTGCCGTATGGAAAGTCTTCGGTATCAGAAGAGCGGCTGCTCTCTGACACCCAGTCCTTGGATTCCTCCAGATTGGGCGCTTTCGGCGCAGCGGTCGAGGGTGGTGACGATGCAGCGTGCGGCGAAGATCAGGAGACCACTTGGGGCACTCCGGTGCTGCAGCGCGGCAGGTATGCGCAGCGGACGTATGAATGTGACTGCTGCGGAGGAGCAACAGTTGCGCGTCCAAGGCCAGACGGCGTTGAGGATGAGGAGTGCGATGAAGTGCAGAGAGAAAGTCGAGCGGCGGCAGAGAACAGCGTCGGTGGGTATAGCGTATAGCGTGCTCTGCGCCGGGCGGGTGCCGGGGGTGTGGGCTGGAGATTTGGCCGGTTGTGATGATGCGGCGAGGCCCCCGGGCAGCAGGGGGTGTGTATCGGGGCGGATATGCGATGGAGCGGGAGATGTTGCAGACAGACAGCGCCGGTTTCACGGGCGGACTGCAGGCGCACGCGAGCGGCGCGGCGGTGAGATATGCGCGGGAGCGAGGGTGCGGAGGGAAGGGAGTGTCGTGAGGAGGAGGTGAGGTGGTGTTGTTGATAGAGGTCGAAGCAGTAGAGGTAGTGAGGTGGTAGTGGAGGTGGTGGAGGAAGTGCAGGCGCACGTCAAGTCACGCCTCGTCCGGTCGTCCAGTCGTCTCGCTTGCAGCAGGACACACACGCACGCAGCTGGCAGCGAAGCTCGCTCTGCCGATCCAGCAGAAAGTAGGTGCGGCCAGTGAAAAAGCAGCATTCGCGCCTCCTGCGGGCGGCGAGAAGCTTGACGACGTATGGCCGCGCCCCCGAGAGACAGACCCGCGTGCCTCAGGAGCGACTGACGCCAGCGTCGGATCTCAATCTCTCAACACCCACTGATAATCGCGGCTATCAATCAATCTCTTCTTCTAGAATTCTATTCCCTTTCTATGGCATATATCGTCGTCGCCAGCTTCCAGCTTCACCTCCAGCTGTCGCCACGCCTTCGCCACTGGGTATCTCAAATGCGCGCGCATCTTCCGATAGCAGCTACAGCAACAATATCTCATGCAGCTGCACGTCGCCGGCGCGGCAGGTTGCAGGCAGGGCAGGGCCGCTCCTCAACCATTGCTGCGGCGGCAAATGGAATCGCGCTCCTTCGCACACGGTAACAGACCCTGGTCGCCGCTGCCGGGCGTTGGGACGCTGATTCGTCAACCGCCCACTTTAACTACTTTTAGCACGCCTCTCCGGCTCTTCCCGGCCACTCTTGCTATCGCTGCTATCCGACAAGACGACCGCAACGACGCGACATCCGCACAGCAATACACATGTACACATACACGCATTGTTATTGTTATTGCTCCTTCCCGACAACATGGAAGTCCCGTGCTGCGAGACCTGGAAAGTGTTTCGTTCCCGTCACACACCCGCCACGGTTGTCCAGACGCTGCGACACTGCCGACCCAGGGCGAGCGTGCGGCGACGCCCAGCGGAGCGCGATGCGTCGTCATCACTGAGATTGCCCCGTGAAAATCTTCCACCTCCTGAGTTGGCAGCAGAAACAGAAACAGGAGGCAGCGTCAGCCAGCCATCAATTTCCAACTATTTCATTGGGCTGTCTGTGGCTGCCTCCCTGTCTGTCCGTTTGATCTGCCCGACGAACCAAATTCGGCCCATCATCTGCGCTCAGGGTTTGTTTGAGATCAATTCCCCGTCTCGAAACACGCCAGGCACACACTGCATTCATTGCACCTGTCAGATATACAACTGCTGACTACGCACAACTGCAGCCTTCATCATCTACCACTGACATTCTCGCATTGGACATCACCACGTTGAGTATTGACGCGGCCACCGAGCTGCACTCGCAACACAGGCGCTCTGGAAAGCGATGGGCGCATGTCGCACTGCCAAAAGAATGTGGCGGGTAGACAGTGCTAGAGCTGACCACTCGCAACTCATATACCTGGGAACAATTGAACACATCTTCAGGCATCTTGATAACCTCACATCACTTTCATTGCCTCTTCGGCAGCTCCTCGCGCACCTCTCCCATGGGCGCCACCCGACTGGCATCCACGTCTTCGTCTTCCAACCCGCCTGGCACCTTCTTGGACAGCACCTCGCTGGTAAGCGGATCGATCTTGGCTCCCGCCACCGTGTCGTCGCGGCCTACGACACCGCCGGTATTGGCGTGCGACGCTGGGTTTTGGAATTTTCCTGCGACAAGAAGACATTGTCAGCTTGCATCTCTTCTGCCTGGGCAGTTGGTAGAGCTGCAGTGCTTACCTCGTCCTCCTACTGGATCCACGCGGGCTTGGTCGATTGCTTCGTCGGTGCCCACGACTCCTCTGTCTTGAGGAGTCTCGGTCTGCTTGTTGTATTTCACTTCTGAAGACAACGGGTCGACTTTGGTCGAGGAAACATCCTTGTCTGCGCCGATTCTGTATAGCGATATCAGCTGCTGGAAGTGTGTCGCCCTTGAGACTACCTACGAAGACATTTTGAAAGTTCGCGGTTTGCTGGAATCTGGTGTCTGTTCAATTCACGGCTTGTGAGCTTTATGAGGCTCTAAAGGGTAACGAGCTCGATCGGAAGGCCTCCGCCACACCCTGGCCGCACATGAGTTCATCATGAATCCATCTGAATGCGAGTGGCCGTACTCCTCCATCCCGCTGAGGGGCAAGAGGGGCTATGTGCAACATTTGCATATTGTGATCTCGATGAAGAGGCATCTTTCAAGGCGTGTCCTGATGCATCAGATGATGCTGCAAGGCTTCCAAGTCCAGGAATGCGGCTTCGTCATGATGGCGTGTGAGCCGTCTCGACAATTCAGTGTCCAACAGCAATGATTCGCACTGGCTGCGTATCATTAGTTTCGCAAAAGGAAGCTTGCCGCCTTGTAAGACGTCAAGCTATGGCTTCAAAGATTGAGAACTGTGAGCAAGCTGTGTCACTGCTTTTGGCGAGCTTCTGACTTTCTTCTGAATGTCACTCTCTTTCGTATTGCGATGTCGTCCATCCGTGTCAAGCGATTTTGAATTCTTGAAGAAGGGCGATGAGCTTGATGACCTTGCGCCAGAAGCCCCAAGTCAGCACCCAGATGCCTCTCCAAGCTTCAAGGAGTCGACAGAAGTAAGTTTCGTTGACCTCCGGAAGAGATTGTTACGATGTGAGATTGCTTGAGAGACAACAGGGCGCAATCCGTACCATCATGTTCTCGATGGAATCTCAAGCTACCATCTGTGGAAGAAATACTGTCGTTTCGAGACAACAGCAATACTCCTTTGTCCAATCTGCGGGACGGCTTGAATGGCATATCGGCGGGGCCTTATTCCTTACGAGTCCTGGCAAATGGAATAGCTGTTCGGTATCCTCTTGAGTGTGAGGGGTTACTGGAACATGACAAGTTGCATTCAAAAGGGATGCAAAAGTTGGGAGAAGGTAAAAAAGCTGTCCAAACGTACTGAAACGCAGACCCGACGGACCGCAAAGCACGCGGTACGTCCGAATTCGTTCACGCCGATAAGACACTTGAGAAAGAGGCAAAGAAGCAGACTTCGGAGTGAAGTTGTAACTCCCGTGGAGAATGGGTCGAGGCGGCATGTCCATATCTGGGGAGCTTTCCCCTTGGTGCGGGGAAAATCTCCCGTTACGCGGGCAGAATCACCCAACTTGTGCTGCGAGCTATGGATTGCCTGCAGACGCCGCTACGACTCCATCTCTTCATC
Source organism: Phaeophleospora eucalypticola (assembly GCA_022814565.1). NCBI lineage: Eukaryota > Fungi > Ascomycota > Dothideomycetes > Mycosphaerellales > Mycosphaerellaceae > Phaeophleospora > Phaeophleospora eucalypticola. Next base: position 43,251 of record JAKLNG010000001.1, on the reverse strand, counting down.
CACAGTACTTTCTCAGCTCACCCGGAAAGATTTCCTGAACGGATCAAGAGGGAAAGATGGGCCACTGTTCTCCCTCGAACTGAGAGCTTCCTTCTCATCACGCGGTAAGTTGAGAGAGAAGCATATATCAAGTCCATTTCCTTCCAACATCAGAACCTCCATCTCCAACCCATTCTCTCTGCCCTTCTCTCTTTCAGTCAAAACTTCAGCATGACCGGCCCGACCCCCAAACAAGTCTCCATCGCCATCGTCGGCCTCGGCCGCATGGGCAAACGTCACGTCTACACCCTCCTCTACCGCGTGCCCCGAGCCCGCGTCGTCGCCGTCTGCACCAACCTCCCCCACGAACTCGAATGGGCGCGTTCCAACTCCGAGTATCGCGACTTCGGCATCTCGGTGTACGAGAGGTATGAAGAGATGTTAAAGCATCCCGGCCTGGACGCTGTGTGGGTCGCGACGTCGACGGATGTGCATGCTTCGCAGACTCTGGCGGCGGTGGAGAAGGGTTTGCATGTGCTGTGTGAGAAGCCGCTGAGTACGGATTTGGCGGAGGCGCAGAGGGTTGTGGATGCCGCGAAGGGGAGGAGGGGGTTGAAGGTTATGGTAAGTCTTGCATCTTTCAACAATCCATACAGACCAGAAAGGGGCTGAGGGTTGACGGTTGATGATATCAACAGGCCGCTTTCTCTCGCCGCTTCGATGCTTCCTATCGTGATGCCGCGCAGAAGATTCTGAAAGACAAAGCGATTGGGAAACCCTTCATGGTCCGCTCGCAAACGGGTGATTTGCTGGATGAATCCGGCTTCTTCGTCAAATACGCCACTCGCAACGGCGGCATCTTCGTCGACTGCTCCATCCACGACATCGATTTGACGCTTTGGTACCTCGACAACCCCGTTCCGAAAGCCTGCTGGGCCACTGGATCTCTGCAACACCACCCCGAGCTCGCACAAGCCGACGACGTCGACAACGCGGTCGGCGTGGTCGAATTCTGGGGCGGAAAAGTCGCCTACTACCTCGCGAGCCGCACGCAAGCGCACGGCCACGATGTCTGCACCGAAGTCACCGGAACTGAAGGCAAAGTGCAAGTCAACCTCGTCCCGCGCAACAACAACGTGACAATCTGTCGCAAAGGCGGGATTCAGCACGAGGTGCAGGAAGAGTACTGGCAGCGGTTTGAAATGGCTTTCACGACGGAGGCGCAGGAGTTTGTGGAGAGTATTCTGGAGGATAGGGAGGTTCCGGTTCCGTTGGAGTTGGGGGTGAAGGTTATGCAGATTGCGAGGGCGTTGCAGAGTGCGCTTTGGACTGGGGAGGTGAGTCGGTGGGATGAGACGGGGAGGTTGGTTACGGAGGATGCGAAGAGTGCGAGGCCGGGGCAGTTGACGAGTGCGATGAATGGGTTTGTTGCTAAGTAGAGGTGAGGAAGGAGGGAGAAGACAGGATGGATGGGATTGAATAGATTTTCTCCTTGCTGAATGGAATGGACGACCATGCTAACTCCTTACTGTGCGACTCTCGAGTGCGTCCGTAACCTCTTCCTCTTCTTCAGCTTTGTTGGCTGATCACTTTTTCCCCTCTTCGAATGATCGAGCTGGGAGAGACCTAGACATTGTTCAGCTCTTGTGCTTAAGCAACGCCTGACTTCTCTCCGAACAGAATGTAGCCGTCCCCCCACGATGGCAATCAGGCTTGACTGCTGAAGCGCAATCGAGGCATGGTGTAGCTGGGAATTCAGATGAGTCCGAAAAACGAAGAGATTTACACTTTCTTGTTATCGATGGTCCAACAACTGGATATGCGTACCTTTCGGGATTGGTACATCACTACTTCCACCATTGTTTTGGTCAGGTCCGGTCTCAATGCAAAAATCTTGTTCTAATGGAAATTGAAGAAGAATGAATGGACTTGGAGACCTCATCACAGGCGATGAATGTTAAGAGGACTCGCAACAGTCTTTCTTACGCATTCGTGAGCGATTCCGGTCAACGCGTCTTCTGTTGCTAGGTAATTCTACTGTCGAGGTCAAGAGCGGCTTGACTTTATCGTTCTCGATACCTAGATTCTGTTGGAAACAACGTGCGCCGTATCATAAGCCTGTATGATTCTTAAGATGTGATTGTCAATCGATTGAAGCACCATTTCGCTTATTTTTTGTCTTTTAGGATACGGATAAGTTCCAAGGCATTACCTGATTGCGTGATGCATGGCAGGAGCGCAGATCGTCAGGCGCATTGCGTTGCCATGCAGCAACGGCGGCTCGCAACGAGCAGGCGGAGGAGTTTCAGCGTGTTGATGGAGGTGGTTGTTGTCGATACATGTACCTTATCCTGTCGTGTTGATGAAAGTTGGATGTGGATGGCCCGAGCGTGCAGATCGGAGACTTCGGCTGCATGCGGGCGTCATGGCTCGTCACAGGATGCCGTCAGTGAATGCTCAGGTCCACTCTTCCATCCGATGAGGGTCTCCATCCTGCAGCCCGTCTGCATCTGCACCAGCGACGAACGATGCATCGCCGTGAAGAACGATGCGCGCGACGTTTCTTCTGTTTTGTATCGTCGTCCACTGTTCGGTATCCGTGCCGTGTCTACGCGCACGTCATGTTCACAAGGGGCGCGACGGAAGGTGATGTGGATGGAGGGCAAACAGCGAATAGGAGCAAGAAAAAGTTGAGGCATCCTCTCCAATTTCGCGGACGTCGTTTCAGAGGGGCAGATGTGTGCAGAGACATGGCGATCCTTGCCCCGCGACCTCACCAGAGCCGTCCACTCCATCCTCGCCGCGTGATTCGCCTGCATGCAGCCATTCGGAGTGTTTTTGGGTGAGGCCATACCATGGAATTACTGCAAGTTGTGTGTGTATGAGTAGACGTGGCGGTTTGGGTGAGGCGCTTTCACAGTCAGCAGTATTAGTGAGGAGATGGCATAAGAATTGCTGAGCGATGCTACGGCTTGGACGGCAGCCTGCCAATCCGTCCGTCGTGTCCGAGTGATTCCGCCCGCGGCCGTATCATCTTCACCTTCTTTCCTGCCGCTATTATTTCCTCGCAGACAGCAGAATTCACAGCATAGCGAGACAGTTTCAGCGATTTCCAGCATCCGTCGCAGCATTTTTCGCTTGGCCCGGTGTGCGCACTTTTTGTTTGCCGACATCATCGTATCCGGCGATAGGACTCCCGCGAAGACGCCCAACCATCGTCGAGTGCCTCGCAAGTCGCAACTGGGGAACGCCTCGTTGGTCAACCCCCGGCACACCAACAGGGACGTACGCCTGCCGCCTACTTGTCGAATCATCTTCAGCATATCAGCCGTCGGGCAGCACAACCATCTTCTGTGGCCCTCTCCAGCGATCGACATTGTACGCCGGTGGAACGGGTTTTGAGGTGGATTCTGCGGGCTCGGAACGCAGCAGAGCACGACAGCAGCAGCAGTAGCCCATCATATCGAGGGCAGTGACGACGATGAAGAAATCCGCATTCGAGGTGAGTGAGCGCTGGTGCAAGTGCATGGGAAGACGCGCATTTTCATCATCCGCATCATCACGTCCCCATCCCCACGCCCCTTTGCCGAGCGGACCACCACCAACACCAGCAACAACGCTATTGGCAATCACTGCAAGCGCGAAAGGAAAGACGATATTCGCAGCATCGGCATCATCAATACGCCTCCCTGACCGTTATTCTCTTCCGCCGGCCGCCTGAGCGTGAGCCTGTGCGCGCGCGCAAAAGAAGAGCTGCACTGGTGGTGCTTCTTTGTTTGACGTCGTCGGATGACGTAGCGGCTGCATGACGGCGACGCCAAGGGCACCACTTCCTCCATCTGCGTCCTGCATCGACGTCGACACCACCACTACCACCTTCCCTTCTACCAGATCACCACCACTTCACTACCTTACCTTGCTCATCACCCAATTCACTACCCTTATTCCTTTTCTTCGCCAACCAATCTCAACCCCACCCTCCCACCGCCACCACCTCCTTCACGTCCGACATATTCCCCTCCCGCCGATCACTGCAATTGCCTGCCCCGCGGCGCTCATAGCCGTCCTGGGCTGTCATCTGGCCAACCTCGACATTGCGACCACGATCCAATTCTAATCATGTCGACGATACAGAACCTGAAAAACTTCATCCGCCACGGGAAACAGGCCCGCGACGCCCGTTCGCCCCAAGACCAGGCCACTACCCACGTATCCAACGTCCACGCCCAGCAGCATCGATTCGACCAAGGCAAACCGCAACAAGCCCAGCAAGCACACCAGCAGTACGGCATCAGCGATCCGAATGTCTACGAACACAAGCCACTGCAAGCACAAGCACCTCAAGGCGACTTCTCTGCTGCCGCTGTCGATAACCGCAATGTTGCCGCCAAGGCCGGACATGCTGCTGGTGCCGCCGCCGATGCCCAGCAAAAACGAGAGCAGAAGCAGAAAGACTACGACGCATCCGTACTCGAACGCATAGTAGCGGAGGAACGCGAGAGCAAAGGAAAGCTGCCCCGATATCCCGGCCTGGAGCGATGGACCCTCGTCGAGAAGATGGGCGACGGCGCCTTCAGCAACGTATACCGAGCCAAGGACAACAACCACGTCTACGACCAGGTCGCCATCAAAGTGGTGCGCAAGTTCGAGATGAACTCAACACAGGTATGCCCATACCACCCGTCGTGGTTTTCTTTTGTTTTCTACCCTCTTGCTCTTGTTGCCCATTCGATACGACTCCAGCCAACGTTCATTCCCTGCTCTTAGGGCGTCCTGCATCCGGATTACGAAAAGAAGGCGCCAAAAGGCGTGGAGGTGCGCAGTACTCCGTCACACATCACCCAGTCTCCTGGTTGTTGCTTTTCGTCGTCATTCACATGCCTGACAGAACGCTGACGTCATATTCCTCCAGCGAGCAAACATCCTCAAGGAGGTGCAGATTATGCGCCAGCTAGATCATCCCAACATCGTCAAGCTCGTCGACTTCTCCGAATCGCGACAGTACTACTACATCGTTCTCGAACTATGTCCTGGAGGCGAGCTCTTCCATCAGATTGTGCGCCTGACATACTTTAGCGAGGATCTCTCCAGGCACGTAATCGTTCAGGTTGCGAAGGCATTGGAGTACCTGCACGAAGAGGCGGGTGTAGTGCATCGGTGAGTGTGTCGGCTACATCTTCTCGAGCCTTTGCTAACATGTCACAGTGACATCAAACCTGAGAATTTGCTCTTCTACCCCATTCCGTTCATTCCGACAAAGAACCCCAAGCCTAAGGGCCCGGAGGACGAGGACAAGGCAGATGAGGGCGAGTTCATTCCTGGTCAGGGCTCGGGTGGCATTGGCCAGATCAAGATTGCCGACTTTGGTCTGTCCAAGGTCATCTGGGACAGCCAGACCATGACGCCATGTGGAACCGTCGGCTACACAGCGCCCGAGATCGTCAAGGACGAGCGGTATTCGAAGAGTGTCGACATGTGGGCGCTGGGATGTGTGCTGTACACTCTGCTCTGCGGTTTCCCTCCATTCTACGACGAGAGCATCCAAGTGCTCACCGAAAAGGTCGCGCGCGGACAGTACACCTTCCTGTCGCCGTGGTGGGATGACATTTCCAAGTCCGCACAGGATCTTGTGTCCCATCTCTTGACTGTCGACCCGGAGAAACGCTACGACATCAAGCAGTTCCTCAACCACCCCTGGATTCGAAATGCTAACGAACCTACTTACGCTGCTGCGGACGCACCGCCTCTTGCAACTCCCTTGCACGTGCGACAGGGGCAAATGTCAGCTGGCGAGAAAGGACAGTCACCAATGAAGCCCGACTTCACTTACCTGGACGACACACCTGGTGCCGGCCGACGCATGGACTTCCGATCGCCTGGTGCTGTCAACTTGCGTGAGGTGTTCGATGTGGGCTACTCTGTGCACCGCCAAGAAGAGGAAGGCAAGCGACGGAAGAACTTCAAGCAAGGCTACCGTGGCGGCAACCCAATGAACTCGCTGAATGCTTTGGACGAGGACGTTGACGATGACGAGTATGAAGGTGTCTCCCAGCCGTACGACGCACACGCAGCGAATCCACCTGCGAAGGTGCCCAAGTCTGGCGCCGCACCCGACGTGGGCGGCATGGAGAAGCAGATGCGCAACACTAGTCTTTCCGCTGCAGCCCAAGCTCGCCAGCAGGCCGCACCACGCCAGCCCCAAGCTAAGGGCTACGGACAGCATTCGCCTGAAGTTGCTGCTGCTGCGAAGCGCCAGGTCCGTAACAGGGCTGGCGCATTCGAGCTCAGCCTGGACAACGCAACATTACTTGGACGTCGTGGAAAGAAGACGGAACCCAGCGGGCTGCGACAGGAGCAGGCGGTGCAGTAATGTGTCAAATGGAAGGCATGATTGTACGAGCGATGATTATTCTTGGCTTCCGCTTGCTTCTCCCCTGCGTCTGAGGAAAAGTACCGATCTGGTAGAGCGAGTGCAGTACACTCGCGTAGAGCTGCGTTGATTTTCTGCTTTGCCTGTCTCTTTCTAGATGGGTGGAAGGGCAATTTGGAATGGTATTGCATATGATGAGGCGTTCACACGATGAGTCGATGGAATGGTTGATGAGTGAGCGCCGTTTGAACGGAATCCGACAGAACTGCGGCGCATTATGGGTTTTTATTCATGGGTTTTGAGGGAGGTGGGTGGTGGTTAGTAGTGAGTGAATGAATGAGAGAGATTACAGTACTTCGCTCGGTTTTTGCATCCATCTATGACTTGTTCACACGTCGAAGCGATGACCACCTCTTGTCCGATGACATAAAATGCATATCCCATTTGCTCTTGTGGTTGATGGCGCCCACACTGACCTTATTGCTGTCTATATACAATATACAAGAGGGAGAAGCTGGCTACACTCGTTCATGACACAAGCTTATTATTGCACGGAGCTACCTACACCTTCGCTACCTTACAATACGCAATGAATCCAAATTGGAAACAAACTTCACCATCTACGCCACACCATCCGTCCCATCCTTCTCTCTTTTCTTCTTCTTCTTCTTTCTCACTCCTCCTCCTCACCCTCCCAGAAAACCAAACATCTAACCTCAAAACTCCTCCGCGCTGGTCCTTCGTCATATGGGGACTGGAAGGCCGTATGGGGACAGCAGCGCGCGAAAGTGAGTTTGGAGTCGAAGCACTTTATAAACAGAGCCTGGATGGATGCGTCAGCAAACAATGTCGTGAGAGACGAGAACGTGGGGCGCGGCGTACTTCATCCGGCCTCATATGAGACATATACCACCACCCATGCCCCGGGTTGTGCACGACGTTGTATAATTCAAAGCTCTCGCCTTGGGATATTGCTTTCCCTGGAGGCAGGATTGTTTGCGTGGGCAAACAGTCTTTCTCGGGGTTGACGGAGGTGTAGGAGCACACGGCGAGGGGTTCGCGGGTTACAGGGCGGGACCATGGGCGCCAGATGTTTATTACTGCCCAGCGGCAGGTATGCAAGAGGCGAGATCTGAGGTGCGAGGGCAGGTTGTCGGAGAGGAGTTGTGCGGCGCCGAGGGGGGATTGGTCTGCAGAAAGACGTCGGAGTCAGTTAGAAGACATGGGTAAGGAGGAAGCGTGGAGGGGGATGAGGACTTACCAACATGAGCAAACATCGCCGGCGCCGCGACTTTCACCATCTCATCCGGCTCACACTTTCTCGCCAACTCCAAACTCGTCTGAACATCCTGTCTCCTCACCACGTGCGAAATGCACAGAACTTCCGTCGCGCCCGCGACTTTCTTAATCAATTCTTTCGTCTCCTCGTACCCTTCCCCTTTTATCCTCTCCGGATCATCGAGGATTGTCGGATCTATAGGGGCGTGGGAGACGTATTGGAAGCTGTCTTTGTCCAGGGTGAGGTTTGCTTCGGGATGTTGACGGACGTCACGGATGGGCATTTTTTGGAGGTCCCGGGGGCGGAGGCGTTCTTTGGCTGTTCCGACGTGCACGGAGCGCGGGGCGGAGGTTGGGGTGATGGAGTCGGTGTTGAGGTAGTAGGGGATTTCGGCGAGGATGGTTGGTGGGGGAGCGTTGAGGTTGAAGGGTTGTTCGTTTTCATCTTGAGGAGTTTGATGCTCTGGGATTGAGGGGATGGTGGTGGTTGATGTTGCAGTGGTCGTAGACATCTTGTTGTGGAGATAGAGTTCAGCTTTGTGTTGAGGCGTTGTCGGTGTTGTGGGTTTCTGCTTGGTATATCGATCGAAACAACTGCAACATGAATATGAAGAGAAGCAGATACTTATATCGTCCGTCGCCATCAGCCCGGACCTACTGTCATGACCATCATATTCAAAATAAATCTGTAAACAGTAGATGCACAATCCGAGCCTCGCATTCGAAACGAAGAATACCAAGACGTCGATGGATGAGTGATATCAACTCGCACACAATCCTCATAGGGCCGCTCGCCTATCTGTCAACCAGGATGCAAACATCGGATCTCGGTGCGGTAGCGGATTGTTTCAGATTCCGGGCAACTTTGGTCGCTGACGCCTTCTTTTGCAGATGCCGTTCGTTATTTTGCAAGCCTGTAGATTTGCCTTCGGTGCGAAAGCGAGTGGACAAGACGTCGACTTCAGGGTCAGGGACGCTTGACTTGCTTGGCCAAATAGCTGTGATGAGCAGACCGGTGCGAAGAACGCGAACTTCGACATGAATGGATATCATTACTCGCTGTTCTTGGTGCAGCCTATCAACAATACTCAATCAGCATTCACAAAAGGTGGTTTCCTTCCAACTCCTCCAGAACGCCATCGCCTTACCGTTCCGTGTGTCCATCAAGCTTCATCACAGCCCTGAATCATGCTAAATAGCCCTAGCAGCTTCGCCGCCCATTGCTTCCTCTTCTGCTCTCTTCTTGCCACGCCCAATACCACCCTCGCCGACACCCATGCGCTTGGCGACGTATTGCTGAGCCACGACTCCGACGGCCAGTGATAAGATCTCCTCCATCCACTCCGCAACCCACTCGCGAGGGTCAACTCCTCCAGATTGGATGATCTCGGTAATCGACTCCGGCAGGCCACCCTCGCTCGCCTCGGCGTCCAGCCAATCCGCCCATCGCTGCGGGAAAGGTTGTGAGAGGCCTTTGAAGGAAAGCGAGTGCAGCGGGTCGTACAGGTACACGGCAAACACGACCAAGTCTTCGCTCTCGGCTTCGGACTCCACCACAGTGCCTTCTGTCTTTGCGGCATGCGCGTCTCCTGCAAACAAGTCCTTGTCTGCTGTGTAGCTGATCGCCTGGATAGCAAGAAAGATGTCGCTGCTGCGTGTAGGATTCGATTCACTCAGTGATTCCGTCGCTCGCTTTGCAGCTTCTTCAACTCCGCCTCTTGCATCGAAGAATTCTTTGGCGTATGATTCGGCACTGACTCTCGACAGTCTTGTGCCTTCCTTCACTCCCGGCACAGTACCCAGAGATCGTTTTCTGTCCTCTTCCCTCCACCATGGGCCGTCTGTCCAGGAGCCACCACTCCCGAGCACACCTCCCTTGTACCCTTGCGCGTCGCTAGAGCTGCGGTTGCGTGATTCGCTGCCTCGTTGGATGACCAGGAGGTCGCCGCCTTCGACCTGCGACATGATGCGGCTGAATGTTGAGTAGATCAGAGGGTCGAGAGAGGGGTAGTTCTGAATGTCGTGAGTCGTATGGATCTGCAGGCGTTCGTGGGCGGAGATGGGAGGTGCGATATGGGACATGAGAGAGGTGAAGGTTGGAAGAGCGCGAGAACGCAGGTCGGTTCCTGCACAAATCTATCAGCCCAGTAGGTTTGCAATTCGCATATGTTGACCTCACCAATTGACTGCAAGTTCTGATACTGCCCTCTGACCTGATCCGCCCATTTCTGGGCTTCCTCGTTCCCTCTGATCTCCTTGGCGATGGTCTCGGCCTGCTTGACGGCCGCAGTCGCAGCACTGAACATGCTGCCCCACCAGCCTCCGCCGCTTGCCTTCTCCTGTTGAGCTTCAGGAGCTGCGTTCTCCTGCTGAGGGGTTTGCGCCTGGTGGTAGCTCCTACTCACCTCCCCGCTGCTTCTGGTCTGGGGAGCGTTGGCTCTGGCGCGATCCTCGCTGCTGTTCCTCTCGCTGCTCCCGACCGATGTGCTGGCGGGTGTGTGCTCTGCAGTCCGCTTCGTGCCGCTGGTGGTGCTGGAGCTCATACGCGGAGTGCCTGGTCGGGAGGTGCCAGCAGGCTTCGCTTTCAGCTGCTTCTCAATCTCGGCGAATGCGTCGTCTTCATCGTCGGCGTTATTTGCAGCGGGTTTCGACTTGTTCTCTTTCTTGGTGGGTTGCTTCGCCTGTGGCTGCTCCTCGCTGCCCAGTTGGTCGAGGTCCGCAAGCAAGTCGTCGGCCTTGCGGGCCATGCTGGTCGATGGCTTGTGTCGTGTTATGGTGAAGATTGGAGGAAGTCACAGAGAAGTGCTCTTGAAATAGATATAGAAGGTGTTAGTTTAGCTTGGAGATGTTTGTGCTTTCACTAACATTCAAGCAACGAGCAGGAGGCACTGAGGGAGGTCACGGAGCTGTGATCGCATGCGGGTCGAGCTTCGAAGATGCCGAATCCGAGACCGGTTGTCCGAAGAAACTCTTACACCAACGTCTTGACATCAGACAAGAATCACAGTTGAGTCTGTGTACAACATTCTTCCACCATCTTCCCAATGATATTTCTGCTGTGATACCTCTGCTTCGAAGATACATACTCAGGGCTGCTGACATTCGACTCGGACCTAGGCAATTCGTCCCCTACGAAGGTGTCTCGTCTGCGGCATCTTTAATACACCACCACAGGACTCCCTGAGAGACCGCGAAAAGGAGGCTGTCGAGGGATGCCCACCCATTAAATGCCTGGTACCAAGTGCTGAAGGGAAACCTTCGCGACCAACGTATCTCGGGAGGCATCTTGAATCGGAGAAGCCAGCTCGCAGCCAAAACCATGAAAAGGATACTCTGCGAAGCCAACGATGCTTTACTGATGACTCCAACGCCCTGACCTGAGAGGAATAGCCATAGTTGAGGGAGAGGTGCAATCGCTGTGAATGCTGTAAAGAGCGGCAGTATATAACAGATCCGGATAGCTCCCAGGAGGCCCGCCCCCCACCCGTCAAAGCCGCCGTGCGGCCTGCGATGGGCGATTATGATCAATTCCATCATGGAACCAAGCTCTAGGACCAAAACCACCATGAAAAAGAAGATCGTTGTCCATTTACCGATGGCAGTCCAACCAATCTGGGAGAGGAAAATTGCTGAGCTTTAGTCTCGAGAGTCAGCACGCAGAAATCAAGGCGGCCTCTTCCAATCTTACAGTATTGTCTGGCAGAGCCACACACAACCGAATTGTGCCAGATTCAACCATTCGCCCAAGGAGATTTGCGACCTTGGACACTCTCCAGGAGACTCGCTGGCAAGAAAAGTGAGAAAGGCTTGCAGACCGAATTGATCTGTCATCGATAGCAAGTTGAAGAAAAGCCAGGTTGCACTCACTTCATCGACAAGCGCGCAGTGCCAGAGCAGACCAACTTGTGGCCAAAACGAAGCCACACTCAGCGCAATCAGAACACTGTCTCGGGCAGTCAATATCGAAAACAGGCCGCTTCCACATTGCTCCATTCAGACTTACACTCTAATAATGTTTGGTAGCTTGGGCATCGCGGATCGAGTCGAAGCTGACATGTCACGTCTTGGAGCAAAAAACTTCGTATTGAAGGCCAGAAAGGCTCTTTTGGACACGTACGCCACCTACTTCGTTGAGGCACAGCAGAATCGTGTTGCCTAATTGGCTCCCGAACGCGCATGCTCACGTGCGCGGGCGGCCAGGCATACCACAGTGACAGTCTCGGTATGCGCACGGCCTTCAGCCAAGCGCACCTCGCCCTGCATTAACCAACCAAGCGGCTATCACTATAGTCCTCGAAGAATGCCGTTTTATCTCAGTAACGGCTCGATCTCGCCCCCTATGCTCTTCTCATCGAACCGACTAGCCCACCACCAGAGCAACCCTTGGGAGACAGCATACATCAGACTGTCCACAGTGGCCCATCCCACGACTTGATACCACGCCGTAAACCATGGGACGAGTCGCTCTTCGGGAGGTAGCCACATTCGCAGCGGCCAGCAGAATGCAAATATCAAGAACACCATGCCTTGAAAACTCAGCGACTCTGTACTCAGAACCCCTATGCACGGAGTTGTGCGCATCTGACGCACCTGCAGGACCAACGCAGCGGGTATAAGTGCTGTTGCGATTGGAGTGCAAAAGAGCACACGGACCGCAGAAAGGAGCCTAATGAACCCCCTTTCAACGTCCGTCCCGCCTTTTCTTACTCGAGCCAATACAATGGAGGACCCGAACTCGAATGCGATGATGGCAAGATGAGTAAGGACCATCATTATCTTTCCCAATCGGCTCAGATTCGAAAAGTATAGGACCAGGACAAAACTTCAAAACGGAGAGTCAGCTTGCGTAGTAGAGCTCAGCTGTAAGAATGAACTGTCTTAGTTACAAGACCAGATGGCAGAACCAGACGATGGCGAACTGCACGAGGTTGATCCAATTGCCGCTGCTTGGTGGTGATGTGACAATAGTGTCCACCATCTCCTTGTTGTCGATGATCATCAACAGGCTGAGCCCGAACTGATCTGTTGCCGCCACCAAGTTGAGGAAGACATAGGTCGGACTGATTCCTGTGCAGTCTCCTCGATGAACGATCTTGCGAAACTGCGGGAGAAACGAAATCACGCTGAGCACAGCCAGAGCGCTGTTGGGCACGTCAGTCCAGGTATTCGTCCGCAACGCCTCGAAGATGACTGTACTGACACTCTCAGGAAATTTGGTAGCCCTGACATTGTGCTACAATGTTATCCTCCAATGCGTTGTGTTCAAAGCAGCGCTCGAGACAGACGCAAAGGCTGCGTTCTTGATGCGCGTTCGCAACAACGAGGCACAACAGGAAGCACTCTGGAACCGTCGATCTTCTAGGCAGCAACAAGACTTCGAGACAGTTGTTCTACTTTATTCGAGAGGCTATCTCCCGTTCGACTGACATTCTGAAGGCGTTCGGTAGGCCTCTCATTTCGAAAGCGGTTGTTGTCTGCCCATCAAAGTCCTTGAGTGCCAATCTGAAATCAATGGTGCAAGCAGTCGCCAAATACCAGATCGAACTTACGGCCGTGGCGACTTTTCAAACTTTTGACGGAAGGTGCGAGCACTGATATGCCGACTTCCACTCTGCCAGGCATCACTCCATCGTGTTGGACGCTGCAAACTGTCATGTTCTTGCTCTACGCGCGCTCATGTCAGGCATCCAAGGACCCGTGCAGCACAGTCTTCCTTCGGACCTTCGAGTCCTGACGCCACACTGGCAAGGTCGGGTTGACCTGGGTCGATGGTTTCTCTCTCAAGATTGACGATACTGCGGACTGAGAAAGGCGTTGAAAGGGATCATAAATGCTGTAGCTGTTGGTAAGCGAGGTGTCTCTTCTTTTCGATTGGTCTTCTACGAGGATCGGTCTGCTCAACTACTCTTCTCTCAAAATCGCAACCTCGAGCCAACAATCGACGCAACAGTATCGCTGTGAAGATGATCTACCTTCATCGTCAAGAAGTATGCTCAGACGTGGGTGCTGTGTCCGCTTAAACTAATCCCCCCGAGGAAGGAACAACAAACTCTCTAGGGACAGTGGGGCATCTGCCTGCTGCAGTCAGCTGCCTACACAATGTTCGTTCGGACTGAAAAATACATACACAGCCCAATAGCCTCATCATAATTCTCTTACCATCCTGTTCTCGACAATCATGGCTCGGACCAAGCCCACTCCCCGGATTCGACCGGAACACGCCGCAAACAATACCATCACTCCATCCGACCCTAAAAACATCCCCCATCTCCCCGAAGAGCTTCTGCAACTCATTTTCTCGTTCCTCGACACCTCGTCTGAGTTCGACCTTCGCGGCCATGAGGAAAAGCTTTATCGCTCTACCCTTCTTTCCCTTTGTCTCGCTAACAAGCTTTTCCTGCGCCTGGCGAGGAAAGTCCTTTATCACAGTATTCATGACGATTTGGGAAACGAAGTCATTTTGCAGCTCTCAAGGCTTTTCGTCTGTGAGCAACCAAGCTTGAGGGACGTGGTGAGGACATTGAAAGTCGGTGGTTGGGATATCACGGATTTCGATCCAATCTCGGGAAAAGACCGTCGTAAGCCTTTGGATGCAAGTCTGAGAAGAGCGTATGCTGAGGCGGTCGAGATGCCGACGGTGAGGCCGTTGGTGGATTTGAATGTGAAGAGTCCGGAAGACTTCCTGGAAGACCTCATGGCCGGGAGAGAGGATGCGCATTTGGCACTGCTGATTCTGCAGTGTGAGAAACTGGAAGTCTTGAGTCTGGTCTTGCCGCACGGATTTTCCGAGAAGTGGAACTGGACCTCGAGAGTCTTGTTTCGCGCAGCGGCATCTTCTGACGGGCACTTATCTGGCTTAAAGGAACTTCGGCTTCAACACTGGGGTGACGAATTCTGTGTCATTATCCAGGATATTTGGAGCCTGCTTCGTCTAGATTCATTGAGGGTTTTCCACGGGCAGGCAATCGACTTCACGTCGGAGTACAATGGAGACGATGGGGAGTATTTGCAAGAACCCTTGCCGCCACATCTCTTCAAGCTGCAAGAGGTGCATCTTGAGTTGTCTATTATCGACGCTCCTGCGTTGAAGAATTTCCTTTCCTGCGCTCCAGATCTTGAGAAACTCTCCATCCACTGGGGAAGCGTCCTTCAAGGCGAGTGTATGGTCTGGTGGAATCAATTTGGGACTGCCCTGCGGAATTGCCCCTGTGTGGCAAAGCTGAAGAGTATCACGTTTGACATTACTGAGATGGACTACTACAACGTCGGAGACGGATGCAATACCCCAGACCATCCTGCTCTCGGCAATTTGACTTCTCTGTCTTCCTTGGAGAATTTGGACGTTCCTGCTATAGCATTGTGGGGCTCTGATGTGGATGGACTCGTGAATGCGAATCTGCCTTCGATTGTGTATACATTGCCTTCCGCTCTGAGATGTTTGGGCATCTCATCTTGGAATGAAAATCCAACTGCGGTATCTCGCGTCTTTGACGAGCGAGCAGAGAGCGAAACTGGGATGCTTGAAGTTCTGACAGCAGAAGATCGCGAGCTGAAGGACCTGGAATGTGTGAAGGTAGCAGGCGAGGGTCCAATGTACGAAGGGAGCAACCTCCTCCAGAAATGGGATGTTGTAATGAAGCGGAAAGCCCATGGAGACCTTGAGACGAAGAGACGCATGCCGATCGAGGAGATATAGGACATCAAAATGCAATGAAGCATTGAAATCAACAGAAATCTTGACATTATCTGTTCCCGTCCCACCATGCTCTTTTCTCGTCATCGCAGCGTGATATTAGACAAAAAACGTTTGAGCTCGTCTTGATCTGTACTCTATACACCCATTCGCTTCTTGACTTGAGGAGTATCGTAACCAAACCAATCTACGAAATAAAATGACACCCGAATCGGAAGTGTGGAAGCAAGAAATTGAAACTCCGCGCTGGCATCAATCCATCGCTTGTGTATATACCGTCGTTCGTTTTAACATCTTCAACTACAATGCTGACAAGACCGCGCTCGCCACCATTCGCACCTCTGCTGCGATGCTTACAAGGCAAGCACGGCGGCACCGGCGACGAGGATGAGACCGCTGAGGCCGGCGAAGTTGGAGGCCGCGCCGCCGGTGGAGACGGGCACGGAGGGGCCGCTGGAGGTGGCGGATGGGCCGGATGGGGAGTTGTAGGTCGAGGCGGTGGCGGTCTTCATGGTGGATGGGGAGTAGCCGGTTGGGGCGACCATGGTGACGTTCTGGGCTGGGGAGCTCATGACGGGGTAGCCGGTGCCCTTTGGTGGGGAGACTGGGCCTGGGGCGACGGTGGGCTTGCTGACGGGCGCGGAGGTGGATTGCGCCTTGGTGATGGTGCAGGAGCAGTCCTTGATGGTGAGGGTGGTGGCCTGAGTGACGGTGTAGGTCTTGTTGTTGATGGCGAACGAGGTGGCCTCTGGGCAGTAGGTGGTGTAGTCGGTCACGTACTGGGTGGTGTAGGCGGGCGCGGCGGTGGTCTTGTGGCCGTAGGATGGAGCAGAGGAGGTGGCGTGCTCCATGGCGGAGGACGAGGAGGTCTTCTGGCCGTACGAGGGGGCGGACGCGGACGAGGTCTTCTCCTCGCTGCCCTCCTTGTAGTCGGGGTTGGAGACGCCGAACTGGGTGGTGTACTGGTACTGGCCGGTGGCGTCGTCGATCAGCTGGATACCGTAGCCCTGAGCGTTCTCAGTGGGCTCGAGGTTGTCGGCGACATTCCAGACGTAGGTGCCGTCGTTCTCGGTCTTCTCGACGATGGGGTACTGGGGGACGGCGTTGCTGCTGGGGCCCTTGAGGAGGACGAGGGTGACGGTGCCCTTGGTGGTGGGCTCCCAGGTGATGGTGAACTGCTTGCCGGCGGGGACGACGCTGTTCAGGCCGGGCTGGGAGATGGGGTTGCCCTGATCGACGTCAGTATGGATTTTGAGTGAGTTTTGGGGTTTATTAAGAAGGCATACCTTGGGCGCATCACCAGTTGGCTTGGTGTAAGCGGCAGCGAAGGTGGTCATGCAGGCCAAGCCGGCGGTGAAGAGGCGGAGGACAGACATTGCAGCTGATTATGGATGTCGAAGGACGGACGTGAAGTTGGTTTGGGCGGCGAGGAGCGCGTGGGTTGGTATAAAGAGCGTGGTGGTCGTGTGTAACGAATGGCTGAAGACGAAACGGTCTTCGAAAGGTTTGCTTGCGGCGAGGCAGCGTTTACAGGAAGTCAAAGAGAGCAAACGGGGGAAGAGAAGGCGCGGGAAGGCTGGCGGGATCAGGACTCTTGTATACTCTCCCAGGCACACACCAAGCACCAAGCACACACGCGCCGTGGCGGACGGCGGCACCACCCACATGCTTTTTTTCCCTTTTTTGCCTTTTTGCGACGAGTGAACCTGAGGTTGCACACTGGCGGGATCCTTACCGTCGCAGCGTGGCGTCGCTGGGAAATTTGCGAGTGAGCACTGCGCGCGACTAGCACGACCATGATGATCCTTGGCCGGTGTCAGTGCAATTTCGGCTGTTCTGTCGCGGCCGCGGGGCGGCAAGGTCGAGAACGACAATCGCTGCTGACAACGCCTGACAAGCGCTGTTGGTTTGATCCTTCATCTCTACCAATACGAGCGCATTCCTCTTGCCGAGCTGAACAATCGTTATGCGCAAAACTCACATCATCGGGATGGATAGGACAACTGAAACGCGCTGGTATGAGGTCGGAGTAAGGGGCAGGTAAACAGCTGAAGTGTGGTTATGGACCCATCCAAACTATTGGCTCTGTCCCGTCCGGTGAAAGGAAAAGGAGCTGGAGATGCCCGATGCGGTAACGCGGCCAACTCCCTGAATTCCTTTCCTGCGGTTCGCGCCCAAAGCACGTGCTGACTGATGAAACGCGGAGGCGCACGTGACGCCGGCACTCCGCGGGTTCGCGATGACACGCTATCTTATCACTGGGTATTTGCTTGCATGAAGGACAGCATGGTTCGCATCTCAAACTCGACAACACCTCGTCGTGAATCATTTCGATTCCCATTCCTATTTGTACACTTATTCTGGAGCGACGCTATTTGCATCCAGCTCCTTCTTCCTCTCACGGTATTGCCCTGCCATCGACGGCAGCGAGGGTATCAAAACAGGCGTGCATTCCCACACTCCTTCGCTCTGAACAAAAACTCATCGTAACGTCGTAGCGTTCGACACGGCTCTCGACGAACGCGCATGCGGCGGCGAGCATCTAAGCGCAAGCGCCACCTAGAATAACAATGTCAGCAACAGTTCGATACTCGCTTTCACACTGATGGACAGGACTTACCGTATTGGCCGAGCGGCTGCGGAATCATACCCGCCTCCGTCAGGTTCTTGAAGTGCCACTCTGGAGCGGCCTCGTTCTTCCACGTCCAGAAGATCCAGCCGGCAGCCTTCTCGTACGCAGCCATCTGGGCGTTGATGAACGTCTTGATGTTGTTGTGATCCGCCTCTCCCAGGCCAGCGACAGTGCCAGTGGTCTTCGCATCGCAGGAGCCAATGTACGAGGAGCCCTGGCCGTTGTAGTTGTATGAGCCGTCGTAGCGAGCTCCCACACCGCGACCGTTCAACCACTTCGCGCAGTCGGTCATGGCGCCTGTCCACTCGCCGGCAATGGTCCACTTGTTGTTCGACGCCATCTGCCCACCGAATCCGCATGCGGTGCTGACGTGGTCCTGGATGCCCATCTGCAGGGCGCCCGAGTCGAAGACTTCGTAGTGGTGGGTATCGAGGATCCAGTTCTGTTCGCCCGCGCCAAAGTTGTTCCAGGAAGTGACGCCCTCGAAGGCATCATGCATGACAATCGCAACATTGCTGTCGCGGAGGTTGCCCCAGCCGTCGTTGTAGAACTGACGGACGACATTCATGTCGAGCTGTGGTCCCATGGGCTCGTTCAGCAACTCAATCGCAGCGACGGCTGGGTGGCTCGCATGGTCATCGCGAAGCTTGTTCAGCGCGTTCTTGGTCTGTTGCACCGAGTCGCCTTGTGTCCAGCGGATACCTCCACGCTGGCCGGAGTTATCGAATCCATTCTGGCTGCCTGGGGCACCGTGCAGATCAAGCATGACCTTGATGCCGTTGTCGTTGGCCCAGTTGAGCGCATCGGGAAGGTGGTCGTATGCGCCGGTGATGTATGGGTCTCCGTTCAGAGGAGTGATTGACCAGTAGCCGATCGGAATGCGCACAAAATTGATGCCGTATTGCTTCATGAGGGCGAAGTCGTTGGCGGTGTAGAAGGTGTTCCAGTGCTGTTCCAAGCGCCTTCTACCCTCATCTTGTCCGAGTGTTTGGCCGAAGGTGTACTCTGCGGAAAGTCAGTCATTGAAAAAGAGAAAGTCCGAAGAAGTGCATACCATCAACAACATTGTCCGGAGTCGCCTCAAAGATCGATGGAGTAATCCATGGCTCCAGCACGAACCATCCTCCCAAGTTCACGCCGCGAATCTTTGTGGCGCCAAAGTCGAAACCCTTGATGGCCCGCTTGTCAATGCCAGAGACCAGGCTCGTCGGCGCCGCCTCACCGAATGAGGCAAGCAATGCAATTGCGGCAGTCGTGAGGAA
This sequence comes from Phaeophleospora eucalypticola, assembly GCA_022814565.1. NCBI lineage: Eukaryota > Fungi > Ascomycota > Dothideomycetes > Mycosphaerellales > Mycosphaerellaceae > Phaeophleospora > Phaeophleospora eucalypticola. The sequence continues at coordinate 24,037 of JAKLNG010000001.1, read as the reverse complement.
ACCCATGTTTGCGGAGTAGATGCAAGGAGGGTGGTAATGATACAGTTCTTAAAAGGATACGGTAGGGTAAAAGGTGGGTGGGTGCTGGCACCAGCCAAGCACTACGGATTGATGGTTGAGGCGACAACACACGGTCACAGACCTGTCGTTGTGGTTCTTTGGGAGAGCGTTGATGGGGAGGAGGCGAGATGGTAACGCGGGCCACCACGAGTCTTTTGTACGAACGACGCCTCGTGTGTACACAACGCGACAATGGTGCGGCGGCCATTCGGCTGGAGAGAAAGCCAGCAACGGCCGTGATCCTAACGGCGAAGATCATGCACCCACGTAGACTGGCGCTGGGCGCCTGCGGTGATGATGATGATGCTGCCTTCTGCCGACTGACTCCTCTCCTCCTACAGCTTGCATGGCTGCATGGGTCTCACTACTCGTGCCCGCTTGTCGCTTCACCGATCATGTCTCGTCGAAAAGGCGCCACGGCAGGACGATCCTCGTCCGCGTTGTTTTCGAACAGCGTGTGACCAGCCCCGCCGCTGTCATGAGAGAACCATTCACCCGGCGAGCGACGGTTTTGGTTCCAGCTTTGGCTTAATCACACCGAACCGTCCTTCCATAAAGCGCAACGATGGGCGTCATCACCTAACTTTCGTGCCAACTAATAGGATAAACAGCCTTTTAGCAAAGCTTCGCCTGTTCAAGCGTCTGCTATCTTCTCTTCGCCTGGCAGAGCTCGACTATAGCTGTGAGCTGTGCTTCTGCAGGGTCATGAGGATGACGGCTGTGGCTGCATTCAGGCACTGCTTTCGATTGGGTGGCAGTGTCATGCGGGCTGACGGCTGGGCCGAAAGCTACACCGTGCCAGCGATGTCGTCCCGAGGTGTGTGTTGCTGTGCCGATGGCGTTTCCCAGCCCTCCGACATTCTCTTTCAAAGTGCCGGAGATGGAGGCTTCGTGGAGGCGCGGAGGCGTCAAGAAGCCGTGGTATGGCATTGGTGGAGGCGGAGATGTCAAACGGCGCAAGATGGGAGGCCAATGTTGAAGTTGTAGTGGTGCTTCGGCTGCGAAGAGCAACGACAGTGATGAACATGCGACATTGCCGAGAAGGGTAAGAGCGTAAAGCAAGGAACCAGATCCCTCTCTTCTCGTCTCGGTGTGGATTTTCGCTCGCAGAGCAAGGCAAAGTCATCCAGCCGAAAGCATCAATCAAAGACCTCGGCCGAATGGTTTTTGGTCTAACATTGCACAGCAACACAACGAAGCGGTTGGTATAACATGCTGCTCGCCCACCCCGAACGTCGCACTGCTGCGTGGCTGCCACGCCATCAATTCTCCTGCTGTGACAGCCAGAACAAATACGAGAGCTGTACGTTCCCGACCTTCTCTTTCTCCGATACAGAGGTATCCTCGCATGGTCTGTCTGCCCTACCGCTGCCCCATCTTTCCGCTCATGCAATGACCGGGATGAAGTTGTGGGGTACTTGCAGTGAGCTAGAGCTGTACTGTATGGTGGCACAGGTGGAGGTGGAGGATCTTCTTCCCGACAATTCTCACTCCGCGCCAATCGGCCCATCGCCAACCGAAGCCAGAGCTTCATTCGAGCGTCATCATTGCTTGTCTTTTTCCTACTTCGAACTTTTTGAAGGTCACAAGACTGTGGTGCCGCTTGTCAGTGGCTTTGAAGTTTGAGCGGGACGAAGTGCGTGAGAATTGACAACTCCGGAAGATAGCATGCGCTCGACCGGGAATCTGTGTGCTCGTGATGTTGTCACATGCAGAGATGGGGAACAGAAATTGGAGACACCGGCCAAAATCTGATGATAGGAAGTTTGCTGGAGGTACACCTCTCGACTTGACAGGGCTACCTTCAAACGGCACCGAAGAGAACGCGCTCTCAGCCTCCTTGCAACTCACTGATCCAAAGTCGCCCTCGTTGGATCCCATGCACATGGCTCATACTTGTCTGTCTTCAGACTCTCCATGTCCTCCTTGCTGAGTTCGAAGTCGTAGATCTCTCGATTCTCTTCGATCCGATTCGGCGTCACACTCTTTGGGAGGATGACAAAGCCCTTCTGCAGTCCCCAGCGGAGGAGGATCTGAGAAGGAGTCTTGTTGTGCTTCTTCGCAAGAGTCTGCAGAACTGGCTCATCGTTCCGCGTTGCTCTCACAAGAGGACAATAGGCTTCCAGAACTACTCCGCGCTTCTCGCACCAAGACACGATGTCCGGCCGGGCCAGCCAGGGATGAAGCTCGACTTGATTGACGCTGAGGATGCCGGCTTTGTCTTTCGTCTGGGACTGTATTACTGATCAGCAGATTCGACGTACAGCTGCACGAAAGCGAGACATACCTTCTGCCACTCCTCCAGCTCATCCAGATGATGCACGCCATAATTCGACACCCCGATACTCCTCACTTTCCCCGCCTCGACCGCCTCCACGAGTGCTCTCCACGCCCCGATCCTGCCCTCTTTTCCGCCGTACGGTGCGTGCAGCAAATATAGATCGATGTACCCAAGCCCGGTCTTCTTTAGAGACTCGTCGATGCATTTCTTGGCACCATCATAATTGATCTCTTTTGGTGGTACTTTGGAGGTGAAATATAACTGGTCACGAGGAAGTCCGGATTTCAGCATCCCTTTTACGGTAGGCTCTTCGTTTTTGTAGGCTGTGGCGGAGTCTACGTGGCGGTAGCCGGATTTGATGGCATGATCGGTTACGGATTCGGAGACATCTGCTGGGCTGAGAAATGTTAGAAGGTGTTTCATTCTGCTTTTCTCGAGTCTCACGTTTGATATACGCCTGCGGTTCGGGTCAGCAGTGTTGCAGAGGAAAAGAGTTCGTGGTATGGTCATGGAGCGATTCATTGCAAGATTGGCGGTTAAGTTCGAGCTTTCAACAACATCTTCTCAATTCCATGAAACGGGCCTTTGAAGAGAGGGATATTCCAAACATACCGTATCCTAGCTGAGGTATCTCGTGGCCTGACAATAGGCGGATCTTGGTGTTGATGTTCAGCTGAGACATGCTTGATTTTGAGGCGGCGAAAGTCCGAGTCTGAGTCGGAGCAAATTGATTCTTGAGGGCCAAGGTCCTTCTCAAAGCATTCATAACATCAGATATTTTCGCCGATTTGGATGTGCTTTCGTTGTTCGACGTTGAGACGTCTTACTCTGTCAGCTGTGTCTTCCAGTTGTTGCGTCAGTGTGGCCCGAGCGTCTTTATCGATCTCCAATTGCGCTTGTAGATGACTCCGACACCAACTTCCGAACTGCATTCAACTTTTACCAACCCGAACATAATCTTGGATATTCGAGATTGGCTTCATCATGAAGCTCATCAAGCAGAGCATCGAGAAGAAGGATGGCTCGGGCAGCGCGACGCTCTTGCCGGAGGAGCCTGAGGATATGGTGAGCGAGTTCGTCTCAGTATGGAACATCTTCCACAGCACAGGCTGACATCCTCCGCAGTGGCATGCATATAACCTGATCCGACCAACGGACATCCTCCGCGCCTCTGCACGCCGAAAAGTCATTACCGACACGGGTACGAGTCGATCCTCCGAGCGAGTGCACACGAACCTCACGATCAAAGTCACCAAACTCGATTTTGATCCGCAAGGAGGACAGCTACATGTCTCTGGACGTACGGTGGAAGAGAACCAGTATGTGGTGCTTGGAAGCTATCATACCCTGGATTTGGAGCTGCACCGCAACTTCACACTAGAAAAGGCGGATGGATGGGACAGCGTGGCGCTCGAGACGCTGAGGGAGAGCATCAATCAAGAGAGGAAGGCGCAGCTGTGGGCGATCGTGATGCAGGAGGGACTTGCGAACATCTGCTTGATCACCGAGCACCAGACTATCTTGCGTCAGCAGATAGACGTGTCGCTGCCCAAAAAGCGTGCAGGGTCTGGCGATTATGAGAAAGCGGTGAAGCGATTCTATCAGACAACCATGGACACCTACTTGCGGCAAATTGATCTGTCAGATCCGAAGCCATTGCTACTTGCAAGTCCTGGCTTCACGGCTAGCAGCTTGCAGCAGTTCATCAAAGAGCAGGCCACCACTAAAGCCGACAAGCGGTTGCAGCAGCAAGCACAGAAGATCATTGTCGCACACTCCGCTTCAGGACATCTACACAGCCTGAGTGAGGTCTTGAGCAGTCCTGCCGTCACCACGAAGCTGAGCGATGCCAAGTTTGCGAGAGAAACACAGCTCATGGATCGGTTCATGGACCTCATTCGACTCGATGATCAGCGTGCGTGGTATGGTCCGAAGGAGTGTGAACGAGCAGTTGAGCTCAGTGCTGTCGGAAAAGGCGGAGGTGTACTTTTGATATCAAACTCACTCTTCCGAGCGCAAGATGTCGCCGCTCGCAAGCGTTGGGTCAAAGTAGTGGATGAGGTGAAAGAGCAAGGAGGCGAGGTCAGGGTGTTGAGCAGCATGCACGAGAGTGGAAAGAGACTAGAGGGGCTCGGAGGAATCGCAGCGATTCTCACATACGCCATCGAAGAGCTGGACGAGCAAGTGGGAGATTACGATCTGGATGGTGGTTACGACTTACCGGATGACGACGACACGAATGGCTTTGACAACGGCATAGAAGGTGCACGCGGGCACGCTGAAGAGATTGAGATATAACGACAGTTCATGGATACGAATGAGGAATGAATAGCATGCAGGTCGTACAAACATAGGTCTCGGCCTGGCGGCTGAAGCTGGATTCGTACAACGAGAGTGGGTCTTTGCTGCGCCTTGCGAGTATACAGCCGCACGCCATCAATGCCACAACTAGATCATATGTGAGGCTGACACCGGTCGCCGATGGTTTGCAAATTGATCATAACTCGCTGAGCAGACTCCGGCCCCTTCAAACATACTGTCTGCCCACAAGAAGAGAAAATACCTCCCCACTCTTGAACTGACCGTGATATCCAAACATCGCCTCCGATCTACAGAATGGATGCTCCTCCGCCCTACCACGACGTGACGGCAGACCAGTCAAAAGCGCCTATTGATTTCGAGAACAAGTCGAGCGATGTGAAATCATTGCCTTCAAGACCCATCAAGACCTGGCACATCTCATCTCAACGCGAAGACGAAATCAAGACAGTCACAGATGACGATGGCAAAGTCATCTACGGTTTGCAGAAGGTTGAAAAGAGACTGTTCCCTAGACACCGCCATCCCAAATTCGTCATGGTCGATCCTGAACAGCATGTCTTCGGCAGCGTCAAACTGAACGCGAAGACGGAACAGCACGCCATGCTGGTGCAAGAAGACCCGGCGTCGCGAAGCAGACCCTCTCCGCAACAAGAAATTCTCGTCTCGTGGCAAGGCGATGCATTTCGCTTCCTCCTCGACAAGCGATATTTGCAATGGAAGATGGAGCTGACGGAGAGCTTGGGGACGTATTCGCTGCATGATGAGAATTCCGATTTGGTTTTGGCGAGGTATGAGAGTTCGGGAGATGGCGCGAGGTTGATGTTTTTGGATGATGGGTTGGGAGTGAAGTTGGAGGTTGCGAGTTTGATGGGTATTGTGGCGGTTGAGGAGGGAATGAAGATTGCGAGGGAGGAGAATCCGGATGGGAGGCATGGGGATAAGTTTGCTGGTGGGAGTGGAGGGGGAATGGAGGGGAGTGTTGGGGCGGGGTTTGGTGGAGGAGGGGTCATGTGAGGAATGGAGTGTGTGATGGAATTGAGGTAGATGGATTGGACATTTTACCATGCGTTTGCAGTTTCTCATGAAGTGATGGTATAGACCACTAGGGTCAAAATGTAATGATGAAGCAAAGTATCATGCTTCGAGGCTGAAGTCGATCGTTGCAGGCCTGATGGCAGAACAATAGACCATCTTCACGATCCAGCGCAATGCGTTCTGCAATGCGGAATCAGTCGATTCGACCGCGTTGAGCTCACTTTCCCGTCTCGTCGACAGGTGCTTCCATATTTGAAGGCCTGAGGCACACAATGTTCCCGAAATCGGCCTAGCTCCAGGAAATGAAGGCTAATTAGGCATCGGGAAGGACTGCCGGAGTCGGGTTGTTCTTTCCAGTCAGCAGAGACCCCACCATAAGATTGCTGCCAGCTGTGAGACAGGACAAGACATCCACGTTCTTTTCTGTCCAATGCTGCAGAACGCCTTCAGATCTTCCCACGTCCTCCGATCCATTCCGACCACCAGCAGACTTCTCACCTCCGCAAAAACTCGCACTTTGCCCCCTTTGCAGCAAAACAAGTGTTTCTCGACAAGCAAGATCAGCAAGATGGCTACTGAGATCAAGACCGTTTCTACCCCAAAGGCCGCCCAGCGTGAGTACCACTTCATGCCCAGTAGACGAATTTGCCGATCAGATTCTGACTCTTCTCGCAGCTGTGGCGCCATATGTAAGTTCCTCCTTTCAACACTCTCCATCCGTGTGTGTGGGAGCAATCTGTGTGACTGTCCGGCTTGACGAGCGTCTTCCTGCCCACCGGTCTGTCAGCGATGTGGATGAGATCAGGACCTGTCTCCGGAGGACAGTCACACTGCATATTGCAATCCTCGGCCCAGTGGCTTGTTGCATTCACTGACAATGTCGTGCAGTCCCAAGCCGTTGTCGCGGGACCTCACATCTTCGTCTCCGGCCAGATCCCCGCTGATGCCTCAGGCAACCTGATCGAGGGGTCCATTGCCGAAAAGACGACTGCATGCTGCGAAGGAATGAAGCACATTCTCGAGGCGGCCGGAAGCTCCATTGCGAGAGTCGTCAAGGTGCGTCTTTTAATCTTCTTTTTGCCGGTTCTTTCCCCTCGGTTGGAGCTGCTGGAGCTGCTGCCTCGTATTCGAGCTGCTTCAGCTGCTGGATTGTCGATCAATGACAATTCCTCCTCCTTCAACTCACCCTGTTCTCCACGTGCGGGCGGCAGGCCAGAATGCAGACTCGGGTACCGAACAAGGCCGGTGCACACTTTCTTTGCACTTTCGCACGTGGAGGACACGGGATGAAGTGCAGTGATCGACAACATACCGCATCCTTCGACTTCAGCTGTGCCTTTCCAGACTCTCGACTGGTCGATGCACGGAATCCTTTGGGATTGCAACCCCAGCATCTCAACCACATCTCGTCGTTCCTCGCATCTTTCGAATCATTCTTTTGCATGTCTGAGCTAATCGGCCACGTGTCGGGAATGCAGGTCACCGTCTTCCTCACCAGCATGGAAAACTTTGCCGAGATGTGAGTGATTCCTCCCTCCACATTCCTTCCCTCCCTCCCTTCTTCCTTCCTTCCTTCGGTGATGGGACGGATATTCGGATGGACGGTGTCGATGCTAATGTTTCACTTTTCCCGGTGTAGGAACGGTGTGTACGAGAAGTACTTTGGCCAGCACAAGCCTGCCCGCTCCTGCGTAGCCGTTAAGGAGCTGCCGAAGGGTGTCCCTGTCGAGCTCGAGTGCATCGCTCTTACCAACAGCGGTTGATTCTCTCAACGAAACGAAGTGCTTGACATGGTGTGTGAAACTTGCTTTCAGACGCATATGGTACATTCAAGCATTGCAAAACCAAGCAAACCGCCGTCGACGACTTCTAGCGTCTAGATGTCTAGTGTGCGGAAACCAAAACCTCATGTCAAAAGCAAAGCAAAGCAAACGCCGCTCCGTTCCCATTTTCCCTCGTGCCAGAGCTCGCGCTCGTCCAGTCCTGTCCTGCATCAAAACCCCAAATCCACATGAACCCCGGTGTTCCAACTCCTCAAGACCAGATCTGTCGTTTTTTCCCACGCGCAGAGGTCGTATGCAAGTCTTTCCATGCTATGCAAAACGCTGAACGAGTGCCACAATTCCAATTTCCCAAACAGATACAATAAGCAAAGAGCCAGCGCCGAAGGAAGAAGCGAATGTAGTGGGTATCATCGTGAAGAAAACGAGTGCCAAAGGCCCCCAAGCGAATGCCACCGACTGTGAGATCATATTTCTCCGTCCCCATCCCCGTCCCCCGTTTTTGGTTTATCCGAGCTGTCGTGAAAGATGCGTGCATGTATCTTCAGGTGTGAAAGGCAAAGCAGAAGATTGAGAGATCAAAGCCAGTGCTGAAACGCCAAACTCGTTCGCTCGCCAGTGATGATGCTGATTTCGTTCCTTTTACCCCAAAATGAGCTGAGCCTCGTTGTCTTTTCCTTCGTCGTCATCGTGATTTTTGCAGTCTTGCGGCTCCTAAGCGTGCCCGGAGAGCATATGGTGATGGTGATATTGGTGATACTGTTGCAGAGCTCCGGATTCTTCAACAGTCTGGTACCTTTGAGAGAAGTAGTCTTCTCCCTCGTAGTGGTGGCCAGTGTAGGGTGTCGGCATGGGTGTCGTCATATTGGTATGGCTGTGGCCGTCGCTATCATGTAGTCATTGGATCGGCATGAACGCAAAGTGCGCTGGTCCTTCCACGGGGGAGGAGAATTGGGAGATGGAAGCCGGGGTGTTCATCATGGCTGTGCTGGATGTGGTGGCTGCGGTCGTTGCAATGGTGGTCGGAGGTCCGGGTGTGGCGAAAGGGGTGTGTGCTTCTATGTCCTGAAATTTGCGGGCGCAGTGGCGTGCTGGCCAGCGTTCTTGGATGCCGAAGTCGAGCATCTGAATATCGTAAGCAAATGATTGAGGAATTGTAAGGGGGCTGAAGTTTACCTTTGCAGAGATGATCTCCCACTTGTACTTCTCCCAATACTCGTGAGCCAGCTTCAACGCATTGACATCTTGCTCCTCCCAAACTCGAAACTTCTCCCGTAGTCGCTTATAACGCATCTGCAGTGCAGCGACTTGAAAGTTCTTCCCCCTGTCTGTCTGGAAGCGGGTGGCTATATCCTTCCAGGGCAGATTCTCATCCTCCTTGAGTTGGACGAGGAATCTGTCGTCTTCGCTCAAATCTGCAGATGCCACTGAAGAAGTGCGTTTCCTCTGTTTCCTGGCAGATGAAGATGCAGTTAATTCGGCAGTCTGGTCATCTTCGTCTCGCTTGCGCTTCGCTACAGGCCCAGCCGGATTGGGAGCGATGCTCGTGTATGACCTCCTTGGTTGAGGGTGTCTGATTTCGGGAGGAGAAGAGGTGCTGTAGCCTTCCTCTGGCGCTGCGTACGGTTGGAAGATGTTGGGAGGGTACGAGGTAGACACTGGCGGAGTGGTCTGGCCCGCTGTCGTGTACTGGATTCCCAGACCGGAGGTAGCCCAAGTTAGGGAGTCCGCGGAAGGACCAAAGGTCGAAGGACTACTCCTTGGCCTGCCTGGGTCTTTGCAATCTCCGGCGGATAGTTGGTGTTGGCTATGGTGTTGTTGAGGAGGGGGAGATTGTTGTTGAGTTGGATATTCTCCGAGATGGAGTCCAGGTACTGATGCACGAGCGTATGTTGACCAAGGTTGGGACTCTATTGTTGATGATGGAAACGGTGTCATGTACGAATCATGGAATGGATACTGGGTTGATGTCAGTACAATTCTTCATTGAATCGATCGATCATTGTTGTTGACATACAGAACTTTGGGCGTACCATTCTGTGGCTCCAATCTCCGCTGATGAAGAATGAGCAGCCATCTGTCCTGGATCGATGGTACCAGTCAGTGCTGGGTATACCTGACTGGAGGACATGGTCGAAGGAGACAGTGGAGGAGGTGTTGGTGGCAACGGCAACAATGCATGGAAGGGAAACGGGAGTGCCGAGCAGGATGACGGAGGCGGCGATGATGAGCGGCGAGGCTGTTGTTGTTGTAGATCAGAGGGACGACGGCCTGCGGGAAGCCTGGAGAAGAAAGAGACACCCTGCTGGGTGAGACGGACATGTTGGGAGGATATGTAGGATTGGCAGCGCGGGCAGGCGAAGGCATCTGAACGGGGAACTGATAGACAGCACGGACGCACAGGGCTCAGGCGATGGATCGCAGACGCTGCTAGGCCCTCTGCTCTGGGTCCGGCGAGTAGGCTCAGACTCAGGCTCAGGCTCCGGCTACTCTCGTCCTGACAGGCGGCGGGCTGGTCGCTCGGCGAGGAATACTTAGCTCATGCTGGGCCTGGCTTAGGGCGATGTGCACAAGCCTACGCCCGTTCGCGGCACGCTTATTTTGAGAGCCGCACCGCACACCCGCATGGAATGGCAAAGTGTGCCGCGCCGCACAGAGCAGCAGCTTATTCTTCCTCCCATCCGCATGGTGTGGTGAGAGAAGACGGGAAAAGGTGGTTGCTGCACGCACGCGCCAGCCCAGGGTCGGGTCCAGGGCAGGCGTCCGTGGCTGCAGCGCTCTGTAGCCGCCTATGCCTCAAATAGGTGCATTTTGCTGGCATAGCCCGCCGGCACTTGGGGCCTGTAATTAGCTGTCTTTTTCCATCGTGCATGGCATGTCGCGGTGGATGCTGCATGAACGCTGACCTGCCCACCTGTTAGGTCGAGCATTCATCGCAGGGCATTGCTTGGAATCCCACGCGCGCGCGCGCATGTCAGAGGGAACCATCGCGACGGCAATACCGCCCCTGCTCGCAGATCCTATCTCTCCTGCCACGACCTCTCGGCAACGACGCGCATCCACGCGACATGCGAGATCGCGTCGCGCAGGGCTTACTGCGCTGCCACTGAACAACAGTCGGACAGTCAGCGGCGCCTACGTCTGACTGCTTATGCGGGCAGTGACAGCGACTTTGGAGTGCATGAGCTCAGCGAGGAGGATTGAGGCTCTGCTGAGAGCGTCTGTGCCGCGTGTGTGCCACTCTCGGCGGTGCAGCGTCAGCCTCCACGACCGCACTGCCGTCCAAGTCTGTCGAGTGGAGAGGAATAAGAGGCCCAGATGCAGCCCCAGCAGCCGGCAAAATTGGCATTCCAGGACATCGCTGGAGAGACCGCCGGTCGAGAGCGCTTGCGCATCGAGATGATGGGTCGTACAATCGCAGTGACATGGTGGTCGCAGCAGGCTCCGCCGGGCTGCGCAGAGGATCGATGGTGAAACGATTCGGAGGATGGGATCGAGTGGATGTCGGGCCAGCCAGGCGTCGGTGCCGCAGCGGAAGACGCGAGCGCATGTGCCGTGCGGTGATGCTGGAGGATCGCGATAGGAAGGATGGCAAGTGTAGCTGAAGCAGGAGGGGATGTGGGCGTGAGGTGGTGGTGGTGTTGCTATTTTCAGGAGGTGCAAAGGTGGAGTGATGGATTTTGGCCCCCATTCCACGCAGATTGCCACCAAAAATAGCCCGAAGCAGCTTGCTGCCCACTGCAAGGCAAATGATGGCTAATTTCACGCAACTTGCCGATTCACACGCGAGGGCAACCTGGCACATCTCGTGGACGACACGTTGTGTCTGCCCACATGCTCCCTGCACTAATCGACGTCTTCCTGCCGCACTCTTGCCTGCTCTGTCCATGATCTTCCCGTCCGCAAACTTACCTCACGCTCCTTCTCTCTCACCTTGCTTGACGAAGTCAGAAGGATCTCGCCCGTCTGCCAACCACTGCGCGCTATCGCAGCTGATCTCGACAATCTCCTCCTCGAACAGACAAGTCTTGCATCCAGACAAGACCGGCGCACGCAAGACTGGGCGGCACAATGCAGAAGCTGGCACAGAAGCCAGTTCATCGTCTATGCATTCCTCCGTTCTTCCCAGCAACGCGACGCTCAACCTGCCCCGCAACGAGCATCCTCGACGCAATCGATGATTCCACAGCTCATACGGCAACATCACGCGCTCGGTCTGGCCTGCTCCTGTGCGTGGCATGCATCCTCCTAGTGGATGCCCTTTGCTCACCCGGCTAGATCGTCGTTCTCAGTCAACGGATGACTCGGGATCTCATCGACTGCATGTCTGCCTTGTGGCCCGAAGCTCCGGAGACAAAAGACGTTTCCATCATTTTGGATTTCATCTAGAATGAGCTGCATCTCATCCTTTGATGTAGGAAATGGTCTGGGCAGGTCTCCTTTAGCTGGGCAAAAGTTGGACTGCAGGCTGAATCATCGATTCAATGCTTTGTTGTGCGTTGTCTGAGGGCCGGTCCTGCAAACGAAGTCTCTTCACATTGTCTGCCACTTTAATCTGCAGGAGGCGCTGACTCTCTTTTGATTCTGAGGATCAAGAGAGCATATCCGATTTTGCGGGCCTTGCTTCCCACCCGCGATGGTCATGCGCTTGACCCTCTCTGACTTGCATCCACCATGCATTCCCATTATGCTCGGCACCGATCATGTCTTGAACATTCCATTCCCCCGAGTTGTGATCGCATCTCTCGATTTTTTGCACGAGAATCAATGTCCGATGATCACTCTTCGGTCCCCGCTAGCTGCTGGTGCGCTCGGTGCCGAACACATGCACATACGGCTTTCTTAATTATCCGCTGAACATAGACTTGGCAAACATATCTCCTCGGCATTAGATGAGAAACAATGCTCGTAACATAAAGTAGGAGCGAGTAGGGATCAGCAACAAAGTCGGAGAGCTATTGCTGCTATCGCCCTCCATCTTTGGTAATGTACAGAGCCTCTCGCACGTAGGTCGCGAGAGCCGGGAAAAGACGACTAAAGGCATTGCAATCTACATCTTGCTATGCAGTACTACGCGCGGTCCTGACTCCTAGTACACAAGCAAGTGACAGTTGCTATGAAGCACTTACACATGCCCGACACAGCAATCGCTCTTCCCTCTATAGGAAGCTTTTCTCGCACGTAAGTTATAGCCTTGAATGGCGGCATGAGGCAACTCCTCTCTACCCCCTGACCTTCCAAGAAGAAAAGGATTTACGAAATACGACTACCGTTCTTTCCAACCCCACGTTGTCGGGTCCGGTTTGGTCCTGTGATCTTCCTCTCGCACGCAACCATCGCTGGCTAGTGCTTATTCAGTGTGCGAACCATTCTTCTGGGCTCCATCTTGGCCTGGAGTGTCGAAGGAAGGCCCTAGGAACTTTCTCTTGTATGGAAAGCTCGGCAACAGGGTTGAATTGAATTTCAGTGAGAGCTGACGGCACTTAGGGGACTAGAGATGGAGTTGAATTCCATCTTTGATGCGGAAAGAGCTTTCTATCAGGCTTAGGCACTGTGGACCACCTGTTGGTTTCCAGATATCTTTCGTTTTCAAAAGTACCGTTTGTGGTACACCCATGTGGTTCATCTGAAACGCAATTCCGGTACCTTTGTTCTTACATCTTCGAAGGAACTCCAAGCATTCGTGAGAAGCCGTCTCGATATTCATGCCATGGACGAGCACGACACATTTTCTACTCCCCGGTGTAGCGTCTTCATCATTCTGCGTCTTCATTGCCAGCTCCGATCTCTTCTGTCTCGACCTCGTCCTTTGCAAACCGTTCTCTCCCGAATTTCACCAGCCTCAGGTTGCCCATTCCATCTATTGCCGCCTCGATCTGAGCAGTCTTCTCTTCCTCGTCTGAGTCCCCTTCGCCAAAGATGAACAGTTTCCTTAACGATGCCGGAAGAATGTCGATCAAGTTCCCAATTCTTTCCGGCTCGACGTCATCCTCATCTCCTTCACCCCTCAGAGCAACTTCAGGCAGCTTTAGTATTTCCAACTCATCCAAAGATTTCAGGCTTCCTAGGGGTGCGATGACATCTTCCTCGTGCATTTCTTTGAAGTCTGATTCGCCAATATCCAGAGTTAACGACGTGAGCCCCTTGCCGTGAGCCCGCAAGGCATTGCCAAAGTCATCGAAGCGAAGGTCCAGATCACCGACGGTACTTGGACCGAACGCGATGCTGAGATGCTTCAAATTTTGACAGCAGCGAAGGAGTCTGGAGAGTCCGTCTGCGTCAATGATACTGTGTGTAAGTTGGATAGTCTCGAGATTGAGGGGCTGGACTTCAAGTGGGTCACCTGCGACTGTAATGTCTACTGCGAAGCCGTAATACTTCCGAAGACTAGGTATACGTAGGACCTCGCTGATATTGGAGATCGGAGTTGCATTCTCGGTGTCCCAGTGTTCGGTGCGGAGTTCGGTCACATGCGGGAGTACTTTCATACTTGTCTCGGCTCGATTCTCGCGCTGTATGTTACCAGCTCGTTTCAAAATGTGATGCGTCCAGCTCTCGTCGAAGCCGTGCGGGATTAGGAGGCTGAGTCTCTCGAGATTGGGACACTGCGTAAGGATGCATGCGATCAAGGCATCTTCACTCCCAGCCATCACGTCGTCCAAAAATTCTGTCTCGTGTATTGGATGTGGTAATTTGCCCAATGGTCCAATGCCTTCAGCATATGCAGGTCTCAGAGCACTCGGGGGAGGATAGAGTGGGATTTGCCTGAGGCCGGCATACATGCCATCCTGGCTGTCAACTTCCCAGTCGCCGAAAGAGATCTCACGGACCAACTTGGCGAGGTGCGGATGCTGCACCACTGTCTGCGAGAACTTCCGTTCCCACTGATTGGGAGGTGGGCCGTTGTCGAAGTTTACAGTCCTGTACAGCATTGGTCGTGCAAGGCGTAAAAACTGCTTGCTAGTCAAGCAGATGGCCCGAAGAATCGTGACCAGCTGCTCTTGTCCTCTCTCTTGGCCTGCTGGGGGCCTGAGGTATTCGAAAACAAGCTGGAGGACGTCCTCTGGGAGCACTGGCATCTCCTTGGACGGCATGGCTATTGTTTGGTATCGGGTGAGGCTCAGTTCGTCAAGTTCATGAAGCAGACAAAACGCACGATGCACAAGAAAAGCTTCTAATCTTGTCCTTCGAATTCCGTTTTTAACAAGCGGGCATCGCGAGGCATCAATGGTTGCCACGCAGGATTTCTGCCTTGGCTGCCTGAAGCATCCCCGCTTTCATTCACTCTTTCAAGGCTCCAGCCAAGAATGCGAGCTAATTAGCCTCCATTCTTCAGAAGAGATGCAACTTGAGGCAAACGCCAGATCAACGTAACATCGTCTCGTACAACGCGTCCAGCTTTCAATCAAAAAGACTCACTAGCTTGCCCGACCATGAAAGGGCTCGTCCATTCCATTGCGTGGGTGACTGGAAGGATCGAAAGGATCGAGATGTGGTTGCGTCAATTTGCTGCTGCTACAGCCAGGTACCTCAGAACGTGGCTTGCATCCTTCAGAAGCCAAAATCCCGAGCGGCAAAGCCATGTGCGGCGCACGCGTTCGTGTGGAGCTTAAATGCTGTGTAACAACATCACACGGCTGGGCGTGAGATGATCGATCTTCAGCTCATCATGATAGGGCGGACTGAAAACTTTCCATGCTGACTGGCGTTCTCATTTGGCGACCGCGATGAAGAGGCTTCGATCGTCCACATCAAAAGTCACGCATTCGCTTGCTTGATCGACATCTTTTGATGCTCTTTCCGTTCGGAGGTCGACCTTCAGCTGGGTGGAGCGTGGTGAACACTTCCGCGCTCCTCGGATGCAGTCTCGCCTCGTCTCGAATCGCGGACACCGAGAAGGGTGCTGGATGCTGTGGCATGATCGACAGCATGTCGACCACGTGGTGCCCACGCTGGGGTGGTCGTCCGTCGCTGCATTTGAGATTCCTGTGGAATGGTTGCATCGTGCAACTGCAACGTGCCGACGAGTCTGGACGAGTCGGATTCTGAATTCGTTGAGCCCCTTGCCTGCGATGTTTCGCTCATCGTGACTAGACTGGGCGAAAGTATCAGTGTTCCGCGCTCTGACCAAAGACCAGGGAGCTACGTCCTGAAAATGTGTCTCCCATGGCTCTGGATTACGTTTCGAGTTGGCCTTGATGATGACTTGGTCACATTCAACCGCCAGTCATTTGTTGATAATGTGCCGTAGTTCATAGCCGCAACAACGAGATGCTGATTCTCTGCTGGGACACAGAAGACAAGGCATGCGAATAGCTCCCCGCTGTACGCTGAAGCCGGCCAATGCATCACTCTCGTCATGGCATTCCATCTTTCCGGCGGCCACGCCTCCACGAGCTCGAAGCCTTCGGTGCCTGACTGCTCTGTCTGCAACCACAGATTGAAATTGCAATCCAGAGATGACTCGTGAGAGCGAAAGTTGAACGAGTTCAGCAAGACCAAATCTTGCAGGACAGCTTCTTTAGTGACTTCCACAGGCACCACAGTGAATGATTCATCTTCCGATGAAGGACACAACACGTGAGCACCCTTCTCTTTCCCCATGTTTTGTAGATTCTCATCAAATTCGATTTGGAGGCCAAGGGGCCCACGAAAGTCATCTGCATATCTGCAGTCGAGAATCGCGAACCAGCAAGATCCCCATTTCACCACGGGGAAGCTGACGTGCAAGCCTAGAGGGCTCGCTTGACATGTCGAGCGGACGGTCGTATTAGTCTGTATGACTCTGCTGCAATCCGAGAAATCGGCTGGAGAGCGAGCGAATTGCCGCGCTAGACTAGTTCTAGTTCCAGTCTTCCAGAGGAAAATTGAGTGGTCAATCTGCGACCTGATGATTTCTCCTTGGAGTCTTGCAAATGCTTTCTCTCCCTCTCCATACAGCAGCGGCATATTCACACCCATGATGTCAAAAAGGCAATATGCTTGATCCTCGGGCTGTGTTGTGTTTCTGTGCGCGGCCCAGCACATCCTTTGCGCGATGGTGTAGCTAGCAAGCCAGTCAGGTTCGATGAGAACATGCTCATCGATCCCTGATACCACGCTCAAGATACTGGCAAGCTCTGTTTTGGTGCCTAGCGGGGTCCAATTGCTGCTGTAGAATATTACATTACGAGGAGCAAGTAGCTCTTGCAACGTCCAGCCTCTGGTGTGCCAGCGGCTGCGCTTAAAGTCTTCCTCGCTGTCCCCGCGACCGTCTTGAGAGATGGTACTGATATCCTCGAGATATGCATAACACACCTCAGAATCAGCATACCATCGGTACATCGAATTGATGGCCTTTGAAAGCTCTGCGCTGCTGGCTTTGTCAATGCAGCAAGTATCGACCCAAGCATAGTTAAGCCCATCCTGCAAGGCCTGTTGACAGGTCAAACGTATCTTGCGATACCCTTCCAGCGTGCCTGCTTTAGCCGAATCCCTGATGTCTTGGAAGGACACCTCATCTTTGCCCCAGGTGTGGGACAAGATTGCGTACCCAGTGGCGAAAGCTTCCTCATCGCTGAATTCTTCCAAGATCTGTGTGCGGCAATTGATCAACCACATTTTTGCAGCGATTCAGATGGAAAAGACAGTGGTTAGGGACAGGACAGACTTCCGGGGTCGCCAAACGACTGAGATGGCCTGACCGGTGGCGTACGACCGCATGAGTGTCGATAGCGGGCCGAGAATGTGCGCCCTTCAATTCGCAACGATAGCAGAAGGGCGAGAGTAGCTACCATGCAGAGCAAGGACAGCTCAAGACATCGGCCGTCTCTCAGCTATGCCGAAACTGCTGCCCTCTCGTACTACCCGGAATATAAGTGCTTGCTCAAGGCTGCAGTCAGCCAGAATTAATGGCAGATGGTTCATGCAAGGCGGGAGAGTAGAGGTCTCAAAAGAAATGGCTTCAGAGACGGAAGCTCAACGTGAGAGGGTCCAGTCTGCTCGAGTTGCTGGATTCGTCGCAAAGCCGCAGAAGCTCTGGAAACGGGTCAGAGATCTGTCTCGGAAGCTGTATGTTCAGATTTCACTAAGGAACCGTGATACATGGGCCAAGACGGCATATCCTGTCTTGACGAGAGAGAAAGTGAATGCTGTATGTGGCGAAGGAGAGCTTGAAGGGGAAGAGGAGGAGAGGTCGAGAAAGAACAGCCCACCCGGCAAAAGTCGGCTTCGGATTCGGCATCACCGACCTGCTACTAAGACTTCTTCCTGACTCTTCATCTTTCTTGCTCAAAACTTCTTATCAGCTTGTTTCCATCTGCATCTGCATCTCTATCTCCATCTACATCGTGATCGGCGCCAATGGCACGCCTCCGAAAGCAGCCACTCCTCTCCTCCAGTCCAGGTCAATCTGCAAAACAGGCGGCGTCGCAGCGGGAATGGTGACCGGATTCAGCTTTGGAGCAACGGCGACCAGCGACAGAGTGTCATGATCATACGAAATCAAGTTGAGTCCATCGGCAGTTTCCTTGGAAAGACCAGCAGCATCGATGAGATCCTTCTTGGCAATGAGGGCGTCGACTGCCTGAGTGATGTCCGGCTGAATGGGGTTTGCGACGACGGCAATGATGCGGTTGCTGTCTGGGATCGATTCTGAGCAGTACCATCAGCGTAAAACTCTTAGTGTAGCGAATTTGAACGTAAAATACTTACGAGGCTTGATGGTCATGGCATCGTAGTATGCGATGCGGTTCGTGCGGTTGACTTCAGCGAAAGATTCCCGGATGGGCTCGTAGGCAGCCTGTCCTCCGGTGTATCCATTGGCAGCTGTGGTGATTGTCTTGATCGCACGGTCGAGACGGAGCAGGTCCTTGATCAGGAGGTCAGTGCCTGCATCACGCTCAGTGACAGGCGATGCGAATGCGAGAGTCGCAGCGGTGGCGAATGTCAGGAACGAGGTGAAGGAGACCATTTTGCAGCTTTTCTTGCGATATCAAAAGAAGATGAGAAGTAAGTCAGACTATCCTCCTCGCTGGCGATGGAAGTTAGTGAATATACAGGAGTTGCAGATTGCGCAAGTTTTGGTCGACATGAAATGGCCATCCCGTCCATGACGATCTGGAACGCCTCGCGTTGAAGTCAAATTCTTGGAGTTGGTCTGCACCGAGGCTCGTTAGCTACATCCATAAACTATACCGACAGCACCGCAGACCATAAACGAGATGCATCGAGTCTCTCTAATCATTAATGTTGTCGCTGCAGGTATAGATACTTATTACATGTAAGGCAAGATAGGACCCTAGGCCGAGCCTAGCTATATATACTAGTTATACCACGCCTTATTACTTTTACTAACCTCTATATCTAAGTCTAACCTCTATTAAAGTAAGGCTTCCTCGACTCTTCGTTTAGTAATGAATTTAGGGATTCTGTTACTAAATCTTCGATACTAATAATATACGACTACTCTTACTATATCTACTACCTTAGCTCTATAGCTAGCTAGGGCGTTAAATACGTAGGCGAAGCTTTATAAATAGTATAGTACCTATTAAAGAATAGGTACTTCTATCGTATTATAGAAAGTAATACTACCTAGTATAGCCTAGAGACGTTCTAAATAGCTACTATTAAGCTATTATAAAGCTTAGGTTTAGTGCCTATTCTACTATATAGCTAGTAAAGGATTAGGCATAAGTTACCCCTAAGTCTAGAGGAAGTACTACTAAGCTCTATAGATCTAGGTACTATATTACCCTTAAGGTATATATTTAAGATAGTATAAGTACTTTACCTATAAGAAAAGAGATCGAGACTTTATATTACTTAGCTAAGTCTCCCTAAGAATATCCTAGCTCTAACTATATCTAGCTTATAATAGAAATCTTCGAGGTTAAGAGCCTAAGTAGTAAGTATAGCTATATTATCTTAACTCTATAAGGCTATAGTCTATAGGCTCTTTAAAGTATATTTCCTAAGAGTAAGGTACTTACTAAAGTAGTCTCGTATATAGTATAGTAGCTACTTAGTTACGTAAACTAGCTTTTCTATAATTACGATATTATTTATACTAGTATATATATTATAAACTCATACCTAAGTCGTAACTTATTATTATTATAGAGATTACTACTTAGAATGTCCTTTTAGAAATAAATAATAAGTATACTTTCTAGTTAATTAAGGAGGATAAAGTAAGAGATCTAAGTACTCTAATATATAATAGAAACTATCCTATATACTAGTCTCTTAGATATCTAATGTCTATAGTGTCTCTTAGTCTCGAGCTAGTCCTAACTAACTTTAGCTTATTAAGGTCTATATTATAAGTTAATAGAGACTAGTAGATACCTAATACTTATTATACTCCTAAGGTTCTACTTAGTATTCCGTAAGATATATAAGTTAATATATAGTCTATTAGAATTATAGTATATTATAGTATCTAATTAATAATATAAATTTTACTAACTATATATTAGGTACTTAAGCTACTTAAAGGTAGAAATGTCTTTAGCCTAATCGATAGAGCTAATAATTAGTATGTTTTACCTTTAGCCTTAAGCTAATATATTAGTCTACTAGGTCCTCTACCTACTTAGGTAATTACTTAAAGTAAGAATAAGGCTATTAGATCTTTCTTTAATAAGAAAGATAACTAGATTAGAGAGCTACCTATACCTAAGGCATTACTAGAGGAGTTTATTACTACATTTAAGCCTAGTAAGTAGTAAGAGAGATTCTTAGACTTTATTAAGAAAATCCTAGTATAGGACCTAGCTTAAAGAGGATAGTCTACTAAGCTCTTTTCGTATAAATAGCTTATAGGACTATAATGCTCTATAAATTTATATGAGATCCTTAATAGGCTTATTATAGAAACTCTAATATATATTTCTACTAGCTACCTTAACTTTATATTAAGTAATATTCGATAACTAAGGCTTAGTCTTAACTCTTAGTATAATTAAAAGTAGGAGAGAGAAGCTTTTAAAAGCTAGTAGTAAGAGGTAGCTAGTAAGTATCTTTAGATAAAAGGACCTTACTAGCTTTACCTATAAATAAGGATCCTATAACTAATAAATAACTTTAGGTATAGAAAATATAATATTTAAAAGACTTTATATAAGATATATATAGGTACTATAGAGGAGAAGGCTTAAAGTATAGAGGCGAATTACTTAGGTATATAAGAAATATATCTAGCTAGTACTCTATAGTAATCTTAGCTACTCTAGATAGATTAAAGGTAATACCTCCTATCTAGTTAAACATAATAGAACGAATACTAAAGATAAGAAAGGTTATTTCTATCTAGATATAACTCTTAAATACTAGTATAGATTTAAGGATTTTTCTTATCTACTTAAATAGGTTAACTACTACTAGATTATATAAGTAAATTTAATATGCTATAGATTATAATAGAGCTTCTTTTAATTAGAAATACTTTAGTATTCTCTTAGAGTCTAGAAGTACTAGATTCGAGACGATCTTTACTACTATACCTTTAACTTATATCTTAATTAGATTATTACTAGCTAATATATTACTATTACTACTAGTCTAAGCCTAGTATATTACTATAATATATTAAGAATTAGGGTTAGAGTTAAGCTTAACGTAAGTTATACTCTTAGAAGTAAAGGTAATAGTACCTATAAAGTCGTTAAAGTTACGTCTATTTAAAATAACTTTCTCTTATATATATAATCTTACTTTTAATATAGTATAGTATAAAGTATCTAAGTATACTCTAGTTTAATATAATACTTATAGTATAGGTAAAAGTAAGGGACTACTTAACCTATTTAGTCTATAGTACTCTAAAGTAATTAGAGGTAATATTAAAGGCTAAAGTAAGTAGCTATATCCTATCTTAATAAGTTAATAGAGATTCTAATCTACTACTTATAGACTTATATAATATTATTAAGTAGATTAGTATATAGCTAGAGAAACGTAGTAGAGTTTAAGAGGTAAGACGTATTTACTAATATAATATATAAACTATATTTAACCTTATAATAATTTCTAGATATATTACTCTAGTTTCTTAGTACTTCGTAGTCTAAGTCTAGAATTACTTAAGGCTATAGTAATAAAAGACACTCTATATTATATATCTATCTATACCTACTTTTAGGCTATAATTATTAGGTACTATAATTACTTATAGCTAGCTTAGGCTACCTTAAAAGAGAAATACTACTATTTCCTTAATCTAATTTTAGCCTAGCTATATTTAATTCTATTCTTAATATCTTTTTCCTTAATCTAGAAAGATATAATCTAAAAAGATATAGTAAGATATATATAAGCTAGAGATAGAGCCCTAGTTCTATTAAATTTATAACCTTTAGACTCTCTACTATACTATAATCTATATATAACTTAATCCTAAATTCTACGATATAAAGAGGCTAATTAAATACTACTATATAATCTAGAAGAATAATATAAAATAGAGTATAGCTCTTATAAAGTAGTAGTATTTAAGAACTCTTTAGTTACTTAGAATGCCTATAAATAAATATTAAGATTCTATATTAGGTTTCTATTACCTATTAGAGCAAAATACTAACCTATTCCCTATTAATTAACCTCTAATTAATAGCTTTCTAGTACTTCTTATTAGCCTATATAGCTTAACTCTATATTCTAGCTATATCTAGAGAGACTAATTATTAGCTATTAATTATTAGCTTCTTATTAGGTACCTCTTTACTATATAGTATTACTCCTTATTATAATCTACTACTTTTCTCTCTAACTGAAAGGACCGAATGCACCGTTATAAGGGTGCATTCAGACGCTCACCAAATTTGAGTTCCGGGAGTAGCCGCCGGGGTACGGTGCATTCAAGGTACGGTGCATTCAGAAAAAATCGTCGGATTATACCCAAACATTCATATATATCGCAACCAGCCCTAACGAGTTGAATGAAGTTGGTTGCAGGTCAATCCGAGCAATATTCGTCGCAGTATCGTATATGCGATGTACGCGGGTTCGTGGAGTGAGGTGTCAGGGTTTGAGTACTATTCAGGTTAGTACAGGAATTACGGGCATACCCGCATAACCGCACCGCAGTTCAGGGGGCGGTAGTGGGACAGTGGTTTAGTACATACACCTAAAATTGACACTACTAAGTCGAAATCAGGAGCACAAAGGAAACCGTTTGAATTATGGCGGCCGCCGAGGAGATTTTCGATCACGTATTGGAGTGGAAAGTCGTAGTATGTCGGGTTTGTCGACATAGCGTATGGCCATAGGAGATCGTCGGGCATTTGACTAGGCGACACCATCAGCAATCCAGGAAAGAGGCAGAGGCTATTGCGGACATAGTCCAGAGTTAGCACAGCGTATCACCGTATCCTAGCCAGTTCCAGGTGCCGACATGCGTTACGAAACCGATCCCGCAGTTGCCAGTATTCGACGATGGATTACAGTGCCAATTGGAGCCCCAGCAGTGCCATTATATCGCCCGGGATTTAAGGAGTATGAAGAAGCATTGGCGGGTATGTCACGATTGGAGTGTTGGTCGGATGCGAGGTGGTTCCGGTATTTTTAAGCAAGAAGTTGTCCAGCAGCGAACCATCCAGGGTGCCCGACAGGTCCAGTGCCAGCGATTTTTCCTAAGTCGGGCCCACTCGCAATATTTCGAGGTCCGGGGCGAGGACAGTCGCAGTCAAGACCAGTCAGACAATGTAGACGTCGATACATGGAGCCAGTCGTGGCAGCAGGCATCACGGCAGTACGCCGAAGAAGAGGAAGCAAACACCATCCAAGCCGGCGAGATAGATGAGGTTAACCCGTGGTTACGACGAACGGGGTGGATTACATATTTGGCAGGGTGCCAGCCAAAGGAGTTGTTGCAATCAGTATAGGAGCCCGCACGTGGGGACGCGGAGAAGAGCCAGGATGAGCCTATGGCAGCCGCCATTTGGGATGCTATACGCGATGTCGTAACCGCTAGCCAGGACGCCGTAAGGAGTAGTGGGGTTATGTTACGGTTCGAGGCCGTTCGGACAGAGGAGGGCCAGGTTCGATATGAGCTATTGCAGACATACCGCGACCATAAAGCCGTACAGAAGCAGTGTCGTCCATGGCAGCAGATGGTCATGTTTTTCGTCCGCACGCAGGAGCCACACCAGTGGAAGAGCCCGCCGTACCATTTCAATCGTCGACAGCAGGAAGCGTTCGACCGGATGATAGAATACGGTAGGCAGTCCATTATCACAAGCGACAGCGAGGACAGCACCAGCGACGACAGCAGGAGTAGTAGCGAGGACGATGACGACAGTAATAAAAGTACGCGGCCAGAGGCCACCAAGTTACAAGAGGCGTGTTTAAGATTTTGCATCGAGTTGTTAAATCAGACGATGTCCAGCCACGAGACCGACATGGCATTGGTATGTGCGTTAGCCGTAATCGGGGTCAGTCCTAAGGGCGTGGGATTCCAGAGCACTAAGTCGTTCCCATCGACATTGTCGGCCATTATCAAGATCGCGCATTTCATGGTCGTACACCAGGCCTATATTATAGCGAAGAAAGACCCGGTGACGTTGTTAGAGGCCCA